>CM042684.1:101644543-103014043 GCA_023614405.1 Avena insularis | reverse complement strand
ATTGTGTTTTTTCGTTGTCATCAAACCTAGCCTTCAAGATTTGTTTTAATAATTGTTATTTTGTTCTGGTATTATGAGAACAATGGTTGTTCAAATAATTACCGTATTCCATAAAAGATGGATGAACTTTTACAAGTCTAGTGGGAGAAATCACATCCATAAACACTATTGCTAAAATGTCGCAAGACAAATGATTGAAAGATCACTTATGAAGTGACATCGCTGTTTAAATTATATTGGAAAGAGAACATGAAGAAAATCCATGTTGATGGATTTTTGGAGTCTTTTGATTTTGATCAATTGACGATGGTGAGACTTTCCTCGAGATAATTGAAACTCCGTCCATAGGCCAAAGAGGAACGGATGACTAATTTATTGGATATTATGCATGTAGATGTATATAGTCCATTATGTGTAGCCATATGCGATGGATCTTTTTGCTTCATATGCTTTGTCTAGAAGTTTAAGTTAATATATCTGTATATTTACTTAATAAGGAAGAAGTATGAAACATTTGAAAATTGTTCAAAGACTTTCAAGATGAAGTGGAAAATCATTAAAACAAGAAAATAAAGAGTTTATGATTCGATCATAAAGGAAGATATTTGAGTTACATGTTTAGCAAAACACTTAAGATTTGAGGAATTGTTCCATGATTTGTGTTTCCCGATAAACCATAGGAGTATGGCATATTCGAGAGATGAAATCAAACCATGTTTGACATGGTAAGATCAAAGGTGTCATTTATAAAACTGTCATTATATTTTAAGGATTAAAGCTTTAGAGACTACCGCTTTTACACTAAAAAGAGCACCATCGTGATCCGTTGAAATGACACCATATAAGTTCTGGTTTGGGATAAAATCTGAATTGTCTTTTCTTAAATTTTGGTATGCTATGCATAAGTAAAATGTTTACAACCAAAGTCGGATAAGCACATCATTGTAGGTTATCCCAAAGAATTTGTTGGGAATTTCTCCATAACACCTAGGACAAAAGAGTTTGTTACTTGGAATGTCAAGTTTCTTGAGAAGGAATTTTTTGCGAAAAGTTAAGTGGGAGGACAATAGAACTTTGATAAGGTTGTTGAACCTTAGCTATATGTGCTAAGTAGCGCAGCGCTGGAAAGTGTCCCGGTGGCGGCCACAATGCTCATGGATCACGTGATTACAAAGGGTGTGATCTCGGAGATTAGAGTTCCTATTGAACCGTGTGGGTCGGTAAGAATCAAATAGTGTGATTTGATAAGCAAGTCGTTATTGTTTTGACAATAATGAACCGACTACATGCAGAGAAGCGATGATGGGCCCTGACTCCATAAAATGACTAGAAGTCATAGAATCCATGATAGTATGCATACACGAGGAATCAAGTTTCTGAACTTGGAAGACCCTCCGGAAAAAGCGTGAAACCTATCGGTCGTGTTTGGATCTATAAAGAAAAAAGACATGGATGTTTAACATCTATGAAATAGTCGACATGTCGGAAAGAAGTTTACGGCAATGTTCAAGGAGTTGACTATGACAAGATTTGATCTCTCATAGCGATATCTAGTCTTGACGGATTAATGTAGCAACCACTACATATAATTTGATGGATGGTAGTTCAACAAACAAAACAATGTTCTTCTAATAGAATGGTTACCTAGGACGTGTACAAGACACGGTCTGAAGGGTTTTGTTAATTCAAAGGGTGCTAAAAGAGCATGCAAACTTCAATAGTTGAAGTAAGCATAGCGGAGTTGGAATCTTCACCATGATGAAACTGTTAAAAGAGTTTAAATTCATCGGAGATGATGAAGATGCTTGCATTTGCAAGAAATTAAGTGGGAGCGCTGAGACATATTTCTAATACATTATGTAGAGGACATATTGTTGATTGGAAATGATGTATCTTGTATTGACACAAGTTAAGAATTTCATTAAAATAAGATTTCAATGAAAGACTTGGGAAAAACCGGAATATTAGGCATCAATATCTATATGGATAGATTGAGGCGCTAATATGGTTGTGCCAGACATACATATATGAGATATTGAAAGGGTTCAATATGGAAACAACAAGAAAGGTTCTTGCTGCATGGAAATGATAGTATGAAGATACAAGTGTTCCAACACTTGGTGAGTAAAATCACATGAAGATTTTGATCGATTATACCGTGATATGTATATATCCAAAATGTCCTATGCTCTAAATGTTATGAGCACATACCAGAATGATCCATAAGATGATCATTGGACAATAGTAAAGATATTCTTATGGCCTTTGGAAGAACTAAGAATATATCATGTATAAGTGACAAATAGTTAAGGTAGTTCATTGTAAAATGTTACATTGATACTATTTTTGTCACAAGATAGAAATTAAATTTATCTCAATTTAGACTATGGGTGGCACAATGTAATGGAAAGGATGTTGCATGATGGATTTGGATGAGTTCCAAAGTTGAGACATTGTGACGGATACTACAACAAAAGGCTAAGTATATAACTGCTATAGTAGCAGCAAAGGAGGGCATTTGTGTTAAGTAGTTTGTTATCAAACTAGGTGTGGTTCAAAGTGGGCTAATACTATGAAGATATATTGTGTGACAATAATATCAACATATTTTAACCCGAACGAACTAAAGGTCTCACCAAAGGACCAAATTTATACAATGCCATCTCATTTGAGAATGAGTGATGCGAGAGACAAAGACATGAATACACACGGACCTGAAACCGCCGATCCGGAGATTATGTTAACCACTAGCAATAGCGTATATGCAACACCAGAAAGCCATAGGTGTTCAATACGCAAAGTTTTTCAAACTAGATTATTGACTCTAGTGCAAGTGGAAGACTGAAGGGGATATGCCCGAGAGGCAATAATAAAGTGGTTATTATCTTATTCCATGTTTATGATAAATGTTTATTTTGCATGCTATAATTGTATTGAACGGAAACATCAATACATGTGTGTTTAATAAACAAAAAGGGTTCCTAGTTATGCCTCTCTTATAGACTAGCTCGTTGATTAACAAGATGATCAAGGTTTCCTGATCATGGACATTGGATGTTGTTAATAACGAGGTCACAACATTGGTGGAATGATGTGATGAACATTCATCCGAAGTATAGCGTTACGATCAAGTCATTCTGATTATATTGCTATAACATCATACGAAGTAATCTTTATCCTTAGACCATGAGATCATGTTAATTGCTAACACCGGAAGAGTATCTTGATAACATCAAACGTCACACCGTAACAGGGTGACTATAAAGATGGGTTCAGTGCTACGAAGGTGTTATGTTGAGGCTCATGGATCAAGAGTGGGATTTGTCCATCTCGATGACGGATAGATATACATTGGGCCCTCTCGGTGATATCACATTAAGATAGCTTGCAAGCAAGTGATGTGATCACTAGAATGTTATATCACGGGAACGAGAAAAGAGTGCATGTCGGTAACGAGATCAAACTAGGTATGGAGATACCAATGATCAAATCTCGTACATGTAATATATCGCGAGACAAAGGGATTTAGTTACTAGCGTTAAAGGTTCTGACGATCACAGAAGTCATCGTTGAATGTGTAGGAGTTAGTATGGATCTCCAGGTCCCGCTTCTGATTATTGATCTGAGAGGGGTCTCGATCATGTCTGCATTATTCGTGAACCGTAGGGTGACACAATTAAGGGATACCGACACCATTTGGAGCAAATATGTTTCAGATAAAGGTTTAAGAAAGCGCTGGAATTATTTCAATAGACACCGAAACTGTTTCTGGTGAAATTGCTGAAATTGGTTCTGCATGTAATATTTAAATGTTGCAGGGGGTTTTATGTGAATGTTTGTTAATTAAAGTAATTAAGAAAATTATGAATAAAAAAATAATAAAAGAGTTTTATTAAATGAGAGAGCATTAAATTTGGAGAAATTTAATGCATTTAAAGTGGAGACTTTAAAAGAGAATGTGAAGTGGCATTTTAATGTGGAGGGGTTACCACCACATGAATGGAGGAGGTGAAGGGTCACCTCCCCCATGCGCCGGCCATGAAGGAGGGGCACCCCCCCTCCTCCTATAAATGTCTCCCCTCACTCCCCTTCTTCCACACACCTCCTCGTGAAGGATCTCTCTCCCCCTCTAGTATTATTCCCCCATGGTCTCGGATTAGTGAGATACATGTTCCCGGTGGATTTATCTGTAAAGGAGTTGCTGCTTCCGCTGCTTTGCTGGAGCGAGGGACGGAGATTGTCGGGGTACCGGACGTGTGTGCGATCACGGATGCACTGCTGCTTTGCGGTGCTGGACTTGGTGGTGCTGGAGCTGGATCTGAAGGATGTGCTGGAGCCGGACCTGCTCGGACTTCCTCACGATCTTGAGATCGGCAAGTGTACGACTAGATCAACCATGAGTTCCTACTCGTTAACAAAACTCGTTGTCTTCGAGGGTAAGTTCTCGATGGATGTATGTCCACCCGTTGCTTTGTACCTAGTAGATAGATCTTGGCGTGTAGTTCTCATCGTAGGAAAATTTTTGTTTTCTATGCTGCGGACCCAACACATGAATCTTCATTACTATACTTAGTGCTACATATCTTTAAACTCCGTGATTATATGATATGTTGAATCATTAGTAGCTTCTTAAAATTTCATTGATACTAATAAAGGTGTGGAAGCCTGTAAGTTATGTAATGTGTAAGGGTATGGATATACCCCCGACGTATCTCTACATCCGATGTTGTATTCCTGCTTCAATTTCTACCTCATTTATTGTAACGACTCGTGTCTCTTGAACATGATGATATTGTCCATAAGCCACCATCTTGCTCAAGTACCAGCAAGAGCCTAGCTTGGGGGAGTTGATGCGTCCAAAATTGAAGCATATTTACATTTTTTGCATAAATAGAGTAGGGATTTTTGTATTTCACCGAGCCTACGCGCACTATTTTGTTCTTGTTTCAACAGGATCCCAAATAATGGAGTCATATATGAACATATCAATTAGAGTTGTCATATTGAGTAATTATATGATATTTCTAAGTGATAAAAGTCATTTTATGAATTTGCCTTCGCACCTCGAAGAATATCAATCGCAGAAAAGGAATCAGTATGGTTAACGACCACTGGTATAGGCGGAGCCCGCCCGTACCGTCTGCCCATACCAGATGTGTAGGGGTTCCGCGCATAAAAACAATAAAATTTTACTCTATGCCCCTGAACCCCTGAAGCTGTCAGGACCTATCTATTAGTAATACAGTAACGGGAGAGGCTTTTCGCGAACTTACCATTGAAGACCGAAAAGCGTTGTCAATGCTCAGGAGAGCGTGGTTGGTGTAGACGAGCCGAAGTTGACCTCAAGGTCATGATAAAGTCCTTGTGCTCCTTCTGGCTCCAACGACTTCAGTGCCTCAAGTGTGACACCTCGTGGGAGTTACACACGTCCGATCCCTGACGATGACTCCTACTTCCCCGATCCAGCAGCAGTTGCGGAAGTAGAGCTCCCGGATCCGAATCCAAGAAGGCTGGCCTCCGCGGTGAAGATGTCTCTCGCTCGCGTAGTCCAGACTTGGGACCACGGTCACGAGAGAGAGAGAGAGGGGGAGAGAGAAAATATCAATTAGAGGTCCTCCCAAAAGTGGGGAGACCTTTATTGATTATTGGGTGTATTTTTCTAGGCCAATATACCCCACTATATATAGGGGGAGGGGAGGTACTACCTCCCCTCAAGTCCCGGGGTGGGACTAAAGGAGAGGAGGAGGGAGGGGTGGCACCGCCATCCACCCCCATGGGCCCCACGCGGGGGGCTGGCCCACCAGGGCGCCGGCCACCCCCTTGGCCCCTTCTCCCTCTTGCCTTTCCCTAATGGGCCCTCTCCCCTCCGGGAATTAGCCCATTAAGCCTTTGACCTTTTTAATTGATTTTATCTTTATTTAAATAATTATGAATAAATGATTAAATCAATATTTAACATTCATTCACACATTATCTAATCTCCGTGGCCATGGAACTCCTTCCACCTCCACTCCGGACATCCTCCGGACTTACCGAAACCCTTCCGGTTTTCTCCTTTCTTTTCTTCGGTGATTCTACCAATCCCATAAACACTCTCTAAGCATCATCAAGCCCTTAAGCGTGATACCCTACGGTTCGGGAACACTCCAGACATGGTCGGGACACTCTCGCACCAATGATCAACAGAGGGACCTGGATGGCCATGTGACCCCTGTGCGTTCCACGAAGATCTTTCGTCGTTTGAACCGGGACAGTCGTGTCTTATTCCCTTTGTCATTAGATACTTGCATTGCCCGAGATCTGATCATTGGCATCACCATGTCGGGTTCAATCTCGTTACTGAACAATGCTACTTAACTCGTCCCGACAAGTGATATCCCCGTGATCTAATCACACGCTGCGCAGCTATTGGATATAACTTCTCCGAGTGGGCCCTTGAGTATCTTCCCGTCGCATGGACGGACAAATCCTGCTCTTGACATATATTGCCTCTACGGTTTCCTCTGAATACCTGAACACACCTTTATAACCACCGTTTTACCAGATGGCGTTTGATGATATCTAAGCACCCTCGGGAGACAGTGATTGATATAGCCTCACGGTCTAAGGAATAGTCTATGAGGATCCATTTCTAATCATCGTAACTTGAACTTCGTGACATGATCGGGTCACGATGTTTAGGTTGGGTATTGGTTCATCATCTCATTCTCCGAATGAGATGACCTCATTTCCAACTGGCATAAATGCCACATGATCAGGAAACATGATCATCTGTTGACCAATGAACCCGTGACTAGAGTTTCACTAGGAACCCCTGGTTGTTTGTATATCACACGTGTATTGATGTTTCCACTCAATACAGTTATAGCATGATATAAAACTTAATCATAAACTATATGAAATATGATAATAGTCCTTACCACTATTTGTCTCTAGGGCATATTTCCAACAGTCTCCCACTTGCACTATTGTACAAATACACTAGCTGCATTTGTTCTCAATAATTGGTACCAAGTATCCGGTACCCTGGACATGCTTGCTCATGGAAGAGGTTGACTCTTGGTTCTGTACTTTATAGTCCTAGATCCTTTGCAACTTACTAATGTCACCTTGATTGACATTAATACTCTATCATCACATGATAGCATCTATGTGTATGCATTGTCGCTATGGCAGCAGAACGAGGCCTAATTCCAGGAGCCTACAGTGGCGTTAGATCAACCTCGAGGGCTTTCTCATGGACACTGTGCCTTGGGACACATCATTCTACGTTAAAAGCGAACTAGCCCCACCATAACATTATACACCACTTTAGATGGTACCCTTATCTATTATTATAAATGTATTCATCGAAACACTAGTGCACTCTGTGCAGCTTTCGATGTTTTGTTCACCTCGCTTCCTATTTGACTTTAATTGGTATCTACAGGATTTTCCAACATATTCCCTTATAACATAACCCTTTATGTTTTAAGATATGTTTATCCTTTATGGATTTGGAAAATACATCCACAGTTCTCTACTAGACAGTGCGGACAAACTTAGCTCAACGTTCCGTGATTTGAACTTAATCACTTTCAAACATTCCTTATTTGGATTACATATTATGCTAAGTTATCATCATGGTTTAATAAGATAGAACCTATGTCTCAACATAGTGGATGATGATCATCCTTTTCTTTCTTTCAACCATTGATGTTAAACTTAATGATATTCCTAATTTGAGTTATTAAGGACCAGTTCCTTAATTAACTTCCATTCTGAAACCCCTTTCAGAATCCCTTAAGAAATACTACATAATATCATAATACACTTATTATCAACTTCTACATCTTATAAATCATTATTTATAAGTATTTACGCCTTCATTCTTAACACGCTTAAGAATTGCTCCTATAAGCTCCCACTCAAACAATGTTGTTAACATATTTGGGTATGAGTCAGTACTCTTACTCAAACAATGTTCTTACATATTTGAATTTAAGTCTTATATTGCTCCCACTTAAAAATATGTCAATCACATATTGTTTTAGGAAGACTTTCATAGCTCCCACTCAATTTTATGCAAATTGCATATCTCCTTAACTATTTTGAACAATTTCAAAATCCTTCGATCAAATATCAAACTAGGAGATTTATTATGAGATACTAGTACTTTGCTAGTTTTAAATCCACTAGACATTTAGCACACATGAATCAAATTCATTTGAATTCATCCAATGCTTGAAAAATTGTGCTTTTGTCATTTACCCCCTTTTTTTCTACTATGGCTTTGCAGTCATTTGGGAAAATTCCAAGTAACTCCTTTTACTTGTGAGATTCAGCAACGAATTGCTTTCTAATCTCAAGTGAATTTTACTATTAGGATTTCTCATAATTCTAGTATACCATTATTTCCTTTGTAGTTCGTAGGTATGTCATATTGCAAAAATCATGACAAGTGATTCACAAATGTTTCCATACAAGATATGGATTTACATTTTGAATCCTACTTTATGTAGTGATAAAACAATAGTGGAGGGGAAAACACGATGATCAGAATCATTGATTCTTTCCTTCCGTGAAGAGAATCGTTCAGGAACATTGTCCATTGCACTTCTCAACACTCTGATGCAAGGTTTTGAATCCTCATCGTGTTTCACACTATTTTCCATTTGCTCCATAATTGAGAAACATCACTAGAAGTGAGCTTTCTCAACAATGCACCAAAATCCAAGCAATACGAATTTTGCTTCCTTTTTGGTTTGAGTTATGGGTTTCGTATTCAAAGTTTCCAATGAATACGCTACAAGGACTTATTCGCTATTGTTTTGGTTATATCAAATAACCCCAAAACTTTCACGAATTCAAATGGTTTACTAATTCTAATTGAGTGCTAACTATTTCTAACTAATGGTCTCTACATATACAATACAACGATTTATTTGGTGCCTTCTATTCAACCCCCTTTGATATCTAATATCACTTTGTGATGCTTTGTATTTTGACGCTTCAAAACACTTTGCATTCCACAATTTCTTTCATGCCATTCTTATAAAGTTGAATTTCCTTATTATTGATCAAATCATAGTAGTTAGATTATCTTTTATATTTATACCCTTTGTTGATGAAACACTTTGATCAAATAAAATAGTTTCATATTCATGTTTCCTTTGGTAAACTTACTTTACACATTTAAACAATCATTTAATGATAATTACCATTTTCCATTAAAACACAATACATCGGATATGTATATACTTTTAACAATTCATTAAACACTTTGTATTCAAGTAATACATGGTGTTCAAGTTATTTCGCCGAACTTAGGCATGATTTATATGTGACAAGAAATCGAATGACTTTCACATATTATCACATAACTTTGAATTTAAACAATGGTTTCATTCATTAATGAAATATCATTAAGTTGGGTATTTTAAACAAGGCATTTTAATGTTTTACAAATGTTCATGCATTATCAATTAGTTTCAAACAACAAGGATAATTCACATATAATCAAACAAGATATGAACACGAATAGAAATCATTCATAAAAGCAGAACAACTATTTGTTACAAACTCATATGAATAACCGTCTCACGAAGTGTGAGACACACTAAAGAAGTTCACAATCTCTTGATTACAAAAAATCATCCTAAACACAAACTAAGTGATAAATGTCGAGGGAGAGTGTCGTCGGCCATCATCATCATGCTCGCCATCAACACGCAACGTCACCTCCTCTCCAGCAAGCACCTCTATGCAGAAGGACCTGTTTTCACCAAAACAGAACAAGTATCAGATATACTTAACACTGCAAATGTGTTTGCAAGATTATAACATTTATAAAACTTTATATCAAATATATACCTTTGTCGTTGACGACCTGAGCGACATCTGGTTCAACCAACACATTCCTGAGATGTGTCATGAACCGGTGGAACTCCATTTCCGTGTCGCTCATTACATAAGTCCTGACTTGTGCTTGGTAGCTTGGTGGCGGCCGTATACAAAGCATTTGAAAGAGCTTGTAATCGGACGTCTAGGAAGTATGCTTTGGCCTCATGTACACATCATGCATGTCTGTAAGTGGTCATCGAGGTGAGTTCTCCTCCATCTTAATGGAGAGGAAGTATCCCATCAACTCATGCCCCCAAATTCGTGTCTGATCCACGAAATGTGTCCTAAGCTGTAGCATCACCGAACGAGGGTTGACATCACCCACGAAAGGCCACAGCTCTTCCACCATTCCGAAACACATCACAACTGAAATATAGGAGGCCATCTCCCGACGGAGATAGCGGTCTTTCCGCTCCTCTGGGGTCTCAAGGTTTGTGGACGGATCCAGATCCATCCCGTCGAGTATGTAGTCAACCATGTCGTTCTCGCTAAGGAGAACATGGAGACTGGCAACCCAAATGGATAAGTTCGATCCATCTAATCTGAGCTTCTCTCCTTCTAACCATTTAGTTGTCAACACGAAAGAGCCCATCTACATTTATAATTGCAAAATGAATTTAGACTAAGTTTATAATTAAATGAGTTAATAATAACTCCACTCAGAAACACCTATCCCCAAAGAGGGTTCCTAGTGATAACACGACCCCTATCAGCCACATCTCCCCCGATCATCACGGCCATCAATGTGGGTTCAAGGGTGGACGCTAAACGTCGGTCACATCATTCATGCGACTCGTGCTCGATCTTTCGACCATCCGCGTTCCGAGGCCATGCTTCTGTGGCGTGCTAGGCTCGCCAACTCAACCTTAGTGTATTCTCTGTGCAACATGGCTTGCACCAACTGTATGCGAACATAGATATGTCTGACACCCGATCATCACGGCCTGCCTCATACCGAAGAACTTTCTTGGTGGTGCACACTAAGGGGAAACACAATCATTGGTTACTTTAACAGGGATCATCTTATTAGGCTACCGTCGAGTATCTAATACTAGCACACAATAAGACATACAAACAATAACATTGAATGTAAATGCTATGTGATATGGTCCTTCACGTCGTGATCTCCATCCGTCGTCATCGGGTTCTGGCGCTAGGTTTCCGGCGCCGTAGACACTAGGGTACCAGTGTCATTCCGGCGTGGTAGTTCGTCACCTTCGTGACTATCTACTACTATGCAACAAAAGGTAATTACTTTACCTTTGCCACAACCATATCACAAAGCAACACCCCCCTGCAAAACAAAGTTAGACACTTCTACTTTATCTTTGCATGTTTTACATGGCTGAATGGGCTTTCGCACAAGAACCGTTCTTACCTACGAACTTTCAGCACAACGCTGATCAAGTAGTTGTCTATACTACACCCCTTTCGGGGCCCTCCGTTGCAAATGGTATACCAACTAATGCGAGAGAGACAGACACCCCCCTAAGCCACTTTATACGGTACAAGTCGTATGTTAAGCGTGGACTAGTCTCGCGAATGAACGCGTAAAGTCGGTTGGGGGCCGCTTCATCAAGCATTACTGCGGTATACACAAGTACACGTGGGAGGGTAACAACTAAAAGATCAATGCTCACACGCTACATCTCGTGTGTTCTACCCGTACTAGCATTACTACGCATAGATCTAGCTCTGATACCACTGTAGGGGTTCCGCGCATAAAAACAATAAAATTTTACTCTACGCCCCTGAACCCCTGAAGCTGCCAGGACCTATCTATTAGTAATACAGTAAGGGGAGAGGCTTTTTCCAAACTTACCCTTGAAGACCGAAAAGCGTTGTCAACGCTCAGGAGAGCGTGTTTGATGTAGACGAGGCGAAGTCGACCTCAAGGTCATGATGAAGTCCTTGCGCTTCTTCTGGCTCCAACGACTTGAGTGCCTCAAGTGTGACACCTCGTGGGAGTTACACACGTCCGGTGCCTGACGATGACTCCCGCTTCCCCGATCCAAAGCGGCGATTGGAAGTAGAGCTCCCGAATCCGAATCATGACGTGGCCAGGCGCTCTCGCAGTGAAGATGTCTAGACTAGGGACCACGGTCACGAGAGAGAGAGGGGGAGAGAGAAAATATCAATTAGAGGTCCTCCCAACAGTGGGGAGACCTTTATTGATTATTGGGTGTATTTTTCTAGGCCAATATACCCCACTATATATAGGCGGAGGGGAGGTACTACCTCCCCTCAAGTCCCGGGGTGGGACTAAAGGAGAGGAGGGAGGGTGGCACCCAGCCACCCCATGGGCCCCACTGGGGCTGGCCCACCAGGGCGCCGGCCACCCCCTTGGCCCCTTCTCCCTCTTGCCTTTCCCTAATGGGCCCTCTCCCCTCCGGGAATTGGCCCATTAAGCCTTTGACCTTTTTAATTGATTTTCTATTTATTTAATAATTATGAATAAATGATTAAATCAATATTTAACATTCATTCACACATTGTTTAATCTCCGTGGCCATGGAACTCCTTCCACCTCCACTCCGGACATCCTCCGGACTTACCGAAACCCTTCCGATTTTCTCCTTTCTTTTCTTCGGTGATTCTACCAATCCCATAAACACTCTCTAAGCATCATCAAGCCCTTAAGCGTGATACCCTACGGTTCAGGAACACTCCAGACATGGTCGGGACACTCCCGCACCAATGATCAACAGAGGGACCTGGATGGCCATGTGACCCATGTGCGTTCCACGAAGATCTTTCGTCGTTTGAACCAGGACAGTCGTGTCTTATTCCCTTTGTCATTAGATACTTGCATTGCCCGAGATCTGATCATTGGCATCACCATGTCGGGTTCAATCTCGTTACTGAACAATGCTACTTAACTCGTCCTGACAAGTGATATCCCCGTGATCTAATCACACGCTGCGCAGCTATTGGATATAACTTCTCCGAGTGGGCCCTTGAGTATCTTCCCGTCGCATGGACGAAAAAATCCCGCTCTCGACATATATTGCCTCTACAGTTTCATCTGAATACCTGAACACACCTTTATAACCACCGTTTTACCAGATGGTGTTTGATGATATCTAAGCACCCTCGGGAGACAGTGATTGATATACTCTCACGGTCTAAGGAATAGTCTACGAGGATCCTTTTCTAATCATCGTAACTTGAACTTCGTGACATGATCGGGTCACGATGTTTAGGTTGGGTATTGGTTCATCATCTCATTCTCCGAATGAGATGACCTCATTTCCAACTGGCATAAATGCTACATGATCAGGAAACATGATCATCTGTTGACCAATGAACCAGTGATTAGAGTTTCACTGGGAACCCCTGGTTGTTTGTATATCACACGTGTATTGATGTTTCCACTCAATACAGTTATAGCATGATATAAAACTTAATCATAAACTATATGAAATATGATAATAGTCCTTACCACTATTTGTCTCTAGGGCATATTTCCAACAAGATGCCATCGCGACCGCCTCGTCAAATACTTCTCTATGGCGAAGATGAGAGAAAGATCCAACATTCACAGCCACCAGAAACCATGAAACACCACATCCGAGAGGTATCTGAAGGAGGAACTTGGACGGGGTAAAATCCCTGCAGATCCACGGATCATTGGAGGACAACACATCATCCCCTTAATCATCAACCGTTGCATCCTTATCACTACCATTACTCCATCTTTCATCTATTAGATCTCTTTCTAATTCCAGATCTAATTGTGGTTTGAATTAGATCTACTGCCGTACTTTAATCCATTCATTTGATTATGATGATGTTGTTGATTGCTTCCATGAGTGAGTAGTTTCTTTGTTCTTGGGAAGATGGAGAAACCCTACCACAATTATGAACTTGTAATAAAGATGATCTATCCTTGTGTTCATATGACTTGCTTGTCTTTGATATAATTATGATTCGAGTTTAATATCTCTCTTTAGATGGTATGCATAGTCGGCCGCATATCATTTGCCTTCAGGACTAAAGGGAGGGAGAACCCTTTGGACGTGTCTTGGAAGCGTACCCAGAATGCCCCATGACAGATTGGTGTCGTCTCGTAACCTACACGGTCAAAGCGGGATTAAAGCGAGACTCCCTATGCTAATTACGATATCGATGGGGAAACCCTTAATTGCGGTGGTTTTTATGGGTGATTGCTCTTAGACATCGCAGTGGTTATTTAGAGGTGACCACACACTTGGCTCAACAAAGTGGCTTCCTACGAGCCTTGTCATGAACACATATAATGACACAAGGAGTATGTTATATTGATTACATATAACAATAATACTATGTTAGTGGTGTATCCTACATCCCTAAGAACGTTTTAGCCCCATTGAGTTCAACCACGCTTTCACACAAACTTGTCACTTGTTTTATTTAGTTATTTAATTACTTTTATGCAAACAACCATAAACGTTTCAAACACCCTTTACTTGAGATCAAATACAACTTATAAGTATTCTTTGGTGGATAGTAACGAGGGGCATAAAGACCTTTACCAATAGCTCTCTATGGGAACGATATCTTTACTTCGAAACTAGCTACAATTGGTCTGTGCACTTGCAGTCATCATGGCTTGATGCTCCCCATCGGTGTATGGAGCGAGCCCGGCCTTCGGGTTGGTGTACTTTGCCTCCATGATCTTTTTCAGTGCGGTGATGTAGCCTTCAGCCTCCCAGACCGCTTTGTTTGCCCTTGTGGCATCGTCCTTACAAGTGTACTGGTACATCCAGTGGGCTCGGGTAGCCATCGGAACCAGCTGCCACCGAGCCAACAATTGTATAGATTGATGGTCTCGAGACCTTCTTCCTTCAGCTCCTTGATTCGCGTCAACATCTCGTCAACAGCCATCTTCTGGTCATCAGGAAGCTTAATCACCGACAACCGGTGTGGCTCGCTCCTCTTGGTGGTGTACATCAGAAGCGACACCTTGTCGTTGAGAGTGGACTCCTTCATGTAAAACCAGTTCTTCTTCCACTCGCTTGTGGCCTTCTTCGGTAGTAGGAGCTTCATGAACTTGGCCTTGGGCCTCAGCTGGAAGGTAACGCCGTCTGCCGCCAAGACAGGGCCGCCTACCCCCTCGCGACTGATGTGGCCATGGAATAGCTACAACTAGAGAGGGTAGTAGGGACGACACCCCAAGTAGCACTCACAGAAGGTGACGAATATGGCGAGCTGCTCGATGTTGTGTGGCCCCAGATCTGACGGTTTGATTGCATAATACGAGTAGAACCTCTAGAAGAAGATTGATGAGGGGAACCCTAGCCCCCTTTCTAAGTCGCTCTGGAAGCATATGAATTCGCCTGGGCGAGGCTTTGGCTCTATCTCGCTAGGTGCAGGGATCCGCCAGTTCCCCTTGCAGAGGATCCCCGTGTCTTGGAAAGATTTCAAGGTGGCGGCGGTACACATTGACTTTCCCCATAGATCCTTCGGAGGCGCTATCGGAGAACACTGGGATTGCTTGGTTCGAAGATCCTGGATTGGGAGAAGGATTGGAGACTGAAGGTGAGCAAGGATGGGGAAATGCAAAGAAGATCCGTAAAATTCCCCTGCCATTCTCCTTATAAAGAGGCGCTACCCGCCAATCTCAGGAGAGCCGTTACCCCGCGGTAAATTTGCCAAAGTTACCATTAGATTACCAAATGGCTAGTTTGACTGAGCTGATGGTCCAACTTCATCCACTCGACTCACCTGCTTGCCCCTTCGAATCAATTGGGCGTGGCGAATCGAACGCATTTCCACTCGCCAATGCTGCGACTGAAGACACATTTGAGGAGTTTCTCCCTTAATTGGAGGAGCCCATCGCCGATTCGACTAGGCATCCACCTGGACTCGCCTACTCTGACTGCCAAACAAACACCTGCACCGAATCACCGTTGGCCGTCGGGACTACTGATGGGGATATGCCGAATGGGGTATGCCCAACAGGACGTTTCCACTGGACCAAGCCCATTGCGAGTGGGCCTGCAGGACGACCACTGGAATGCGACTGAGGGAGAAGCCAGATGACTAGAAGCTGAAGGCCCAAAAGCATAAATAGGCCCAGTTGGATTAGGTCAAATACTTCGAGTTCTTAACTGATTCGGTTGTAATCATGTAAACCCTAGCGAGGTACCCCCTATACAAACCTCCCTAGGGTACTCTCTGTACTCCCATTCCATCATACACACCATCCAAGCGACTCGCTGCCTAGCAGTCGATCTCGTGACCCCTGTAATTCACTCGCTGATAATACAATCCAGCAGGAGTAGGTCTTTACCCTATGGGGGCCGAACCTGGGTAAATCCCTATGTATTAGCCCTCAATATCGCACCGCAGATGGCAACTCGCTCTTGCCCTAAATCCTTCCAATTGCTACCCCTATTAGAGACTGTTGTGGTCATTCCCACGACACGAGGATATCCCTCAGGCGTGGGTATTAATCTATGAAGTTTGACCCTTTTGCTAAGTTCCACATCAAGCAAGAAATTTCCCATGGTCACAAAGGACCTCAATGGGATAGACCATGATTGATGTCTGCAAGTGCACAGATCGTTTGTAGCTAGTTTCGAAGTATAGATATCGATCCCACAGGGAGCCCAAAGGTAAGTGTTTATGGGTGAAGTCTTTGTCAGACCCGAAGTTGTCAAAAGTCTTCAAGTGACTTGACTGCAAGTGTTGAAGTAGGAATGGGTTTTGATTAAATGAGATGTATTTAAATAGAACTAAAATGTAAACTTCAGAAATATAAAGCATAAAAGTAAAGAATGGCTTGGTTGTTTGTTGTTTACTACAGATGGCAAAACAAGGGGCGGGGAGATTCAGTTCATGATGATAGTGATTATGCGAGGTGGATGAATAATAAATGTAACAATTATAATCTTATAAATCTATTTTTAGGCAAGCAACCCATAATTAGCCGAAACTCCTCTTGGTAGATTTTATCCCAACTTCAATAATCCTACTAGCCTATTACCAAAACCATGGTCAAACACTAGACGATTAAGACCCTTCAGGTCGCTTAGTGATTAAGCTCCTTGGATCGTACTAATGCAATAAGCACAGTGGTTCCTCGTTATCCTCGAGTCTACTAGTTTTCCATTGATATCCCGTGTCACCCGGGGGTCGCCGGTCCACTAGCAAACAAGATCTTATCTATGTAGAAGAAAGCATCATGTTGTCTGGGCTCTTAATTGGACAACAAGCATTAGGCATCCCACAGATAGTCAAGCACACATAATATAGTAATTAGAATCAATCACAAAATAATGGAAAATATATGAAGGCACATCACATCTCACTAATCCCCTATATCTCCCACACCCAAGGGAATTACTCACACATGAGAGAAGACTGGATCATCAATATAATCAAATAAAGGGAATTCGTCTCGGTATTACCGTGGAGATCCACAATAAGAATTGAAAAATATCTAACACAATTCAAGATGGGAAGAAACAATCTCAAACCCTAGTCTTGCAAGGTGGGAATACCTCTCTCTCTCAAGTACAAGTAGTGGCTATGGAGGTGTATTGGCTGGGAGGTTGAAGATTGTGGAGCGAGATGAAGAACGTCTTCTCCTTCTTCTCCGGATCTCTTCTTTCTCCCTTCTGGATGCTGTGGCGGTTGCTGCTTTGTGTTTTCGTCCCCGGTCCCTTCACGGAAGTTATCCCTTTTAACAAAACAGAGGCGGCCGCAACTATACGGCGGAACTATACGGCCGAAAAAATATTCCTGATGTATAGTTGCTCGTTAAAGCTTCTATGAGGTCCCCTCACGTGCTTCCAAAGTGAGACTTACTTGTTTTCTCTAGAATATTGTGTTTCTCTAGTTAAAACCTTCTGTTGACATTCAGAACCTGAAACACACAATAAATATCATGTTTTCCTTGCTACCAAAGTATTAGCGTTAGGTAAAGCCAGAAAACGATCAAATCCAGGAGAAAACCATCAAAAATGTGTCGAATCTCACAACTATCAATGATCTACTAAGATATTTGCAAACAGACATCTAGGGTAAGTTCATAATATGAGTTCAACCCTAATTGAGCTCCCACTAAAATTGTCATCCCCTGGACGATTTTAGTGATCACACGATCCCAATCTGCTACATCACCCCTGATTGTCACTATCGGCAATGCAGTTTCAAAGGTAGACATTCCCCAATGTTAATCACATCCACCATGTGACTCATGCTCGACCTTTTAGTCTCTTGTGTTCCGAGGCCATGTCTACACATGCTAGGCTTGCCAAATCTAACTTGTGTGTATTTACAATGCAACATGGCTTACACCCAATGTATACAAATGCAGATATGTCTGACACCCGATCATCATGGCTTTCCTCATAACGGAGAACTTTCTTGGTGGTTCACACACAAGGGGAACACTATCATTGGAATTATTTAGGGATTATCTTATTTGCTACCATTAAGTATCTAATACTAGCATATAATAAGATGTAAAATAGGTATAAACATCACATGTATATTGTGATATGATATGGTCCTTCTTGAGCCTTGATCTCCATCGAGCGCTCTGGCATGATGTCCATCTTGCCCCTGGTTTGACGCCAAGTCCATGACGCCAACAATAGGTCATCCATCAGAATGATGACTAATACTATACTACTTAGTAACAGAAAAGTAAACCACTTTACCTTCGTAACAACCAATACTATATCATAACACAAGCTCTCCCACAAAACAAAGTTAGACGCCCCTACTTTATCTTTTGCAAGTTTTATGTGGTTGTTAGGGATTTCGTAATAGAACCATTTCTAATCTACGAACTTTCCAACCACAGCATGGATCCAACAGTTGTCTCTACTACACCACTTTCGGGGCCCTCCATTGTAAATGCCATATCAACTATTGAATGAGAGACAAACACCCTCTAGCCACTTATACGGGACAAGCCGTATGTTGAGCGTGGAACCAGTCTCACGTACGAATACGCATAAGGTCGGTCTGGTCCGCTCCATCAAACAATACCGCGGTATAACACGTACACTTTAGAGTTTAACAACTAAGTGATCAATGCCCGCACAATACTTGTGCGTACTGGCCGTACAACACTCATATGCATAGATCGACTCTGATACCACTGTAGGGTTCCGTAGCAGAAAACAAAAATTTACGTTGGAACTCCCTAATGCCCAAGATCTATCTATGTAGTAATGCAGTAATGACCGAAGCGTATAGAATACATATCCTTGTAGACCGTACGCGGTTAACGTTCCAAGGGTAACATGGTTGAAGTAGTCGAACTCGTGGCCGACCTTAAGGTCGTGAAGCTCCTCGCAGGTCACCCTTGCTCCATCTTCATCTTGTAGCATCTACATCTCACAACATCCAAGGTGTCCCAAGTGTGTCCCCTCGCGGTTTCATACACATACGATGTATGATGACGACCTCCGGCTCCCTGGTCCCACTGGGAGTGCTGAAGTAGATCTACGGCTAGGAATCCCCGCAGCACAACGGTGCGCCGTGGTGAAGCCTTGTTCGCACAACCCATACATGGGGTCATGGTCACAAGGGAGAGAGCGAGAGGGGAGAGAAAGGCAACCAAAGGCATTCTCCTTTTTGGTGTGATCGTGACATGTCTAATCCTACCCATGGGTACATCTTTATATAGGGGGGAGGTGTGCTCTCCCTTTTGGGTTTTCC
Source organism: Avena insularis (assembly GCA_023614405.1). Taxonomy (NCBI): domain Eukaryota; kingdom Viridiplantae; phylum Streptophyta; class Magnoliopsida; order Poales; family Poaceae; genus Avena; species Avena insularis. Next base: position 102,994,501 of record CM042684.1, on the reverse strand, counting down.
ATGTGGGACTAAACAAGGGAGAGAGGGGGAGGTGGCTCCGTGGGCCCTAGGGCTCCATGGGCCAGCCGTCCAGGGGTGTGCCCCACCCTGCGCACAACCCAAGGCTAGCCTGGTGGGCCCCGTGTGGTGGCTAGGCCTTGGCCCCTTTGGCCCTTGGCCCTTCCCTCTTGCGGTTTTCCCTCATGGGCCCTTTTTATAGGAATTTGGCCCATTAGTGGAATACCCTTTCAAATTAGATTTTAATATTATATTTAATATTAATTACATTAATTAACATGTAAATATATATTACAAAATCCGATTTGACCTGAAACACCTTTTTGTTACCTTTTAATTTCCTCCGAATGACTTCGAAACTTTCCCGGAACAATTCTGGTTCTCTCACGGAACATTTCTGGTTTTCTTTTCTCTTTCATATGGTGATTCCAACTTATAGAGGATCTCTAGATCATCGTACCCTTAAGTGTATTTCCCCACGGCTCAGGAATGGCATAGACATGATCTCCATCAATGATGAATAGAGGGACCGGGATGCCCATAATGACCCATGTGCATTCCACGGTGATAATGTCATTTGAACCGTAAAACATCAAGTCAAATTCCCTTTGTTTCTCTGATACAACTTGTCCGATATCCGATCATTGGTATCACATACCTTGTTCAATCTCATTTCCGACAAGTTCTGTTTCACTTGTTACCGCGATATAACATCCCCGTGACCTAGTCACATGTTGCAACATTATGGATGTAATCTCACCAAGCCGACCGTATGTATCTTACACGTCATGTGGGTGAACAAATCCCGCTCTTGAGTGATATGTCATCAACTGTTCCTCTGGATACTTGAATACACCTTTATGATCACTGTATCACCAAGTGATGTTTGATGGTATCTAAGTATCCTCAGGAGATAGTGAGTAATATGATCTCACAGTCTAAGGAGAAGGAAACTACGTTTCTAACTATTGCAGCAATGAACTCTTTGACTTGATCGTGTTGCAATCTTTGGGTGATGTTCATCACATCATTCACCAATGATATGACCTCGTTGTCAATTGGCATAAATGCCCCATGATCAGCAAACCTTGATCATCGATTGCCCAATGAACTAGTATGAATAGAGGCTACTAGGGACTTGGTTTGTTCATACCACACCTGTACCAATGTTTCCACTTGATACAGTTATAGCACAATATGAAACTATTACAAACTAATTGATATATGACAAGAAAACCCATTTATTATTTGCCTCTATGGCATATCTCTTTTAAGTACCGGCCACCCTCCAATGCAGACATACTTCCCTTAACAAGGAAGGAACTGCGGTAAAACAAATCCTGTGTCTCCGCATGCTTCACTACGGTCACCTCGTTGCACTCTCTCCACCTTTTCTTGCTTAGTAGTTAGGTTTACATATAGGGAAATTTCTCGTAGTTGCATATCTAGAGAATTTACCTTTGTGTTAAGCCTAAAATTAAAAAAGAACTAAAAAATTGGTGTAGCACCTATTCACCCCCCCCCCCTCTAGGTGCCCATACGATATATTTCAGGGTGGTCTTGGGCCAACTTCGAAGCAAGCACTGGGATGGCTGCGGTTTATCACCAATATCGTGAGGCAAAGGGAATCAGACACATCATCACATTGAGGGCACTTGCGCAAATTGGGAATCGACAAGTCTTGCTAGAGGCCACTACCGATTATCAGCTCTAGTCGGAAAGTCACTGATTTAAGACTCTGACTGAATGATTACTGAGATGTGTTCGGCTTATCGTAAGCCTGCGGGATCACACACTTAAGAGAGTGGAACTAGGCGGATGCTGATCCGACTATCACAAGCCGACAAGTTAGACTTGTTCAGACAGGGACACGTGCCAATGGGTTGGACCCACTTTGACTAGGGTTAGGGTTTAGGACCGAGGGACACAAGTGTTGTGTGCCCTCACCTACTCGCCTATATAAAGGAAGATGGGTGGTGGCGGACATACAACAATCCAGTGCTGATTCCTAGGGGTTCTCTAGACTTGGCAATTCTACCTTCCTATCTCGCGGCGGCAAGACCGAGACTAGCATCCCACTTGCTGTTGTTCCACCTTGCACGTGTGTGATATAGTAGAGACACCACACATGTGGTGCTCGTCAGCGGAAGGAGGAGGAGCACGGATTCGGCGACGAGGTGGTCCCAGGATTGAGTAGTTCACCAGAGCCGGACGAGATGAAGGGAACGTATAGAACCACCGCGACGCGTTTCCTCAGCTTTCGCACCTGCACGTTGAGAAGTACGAGCTATTGCCTTTGACCTTGGCCAGATCTTGGGGTGGCTCGCTGGAGTCCTTGCTAGAGCAAAAATGTTTTTATTTTTATCTTGGCTCTATGCGTTGCCGAACATCCGTACATACCCTTTCACATAGCCACAACCAAGAACTGAATTCACCCGATTTCGCTGTCCAAGAGCCGAATAAACTTCAGATCAAGGTGCTTCTATAGGAAATTAAACCCCCAAAAAATTGAAGACGTGTCCACATAGGTACACACAAGGATTCAATCAAGCAGAAAGAAACAAGATCCGAAGAAGAATCCTTCTCCATTTCTGAAATTCAAAATACATTTACACTCTCTTAAATTTTGATTGTGTCAATGCTTTCTTGCGCATTTGTCCATCTCTGCTCCCCTAACCCAGTATGACAAAATACATTATGTGTGTTCATCATCCTCTTCTTTTCTCCTGGGCTGATGCATAGAAAGTTCTCCGAAAGTTGCAGCAAAATTAAGAAAGCATGAGAAGGATAATAAACTACTCCCTCCATCCGAAAATAAGTGATTTGGATTTGTCTTAATTCGCATGAATCCATACTTATTTTAGTGTATAGATATATACGGATGTAAGTTACTTGTTTCTGGACAGAGCGAGTACAAAAAGGTTGGCACCCAGTGTCATATTGGTGCAAAGTTGGAAAGATAGTAAAATTATTCTTCTTTTTAGAAACTCCTCAAACCCGCGTGAAATTCCACTAAGGCATGCTTATTTTCGGCAAAATAGATGACATTTCACCAAATTCGACTTAAATTCACACATTTCAGCATAAATATGAATAGAAAGCATTATTCGGCATAAAATTAAACACAACATTGTTCGGCATAGTACGGCATAAAATGAAAAACAACATAGTTCGGCTAGATCATGTTCAGCATAGCTGAAATGTGTTGCCCTTGCGTATCCATATGTGTTCTACCAGATCATCCTGCATCTGTTGATGCACTGTCGGGTTTCGGATCTCCTGACGCATGGCGATGAAGGCAACCCACGATACCGGCACCTGGTGATCAGGCTCTGCAAGAGGCCCTGTCTAGTATGTTTCCTCCTGCTCGATCAAATCCACTGGATGCTTCCGCTCGTCATCAATGATCATTTTGTGTAAGGTCACGTAACAATTTATCACTTTCCACACATCTGATATTTCAACCAGGTCATAGCAGGGAACCAGACAACTGCAAATCTCTATTGGAGCACACCAAATTATCGTTCCACGTCCTTCCTGCAAGCTTCTTGTTGTTTTGCAAATTAAGCATGCTTAGGGAGCATGGGGCTTGAGATAGTCTTCACAAATGTTGGCCATTTTAGATAGATGCCATCTGCAAAATAATATCCCTTGTTGTAGTGTTTCCTGTTGATCTCAAAGTCCACCGGGGGAGTATGACCCTCAACAAGCTTGGAAAAGACAATAGAAGATTCGAGGAAGTTGATGTCGTTGTTCGATCTTGCCATGCCAAAAAAGAAGTGCCAAATCCAGAGATCTTGTGTAGAAATTGCCTCGAGTATCACAGTGCAACCTCCTTTGTGGCCTTTGTACATTCCCTGCCAAGCAAACGGATAGTTTTTCCAGTGTCAATGTATGCAGTCGATGCTTCCAAGCATCCCACGAAATCCTCTATTTTTATTGACTACGAGGTTACGAGTAGTGTCTTCAGCAGTAGGTGATCTAAAGTATTATGGCCCAAAACTGCAAGCACTTCCCTACAGAACCTGTACAAACAATCGATGGCGGTAGACTCAGCCATGCACAGATAGTCGTTGGCAGTGTCACTCGGAGCTCCGTATGCAAGACACCATTGATGTCTTGCCACACATGTGAACTGCCACATTTATGGGCTTCCACACACATGCGCTGAAATCTAACATGGCCAAAGGAATTAGCCCATTATTTTTAACAAAGAGGGCAAACAGACAAATAAACTAGGCGAGTTTTCTACCAAAGAAAAACTGCCGACCTAGCGTGCAAGGTGTGTGCAGCGACGAACTGCGGTGGGGTGGCTGTCATGGGGAGGAAAGTTAAGATGGGGCAGGGGATTCCTATTTGTGTTGCCGACAGGGCTAAACGTTTTCTCGTCCATACGGTGCCCCTGCTAGCCCCTGTGGGTTGGATTCGACTCGAGGGCGCCGGATAATTAAACGGACCACGCCGGCGCCATTTTGAAATTCAGAGGCCGGATGAACACGATTTTGTGCGCCGAAACCCCGATAGCCGTTTAGCAGGTCTTTAGGGGCCCCGAGTGAAAATGCTCTAACAAGGCCAACAGGATTAGGCCACTATTTCTAACAAAGAGGGCAAGAGAACCAGGTAGACCTGATCACCTGATATACCTGCTAGTTGCTTGCTTGCCTGGTAATGCAATTTTACAGTAGTAATATACATGTGACAAGGCAATCTTTTCTTTGTTTAATGTGCACAGGTACAGGTCTTTTTGTTTGTGATGTCTACCCGTGCTCGTTGAGTATAATAGCTACGTATTCCTTCATCAAAAGACGCGTTCCATTTGAACCGTTGAAACACAACCATCAAATGATATGATGACAGTGACCATGTATCCGGAGAAATTTGGTAAGCCATGTTGCTCAAGGTAAAGTATATAAGCTGCAAAGATGAAGCCATGTTTTTTTTCTTAACCACTTGCAGAAATTGCAAGGTTGCAAAAGCGATCAAAGATTGCGTGGATCAACAATTCAGAAAGAGGAAACATACAAAACGTAAAAGTTGATATTGATCAGGTCCAGGAGGGTGCGAGCCAGATGCCTAGGACGTGATTGTTTAGTTCCTTGCTTTCTTGCTGCGTTTTGTCATCTGTATCACTTTGTGGATAAGTCTCAGTGTTCGTCTTTTAAGTTATCACCTCACCTTGGCTGTTGTCACTATGATCGGACCTGATCTCTCCATCGCTGACTGGAACACCCGCGGGCTAAACGACCAAGGTCGCAAAGACACCGTCCACGTCTTCCTCGTTGATACCCGCTGGCATATTGCTTGCATCCAAGAGAGCAAGCTCGACCACATCGATCAACAAACGACTTCTTATATCGGCGGTCTTAGACTTCGCTCCTTCGCTCACCGTTCGGCCATCAGCACCCGGGGCGGTATCCTCTTACTCTGGAATGAGGATCATGTGGAGGTCTCCAACGTTCACCTCGGCACTCACTTGATCTCGGCTAGCGTCTCCATTCGCGCATGTGGTACCTCCTTCAAGCTCACTACGGTCTACGGCCCTACAGATCACGCCGAGAAAGAAGCCTTTCTCGCAGAAGCTATCGCCGCCAAGCCTTCTTATGACTCAAAATGGCTCAGCATTGGGGATTTCAACCTTATCTACCAAGCGGAGGACAAGAACAACAACAACCTGGACTTCCGCCTGATAGGTCTCTTTAGAAGAGCCCTCACCAACTGTCAGCTTAAGGAGCTGAAGCTGCAGAACCAGAGGTTTACTTGGAGCAGCGAAAGGGAGACCCCTACTCTTGTGCGTCTGGACCGGGCTTTCTGCAACGCTGCTTGGGACCTCATGTTCGAGAATCATGTGCTACATGCCCTGTCCTCGTCCCTCTCGGACCACTGCCCCCTCCTCCTTTCCAACCAGAGTGGCCCGCGAAAACCGCCTGTCATTCGCTTCGAGCCCTTCTGGACCAAAATGTCGAGGTTCAAGGAGGTGGTCCAACAAGCTTGGTCTGCGCCCGATACATTGCAAATGTATCTATAATTTTTTATGTTACATGCTTGGTTTTATCCATTTTCTTGTGTTTTGTTCCAACTTTGGAGTATTTTTCATATGATTTCTTGGACTAACCTATTAACAAGAACCCCAATGCCAGCTGCCTGTTTTCTGCTGTTTTTGGTTTCAGGAAAGTCAGAAAATGAATATTCTCGGAATTGGACGTGACAAAAGCCAAAGTGCCTATTTTTTCGGAAGGGATCAAGTGCCAGAATACGAGACGGAGAAGGGCCAGGGGCCGGCCACACCACCTGGCAGCTGCCAGGCCAGGCCCGAGGGTGGTGGCTCACACCCCTTAGCCTCTCCTTCCGCCTATAAGTTGCCCTCGGGACAAAAACCCTAAGTACCCGATCAAAAATTCACGAAAGAGTCTATAGCCGCCGTCATATCTATCCCTAGATTGGGAGGGATCTGAAGCTCTTCCCGGCACCCTGCCGGAGAGGGGAATTCACCCCAGAGGCCCTCTTCATCACCATGCAAGCCTCCGGTGTGATGCGTGAGTAATTCATCCTTGGATTACGGATCCATGTAGTAGCTAGATGGTTGGTTTCTCCTCCTTTGTGCTTTCATGTTTAGATCTTGTGAGCTCCGTTCATGATCAAGATCATCTATTTGTAATTCATACATGTTGTGTTTGCGGGGATCCGATGGATATTGAGATGCTATTTCAGATTGATTATTGATTCTATCATGTCTTTGTTATTTGAGATCTTGCATGCTTTCCGTTGTTAGTAGCTATCTTGGCCAAGTAGATGCTAGCAACTCCAAGAGTTAGTATTTATGATCGATAGTGGGTTCATGCCTCTGGTAATCTGGGGAAGTGACAGAAATCACTAAGGTAATAGATGTGCTGTTGCTACTAGGGAGAAAACAACAATCCTTTGTTCATAGAACAATCGTATTGTTTACTTTACACGCAGTTCGTAAAGCAATAATCTGTTGCTTGCAACTTAATACTGGAGGGGGATCGGATGATAACCTGAAGGTGGATTATTAGTCATAGATGCAGTTGGATGGCGGTCTATGTATTATGTTGTAATGTCTAATTAAGTCTCAGAGGAGTCAAGATGATTAGTATATGCATGTATTGCTTTCTCGGTGTTTGTCAATTGCCCCGCTGTAATTTGTTCACCCAGCATGTTATTTATCTAAGGAGAGCCACCTCTAGTGAACTATGGATCCCGGTCCTTTTACTTTACATACAATCTACAATCTTTTACTACTTTGTGTTTACTTTCTACAAACTTTTACTTCTTTCCATTCGATACGTTTAATCCTTTATTTTCCGCAAAACACGATGAGATTGACAACCTCATCGCAAGTTGGGGACAAAGTTATGTCGTTGTGTTGTGCAGGTCTCCACGTTGCTACTAGAACCGGTAGTGCGCCCTGCCAAAGCTTAGCTAGTAACACCTTTGGGGTGTTTCCTTGCTCCTTCTGGTTCGATTAAACCTTGGTTTCATAACTGAGGGAAAACTTGCTACTATATTCATCGTACCTTCCTCTTGGGGTTCCCAACGAGCTCTACGTCGAAAGTCGAGCGCATCAAGATTTTCTGGCGCCGTTGCCGGGTAGTCAAGGACATCTTCACAAGGGGAGTCCCTCATAACCAATCTCTTTACTTTGTTGTTTTTGTTTTGCTTAGTTTCTTTTTGCTTTGTTTGCTTGTTTTGTTCTTCAAAAACACAAAAAAAAATTAGTTCTACTTGTTTGCTTTCTTATTTGAAAACCCAAAAAAAATGACTACTCTTGAAAACGCTAAGTTGTGTGACTTAACTAGCACCAACAACAATGATTTTATGAGCACTTCCATTGCTCCACTTGTGGCTGAAAATACTTTCTTTGAGATAAAACCTGCTTTGCTCAATCTTGTTATGAGAGAACAATTTTCTGGTATTGGTAGTGAAGATGATGCTTCCCATCTAAATAACTTTGTTGAACTTTGTGACATGCAAAAGCATAGGGATATAGATGCTGATATTATTAAGCTGAAATTGTTTCCTTTCTCTTTGAGAGGAAAAGCTAAAGAATGGTTGAATTCCTTAACAAGGAATAGTATTGATTCTTGGACTAAATGCAAAGATGCTTTTATTGGAAAATACTATCCTCCTGCTAAGATTATATCCATGAGAAGTGAAATCATGAAGTTTAAACAACTTGATAATGAGCATGTTGCTCAAGCTTGGGAAAGAATGAAATCTTTGGTAAAGAATTGCCCCACTCATGGACTGACTGCTTGGATGATCATCCAAACTTTTTATGCGGGATTGAACTATTCTTCAAGGAACCTATTGGATTCAGCTGCTGGAGGTACCTTTATGACCATCACTTTGGGTGCTGCAACAAAACTTCTGGACAATATGATGGTTAATTATTCTGAATGGCATACTGAGAGAGCTCCACAAGGTAAGAAGGTAAATTCTGTTGAGGAAACCTCCTCCTTGAGTGATAAGATTGATATGATTATGTCTATGCCTGTTAATGGGAAAACCCATATTGATCCAAATAATGTTCCTTTAGCCTCTTTGGTTGCTCAAGAAGAGCAAGTTGATGTGAACTTCATAAGAAATAATAATTTTGGCAACAATGCTTATGGTAATAATGCTTATAGGAACAATTTTGGTAACAACAATTATAAGCCATATCCTCCCAACAATGGTAATGCTTATGGAAATTCTTACAACAATAATAAGAGTGCACCCTCTGAACTTGAAGTTATGCTTAAAGAGTTTATTAGTAAACAAACTTCTTTCAATAAAACTATTGAGGAAAAATTCTCTAATGCTGAAAGAAATATAGCATCTTTGGCTAAAGCTCAATCTACTTTGAATGAAATGGCTGCTAAACCTGAAACTAATGAGAATCCCTTTGCAGCTACTAATGCCATACAAGTAAGAATTGATGAAAATGTTAGACTATTAGCTGAATTACATGCTAAGTGGGAAAGAGAAGATGAAATTGCTAGAAACATTAGTGTTTCTACTATTACCACCACTATTGTTGAGGCTAGCAATAGTTCTACTACTTTAGATGATAAAGTTGATTTTGATCTTGATGGTTGCAACATCTCTGAAGTTATTAAGTTCCTACAAATGCTTGCTAAAAGTCCTAATGCTAGTGCTATGAACATGGCTTTTACAAAACACATTACCGATGCTCTCATAAAGATTAAGGAAGAAAATATGAAACATAAAGCTTCTATTCCTATAAAACAAGAAGATAGTTGGGAACCCATCATTAATATGAAAGTGAATAACTTTGATTTCAAAGCTTTGTGAGATCTTGATAGTATTGTTTCTATTATGCCTAGAAGGATTTATGATATGCTTGATTTGCCTCCTCTTGAAGATTGTTATTTGAATGTCCCACTTGATGCTAATGCTAAAAAGAAACCCATGGGGAGTATTAATGATGTTCTTATTATGGTTAACGATTCCTATGTCCCCGTTGATTTCTATGTTTTGGATGTTGAATACAATGCTTCTTGTCCTATTACTTTGGGAAGACCTTTTCTTAGAACTGTTGGTGCCATCATTGATATGAAAGAAGGCACCATTAAATATCAAATCCCACTCAAGAAAGGTATAGAACACTTCCTTAAAAAGAGAGAAAAGATTTCTTTTGCTTCTCCTATGAAAACAAAATTTGGTCTTAATGCTTCTTCATTTGAGAACACTTGATTCTTTCTTTGCTTCTTATGCCTAACTTAAAGGCGTTAAAGAAAAGTACTTGTTAGGAGATAACCCAAGAGTTTTATATGAGTCTTCGAAGTTATTACCTCTGTAATAACCTCTCCTTATCCTTTTTATTTGCTTTTCGTGCCAAGAGTAACCTCTAATGAGAGAGAAGTAATGATTGGGAAAGTTGCTGTCCGGAAACAGATTTTTGTGCTTCATCGTAAAAATTCCTGAGAGAGCTCTGTATGTCGGATTGAGCTCTACTTTGTTGTGCTTCTTCTCCAGGTTGTTATCTAACTTTCGTTAGTTCAACACTTTTTGATTTGAGTAACAGAAGGTCTTCGCAAAAATTCGTCTTTACCTGCTGGTCTGTTTTGACAGATTTCTGCCATTTTCTGCATTTGCTTCTTGTTAGTTCCTTCTTGAGTTCCTTTGAGGAATTGAGCTTTTTGAGGGAAGTGCTACAGTATCTAGTGTTCTAATGGAAGTTTATTTGATGTTAGAACTGAACCTTGAGATTTATTTATCTTAAGTGCACTAATGTTGCTAATGAGATTGTGTGAAGTTTTGTATGAAGTAAAATTTTCAGGTGTATGGAAGGAACGAGTAATGAGATAAAGGATGGACTAAAGCTCAAGCTTGGGTATGCCACGCGTGTCACCCCAAGAAATATCCAATAAGTAAAAGCGTCAAACCTTGGGGATGCCCAAGGCATCCCCCTTCTTCATCAATAAAATTTCCAGGTTTCTTCCAAACGCTTCATTTTTATTGTTTCATGCACAGTTGTGTTTTTCTTGGAGCGTCTTCTTTTTCGTTATTGTTTTGGTTTTTAGTTTGCTTGGTTTGCTTAGTTTTCTGAATAAGTTGGTTGGACCCCCTCTTTCACACTTTGGTTTGCGAATAGTTTGATTTGGTTTGGAAAAGAGTAGGAAAGTTCATACTTGTGTGGTAAAAAGAGCTCGTTTTTGACTGTGGCCTATGCTTTGTCATGCCATGCTTGATATTGTTTTGGCTTTATGCTTAGTATTCTTTGTTGTAGCATGACTTTTTATAAACAATTGAGATTGCTTAATGTGCCTTGGATGAATCATGCGTTGTTTTAGCATATTAAAGCATAGTATAGTAGTATTCTCCTTTGATGCTTTATTTGGGTTGACTTGGCACATGCTCACACCATGTTATGACTATCTCAAGTCACCATAGCCTTTATGATCCTTTAGTTTTCAACTTATAGTATCACTTTATGCTTTGATCAATGATGTTTTGTCGCTCTGCATGATTATGGCCATTATTGCTCTCTTAGTTTGTCGCTCCCAGTCTTTTGCTAGCCTCCACAACCAAGTATGAGTTCCAATCATGCATCCAACTCCCTAAACCAAGTTATTCCAAAGAGTCCACCATACCTACCTACTAGCTTATGCTATTCCAAGTATATTCATGCTTTTGTTTACCTTCCTCTTGTTATGAGAAAACTAGTGATTAAAGCTCTCACGAACTTGATGGCACACCTTACTTTACTTGCCTTTAATAAACTTGAACCATTGTGTCTTCTATGTTGTATATGCTTGCACTTATTTATTTGGAATTAGCAGAACCATGCTTTCATGGGGAACGCTTTCAACATTGCACTTGGTACTTGTACCTAGTTGATATCATGCTCTTTTGTATATGGATGTCGTCGGTATGAAATGAAAGGGGAGCTTGTAAGTCCATGGAGTTATGTATATGTGTTAGAGAAACTCCTGGGCCGCTGGCCTAATCCATGCTGACATGGTGGAAACCTGCAGCGTAACCATAATGAGCTGTCTATGAAGCATTCTTCTTTTAAAAAAAGAGTCCTATATTGAGAAAAAAAAGAGAAAAGAAAAGAAAAAAGAGATACTATGAAAAGAGGAAAGAGAGAAAAAAGCACCATATTCCCATGGTAAATAAGAAGAATGCTGAGATGCTCGTTGTCTGCTTGCCTTGTCATTTTGATATGGGGATTCTTCCGTATCATCGGGCAAGGGGTACCCCCGTTGGCGGTTCTCAATGATACACATGTACTTACAATGACAAGAACTTACCGGTGACTAAACTTGAGTAGCATGAGGAGCGGCCCTCGTATACAAGGGACATGAGATTTCTGACGTCAAGCATGTACACCATAGTTTGTTCACTTTAACCTTAATCACTTCAAGATGCTTATGATAGGGGCAATGAGAGCTGAAGCTATTAAGTACCATAATTTTTGGAAGCTCTTTATGAGACTTGAATCCCTACTTCCTTTTACAAAAGGCCTTTCTTCCACCATTATATTGAGTCTTCACCTTCTATCTTTATGCACCTACTTTGAGAGCATAGTGGCCATTCTTAGTTCTATGTGCATTGTCCCAAGACTAGTTGATTGATGCATAACTTGTTATTGCTTGTTTGAAACTATTGTATCTAGTCACTCTTATGAACTTTGAAGGTGTCCTATGCATTTATATTTGCTACTCTATTGAGGGACAAGCTGAATACTATTATGCTATGTTTTCTTTATGGGAAACAAACAAACGTCTTGCAAAGCATTGTTATTCATGAATCTTTTTTTTTTGCCTTTTCATGTTGCATCATAGTTTCTTTGCTTATTGCTAGAACTTTGTCTTTCATGTTATGATTGAAGTACTATGATCCCAGCCTTGAATGTTTTGCAAATACTTTGATCAAGTCTTTGATGGTGCATGTCACCTGAAAAATTATTTCTTTTTATCACTTACCTACTCGAGGACGAGCAGGAGTTAAGCTTGGGGATGTTGATACATTGCAAATGTATCTATAATTTTTGATGTTCCATGCTTAGTTTTATCCACTTTCTTGTGTTTTGTTCCAACTTTGGAGTACTTTTCATATGATTTCTTGGACTAACATATTAACAAGAACCACAGTGCCAGCTGCCTGTTTTCTCCTGCTTTTGGTTCCAGGAAAGTCAGAAAATGAATATTCTCGGAATTAGACGGGACAAAAGTCAAAGTGCCTATTTTTCCGGAAGGGATCAAGTGCGAGAATACGAGACGGAGAAGGGCCAGGGGCCAGCCACACCACCTGGCACAGGCCAGGCGGGCCCGTGCCGGTGGTGTGGTGGCTCCGGCACCCTCGGCCTCTCCTTCCGCCTATAAGTTGCCCTCGGGACGAAAACCCTAAGTGCACCGATCAAAAATCCACGAAAGAGTCTATGGTCAGCGTCATCTCCATCCCTAGATCGGGAGGGATCTGAAGCTCTTCCCGGCACCCTACCGGAGAGGGGAATTCACCCTGGAGGCCTTCGTCATCACCATGCAAGCCTCCGGTGTGATGCGTGAGTAGTTCATCCTTGGACTACGGATCCATGTAGTAGCTAGATGGCTGGTTTCTCCTCCTTTGTGCTTTCATGTTTAGATCTTGTGAGCTCTGTTCATGATCAAGATCATCTATTTGTAATTCATACATGTTGTGTTTGCGGGGATCCGATGGATATTGAGATGCTATTTCAGATTGATTATTGATTCTATCATGTCTTTGTTATTAGAGATCTTGCATGCTTTCCGTTGTTAGTAGCAATCTTGGCCAAGTAGATGCTAGCAACTCCAAGAGTTAGTATTTATGCTCGATAGTGGGTTCATGCCTCTGGTAATCTGGGGAAGTGACAGAAATCTCTAAGGTACTAGATGTCTTTGTTGCTACTAGGAGAAAACAACAATTCTTTGTTCATAGAACAATCGTATTGTTTACTTTACACGCAGTTAAGAAGCAATAATCTGCTTGCAACTTAATACTAGAGGGGGTTCGGATGATAACCTGAAGGTGGATTATTAGTCATAGATGTAGTTGGATGGCGGTCTATGTATTATGTTGTAATGCCCAATCAAGTCTTAGAGGAGTCAAGATGATTAGTATATGCATGTATTGCTTTCTCGGTGTTTGTCAATTGCCCCGCTATAATTTGTTCACCCAGCATGTTATTTATCTAAGGAGAGCCACCTCTAGTGAACTATGGATCCCGGTCCTTTTACTTTACATACAATCTACAATCATTTACTTCTTTGTGTTTACTTTCTGCAAACTTTTACTTCTTTCCATTCGATACATTTAACCCTTTGTTTTCCGCAAAACACGGTGAGATTGACAACCTCATCGCAAGTTGGGGACAAAGTTCTGTGGTTGTTTTGTGCAGGTCTCCACGTTGGTACTAGCACCGGTAGTGCGCCCTGCCAAAGCTCAGCTAGTAACACCTTTGGGGTGTTTCCTTGCTCCTTCTGGTTCGATTAAACCTTGGTTTCATAACTGAGGGAAAACTTGCTACTATATTCATCGTACCTTCCTCTTGGGGTTCCCAACGAGCTCTACGTCGAAAGTCGAGCGCATCAGCGCCCTCCTTGCACTCTCAGCCGGTCCATGTCATCAGTCACAAGCTCAAGGCCACGGCGCATGGGCTCAGATCTTGGAGCAAAGGCCTCTTCTCTGATGGCAAGTTACAACTCCTCATGGCCCTAGATGTCATTCTGCAGCTGGATGTTGCTCTAGAGTCCCGCGCACTCTCCCAGGATGAAAGATGGCTCTGTGCTAACCTGAAACGTCGGGTTAAGGGTCTCGCTGCTCTGGAAAGATCCCGCAAACGTCAAGCCTCCAGAATTCTTCGCTACCTCCGCGAGGGCGACACCAACACCAAATGTTTCCATCTACGAGTTAATGCGAGGAAGCGCAAAAATCACATCTTGAGACTCAAGCATAACACTGGTTGGGCTGTGACTCACGATGATAAGCCGGGCTGATCTTCGACCACTTCTCCCGCGCTCTAGGTCGGCCTCCTCCTCGTATGCTGGACTTCAACTGGGACGCCCTGAACCCCACCACCCACCCCCTGGAGGACCTGGGCCTGCCTTTCTCTAAGGATGAGATAAAGGAGGCTATTGATGACATGCCCGTGGATAAGGCTCCGGGCCCTGACGGTTTTACTATCGCCTTCTTTCGCTCTTGCTGGGATATAATCAAGGATGACCTTATGACCACCATCAATGCCTTCTCCGAGCTGTCAGCGTCCAATTTCCACATCATCAACACAGCCAATGTTGTGCTTCTGCCTAAGAAGGACAGTGCGGAGTCCATATCGGATTTCGGGCCCATCAGTCTCATCCATGTGGTCCCGAAGATCATCGCCAAAGCTATGGCACGTCGTCTCAGCCCAAAGATGAACGACATTGTTTCCCGCAGTCAGAGCGCTTTCATCAAGTCTAGAACCATCCACGACATTTTCATGTATGTCAGGAACACCGCCCGCTGGTTACACCGCAGCAAAACTCCATCCCTTCTCATCAAATTGGACATCGCCAAGGCCTTCGACACTGTTCGCTGGGATTACATGTTGGATCTTTTGCAACGCCTCGGCTTTCCTCAAAGATGGCGGGCTCTCCTGACGACTCTCTTCTCCACGGCCTCCTCTAGCGTTCTCCTCAACGGAATCCCTAGGAAGGACATCCTGCATGGACGCGGTCTTCGTCAGGGTGATCCCCTCTCGCCCCTCCTGTTCGACATCGCCATCGACCCACTTCAGAGACTTCTGTAAAAGGCTACGGAATCCGGCCTGCTGTCTGCTATGCCTGGAGGTATTCAGGGGCCTAGGGTCTCCCTCTATGCGGACGACGCTGCCATTTTTCTATCCCCCACGACACATGCTGTGGAAGGCCTTGCTAGCATACTGCAAAGTTTTGGGGAAGTCTCTGGCCTCGTGACAAATGTGACCAAGAACTTCATCGCCCCCATCCAATGCGCCAACATCAACTTGGAGGAGATTCTGGCGAACTTCCACGACTATGACCCCCTTCCCCATTAAGTACCTAGGGTTACCCCTCTCCCTCGGAAGACTTAGGCGTGTGGACCTTCAACCCTACATCGACAAGGCGGTGGCTCGTCTTAGCCCGTGGAAAGGAAAGTTACCGAATCGTGTCGGGTGCACTGCTCTGGTTAAGTCCGTGCTCTCCTCCATGCCAATCTTCTTGCTGACGGCTTTAAAGGCTGACAAAGGCATCCTCAAGGCCTTTGCGAAGATCAGTCGCGGCATGCTCTGGGCCTGTAAGGAGGCGGTTAGTGGAGGGAAATGCAAAGTTAACTGGCAAAAGGTCTGCCGCCCCAAGGAGCTCGGTGGTTTGGGGGTTTTGGACCTGGAGAAGTTCTCCCAGGCCCTGAGACTTCGTTGGTTATGGTATGAGTGGAAGGCTCCTGAGAAGCCATGGGTGGGCTCTGAAACCCCCAATGACGCCTCTGACCTTGACCTCTTCAATGCGGCTACTCGTGTCACCATCGGGAACGGCGCCAAGGCCTCCTTCTGGTCGTCTTCATGGCTCCATGGCGCCCCGCCAAAAGACCCGGCTCCCCTTATTTTCAAGGCTTCCAAGAGGAAGAATCGGACGGTCCAGGACGCTCTCGCTGATAACAGCTGGATCTCGGACATTGTAGTGGGTGCGTTCACTGTCGAACACATGGAACAATACGTTCGCCTCTGGGAGCTCCTGTCGGATATCCAGCTATATCCTAATACTAAGGACTCCATTACCTGGTCCTTGACCCCCGATAATGGCGCTACTTTACTCACGCCTACAAGGTCCAGTTCCTTGCCTCTTTGCCCTGCCAGTTTGGGAACATCGTGTGGAAGACCTGGGCCCCTCCAAAGTGTCGTTTCTTCGCCTGGCTCGCTGTCCAAAACCGCTTATGGACCGCTGATCGCTTGGCCAAACACGGATGGCCGCACGAACCTACTTGACAGCTCTGTCGTACCTCCCCTGAGACGGCATGGCACTTTCTTTTTTAGTGCCGCTTCTCTAGGCGTATCTGGACGGCCGCGGCCTCTTGGCTGTCTTGTCCAGACCTCATCAGCAGCCTCGGGGAGGGTAGGCCTAAAGTCGTGAACTATTGGTTGGCTGTTTCGAAGACCACCACCTCCTCCCCAAAAGGCTTGCGCTCGGCTATCACGCTCATCACTTGGGAGATCTGAAAAGAGAGGAACGAACGAGTTTTCAACAATAAGTCCTCCCTGCCATCGGTTGTCATGCATAAGATTAGGGAAGAGGGGAAGGATTGGATCCTCGCCGGTGCTAAAAATCTGACAGAACTTGTAGACTGGTCCTCTTTTCCCTTTGTCGGGGCGGTGTTCGCTCCCTTCCTCTCCTTTTTTTGTTTTTTTTGTTTTTATGACTCTTGCCATACCCCTGTTTGCTTCTCCTATTTTAATATAAGGCAAAAGCTTTTTTGTCCGTTTAAAAAAAAGATATTGATCAGAAAGAGACGGAAGAGGAACACAAGAAGCAGAACTGTACCGAACATACCCAAGAGCGGATCGGACTTGAGATCAGGTTACTTGAGACCGGAATTAAACCACAAAATTTAAAGATCCCCGCACCAGGATTGAACCAAGCAGAAAGAAACAAGATCTGAAGAAGAATCCCTTCTCCATTTTATTCACAGATGATAAATTCATGTTCGAATCATGCATAATCCATGAGGGAAGACAATTAGATACAGTGACATATACACAAGGACACGATTACCAGAGGGAGGGACAGCAGTTATATACAC
This sequence comes from Avena insularis, assembly GCA_023614405.1. Lineage (NCBI taxonomy): Eukaryota > Viridiplantae > Streptophyta > Magnoliopsida > Poales > Poaceae > Avena > Avena insularis. The sequence goes on along the minus strand of CM042684.1, from coordinate 102,977,221 downwards.
ACCACCTGCAGATGGGGAATTATACAGCAAGCACAAGGGGATGTGGCTGACCTCTCTTCTCTTCTTATTTGCAAATTAATGAGAGACGAGAGATCAGGTGGACGGGATCTCCTCCACCACGATCCAGTCCTCCTCCCCGTCGGAGAACTCCAGCGCGATGGTGATCCCCACCATGCAGAACCCCATGTCGTCGTCGTCCTCCCCATCTGCATCGTGTTCCTCAATTGCATCGTCAATGTCTCCTACAGCAGCTACGTTATCGGCAGGCGCCACCAAGTCGTCTGGCGCAGGGGCGTCAGCGTGGAGGCCTACGATGAGGTCGTAGAGGTCGGAGAGGCCCCGCGGGGTGGATTCGAGATCGGCGGCGCCCTCGTCGTCGTCGTCCTCGTGCCAGCTGTTCCCCCCAGCCAGGTACGCCAGCACGGCGGACGCCGACGCGCCCTTGTAGTCCGGGATGCCCGTGCCGGCCGCGGCGCAGTTGCCGTCGACGACGCGCCAGGAGACGAGGCGGTGGTTGAGCGCGACGTCGCAGGCGTGCAGCTTGTGGGCGCCTTTGGTCTTGTCCCGGGCCTTGGTGACCGGGTGGTCGTGGCACCCGGCGCAGCGCGGCCGCTTGCACTTGCCCGTGCTCCTGGACGCGTTGGTGGGCTTGGACGGCGCCCTGGCGTACGCGCCCACCCGCGCGGCGGTCTCGCCGTCGGCGATCCGCAGCAGCTTGTTGCGGTTGACCCTGACCGCGCCGTGCTGGAATCCTTCCCTCTTCATGGTCTGTCTTGTCGCTGGCGCCCTGCCTGCCTCTTCCTGGTTTCTCTGTGGGGAAATGAACGGGGGAATCGGTGTGTGTGTGTGTTGCGGTTGCTGCGCCTTGCTTGGTTGTTTGGTTAAGAGACTTTGGGGGAAGCGGTGGTGGTTGGTTGGTGTTTGGACACAGCAATTACAAGGCTAGAAGAGCCCCATGGGACAATGTCACATGTGTGGTTGGGCAAATGTGTGGGAATCGCCAATGTCCCAACCCAAGGCCGGTTGTTGCTGTTGGGCTGTGCGCCTCCTCCTCGGTCAAGGGGGGTAGAGGTGGTGGTGGGCAAGTAAGCTCTACGTATCCATGCCAATGGATAAATTAACAAGCATTGGATTAGACAAACGAAGATTGTTTTAACAAGACAAAGCTAATGGGATCAAGACAACTAACTTGCTTGACAAAGCTTATTTTAAAGGGGTCCTACAACATAAGAGAAGAATCACTTCCTTGTCGGTGCATAATTGTTGTTTTTACCGGAGACGAGATGTGCTTCGGTGTCCCCTTCTCTGTAAATTTATATAACTAAAAACTCATGGACGGCTAAGATAGTCCGATATCCATTCATGCATTCTAAATCGAAGGGTATCGGCCAATCTTTACCATCCTTGTGTCTTCAGTTTCGTAAGTTCGGAGGAGAGGAAAGGACACCGAAGCAAAAGTCCAACTAATGGTAGATGAACAGGAAACATCATTCCAAACAACAAATGATTTACTAGTGTGTGCATCAATATCGTTAGACCGGCTCCCACCACGACAAAAATTGTACAAACTACTCCCTCTATTTCAAATTAGGACGTATATAGTTTTTTTTGTCACAGTTAGAGAAAATCATCGACATCTATGATATCAAATGCACACCACATGGAGATATATTTCATAATGGTACTGACTGGAGGTTATAAATCTCAACATATGCTTTTATATAGTTGGTCAATGTTTGAAAAGTTTGACTTTGACAAAAATTATATACATCCTCTTTTGAGATAGAGGGAGTAACATCTCCATGTCGCTGAACCAGTCGATGATATTCAACAATAATTGTCAGCCTAATTTTGGCTTGATAATTAACTCGTTCGAGAAAAACACCTTTTCGGCTGTAACAAAATTGACATTTGCAAAGGTTAAAAAGAGCACTATACTATTATATTGGTATTTTCATGTTTTTTTTTCTCTTATAGCATATCTAACTAATGTTTTCATCTGAATCTTGCAGGGCACTTAATGATGTCAAGAACTAGAAATATCTAACTAATGTTCTTAAGATATTTCTTGAAGCAACCTTTCGGCCTGTTTTGTAAATAAAACCACACATAGTCGAACCGATTTAAAGTGTTTGAGAAAACCCTCTTACAAGCATATCAAAGATTAAAAAAAAGGAGTAGCCACACCCTGGAGAGATCCAAGACTACTAGCTAAAGATGCTACCACGCCTACTTCTGAAACCATCGGACATCATTGCATTGCACCAACCAAGTCGTCGGTGGAGAGGGATGCTTGTCCACTCGCTCAGGGCCGTGCAGTGCCGATCTTGCCAGCAGAAAAACAAGGACGAGGAGGGGGTGAAACCATGCCACATGTATAAGATGTGAGAACATTGAGACTACCCACATCAGCGTCAGAAGAGCCTCAAAACATGATATGAGCTTATCCGTCGATGATAACAAAACGACACCGAGAGATACCGAGGCTCTAGGATGATGTCCCAAGATGGTAAAGACACATCACGCCGCCATCGTCGAGACCAAGGCGGTCAAGGGTTTTCACCTAGAGCGCTGGCGTTGGAAAGTTAACCACAATGGGGCCCCAAGAGGCTAGCGGCACCTGCAGGCGTCGCCGCCGCTGGCGCTAGAGCATTGGGATTTTGCCCAGAAAAATCTTCACACCACAAACCGATACGTCAGACCGCCCATTGTCACTAAGACAGACTTCCATAGCACGATCTGGGAATCGCCTTTGTTGAAGCGCCGCCAACACCAAGATCCCCAACCACATGGCCAAAGAGACAAGCCACCACCACTCTCATACCACTCCGCGAAGTCCACCTTGTGGTGTTGCCACCCCTGCATCCATCTCGCACTCAAAAAGGGAGAAGAACACCACCACTGTGAGTTGACCGACACAAATGTGGTAAGCTGGTGTCTGATCTAGGTCTTCCCAATCCAAATTCAGTGACCACGCGGGTAGCGGAGGTGCAATGAGCATGGAAAGCATGTCACCGCCATGCTGCCCGCAAGTCCCACCTCGCAGTACCCAAGACGGGGTTGTCGGTTGGTCGTCGGATCAGGCCTGCCGACCTGGACCCGCCTGGGACGCCAGATCTAGGTCGGGGGACATGTGTTGGGGATCGTTAAAATCGGCGAAGGCACGCTCCGGTCTGGACCCGCCTGACTCTGATCGGGCCTACACGGACCTAGATCTAGGCCTACAGGCCCGCGTCGCCAGGTGCTCTGTCATCCCCACCGCCGACCGCCACAGCCTCCATGTGCCTCGCACATGCCCCCCATGCTTGCAGCCCCGTCGCTGTCGCGTTCCCCCACCACCGGAGTCGAGCCCTCATCATCACTGCACCGTCGCCGATCGGGAGGCGCCGCACCTCCCTCTGTGCGCACAGGAAAAGGCAAGGTTGCCGCCATCGGCAGTGCGCGGTCATTGCCCGGCGGCCCTCGCCGGAGACGACGGGGAGGAATCGAGGAGGATGGTTCTTGAGACAGTGGGAGGCTAGGGTTCCCCCGTCACCCACATGAGGCGACTGAGAATGTAGCTTTTTCTTGCTAAGATAATTTGGCAACCAGAATTGGAACTAGAATTATATCTAACTAATGCTCTTAAGATATTACCCACGTCATGTCTCGGAGATAAGAAAAATGCTGTATTCACGGCTCGGATGTAACTTAAACTTTTAGGTGATTTAGTGAAGAGGGTCCCATCGAAGTTGCTTTCAGAAACTGCACCTTTTTTACGGCGTCGAGGATTCTTTCTTTTTCGAACTCTCAGCGTCGAAGATTCTTGACGTTGCTTTCACGTAATACCAGCATGACGAGTTCTAAAAAAAGAAACGTTCATTTGCAAATGATCAAGTCCTTCTTCCTGCAAGGAACGGTCCCATCAAAAAATATGCTAGTATGTCACGGGTGATGCGATGGAATATGTGGATGCTGGTAGGCGGTAGTGGGGGATGACTCGATGAGGGATGCAGAATATGCCATATTCCCTTTCTAGACTCCAACATGTCTATGTTTTCTCACTATTGGCGCGGTCTTCTTTTTTGGGTTCATATTTGTTTCAGATATGGTCAGTCATTTAAGTAAGTTATAACTTATATTCATTAGGGTTGCTAACCTATTTGGCAACTGATTACATACCATAAGTTTAGTATCAAAGTAAACAAGAGCTACTAAATATTTCGGCTGATTCTTCTTGATTCTGTTTGGCCGTCGGATGGAGTCTGGGGAAGACATGCGTCGACGTCGCAGCGGATCCCCCTCTCTCTGGAGACGAGGCCACCACGGGGTCCAACGTGAGAATCCCTGTGGCTGATTAGGACACGCTCTGTCCTGCCCCGGTCGGTGGACTGTGGATCGAGCGCGCGCCCTAGGCCCGGCGTCATCGACCTTGGGCAGGAGCCCGCTGTGTAAGAGGCGCCGGCGGCGCGGCAGAGCTCTGCATGTGCTGGGTGGTAGGTCCTGGCGCGATCCGAGATGGCGTCTCACGGGCATGGACACGTGCGGTCCTTGCAACGAGATCATGCCTTGGGTGCCCTTCGCCAGGAGAACTGCTTTCACGTACGGTATCCATATGCGCACTTCCGGCTCTGCTCCATGCGCATGACGTCCTCAGAGAGTGAGGGATGACTGGACGAGGGATGCAGAATATGGCATATTCTCTTTCTAGAGTCCAACATGTATATGTTCTTTCTTACTATTGGTGCAGTCACTTTTTTCTGGTTCATATTTGTGTTGGATATGGTTGCTAACGTAGCAACGGATTCCGTACCAAATGTTTAGAATTGTTATTAGGATGGGAGCGCTGGCCTTTATTCGATTGTTTTGCCTATTTTAAAATGAGAAAATTTTAATGATAAGATTTTTCTCTCTCATGCATAGGTTTTCTACCGGTGTACTAGTATGCTCCTTTAGTGCTCGTCTCTACAACGTGTGAAGAATAAATATCTACTTTTTTTAGAAAGAAAAAAATGAAGATCTACTTATGGATGTATCTACACAGTTGGAGGATACAACGAGTGATATTTTTATCCAACATGGATGACAGCGTGATCTTCGATTGATCCTCCATCACCATATGCAATCTATAGTTCCTTGATGATCACTTGTATTTAATCTTTATTTTATTTTTTGACTGAATTTGCTACAACGGTGTTCATCTTAGTTATGAAGAGACCTAGTGTAATGCCTAAACCTTTTAATAGAACCCCATTTATCAGAAAAAATGGTGTCGGATATCTGTATATAGATTAAAGTTGAACTTTGCATGAACAGAGAGTTAGTTGACATGGGCAAGTTGATGCTATATATATGCTTTCTTGTAGAGTAAATAGCATTCGCGGTCACTGAAATTGCAGCGCGGGTGCCCTTAAGTCACTCAACTTGCAAAAAAGACAAACCGTCATTGAACTTGTGAGTCGTGTACACGTCTGGTCACAAAATGGTCCGTTGGCCGGTTTTAATCTAATCTGGTCATGCGAGCTATTTGGAGGATTGGTATTTGCAGTTGCTAATAACTTTTGGAGGGTCTCACCGGCAGCAGCGAGTCCTCAATTGGCGGCGGCGCTGTTAGCGTCCCCATGCCATCTTGGACCCGCGTCTGCGAATGTGTTGTATACCTCGGCGAGGTGTTGAGGTGTGGGGAGCATGAGCTACACCTGGACGGCTCCCCGCATCGTCGTCTTACACATGGAGTACCTTGATGTCTGACCTAGCTACTGGTCTACGAGGAAGTGCAAACATGTTCTATCTCTGTTCGTAATGTGTGGGTAGGATGGTTAACAACCATTCTGTAGTCGAACAGGTTCATGAGATACAGTGCTTTGCTAAGGAGTTTGAAATCCTTAAGTGTATCTTACCCGACAAGTTTGTGGTTGGGTGCATTATTGCAAAGTTGCCTTCTTCATGGAGGAACTTCGCCACAACACTTAAGAATAAGAGGCAGGAGATATCGGTTGAAAACCTACTAGCGTCTTTTGATGTTGAGGAGAAGGCTCGAGCCAAGGACACTGCTGAGAAAGGAGGCGAGGGTCAGTCTAGTGCAATATGGTGCAGAAGAAGACCTTCGGCAAGAACAAAGGGAACTATAAGCCCTCCTTAAATAAGCCTGAAAAGACTACAACCTTTAAGAAGAAGAAGAAGCCGAACATGGACGAGCTAGGTTGCTTTACCTATGGACAGCTCGGACACTTTTCCAAGGACTACCCAGAATGTTCAGATCGCAGAGAAAAAAAGGGGAAGATTGTCAACGTCATGACCGCTAGCAATGCTAATGGGTATGGTAATCTATTTATTGTTCTTTCAGTATTTCAATCAGCATGTTGGTGGATTGATACATGTGCTAATGTTCATGTGTGTGCTGACATCTCTATGTTCCCTTTTTATAAGGTCTCTCAGGATTCATCTATCCTAATGGGGAATGGAACGCATGCTTCTGTTTGTGGTTTGGCACCGTGGATCTGAAGTTCACTTCGGAAAAGATCGTGCAGCCGAGGAACATGAAGCATGTCCCTACTATGAACAATAATCTCGTTAGCGGCTCCCTTCTATGCAGCAATGGGTTTAATCTTGTTTTAGAGTCTAATAAAGTCGTTGTCACAAAACATGGATATTTTATTGGTAAAGTTTATGAGTTCGGAGGCTTGTTCCAATTTTCACTTTTAGAGTTTTGTAATAAATCCGTGGATCATATTTGTGGCGGTGTTAATGATGATACCAGTGTTCGACATTCTCGTTTATGTCACATTTTTTTTTTGATATCTTGGATGTCCAGTATGGGTTTAATTCTGAATTTCACTATTGATAAAGGTTCTAAGTGTCATAGTTGTGTGCAATCAAATCAACCTCGAAAGCCTCACAAGTATGCTGAAGATAGAAACTTGGCACCTCTAAAACTCATACATTCTGATCTATGCGAGATGAATGGTGTGTTAAAAAAGGTGGAAAGAGATATTTCTTGACGTTGATAGATGATGTTGCTAAATTCTTCTATGTTTACTTGTTGCAAATTAAAGATGAGGCTTTAGACCACTTTAAATTTATAAGACCGAAGTTGAAAATCACCTAGAGAGAAAGACCAAGCGTATTAGGTCGGATCGTGGTGGTGAGTATTTTTCCAAAATATTTGATGAATTTTGTGAGTAACACGGCATCATTCATGAGAGGACGCCTCCCTACTCATCCCAATCAAACAAGATTGCCGACAGGAAAAAACGCATGCTGACTGACTTGGTGAATTCCATGTTAGCCACTATTGTTTTATCAAAGACATGGAGGGGGAGGCTTTGTTGACTTCATGTCATGTCCTGAATAGAGTTCCTAACCAGAGTAAAGAAAATACCCCTTACGAGGAGTAGGCTAGGAGAAAACCATCACTTTTGTATTTGCGCACTAGGGGGTGTTTGGTGAAGGCCAACATACCGATTCCCAAGACACCCAATCTCGAACCTAAGGCAGTGGATTGTATCTTTCTATGATATGCTCCATGGAGTGTAGGCTATAGATTTTTTGTGGTTAAATCTGAGGTACCTAACATGCATATTGATACTATAATAGAATCTCTGATGCAACATTCTTTGAGAATATGTTTCCTCTGAAAGATATGCATAGCATTGATAGAATTTCTTTTGAAATACTTCCTAAATCTAGTGCATCTATTTATAATTCTTAACAATCGCATGAGGGAGTCCCTAAGAAGGATGACAATGAACCTCCCACGAGGAGTAAGAGACAGAGGATTGCAAAATCCTTTGGTAATGATTTCATCATGTACCTTATGGACGATACTCCTAGATCCATTGCTGAGTGATACGTCCAAAACGTATCTACTTTTCCGAACACTTTTGCTATTGTTTCTCCTCTAAACTTGTGTGATTTGGATACAACTAACACGAACTGACGCTGTTTTCAGCAGAATTGCCTTGGTGTCTAGTTTTTGTGCAGAAAATCTACTATCAGGAAAAATCCCGGAAAATATGCCAAAAATCCTATTTCACCAGAAGACTCCCGAAGCCAGAATACGAGAGGGAGGGGGGCTGGGCTCAGGCCACACCACCTAGCCACACGGGCTAGCCCAGGCCACGCCAGGGGGTGGTCTGGCCGTCCCAGACACCCCCTCGGTCTCCCTCTTCGCCTATAAGATGCCTTCTGACCTAAAAACTCAGGGGGGTTCGACGTTTTTCCAGAAGGAGTTCCGCTCCGCCACCACCACCAGATTCCACGAAACATCACCAGAAACTCTGTTCTGGCACCCTGCCGTTACGGGTAATTGGAGGAGATCATCGCCATCATCATCACCATCGCTTCTCCATCGACCATCCTTGTTTCCCCCATCTATGAGTGAGTAATCCCCCGCTGTAGGCTATGGGGATGGTAGGGATTGGATGAGATCGTTCATGTAATGGCATCAGATTGTTAGGGCATGGTGCCTAGTATCTTCTATTAGTACTTTTTGACTTTGTTGCAACTTGTTATGCTTAATGCTTGTCACTAGGGCCCGAGTGCCATGATTTCAGATCTGAACTTGTTATTGATTCATTATGATAGTATTGTTTATGGTCTTACCTGCAAGTTGTATACACACGTTGTTGTCCGGAACCAATGGCCCCGAAGTGACAGAAATTGGGATAATCGGAGGGAATGGCTTTGATGTGAGGATTACATGTGTTCACGGAGTGTTAATGCTTTGCTCTGGTGCTCTATTAAAAGGAGCACCTTAATTTCCAGTAGTTCCCTTGAGGCCCCGCTGCAAACGGGTTGGCAGGACAAAAGATGTTCTGCAAGTTCTCATTGCAAGCACGTATGACTATATATGGAACACATGCCTAGGATTATCTAGTACTTGGATGCTTTATCTTATTTATCTGCAATTGCCCTATGTTCTGATTGCTATATGAATTGTCTTGTCCATGCAACGCCCGTCCATCCATCCCTATGCCTACCACACTCGAATCCTACTGTTTACTGCTATAGTTACTGCTGTCTTTACTTTACTACTGCTATTACTTTACTATTCCTACTACAAAACTGTTGCTACTAATAAACTGCTATGAGCAATATTGTTTCCAGGTGCAGCTGAATTGACAACTCAGTTGTTAAGGCTTATAAATATTGTTTGACTCCCCTTGTGTCGAATCAATAAATTGGGTTTCACTTCCTAAAATCTGCGATACACCCCTATACTTGTGGGTCATGAAGACTATTTTCCGGGCGCCGTTGCGGAGCATAGCTTTATTTATCAAGTTCACTTGGATTCTCTATTGTTCGCTGTTATCCATCCATCATGGGTAAGTCTCGTGATGGCAAGGTTCCTATTTTACCATCCACTACAAGAAGAGGTACGGTTCTGAACACCTCTGTTGATCTTGATTCACCATCTGTTATGAGTAAGCTCGTTACACCACCACATACACATGCTACACACACTGCTACTACTGCTAAATCTGAAACTTCTGATACTTACGTCGCTTCTCTCATGCTTGATAAGAGTGGTTCATTAGGTCCTTTCCTAGATGCTACGATTGCTAGAACTATAGCTGGAAATACTAAAACTCCTAATGAAGACACTACTACACCTGTTAGTTCACCTGAGTCTAGTGAGAGTTATGATATTGAAGATGGTTATGTTGATATGACCGATGAATTTATTAAAGAATGTAAAAACACCCATGATAGGAGCACTTCTAAGAGTCTCCTTGAGAGGCGTACTATTAGACCCAAATTGTCTCCTATTTCTAAGTTTGCTGCTTCTCCCATAAATATTAAAGACAAAGATTATGATTTCTCTCTTGATCTATCTTACATAGCTATTGTTGAGAAAGAACCTTTTTGTGGGATGATACATTGCAAATGTATCTATAATTTTTGATGTTCCATGCTTAGTTTTATCCACTTTCTTGTGTTTTGTTCCAACTTTGGAGTACTTTTCATATGATTTCTTGGACTAACCTATTAACAAGAGCCACAGTCTGCCTGCTTTCTTTTCTGTTTTGGTTCCAGGAAAGTCAGAAAATGAATGTTCTCGGAATTGGACGGGACAAAAGCCAAAGTGCCTATTTTTCCGGAAGTCATCAAGTGCCAGAATACGAGACGGAGAGGGGCCAGAGGCCGGCCACACCACCTGGCCGCGTGGACAGGCTTGACCCGCGCCAGGGGGTGGTGTGGTGGCCCCTGACACCCCCTCGGCCTCCCCTTCCAACTATAAGATGCCCTCAGGACGTAAACCCTAAGGACCCGATCAAAAATCCACGAAAGAGTCTGTAGCCGCCGTCATCTCCATCCCTAGATCGGGAGGGATCTGAAGATCTTCCCGGCACCCTGCCAGAGAGGGGAATTCACCCTGGAGGCCTTCTTCATCACCATGCAAGCCTCCGGTGTGATGCGTGAGTAGTTCATCCTTGGACTACGGACCCATGTAGTAGCTAGATGGCTGGTTCCCCTCCTTTGTGCTTTCATGTCTAGATCTCGTGAGCTCCGTTCATGATCAGGATCATCTATTTGTAATTCATACATGTTGTGTTTGCGGGGATCCGATGGATATTGAGATGCTATTTCAGATTGATTAATGATTCTATCACGTCTTTGTTATTTGTGATCTTGCATGCTTTCCGTTGTTAGTAGCTATCTTGGCCAAGTAGATGCTAGCAACTCCAAGAGTTAGTATTTATGCTCGATAGTGGGTTCATGCCTCTGGTAATATGGGGAAGTGACAGAAATCTCTAGGGTACTAGATGTGTTGTTGCTACTAGGGAGAAAATAACAATCCTTTGTTCATAGAACAATTGTATTGTTTACTTTACACGCAGTTCGTAAAGCAATAATCTGTTGCTTGCAACATAATACTGGAGGGGGTTCGGATGATAAACTGAAGGTGGATTATTAGTCAAAGATGCAGTTGGATGGCGGTCTATGTATTATGTTGTAATGCCCAATCAAGTCTCAGAGGAGTCAAGATGATTAGTATATGCATGTATTGCTTTCTCGGTGTTTGTCAATTGCCCCGCTGTAATTTGTTCACCCAGCATGTTATTTATCTAAGGAGAGCCACCTCTAGTGAACTATGGATCCCGGTCCTTTTACTTTACATACAATCTACAATCATTTACTTCTTTGTGTTTACTTTCTGCAAACTTTTACTTCTTTCCATTCGATACGTTAATTCCTTTGTTTTCCGCAAAACACGTGTGCTGTTGCTACTAGGGAGAAAACAACAATCCTTTGTTCATAGAACAATTGTATTGTTTACTTTACACGCAGTTCATAAAGCAATAATCTGTTCCTTGCAACTTAATACTGGAGGGGGTTCGGATGATAAACTGAAGGTGGATTATTAGTCATAGATGCAGTTGGATGGCGGTCTATGTATAATGTTGTAATGCCCAATCAAGTCTCAAAGGAGTCAAGATGATTAGTATATGCATGTATTGCTTTCTCGGTGTTTGTCAATTGCCCCGCTGTAATTTGTTCACCCAGCATGTTATTTATCTAAGGAGAGCCACCTCTAGTGAACTATGGATCCCGGTCCTTTTACTTTACATACAATCTACAATCGTTTACTTCTTTGTGTTTACTTTCTGCAAACTTTTACTTCTTTCCATTCGATACGTTTAATCCTTTGTTTTCCGCAAAACACGTGTGCTGTTGCTACTAGGGAGAAAACAACAATCCTTTGTTCATAGAACAATTGTATTGTTTACTTTACACGCAGTTCGTAAAGCAATAATCTGTTCCTTGCAACTTAATCTTTGGAGGGTTCGATGATAAACAAGGTGGATTATTAGTCATAGATGCGCGGTTGGATGGAGGTCTATGTATAATGTTGTAATGCCCAATCAAGTCTCAAAGGAGTCAAGATGATTAGTATATGCATGTATTGCTTTCTCGATGTTTGTCAATTGCCCCGCTGTAATTTGTTCACCCAGCATGTTATCTATCTTAAGGAGAGCCACCTCTAGTGAACTATGGATCTCGGTCCTTTTCTTTACATACAATCTACAAACTGTTTCTGCTTTGTGTTTACTTTCTGCAAACTTTTACTTCTTTCCATTCGATACGTTTAATCCTTTGTTTTCCGCAAAACACGGTGAGATTGACAACCTCATCGCAAGTTGGGGACAAAGTTCTGTAGTTGTGTTGTGCAGGTCTCCATGTTGCTACTAGCACCGGTAGTGCGCCCTGCCAAAGCTCAGCTAGTAACACCTTTGAGGTGTTTCCTTGCTCCTACTGGATCGATTAAACCTCGGTTTCATAACTAAGTGAAACTTGCTGTTGTGCTCATCATACCTTCCTCTTGGGGTTCCCAACGAGCTCTACATCAACACCGCACCAGCACTTTTCTGGGCGCCATACACAGAGCCATCAAGCATTTTTCTGGCGTCGTTGCAGGGGAACGAAGAAAAAGAAGCTCCCACGTCAACTTCACGCCATCAAAGATTTTTCTGGTGCCGTTGCCGGGGAGTCAAGGACATCTTCACAAGGGGAGTCCCTCATAACCAATCTCTTTACTTTGTTATTTTTGTTTTGCTTAGTTTCTTTTTGCTTTGTTTGCTTGTTTTGTTATTCAAAAACACAAAAAAATTAGTTCTACAAGTTTGCTTTCTTATTTGAAAACCCAAAAAAATGACTATTCTTGAAAACACTAAGTTGTGTGACTTCACTAGCACCAACAACAATGATTTTATGAGCACACCTATTGCTCCACCTGTGGCTGAAAATACTTTCTTCGAGATAAAACCTGCTTTGCTCAATCTTGTTATGAGAGAACAATTTTCTGGTATTGGTAATGAAGATGCTGCTTCCCATCTAAATAACTTTGTTGAACTTTGTGAGATGCAAAAGCATAGGGATATAGATGGTGATATTATTAAGTTGAAATTATTTCCTTTCTCTTTGAGAGGAAAAGCTAAAGAATGGTTGAATTCCTTAACTAGGAATAGTATTGATTCTTGGACTAAGTGCAAAGATGCTTTCATTGGAAAGTACTATCCTCCTGCTAAGATTATATCCATGAGAATTGAAATAATGAAGTTTAAACAACTTGATAATGAGCATGTTGCTCAATCTTGGGAAAGAATGAAATCTTTGGTAAAGAATTGTTCCACTCATGGACTGACTGCTTGGATGATCATCCAAACTTTTTATGCAGGACTGAACTATTCTTCAAGGAACCTATTGGATTCTGCTGCTGGAGGTACCTTTATGACCATCACTTTAGGTGCTGCAACAAAACTTTTGGACAATATGATGGTTAATTATTCTGAATGGCATACTGAGAGAGCTCCACAAGGTAAGAAGGTAAACTTTGTTGAGGAAACCTCCTCCTTGAGTGATAAAATTGATATTATTATGTCTATGCTTGTTAATGGGAAAGCCCATATTGATCCAAATAATGTTCCTTTAGCCTCTTTGGTTGCTCAAGAAGAGCAAGTTGATGTGAACTTCATAAGAAATAACAATTTTGGTAACAATGCTTATAGGAACAATTTTGGTAACAACAATTATAAGCCATATCCTCCCAACAATGGTAATGCTTATGGAAATTCTTACAACAATAATAGGAATGCTCCCTCTAAACTTGAAGTTATGCTTAAAGAGTTTATTAGTAAACAAACTGCCTTCAATAAAACTATTGAGGAAAAACTCTCTAATGCTGAAAGAAATATAGCATCTTTGGCTGAAGCTCAATCTACTTTGAATAAAATGGCTGCTAAGCCTGAAACTAATGAGAATCTCTTTGCAACTACTAATGCTATACAAGTAAGAATTGATGAAATGTTAGACTATTAGCTGAATTACATGCTAAGTGAGAAAGAGAAGATGAAATTGCTAGAAACATTAGTGTTTCTACTATTACCACCACTAGTGTTGAGGCTAGTAATAGTTCTACTACTCTAGATGATAAATTTGATTTTGATCTTGATGGTTGCAACATCTCTGAAGTTATTAAGTTCCTACAAAAGCTTGCTAAAAGTCCTAATGCTAGTGCTATGAACATGGCCTTTACAAAACACATTACTGATGCTCTCATAAAGATTAAAGAAGAAAAGATGAAACATAAAGCTTCTATTCCTATAAAACAAGAAGATGGTTGGGAACCCATCATTAATATGAAAGTGAATGACTTTGATTTCAAAGGTTTATGTGATCTTGATAGTAGTGTTTCTATTATGCCTAGAAGGATTTATGATATGCTTGATTTGCCTCCACTTGAAGATTGTTATTTGAATGTCCCACTTGATGATGATACTAAAAAGAAACTCATGGGGAGTCTTAATGATGTTCTTATTATGGTTAACAATGCCTATGTCCCTGTTGATTTCTATGTTTTGGATGTTGAATACAATGCTTCTTGTCCTATTACTTTGGGAAGACCTTTTCTTAGAACTGTTGGTGCCATCATTAATATGAAAGAAGGCACCATTAAATATCAACTCCCACTCAAGAAAGTTATAGAACACTTCCCTTAGAAGAGAAAGAAGATTCCTTTTGCCTCTCCTATGAAAACAAAATTTGCTCTTAATGCTTCTTCATTTGAGAACACTTGATTCTTTTTCTTGCTTCTTATGCCTAACTTAAAGGCGTTAAAGAAAAGTACTTATTGGGAGATAACCCAAAAGTTTTAGATGAGTCTTGGAAGTTATTACTTTAGTAATAACCGCTCCTTATCCTTTTTATTTGATTTTTGTGCCAAGAGTAACCTCTAATGAGAGAGAAGTAATGATTGGGAAAGTTGCTGTCCCGAAACAGATTTCTGTGCTTCACCGTAAAAATTCGTGTAAAATCTCTGTATGTCTTTTTGAGGCGTGATTTTTTGTGCTTCTGACCCAGGTTGTTATCTAACTTTTGTTAGTTCAACACTTTTTTATTTGAGTAACAGAAGGTCTTTGAAAATATTCGTCTTTACCTTCTAGTCTGTTTTGAAAGATTTCTGCCATTTTCTACATTTGCTTCTTGTTGGTTCCTTCTTGAGTTCTTTTGGGGAATTGAGCTTTTTGAGGGAAGTGCTACAGTATCTAGTGTTCTAATGGAAGTTTATTTGGTGTTATAACTGAACCTTAAGACTTATTTATCTTGAGTGCACTAATGTTGCTAATAAAGATTGTGTGAAGTTTTGTATGAAGGAAAAAATTCAGGTGTATGGAAGGAATGAGTAATGAGATGAAGGATGGACTAAAGCTCAAGCTTGGGGATGCCACGCGTGTCACCTCAAGAAATATCCAAGAAGTACAAGCGTCAAAGCTTGGGGATGCCCAAGGCATTCCCTTCTTTATCAATAAAAATCCCAGGTTTCTTCCAAACGCTTCATTTTTATTGTTTCATGCACAGTTGTGTTGTTCTTGGAGCATCTTCTTTTTCGTTTTTGTTTTGATTTTTTGTTTGCTTTTGTTTTCTTAGTTTTCTGAATAAATTTGGTTGGACCCCCTCTTCCATACATTGGTTTGCAAATAGTTTGGTTTTGTTTGGAAAAGAGTAGGAACGTTCATGCTTATGTGGTAAACAGAGCTCGTTTTTTTTTTGACTGTGGCCTATGCTTTGTTATGCCATGCTTGATATTGTTTTGGCTTTATGCTTAGTATTCTTTGTTGTAGCATGACTTGTTATAAACAATTGAGATTGCTTAATGTGCCTTGGATGAACCATGCGTTGTTTTAGCACATTAAAGCATCGTATAGTGGTATTCTCCTTTGATGCTTTATTTGGGTTGACTTGGCGCATGCTCACACCATGTTATGACTATCTCAATTCACCATAGCCTTTATGATCCTTTAGTTTTCAACTTGTAGTATCACTTTATGCTTTTATCAATGATGTTTTGTCGCTCTGCATGATTATGGCCATTATTGCTCCCTTAGTTTGTCGCTCCCAGTCTTTTGTTAGCCTCCACAACAAAGTATGAGTTCCACTCATGCATCCAACTCCCTAAACCAAGTTATTCCAAAGAGTCCACCATACCTACCTATTAGCTTATGCTATTCCAAGTATATTCATGCTTTTGTTTACCTTCCGAATTAAACTTGTTATGAGAAAACTAGTGATTAAAGCTCTCACGAACTTGATGGCACACTTTACTTTTTGCCTCTAATAAACTTGAACCATTGGGTCCATATTTGTTGCGTATATGCTTGCGCTTTATTAGTTCAAATTAGCAGAACCATGTTTCATGGGGAACGCTTTCAACATTGCACTTGTACTTTGTACCCCGTTGATATCATTTTCTTTTGCTTACGGATCCCGGCGGTGTGAAATAAAAGTGGAACTTGTAAGATCATGGAGTTTGTATATGTGTTAGAGAAACGCTTGGGCCGCTAGCCTAAGCCATGCCTAATCATGGTGGAAACTTGCAGCATCACCATAATGAGCACTCTATGAAGCATCCTCAATAAAAAACTATGCAAATAGCAAATAAAAAGATCGCTGAGATGCTCATTGTCTGCTTGCCTTGTCATTTTGATTATGGGAAGGCTCCCGTATCATGTGCAAGGGGTACCCCGTTGGTAGTTCTCAATGATACACATATACTTACAATGACAAGATCTTGCTCGTGACTGAAGTTGAGTAGCATGAGGATCGGTCTTCGTAAGTAAGGGCATGAGATTTCGGTTTATAACTTGTCAAGTATATCCTCTTAGTTGTGTCACTTTAACCGTGATCACCGTCAAGATGCTTATGATAGGGGCAATGAGAGCTGAAAGCTAGAAGTACCATAGTTTTTGGAAGCTCATTATGAGACTTGAATCCCTAGTTCCTTTTATAAAGGCCATTCTTCCACCATTATATTTGAGTCTCCACCTTCTATCTTTATGCACTTATTTTGAGAGCATAGTGGCCATTCTTAGTTCTATGTGCATTGTCCCAAGACTAGTTGATTGATGCATACTTTGGTATTGCTTGTTTTAAACTATTGTATCTAGTCACTCTTATGAACTTTTAAGGTGTCCTATGCATTTATATTTGCTACTCTATTGAGGGACAAGCTGAATACTATTATGCTATGTTTTCTCTATGTGAAACAAACAAACGTCTTGCAAAGCATTGTTATTCATGAATCTTTTCTTTGTGCATTTTCATGTTGCATCATAGTTTCTTTGTCTTATTGCTAGAACTTTGTCTTTCATGTTATGATTGAAGTACTATGACCCCAGCTTTGAATGTTTTGCAAATACTTTGATCAAGTCTTTGATGGTGCATGTCACCTCAAAAATTATTCTTTCTTTTTATCACTTACCTACTCGAGGACGAGCAGGAGTTAAGCTTGGGGATGTTGATACATTGCAAATGTATCTATAATTTTTGATGTTCCATGCTTAGTTTTATCCACTTTCTTGTGTTTTGTTCCAACTTTGGAGTACTTTTCATATGATTTCTTGGACTAACCTATTAACAAGAGCCACAGTGCCAGCTGCCTGTTTTTTGCTGTTTTTGGTTCTAGGAAAGTCAGAAAATGAATATTCTCAGAATTGGACGGGACAAAAGCCAAAGTGCCTATTTTTCCGGAAGTCATCAAGTTCCAGAATACGAGACGGAGAGGGGCCAGAGGCCAGCCACACCACCTGGCCGCACGACCAGGCTTGGCCCACGCTAGGGGGTGGTGTGGTGGCCCCTGGCACCCCCTCGGCCTCCCCTTCCGACTATAAGATGCCCTCGGGACGTAAACCCTAAGGGCCCGATCAAAAATCCACAAAAGAGTCTGTAGCCGCCGTCATCTCCATGCCTAGATCGGGAGGGATCTGAAGCTCTTCCCGGCACCCTGCCGGAGAGGGGAATTCAGCCTGGAGGCCTTCTTCATCACCATGTAAGCCTCCGGTGTGATGCGTGAGTAGTTCATCCTTGGACTACGAATCCATGTAGTAGCTAGATGGCTGGTTCTCCTCTTTTGTGCTTTCATGTCTAGATCTTGTGAGCTCCGTTCATGATCAAGATCATCTATTTGTAATTCATACATGTTGTGTTTGCAGGGATCCGATGGATATTGAGATGCTATTTCAGATTGATTATTGATTCTATCATGTGTTTGTTATTTGTGATCTTGCATGCTTTCCGTTGTTAGTAGCTATCTTGGCCAAGTAGATGCTAGCAACTCCAAGAGTTAGTATTTATGCTCGATAGTGGGTTCATGCCTCTGGTAATCTGGGGAAGTGACAGAAATCTCTAAGGTACTAGATGTGCTGTTGCTACTAGGGAGAAAACAACAATCCTTTGTTCATAGAACAATAGTATTGTTTACATTACACGCAATTCGTAAAGCAATAATCTGTTGCTTGCAACTTAATATTGGAGGGGGTTCGGATGATAACCTGAAGGTGGATTATTAGTCATAGATGGAGTTGGATGGCGGTCTATGTATAATGTTGTAATGCCCAATCAAGTCTCAAAGGAGTTAAGATGATTAGTATATGCATGTATTGCTTTCTCGATGTTTGTCAATTGCCCCGCTGTAATTTGTTCACCCAGCATGTTATCTATCTTAAGGAGAGCCACCTCTAGTGAACTATGGATCCCGGTCCTTTTCTTTACATACAATCTACAAACTGTTTCTTCTTTGTGTTTACTTTCTGCAAACTCTTACTTCTTTCCATTTGATACGTTTAATCCTTTGTTTTCTGCAAAACACGGTGAGATTGACAACCTCATCGCAAGTTGGGGACAAAGTTCTGTGGTTGTGTTGTGCAGGTCTCCACGTTGCTACTAGCACCGGTAGTGCGCCTTGCCAAAGCTCAGCTAGTAACACCTTTGGGGTGTTTCCTTGCTCCTACTGGTTCGATTAAACCTTGGTTTCATAACTGAGGGAAAATTGCTGATGTGCTCATCATACCTTCCTCTTGGGGTTCCCAATGAGCTCTACATCAACACCTCACCAGCACTTTTCTGGGCGCCATACACAGAGCCATCATGGGACTAAGAATGAAAGTGCGGTAGCACATATGAATGAACTTTCTACCACGAGTGGCTTGTTTTCTGATGATATTAAGATGCGTACTTACTTTGTTACCAAGATTTCCCCTTTTCACTAAAAGGAGAAGATAAAACTTGGTTTAGTAATTTACCTTCTGGATCTATTGATAGCCCTGATTGCTTGATTAGTACTTTCCTGCAAAAATATTTTCCTCCTAGTGCTAGACATGCTATTTTGCAGGAACTTTTTAATTTTAAACAGGGAGAAAAAGAGATACTGCCTGAATCATGGGCAAGGTTTTGTGCTTTGATTCATGCACAGACTAGATGTCGATTACCTAAGAATGAGCTTCTTGACATATTTTATAATGGACTAACTAAAGAATCTAGGACATACCTAGATAGTTGTGCTGATTGTGTTTTCAGGAATAGGAATCCCAAGGAAGCTGAGGAATTAATGGCTAAAATAAGCAAGAATTATGAAGACTAGTCTCCTCCCGAACCAGCTATAACTGAAACAATTATACCTGAACCAGCTATACCTGCGCCTATACCAACATCTAAGAAGAGGGGAGTTATTGAACTAAATGATGAAGTGATGAAAGGAAGCTAGGAAATGTCTTAAGGAGAAGGGAATTAAAGCTGTTGATGTCAAGAATTTACCTCCTATAGAAGAATTATGTAAGCCAATTCCCACTCATCCACTATTGAGGTACACTCTCTCCAACACTT
The DNA here is from genome assembly GCA_023614405.1 of Avena insularis. Classification (NCBI taxonomy): domain Eukaryota; kingdom Viridiplantae; phylum Streptophyta; class Magnoliopsida; order Poales; family Poaceae; genus Avena; species Avena insularis. Next base: position 102,957,580 of record CM042684.1, on the reverse strand, counting down.
CGATGAAGGTGATATCCATTACTCTAAACCTCCTGATCAATGCTTAGAAGAATTTGATATCTTTATTGTTAAGCAAGATAATTTTAATAAAAGGGTGCAAAATCATCTAATGGAAAACACTAGAGCCATTGTTGAGTTAAAAGATATTGTGGAAAGAACCTCTAATGATGTTAAAATGATTGTCAAACACTTTCAAATGGTTCAAACTCAAATAGATCAACTCATTAAAGTGCAAAAAGACTTGCTAATTAACGCTGCTAAAGAAAAACATGCTTATGAAATTAGAACTAGAAGTGGTGCTGCTACCCATGATCCTCTATATCCTGAGGGACATCCCAAAAGAATTGAGCAGGATTCTCAACAAGCTGAAAATAGTGGCTCTACTCGTAAGAAAAGGAAAAAGAAACATAAAACTATTGTAGAACCCTCTGAACCTCCTATAGATCCCAATAGTATATCTATCTCTGATGCTGAAACTAAAAGTGGTAATGAAGAAAATGATGTTCCTAATGAAGAAAAAGTTGAAGAAGAACCTGAAAAGCACACTAAGAGTACTAAATACACTAAATAAGATTTTATTGCTAAGAAACATGGTAGTGAAAGAGAGCCTTGGGTCCAAAAACCTATGCCTTTCCCTGATAAGAAACACAAGTCAAAGGAAGATGAACACTATAACAAGTTTTGTGAGTGGATGAAACCTTTATTCCTGCAAATTCCTTAGACTGATGCTATTAAATTGCCTCCTTATTCAAAGTATATGAAGGATATTGTCTCGAATAAAAGGAAGATCCCTAATGAAGAAATTTCTACTTTGCTTGCTAATTATTCCTTTAATGGTAAGGTTCCTAAGAAACTTGGAGACCTAGGGATTCCAACTATCCCTTGCTCTATTAAGAATAGTTATGTTAGAATTGCTTTGTGAAATTTGGGAGCTAGAGTTAGTGTTATGCCTTTCTCTCTCTATAAGAGACTTCAACTTGAAAAACTGATACCAAGTAATATATCTTTGCAAATGGCTGATAAATCTACCACTATTCATGTTGGTATATGTGAGGATGTACTTGTTCAAGGGGCTCATAATTGCTTGATATTAACTGTCGTCGGATTGATGATAAGTACGCCATGAGGGGGTCCTCGAGGTGTGCGGAAGAGAGGGGTGTAAGACATACGGTGTTCCGGGACGGTGAGCACACAAGGCCACCCTGGTCAGTGAGGAACTGTGAGGATACCCGGAAAGTATATCCCCAACAGCAGCCCCCGGAAGTCTCCAAGATCCAAAGTCGGATTTATCATTGTCTAGCTTGATCTTCGGCTTGCAGAATCTTGAAGGGTTCCTGAAACTTCACAACAAAAAATACGATCTGGGTCTTAAAAATAAGTCGGACCTATCAACAGGTTACTCGGATTTTCCAGCTTGATTTCAAACTAAGACGGAATTTGGTCTCTAACGCCACCTAACACCAGTCATGGTCAAGTCACGTCATCTGACAGACATCCTGTCAGCACGACCGTTGGTGGGTCCACGGTTCGCGGAACCGAGGCGTCGTTTTAATGTGTACACGGAGATCGAGGCGACGTAATCATCGCGTGGGTCCTTCCCAGTTCCTTCCACGACGCGTGGCGGTTACACTGTAGCATTTGCACGAACCTTGGCACGGTTAGGTGGATATAAGGGGTGAGGATTATCCTCCTCCTTTCTTCACCTGTTCCCTTGCCGTTTCCTCTCCTCCAAATCTCCCCCGCGCACACAAACCTCCTCTGCTTTCCCCCAAGAACTCCTAGCGCCGCCCATCCTAGGTCACTAGCTCACCGGAGAAATGGCTTCTTCATGCTCTTCCGGTTTGGCGGCAGCGGCGGTGACGGAAGCGGCGGTGGAGAAGGAAAGCTTTCGCGGGGTCTGGATCCCCTGAGTGCTCGATGACGAGAAGCTCCGCGGCGTGGAGACAGAAGGGCTCCTCCGCGCAGGAGACTGGCGGAGCGGCTTCAGGGAGACCGTCCCCAACCTGCACGCCGGCGAGCGGGTCCACTTCGGCACCCACATCGACAGAGGTTTGTCGTTTCCTCCCTCAAAATTCTTTTCTGAGGTGATAGATCATTATAGTGTTCAACTCCACCATCTTCCTCCCAACTCTCTCCTAGAGATGAGCGCCTACGCGGCTTTGTGCGAGGGATTTCTCGGCATTAGGCCGAGTCTGACCTTATTCCGGTACTACTTCCATGTCCAGAGAAATTATATCACTGCCGGTAATCCGTATATTACCGGTACAATTAGTTTTTCACTTAGACGCGAGCGCGCATATCCCAAGATCTTAGCTAGTGACTCGGTCAAACAGTGGCCAGCCACCTTATTTTATCACAAGGATATTCCGGCTCCCGGCAAAGCCACCGCTTTGCCGGCTTTTATCGACGGAGCTGCCACGGCCCAACCGTCTTGGGACGAGGCTCCTCCGGCTCTTAATGACAATCTGATCCTCGCTAAGAGGCAGATCGAATATTTGATCAAACACAAAGGACTGAAGGGATCCGACTTGGTCCAATGTTGGGTCTCATGCCGGATCCAACCCCTTCAGTACCACGGAAACCAACTGATGCACTCCATCATGTCGTCCAAGAAAGATTCCCTCCGCATCAGCCCTAGAGCCTATACCTCGCAAGGTTATATAAGCCAGATTAAATGGTTGATAAGGGAGCGGATCCAGAGGAGGATCCCGGAGGTTTCTCTGGATATGCATACGGCAAAAAACCCCGTAGTGCCAGTAAACTTCTAACAATAAACCTTTTTATGTGTTTCAATCTTTAAGTTTATATCCCAATACTGATAGGGTTTCCTCTTTTCAGCTTGCTGACCTCCCCGAGTCGGAACTTTCTCCACTCGAGGGATATCCTCTAGAGTTTTCTCAGGAGGCGGAATTGGTCCCATTGCAGGACATTGCGCTTAAGAAACGCAAGGCTCCGACAGTGGCTGTCGGCACAAAGGAGGTGCCTATCATGAAGAGGTAACTTTCAACACAATTTCCGCCTTTGTACCTTACTCGAATTTTCTTCTGAGATGTAATGTTTTCGACTTTATTACATTCTCAGAGCTAAGCAGCTCATCAAGGGCAAGGGGAAAGGAACTTCTTCGAAGCCCCTGCGACAGACGAAGCTTTCCATGGCTTCTCCTGCCGTGGCTCCTCAGACTCCTGCCCCCCATCCTTTCGCAACGCCGGTGATCATTCCTTCTTCGGCTGCCGTAGAAGATCCGGCTCCTTCAACGGAGCCTGTGATCCTTGAATCACAAACTAACGTCACCATGAGTGAGTAAGGTACAGATAAGGGCGAACCCTCTTCGGGTAATGATCCCTCGGCAGATATCTTCGCCGAAAAACTTCTCAACAATCTGGGTCTTGCCAAGTTTGGCTTGTCCCGGAAATCTGTGGAAGAGATCCAGCAGCTGGCCAGGCAATGCCTGGAGAAAAGAAATTTATCTGCCAAAGAAGACGCACAAGAGGCAGAGGATATCAAGTTCTCTGACCTTCTTGAACAAGTGCGCCTTTGTGACGAGAGGATAAGGACCGGTGAGCTTCCAATAGCGCTAGTGGTCCCTCTGACTCTCGCTGAGAAGGTTGCTGTTAAAGTAAACGCGAGTTTGGATAAACTTACTCATGAGCAATATGTAAGTCAGAATCCTAACTCTTGTTTTTCCCTCATTTCATATCATATCCTCTAGCCCCCAAGCATGAAGTAGGATATATAAACCGGGTTTATGCTTCCTTAGGATGCCAAAGAATGAACTAGTGTAGCCCCCAAGGCTCGTGCTGATATTAGTAAAAATATTAGCCCGAGTCTTTAGTAGACTTCTGACTTACAGAAAGTATGTTCCTATAACCAGGATTTACTGAAAAATATCTGCAACAAGCGGAGAGAGATCAAGGCTCCCTGACTTAAGAATGCTGAGCTTAAGGTCTCCAAGGATGAGGCCAAAGGTAAACATTCCGAGACTCAAACCTCTGTCTTTCATGTTTTAATAGTCAAAAATTTTCCTGAACTGTTGTTCTTTTTGACTTATAGCACTGGTATAGCAGTCCTGCGCCATGATTGAAGAGACCGAGAACCTCAAAACTTTGGTGGTGGAGAACAAGGAACTTCGCCAAGAGCTGGATAAGCTCAAAGCGGATCATGAGAAGAGCATAGATCAAGTTCTCTAGTCCTGCTCCATGGCTACTGACGAGCGCGATCGCAAGATTGCCGCTCAAGATCAGAAAATCTTGGACCTCAATAATGAGCTGTGCAGAGAGAAGGACCTTTCTGAGGCGCTCCGGGCTGAACTCCGGAGTCTTCGGGAAGAGAAGAGCAAGATTGACGATGTCATATTCGGTATGTTCCATCTGTCTGACTTGTCCATTTTCTTCGACTTCTTTCAATGTCGGATTTTCTTAACCGTTTTGTGTATAGGTCCTTTGAACTTGACGGACTCCAGCTCCGCCAAGCCCCGCACCCATCGTCTTACCCAAGTTGGTGACCTGCTTCATGACTTCTGCCAATCCCTTGAGGATATCGGCGAAGCTCTCAAGATTCTGGACATGCATAGCATTTCGGATTTTCAGGTGCGGGACAAGGCAAAGGAAATGCCGCAGCTTGTCCAAGATTGGAATATGTCATACGCGCGATCCGCAGCGCAGAACACTCTCACCATGGTCATGAGCCACCATGGAAGCATGGAGATATGGCAAGTGACCAGAGGGTATTCTATAGTCGATGAAGACGACCAAGAGCAGGACATCAAGGCTATTATGGACTCCTGTGCCGGATATGGGTGTCACGTGGCTGATTTGACCAGCTACGACACTCCTTTCTTCACCCGCGTGGACACTCCGCCTCCGCCTCCAGAAGAAGCAGGAGTTTCCGACGATGACCGCACTATTTCGGATGTGGACATCTCGGAACGATATCAAGGTGATGTATCCAACGAGCCGGCAGCTCCTTCTTCTCCTCCTGCATCATAGATTGCCAGAAACATTTGTATTATTCTGAAAAAACATGATGGATTTGTAAATATGCAGTACTATAACTTTGTTAGTGCTAAGCTTTTGATCTATTCAACACTTTTGGCTTTAAATTTTTTGTGTGCCTGCAATGTTTACTTAAGCACTTGAACTTTTTCGCCTATACTTATCGTTTATCTGGCTTTCCGCCTCGTCCCTTTCGTGACCCGACTAAACCTTCTGCTCGGAAACTTTGTCGAGCAACGGAGCTCAATTGCTAAACCAGTTTAAACTCGGAAACAAAGCCGGCTTCCAGTACCAACAATTCACTACTCGGAAAATACCCGCATCCGGCAATCAGACAAATAACCAAAGTAAAGACTAGAAACTTTAGAGTTATACCCGAGGGTAGCAATTTTAGAATTGGAAATCTAAACCAGAACAAACATGATCATAAAGTACTTTCAAGCATTCTGGAAGTTTCGACTATGACATGATCATTCGGAAATAAGATGGTAAAAATTTCTCAGAAAAACTTGAGGCAACCAAAACTTTTATTTCTCACAGAGCATGTACATAGATATGATTACAAAGAAGGATAAACTAAGAATAAAAGGGACGTAGCTGAGCAATATTCCATGGTCAGTCTAACTCATCCGGATTTGTACTGCCTCCAACTCTGTTTCTCTTCTTAGTAAGCAGGTCTTTCTTTGACTGGCCTCATGTCAGTTAAGTAGTATGAACCATTGTGCAATACTCGACTAACTAAAAAGGGCCCTTCCCATACTGGGGAAAGTTTATGATTTCTTTGTTGCACAAGCCGGAGAACCAAATCGTGTTTATTAAAAGATCTGTTTCGGACTCTGTGGCTATGATACTTGCGTAACTTCTGCTGATAGGCTGTTGATCTCATTTCAGCAACGACGCGAACTTCTTCGACTAAGTCGAGATCATTTTGTCGAGAAATCTCGGCATCCTCTTCAATATACGTAGCCACTCTAGGAGAAGTGTGAATCAGATCACTAGGAAGAACTGCTTCTGCGCCATAGACCAAGAAAGGTGTGTATCAGGTTGACATGTTCGGAGTCGTTCGTAAACTCTATATTACAGAGGGTAATTCCTCTGCCCAAGCCCCCGCAGCATGTCGTAGTGGTGCTTCGAGTCTCGGTTTTAGGCCTTGTAGGATTAAACCATTTGCTCTTTCGACTTGTCCTTTAGCCTGTGGATGTGCGACTGACGCAATGTCAAGCCGGATATTTTGCTCATTGCAGAATTCGGCCAATTCTCCCATAGAGAAGTTACTCCCGTTGTCCGTGATAATGCTATGCGGATAACCATACCGGATTATAACATCCTCGACAAATCTTTTAGCTGTTGCTCCATCACAACTAGTGACAGGTTTAGCTTCGATCCATTTGGTGAATTTATCCACCATCACTAAGAGATGAGTAAATCCACTTGGAGCTTGTTTAAATGGTCCTACCATATCAAGCCCCCAGACCGCAGAAGGCCATGTTATAGGTATTGTTCGCAGCTGATCAGCGGGAACATGAGCATATTTGGCGTACTTTTGGCAGCCTTTGCACGTCTTGACTAATCGTTCGGCATCTGCCTGAGCTGTAAGCCAGAAAAATTCATGTCTAAAAACTTTTGCCACTAAAGATTTGGCTACAGTGTGGTGTCCACACTCGCCTTCGTGGATTTCTCTTAGGATTTCCACTCCTTCTTCCGGAGACACGCAGCGCTGAAAAACCCCAGAAACACCCCTCTTATAGAGCTCACCTTTAACTATCGTGTAGGCTTTCGCTCGTCAGATAGTCTGCCGGTTCAGAACCTCGTCTTCGCGTAATTTGCCATCTACCAAATAATCAAGGTAAGGTTTGGTCCAGCTAGGAATTACAGCTAGAACTGCTATCAAAGGTGAGTCGGATTTGGTCGGATATTCCTCATCTACTCCCTTTATTGAGGGAACTTTGAGGTGCTCCAAAAAAGCGCCATCCGGGACCTCTTTCCGCGCAGAACCTATGCGAGATAGTGCATCTGCTTCCTCATTTTCTGCTCGAGGGATGTCTTGAACCTCAAACCCTTCAAACGATTTAGAAAAATCATCCACGACAGCTTTATAAGCTGCCATGTGTTTATTTGCATTACAAATATCCGACACTTGTTGAGGAACAAGATCCAAATCTCCGTAACACATCAAACGTCGGATGCCAATATCTTTAGCAATCTGTATTCCATGCAGCAGTGCTTCATACTCGGCAATATTATTTGTCGCTCTGAAGTGGATCTGCAACACGTATAGAAGTTTATCTCCTTGGGGTGATTTGAGCACCACGCCAGCCCCCGAGCCCCTTGAGCCTTAGATCCATCAAATTAGAGGGTCCAATATTCTGACTTGGGGAGGGTCATATTCTCCTTCATCTCTATCCAATCAGTGACAAAGTCAGCAAGGATCTGGGATTTGATTGCTGTCCGAGGTTTATACTCAATATCAAAAGCTGAAAGCTCTATGCCCCATTTGGCGACGCGTCCTGTGGCGTCGCTGTTGTTGATTATATCTCTCATGGGAACTGTGCTTACCATGGTAATTGGATGCTCCTGAAAATAATGTCATAGCTTACGAGATGCTAGAAAAACACCGTAAGCCAACTTTTGATAGTGCGGATACCGCTGTTTGGATTCTGTCAGGACCTCACTGACAAAGTAAGTCGGACGCTGCACCAGGTGTTCCTGATTTTCCTCCGGTCTCTCCACCACCATAATGATACTGACGACCTTGTTTGTCGTAGCAAGATAGAGCAACATCGGTTCCTGTGGTTCCGGCGCAGTAAGGATAGGAGCAGATGAGAGTACTTTCTTTAGGTCTTGTAGTGCAGCTTCAACTTCGTCAGTCCAAACAAAATCCTTGGTCTTTTTCAGGAGTTTGTATAATGGTGCGGCTCGTTCACCAAGCCGTCTTACAAACCGACTGACTGCAACAATGCAACCAGTTAGTCTTTGTACGTCCTTCAGGCGAGTTGGCCTGGAAATATTGAGTATAGCCTTGATTTTGTCCCGGTTCACCTCTATGCCTCTTTGAGACACGATGAAACCTAACAATTTTCCGGCTGGTATTCCGAAGAAACATTTCTTCAGGTTAAGCATGATGTTATATTTTCGTAGATTGGCGAATGTTTCCTCCAAGTCAGAAATCAACGTTTCCTTCTTTTTGGACATCACCGCAATATCATCCACGTATGCATGTACATTGCGTCCAAGTTGGTCATGGAGGCAATGCTGCATCGTGCGCTGGTACGTAGCTCCTGCGTTCTTCATCCCAAAGGGCATCGTAACAAAACAGAAGGTTCCGAAGGGGGTTATGAATGAAGTTTTGACTTTGTCAGATTCCTTCATCTGGATTTCGTGATAACCGGAATATGCGTCGAGAAAATAGAGGAGTTCCAAGCCTGCCGTAGAATCGATAACTTGATCAATTCTAGCCAGAGCGAACGGATCTTTTGGACAAGCCTTGTTCAAGGCAGTATAATCAACACACGTCCTTAAATCAGTGGTGTCCTTTTTAGGGACCATTACAGGATTGGCCGACCACTCAGTGTGGATGACCTCTTCTATGGATCTGGCTAACTCGAGCCGTGCTAGTTCCTTAGCTATTGCCTTACGCTTTTCATCGCCGAAACATCGTAAGGACTGTTTGACGGGTTTAGCGTTCGGGTTTACATTTAAAGAGTGCTCGGCAAGTTCCCTAGGTACTCCGGTCATGTCAGATGGCTGCCATGCGAAGATATCTTGATTTGCTTGGAGGAACTTGACAAGCGTGCTTTCCTATGCGCTACCTAGGCCTACGCCTATCTGGGTCACCTTGGAGGGGTCATCATCCTTCAATGGCGTCTTCTTCGTCTCTTCTGATACCTTAAACTCCGTATTTGGCTTTGTCAGCTCCTTCTTCATTGCAGGCATCTCGGATGGATCTGTGCTCTTCTTGATCTCCTGGTACTCCTGGGCGTGCAGCACGGCTTCAGCAAAGGCGGCATTTCCATCCTCGCACTCTCGCGCTTTTTTCGGGTCTCCCTGATAGTGATTACGCTGTTGGGACCTGAAATTTTTATCATATTGTAAATGTAACACGGACGAGCCATAAAAGCCCAGTAAGTCGGACGTCCGAATATAGTGTGGTACGCGCTCTTGAACGGGACCACTTCGAAGGAAAGTGCCTCCGTCCGATAATTCTTTGGAGTTCCAAAGGTAACATCCAAAGTGATCTCCCCCAGGGAATTAGCTTGTCTTCCTGGGACAACTCCATGAAAGATCACAAAGCTATGGTTCAGCTGGGTCTCTGAGATCATCATCCGGCGTAGCGTTTCGACATAGAGAATATTGATACTATTGCCGCCATCCATGAGGGTCTTGGAGAAAGCATAACCGTCAATAAGTGGATTGACGATTAAGGCGTATTTTCCTCGCCTGTGTAACTTAGGCGGATGATCAGCATGGTCAAATGTGATTGCCACTTCCGACCAGTCCAAGGTGAGGGACAGCCGGAACTATTGCATTGAGCTCATGTAGAACTGCTTTCTTGACCTTTGCTGGTTGAGATCCGAGGAAGGTGACATAAGTGTCTTTCTTGGTCGGAAATTTTTTCTTTCCTTCCGGCTTGGGATTTGAAGCATCAGCTTCCTCCATGTCGGAATGTTCCTTGGTCTCTTTCTCTTTTTCGGGATTCTTCTTTCCCTTCTTCCGTTTAGCTTTGTAGCCCGCGGTGTCATCTCTTTTGATGTCGTCATTGAAACGACATTCGGCGTTGGTGTGGGACGAGCCCCCATTGGCGTCTAAGTGATGCACACATGGATTATTGGCAATGTCGGCCCAAGAGTAGGTTTTGCATGGTTGTTGGTCTCCTCTACCTTGGACTCTTGAAGTTCCACGGCCACGCCCGCGGCCTCCGCCACGTCCTCCAGACCCGAAAGTAGCAGTGACCACTGCCGTTTCCATGTTGGGTTTTCTTCCGAGGTATTTTTACACTTTTGAGCTTGTTGCTTTGGTTGTTTTGTCGACTGTGGCACAGCTAGGGCATTGAGTAATACCTCTGCATCGTCGTCAGCATCTGTATACTTGCTCGCTGTTTCTATCATCTCCCCCAAATCAGTGACCTTGTCACACTTCAAGCGATGGCGCAGTAGACCAATTGGGAGACCTGCAATGAAAGCTTCAATCGCAGTTTGATCATTTACTCCTTGACAGGAGTTCTTTGTGTCGATCCATCATCCGAGGTAATCCTGGCAAGTTTCTCTGGCCTTCTGGGTGCAACGTTGTAGGGCCTCCGGTATGTGCCTTCGAAATTCCGAAAGAATGCACTTTGCATGTCATACCAGTTGTGGATGGTGTTCTCCGGAAGTTCATTAAGCCATGATCGTGCCGTCTGCCGCAACATAAGTGGGAGATATCGGGTTGCGACCAGGCTGTTTCCGCCTTTGGTGATGCAGCAAGCTTGGAAGAAATCCTGTAGCCAGGTATCTGGCCGAGCAATGCTGTCGTAGGCTTGGATATGTCTTGAGATAGCAAATCCTTTCGGGAATTTTGTAGCTCTGATACGTGGTCCAAAGCACTTTGGGCCCATGTAGATATCATCGTTTTTGTAGCGCCGCACCTCTATGTTGGAATTGATCATGTGCCTTGCGTTGTTCAGGGATAGAGATTGTCCCGAATGTCGGCTGTGGCTGCGGTGCCTTGGAGCCAGACTTCGGCTTCTGCCACCACCTCCTCCGCCACGTCGTCCTCCCTGTCCTCCATGAGAGCCATTGTGATGACTGCTTGGTGGAGAGGGTGGGGTAGCTAGATTGTTTCCGGCTATTCGCCGGCCTCCGTCCGGAGCGTCATTATTCCGGTTCCGGGGAGGGTCTTCACTATGACGAGCCCCCTGCTGGCTTGTCCCGACATGGTTTCCGTCGTTCCTTCGTCCGTCGTTCCCACTACGGTGAGGCTCAGCCAGACGGCTTGCGTGTCTAGAAGGTGGCATTTTTTGATGATCCTCCTCCCGACGTTTCTCTTTATTTTCTCCCCTTCGATCGTTCGACTCATGTCGGGGAGGATTTCTCGGATACAGTGCAGCAATGGCCTCTTGTTCGGCCGCTGGAGCGACGTTGCTCCAGTTACGTGCAGGTCTGCGATGATGTCCTGATGATCCGGTTCTGGAGTAGTTGTCTTCCCGTCGGTCGGAACGGTGATGCTGTTCCGGAACATGCTGGGGCCTTATATCATTCCAGGCTGAGTCCGTGTGACATTGGTCGGATTTGGAGACCAGTTTTCCACTTCCGGATTTCGTAGCCATCTGTTGCTCCAGACCGTTGGTGAGTAGCTTGATACCCAATCGAACCTGTTCTGGGCCTGGGTTGTTTGGCAGGATATCTTGAGCTGCGACAGTGTTCTGTACCGGTGTTGGGTACACCAGATCTCCTTTGCTGTCGAGACGAGGCATCCCTGGATCTCCTTCAAAGAGGACCCTGTTTACTTACGAAAATTTACCGTCACCTGTGTAACGTTTCCGTGACTTCTGATGCAACCGAGACATGTAATCCTTAGTTGCCATGCGTTTCTTTCCCCCCTCGATGTTTTTAGCTTCATCCAGGAGGTTTTGATGACGCGCTTCTAGGGCTTGGGCTCTTTCGTCCAGCTCTTCAGCAGTAAGTTCTGCAGCTGTAGGGATATGCGTGGTTAATGCAGCATCGATGAGTTTACATGCACCTTCAGTGATCACGTGTCCATCCACTGATTCCTCTTTTTCGGCTCTTTTGGGATAAGTGCTCCATCCGAGTCTTCCTCATATTCCTCGGCAATCACCTCCTCTATTAGAGGGTCTTTTGCCAGGGTCTTGTTCTTCTTGTTCTTCTTCTTTGCCTTCTTGGCAGTGCCGGTAGCAAAGACGGCTTTGGGTCCGTTTCCTGGAGTCAAGCTCTGATCAGTACTTTCGGACATCTGGACTTCGGGATTGTCTCCGACTTCCATGTCATCCTGCGCTTTGGGAGAGTGTTCCCCGGATCCTTCATCCATGGCTTCTCCTTCCTTTGCAGCTTTGGAGTTATACTCCTCTTCATATTCCGCAGAGAACTTTTGGAAATCTGCCGACGTCATCGATTCATCCGAGGATGCGGGTACGTCGGCGTTTGTTCCAATTGCCTCCAGTATAGAGTCGGTGTTGTCTCCAGCATCGGAAAAGCCGGATCCGGATCCAACGTATCCGACAAAGTGCTTTGCGCTCCTCCTGAGGTACCTGCGGCTCTCGCGATCAGCTTCATCAAAACTTTTGATGGTCTCGAGAATTGCATCTACGCCTGAGTTTTGCATTATCATACGTCACAGTGTGTACCTTAGGAAAGGCCTGTCTGTCCCGGCATCATCAGAGCCGGAATCAGTGTTGTTGATATGCTCCTCCTAGATTTTGACTTCCGCGGGTGGGTCGATCTAGGATTTGGCCTCTCCAAGGAGATCCACTCTAGATTCGACTTTGACCGCTAGGTCTTCCTCAGGCTCTGATTTCTCCACTATCTCCGCAACTGGTGCGGGCTGGGTGGGATTAGGGTTTTCTGAGATCTGGAACTCTGCCGCCTCCGTGGACAGAGGGGATCCAGAAGATTCTTCTGCCTCTATCATCACCGCTAGGGTGGGTGGGACAGGTTCAGCGAAACCGATGTAAACATCGATCTCGCCAAAAGACATGATTGTGTAGGCAGTCACGGCCTCCTAGCGAATCAGGTCTCATCGAGAACGATGAGAGGGCGTTCTTTGGCGTGAGGATGCGACCGGCGATGGTCTCGCCGATTCGATTCTTGTAGATTCCGGCGAGCAGATCGAAGCTCACTTGCCCCATGGTGGGTGCCAACTGTCGTCGGATTGATGACGAAATGCATGAGGGGGTCCTCGGCGTCGGAAGAGAGGGTGTGAGACGTCGGTGTTAGGGCGGTGAGCACACAAGTTTACCAGGTTCAAATCCACGGCTTTGGGACGGACCCTACTCTGCTAGCAATCGATGTCTGCAGACGGAATATGGGTTACAAGGGTTTACTTTGTGCGAGTTGAGATTGTAGACTACTAAGGTGTGCCTAAAGGCTCTCCCTAGGATGGCTTATATAGATATCCGGCCTAGGGTTTCTGAGAGAGATCTATCCGCCACGACTAAGAGTCGATTCTGAGTACATCTTGAACTACAAGTAACACTATGGGCCTAAGTCGGTAAGTCTTGGGCCTTCCGTAGCCGTATTGGACTCGTCTTTCTCCCGATTTGCAGCCCTGAAGCAAAGCTCTAACCCGAAGTAGGCCACCCTGGTCAGTGAGGAACTGTGAGGATACCTGGAAAGTATATCCCCAACATCAACTAATTTTGTTGTGCTTGAAATGCCTGAAGATGATAATATGTCTATTATTCTTGGGAGACCTTTTCTTAATACTGCCGGAGCTGTTATTAATTGTAATCAAGGAAAGGTGACCTTTAATGTTAATGACAAGGAACATACTGTCTATTTCCCCAAGAAGATTGAAAGGACTTATGGTTTGAATTCAATTGGACATGTTGAGGCCATTCAAGTTGGAGAGATATATTGTCCCATACCAAGAGAAAAATTTGAAACTATTATGATTGGGACCATTGCTATCAAAGTTGAGGTAACATAATCATTAGTGGAATACGAAGTTTTGTCTCATATGAAATTGTTTTGGTAACAAGAACTGATCAACCTTGTTAACAAAAGGATTTCATTGGACAAAACAAAGTTTTCACTATGATTATCTCCGCTTACTTCTATTCTATCCATTTTAGTTTTTGCTTTCATTTAGTTTACCTTTCTTGTTCTAGTTGCTTGCATGTTAGAGTGTCTTAGAACTTCTGTAGTTCTAGCCTTGTTTTGTCATTGCATCATTTCCAGAAAAAAATCTTTTTTTGTCACAAAATCATTCATCTATACCTAAAAAATGCCCAAAAATAAAGTGTCTCAAAAAATTCCAGAAAATTCATTTTAAATTTTTACGTGAAAAAAGGGGCAGAGGAGTACCTAGAGTGACCTAGGGGGGCCCACCAGGCAGGCTCACCACCTGGTGGCCCGGCCTGCCCTGGGTGGCGCCATGCCATGGTGTGGGCCACCCCTGGCCCTCCACTCACTCTCTCACTTGCCACTTTCTTCTCTCTCCCGAGCAAACTTCGGTTCATTGCTCAAAATCGCGTTCTTGCTGTGCTTGCCCTCGATTTTTCGATCTCCTTGCTCAACCCATCTTTGTTGCTAAATTTTGGAGCATTTGTTCTCCGGTATGTGACTCCTCCGCTTGTCCAAGTAGATTTGTGTTTAGTGGATTATATCTTGATTATTTTTCTCCTATAGGTGACAGGCTATGAGAGCTTGTAAGGTTGTTTGATGCTTAGAGATATAGTTTTGATGCATGTTTAGGCCTCTTACAAGTCCCTATGAGTAGTGCCCTTCATTATATTCACTTTGCAATAACTTGTTTAATAGGTGTTTAAATTTCAGAATATCAAGCATGAACAACCATACCTTTGGAGAGATATTTGAGAGGGATGCACCTAGGAGGTCAAGGCCCTCAAGATCAGCCTCTCAGTTTAGGCCATCATACAACGAAGATCTCAGTGCAACTCGTATTGGTAATGAAGAGGATGATGGGGATGCTCACCTATCTACTTTTCCTTGATTTACTTTCTTACAAGCTGCAGGGATTCTTGATGATTTCTTGCTACTGATTCAGAGGGTTGGTTTGACCTCATATATGCAAGATGAGAGTGAGCAATACGCTATGCTCACCAAATTTTTTGTTTGAGAGCTTCGTGTTTACTAACACGCCCTATCAGTCAACTATCTCTTTCAAAATTTATAACCTGCCCTTCACCATGTCATTGGAAAGATTTTGTAGTGTTGTAGGTGTAAGCATGACAGGGACCGTGAAGAAGATTCAGGGGCGACCCACTGATTTGTTGGAACTTTATCGAGGGGTGACCAATGATGATGACCGCGTGGTGCAGCGTGAAAAGATAAGAAACATCCAACTCCCTGCTCTTAGATACTTTGCATATTATCTTGCTACTAGCGTTCTTGGTAGGGAGAACACTAGTAATATCTCCAACTATCATTTAGCCTTCCTTGCTACTGCGCCTAACAATGACACTCGGTACAACCTTGGCTCGCTTATTGCTCGCCGCCTAGCTGCTAGGGGGCCTATCTATGGGGGCATCATTGCCTCACGTATGGTCAATGCATTAGGGCTTTTAGTGGACCCCAATGATACTATATTGGCACCTCAAAGGCTTGACCTTGTTGCTATGAAAACTCATCATTTTGTCACTGTTGATTCTAATTTGGACGGTCTAGTATATAGGATGTTGTTTACTGACGGGGATGAGAGGGAGATCCCTTTGCCGCAGTCTACTTTGTTTAGTGTTCACAGGAGACCGTGGTCGCGCTCCAAGATGGAGGTGGACGAGCAGCTATGCTTGCTGGGTTTCCACGGGCAGCACCAGGAGGATGTGCCCTCCTACGATTACTCCACACACTACGGAGGGACGTACTCGAGCTCGCACCAGGACGAGGGTACCTCCTCGTCGTACCACGGAGACACTTCATCTTGGCCAGCCTGGGATTGATACCCACTTAGGCCAAAAGCCTAAGGTTGGGGGGAGGTACGCCGACATCACACTCATCTCTATATCATTGCATGTTAGTATTTTGTATATTCATGTTTCGTTCTCCTTTTAGTTTTCGTTCTTTCTTTGCTTTTGCTTTCTAAAATACAAAAAGACCAAAAATATTTATGTTGTTTCTCTTTGGTTTGTTTCTTTTTCTTTTTTCCTTGGTTTGTTTTTCCCTTTTTGCTTTGTTTGAACTATTTGAAAAACCCAAAAATATTTTGCTTTGCTTGTTCTTCCCTTTTTGGTTCTTCTTTTAAAATTGAAAACACCAAAAATATTTGTTCTTCTCTTTGGTTTTGTGAGTTTGTTGCAGGATTCAGCAGTCCTCAGTGGGATTTGGTTTCATATTATTATTCAAGCCACACAAGTGAAGGGCAATAATGAGGATTAATGACAACTTGAGGTGTGGTAAGAGGCTGGTAATGAACTCTATTTGTTTTCATTTTTGTACATATACTCATCATTGTGGGCATGCTTGGTCTGTTCATGTAGGGTGTATGTTATCTTTGGATACTTAGTAGTTCTTGCTTTCATATGATTAGTTCCAACTTGCTAATAGTTTGTAGCATGTATTATGAATGTTTGCTTGCATTACTCTATTCATAACTTGGTATGACACCGTGGTATCCTCCTCTGAATGTTTCATTTGAATTGACTTGGCACATGCTCACCCATGCATATGACTGAAATAATCAGTTAAGCCTCGATGAATTATTTTGCCTTGAGGGTCTTGAATCACTTTCATGCCATGATTAGTCCTGTTTTGTTGGAAGCTTGATTATGACAGCTATTTCTCTCTCGTTTGTCACTCCCTTACTATTGCTAGCCTTCACTTACACTAAGTATGTTTTACTCATGTTTCCAACTCCCTAAAACCAGAGATTGCCAAAAGTGTCCACCATAACTACCTATTAGCATCATTTGTTGTTCCGTGCATATTCAATATGCCTTGTTTTCTTCCGAATAAAATGTTTGCTTGTTATGAGAAAGTTAGTTAGTAAAGCTCTCATGAACTTGATGGCACATTTTATTTTTTTGCACTTAATAAACCTGAAACATTGTGTCCTTCTTTGTTGCGTATATGCTTGTGCTTTATAAGTTGAAGTTAGCAGAACCATGTATCATGGGGAACGCTTTCAACATTGCACTAGTACTTAGTACCTCGTTGGTATCAAGTTCTTTTGCCTATGGATCCCGGCGGTGTGAAATAAAAGTGGAACTTGTAAGATCATGGAGTTTGTATATGTGTTAGAGAAACGCCTGGGCCGCTAGCCTAAGCCATGCTTAATCACGGTGGAAACTTGCAGCATAACCGTAATGAGCATTCTATGAAGCATCCTCCATAAAAATCTATGCACATAGTAAATAAAAAGATCGCTGAGATGCTCATTGTCTGCTTGCCTTGTCATTTTGATTATGGGATAGTTCCTATGTCATGTGCAAGGGTACCCCGTTGGCGGTTCTCTATGATACATATGTATTGACAATGACAAGAGCTTACTTGTGACTGAAGTTGAGTAGCATGAGGTCCGGTACTCGTAAGTAAGGGGCATGAGACTTTAGCTTATAACTTGCCAAGCATATCCTTTTAGTTGTGTCACTTTAACCTTAACCATTTAAAGATGCTTATGATAGGGGCAATGAGAGCTCAAAGCTAACAAGTACCATACTTTCAGCATTTGGAAGCCTTTCAAACTATTCAAAACCTTTTACATTTTCCTTGTTGAGTCTCCACACATTCTTTGAGCACTTTCTTGAGAGCATAGTTGTCATTCTTAGTGTAATGTGCTTGCCTCAAAACTTGATTATTTGTGTTATGACTTTGATGCTTGTATCTTTAACATCTTTACTTCTAGTCTTCACCTGAACTTCAGAGGTGCCTTGGCATTCATAATCAAAGGCAAGCAAGATACCACTCTATCATACCTTGTTATGAGCATTGTAATGTTGCTTATGTTTATGTTTCATGCTACTTATTATTTTTGAGTTGGAATCTCTTCATAGCTTGCAATGCCTATTAAGTAAACTTAGTGGCATACTCTTTATTATGAATTGTCTAAGTAGTTGATCACATGCTGAGAATATATACATCATATGAAGCAAATGTGTTCGCGAAAGTTTCTTTTATCGCACTCAGTTTTCAACTGAATTGCTTGAGGACAAGCAATAAGCTAAGCTTGGGGGGAGTTGATACGTCCAAAATGTATCTACTTTCGCGAACACTTTTGCTATTGTTTCTCCTCTAAACTTGTGTGATTTGGATACAACTAACACAGACTGACGCTGTTTTCAGCAGAATTGCCTTGGTGTCTAGTTTTTGTGTAGAAAATCTACTATCAGGAAAATCCCAGAAAATATGCCAAAAATCCTATTTCACCGTAAGACGAGGGGGATGGGCCCAGGCCACACCACCTGGCCGCGCGGGCTAGCCTAGGCCACGCCAGGGGGTGGTCAGGCCGCCCTAGACACCCCCTCGGTCTCCTTCTTCGCCTATAAGATGCCTTCTGACCTAAATACTCAGGGGGGTTCGACGTTTTTCTAGAAGGAGTTCCGCTCCGCTGCCACCACCAGATTCCACGAAACATCACCAGAAACTCCGTTCTGGCACCCTGCCGGGACGGGGAATTGGAGAAGATCATCGCCATCATCGTCACCATCGCTTCTCCATCGACCATCCATGTTTCCCCCATATATGAGTGAGTAATGCCCCCGCTTTAGGCTATGGGGATGGTAGGGATTGGATGAGATCGTTCATATAATGGTATCAGATTGTTAGGGCATGGTGCCTAGTATCTTCTATTAGTACTTTTTGACTTTGTTGCAACTTGTTATGCTTAATGCTTGTCACTAGGGCCCGAGTGCCATGATTTCAGATCTGAACTTGTTATTGATTAATTATGATAGTATTGTTTATGGTCTTACCTGCAAGTTGTATACACACGTTGTTGTCCGGAACCAGTGGCCCCGAAGTGACAGAAATCGGGATAACTGGAGGAAATGGCTTTGATGTGAGGATTACATGTGTTCATGGAGTGTTAATGCTTTGCTCCGTGCTCTATTAAAAGGAGCACCTTAATTGCCACTGGTTCCCTTGAGGCCCCGCTGCAAACGGGCTGGCAGCAGAAAGGATGTTGTGCAAGTTCTCATTGCGAGCACGTATGACTATATATGGAACACATGCCTAGGATTATCTAGTACTTGGATGCTTTATCTTATTTATCTACAACGCCCTATGTTCTGATTGCTATGTCAATTTTCTTGTCCATGCAACGCCTGTCCATCCATCCCTATGCCTACCGCACTCGAATCCTACTGTTTACTGCTATAGTTACTGCTGTCTTTACTTTACTGCTACTGTTACTTTACTATTCCTACTACAAAACTGTTGCTACTGATAAACTGTTGTGAGCAAGATTGTTTCCACGTGCAGCTAAATTAACAACTCAGTTGTTAAGGCTTATAAATATTCTTTGGCTCCCCTTGTGTCGAATCAATAAATTGGGTTTCACTTCCCTCGATAATACTGCGATACACCCCCTATACTTCTGGGTCATCACTGAGGCATATGCATCTCCTGATGTAGATGATTGGAAAGAAGTTGTCTAAAATGAGATGGACTCGATTCTTTCTAATGGAACTTGGGAATTATCAAAATGACCCTATGATTGTAAACATGTGGGATGCAAGTGGGTGTTCAAGAAGAAGCTAAGGCATGATGGTACCATTGAGAAGTACAAGGCACGACTTCTAGGAAAGGGCTACACACAGAAAGAAGGCAAAGATTATTTTGACACCTATTCATATGTCGCTAGACTAACCACCATTTGAGTACTATTGTCCCTGGCTTCCTTTTATGGTCTTCTCGTTCATCAAATGGACAGTTGTAAGAGGAGATCTATATGGATCAGCCGGATCAGTTTGTGGTAAAAGGTGAAGAGACAAAGGTGTGAATGTTATTAAAATCTTTATATGGCATGAAACAAGAACCTAAGCAATGACATGAGAAGTTTGACAAAACTCTACTTTCTACTGGCTTTGTCATTAACAAGGCTGATAGTTGTGTGTATGGGGGCGATAGTGTTATATTATGTTTGTACATGGATGCTATTCTGATCTTTGGTACAAACATGGAAGTGATAAATGAAATTAAGTATTTCATGTCAAAGAGCTTTGACATGAAAGATCTGGGAGAGGCTGATGTGATTCTAAACATCAAGCTTATTAACAACGAGAATGGGATTACTTCAACGCAATCTCATTATGTTGAGAAGGTTTTTGAGCCGATTTGGCTTTATTGATGGAAAGACTTCTCCAACACCTCATGACCCTAGTTTGACATTACGAAAGAACAAGAAGGAACCAACATATTAGTTGAAATATTCACAAATTCTTGGTTCTCTCATGTACTTAGCAAGCGCTACAAGACCCAATATCTCTTTTGTTGTGAGCAAATTGAGTAGGTTCATGTCTAATCCGGGTATTGATAATTGGCATGCACTTGAAAGGGTCATGCACTATCTATGTGGTAAGATGAGCTATGAGATTCACTATTCAGGGCACTGTGCTGTGCTTGAAGGATATAGTGATTCGAACTAGATCTCTGATGTTGATGAACTGTATGCTACAAGTGGGTATGTGCTTACCCTTGGAGGTGGCGCAATGTCATGGAGGTCTCGTAGACAGACATATTGATGAGGCCAATTGTGGAAGCAGAACTTACTACTTTAGACACAACCACTATTGAGTTAGAATGGTTGCGTGAGCTCTGATATACTTGCATGTGGTTGAGAAACCTATCTGGGCAATCCTTTTGAATTGTGACAAGCAAACATTTATTGTCAACATGAACAATTCTAAGGATAACTCGAAGTTATCAAGACACATGAAGAGACGTTTAAAATCTGTCGGGAAACTGAGAATCTCCAAAGTAATATCTGTTACGTATATTCAAACAGACAAAAACCTGGCAGATCCCTTTACAAAGGGATTATTACGAATTGTGATAGAAAATGCATCGAGGGAGATGGGGTTGAGACCCATGGATGTCATACCATAGTGGTAACTGATACGTCGTAAACGTATCTATAATTTTTGATGTTCCATGCTTGTTTTATATCTTCTTTCTTATGTTTTATTCACACTTTGGGGTATTTTTATACATTTTCCGGAACTAACCTATTAACAAGATGACATAGTGCCAGGTGCCTGTTTTCTGTTGTTTTTGGTTTTAGAAAAGCTAGTAAGGAAATATTCTCGGAATTGGACGGGACAAAAGCCAAAGTCAATATTTTACCAGAAGCAACACGGAGTCCAGAGGGGAGATGAAGTGGCACACCATGGCAGCCACACCTGGTGGCGGCGTAGCCAGGGGCACGCCACCAGGGGGTGTGGGCCCCCTGGTACTCCACCGACCTTGCCCCTTCGCCTATAAAAGCCTCCCGGGATGAAAACCCTAAGGAACCCGATCAGAAATCCACAAAAGAGTCTGTAGCCGTCACCATCTCCATCCCTAAATCAGAGGGATCCAAAGCTCTTCCCAGCACCCTGCCGGAGGGGAGAGATCACCCTGGAGGCCTTCTTCATCACCATGCCTGCCTCCGGTGTGATGCGTGAGTAGTTCACCCTTGGACTATGGGCCATGTAGTAGCTAGATGGTTGGTTCTCCTCCTTTGTGCTATCATGTTTAGATCTTGTGAGCTCTGTTCATTATCAAGATCATCTATTTGTAATCCTATATGTTGTGTTTGCGGGGATCTGATGGATATTGAGATGCTATTCTAGATTGATTATTGATTCTATCATGTCTATGTTATTTGTGATCTTGCATGCTCTCCGTTGTTGGTAACTATCTTGGCCAAGTAGATGCTTGCAACTCCAAGAGGGAGTATTTATGCTCGATAGTGGGTTCATGCCTCTAGTAATCTGGGAAGTGACAGAAATCTCTAAGGTTGTAGATGTTATGTTGCTACTAGGGAGAAAACAACAATCCTTTGTCCATGGGGCAATCGTATTGTTTACTTTACACACTTTGCTTAATGCAATTATCTGTTGCTTGCAACTTAATACTGGAAGGGGTTCGGATGATAACCTGAAGGTGGATTATTAGTCATAGATGCAGTTGGATTACGGTCTATGTATTATGTTGTAATGCCCAATCAAATCTCATAAGAGTCAAGATGTCTAGTATATGCATTGTTATGCTTTCTCAAATCTGTCAATTGCCCCGTTGTAATTTGTTCACCCAACATGCTATTTATCTTAAGGAGAAACACCTCTAGTGAACTATGGACCCCAGTCCATTATTTTACCATTGATATACCACCATCTACTTACTTACATCGCTTACTTTCTGCAAGCAATTACTATCTTCCACACAATATGTTTAATCCTTTGTTTTCAGCAAAACCGGTGAGATTGACAACCTCACTATAAGTTGGGGCAAAGTTCTGTGATTGTATTGTGCAGGATTCCAAGTTGTTAGCAACACCTTGGAGTTGTTTCCTTGCTCCTACTGGTTCGATAACCCATGTTTCATAATTGAGGGAAACTTGCTGTTGTGCTCATCATACCTTCCTCTTGGTGTTCCCAACGAGCTCGACGTATCTTGAGCCATCAAGCCTTTTTCTGGCGCCATTGCCGGGGAATTAAGGACAGCTTCACAAGGGGAGTCCCACACAAGCAATCTCTTTACTTTGTTTTTTTTGCTTAGTTTATTTTTCTTTGTTAGTTTGCTTCTTTTTATCAAAATACAAAAAAAAATAGTTCCTACTATAGTTGTTATTTTTGTTGGTCTATTATTGTCTTGCTTTATCATGCTTTCTATCAATGGTTGGTTTCTTTGAAACTAGATCTTATTGGCAAGGTGGGTTCACGGAAGAACAAAAATATTATGAGGAACACCGCTTGTCACAAAAAGGGAAACACTTATGGGAAAAAATTAATAAATTGTATACCATTGCTAGAAACATGTGCTCTAATTATAATGATACTTATTGCTTTGATAAATCTTGTTGCTGTAGGAGGTATAAATACCTCCCTTTTCAATGTGAGTATAATGATAATGTTACCATATCTTATTATGTTAAGGGAAATTATTACTTTTATGATATGGAACAAATTAAAGAATTTATTGCTTGGAAGGGTGCATTCGAACTTGCTTATTTGCTTGAAAATACTGATGATGCACCTTATAAATATGAGGTTTATGATATACTTAAATTTTGCTTTCATAATTACAAGGAAGAAAATGGCTATATTCTTAAATATCTTAATAGATGCTCTCCAACAGAAGAGACTAATGCCTTGCAGGAGCTTATGGAAGAAGAAATTGCTGAAACTGGAAGCTCATTGGATGAAAAAGAGGAGGAGAGTGATGATCAAGAGGAGGAAGAATGGAGCAGCTACCCATGTCTACCTCCCAATAAGAGTAACTCTTTAACTAATACCTTATTTGATCGCCCTCCATGCTTACCAAAGGAGGATGAGTGTGATATTTATATTGTTGAGTTTGTTCATGATGCTACTGAAAATCATTATGAGAGAGGAAAATATGGTTGATGGAATTCTCATGTTACTAAAACACCTCTCTTTATATTGAAAGTTCCAAAGTTGCTCTTGTTTTATCGACCCATTCTTGTTACTATGTGCTTCTTTGATTTATTTTGTTACAAGCTTCCTATGCATAGGAAATGGTTAGACTTAAATGTGTATCATATTTGCTCCTTGATGCTCTCTTTTGCTTCAATTCATATTTCTTATGTGGGCATCTTCTCAAATTACTGAGCCTAGCTCAAAGGCGTTAAAGAAAAGCACTATTGGGAGATAACCCAAATTCTTTTTATCTACCTTCCAAATTAAACTTGTTATGTGAAAATTAGTGATTAAAGCTCTCACAAACTTGATGGCACACTTTACTTTCTTGCACTTAATAAACTTGAACCATTATGTCCATCTATGTTGAGTATATGCTTGCGCTTTATAAGTTGTGAATTAGCAGAACCATGTACCATGGGGAACGCTTTCAACATTGCACTTATTATTCAGTTGATATCATGTTCTTTTGTTTATGGATCCCGACGGTGTGAAATAAAAGGGGAGATTGTAATCTCATGGAGTTTGTATGTTCGTTAGAGAAACGCCTAGGCGGCTAGCCTAAGCCATGCCTAATCATGGTGGAAACTTGCAGCATAACCATATTGAGCATTCTGTGAAGCATCCTCAATAAAAACCTATGCAAATAGCAAATAAAAAGATTGTTGAGATGCTCATTGTCTGTTGCCTTGTCATTTTGATATGGGATAGCTCCTGTATCATGGGGCAAGGGGTATCCCATTGGCGGTTCTCTATGATACACATGTACTTACAATGACAAGAACTTACTCGTGACTAAAGTTGAGTAGCATGAGGTTCGGTACTCGTAAGAAAGGGGCATGAGATTTTCAACTTATAACTTGTCAAGCATATCCTCATATTTTTGTCACTTTAACCTTAATCACCTCAAGATGCTTATGATAGGGGCAATTAGAGCTGAAAGCTAATAAGTACCATAATTTTTGGAAGCTCTTTATGAGACTTGAATCCCTGCTTCCCTCTATGAAGGGCCTTTCTTTTTACTTTTATGTTGAGTCTACATCTTCTATCTTTATGCACCTATTGAGAGAGCATAGTGGTCATTCTTAGTTTAATGTGCAATGTCCCAAAACTTGTTGATTGATTCATAACTTTGATATTGCTTGTTCTTAAATTATTTGTATCTAGTCACCCTTATGAACTTTGAAGGTGTCCTATGCATTTATGTTTTGCTATGCCATGAGGGACAAGCTGAATACTATTCTTATTATGTTTTCTATATGTGAAACAAACAAACGTCTTTCAATGCATTGTTATTCATGATCTTTTGTTTGTACCTTTTGATGTTACAACATAGTTGTTATGTCTTATTATTAGAACTATATCTTCCGTGTCTATGTTAGAGTACTATGATCCTAGCTATCAATGTTATACAAATACCTTGATCAAGATTGTGATGGTGCATGTCACTTCAAAAATTAATCTTTTTATCACTTACCTACTCGAGGACGAGCAGGAGTTAATCTTGGAGATGCTTGATACATCGTAAATGTATCTATAATTTTTTGATGTTCCATGCTTGTTTTATATCTACTTTCTTATGTTTTGTTCACACTTTGGGGTATTTTTATATATTTTTTGGAACTAACCTATTAACAAGATGCCATAGTGCCAGTTGCCTGTTTTCTACTGTTTTTGGTTTTAGAAAAGCTAGTAAGGAAATATTCTCGGAATTGGACGGGACAAAAGCCAAAGTCAATATTTTACCCGAAGCAACACGGAGTCCGGAGGGGAGTGGTGCATCAGTATTCACACTGGTGGCGGCGCGGCGCGCCACCGAGGTGGGCCCTGATACATTGAAAATGTATCTATAATTTTTGATGTTCCATGCTTGGTTTTATCTACTTTTTTATGTTTTGTCCAAACATTGGAGTAGTTTTCATATGATTGCTTGGACTAACCTATTAACAAGAGCCATAGTGCCAACTGCCTGTTTTCTACTTTTTTGGTTTCAGGAAGTCAGAAAATGAATATTCTCGGAATTAGACAGGACAAAAGCCAAAGTTATTATTTTACCGGGGCACATCTGGAGCCAGAATACGAGACGAAGAGGGGTTGGGGCCCGGCCACACCACCTGGTCAGGCGGCCGTTGGCCCATGCTAGGGGTGGTCGCCGCCTGTGCACCCTCGGCCTCTCCTTCCGCCTATATATTGCCTCTGATATGGAAACCCTAAGTACCCGATCAAAATTCCACGAAAGAGTCTATAGCCACCGTCATCTCCATCCCTAGATCGGGAGGGATCTGAAGCTCTTCCTGGCACCCTGCCAGAGAGGGGAATTCAACCTGGAGGCCTTCTTCATCATCATGCAAGCCTCCGGTGTGATGCGTGAGTAGTTCATCTCTGCACTACGGGTCCATGTAGTAGCTAGATGGCTGGTTCTCCTCCTTTGTGCTATCATGTTTAGAGCTTGTGAGCTCCGTTCATGATCAAGATCATCTATTTGTAATTCTGCATGTTGTGTTTGCGGGGATCCGATGGATATTGAGATGCTATTTCAGATTGATTATTGATTCTAACATTTCTTTGTTATTTGTGATCTTGCATGCTTTCTGTTGTTAGTAGCTATCTTGGCCAAGTAGATGCTAGCAACTCCAAGAGTTAGTATTTATGCTCGATAGTGGGTTCATGCCTCCGTAACTGGGAAGTGACAGAAATCTCTAAGGTACTAGATGTGCTGTTGCTACTAGGGAGAAAAAAACAATCCTTTGTTCATAGAACAATCGTATTGTTTACTTTACACGCAATTCGTAATGCAATAATCTGTTACTTGCAACTTAATACTGGAGGGGGTTCGGATGATAACCTGAAGGTGGATTATTAGTCATAGATGCAGTTGGATGGCGGTCTATGTATAATGTTGTAATGCCCAATCGAATCTCAAAGGAGTCAAGATGATTAGTATATGCTTGTATGCTTTCTCGATGTTTGTCAATTGCCCCGCTGTAATTTGTTCACCCATCATGTTATCTATCTTAAGGAGAGCTACCTCTAGTGAACTATGGACCCCGGTCCTTTCTTTTACTTTCAATCTACTATCAAACTGTTTACTGCTTTGTGTTTACTTTCTGCAAACTATTACTTCCTTCCATTCGATACGTTTAATCCTTTGTTTTCAGCAAAACCGGTGAGATTGACAACCTCATTGCAAGTTGGGAGCAAAGTTCTGTGGTTGTGTTGTGCAGGTCCCCACGTTGCTGCTGGCACTGATAGTGCGCCCTGCCAATGTTCAGCTAACAACACCTTTGGGGTGTTTCCTTGCTCCTACTGGATTGATAACCTTGGTTTCGTAGTGAGGGAAAACTTGTTGTTGTGCTCATCATACCTTCCTCTTGGGCTTCCCCAACGAGCTCGATATATTTTGGGCCATCAAGCTCTTTTTCTGGCGCCGTTGCCGGGGAGTCAATGACATCTTCACAAGGGGAGTCCCTCATAACCAATCTCTTTACTTTGTTATTTTTGTTTTGCTTAGTTTACTTTTGTTTTATTTGCTTGTTTCTTTATCAAAAACACAAAAAAATAGTTTTACAAGTTTGCTTTA
Source organism: Avena insularis (assembly GCA_023614405.1). Taxonomy (NCBI): domain Eukaryota; kingdom Viridiplantae; phylum Streptophyta; class Magnoliopsida; order Poales; family Poaceae; genus Avena; species Avena insularis. Next base: position 102,930,765 of record CM042684.1, on the reverse strand, counting down.
TTTATTAAAAACACAAAAAATGACTACTCTTGAAAACACTAAGTTGTGTGACTTCACTAGCACCAACAACAATGATTTTATGAGCACACCTATTGCTCCACATGTCCCTGAAGCTACTTTCTTTGAGATTAAACCTGCTTTACTCAATCTTGTTATGAGAGAACAATTATCTGGTATTAGTAATGAAAATGCTGCTGCCCATCTAAATAACTTTGTTGAACTTTGTGAGATGCAAAATCATAGGGATATAGATGGAGATATTATTAAGCTTAAATTGTTTCCTTTCTCTTTGAGAGGAAAAGCTAAAGAGTGGTTGAATTCCTTACTAGGAATAGTATTGATTCTTGGACTAAATGCAAAGATGCTTTCATTGGAAAATACTATCCTCCTGCTAAGATTATATCTATGAGAAGTGAAATAATGAAGTTTAAACAATCTGATAATGAACATGTTGCTCAAGCTTGGGAAAGAATGAAACCTTTGGTAAATATTTGTCCCACTCATGGACTGACTGCTTGGATGATCATCCAAACTTTTTATGCAGGATTGAACTATTCTTCAAGGAACCTATTGGATTCTGCTGCTGGAGGTACCTTTATGACCATTACTTTGGGTGTTGCAACAAAGCTTCTGGATAATATGATGGTTAATTACTCTGAATGGCATACTGAGAGAGCTCCACAAGGTAATAAGGTAAATTCTGTTGAGGAAACCTCCTCCTTGAGTGATAAGATTGATGTTATTATGTCTATGCTTGTTAATGGGAAAGACCATATTGATCCAAATAATGTTCCCTTAGCCTCTTTGGTTTCTCAAGAAGAGCAAGTTGATGTGAACTTTACAAGAAATAATAATTTTGGCAACAATGCTTATGGTAAGAATTATAGGCCCTACCCTCCTAATAATACTTATGGTAAACCAGGATTACCTAGTGAAGGAAGAATTTTAGAAGTTGAAAGAGCCACTAAGAACTTCATGCAAATGCAATATGAGCAAAATAAACTATTTACCAAAACTATGGAGGAACAATCTACCATTTTGAAGAATATTAGCCATCAACTTGAGAGTCTAAATAGGGAAATTCCTAGTTTACAATTGAAACTTTCTAATGCTGAAAGAAATATATCATCTTTGTCTGAAGCTCAATCTTCATTGATTAATAAAATGGCTGCTAAACCTGAAACTATTGATAATCCCTTTGCAGGTACTAATGCTATACAAGTAAGAATTGATGAAAATGTTAGACTATGAGCTGCATTACATGCTAAGTGGGGAAGATAAGATGAAATTGCTAGAAACATTAGTGTTTCTACTATCACTACCACTAGTGTTGAGGCTAGTAATAGTTCTACTACCTTAGATGATATCTATGATTTTGATCTTGATGGTTGCAATATCTCTGAAGTTATTAGGTTCCTACAAAAGCTTGCTAAAAGTCCTAATGCTAGTGCTATGAACATGGCCTTTACAAAACACATTACTGATGCTCTCATAAAGATTAAAGAAGAAAAGATGAAACATAAAGCTTCTATTCCTATAAAACAAGAAGATGGTTGGGAACCCGTCATTAATATGAAAGTGAATGATTTTGATTTCAAAGCTTTATGTGATCTTGATAGTAGTGTTTCTATTATGCCTAGAAAGATTTATGATATGCTTGATTTGCCACCACTTGAAGATTGTTATTTGAATGTCCCACTTGATGATAATGCTAAAAAGAAACTCATGGGGAATATTAATGATGTTCTTATTATGGTTAACAATGCCTATGTCACCGTTGATTTCTATGTTTTGGATGTTGAATGCAATGCTTCTTGTCCTATTACTTTGGGAAGACCTTTTCTTAGAACTATTGGTGCCATTATTAATATGAAAGAAGGCACCATTAAATATCAACTCCCACTAAAGAAAGGTATAGAACACTTCCCTAAGAATAGAGAGAAGATTTCTTTTGCCTCTCCTATGAAAACAAAATTTGCTCTTAATGCTTCTTCATTTGAGAACATTTGATTCTTTTTCTTGCTTCTTATGCCTAACTTAAAGGCGTTAAAGAAAAGTACTTATTGGGAGATAACCCAAAAGTTTTAGATGAGTCTTGGAGAAGTTATTACTTCTGTAATAACCGCTCTTTATCCTTTTTATTTGCCTTTTGTGCCAAGAGTAACCTCTAAAGAGAGATAAGTAATGATTGGGAAAGTTGCTGTCCTAAAACAGATTTCTATGCTTCACCGTAAAAATTCCTGTAAAATCTCTGTATGTCCTTTTGAGGCGTGAATTTTTGTGCTTCTGACCCAGGTTGTTGTCTAACTTTCGTTAGTTCAACACTTTTTTATTTGAGCAACAGAAGGTCTTTGAAAAAAATCGTCTTTACCTGCTGGTCTGTTTTGACAGATTTCTGCCATTTTCTGCATTTGCTTCTTGTTGGTTCCTCTTTGAGTTCATTTAGGGAATTGAGCTTTATGAGGGAAGTGCTACAGTATCTTGTGTTTTAGTGGAAGTTTTATTGATGTTAGAACTGAACCTAAAGACCTATTATCTTGAGTTCACTAATGTTGCTAATAAAGATTGTGTGAAGTTTTGTATGAAGGAAAAATTTCAGGTGTATGGAAGGAATGAGTAATGAGATGAAGAATGGACTGAAGCTCAAGCTTGGGGATGCCACGCGTGTCACCCCAAGAAAAATCCAAGAAGTACAAGCGTCAAATCTTGGGTATGCCCAAGGCATTCCCCTTCTTCATCAATAAAAATCCCAGGTTTCTTCCAAACGCTTCTTTTTTATTGTTTCATGCACAGTCGTGTTGTTCTTGGAGCGTCTTCTTTTTTCATTTTCGTTTTGGTTTTTAGTTTGCTTGTTTTGCTTAGTTTGCTGAATAAATTGGTTGGACCCCCTGTTTCATACATTAGTTTTCAAATAGTTTGGTTTGGATTGGAAAAGAGTAGGAAAGCTCATGCTTAAGTGGTAAAGAGAGTTTGCTTTTGACTGTGGCCTATGCTTTGTCATGCCATGCTTGATATTGTTTTGGCTTTATGCTTTGTATTCTTTGCTGTAGCATGACTTGTTATAAACAATTGAGATTGCTTAATGTGCCTTGGATGAATCATGCGTTGTTTTATCATATTAAAGCATAGTATTGTGGTATTCTCCTTTGATGCTTTATTTGGGTTGACTTGGCGCATGCTCACACCATGTTATGACTATCTCAAGTCACCATAGCCTTTATTATCCTTTAGTTTTCAACTTGTAGTATCACTTTATACTTTGATCAATGATGTTTTGTAGCTCTACATGATTATGGCCATTATTGCTCTCTTAGTTTGTCGCTCCCAGTCTTTTGCTAGCCTCCACAACCAAGTATGAGTTCCACTCATGCATCAAACTCCCTAAACCAAGTTATTCCAAAGAGTCCACCATAACTACCTATTAGCTTATGCTATTCCAAGTATATTCATGCTTTTGTTTATCTTCCAAATTAAACTTGTTATGAGAAAACTAGTGATTAAAGCTCTCATGAACTTGATGGCACACTTTACTTTTTTGCATTTAATAAACTTGAACCATTGGGTCCTTCTTTGTTGCGTATATGCTTGCGCTTTATAAGTTGAAATTAGCAGAACCATGTATCATGGGGAATGCTTTCAACATTGCACTTGTACTTTGTACCCCGTTGATATCATGTTCTTTTGCTTATGGATCCCAGTGGTGTGAAATAAAAGTGGAACTTGTAAGATCATGGAGTTTGTATGTGTGTTAGAGAAATGCCTAGGCCGCTAGCCTAAGCCATGCCTAATCATGGTGGAAACTTGCAGCATCACCATAATGAGCACTCTATGAAGCCTCCTCAGTAAAAACCTATGCAAATAGCAAGTAAAAAGATCGCTGAGATGCTCATTGTCTGCTTGCCTTGTCATTTTGATTATGGGATAGCTCCTGTATCATGTGCAAGGGGTACCCCGTTGGCGGTTCTTTATGATACACATGTACTTACAATAACAAGAGCTTACTCATGACTAAAGTTGAGTAGCATGAGGTTCGGTCTTCGTAAGTAAGGGGTATGAGATTCCGGTTTATAACTTGTCAAGCATATCCTCTTAGTTGTGTCACTTTAACCTTAATCACCTTCAAGAAGCTTATGATAGGGGCAATGAGAGCTGAAAGCTATTAAGTACCATAATTTTTGGAAGCTCTTTATGAGACTTGAATCCCTACTTCCTTATATGAAGTCCTTTATTCCACTTACATATTGAGTCTCCACCTTCTATCTTTATGCACCTACTTTGAGAGCATAGTGGCAATTCTTAGTTCTATGTGCATTGTCCCAAGACTTGTTGATTGATGCATAATTTGATATTGCTTGTTTTAAACTATTTGTATCTAGTCACTCTTATAGACTTTGAAGGTGTCCTTTGCATTTATATTTGCTACTCTATGAGGGACAAGCTGAATACCATTATGCTATGTTTTCTTTATGTGAAACAAACAAACGTCTTGCAAAGCATTGTTATTCATGAATCTTTTCTTTGTGCCTTTTCATGTTGCATCATAGTTTCTTTGTCTTATTGGTAGAACTTTGTATTTCATGTTATGATTGAAGTACTATGATCCTAGCTTTGAATGTTTTACAAATACTTTGATCATGTTTATGATGGTGCATGTCACCTCAAAAATTATTTTTTCTTTTTCTCACTTACCTACTCGAGGACGAGCAGGAGTTAAGCTTGGGGATGTTGATACATTGCAAATGTATATATAATTTTTGATGTTCGATGCTTGGTTTTATCTACTTTCTTATGCTTTGTCCACACTTTGGAGTACTTTTCATATGATTTCTTGGACTAACCTATTAACAAGAGCCACAGTGCCAGCTGCATGTTTTCTGCTGTTTTTGGTTTCAGGAAGTCAGAAAATGAATATTTTCGGAATTGGACAGGACAAAAGCCAAAGTTATTATTTAACCGGCGCACATCTGGAGCGAGAATACGAGATGGAGAGGGGCTGGGGCTCGACCACACCACCTGGCCGCGCGGCCAGGCCTGGCCCGTGCCAGGGGTGGTCTGGCCGCCCCAGGCACCCCCTCGGCCTCTCCTTCCGCCTATATATTGCCTATGATACGGAACCCTAAGTACCCGATCAAAATTACACGAAAGAGTCTATAGCTGCCGTCATCTCCATCCCTAGATCGGGAGGGATCTGAAGCTCTTCCCGGCACCCTGCCGGAGAGGGGAATTCACCCTAGAGGCCATCTTCATCATCATGCAAGCCTCCGATGTGATGCGTGAGTAGTTCATCTCTAGACTACGGGTCCATGTAGTAGCTAGATGGCTGGTTCTCCTCCTTTGTGCTATCATGTTTAGAGCTTGTGAGCTCCGTTCATGATCAAGATCATCTATTTGTAATTCTGCATGTTGTGTTTGCGGGGATCCGATGGATATTGAGATGCTATTTCAGATTGATTATTGATTCTATCATGTCTTTGTTATTTGTGATCTTGCATGCTTTCCGTTGTTAGTAGCTATCTTGGCCAAGTAGATGCTAGCAACTCCAAGAGTTAGTATTTATGCTCGATAGTGGGTTCATGCCTCTGGTAATCTGGGGAAGTGACTGAAATCTCTAAGGTAATAGATGTGTTGTTGCTACTAGGGAGAAAACATCAATCCTTTGTTCATACAACAATCGTATTGTTTACTTTACACGCAATTCGTAATGCAATAATCTGTTTCTTGCAACTCAATACTGGAGGGCGTTCAGATGATAACCTGAAGGTGGATTATTAGTCATAGATGCAGTTGGATGGCGGTCTATGTATAATGTTGTAATGCCCAATCGAATCTCAAAGGAGTCAAGATGATTAGTATATGCTTGTATGCTTTCCCGATGTTTGTCAATTGCCCCGCTGTAATTTGTTCACCCAGCATGTTATCTATCTTAAGGAGAGCCACCTCTAGTGAACTATGGACCCCGGTCCTTTCTTTTACTTTCAATCTACTATCAAACTATTTACTGCTTTATGTTTACTTTCTGCAAACTATTACTTCCTTCCATTCGATACGTTTAATCCCTTGTTTTCAGCAAAACCGGTGAGATTGACAACCTCATCGCAAGTTGGGGGCAAAGTTCTGTGGTTGTGTTGTGCAGGTCTCCAAGTTGCTGCTGGCACCGGTAGTGCGCCCTGCCAACGTTCAGCTTGCAACACCTTTGGTGTGTTTCCTTGCTCCTACTGGATTTATAACCTTGGTTTCGTACTGAGGGAAAACTTGCTACTGTGCTCATCATACCTTCCTCTTGGGGTTGCCCAACAAGCTCGATATATTTTGGGCTATCAGGCCCCCTGGTACCCCACCGGCCTTGCCCCTTCGCCTATAAAAGCCTCCTAGGACGAAAACCCTAAGGAACTCGATCAGAAATCCACAAAAGAGTTTGTAGCCGCCGCCATCTCCATCCCTAGATCGGGGGATCCGAAGCTCTTCCCGGCACCCTGACGGAGGGAGAGATCACCCTGGAGGCCTTCTTCATCACCATGCCTGCCTCCGGTGTGATGCGTGAGTAGTTCACCCTTGGACTATGGGTCCATGTAGTAGCTAGATTGTTGGCTCTCCTCCTTTGTGCTATCATGTTTAGATCTTGTGAGCTCCGTTCATTATCAAGATCATCTATTTGTAATCCTATATGTTGTGTTTACGGGGATTCGATGGATATTGAGATGCTATTTCAGATTGATTATTGATTCTATCATGTCTATGTTATTTGTGATCTTGCATGCTCTCCTTTGTTAGTAACTATCTTGGCCAAGTAGATGCTTGCAACTCCAAGAGGGAGTATTTATGCTTGATAGTGTGTTCATGCCTCTAGTAATCTGGGGAAGTGATAGAAATCTCTAAGGTTGTAGATGTGTTGTTGCTACTAGGGAGAAAACAACAATCCTTTGTCCATGGGGAAATCGTATTGTTTACTTTACTCACTTTGCTTAATGCAATTATCTGTTGCTTGCAACTTAATACTGGAAGGTGTTCGGATGATAACCTGAAGGTGGATTATTAGTCATAGATGCAGTTGGATTACAGTCTATGTAGTATTTCGTAATGCCTAATCAAATCTCATAGGAGTCAAGATGTCTAGTATATGCATTATTATGCTTTCTCAAATCTATCAATTGCCCCGTTGTAATTTGTTCACCCAACATGCTATTTATCTTAAGGAGAAACACCTATATTGAACTATGGACCCTAGTCCATTATTTTACCATTGATATACCATCTACTGTTTACCGTTTACTGTTTACTTTCTGCAAGCAATTACTATCTTCCACACAATACGTTTAATCCTTTGTTTTAAGCAAAACCGGTGAGATTGACAGCTTCACTGTAAGTTGGGGCAAAATTCTGTGGTTGTGTTGTGCAGGATTCCAAGTTGTTAGCAACACCTTGGAGTTGTTTCCTTGCTCCTACTGGTTTGATAACCTTGGTTTCATAATTGAAGGAAACTTGCTGATGTGCTCATCATACCTTCCTCTTGGGGTTCCCAACAAGCTCGACGTATCTTGAGCCATCAGTAACCCAACCTATGGGATGGGAGATCCCGTGAATTAGGATCTGGGAAGAACAAGCTAGTGGTTTAACCGAGGAGAGTATTTTGTAACCCTCTCTATGTGAAGATGCATAACTCTCAAAATCTGTAAGGCTGGTTGACAGCATGCCTTAATGTTTATGTTGGCTATAACTATCAAAGGTGCCGTCCTACATGGCATTCTTAAACGAACACACCTATATGATCTTCACTATAAATGTCGCGGTCTATGAGACTTTGGTAGTCTCTAATAAACTCATGAAGAGACCACGGAGTATGACGCATGCGCTCCAACCTTCGGGGTAGGTTACTAGCATCCATGTACTAGTTATATTTTTTGTGTGAAATATAAAAGCACCAAACTTGCAATTCAAGGTTCGTCCATTATTCAAGTTGCGGATAGACGTAGCTCAAGATTCTATGCGGAAGTTCGCCTTAATAGTCTCTGCTGAAACACTGGTATATAAACAAGTAGCAAGGATTGGCAAATTTTCAAATGGGCATTTGAGATCTGGTGGGGCATTGTTAGAAATAATGGGCTAAACTAAATAGGCACATGTAGATTTCAAATTTTCCCTAAATCTCATAACCCATGTTAGTGGCAGCTCACATGTTTGGGCCCATGTTTGGGGCAGCTCACATGGGAGTGAAGTGGGAGCTAAAGTTTTAGTCCTACATGGAAAGTTGGAGGAGAGTTGTACCACCTTATAAGGTGGAGTGTCTCACCACCTAATAAAGTGAGTGAAAATAGGAGAGCCACACACGTGCTCCTCCAACAACGCAGCCGCCGCTCGCACGCATACACCACCCGCCCGTCTCGTCACGACGCGTGTGCTTTGCGGGTTATGGGAATCTCGCTGAGCCGAGCTTTATTTGCTGCTCAGAAAATTGTCAGGTTTTGACAGACATGTCAAAAATAAGCCTATTCGGGTCGCTCCCGGATCGTGGGCTATTGTAACTGACCCAAGTGTGCGCAACATGGAATCGGCCCACGTTCTCCTCCGTTAGGGTTTCCTGAGCCACTCTATATAAAGTCTTGCGCGGCTACCGCCACAACACACCGGAACCAATCTAGGGTTTTGCTAACCTATCTGCTTGCGCCGCCACCGTAGTCTACTCCATCCCGACCGATGGCGTGCACTGGCGAATGGGAGAGCAGGTCTCTGGAACCACTCATCCTTGTGATCCTATACGGGAGAGGGTGAATAAGGTTTTTGGAAAGCGCTCAACACGGCTGCTCAATCTTCATCATGGCACATCTTCCTGGGCGATCTCCTAGTCCATGGGTGACTCGTCTTCAACATCGTCTCCTTCGAGAAGCTTCTGTTGTTGCTACACCAACAGCGACTTCATTGACAACTGATCAGTACGTATATCATGATCTGGTCCATTGTCATACTATGGTTGTTTTTGTATTTGCACTGTTGTTGTTCGTGTTGATTAATATATCTAGTATGTTAGAGTTTAACATGATCGTAGATGTTGTAGTCATGGTCTATATTCTAGAATTAATTGTGGAAATTATGGCTAATAATCCAACACGCAGTCGCGTTGTTTTGAGTCAATGGACTTAAGTTTGTAGAATGTGTGTTATATGTGTACTATTAAGTGATGCAAACTGGTACTATGATTCAGATCGGTGTCATTTGTAATATATGAACTTCAGTTAGTAATCTATGTCATACCTGTGCTCGACGAGCATGAGCACTATAACATCTCGTAGTTCAAGAGAGTAGAAATGGATAGAAAGTAGTTATGCGTGTTGCATCCATGCATGTAAAATCTAGGGAAATTAAAAAAAATGTTAGAACTTGTCAAAATGATTGAAGTTTCACATAAGTTGATGAACTAGTCTTAAATCATCAAGTTGAGTGATCTAAACTTTGAAACCTTATCTTAGGAAGGTAGAAATAGTACTTGTTAATGAAAGTGAACTAAAAAATCAAAACACATACTTTAGGAACAAATAATAACTTATGCTTAACTCATCTTATCCAAACATCAATTGATAAATGTGCTGAATAATACTTTAGCACATGATCAATCAACAAAACCTGATAATTTTTATTCTTACCTTATTCTATATCATCTTATATATCATCACTTGTTCTTGCCAATTATCAAATATCAAGTAAAACACCCGAGCATATTGACCAAATCTTGACTATCCAAGTCTTGATCATTGTAAATCATGACCCATCCTTATCTATCTAACTTTATTAGTCATAATCTTTTGATGTAAGAGGTTAGAGTAGAGTATTATCCTTATCCTTAAAATGAATAACCCATAGAAGTGATGCCTATCATATTAGAACTAGTAGTAGTATCTTGTGTGTGGTCATCTTAGTCAAATGGATTTACTAAGAGAATAGAGGTAGAACAAGTTTAATCACTTGTTACGCAAGGGAATTTGATTAGCCAAATGGAACCTAATCCAATATGATCAAGGGAGTATAATGATCCTTTTGAAGACACATTGATACAAGAGTGACATTGGTGGAGAGAATATGATCTAACCATAGTGTGTAAACCACCTATCTTAGAATAACTAAGTATAGACAAAGTTAGTATGAGTTCAAGTGTGCATATGTACCATTTGGAAGAGACATATAACTTTAGTAGTTAAATTCCACTTAACATTAATGTTTAGATTCATAATTTTATAAATAAGTGATATATATATATAAGAGCTACATTGGATTCTAGGATTAGTAGATCATGTTATAAATAAAAAGACTAAAATAGATATAGTCTTAAGAGTGAGCAGTCTTAAATTTGGTGGATATCGCCAATCTTAGATTGGAGATTATGTGAGTTTGACAATAGTTAAGAAAATTTCCAACCTTCAAGAATTAAAAGGTGGAATAATTGGATTATCAGTACAAACCAAAGAGAGGACAATAGTAGTTACACTTGAGGTGTTATCTCAAATGGATAAAAATATCACTGGAAATTGTTGTAGGGAGTGTTTATCTTAGGAATTAGAGTAGGAGTAAATAGTAAGTTAGAACCCACTACTCTAATGAGTTGGAGTCATATTATATAATCTAGTAGATGAAACTTGATATCCATGTAAGTGGATATGCAAAACTTTAGTGACAATCTTACTGGATTAATAGGTGGAGTAGAAGAAGTTGATTTAACTCTTATGAGTGAGAAGTAGAGTAACCTTGTGAGTCACACATGTTTATGAAAATAGCCTAAATGGAAGTTTAGGATATCTAGAAAAGGAACTCTTTAACAAGAAACCTAATATTGAGAATAGCAAAAGCATAGCTAGGAAGGCTACTAGGAAACCTCAACCTTTATCTCTTAATCGTACCCAAGTCATCGGAAAATTATAGTTGATTCCTATATTTTCCATTGGAAGAGGATATAAGAAGGTTATAGCTGAAGGGTTCATAGCATAGAAAACAAAAGAAATCCTATGATATGAACGCCTAACTATGCCAAGATCTATTCTAGTAGATGCTAGCAACGAGTATGGGGCTATCTAGAAACCCTCGAAGACCTAAAGCTTTTTAGGAAATCATATTTTGTTGTTAATGTAGTCAATCACTTGACGATCTCAAGATCGAGTTGTAGAGCGCCAAAAACTAGTCGCGCATCCGTGCTTAGGCACAGGTCCAGCTCGCCAACAACCTGAAGGAAATATGCCCTGAGAGGCAATAATAAAGTTGTTATTATATGTATTCCAAGTATATGATAGATGTTTATTTTGCATGCTATAATTGTATTAATACGGAAACCTTAATACATGTGTGTTTAATAAATAAATAGAAAGTTCCTAGTTATGCCTCTCTATTAACTAGCTCATTGATTAACAGGATGATCAAGGTTTCCTGATCATGGACATTGGATGTTGTTAATAACGAGGTCACAACATTGGTTAATGATGTGATGAACATTCATCCGAAGTATAGCATTACGATCAAAGTCATTATGTTTATATTGCTATAACATCATACGAAGTAATCTTTATCCTTAGACCATGAGATCATATTAATTGCTAACACCAGAAGAATACTTCGATAACATCAAACGTCACACCGTAACAGGTTGACTATAAAGATGGGTTTGGGTATTCTGAAGGTGTTATGTTGAGCCTCATGGATAAAGAGTGGAATTTGTCAATCCCGATGACGGATAGATATACTCTGGCCCCTCTCGGTGATATCCCATTAAGATAGCTTGCAAGCAAGTGATGTGATCACTAGAATGTTATATCACGGGAACGAGATGTCGGTAACAAGATCAAACTAGGTATTGAGATACTAATGATAAAATCTTGGACATGTAATATATCTCAAGACAAAGGGATTTAGTTACTATCGTTAAAGGTTCTCTCGATCACAGAAGTCATTGTTGAATGTGTGGGAGTCAGTATGGATCTCTAGGTCCTGCTTCTGATTATTGATCTGAGAGGGGGTCTCGATCATGTATGCATTATTCGCGAACCATAGGGTGACATACTTAAGGGTTACCAACACCATTTGGAGCAAATATGTTCTAGACGAAAGAATTGCAAAGCGCTGGAATTATTTCAATGGACACCGAAATTGTTTGGGTGAAATTTCTGAAATTGGTTCTGCATGTGATATTGAAATGTTGCAGGGGGTTTTATGTGAATGTTTGTTAATTAAAGTAATTAACAAAATTCTTAATAATATAAATAAAAGAGTTTTATTAAATGAGAGTTTCATTAAATTTGGTGGAAATTTAATGCATGTGAGTGGGATTTTGAGTGGAGGCAAAATTGATGTGAGTGGAGCTTCCACCACATGAATGAGGAAGAGGTGGGGGCACCCCCATGGGCGCCGACCATGGGAGGGGGAGAGCCCCTATACTATAAAAGCCCCCCTCTCCTTCCTCTCAAACCACACCTCCTCATGAAGGATCTCTCTCCCCCTCTAGAATTATTCCCCCATGGTCTTGGATTAGCGAGATACATGTTCCCAGTGGAATTTTGTCTGGAAGGAGTTGCTTCTTTCACTGCATCGCTGGAGCGAGGAGGTGGAGGTTGTTCGGTGGCCTGAACGTGTGTGCGAGGATGGATGCGCTGCTGATTTGCGGTGCTAGGACTTCCACACGATCTTGAGATCGGCAAGTGTTCGACTATATAATCCATGAGTTCCATCTTGTTACACTTTGTCGGTCTTCGAGGGTGTGTTCTCTATGGATGTATATCCACCTGTTGCTTGTATTTAGTAGATAGATCTTGGCGTATAATAGTTCCCATCATAGGAATTTTTTTATTTTCTATGCTGCGAACCTAACACCCTGTGCCCTCGATCTAGCGGAGCAGCGGAAGCATCAGATCCACCAAAGAAACTACCAGAACATGATCTTCCCTAATCCGACGATGATGGAAACACTAGAGGGAGGGATGAGAGATCCTTCACAAGGATTGGTGTAAGAGGAGAGTAGGACCATTCCTCCATTTATAGGGGAGGGGAAGCCCCAAGGCCATGACCGACGGCCAAGGTAGGTGCCCCCACCTCTCCCTCATTCATGTGAGTGGAGGCTCCACTCATCCCACTCACATCAATTTTGGTTCCAGTCACTTTGCCATTAATTTCCACTAAATTAAATGCAAACTCTCATTAAATAAAAACCAATTTTATTTCTTTATGTTAATAATTGTCAATTACATTAATTAACAAACATTTACATAAACCCCCTTGCATAATGCTGATATTACATCTGAAACAAATTTTAGCGATTTGCCCCGAAACAATTCCAGTGCTCTTCCAATAGATGGAGTTTACAATGGATGAGTCAAAGGGAGAGACTATGGGAAAAGTTCATAAGAGGTATGGCATATTAAAAGAATGGTTGACTTTGGTGGACGAGTATCCATTCACACTATGTTCCTCTTATCAATTATGTTGTGATTGTTGCGAATCTCCAGATCACCTTAATCATCAATGTGAGTATAATTTTTATACCGCACTAGCAAACTATAATAGAGATGAGTTTAAATTCCTTGCTAGGTAGGATACATTACAATTTGTGCTTTTTACCGGTTGCCAAGAATTGATATTTAGTTTAAAAGATATGCAGGTAGAATGTAAACCACTTGATATGATCTATAAAGAAGTTCACTGTATATTCTGCTACTACCAAGATAACTTCCTTGATAATGTATTTATTGTTGAGCGGATTAAAGCTGCCATGGAAGAATCTAGCCTTTTGCGGGGTGCTCCAAAAGATAATGTGGAGGCCACTCCATGCAAAGAACCTCCACCTAAACCACCAGAACATATTGTTAATAAAGAGGTGGCACTTGACATTGCACCCTCTCAAATAGTGGAAGGTGAACCAAAAGGAAAAACTATTGCCGAGTTAGCTATGTCCTCTACACTAGTGGGAGGTAAGCCGAAAGGTAAGACTATCGTTGAGCTACTCGCAAATTATCTTAGTGAGAATGAAGAGGAGCAACTTGATCAACCACTTGAATCTCCTACTTATGAAAATAATTTTCCAGACACCAATAGTATGCACGCAAATGATATCTCATTATCCAGTAGTGATTTTGTTGATGATTGGCCTGAGTTTGGTGAGGAATTAGAGAAGGAATCTTTCTATGAATATTGTGATGCAGCTTTACAACAAGAATCCTCAATAGAGGAGAATGAAGAATATATTACCGATGATAAGTTGTTGGAGTTACGAGATGAAATAATGGAAAAGCCCATTTTGGAATTGAACATAATAAGAAGGATCCTATAGAATATGGTTGCTTAAGAAAATTTATAGCATCAGGTAAAGTAGAAAAACTTCTTAGAGATTTTAATCTTGACCCTTGTATAATTAATAGAATTGTCAAAACCTATGCTAAGTATTTGCAGATTCCAAAGGAGTGGGAACGCTACACACATCCTTGTAATGTTAAACCCCCTAAGGCTAATCCCAAGAAACAAGTTATGTCTTTACAGTTTGAAGAAGAAGATCTCAAGCCAAATTGCAGCCAATTCAAAAAGTTGCCATATGAAAAGAAGATTGAAATCAAGAAAGAAAAAACCATTGAAGAATTGGCAGCAAATTATTTTAGCATCCCACAAACTGCACTGGACAGAAGCCTGAAGAATAATGACTCACTCCCAAATGATTTTGCAAAGGAAGATCTAGATAATATCCTCGACGCCACACCTAAAGTTGAGGAACAAGAAGAGGAGGATGAGCTAAGTGATCACTCGCCTATACCCTCTACTCCAAATCCTACATACATATTTGATACTCATGAGCATGAACCAATATGGAATATTAAAAATGACAAAACTGTTTATGATGCCTATATATCTAGTAATGATTCTTATTATGTTGAAACTCAAGATAATTTATCTACGGAGGCCTTGTGCCTAGATACTCATTTGGAGGACATAAATAATGATGAATTGGAGATAGAATCCTGTAGTACTAATGTGCAGGGACAAGAAGGGCACATTGCGAATGAAATATTTGTTGGTGATGCTTCCTTTTGTGAGTGGCTTGATATCTCTAGAACTGATGAACTTTCTAGCAAGTGTGATGAACTAGAGTAGGAAGTGCGGTGACCCAGCATACCACTGCATGATGTAGTACACTATAGTCGTTTACATAACACCAATGAAACACCGTTCACTAGTATTACATCCCTCAGAGTGGTACAATAGAAACACAGCAGGTCCAAGACATGACTATAGATTACAACTCGACTCTTTACAAAAGTTCCAGAGAACACTCTAGGTTAAAGAGAGAGAAAGAACTTCTTACAAAGAAGAACCAGAAATAATAACTCAGAAATATCTAGTAACTAAGACTAGCATCTAAACTATTTGGATTGCCATTCCTGCTATTGCAATGCTCTACAGAAATAGGTTTTATGGCTAGAGAATCTACTCCTATCTAAACCGACACTTTATCTTCACTTCAGGTGATGTATATGTTGACTTCATTGACTTTATTGAAGAACTTGAGTTGTCAATGATGGTTTTTTGAGCAGAAATTGATGTTGACGTCGTCTTCAACGGCTTAGAACCTAGCAAGGGTTAAGAAGGTACGGTTGAGTACGAGCATACTCAACAAGTTCACTAAAAGGATTGTATGATACACTATCTCTACAGCCATAGACCATAGGTCATAGGCAATGCAGGTTTTTGTAAACATTTCTTCAAAGGTTGATTTTATTCTGAAAACTATGTCCGACAGCCTTCACAGGTTGACCAGAACCTTCGTGGGGTTCCTTTCCTACCGCGTTTGTAGCTCCTTCTCGGAACAGGGAGTAACATGTCACAATTCTTACACTCTGCAGAGGTGCGTCGCTTTTCCCACAAGAGACCTTAAGCTTTGTTCCACAGCTAGGAGTATGTCCCGTTGAAACTTCCATGGTTTGAGGCCCAACTTAAGATCCAAGCCAGTCGCTGCCCTCTCCGTAACCCCATATGTCTGCACGATACTCCGGGGCTGACTACACCTCCGTTAAGCCCCCATTAAGGGCAAGCTACAACCCTGGTGAGTTCCCAAAGACTCTATGAGCTGGTGATGCCCCTAGAAAGCTCCATAAAGGTCTGACTATACCTCCGGCAGCCACTCATAGAAAATCTAGACACCAAAATCGTGGGGCCTAAGGGTGCCCACCCATATGCTGGATCCACACAAGGAATCATAGCGTCACGATAAGGTCATCTTGCCTCCATATTAAAGGAAGAAGATATAGCTGACTTCTCCGTCCCATTCCAAATCTCATGGTTAACGCGTATTATCGGTGCTAGAATCACTGGAGACATTGGTTGTTAAGTCCTAGATATTATGTTCCTATACCACTGTAACTATATCTGTAGATTATTACCATCTAGTAAATAATCCATAATCATATTATTATGAAAATAGTGTTTGCTGACCTTTTTGAAATGCAGGTGATGACACAGTTGAGTTACAAGCATAGAAAATAATCAAAGGACATAAGCAAGTTGTGAACTTGCCTTTTGTGATTGCAAGATTATGCGCTCACGATCTTCAAGACAATAGAAGATCCAAATTCTGTAAATAGCATCATTGGTCCAGTAAGGACTAATGTTTAAAGAATCAATATGCAATGATGCATAAGTAATGTAATGCAATTCGATAAATGCGAATCCCCGGAATAGCCGTATCTAATCTAGGGTTTGGAAACTAGGAATGAGTTCCTTAGAATGTGTTGCACTTTTATAACAGATTCACACTTGTGCTTCTTATTAAGGCTTGTGAGAGTGTGTGTGAAACAATATGTAAGTATAGCAAGTAGCATACAATATTAAAGCACTTAAATGAATCATGGTATCTAGAATACTTCTTAAACAAGATTAAGAATCAATTAGATCTTTTAAAGAAGTATTTAAAGATTACTTTTAATGTTTCTTTAAAGAATAACTTTTGAGGAAAGATTACTTTTACAAAGTAAATAGTACTTAAACTTAAGGCTAACACTTTAAGGTTTTCTTATTAGCTAAGCTTATTAAAAAGGAAGACATTACTACATTAAACAATCATAGTATAAATGGTGGAAATTTGCATGTATTGAACAAGGCATTATACTGTAGATGGTTTACTTCTTAACATTCCACAAGTTAGAATTTAAGTTTTATTATTTGAATAAGATGGTATTTTATTAAAGTTATAAGTGAATAGGATCCTTGTGGTGAACAATATACTATTTTAGTTTATTTTATAATTGGTAAAATCTTTTTAGGAAAATTAAAATACCCTTAATTTGAGATCATAGTTTTAGTGAGTACAACTTAAAATGGTTAGACTTATGTTAGCTTCAATTAAACATTATTTGAACTTGTTATTACATTTTTAGACCCTAAACAAATAGTGGTAAAGGTAATAGTAAGTATTTGTATATTTTTAATGAATTAAAATAAAAGAAAAGGGTTTACATAATATTTATTAGACCTTTACCTTTTATTTTACTTCAAAAGTATGATTTAACATTTTTAATGAGTAGAATTTATTTTTGTGATCATTTTGGTATATTATAAGTAGTTTTGTGAATTTTAAATAATAAGATATGATTTTTATAAATTTTATCACTTTATAAATACCTAATAAATAATAAACATTGGTTAAGTGATACAAAAAATAATTTAAACAAGTTTTTAAATGTAGACTTTGTTTTTATAAGAATTTTAGTATATTATTCACATTTTTCTTATTTACTAATATTAAAATATGAATTTTTAAAGTATTATTACTTATAAAATCTTTATTAACTAATAATTATTAAATAGTTAACACAATAATATTTGTTAATAAAGTTAAATTGTAGATTTTATTTTTCTTAACATTTTGATATATAATATGTATTTTTCTAAATTAGAAAACAAAAGTTATTGAATTTATAAGATTTAATAATTTTATTAATTCCTGAAATTTATTTATATTTAAATTTCTATTGATTTGTCTAATTACTTAAACAGAAAATCATTTTTACACTGCTATCTAACCTAGCCATAGACACTGACTAATGGGCCCGTGGCCACATCATCTGCCACACGAGATAAAGACTTTTTATACCTAATCTACTCTACCCAGAGCCACTGACTGGTGGGCCTGGACCACGTTGGGTGCCACGTGAGCAAGACCATGTCAAACTGCACTAAGGTGGCAGGGATGACATCAACATGACATTGTGGTGACGTCAGCGACGGCTTCCACCACCAGATCAAGGTCACCGGCGGTGACCCCGACTACCCCGGCTCGTGAGAGGGGTTGGGTTGGATGCGGACGAGCACACTGAGCAGTTTAGTGGCGGCGCCACCATTTCTAGGTCACCGGAGCACTGGTTGCGATGGCGACTGACGGTGGCCAGCGGCGGCGCGAGACGCTAGCGAGACACGGATCGAAAGGGCATGATTGGATGGGTATGTGAGGATCAGTAGCTCACCCTGAGTCTGTTGCGGTGGTCGACAATGAGGATGGTGCCCCGATATGCGCTAATGGCTATGAACTCCGGCGACCACCGACGGAAGGAATTTATGAAATTCTCCTCCCACCGAGCTCCCCTTATTACTGTGTTCCACCCAGAGGATCTTCAGATCAGGGCGCTTCTTCTGGACTACTCCACGGTCTCTGGGACGACCTATACCGACGACAGTGATTAGCTCCGGCCAGCTAGGGTTTCGACCGAGTGGGTAATGGAGACAGAGAGAGATGGAGAGCGAGCGAGACTGGATGAGGATGAGCACAGAGAGGCGTCGGCGTGTCCTTCTTATCCGTGAAGATAGCGTCGGCGCGCACCACAGCGCACTGCTGACGTCGGCAAACAGCATCAAACGGTGGCGAGTTGCTCTAGCGAGCACTCTGTGTGCGTGAGGATGATGATGATTACTTATAAATAATAAACATTGGTTAAGTGATACAAAAATAATTTAAACAAGTTTGTAAATGTATACTTTGTTTTTATAATAATTTTAGTATATTATTTATATTTTTCTTATTTACTAATATTAAAATATGAATTTTTAAAGTATTATTACTTATAAAATCTTTATTAACTAATAATTATTTAAATAGTTAACACAATAATATTTCTTAATAAAGTTAAGTTATATATTTTATTTTTCTTAACATTTTGATATATAATATGTATTTTTCTAAATTAGAAAACAAAAGTTATTGAATTTATAAGATTTAATAATTTTATTAATTCCTGAAATTTATTTATATTTAAATTTGTATTGATTTGTCTAATTACTTAAACACAAAATCCTTTTTACACTGATATCTAAAGCCATAGACAATGACTAATGGGCCCGTGGCCATGTCATCTGCCACACGAGATAAAGACATTATATACCTAATCTACTCTACCCCAAAGCCACTGACTGGTGGGCCTGGACCATGTTGGCTGCCACATGAGCAAGACCAGCTCAAACTGCGTTGAGCTGGCAGGGATGACGTCGGCATGACGTCATGGTGACGTCAGTGACGGCTTCCACCACCAGATCGAGGTCACCGACGGCGACCCCAACTACCCTGGCTCGTGAGAGGGGTTGGGTTGGATGCGGACGAGCACGCTGAGCAGTTTAGTGGCGATGCCACCATTTCTAGGTCACCGGAGCACTGGTTGCGACGGCGACTGACGGTAGCCAGCGGCGGCGCGAGACGCCAGCGAGACACGGATCGAAAGGGCATGATTGAATGGGTCTATGAGGATCAGTAGCTCACCCTGAGTCTGTTGTGGTGGTCGACGATGAGGATGGTGCCCCGATACGTGCTAATGGCTATGAACTCTGGTGACCACCGACGGAAGGAATTGATGAAATTCTCCTCCCACCGAGCTCCCCTTGTTACTGTGTTCCATCCAGAGGATCTTCAGATCAGGGCGCTTCTTCCGGACTACTCCACGGTCTCTAGGACGACCTATACCGACGATGGTGATTAGCTCCGGCCAGCTAGGGTTTCGGCCGAGTGGGGAATGGAGACAGAGAGAGATGGAGAGCGAGCAAGAGTGGATGAGGATGAGCACGGAGAGGCGCCGGCGTGTCCTTCTTATCGCGCATCACAGCGCACTGCTAACGTCGGCGAATAGCATCAAACGGTGGCGGGTTGCTCCAGCGAGCACTCTGTGTGCGTGAGGATGACGACGACGTCAACTTTGTAGAAAACCCCTGGCAATTCTTTGTCGGGTCCCACGTGACAGTGAGAGAGATGGAGATGACCTGGGTTGGTGTTGGGCTGATGTTGTGCCATGAATGAGTAAGCGAATTGTCTTTTGCTACTCATGAGCGTTGGTTAGCGAGAAATTCTCCGAGTCAGTGAAGCTACTGCTGCCTTTTCCTTTTTCTTTAATCTTTTCTATTTTTTGTTTTCTGTTTTCTTTTATAAATTCCTTTCAAATTGGAATTTCTTCAAGGATTTAAATATCTAGAAATTTGGTAAGTTAGAAACATTAATGTATAAAGGAATTATAACTCTTTCCTCTGTATTGTTATTGTGTATAAGATATTCCTAACTATATGAAGGATTCTTTTATTTAATAAAGTAAATATAATTTAGGATTTTAGGGTTTGTTTCATTTAGTAAGATTTCACAAAGATGATTCTGATTTTCATGGTTCTCCATATTTTGCGAGTTGCCAAATCCTATTCTACTTGATTTGTAGAGTTTATAATTACCACAAAACACTTTTGGTTAGGTAATAGTGAACCAATAATAATCATTGTAGAGAAATACTAAGGTTTATTCAAATATAGGTACATAGGTTTTGAGAGGATTTAATAACCCATATTCAATGATAGATAGGGACAAGGACCAAGGTTTAGGGATACTACTTCTAAATCTATGAGTGGGTTTGATATCTCCACATAAAGTGAGATATTGGAATTACTTAGTAATATGATCATGACAATCTATCATTCTAGGTTTTTGGACAATGAGGAAGACATGGGTCTGTCATGGCTTGATTTGATATGATCTTGGTTAAGGCTTCTAAATAATCCTTACCTTAATACCTCACTAGGGTTATCTTTAGATAAGGAATTCCTTTCCTAAATATACTCTATAAATTTCTCTGACCTTATTCACAAAGATCACATCTTCCTGAATAAGACAATCATCTGACTCCACCATACCATCATCATATCCTGACATGGTCATGCCACTTCAACATTCCTCCATCCTTACTCCTAGTATATAACTCCTCATAATCAACTACCATTGATACACCTATCAATGTAGCTACTGCTAACTCCAACTATTAACTTCCTTAACTTCATCTTGCAACTACTTCCAAGGTTTGCAAGACTACAATCCTTACTATACAAAGGATATTAAAACCTTTGAAATAGGTATAGTACTACTCTCATATTACTAGTTGTCCTTATATTAACTTGGTTAAGCTACTATGCCTCTAACTACTCCATACAACTCATCAAATACTTCATCATACTCTAGCTTGACTTCTAATGATCAAGCTAGATGATTCATCTTACTAGGACTTGCCTAACTTGGTATATTCATAACTCTTCTTCAACACCTAATCATCTATTCTCAACTGACTTGAGAATAATGACCACCATCCTTTGATCATACAAAGCTTAGGCTTCTCATTGTCTAATCAAAATCTATACCCAACTAAGTAGTAGACTTGTATTAGTCTTTATATAGACTTATCTTGTCAAGCAAGCTTATTCTAAGTCTATATCCACTTATGCTAACAAGATTGTTATCTAATGTACTAATACTACTAGCTTTCTCATAGCTCCTCAATTACTAGCTCAACCCTTGAGTTTTGGGTACTGCTTCTAGTTAACTCATGAGTGAGTTAAATCCTCCGGCATCAGATGGCTTGATCTCCACTAAGGATCACATCCCATTGATGATGGCACACTCTACCATAACTAGTTACTTCTTCTTATTAACTTACTTAAGGTATTTGGAAGGACAACACAATAGGTTAAAGGCTATGAGTCAATAAGTTCTAGGTCAAGAATTGATCACACACATTGATGATCAATAGACACTAGGATTTGGTTAAATAGATATGTCACCTCTTAATATCATATTAAGAGTATGTGGTGGATGGTCTTGGCTTGACTTCCTTTGTACTCTATCTGTGACAAGATGTTTAAGAACTACCATGATACCCATGGTAAGAGTAACTGTTACAAACAAGTGTGTCAAGATTTAGTTATAGAGTTCCTTTACTTAAGTTATGTACTTAACTTGCTATACAAGGTTTGTGGTAGATAATATCTTAATATCATCTTTAGAATATTAAGTATTCATCCTTGAGTTGTGGTATAGAATACCATGTAATGATCTCTAGAAGATCCAATACTTCCTTATTAAATAGTGTGTGGTGACTTAGTTTTATTACATTTGATCTACCCTTAGATCAAATTATATTACCCAAAGATAAGGTTTTAGCTAAGGTCATATTGAAACTTATCACAGTCAACTTGATGATCTACTTCAGTTCCACCAAGTTAAGAGAAGCTTCAATCACTTTAACAAGTTTTATTTAAAAGCATGAAAATTATCTGGATTTTCTATGCATGAATGCAATGCACACACCTGTGTTCAGCTTATTTCTAAGCTCTAATGCTGGGACGTTACAGAAAGACACCTTTCAATTTTTCCATGTTACAAAAGAAAGGTGCTACGAAGTGTTGCCCCATGATAGTGCAACCAAGGAGGAGTATTATGAATTATATCCTTATGATACCAACCAAGGTAAAACATTTGAATTCATATGTAAGTCTCTAATACTTTTGATAAAGATATCTATGGAGGTGATGTCCCACAAGTATAGGGGGTGTATCGCAGTATTTTCGATAAGTAAGAGTGTCGAACCCAACATGGAGCAGAAGGTGCTGGCTAGTAGTATGGATCAGGGATTCTCTGCAAATACTTAGCAAACGGATTTTTAGGGGTTTTTGATAAAGCAAGTAAATAAAGTACGAGTAAATAAAAGATAGTAGGAATGCATGCATCAAGTGGCCCAATCCTTTATGTAGCAAAGGACAATCCGGTTGTATTACTTAAGATGACCAAATGTTCTCTAGGACACATGGGAAGACTTTCAAGTGCTTTCGCTTCATATAGTTGATTAATCTTGTTTAGCTTGCTAAGTGTTGTGTGGGTGAACCTGTGCTAATGTACCGACCTTCCTAGGACTAATACATACTTGTGATTATACCCCTTGCAAACATCCGTAAGTACAAGAAAGTAATTAAGGTAGAAACCTAACCACAGCTTTAAACTCTAAGACCCTTATGTCCCTTGTGCAATGGTTTCCTAACGGGGGTTTAGGTTTCTGTCACTCCGGCAACCCCTACGATTAGTAGCCAAATACACAATGCATTCCCCTAGGCCCATATAGGTGAAGTGTCATGTAGTTGACGTTCACATGACACCACTAGAAGAATTACACCACAACTTAAATATCAAACTATTGAATCTTTCTCAACACAACTCCACTACTAACAACATGACTTCTCCCATGTCCTCAAGAACAAAACGAACTACTCACAAGACATCATATGGATCATGATCAAAGATGTAATAATGATGTATAACAATCTGAACATAAACAATAATTCAATGGTTCACTCAATAGCATCAACTACAAAGAGTAAACAACATCGGGAAAGTTTCCCCTAAGAACTATGCAAGATTCAACCCAATTGTTACAGAAATATGGAGATGGTGATGAGGGTGCTGATGGTGATGATGGTGGTGGTGATGATGATGATGATCCCGATGAAGTCCAGCTTAATGGTGGTGTTGATGGCGAATATCTCCCCTCTCCGGGAAGGAATTCCCCCGGCAGAAATCTGTCTGCTGGAGAGATCTTTCTCTCTCGGTGTTTTCCGCCCCGTAGAGGCGGCGGAATCTTTCTGTGGTTGCTCCCTGAGTATTAGGGTTTTAGGAGGATTATATATGCGAGAGGGGAGATCCAGAGGTGGGCCAAGGCGGCCACACCACCTGGTGGCGCGGCCTAGGCTTGCCCGCACCAGGGGGTGGTGTGGGCCCCCTGTGGCCCATCTCCACTCCTCCTTCTAGCTTCCTTCGTCTTCTGGAAAAATAGGATCTTCCATATATTTTCCCGAATTTTTTGATCTTCGCGAATTTTGCCTCCACATAGCACCTTTTCCATCAGAATCCTGACTGCAGTGGTCCATGCTCCAAAAGTCATCAACCATGCAAAAATAGATGAAATTACATAAGTATCATCTCTTAATATGAAATATATCAATGAATAATAGTAAATTATGGTATAGAATAGTGATGCAAAATGGACGTATCAACTCCCCCCAAGCTTAGACTTTGCTTCTCCCCAAGCGAAACTGAGCTCAATAAATATGACCTCAGGTTTATGGAGTGAAGAGTCGATAAAAGAATACGGACAAGAAGCATCACATTCTTCAATACGTAGATCATAATAGAAGACAACTCACTATTATATAACTTAACTTGCAATATGTAAAGGAAACACAATAAAGATACATAAAGTAAATCATAATTGGTAATGGCAAACTTAGCTCTTGGTTGAAGAATAGTTGATAATTTGCTGGAGTTCACAAATAACTGGGTTTCAATGATAGCTTTCAAAGTAGTAGACTCCAAGATAAGAGCAATGTGCAAAACAAGGAACATTAGAAACATGATTGAATAAATCATCATATGAATGAATGAAACACAACAACTCAAAATACTTGCTGAGATAGAAGGTAATAGGTTTACTGACTCAACTAAAAAGTAAAAGAATGGCCCTTTGCAGAGGGAAGCAGGGATTTCAAGTTTCATAAAGAGCTCCCAAAAATTATGATACTTATTAGCTTTCAGCTCCCATTGCCCCTATCATAGGCATCTTTAGGTGATTAAGGTTAAAGTGATCAAATATGAGGATATGCTTAACGAGTTGTAAGTTGAAAATCTCATGTCCCTTGAATACGAGGGTTGCTCCTCATGCTACTCAAGTTTAGTCACCGGTAAGTTCTTGTCATCATAAGCACATGTGTATCATAGAGAACCGCCAACGGGGTACCCCTTGCCCGATGATACGGAAGAATCCCCATATCAAAATGACAAGGCAAGCAGACGACAAGCATCTCATCAATCTTCTTATTTACCATGGGAATATGGTGCTTTTTCTATCTTTCCTCTTTTCATAATATCTTTTTTTTCTTTTTCTCTTTTACTAAATCTCTATCTCTTTTTTTATAAGAAGAATGCTTCATAGATGCTCGTTATGGTTATGCTACAGGTTTCCACCATGTCAGCATGGATTAGACCAGCGGCCTAGGCGTTTCTCTAACACACATGCATAACTCCATGGACTTACAAGCTCCCCTTTCATTTCACACCGACGACATCCATAGACAAAAGAACATGATATCAACTTGGTACAAAGTACCAGTGCAATGTTGAAAGCGTTCCCCAAGACAACATGGTTCTTCTAATTCACAACTCAGAAAGCGCAAGCATATACGCAACATAGATGGGCACAATGGTTCAAGTTTATTAGATCCAAGAAAGTAAAGTGTGCCATCAAGTTGGTGAGAGCTTTAATCACTAATTTTCGCATAACAAGTTTAATTTGGAAGGTAGATAAAAACAAGAATTTACCTGGAATAGCAATAATGCTAATAGGTAGGTATGGTGGACACAAATGGCATAGGTTTTGGTTTAAGGATTGGATGCACGAGAAGAATTCCCTCTCAGTATAGGTTTTTGGCTAGCAAGGCTAGGTAGCAAGTATAAGAGTTGAAGGAAACAAACAAACATACAAGTGATAAAGTCAAACATGCAATCTTTCTTGGAAGCACAAAATATCTTAATTAGAGAATACTAAACTTATGAGCAAATCAAGAAAGAAAGATGATGAAATTATATTTCTTTAGAGTACTTTTATCTTTTTATTCAACTCTCAAAAATAGTGTTGCTACTGACCAAGCCAGGTTTGCCAAAACTAACTAAATTAACTCAATGATCCCAAACTGATACCAATACTAACAACAAGATCAATCATATAACAACGAATTGAAAACTAATATAAGATATGCAAAAGAGTAAATGATAGAACTTCTCATTAATATTCCATAACGATAACTCACACCAAGGGATACATATCTAATGAGAGAGGGGACACTTCCATAATGCAAACCATCCTACATGATAACTTCTCTATTCATGATATGACTCTACTAAAAGGGTAAAAAGATAGAAGATAGTGATGTGATACCGCGGCACTCCCCCAATCTTGGAACAAACCAAGGGGATGCCAAAACTGATGACGAATTACTCCTTCGGTGGTGGTGGTATTCTCTTGATGAGCTCTTTGATCAATTTCCCCAAGTCCTCAATCTCGAAGGTGAGATTGTGAATAAGCTGCGAGTTTTGCTTAATGCGGCTCATGATCATGTCGGGTTGAGAATCCCAGCTCTTGCGATTCTTTCCCCACTCTACCTCCTTGCAGTCTTCTTTTCCTGCATGGCTAGAACAAGGCAAATCCCAATTGGAGGGTAATTTCTCCTTGGGCATATTCTGGTATTGATGCTCATGGATAAGGGTATGGAAAGGATTCTTGGCGTGCGGAGGAAGTGACCAGGGATCTGAACGATGAGGAGGAGGCTTCCCTCCAATTGACATTGTCTTGGCAGGGTTTGCCACCACTCCAATGCTTGCAATGGTAGTGTCGGTGTGCTTTGCCTCCTCTTCATCTTCACTCTTGATATCCTTCTCCTTCCCGGGGTCTTGGCGGTCTTCCTCCATAGGCTCCTTTCCTTTATCCTTGGCGGACACCATTGTGCTTCTAAGCTTTCAAAGATAGTTCCTGGCAGAAATAGATCGAACCAAAAACATGACGAGAACACGATATACGAACCTCGGGGGATCCGGGGGATTATATATTACGAAGTTTCATAACAAAAGGAAGGTACTGGGAGAAAACGGGTCAGAGACGGAGTCCGAGGTGGCCACACCACCTGGTGGCGCGGCCAGGGGTGGGCCTACGCCACAGGCTGGTGTGAGCCACCACAGCCCGCTTCCGCCCCTCTTTGCTTCTCTTCTTATTGACTAAAAACTGCAAAAATATAACTGGACAGATCCTTCGCGGAACTTTTCTTACCAGAACTGTTACCTATTTGAAAACAGACTCTACAGGTCTCTGAATTTGGTATTTAGTGGGTTCTTCCGGAGTCACCACTTGAATATCTTCATCTTCATACACTTATTACTTGAGTCATGAAACCTTTCACTTTCTTATTACACCATTATCTCCACTACCTGGAAATTTCTTTCACACAAAACTTCACACAGTTCTCATTAGCAACATTAGTATAAGTGAAGTGATAAAACCTTTTGAGTTCAACTTCAACTGAAAACCATCAAAACATAAGCTACTGTAGCAACTCCTTCTGAAAACCCAAAAAAAATTCAAAAAGGAAATCGAATAAAGAAGCAAATGCAAGAGTGGCAAAATCTGTCAAAACAGACCAGCAGGTAAAGATCAATTTTTTCGAAAATCTTCTGTTGCTCAAATCAAAAAGTGCACTACTAACGAAAGTTAAATAACAACCTGGGGCAGAAGCACAAACAATTACAGCTCAATCCGACAGACAGAGATCTCTCACGAATTTTTATGGTGAAGCACAAAAATCTGTTTCGGGACAACAACTTCCCCAAATATTACTTCTCTCTCATTAGAGGTTGATCTTGACGCAAAAACCAAACAAAAAGGATAAGGAGAGGTTATTACCAAAGTAATAACTTCCAAGACTCAAAGAAAAATAAAAACAAACTGAAAGCAAAAATAAACTGGGTTGTCTCCCAAAAAGCTCTTTCTTTATAACCATTAAGATGGGCATGATAATTTTGAAGATGCTCACATAGGAATATGAATTGAAGTGAAAGAGAGCATTAAGAAGAAAAGTTACACACATTTAAGTCTAACCCACTTCCTATGCAAGGGAATTTTGTAAACAAACAAGTTATTGAAACCAGAGGCTACTAGCATAGGAAGGCAAAAGAAGTTTAACATAAAAACTTTTAGCATAAAACGAGGAAACTTGATATTATTGAGATACATAAGAACACTTTTCCCTCTCTCATAGTAACTTTCAGTATCATGCATAAACTTAACAATATATCTATCACAAGGACCGTCGTAACAATAATCACTTATTCTAACAGAAAACACAGGAATACTAGCTCTCATAACACTACTTTGTGAAACTATATTAGAGGTATCCTTACAAAGGATAGTGTGTCCCTCTTCTTCATATTTAGTAACAAAGTCTTTCACATTTGCTATAATAGGTTCATCAACCATTTGTTTATCAGGTTCAATAGCTTTATTTGTACTTTCATTAAACATACTAGCTATCATAGAATGTTCCTTTATCTTAACTAGGAAAGGCATTTTCTCAATGTAAGGTTTAGGTAAGACATGATTAGCAGTATAGACTTCAGTATTTCTTGCAAAAACACTCTTAGCAATATCTTTATAAGGTTCATGATACTTATTCCAGTTCTTTTTAGGCACTTCAATGTAGGAAGCAAACGCCTTAAAATAAGAAGCAATAGCTTGAGAGTCTAGACCATAAGCATTTTTAATATTTTGAAAGTCATCAGTTCCCATAAAAGATTCAATGCATTCATAATCATAATTTATACCTGACTTTCTTCCTTTGTCATTCTCTCATGCTTCAGCATTATCTTGAATACGGTCCAGGAGATCCCATTTAGCTTCTTCTTCCATGCGAGTGAATTATCCAGCACAAGAAGCATCCAATAAATCTTTATCATGAAGAGAAAGCCTTGCATAAAAGGTATTGATAATAATATTATTGGGGAGCTCATGAATGGGATATTTAAGCATAAGTAACTTCAATCTCCCCCAAGCTTGAGCTGTACTCTCTCCATCAAGAGGCCAAAAGTTGTATATTTGATTCCGATCTTTATGAATCTCACTAGGAGGATAAAACTTTGAATAAAAGAGAGGCACTATTTCCTCCCATTCAAGAGCTTGACCATTCTTCAACAGCTTATACCATTCCTCAGCTCTTCCTTTTAGTGATAATGAGAATAACTTCTTCTTAACTTGATCAGTAGTAATACCTACACACTTGAACAACCCGCATAATTCGTGTATAAAGAGCAAATAATCACCGGGATGGACAGTTCCATCCCCAACATAGTAGTTATCCATAACACGATCAATAATTCTTGTAGGTATTTTAAAAGCATCATTCTTAGCAGGTGGTCGTTCATCTACTACCTTAGCAGTGGTAGTAGCATTACCAAATAAGAAACTCAGTGGATTATCCATAACGAAAATAAAGCAACTAACAGAAGTAAACAATACTCAGTGTAGAAGTTTCCTTTACCCGTTCCACTCTCCAATAGTGCATCACTCCCCGACAACGGCGCCAGAAAATAGTCTTGATGACCCACAAGTATAGGGGGTGTATCGCGGTATTTTCAATAAGTAAGAGTGTCGAACCCAACGAGGAGCAGAAGGTGCTGGCTAGTGGTATGGATCAGGAATTCTATGCAAATACTTTTTAGGGGGTTTTGATAAAGCAAGTAAATAAAGTACGAGTAAATAAAAGACAGTAGGAATGAATGCAGCAAGTGGCCCAATCCTTTATGCAGCAAAGGACAAGTCGGTTCTATTACTTAAGATGACCAAACGTTCTTTAGGACACATGGGAAGACTTTCAAGTGCTTTCGCTTCATATAGTTGAGTGTTGTGTGGGTGAACCTGTGCTAATGTACCGACCTTCCTAGGACTAATACATACTTGTGATTATACCCCTTGCAAACATCCGTAAGTATAAGAAACTAATTAAGGTAGAAACCTAACCACAGCTTTAAACTCTAAGACCCTTACGTCCCTTGTGCAATGGTTTCCTAATGGGGGTTTAGGTTTTTGTCACTCCGGCAACCCCTACGATTAGTAGCCAAATACACAATGCATTCCCCTAGGCCCATATAGGTGAAGTGTCATGTAGTCGACGTTCACATGACACCACTAGAAGAAGTACACCACAACTTAAATATCAAACTATTGAATCTTTCTCAACACAACTCCACTACTAACAACATGACTTCTCCCATGTCCTCAAGAACAAAACGAACTACTCACAAGAAATCATATGGATCATGATCAGAGATGGAATAATGATGTATAACAATCTGAACATAAACAATAATTCAACGGTTCACTCAATAGCATCAACTACAAAGAATCAACACCGGGAAAGTTTCCCCTAAGAACTATGCAAGATTCAACCCAATTGTTACAGAAATATGGAGATGGTGATGAGGGTGCTGATGGTGATGATGGTGGTGGTGATGATGATGATGATCCCGATGAAGTCCAGCTTAATGGTGGTGTTGATGGCGAATATCTCCCCTCTCCGGGAAGGAATTCCCCCGGCAGAAATCTGTCTGCTGGAGAGATCTTTCTCTCTCGGTGTTTTCCGCCCCGTAGAGGCGGCGGAATCTTTCTGTGGTTGCTCCCTGAGTATTAGGGTTTTAGGAGGATTATATATGCGAGAGGGGAGATCCAGAGGTGGGCCAGGGCGGCCACACCACCTGGTGGCGTGGCCTAGGCTTGCTCGCGCCAGGGGGTGGTGTGGGCCCCCTGTGGCCCATCTCCACTCCTCCTTCTGGCTTCCTTTGTCTTCTGGAAAAATAGGATTTTCCATATATTTTCCTGGATTTTCTGATCTTCGTGAAATTTGCCTCCAAACAGCACCTTTTCCATCAAAATCCTGACTGTAGCAGTCCATGCTCCAAAAGTCATCAACCATGCAAAAATAGATGAAATTACATAAGTATCATCTCTTAATATGAAATATATCAATGAATAACAGTAAATTATGATATAGAATAGTGATGCAAAATGGACGTATCAAGAGGCATGCTCATCATATATGACATATCCATCGTCACTTGGAAGCAACAATTTATTTATTTACCAAACTCCTATGCACCGTAAGCGGGTGCGACTTCGATAGAACTATGATAGTAAGTGCTCCAAACTACTACGTGAGGTAAGAACAAAACAATTCTCTAGTTGATGTCTATTGAAGTAATAATGGAGCTTCAAAGCCTAGCTATGGCTTTAAATAAAGCACTTCCAGGGAGGCAATCTGGAAGTTTTTAGGTGCCTTTCTTAATTATGTGTCTTGAATCTAGTTGCATTCATGTTATATTGGCACTTGTATATATGCATGGTTTCCTATTAGAGTTGGCTTGGGACTATTTTCTATAGGTAGAATTATTTGTTGCTCTAATGATGCATTACATATCTTGGTTAAATCTTCTCATCAAAAATATATGTTTGCTTTGTTTGGATGTTGGACTAATGTTTCAGGTCCTTAGTAAAAATTTCAGGGAAAATAACTCGTTCTGGAGTTAACTGTAAGATTAACGAGCAGAAGTACGGGCCGACACGTCCATACCGCGCGCCCGTAACGCCCATGTGGCACATCGGAAGAAATAGAAATTTTTCCAGAAAAGCTACCGCAAGATTAACGAGCACTCGTACGGTCGGACGTGTCCATACCGCCCGCCCGTACCGACCTCGTGATCATGCAAATAAAACAGGAAGAGGACACTGAAGTTTTAATGACCACCCGTACGGGCGCATCCCGCCCGTACCACCCGGTCATACCAATTTCAACGGAACCCTTTAAAAAAGAGAAAAGAAGACCAGGTGCAGTACGGGCAGAGGACGTCCATACCATGCTCCCATACCAAGGAGCATCATCATGCAGTAAGGGCAGGGACGAGTACAAAAAAGGTTATAACCCCTCCAATCTTTTTATTTTGACAATCTCAGGTCAGTGGGTTACCTTCTACATGTTCCTTTATATTTCATTTTATTTTACCTATCTTCGAAACTCTCTAGCCTATAATTCTCTGTAGTGTTTCGTATTTATTTTATTTTCTTCTCATGGTTGGGTGAACAAACTCCGTTCGTACACTGAATCATTTGTTTTACTTCGTTTGTTATTTTCGCATGGACTTGAACCTTGTGTGATGACGTGCATGGTTTGTGCCAACCGTGTAAATACTTGCAGAAGCCACTTGGTTGTTTCAACTCAACACTTCAACAAGCAAGTATTCGTTGAACCAAAGGTCCATGTCCATCAAAAGTGAGGTTATTCGTACCTTGACGATAAAGTATATCACCCTTGTTTTATTCAAGCTTGGGGAGGTAACCACTTCTCACACTCTCTTTTGATAACTGCATTTTCTCTTTTATTTTTGGTAATCTATTCAAGTTTGGTTCTTACAAAAGTTATAGCTTGGGGAAGTTACTTCTGCATGTGTAGTGTCTTGTGCAATGTTCTTGTTTGATGAAAAAAATTGTGCAATCATGTAACTACCTCGGTGAATTACGCTCCTAGTACAAGCCTGGATGTTCAGAAATGGTTGAAATAGTACGGTGGGGCCCAAATGCCACTCACAGGTAGACCTTTCGGCCGTCCCAACCATTTCCAAACATCGGGACAAGAACGGGCGTGTCGGCGATAGGATCAACTACATACACAAATGAGTATGTATGCAAGCCACCATACAACAGTACATCAGAGCCATTCCATCTAAAAAGAAAGGAAATATAGCAACGCCATACGGCAAGATCCAAATATCCTAGATAGATATAATAGTTTAGGATATCTCCTCATACATCAATCAACAGAGTATCAAGCGGAAGCGGAAGACAAAATCCGAGTACGGATAAGACGCAAATCGGCATAAGATGCCCCATAAATAAGCACATCCCGCCCACAGATCTCACGGATCCCCGTTCCCGGAATCTCTACACCGAATGATCGTTGCCCATATCGTCCGTCTCTTCCACCCAGTATCCATCTTGCGAGTGTACCTGTTCATCTGAACCAATAATTTATCGTGTGAGACCCTAGGGGTACTCAGCAAGTCTTTATGCCTCTAAAGGGGACACAACCTGGGGTGACGCAATTGCAGCAAACGATAAACCCTAGCAATTCTACAGATACTCGCTAACCATCCGCCTAACCAGAGATAGACGGATGTCCGTGAATTAAATACAACAGTTATAACAGTTATGAAGGTAATCTTAACAGATCCATCCTCCTCCTCGCTTACCGACGAGGAAGCGGACGAACATTTCCCCATCCGTTGGCAGTTTTATTATCCATTCCGTGAGTATTGCACTATTTACTAGTCAAGTACCTAGTCTAGTCAATTTATAAGCGGTACTTTAGTTATGCTTGTCTATGATCGAGAAACTGTGCTCCAAGTCGTCCATAACCGCGGACACGGCTTTCAGAAAGTTTTACCTAGGGTGCACAAATAGCAACACACACTGATATGCCTCGGAAAACCAAATCAAAACCCAACAAGGCGTCACGACAAAGCAATCACAGATTCAGAAATATTTCAGGGGCCACCCCATTAAGCTACCCGAACGGAGTTAGCTGACTCGAGACGGACTCAAGGTTTGCCAATGGCTGTAACGACAGCAGATCCCAAACTGGACTGTCGATATCACAAAACACTCCGCTTCCTAAACAAGACAGCGTGCTCCTCACACAATCGTAAATAAAGCGAAAGCATGGCATAGGTACAGGATAGTAAATAAAACCTCAAACTAGTTGTGGCCCCAAGAAATAAGAATGAATCAAGCTCCTGGGGGGGTCCATAAGCCTCCGGATGTGGATAGCGAATATTCTTGGAACAGAATCAAGTACTCGGGTCTTACGGGACACAAGTGAGCATAAAACCAAACAAGATATTGCTCACCGTGCCACTTTCATTAGTTATCCCATTACTACCTGTGTTAAGTTGTTTAAGTACCTCGTTATCCATCGACACTCACATACCCTACACATGTCGTTTCTACGACCCGCATGGCTCAAACAACTCCTGTAGTAGTGGCTCATGGGATGGGGGGACAAGCTTCGGTGGGGTTTAAAAATAAAGGCTATGCAATACTTGGGATTCAGTTTAATGCAATCGCGACTCAATGATGCAAGAATAAGATAGAGGCAAAGGTACTATATGTGTGCAAGCATGTGGTAGTGCTTGCGGCAGCTCATTGAAGCAAAGGATGGATCTGGTAGTGCTCGGTTCTCTTGATATATCCCCTGCTCAGCGTCTATTCGAAGAAGAACCAAACAAACAAGGGCCAACATAAATAAAGAGCACAAGCATATGAATAAATGCGTCAAGCAAACAATCATGCCATGATGAATGATGCACAATTTGCATGGCAAATAAGTAGCATGGCATGGGTGAGGTGTGGAACACAAGAATAAACCATTTTATTTAGTTTTGGCCCCAATTTATTCACAATTAAGTTGCTGTCCACAATATATTTATATGATGCATGCTTCAAATCAAACCATGGAATGCATAAACAGAAAGGTCTCGTCGAGCTAATCATTTTAGACATATCATTTGTTAAATTTGGATTTATAAATCAAAAGTTATTAATTATTTAAGAAAAAGGGGCATTTATTGTAATTTTAATTAAACTTGGAAATTTAAGTGTTCAAAATATATTTTGGATTGCATATTTGAAATCCTCACATTTTTCTGATTTGAAAACATACATTATTTGTTTAAATTGGATTTATATTTTAAAAGTTATTTAAAAACAGAATTTAATTTGAATTTAAATAATTAGAAAAAGATTTGAATTTAAAACAGATTCGCAGAATTACTTTTTATACCCAGGCAGACTCAGACCCAGACACTGACGAGTGGGGCCGTTGCTGACTGGGCCGACGCAAGCACAGAAACGTTTTACACCGCAGCTGCTGCTAGCCCGTGAGATGTATTGTGGGACTGCCAAGCTGTGAGCCCACCGACAGAGCGAGGTGGAGGCTGACCACGTGGCTCTGCGGGGGACTGCGGGTTGAGATCTAGAAAGGCTAGGGGCTCCTCTGCAAAAGTCCGAGAGGTCGACGGGGACGCGACCGGACGGGTTACGCCGAAAGAAAAAAGGGTATCGGTAAAAGCGCCGCCATCGTGGATCTTCTCTCGAATCGGTCGACAGTCGATGCTCGACGCGGCCTTGCACGCCTTGGGCTCGAACCGGGGACTGGGCGAAGACGAAGCGGTTCACCGCTGGCCTGGGCTTGGTGTCAGGGAGGCGCGCGCGGCCTAGCTAGGGTTTCTGCGACGCGAGGAGCGAGCAGACGCACGCGCTCGCCGGCGTACGCAGTGTGCTCGATGAAACGAACAACGGCCCTAGGCGACTACAGCGCGGCGGAGCGTGTCTAGGAGGTCAGGTGGCTCACCGGGAGGGCGTCGGTGGTGTTCGTGCGGCCGAGACGCTGGCGATCGTCGATGATGCAGAGGCCGGCGTTCTAGGGTTTCTCGTCGGCCTCGCGCTGGTTCTGGCGGCTCCGGTCCTTCTCCTCCTCGACGGCGGGTACTAGGCGAAGCTGGGGAGGCTTGCGGTCTTCCTCGACACCAGCGAGCGACGCCACCGGGCTGGAAGCGACGGGTGGTGGAGGCCGAGGGTTTCACGGTGGGGTAGATGGCGGTGGATAAGGGAGGGGAGGAAGCAGGGCTCCTCGGCCAGATCTGGAGAGGCAGAGGGCTCCGTGGGGTGGTGGTAAAGCAGAGGGAGGGAGGGTGACGCCGTGGGGAGCAGGTAGACGATAAAGGTGGCTCGTCCACCTTTATCCTCCCTCTCCTTCACGTGCTCGGCCCGGCAGGTCCAGGGCAGGGCAGGGGTGGCTTCCAGGTGGGGTAGGGCGAGCCAAGGGCAGGGTGGTTCGGCCGGGACCCGCAGCAGAGCTAGAGGGAGAGAGGAGAGGCTCGGGTAGGGTGGAGCTAGGCTCGGGTAGAGCTAGGTGGGGAGCTAGGTTAGGGTTTGGGGGTGGTAGCTAGGGCAGGGAGAGGGTGGCCGGTGGGGCCAGCTAGGGTAGGCCATGGTGGGGTGGCTCGGCTTAGAAGGAGGAGAGAAAGAGGGGGGTACTTAGGGTTTAGGTTTAGCTTAGGTGTAGATTAGGGTCTAGGAGAGGGGGAAGGTTAGGTGCTAGGGTGTTCCTTTGTCAAGATCAAGCCAAGTACAAACCAAACCCCAACAAGATCAAGACTAGGAAAGAGAGGACAAGGTGATGTGGTTTTGCAAAAGATCTACCCAAAAAGCAACTAAAACCAAAGCTAGCACAAGATGGTTCTTGCATGGCCCATGCATGATATTCAATGCCATACTTATGTTGTGAAAACAAGATGGTTTACATGGCATTATTACTATGCATTCCAAAATGTGGAGTAAGGCCTAAGCAAAAAGGATTTTAGAGATAGCTCCAAGGGAATAGATGGAGATGATCATGTTTGAGGATAATTGGGACTTGCTAGGGTGTATGCTCCACTAGATGATCAATAGTCCCAAACTATTCCAACATGAGCATAATTCCATGACAAACCAGATGAAAGCTAGAAGAAAGGGTCCCACTCACAAGGCATGCAAAGGTGGCCATGTGGCTCTCATATTTCAATATTGTGAAAACAACATGATGCTAAGATGAGAGCATGTGGAATAGGATTGGATCCATCCCAACCCACATGAGCTAGAGGTAAACTCAATAAATGCCAAGCTCATATTTAGTTGGATGGTGGAATTATAAGGTGGTGAAAGAAAAAGGTGGTGGAATTAATAAGAGATATGCCCCCAACTCAACTTGGGCACTAAGCAATATATCAAGAACCAAATACAATATCAAGAGGCAAATACAATTAATAATGCATATGAGATAAGAACCAAATCAAAAAGGGTTTTATATGATGCTCAAATGCAAGGAGGCATGATGACATGAGCATGATATAATGATGATGCAACAATTATATGTTTGAAGTAGCCATTATATTACTAGACCAAGTAGCATTACAATTGTTAGACAATTGGGATGCTACAACTCCCCACTACACAGGACTCTCGCCCCGAGATTCTAGGCTGAAGAAGAAAACACAAAGAGGGTGGGATACTTGGCACGGAGATCATCTTCACGTTCCCAAGTGGCTTCATCAACGAAATGGTGCGACCATCGCACCTTGCGTAACTTGATGGACTTGTTGCGAGTCCTTCTTTCGCGACTTCAAGGATTTTTGTGGGTGTTCTTGATAAGACAGGTCTTCATGGAGATTGATAAGCTCATGATCCACGGTCCGCCAGATCCTTGAAGCACTTCTTGAGCTGAGAGATGTGGAAAACATCATGGACTTTGAGTTTTTCCGGAGCTCAAGAGCATAAGCAACTTCTCCTCTTCTTCCACGAACTTTGAAGGGACCGATGTATCTAGGAGCCAGCTTTCCTTTGATACTGAACAGTGCGTGCCTCTCATGGGAGTGACACTAAGGTAAACGAGATCACCAGGACATACTCCATGTCCGTGTGCTTCCCGTCAGAATTGCTCTTCCGCGACTTTGAGCAATCCTCGATTTTCAAGAATGATGTGAACCTTCTCCTCCGCTTGAGTCACAATGTCAGGGCCAAACAAGATCCTTTCACCTGCACCACCAACCAATCGGAGTTCTGCATTTGACCATAGAGAGCCTCAAATGGTGCCATCTTTAGACTTTTCCGAAGTCTGTTGTTGTACGAAAACTCAGCATAAGGAAGACATTCTTCCCACTTCATGCCAAACGAGATGACGCAAGCACGAAGCATATCCTCCGTAATCTGATTGATCCTTTCAACTTGCCCTTGCGATCGAGGGTGGTAAGCTGTGCTGAAGTTCAACTTGTTCCCAAAGCATTTTGAAACTCTCCTGAACTTGGAAGTGAAGATGCTTCCACGGTCCGAACTGATCTCAAGCGGGACCCCATACAGAGACAATTGCATTGATATAGAGCTCCGCCAACCGAATTGCGAAATGGTTTCCTTGACGGGAAGAAGTGAGCCACTTTAGAAAGCCCGCCAATGACAACAAAGATTGCATTGTTGCCCTTCTGCGACCTCGGAAACCAAAGGATGAAGTCCATCTCTACTTTCTCCCATTTCCATTCCGGGGCTTCAATGGTGTAGAAGACCGAAGGTTTTTGATGAACAGCTTTCACTCTGCGCGTACATCACACTCGAGACATACTTGGCACAATACCTTTTCAAACCAGGCCACCAATATTGTGTTTTCAAGTCCATGTACATCTTTATGCTGCCAGGTGGATAGAAAGAACAGAATCGTCGCCTCCTTGAGAAATTGCTCTCAAACCCGTAGTTCGAACAAACATCCGTGTTCAAAGAAGAGCGTGCCTTGATCATCGACGTGAAAGGACTCATACTTGGAAGCTGAAGCCTAGAGATGATCTTTCTTGTGCGGATCACCAAGCTGAGAAGAGCGAACCTTTTCTTCCAAGAGAGGTGTTGCTAGAAGGTTCAGGAGATACCGTTCCACAATTTCCTGTGTTGAGTCGACGAAATTCCTCGCACAAGAGAGGTTGTTGCTCTTCCATCATGAGGTTGTTGACATAGGCTTTGCGGCTGAGAGCATCTGCCATGACATTAGCTTTTCCCGGAGTGTAGTTGATGGTCAAATCGAAGTCATTGATTGCTTCAATCCATCTCCTTTGCCTAAGGTTGAGATCAGGCTGAGTAAAGATATACTTCAGACTCTTGTGATCGTAAAAGATCTCACAACGTTGCCAAGCAAGTAGTGCCCATACTTTCAAAGCAAAGACAACTGCCATGAGCTCGAGGTCATGTGTAGGATAGTTGATCTCATGCGCCTTCAATCGAGAGGCATAAGCAACCACTTGTTTTTCTTGCATAAGGACCGCACCCAATCCATGCAAAGAGGCGCCAGAAGATCCGGAACGGCTTGGATGTATCCGAGGAACCAAGACTGGTGTGGAAGTGAGCTTCTTTGAGTGTCTCAAAGCTTGCTTGACATGCAGGAGTCCAAAGGTATTTCTTGCCTTTCTTAAGGAGATCGGTAAGAGGCTTCGCTATCTTTGAGAAGTTCTGAACGAAGCGACGGCAATAACTAGCCAAACCAAGGAAACTCCGCACTTCTTTGACATTGACAGGAGGAAGCCATTCAACAATTGTCTTCACGGTTTCCGGATTGACTGCAATGCCCTTGGCAGAGATGACGTGACCAAGATAGGTAACTTGAGGCAGCCAAAACTCACACTTGGAGAACTTTGCATACAAGCGGTTCTCACGAAGCTTGCTTAGGACACACCGAAGGTGTTCTTCATGCTCTTCTTGTGACTTGGAATAGACTAGGATATCATCTAGGTAGACCACAACGAACTTATCAAGATACTCCATGCAAACCGAGTTCATGAGCCTCGAGAAGGTGGCAGGTGCGTTGGTGAGACCGAAAGACATGACCGTACTCATACAGCCATAGCGGTGGTGAAAGTGTCTTCGAACATCTTCCTTGCGAATCTTGATTTGGTGATAACCACTTCTCAAGTCAAGCTTAGAGAAAACCACAGCCCAGCTAGCTGATCAAAGAGATCATTAATCATGGAAGGGATATTTATTCTTGATGGTTCTAGCATTGAGAGCCCGATAGTCAACACAAAGTCTATCAGTCTGATCTCGCTTCTTCACAAAGAGAGTTGGGCTACCCCAAGAAGAAGTACTATGCTGAATGAAACCCAACTTCTATTGTTCATCAAGCTGACGTTTGAGTTCAGCCAACTCAGCAGGACCCATCTTATAAGGCCGCTTGGAGATAGGAGCGGTACCAGGTTCAAGCTCAATAACAAACTCAACCTCACGATTCGGAGGCATACCTGGCAACTCTTCAGAAAGACATCCGGGAACTCACAGACACCGGAACACTCAATAGCTTCCATAGCATCAACATTCAGAGCCGCCAAAGAGAAAAGCTGGATAGCAGGAGTCAGACTTGGAGAATAGACTATATGGCCTTCAGAGAAACCGAGCGCTCAGCACAATCAATCACAGCTGCATTTGCTGTCAACCAATCCATGCCCAAGATGACATCAATGTCAGAATTGCCCAGAATGATTAAGGAAGTCGAGAACGAAGAGCCACCAATCTCAATTTGATTGCCATGGCTGATTTTAGAAGCTGCCATTGTTGCTCCAGGAGAAAGGACCATTAACCGCTTAAGGAGAGGATCCATAGCTAACCCATTCTCATCTGCAAACTTGGTTGACACAAAAGAATGCGATGCACCGTAATCAAACAAAACTTGTGTGGACCGAGTTAACGGATAGCATACCCATCACAACTCAGTGCATGCTCAGCTTGAGCGGCGTTGATGCGCTTGGCACGAGCAACAATGCACCCGGCTGGGTGTTGATGTTGAGAGCTCGAGGTGGTGGTGCACGAACCAAAGGAGAGATTGCCGCAGATCTTGGAGGTGGTGGAGGAAGAGCCTTGTTCTTCATCGGACAGTTCCATTGTTGATGCCCAGAGTCTCCACAAGTGTAACAAGCACCAGGTGGACGTGGAGCGACGTAGCTGTGGACTCCGCCAGCGCCTGTGGTAGTGGTGGTTGTAGCCCCTAGAGCCGCAGGATGAAGTTTGGTGGCCTTGCCGCGTAGCTTGAAGGTCTTGGTGGAGCGACGGTGGGGTGTTAGGAACCCATACCACGCTTAGAAGGAGCCGACATAGTGAAGAGCTTGCTGCATCACGGCTGTGCTTCTTTGACTCGTCAAACACTTGCCTACTTGCCTCTTCCGCAGAGTCAGATGCTGAAGTTCCAAAAGACGCTGCCTTGCATGTGTGATTGCATACTTAATCGATGCATTGAGCCCTTGCATGAACCTCTTTTGCTTCTTCTTGTCATCAGAGATCTCATCGCCACCATAACGAGACAGGTTCATGAAGTTCCTGATGTAGGTGTTGACATTATCATTGCCCCGCTTCAAGTTAAGAAACACTTCCTTCATTCTCCATGACAATTTCGAGACATCGCTTCCTTGAAAGCTCCAAAGTGAACTGTCCCCAAGTAGGCTGAAACCAAAGGCAGCTTTGCCTTCGTGTAATTCTCCCACCAGAGAGCTGCATCGCCTTCGTAAGGTGAGTAGCACACTTTACCCATTCTTGCTCGGGAACATCAGCGCTTGCCAAGAACCTTGACATCTCACGCAACCAATCATCAAGATCAAGTGGTTGATCGAAACATCAAACCGGGCGAGGTTGAACTTCGTGAAGCTCTTGATGTCTCCTCGCTTGGGAGGTGGAGGTAGCGCACAAACTCATTCCTCCCGACACTTCCTCGAATGGCTGCGGTTCTCACGCATTGCTGCCAAGGCATTAGCGATGCTTGACAAAGCTGCCCCCAGTTCAGGTTGTATGTCCTCCTCAGAACGGCGTGGTGGTGCCATCCTGTGATTGATATAAAACACAAGTCAGTACTAGGATGGAGAATAATATTAATCCAAAATAGTACCAAGATGGAATTAATCAAGATTAAAGGATACAATTTACTAAGATGATATTAAAATATCAACAAAGTTCAAAGCACCTAGAAGATATTAAGCATATCGCACACGACTGAAAAGGAGTGTGGTACACAGATATATCAAAGAAAAAATTTTCCACAAATTTCGGCATTAAAATACCAATAGATGCACAAAATCCCTTAACGAATCAAGATTAGCGACTCTACCAATTCAATATACAAGAGCGAATGATAAGAGTAGTGGTATGGTCGCGACTCCATCCCGCACTCAAATCATTACTCCGCACATGAACAAGTAAAACACATATCTCAACACCTTCTCCTCAAGATAACCTAAAGATTAGCAACTACGGAAACGAACACCACAAACAAGATAGCGTCGGATAACAAAGAGTAAGACAGATCGCGTCGGTATACAACGAATCAGATAGATCGCGTCGGTTTGCAAAAGCCTGTCGGTATGGAATGTACCAACAGTTGATAACCAAAAGGCCGTTAAGATAACAACTTGGATGCAATAGATAGACAAAGAATTACACACACACACACACTCACACACACAGATACACAACCTATGGTACTACGGAAACCCAGAACACGTGAATCCTAGTTTGAATTTAAGAAGAGGATTGAAAACGTTACACTTCCTTACCAGAAAAGGGTGGGTGGGGTAAGAAGAAAATGGAAGCAGTCCTACTCTCGCTTTGTTTTTCCCTAGTATACATAACTACCAAAATATTTGCTAGATGCATAACGACCATTTGGTCGAGACCTCAAGGTCGAGATGGCTCGATACCAATTGTAACTACCTCGTGAATTACGCCCTAGTACAAGCCTGGATGTTCGTAAATGGTTGAAATAGTACTGGGGCCCAAATGCCACTCACAGTAGACCTTTCGCCGTCCCAACCATTTCCAAACATCGGACAAGAACGGGCGTGAATCGGCAAAGTAAGGGATCAACTACATACACAAATGAGTATGTATGCAAGCCACCATACAACAGACATCGAGCCATTCCATCTAAAAAGAAAGGAATATAGCAACGCCCATACGGCAAGATCCAAATATCCTAGATAGATATAATAGTTTAGGATATCTCCTCATACATCAATCAATGAGTATCAAGCGGAAGCGAAGACAAAATCCGAGTACGGATAAGACGCAAATCGGCATAAGATGCCCCATAAATAAGCACATCCCGCCCACGATCTCACGGATCCCCTCTAATCTCTACACCGAATGATCGCTGCCCACATCGTCTGCTCTTCCACCCAAGATCCATCTTGCGAGTGTACCTGCTCATCCGAACCAATAATTTATCGTGTGAGACCCTAGGGTACTCAAGAAGTCTTTATGCCTCTAAAGGGGACACAACCTGGGTGACGAATTGCAGCAAACGATAAACCCTAGCAATTCTACAGATATTGCTAACCATCCGCCTAACCAGAGATAGACGGATGTCCGTGAATTAAATACAACAGTTATAACAGCTTATGAAGGTAATCTTAACAGATCCATCCTCCTCCTCGCCATCGACGAGGAAGCGGACTAACATTTCCCCATCCGCTGGCGTTTTATTATCCATTCCGTGAGTATTGCACTATTTACTAGTCAAGTACCTAGTCTAGTCAATTTATAAGCGGTACTTTAGTTATGCTTGTCTATGATCGAAACTGCTCCAAGTCGTCCATAACCGCGACACGGCTTTAAGAAAGTTTTACCTGAGGTGCACAAATAGCAACACACACTCGATATGCCTCGGAAAACCAAATCAAAACCCAACGAGGCGTCACGACAAAGCAATCACGAGATTCAGAAATATTTCAGGGCCACCCATTAAGCTACCCGCAATAGCGGAGTTAGTGACTCGAGACGGACTCAAGGTTTGCGCCAATGGTCAGTAACAATGAGATCCCAAAAGCTGGACCTGCCGACATCACTAAACACTCCGCTTCCTAAACAAGACAGCGTGCTCCTCACACAATCGTAAATAAAGCAGTAAAGCATGGCATAGGTACAGGATAGTAAATAAAACCTCAAACTAGTTGTGGCCCCAAGAAATAAGAATGAATCAAGCTCGCTCGGGGGTCCATAAGCCTCCCGGATGTGGATAGCGAATATTCTTGGAACAGAATCAAGTACTGGGTCTTACGGGACACAAGTGAGCATAAAAACCAAACAATGATATTGCTCACCGTGCCACTTTCATTAGTTATCCCATTACTACCAGGTTAAGTTGTTTAAGTACCTCGTTATCCATCGACACTCACATACCCTACACATGTCTGTTCTCGACCCGCATGGCTCAAACAACTCCTGTAGTGGCTCATG
The DNA here is from genome assembly GCA_023614405.1 of Avena insularis. Lineage (NCBI taxonomy): Eukaryota > Viridiplantae > Streptophyta > Magnoliopsida > Poales > Poaceae > Avena > Avena insularis. Next base: position 102,886,996 of record CM042684.1, on the reverse strand, counting down.
GGATGGGGGACAAGCTTGTGGGGTTTAAAAATAAAGGCTATGCAATACTTGGGATTCAGTTTAATGCAATCACTCAATGATGCAAGAATAAGATAGAGGCAAAAGGTACTATATGTGTGCAAGCATGTGGTAGTGCTTGCACAGCTCGCTTGAAGCAAAGGATGGATCTGGTAGTGCTCACGGTTCTCTTGATATATCCCCACCTTTCGCGTCTATTCGAAGAAGAACCAAACAAACAAGGGCCAACATAAATAAAGAGCACAAGCATATGAATAAATGCGTCAAGCAAACAATCATGCCATGATGAATGATGCACAATTTGCATGGCAAATAAGTAGCATGGCATGGGTGAGGTGTGGAACACAAGAATAAACCATTTTATTTAGTTTTGGCCCCAATTTATTCACAATTAAGTTGCTGTCCACAATATATTTATATGATGCATGCTTCAAATCAAACCATGGAATGCATAAACAGAAAGGTCTCGTCGAGCTAATCATTTTAGACATATCATTTGTTAAATTTGGATTTATAAATCAAAAGTTATTAATTATTTAAGAAAAAGGGGCATTTATTGTAATTTTAATTAAACTTGGAAATTTAAGTGTTCAAAATATATTTTGGATTGCATATTTGAAATCCTCACATTTTTCTGATTTGAAAACATATATTATTTGTTTAAATTGGATTTATATTTTAAAAGTTATTTAAAAACAATTTAATTTGAATTTAAATAATTAGAAAAAGATTTGAATTTAAAATGATTCACAGAATTACTTTTTATACCAGCAGACTCGCAGACCCAGACAACGACGAGTGGGGCCGTTGCGCAAGCATATAAACAATGTTTTGCACCGCACTGCTAGCGTGAGAGAGACAGTGGGACTGCTGGCCATGAGCCCACCGACAGGCGAGGTGGAGGCTGACCACGTGGCTCTGCGGGGGACTGCGGGTTGAGATCTAGAAAGTCTAGGGGCTCCTCTGCAAAAAGTCCAGAGAGGCTGACGGTGGGGCTACGCGGACTGTGGGTTACGCCGAAAAGAAAACAGGGGGGTATCGGTAAAAGCGCGGTCGCCATCAGGATCTTCTCTCAACTGTCGACGACATGTCGATGCCTCGACGCGGCGCTGGCACGCTGGGCTCGAACCGGGACCTGGCGGCGCGACGAAGGTGCCACCGCTGGCTGGGCTTGGTGTCGTGAGGCTGCTGCCTAGCTAGGGTTTCTGCGACACGAGGAGCGAGCAGACGCACGCGCTCGCCGGCGTACGCAGTGTGCTCGATGAAACGAACAACGCCCTAGGCGACTTACAGCGCTGAGCGTGTCTAGGAGGTCGTGGCTCACCGAGGGGCGCCGGTGGTGTTCAGGCGGCGAGACGGGCGATCGCCGATGATGCAGAGGCCGGTGTTCTAGGGTTTCGTCGGCCTCGCGCTGGTTCGCGGCTCGGTCCTTCTCCTCCTCGGGCGGGTACTAGGCGGGCTGGGAGGCTTATGGTCTTCCTCGACCAATGCCGCGACGCCACCTGGAAGCGACGGGTGGTGGAGGCCGAGGGTTTCTGCCATGGGGGTAGATGGCGGTGGATAAGGGAGGGAGGAAGCAGGGCTCCTCGGCCAGATCTGGAGAGGCAGGGCTCCGTGGGGTGGTGGTAAAGCAGAGGAGGAGGGTGACGCCGTGGGAGCAGGTAGACGATAAAGGTGGCTCGCCACCTTTATCCTCCCTCTCCTTCACGTGCTCGGCTCGGCAGGGCAGGTGGCAGGGTGGCTTCCAGTGGGGTAGGGCGGAGCCAAGGGCGGGGTGGTTGGCTGGGGACCTGCAGCAGAGAGCTAGAGGGAGAGAGAGGAGAGGCTCGGGTAGGGTGGAGCTAGGCCTGTAGAGCTAGGTGGGGAGCTAGGTTAGGGTTTGGGGTGGTAGCTAGGGCAGGAGAGGGTGGCGGTGGGGCCAGCTAGGGTAGGCCATGGTGGGGTGGCTCGGTTTAGAAGGAGGAGAGAAAGAGGGGGGTACTTAGGGTTTAGGTTTAGCTTAGGTGTAGATTAGGGTCTAGGAGAGGGGGAAGGTTAGGTGCTAGGGTGTTCCTTTGTCAAGATCAAGCCAAGTACAAACCAAACCCCAACAAGATCAAGACTAGGAAAGAGAGGACAAGGTGATGTGGTTTTGCAAAGATCTACCCAAAAAGCAACTAAAACCAAAGCTAGCACAAGATGGTTCTTGCATGGCCCATGCATGATATTCAATGCCATACTTATGTTGTGAAAACAAGATGGTTTACATGGCATTATTACTATGCATTCCAAAATGTGGAGTAAGGCCTAAGCAAAAGGATTTTAGAGATAGCTCCAAGGAATAGATGGAGATGATCATGTTTGAGGATAATTGGGACTTGCTAGGGTGTATGCTCCACTAGATGATCAATAGTCCCAAACTATTCCAACATGAGCATAATTCCATGACAAACCAGATGAAAGCTAGAAGAAAGGGTCCCACTCACAAGGCATGCAAAGGTGGCCATGTGGCTCTCATATTTCAATATTGTGAAAACAACATGATGCTAAGATGAGAGCATGTGGAATAGGATTGGATCCATCCCAACCCACATGAGCTAGAGGTAAACTCAATAAATGCCAAGCTCATATTTAGTTGGATGGTGGAATTATAAGGTGGTGAAAGAAAGAGGTGGTGGAATTAATAAGAGATATGCCCCCAACTCAACTTGGGCACTAAGCAATATATCAAGAACCAAATACAATATCAAGAGGCAAATACAATTAATAATGCATATGAGATAAGAACCAAATCAAAAAGGGTTTTATATGATGCTCAAATGCAAGGAGGCATGATGACATGAGCATGATATAATGATGATGCAACAATTATATGTTTGAAGTAGCCATTATATTACTAGACCAAGTAGCATTACAATTGTTAGACAATTGGGATGCTACAAATCACGTATCCCACTGGTTTTGAATGCTTGCTTGGGTAAGTTATGTTTCATGTTTATATAATGGATGCACTTGCTTTTGTTGGGATTCATAACAGTTGAGTTAGAGCTTGATGCATGTTGTTAATATCTTTATCCGGCTTGAGAAGAACATTGTGATCCTCTAAAAATACATTGCCATGATTTCTACACTTAAAACCTTTGTCTCCCAGTTTTGAAGTTTGAATTGTTTATCCTAGTTAGTTGATCTGTGAAGATGCCATGCTAGTGGAAGTAATTAAAAATAGTTAGAGTAAAGCTTTTTATGAGAATGAATGATTAGTTGTGGAAGCTTTTGCCCTAGTTCTTTTAGCTAGCCAAGTCTTGCCTTGGAAAGAATATTGCCAAATAAGTACAATAAGAAAAAGTCTAAAATTTATGACTTGTTTGATGAATGATTGTCTTGAGAGTTTACCTTTGAAGATACTTAACTCCATAGATGTTTTGATAGACTTAACTACACTCTTGAAAGGATTTGTTTGATTCAAATGAAGTCTAGCGGTAATTGTGATACATGCGAAAGCTAACCTTGTGGATCAAACAGTGGTACTAGTTAAAAAAGGGGGCTCTATGTTTCTCACGCACACCTTTGGATGCCAACAACTCCGCTGGCCTACGAATGATCTATGGTATAACCCCTGATTTCGGCTATGAGTTGATGACATGAGTGGCATAAATGTCACTATAATGGGCAAAAGTATTGGTACTCTCAAAGGTTGTGCAAGCCATTCTTTAAAGAAACACGCAATGATCCTTGAAAGAAGTAAGAAAAAATGAAGATCCACATAACAAATCCTTGGCATGATCTCATTACTACGTTATGAATTTTCTTGAAAGACAATGATTGGATTAGAAGTGTTTTTGATATCCTTGACTTACTGATGTGGGTGTCAATAAGACACTTCACTGTTATGCTACTTAGGACATGAAATCTCTTACTCAACTTTGCTATTAAAGCATCCCAGTGTTCCTTGGCAAGCTGAGAGTTAACTAGAAGAATTGGATTGATTGTTACACTTCAAGTTATTTATACTTATATTAAACTCTACTTTGATTGTCTTGATTTACCGAAGCTTGTGTAGTGTTCTTGTCATATCTCTAACTTTGATGAGCTCTACAAATGGATGAAGTGCTGAAGGCATATGAATGCCAACCATAAGTAAATTCATATGCCTGTTGAATCCCTTACTCTACAAAAGTAAGGAGATACAAAACTTATTAAAAGGATCAATAAGAGGATCACAAGTTTGCTTTTAAGCTAGATTCACTTTTTGACATGGAGCATTGAAGTTTTAATTGATCTTTTATGGATTGACATAATTAAGCTTGTGTTTCCTTGTATGAATATGTTATTTCTTACTTTGAGCTTGCAGGGAAAATAAGGATACAAGGCATTGATCTTCTACATCCGGTATTATACTTTTGTTTCAATTTTTGCTTCATTTATGATTATCGACTCATGCCTCATGAACATGATGACCTTGTCCATAAGCCACCATCTTGCTCAGGGATGAGCAAGAGTCTAGCTTGGGGAAGTTGATGAGTCCAAAATTGATGCATATCTAAGTATATAAATTATTCCTAGTTTCACTCGTTACATGTTACATCTATCTATAACTATGCCTATTGTGTATGATTATTAGTTTTCATTCATTTCCACATGGGATTTGCACAATATTAGTTTTATTAGTATTTTGTTATATTTTTCTTGTCTTTGATTTGTGTGTAGGTGCTATGAAGAATCATGGATAAAAGGAGCGAAGAGGATTCAATATGGAGGAGTTGCAGGCACCAGACTTAGCCATTTGAGGGCAGGAAAAAGTGGATTCTTCCATCAACTCCAAATGAAGATCCAAGGCCATGGTGTTGTATCCCTCGTACATACGATTCCAACAAGCTAAAGAATACCCAAATCAGAGTTCGTATGAAGAAATGATGGCCAAAATACGAAAGCATACCGCACCGATAACGACCAATGGTGGCCTGGACGCACGGAAACAGGTGTTCTGGGCGCGTTTCTTCACAGAATCTGTCCCCGTTTGTTCCTAGACCTTCCTTAGGTCATCAGGAACGTATTTGGGGCTATTGGGGAACCCCTAGGCCTATATAAAGAGGCAAGGAGCCAAGGGGAAGGCTACATCTCCAAATACCTCCACGGCGGAGCCCTGTCGCCTTGGAAACTCCATAGCTGCCACCTCCACAAGATCTCCACTATCACCATTGCTCAAGAGGAGAAGGGACTTGGATCTTGAAGGCCTCAATACTGATCTACATCACCATCATCATTACCAACGTCTCCAACATCGACCCCCTTCGTCTACTTGGTTGTAATCCAAACCCTAGTGTGGATCTTCACTTGTATTCGATTATACTCTCATATCCCATCCATATGATTTCTGTGATGTTGATTGCCTTTATATGTGAGTAGTTCATTTGTTCTTGGGGATATGGAGAAACCCTAGAACCATTATGAACTTGTAATAAATATGATCTATCTTGTGTCCATATGACTTGCTTGTCTATGATATAATTATGATTTGTGTTTGATCTCTCTTTAGATGGTATGTGTAGTCGGCCACATATCATTTGCCCTCGGGACTAAAGGGAGGGAGAAATCCTTTGTACGTGTCTTGGAAGCATACCCGGAATGCCCCGTGATAGAGGCATCAGCTCGTAACCTACACGGTCAAAGGAGGATTAAAGAGGGACTCTCTAAGCTAATTACAATATCCACGGGGAAACCCTTAATTTTGATGGTTTGTATGGGTGACTGCTCTCAGACATCGTAGTGGTTATTTAGAGATGACCTCACTCTTGGCTCAACAAAGTGGCTTCCTACAAGCCTTGTGAAATGGATCGTATGGGCACCTAGATGGGGGGGGGGTGAATAGGTGCTATTTCAAAATTTAGTTCTTTTTCAATTTTAGGATTGACACAAATTCTCTAGATATTCAATTACGAGAATTTCCCTATATGCCAACCTAACTACTAAGCGAGTAAAGGCGAGTAGGAGTAAGGAGCGATGAAACCGTAGTGGAGCACGCGGAGACACATGATTTGTTTTACCGCAGTTCCTTCCTTGTTAAGGGAAGTACATCTGCGTTGGAGGGAGGGTAGTACTAAGACCACCACGCCACAATAGGCATCACCCTGTTCTCTGATGGATCTCTCTGCCAAAGGCCTGATCCACCTTTCCACTATTGGTACCCTTCGAGGCAGGAACCGATGACTTTACACAACTAGCGGGGCACACATCCACAACCAAATTGGAGGCTCGCGTAATGACAACAAGCTGTCACAAGAACAAATATTATCAAAACCGAAACACAAGATCTAGATATTAGCAAGTAATACTAGATCAAGAATCCTCCAAGTGAATGGAGGGGAAATGAAGCGCTTGATTCGTGATGCTGATGATTGAAGTCTGCTCCTTCGATTCCCCAAAGATCGGAGCCTTCAGGTGGTTGAAGTAAGAGATCTCGATTAGGAGTTTGAGGAATAGGTCAGTACTTTTTTGAATTAATCAAGAAGTTTGATAGGGGAGTGATTGGGGCATTTATACCCCATGTCCAAAGTTGGCTGTTGGAGAAGTTGGGGGCCGGATTATCTAGCCCAAGTGGGGCCGGATTATCCGGCCTAGGGGAAACCTCCGCCCTAGAGTCAGATTTTCCAGGGGGAAATCTGCCCCCATACCGCACGACACGCCTTGCCTCCCTTTGCAAACTTTCCTAGGGGGCAGATTATCCGGCCCCCTTTGGGGTGGATTATCCGGCCTGGGCAAAAGCTCTGGCCCTGGCCGAACAATCCGAGAGATACTCCGGCCCCTACTGCATGACGCGCCTGGCCAGCCTTTGCAAAACTTCTCGGGGGGCGGATTATCCAACCCGGGCAAAAACTCCGGCCCTGGCCGGACAATCTAAAAAATAATCCGCCCCCATACTGCATGACGCGCCTTGCCCATGTTTGTAGATTTGGCTAGGCCGGATTATCCGGCCCTTGGCAGGGGCGGATAATCTACCTCCCTACAACTGATTTTGGATGCTTTTCATATGAACAATCATCTGCAGTACTTAGCACACATGAGATGATCCATGGTATTGTTATCTAACACATAAAACACTAGAGATCATGAAATGTTCTTTCACCTTGTAGTTAACATCTTATTATGGGGCTCTCTCCACACATATCATGACACAAGGAGTATGTTATCTTGATTACATACAACAATAATACTATGCTAGTGATGAGTGCATATTTGCATCATGTTTTATATTATTATTTTGCATTGTAGATGTAGGATCTTGGTATTTTACGGCGCCCCCGCGCACATTTTATATCTGTTTTCACCAGGATCGGGACAGATGATGGATACAATGGACACAAATTCTTGAAGCAGTTGTACTAAGGAGAAAAGGAGTCAAAAACAACGTAAATCGCTTATTTGGGAAATATTAATAATACCAGAAGAAAACCCTAAGCAATCAAGGGAGACAGACGGTTTAATGACCAACTGTACGGCGGGAATAAATTTTCTAGCCGTATAGTTGGCGCCGCCACCGCCTCCTCAAATAGTTTGAACTTGTGCAACTGGATAAGAGAGACGACATACAGAACACCCAGAAATCGCAAAAACCTCACCTCTGGAAGGCATCTGGAGGGGGAACTCATCCACCGGGGATCCATCTTCGCCCTGCGCAGATCCATGAGGCTAAGGCATCGATCTTTATCATCCACCGCTGCATCACCAGCATCTCCATCCATCCCATCTACATCTTGTCTAGATCTTGTTGTAATTTCCGTACTCGTTGTGGATTTATACAAGTACTATTCATCTATGATAGATCCCATTGTTATTGCCATCATGTTGATTGCCTCCATGTCTGAGTAGATCATTAGTTCTTGGGGAGATGGAGAAACCCTAGTATGAGATTGAAATAAGATAAAGTTTATTATGATATTCATCGCTATGACCATGTGTTAGATTGTCTTCATCTTGATGTTGATAGAGTTCGACCTCTCAATATCTGCCTCTCGTGGGGACTTGATGGAGGGAACTACTTGTTGGTAGACGAAGGTGTGTTAGCACTTACAGTGACTATAAAGCTGGTGGCACTCCTTACGTATCAACTTGGGAAATCGAGGAAACTCACGGAACATTATCCATGCCATGGGATACGTCCTACGGGATTACATCCCTTAACAACACAGTAATTCGATTGATGTCGATTGCTAACTGCTGTGGTTATGAGGATGATGTGAGCAGCGATTGCTGCCTATTTGACCAAATACGAAGTTCCTCCCACACATACATAGTTGAGAATGTTCATGATAATAATCTTTACCTTAGCTCCTTATAATGCTAGTGGTGAATCCGCTACTCCCTGAGAACGCCTTTTTCCTATTGCAGTTCCAATCTCTCTTACATACGCGATACTTACTTTCTGTATTTAGTTGTTTTACTTTACTTATTGTTGCTCTTATACCCAAAACCCTAAAACACCTTTTTACGCAATACTCGCATTTTCTCTTGTCACTTAGAATTTTATTAAACATTACTAGTGTAATATTTATTTCAAGAATTATTAGACTTCAGACTCCTGCTTCCTATGGGATCGATATCTTTATTTTGAAACTAGCTACAAACGATCTGTGCACTTGCAGTCATCAGCTAGTGGTATATCCTACATCCCTGAGAATGTTTTAGCCCTATTGAGTTCAACCATGCTTTCATACAATCTTGTTACTTGTTTTATTTTACGTGTTTTAATTACTTTTCTGCAATCAATCATAAACCTTTTAAACACCCTTTTACTTGAGATCAAAGACATCTTATAAGTATACTTTGGTAGAGAGTAACGAGGGGCATAAAGACCTTTACCAATATCTCTTTGTGGGTTCGATATCTTTACTTCAAAACTAGCTACAATTGATCTGTGCACTTGCAGTCATTAGTGTGTTACCCTATGGTTCACGAAAACATGATCGAGACACCTCTCCGATCAATAATCAGGAGTGGGACCCAGAGATCCGTACCGACTCCCACACATTCGACGATGACTCTTGTGATCGTGAGAACCATTAACATCATATCCAATTACTTTTGTCTCGCGATATTTTACTTGTCCAAGATCCGATCATAGGTATCAACCATACCCTTATTGGACCTAGTTACCAATAAGTACTCTTTACTCGTTTCGTGATATAACATCCTTGTGACCTAGTCACATGCTTACAAGCGATGTTGACGTGATATCACTGAGAGGTCCAGAGTATATCTCTCCATTAGATGGATAGACAAATCCCATTCTTGATTTATGAGCCTCTACTAATACTTTTACCCAACGACACCATTATATTCACCCTATTATGGTGTGACGTTCGATTCCATCTAAGAACTCCTCTAGATTTAGTGATTGACATAATCTCATGGTCTAAGGATTAGGGTTACTTCGTATGTGTTTGATATAGCAATGTAAACTTAATGACTAGATCGTTATTGCTATACCTACTTTGGGTGTATGTTCATCGTACCATTATTCTAATGATATTATCCCATTATTAACAACATCCAATATCATGATCAGAAAACCTTGATCACATGTTAATCAACGGGCTAGTTAAATGAGAGGCATAACTAGAAACTCTGGTTTGTTTATTAAACACACATGTATTAATGTTTTCGATTAATATAATTATATCATGAGAAATAAACATCTAACATAAACTTAAAATAAGTTAATAACCATTTTATTATTGCATCTCAGGCATATTCCCTTCAGTAGCCTTAGATCCCTGAGAGTTCGATATAAACCCTCTAAGTCACCCTTATGGGAAAATACACTTGCTACATCACTCTACACTTAGAGTCCCAATGAGTTGGCACACATAGAGCTTGTGTCATAAGTCGGGTAACCAACTTTTGCAGGTACTTCTGGCTTAATAAACCCAAAAAAGTGCCACGTATGGGGGGTATTTTTATAGTGTGTGATATGATGTTTAGTCACATGTGATGTACTTAAACTATCAAGCATTGGGTATTTTTATAGTGTGTGATATGATGTTTAGTCACATGTGATGTACTTAAACTATCAAGCATTACTTTATGTGTGAAGTAAACATGAACTTAAAACCAAATATATAATGAACCACCCAAACCAAATACGTAAACAAAACCAACGTGGGTATGTTTCGAGGTAGAACGATTACATATCATACTTTATGCACAATAGCATATTGAAAATTCTTTAAACATTATTAGTTACCGGACCAATGATGCTCTACTTCACATTTGGATCTTCTGGAGTCTAGAAGAAATGCTGATTGCATAATCTTGTAATCAGGAGGCAAGTTCACTCTTTCATGTCCTTTGGATTTATAAAAAACTACTTTCTAGAGTATTATATTATCAACTGCATCCAAAAGCAAAATACTATTTCATAATGAATATGCAATATGGGTCACTAGCCCAGGGTGGTCGAATAATCTTCTATGGTGGGCAATGGAATCATGGTTGGAATACATGATGATAAATCATGTGGTGGAGATTCCATTTTACCAGAAAAGAACACCTAGGATTGAAAAAAAATGTAGTTAGTGATTCTTGCATCGTATAGACTATGTTGACCACAAATTTTGGAATGGGATGGAAAAGTCAGCTATACCTTCTTCCTTTCGTATGTCTTCGTATGCTAAGTCGAGCTGTGATCCAAAGAGGAAATCAGCGGGTGGGAGTCCGTAAGTCCCCATCTAGTGTTGTGGGATGATGACTTAAGCATATTAGAAGGGATGGCAAATGAGTGTAGGTCTCGGACCAAAGCTCATTGCAATGGGTAGACAACAAGGTCATAGAGAAGGCTAGTGATTGGCTTGTCTTTAGACTGGGCCTCACACCAAAGGAAGTATGAATGGGGTTAGCTACCTGATTGTGTAACAAGGCTAAAAACCTTTGTGGGGAAAATAGCACACCTCTCGAGAGTGTATAAAACATGGCATGTTACTCCTTGTTCTAGGATAGAACTGCGAACACGGTAGAAAAGGAACTCCATGAAGTACTGTATAAACCGTGAAGGCTAACGAATATAGTTTTCTAAACTAAGACTCAACTTTTCTAAAATCCCGATTTCAAAAACTTGCATAAGACTAGGATCTCTGATCCACGACAGTAGAGATAGTGCATCAAACAACCACATATAGTAAGAACTTGCTGAACACGCTCGTACTCAATCTATCCTCCTTAAACCCTTGCTTAGGTTAAAAAGACAATGACAGGGCTGCAAATTCAGGACTATAAGACATAGGAAGTCCTCTATGAGGAGGTAGGAGTTAATCCAAGGAGTCAAAAGAGACAGATACTACAATAAGTGCTAGTGGAGATAAAACTAAACCTAGAAGGAACTAATTATCAATAAATAGAAGCCATACCTATAGAGAGTTCTGATGAAGTATTAGTCATCCACTAGTTATAGAGATAGTTCGAGAGGTAGATCTAGTGCTAGACTGGTCTACAAGTTGTTCTTTCTAGATTTTTGATTGACAGGGTCTTACATGGCAAACCTCATTGTGCCATGGAGGTTCCGCATATCTTATGTATGGATCAGAATATGAATACTATAGTCATACCTTGGACCTGCGATGTTTTTATCGTCCTAATCTATTGGTATAATATTCGTGAATCGGTGTTCCGTGAGTGTTATGCCAACGACTTGCACTACAACATGCAATGGTGTGTTGGGTCATCGCAAGCATCCTTGATGAGTGGACTGCCTAGGCCTCGACATCTGCCATGGGCGCCGACGTCGTGACGGGCTTCATGGAGAGGGAGAGTGTGTGCTTGAGGTTGGCCTTCATTGATGTGGCGTTGGGCGACGCGAGCTCCGCTTTCATGAGGATAGGAAGATCGTGTGGTAGCAAAAGTGGTTGAGGACTACATCGTATGAGGCCTGGCGATGACAACAACCATGGGACCATCTGAAGCAAAGGAATCGTATGGCGCCAATAGAGTAGCAAATTTCGCGAGAGAAGTAGGTGTATTGCTTACGTCGGTGAACTATGAAGCGTAGAGATCAACTGGTCTAGGTAGAGCAAGGGAAGAATGTACCGAATTCGAAGTGGAGCAAAAGAGGTGGGAGGATGAGGAAAAGGACAACGACTACACTAACAGCCATGGGAAGATAAAATGACCAATGTAACGGGAAGGAAAAGAAAATAAGAGGCACAAAGCGGCAAAAAATTGCTTTAGAGCTAGCTACATGGAATTCTATTTTTCTAAATTGATTGAAAACAACATTTTAAAGTTTCAAAAAAATCTAAAAAAATCCTAGATGTAGTCACAAAGTCACTTGCGTAAGATGACCTTTATCGTGTGTCCAGCTAGCCTGTCATACACCTTACAATTGAAGGGGAGGTACTCCGTACTCGGTAGGTTGAAAAAGACTAACTTTGGTGCCGTTTCTCCAAAAGATCTTGAAATATTTTTCTTATTATACAACCAAGTATTACAATATGTGCTTTCTACAGACAATTTTGTAAAATAGACCTAGATACACTCATCTCATACACGAGACCCTTTCCAAAACAAAAAAAAGCCACGGCCACCATGCAGATACGGTGTTCACAGCCATATGTTTTTACGGTACACCTATAGCCACATTTCACCATTCCCCTCTTTGTCACCTTGTTCAGAAATCGATCAAATGCTCTACGTTAGTCCTTAAATCTGCCATTGATCATACACCACATGTTATTGGAGTCTTCTCAACCGAAATTTCCATTAGCAATCCCGGTGTCGTCTCCCAAATCCTACGGCTTAATTCTGGCCATCCGTTGCGGATGATGATGCTCGCAGGGAGCGGACGGCCCTGTCGCCACCCACTCTCCCTCCAAGGTATGCGTAATTTATCATCCAGGTTCCTCTTTTTCTTGGCCCGACTGAAGTTCTTCGATTGGACCTGCCCTGAAGCTTGCAGTTAAGCTGTTCCCGCTGTAAATTCCACACCAATTTCCTCCCGCTTTGTGTGTGCACTGTGTTGAGCGCGGGTGCTGTAGTATGCCAATCGGAGAGGATTGGGATGAAATCCACAGCGAGCAGTTATTTTCTGATTACCCTGGAATCTCCCATGCGTGTTCTTGGCATTTATCTTTCTTTTTCTGTCATATAAATATGTCTTTGATCGTCATATTGATATCCTTACATTGGCAGATCATGTTTGATCAGGTTGGAGATGCCAGATCTCAGCTGTATCCTGCAAACATCTACGTTCTGCCCCACACAATGTAAGTATTACTTACACCTGACCGTAAAAAAAGTTCAGTTAATTCCTCATGTAGTATCTGTGACAACCAGACCATGTGTGATATTTATTGAAGGTGACCAGAATATCTGCTGCAAAGAATAATGCGGGGAAACGGAGACGCTCCCGTGATAAGTCCAAAGACCCATCATTTGTTGGTGAAGAAGCTTCTTCAAGCAACGGCGAAGACCCCGCTAGCATCCTTGAGGTCAATGGAGGTGTTACTAGTGATGAGACAAAAACTGCAGGTGCCCCAAGGAGTGCTGTGCTTCAGTCTTGCACTCTCACGTCTGCCTTGCTGCTTGCCCTTGGTCTCGTGCTTCGTGAGGTAAACATTGTTTCTACAGTGGTTGCAAAGCTAGTTTTCTTTGAACACAATTTCAGCTATTGAAAACACAAGCCATTCTAAAGCATGTACAGTATAATTTTGTACTCTGTAGGATGGCAGGACATCCTAGTAACCAGAATGTCCTACTGTTTGTTTTCAGGCATCACATATTGCGTCTTCAAATGGATGGCCATTCGCTGACCCTACGGTTGTATCATGTCAGTGGTTTGCTCCTTGTTCTCTTGCAAAATGAATCAGATATCATGTAATGGTCCTGAATGTCTACAAGCAAACTAATCTAGTGATTTTCTGCAGTCAATTCTGAAACTTGGCATCTCGAGTTGGTCGCTGGACTAGTAATACTGATATCCTCTACCAGATACATTCTACTACAGACATGGCCAGATTTCAGAGATTCCAGTGAAGCTGCAAATACACAGGTATGTCCAACCATTTAATAGGCTCATGTTCTTTTTTTTTGCGAATACAATAGGCTCATGTTCTGACACGTGCATTGGTTAAGATGCAATTTTTCTTGAACGTGCCCTAAATGCATGTCATTTTGTATTAGGGGAAATCGCCAAGATGGCGCCAACCTTACAAGAGAAACCTAAACCAAAACCAAAACAAGCAAGCGAAAAGCAGAAACTGAAAACTGTATTCCTAATCTACTGAACACCTTAAGATGCAATGTTCAAGTCTTTCCTCTGTCATGTAGTCCTGTGCAATGAGAAGTTGAGAACTGCTCCAAAGAACATTAGCCAAATACATTTGCTCAATAATCTTATCATCTGGAATATTATCTCAAACAAACTACCTTTGGAGTGTATTGCATCAGGCACTCTAATTATTTATACGGGAAGCAATTGTAGTGATATACATTTTCACATACATCAACCAATGTTCTTCTTTCCATGAACTAAACGCAAACTGAGAACTTTACATCCTCTCATCGCTTACTCATGTCAAGTTGCATATTTGATATGATTACGGATTACCCCAGAGCTGGTCGCTTCATTGTTTTGCCACAATTTGTACAGCTTTATGTAAACAGAAAAATAAACATTGTTTGTAATTATCGCTCTTTTTCTAATGTCATTGTTAACTTAACTCGCCTTGGCAAACTTACTCAGTACTATTAGCCAGTGCAAGTCCCGTTGCTACAACAGTAACTTTTTTTTGAACTTGCTATAACACTAACTTTAGATGATTTTATTCTTGCTCACTAGATCCTTACTTCACTGGAGCCTCTGGATTACATTGTGGTTGCTTGTCTCCCTGGAATAAGTGAGGTAAACATATATGTTTCTTTACAACTTTATTTCAGATTTTTTTTCTTGAGAATAAATATTCATGTTTTTTTCGATATATCAGGAGTTCCTTTTTCGAGGAGCACTGATGCCAGTTTTTGGACTGAACTGGATAAGTGCCTTTATAGCCGGTGCCTTTTTCGGTGTTCTTCACTTGGGCAATGGCAGGAGATACTCATTCGCAATCTGGTATCCGCATTTGCCTGCAATATCTTCGGTCATTTTCGAATATGTCTAAAAATGAAAACAAAATAGTACAAGGACCATAGATCCCTTCACAGTCCTTAAAACAAGCCAGTTACCACCTAAATTGTTCGTGTGTGTTCTTACATATAATTATTTTTTTGTGTGTTTCCAGGGCAACATTTGTTGGCCTTGCCTATGGTTTAGCAACCATAGCTTCCTCAAGAATCATAGTCCCAATGGCATCTCACTCCATAAATAATATTATCGGAGGCTTGCTATGGCGCTTGACCAACAACTCAGAAAGAGAAATGTAGATTGGACCTTAGTAAGTCTTTGGCAAAAGTTTTCATGTGCAAGTGTTGCTTGTAGTTTTGTACTAGCATAGGCCATTTAGTTTTTACTGTACTTGCTGGTTATTTTCAGTCACTGCATGTATTATCTGTGGATAATTATAGTCTTCGGTTAATTTGGGGGTGAAGTAAGATATTGATCACTATTTCCCTTCTGCCATATCATCTTCCATGCCTTTTGAGCTGCTCCTGCTGATAAACTTTGGCCTGCTATACTGAAACTGAATCCGTTTGGTCTGACATTGTCAGATTCAGAAATCAGAATTGTTGCTTCAAAGTAACAAACACAGCTAGTGTGTTGTCTGAAAAGTAACATACAGAATAACTGGAAAATGAAAGGTTTCCTGGATTTTCTATGTAACTGAAACACAGTCACTCTTTCCGCAAAAAAAAAAAAAACAAAAAAAAAACATAGTCACTCTGATGTAATTGTTACAAAATCAATTCCCAAGATGGAGGAAGCGACGACACATTCTGATACTGTCCATGGACTTGAAATTATTTGCAGCACTTCTCACAGACAGGTGGAAACCTGTGAATGTTGCAGTAGCAGCAGGCCACTCTGCAGTAGTTGTTGCAACCTATAGATATTATCAGTTCATTGCTGTCATTTCTGCACTTATCCAGTTCATAGCTGTAAATATTATCATGAGAACTCTACAACTACTATTAAGGCAATACAGGGCACTATCCTCGGATTGCCAAAAGCATGATAAAGCTTTACATAAGCTACAGAAAGCATCATGACGAGAGAATTTTAGCAGATTACCACTTATAACAATGTATCGAGACTTGCGCGCATTTCTCGAGGTAGCTGCAGGCAAAGGTTGTGGCAGAGAAAGAAACCCAATAGAGAGTAGAAGGCAAACAATGAGAACTACCCCCATCAAAATGGTCTTGTCACCAGCAGTAGCAGACATGTTGAGCTCTTGGTTGGTTCAGCAACAGCAGGCTTAACATGATAGCTATATATGTGTTTAAGCTGTGGTTGTTCAGTGTCCTTTTGGGGCAGGTGAGGTTTAGGAGAGAGAGAAGGAACACCAGTAACTCCTTCCGTTTGCTAAGCCTAGAGTTGATTTTTGTGAAAAGCTTTGAATACTTGTGCCAAGTAGAGTTGTTAATTGTTGCAAATAAGGTGTGTTAGAGTTTTTTGTTTCAATCGAACACAGTAATATTGCAGGTGGTATGCATGCATCAACGGACTGATTAGTGGCGAGATTAACTCAGTTTACAAAGTGCAAATGCCAAAACTTCAACGTAATGTCAGCTGCTAGTGTGCAGGGTGCTACTTAATTAAAATCTCACTGAACTGCATGTTAAAGGCCTCCCTTTGAAACTGGCATGGTCGTTTTTTGCTGGTTCCTTGGGCGAATTCAAGCTTTCTTTGCGCTTTGCCGTCGGCGAGATCTTCCATGCTGATACCGATCATTGTCAAGTTTCATGCACCAGCCAACCGCAACCAAAAGTCCGAACCTGGTGAAAAGGCCTAGTGCTTAATATTTCAAATATGTTGCCCCGGCAAGGTATATGAAACCAAATATTTATTTCAATTATGTTGCCCTGGCAAGGTATACGAAACAATAAACTGGAAATTGCTTAATATTCCAACACTATCTTCCCACCACATCATCGTTGTCGCCTAATATATCCATCTCATTCTAACGTTAGGCCATGAATTGGGTTTATACTACTAGTACAGATTGATCATGCACTCTCTCGAGAATGCACGAATGGTTGCATATCCCTGATCAGTCAACGCTGTGTGCGCGATGTCCCCTGGGCCTCGCTCCGGCCGACCTCCGTTCCAAGAGCTCCCTGGCCAGGGTTTGCAGGTCGCCACCGCTGGTGCTGCTGCCGCCGGAGCCCTCTCCCATCTGGCCATATGGTTGTTGGAGTAGCGCCTGCTGGTGTTGGTGTTGCTGCTGCAAGGCCCAGTGGGACTGCGTCGGCGGGTTAAAGAGCGATGGCAGATCGTCGGCACGGGCCGGGACGTTGGACGACGACGGCAGGTCAGGGGTGGAGAGGACGGTGGTCATTGGCATATGCGGCTGCAGCGGGAAAGGCGGCGGCGATGGCAGCCCCAGAGAGGCGAGGTGGGCTTGCATGTGGGCGAGACCGGCCTGGAGGTTCGCCACCTGGAGGAGATCGTTCAATCGATATATGATGACATGCACCAAGCAAGGAAGTTGACGAGTTAGATCAGATCAGATCGAATGAAGCAGCAGATACATGAATGAATAGCTAGGACCTAATTTCCTTGGTTTCATCACAAAAAGATTTATGGCGATGTCATACATTTACAGATTATTATTATGTAGTACTGTATGAAGAACTAAAGGCGAGGGGACAAAATTAAAGGGGTAGATGTTCAAACTAATGGTAAGGACATGTGTAGAAAAACACACAAAAGAATAGTCCAAAACCCAAAACCCCAAAACCAAAACCGATACGTGCCTGTTGCTGGAGGGCAGAGATGTGGGTGACACAGCCGTGGACGGGGTCGCAGAGGCGCGCCTGTGCCTCGTAGCAGAAGGTGACCACGGCGTCGAGGCGCTTGTGGGGAGGGATCTGGATGAGGAGCTTGGACACGTTGCTGGCGCCGAACACCCTGTGCACCGCCGAGAAGTGCGCCGCCCCATGCTCCGAGTCGAAGTAGGGCGCGAAGATGCAGCCGGCCAAGCACCTGCGCCGCAGGAACTTGCACGCCCCGCACGGCCGTCCACCACCAGCACCGCTGCCGCCACCTGCACCGCTCATCTTTCAAAGAAATGGGCGAGCTACCTAGTACCTAGCTCGTCGTTTCGATTCTTACAGGGGTTAAAACTCGTACTGGTAGTAGTTTCTTACAGCTAAGAGAGACTTACTTCACAGGGGAGGTTAGTTGTTTGTCCCATTGCTGGAGGGTGGTGTCCATATATATAGTGCTCGTCATTAATAGTTTCCAACTTTGTGTTGCTAATCCTTTAGGCCTATCTGCTGGGGTTTTCTATAAGAGTACGCGCTTATTTTGGCGGTTTGTTGTATTGATGACGAGCTAGACTTTAGAACCCCAAGCTTATTAGGCAAGCAGAGGCTTGTTCATATTGACCAGAAATGGTCTCACGTGGTAGTAAAAAAAAGGGCACGTCTTCTTTATCCTCCATATCATCCAGAGATGTAATTAATATCTGTAATACAAGGCATTACGAATAATTAATGAGCAATAATTAGGTTTTAATGAGCAATTAATTATGGTACCGAGAAAAGACGTAAGAGATGAGCTTCTCTTAATTTCTAATAAATCATCCCTTAGCTAAGGGAAAAGAGGAACTTCTCTTTCCACATTCTCTTTGTTCTAACTAAGCAAATATCTAAATGTGGTCAATGGTGGAGCCAGGAATTTCAAATGGGCTGTGTAGAGTGATAAAAAATCTAACATGACAGACAAGACATAAAAGTTCACAATATCATCAATGAAACTACACATTGTTCTTAGTAGTGGCAATCTCGTTTCATTATGTTAGAAAAACAAACATAGGAACATACAGTTTTATTGCCTACTGATGGTACTAGGAAATGATGTATGATACTGTGGAGAAGATAAGCTTCTCTTAATTTCTAACAAATCACACCTTAGTTAGGAGAAGAATACGGAGTTTCTCTTTATACCTTCTCATTGTTCTAATTAAGCAAGAATCTAAAGGTGGTCAATGTTGGAGCCAGGAATTTTAAATCTTGAAATTTAGCACATACGAGAACGACGAGTGTCGCTATCCACTACCAAGTCTCAACCAAAATAAATCAACCAACAAACTAATGTAAAGTGTTGCCTACAGACATCCACGAAAAATCAAAAGGCGAGGATAGTTTGAACACTCACAATGGAATCAACATTGCTACCATCGTTGTCGAGTCGTGGAGCATGCACACACCGTTGTGCTCGCCGGATGTGGGCACCACCATTGTCTTACCTGGTTGTCTGCCGAGTGTGAGCGCCTGAGGAGGCGCATCTGGATCTTTCATTGGTACCACACGTTGATCTTCTAGTTAGGAGTCGGCCTGCCGGGGTCAGAATGGACTGTGGTAGGGTGAAAGAGCTCCGTGCCGGAGCTCGGCTCGCTTGGCTCTTGCAACTGATAAGGTTAGCGTAGCGTCGCTGCTCAGCGGCCTGGTGGAGAAATGACTAGCCGTTTCTTTCCCCATAGTCCTCCATTTACGTCTCATCCATGTGTTAGCTTTAGTGCATGCCGCCGACACATTTTCCCCATGACGCGCATACTCTCGCCTCTCACCTCCTTTTCGTCGTTTCTCTCGCTCATTCAGTGTCTTCCTTGTCCGATATAAATCAGATGTGCTTCGGTAATATTGAGTCTGAAGCCTTTGGGTTAGTGCAAAATATACTTATGTGAACCTAGTTTAACTGGTGATGTCCAAAATCGGGACGTTGATGCACACACAGATTATAATCCTTGGACGAAGTAATAAAGTTGTATCACATACTTTGTTAAAAACGTTTTTTTCTCGAAAAAACATAACAAACTCTCAACATGTAGAACACATTTTGCCTTTTTAGTGCATATAAACAAGGTAATGTTCGTTATCGATGATATAAACTTATTTGATGGTTGACTAAAGTATCAAAGCGGCATAACCACAAGGGAGATTAACTAGAGGGGGAGAACTAAGCTTACCATGAATACCGTCTGTGATAGGATAGGATACACGATGTTTTGTTACTTGCGAGGGCAAGCTATGATAGTTATGTACACATGGCGAACATCGTGTTGTGAACTGTATATCTTATGTGTAATCCAATGACATCATTTTCTATTTCTCTTAGTTATATGTACAAAATATTATGAAATGATGGATCCCTTCACAAAATGGTCATCTGCATGTATGTTTATCAGTGTACAAATCGTTATTCTGCAATCAATTAGCATATAAATAATCTCTCTAGGTCTTGGAGACGTTAGATATTTCCTATTGAATCACAGTTGACAGTTGTTACAACCAAACAACTTTCAGCTTTTCTACAATTGTCAGCTCACAACAGATTTTTCACAACTGATTTTTAGAAATCTACAGCTTAAAAAGTACACCCTTAATTAGGCTAACTTGATCAGATTCCAAACCAAGTATGATTTCACGCATAGGGATGACGAGCGTGGGCTGATGCAAGATTAATAGCGAGGGACGAAGCACAACGTACAAAACTTTTGGACAAACTAAGACTATTACGAACGGAAATGTCTGATTGCCTTTTAGTACTTCCTCTATCCGGAAATAAGTGACATGTGAATCTAGATAAATCCGAGTCACTTATTTCTAGATGACAGGACTAATATCAGTGCGACATAATTTGTTTAGTTTTCCTCTTATATTTTGTTGTCTGCAGCTCAAACAATTCTTGCTTCTGTTGTTGTTTGGAACAGAGCGGCTGAAAACAACCGAGTTTTGAGCTTTGTTGTAAAAATGGGTATTGATCTCTAAATAGGAAACCCCTCCTGGCCTACTAGGTTTCTAGGTTGACAAAAGTGAAGTCAAGTTAATGATGAGTCAACAAGGACCCCGGTCATGACATGATAAACATGTTAAATATATCTACAAGATATAAAAGATAAAATCAAAGATGAAGCCATGAAGCAAAAAGCCCATCAAGTGGAGGTCTAGTTGGACTAGTCAACCATGGGCTCATGCTCATCTCCTCCCTCATCCTCGTCTCTCATGGGCCAGTGGACCAATATTTACCATTGTACCCCCACCTACCACTGTAAAGGATGACCTCGGTCATTCGTCAAGAACCCTTTCCCTATATAAACCCCTAAGGTTGGAGGGGAGCTCAATTCATTTGCTCTCCATTCAATACAAGAGGAGAGGGGGTTAGAAATCTACTTGAACTCTAGTTTCGGACCTCAAGAGCCATGTACAACTCGGGAAACATTGTGTGGGACCTTGACTTCGCCCCTGGGGAAACCTTGTTCGGCTCGAGGTCCATGCTCAAACCCTTTGACGCTCTCCTAGCATATAGCACTAAGTCGCTCTCCAAGAAGGCGGTCCAACGTACTCAAAAAACGCCATTGTGTCAATTCTCGCATAGTGTACGGTGACCTTTGCTACAAGGTCAGCGTACACAACCCCCTACTTTTTATCGCTCATTACTTTCTAATTACCCACTAATTAACCACATCGCTCGAGGCAACCCCTAAGCATTTGTTGCCGTGACATCAAAGCTACTTGCCAACACTAAGGCTAAAATGGATCTGCATCTGAAGCAAGTTGTTCTCGGTGAGGTCCATGCCTCGCGAATCAATATATCCTCACTCGAGAAAAGAGGACAATCAAATATGATTGACACAAGGATTACATCAGTCGTAGACCAAGATCAGAGCCGCTACTCCGCCATGGTGATACCTCATGAAGTATCCATGTCATGATGCCGCTCGCCTTCATCAAGTCCCGGAGCCATGACTCCGCAATGGTGATGCCACATGGAGAATCCATGACGCGGCGCCGCTCGCCTTCATCAAGTCTCCGAGCCTATGACTCTGCCATGGTGACGCCGTGTGGAGAATACCGCTCACCTCCACAAAGTCTTAGAGTCACGATCCATCCTGGCGATGCTGGAGAATCCATGCCACAACGTTGCTTGTCTTCACCAAGTCTCGGAGACATGTCTCTCCTTGGCGACGTGGCGTGGATAACTCATATTGCAACACAACTCACATTCATCAAATATTGGAGCTACCACTATGCATCAAGACCCAAGACGTGACACCGCTCGTCTTCATCAAGACCCGATACACGACTCCATAGTGGCCGCGCCGCATGGAAAATCCATGTCGTGCTGCGCTCTTATTCGAGCCACAACTCCGCAGTGGCAATGCCATATGGAAAATCCATGGCATGACGCCACTCGTCTTCATCAAGCCTCGGAACAACGACTCCACCACGACCATGGGAAGTCCATGTCATGACATCACTCGTCTCCATCAAACATTGGAGCCTCCACACCATCATGACCACACCCCATGGAAGTCCATGGTTTGGTGATGCTGGTCTTCATCAACATTTAGAGTCGTGAATCCATCATGGCGGTGTCGCATGGAAAATCCATGTCGCGACGCCACTCGCATTGACCAACACTCTTGGTCACTATCCATCGAGGTAGTGATGGAAGAAGCCTCGGTGCCACTTCGTCGAGCACCTTCAAGCCGAAGGAACCCGGAAAATGGATATAAGAGCTTTTTGTTGGGTCCGCAGCATAGAAAACAAAAAATTTCCTATGATGAGAACTACACGCCAAGATCTATCTACTAGGTACAAAGCAACGGGTGGACATACATCCAACGAGAACTTACCCTCGAAGACAACAAGTTTTGTTAATGAGTAGGAACTCGTGGTTGATGTAGTCATACACTTGCCGATCTCAAGATCGTGAGGAAGTCCGAGCAGGTCCGCCCAAAGACGCCCATCAGATCCAGCTCTAGCACCACCAAGTCCAGCACCGCAAAGCAGCGGTGCATCCGTGATCGCACACACGTCCGGTACCCCGACAACCTCCGTCCCTCGCTCCAGCAAAGCAGTGGAAGCAGCAACTCCTTTCCATATAAAGCCACCGGGAACATGTATCTCGCTAATCCGAGACCATGGGGGAATAATACTAGAGAGGGAGAGAGATCCTTCACGAGGAGGTGTCAGTGAGAAGTGAGGAGAGGGTGGCCTTTTATAGGAGGAGGGGGGTGCCCCTCCCCATGGCCGGCGCCTCAAGGGGGGGGTGCCCCTTTACCTCCTCCATTCATGTGGTGGTAACCCCTCCACATTCAAATGCCTCTTCACATTCCCTTTTAAAGTCCCCACTTTAAATGCATTAAATTTCTCCAAATTTAATGCTCTCTCATTTAATAAAACTCTTTTATTATTTTTATTTAGAATTTTGTTAATTACATTAATTAACAAACATTCACATAAAACCCCCTGTAACATTTCAATATTACATGCAGAACCAATTTCAGCAATTTCACCCGAAACAGTTTTGGTGTCTATTGAAATAATTCCAGTGCTTTCTTAAATCTTTATCTGAAACATATTTGCTCCAAATGGTGTCGGTATCCCTTAAGTGTGTCACCCTACGGTTCGCGAATAATGCAGACATGATCGAGACCCCTCTCAGATCAATAATCAGAAGCGGGACCTGGAGATCCATACTGATTCCTACACATTCAACGATGACTTCTATGATCGTGAGAACCTTTAACGCTAGTAAATAAATCCCTTTGTCTCGCGATATATTACATGTCCGAGATTCGATCATCGGTATCTCCATACCTAGTTTGATCTCGTTGCCGACATGCACTCTTTTCTTGTTCCCGTGATATAACATTCTAGTGATCACATCACTTGCTTGTAAGCTATCTTAATGTGATATCACCGAGATGGCCCAGAGTATATCTATCCATCATCGAGATTCACAAATTCCACTCTTGATCCATGATCCTCAACATAACACCTTTGTAGCACTGAACCAACCTTTATAGTCACCCTGTTACGGTGTGACGTTTGGTGTTATCAAGATACTCTTCTGGTGTTAGCAATTAACATGATCTCATGGTCTAAGGACTAAGATTACTTCGTATGATATTATAGCAATATAAACATAATGACTTTGATTGTAATGCTATACTTCGGATGAATGTTCATCGCATCATTTCACCAATGTTGTGACCTCGTTATTAACAACATCCAATGTCCATGATCAGGAAACCTTGATCATCTTGTTAATCAACGAGCTAGTCTATAAAAGAGGAATAACTAGGAACCTTTTATTTGTTTATTAAGCACACATGTATTGACATTTCCAATCAATACAATTATAGCATGCAAAATAAACATTTATCATAAACATGGAATAAGATAATAACCACTTTATTATTGCCTCTCGGGCATATTCCCTTCAGTCTCCCACTTGCACTAGAGTCAATAATCTAGTTTGAAAAACTTTGCGTATTGAACACCTATGGCTTTCTGGTGTTGCATATACGCGATTGCTAGTGGTTAACATCCGGATCTGACAGTTTCAGGTCCGTGTGTATTTGCATGTCTTTGCGTCTCTACGCATCACTCATTCTCAAATGAGATGGCATTGTATAAATTTGGTCCTTTGATGAGACCTTTAGTTCGTTCCGGTTAAAATATGTTGATATTATTGTCACACAATATATCTTCATAGTATTAGCCCGCTTTGAACCACACCTAGTTTGATAACAAACTACTTAACACAAATGCCCTCCTTTGCTGCTACTATAGCAGTTATATACTTAGCCTTTTGTTGTAGTATCCGTCACAATGTCTCAACTTTGGAACTCATCCAAATCCATCATGGAACATTCTTTCCATTACATTGTGCCACCCATAGTATAAATTGAGATAAATTTAATTTGTATCTTGTGACAAAACTAGTATCAATGTAACACTTTACAATGAACTACCTTTAACTATTTGTCACTTATACATGATATATTCTTAGTTCTTTCAAAGCTCATAAGAATATCTTTACTATCATCCAATGATCATCTCATGAAATCATTCTGGTATGTGCTCATAACATTAAGAGCATAGGACATTCTGGATATATACATATCATGGTATAATCGATCAAAATCTTCATGTGATTTTACTCACCAAGTGTTGAAACACTTGAATTTTGATACAATCCTTTCCATGCATCAAGAACCTTTCTTGTTGTTTCCATATTGAACCCTTTCAATATCTCATATATGTATGTCTGGCACAACCATATTAGCGTCTCAATCTATACATATAGATATTGATGCCAAATATTCCGGTTTTGCCCAAGTCTTTCATCGAAATCTAATTTTAATGAAATTCTTAACTTGTGTCAATACAAGATACATCATTTCCAATCAAAAATATGTCCTCTACATAATGTATTAGAAATATGTCTCAGCGCTCCCACTTAATTTCTTGCAAATGCAAGCATCTTCATCATCTTCGATGAATTTAAACTCTTTTAACAGTTTCATCATGGTGAAGATTCCAACTCCGCTATGCTTACTTCAACTATTGAAGTTTGCATGCCCTTTTAGCACCCTTTGAATTAACAAAAACCCTTCGGACCATGTCATGTACACATCCTAGGTAACCGTTCTATTAGAAGAACCTTGTTTTGTTTATTCAACTACCATACATCAAATTATATATAATGGTTGCTACATTAATCCGTCAAGACTAAATATCGCTATCAAAGATCAAATCTTGTCATAGTCAACTCCTTGAACATTGCCGTAAACTTCTTTCCGATATGTCGACTATTTCATAGATGTTAAACATCCATGTCTATTTCTTTATAGATCCAAACACAACCAATAGGCTTCATGCTTTTTCGGAGGGTCTTCCAAGTTCAGAAACTTGATTTCCCGTGTATGGATACTATCACGGATTCTATGACTTCTAGTCATTTTATGGACTCAGAGCCCATCATCGCTCCTTTGCATGTAGTCGGTTCATCATTGTCAAAACAATAACGACTTGCTTATCAAATCACACTATTTGATTCTTACCGACCCACACGGTTCAATATGAACTCTAATCTCCGAGATCACAACCTTTGTAATCACGGGAGCCATGAGCATTGTGGCCGCCACCGGGACACTTTCCGGCGCTGCGCTACTTAACACATATAGCTAAGGTTCAACAACCTTATCAAAGTTCTATTGTTCTCCCACTTAACTTTTCGCGAAAAATTCCTTCTCAAGAAACTTGACATTCCAAGTAACAAACTCTTTTGTCCTCGGTGTTATGGAGAAATTCCCAACAAATTCTTTGGGATAACCTACAAAGACGTACTTATCCGACTTTGGTTGTAAATATTTTACTTATGCATAGCATACCAAAATTTAAGAAAAGACAATTCGGATTTTATCCCAAACCATAACTTATATGGTGCCATTTCAACGGATCATGATGGTGCTCTTTTGAGTGTAAAAGCGGTAGTCTCTAAAGCTTCAATCCTTAAAACATAATGGCAGTTTTATAAATGACACCTTTGATCTTATCTTGTCAAACATGGTTTGATTTCATCTCTCGAATATGCCATACTCCTATGGTTTATTGGGAAACACAAATCATGGAACAATTCCTCAAGTCTTGGGTGTTTTTGCTAAACATGTAACTCAAATATGTTCCTTTATGATCGAATCATAAACTCTTTATTTTCTTGTTACAATGATTTTCCACTTCATCTTGAAAGTCTTTGAACAATTTTCAAATGTTTCATACTTCTTCCTTATTAAGTAAATATATAGATATATTCACTCAAATTTCTGGAGAAAGCATATGAAGCAAAAAGATCCATCGCATGTGACTACACATAATGGACTATATACATCAACATGCATAATATCCAATAAGTTAGTCATCCGTTCCTCTTTGGCCTATGGACGGAGTTTCAATTATCTCGAGGAAAGTTTCACAAGCGTTAATTGATCAAAATCAAAGACTCCAAAAATCCATCAACATGGAGTTTCTTTATGTTTTGTTTCCATTATAATTTAAACAGCGATGTCACTTCATAAGTGATCTTTTAATCATTTGTCTTGCGACATTTTAGCAATAATGTTTATGGATGTGATTTCTCCCACTAGACTTGTAAAAGTTCATCCATCCTTTATGGAATACGGTAATTATTTGAACAACCATTGTTCTCGTAATACCGACACAAAATAACAATTATTAAAACAAATCTTGAAGGCTAGGTTTGACGACAACGAAAAATACAATAACACTTTATTTGTTTTCGATGAACATCATCACTTATTCTCTTGCTAGTTACTTAGGCCATTGCAGTTCATGAATTGCATTGTCCTGTATGACACTTCATACCAACCAATTCGGTATCCAATACCGGTATCCAATACCTCAGAACCACATTGTTTAACAAGCAAGGAATACAACCATAACATGTATATCTTCTATATACCTAAGTTGGAGATCTCCAACCTTTTCATTTTTGCCAAATATTTTATAGATTCTCTTTCAACAATTCCTTTTCTTTTAAAAGAATTTATCAACATCAATAGTGGTGTCATTCACATGACACATAGTACAAAGCGTATATAGTCAAACACTAATACCTTTGGACTTGCACTTTGAAGTGGATCACCATCATCAAATGTTTGGTATTCTTTCAAAAATCCATTCTTTAGTAATCTTTTAGTGTAGTAAACATTTTACTTACATCTTCTATTCATCCTTATCATGACAACTTTCATGATCAAGCTACTATAGCCTATAAGGAAGAATGACGAGTATAATTTCAGTTCCCAAAACCTTTTGGGAGATTCAGATGCCTAGCATCTCCATCCTTCACAAATTCTCATACAATATGAGAACATGTATTCTGCTAAATTATACTCTATCATAATGCAACCAAAAACATTGTTCAGATATCACAATATCTTCCACACATGATGGTTTCTGAAACAATTATTTCAGCTCCTAGATAACCTTGATATTAAAACAACTTTTGAATATCAAGAATCATGGAGGCAAACATGATACTTTAGATACTAACATTGGAATTCTTACTCTTGATTTAATACTACTTATTAAACTTCATGGAGTAAATAGAGTTTGCTGAAAGTTTGCAATAGGACTTATAAACTTTAAATTGACATTCAAAACAATACGACACCAGTTCGTAAAGTAAATATCCAGAATTCTATAGTTCTATTATCTCAATTAAAACTAAGCACAAGGTAGTGAACAGATGCCAATGACTACAACAAATTATGCAAATTCACTTTGATTTAGTTTATGACAAATTTAGTTCGACTAATCCAAATTAGAAATGAACTCCCACTCAAAAACGACATCCCTCATGCCTTTTTGGTGATTACATGAACCAAATCCACTACACCAAGTCCGATCATCACGTGAGTCAGTGTAGCTTCAAAGGCGAGCATCTATATGGGCATCATATCAACTATATGACTCATGCTTAACCTTTCGGTCCGTGTTCCGAGGCCATGTCTGTACATGCTAGGCCCGCCAAGTAAGAACCTTAGTACTCGCGTGTGTAAAACTGTCTTACACCCGTTGTATGAAAGCGTAGAGTCGAGTACACCCGATCATCACGTGATGTCTCGAAACACGATCCATATAACGGTGCATACTCAAGGAAGAACACATTTTATCTTGATATCTAAATGAGGGATCATCTTACAATGCTACCAAAAGCACAAAACTAGCAGTATAAGATGCTAACATCTAATGTGTAAAGTAAGATGATATGGTCCATGCATTTGATCTCTATCATTCGCATCGTGGTATGATCTCTATCATTCCTTTGTGTGTAAGGCCAAGGTCTATCGAACTTACATGTTGAGTGTGTTGTAAGAGTATCTATCATACATCTACTTACAACAATACCATATCAAGACACTAGCCCAGCAACGATCTAAATTAGACGCCTCTAATTTATCAATTGCAAGTTTTACGTGGCTTAGGGCTTTCGGAGATAGAACCGTTCTTACCTACGAACATGAACCACAACAAGGATAACCAAGTTATTAGCAACTCGTTGTAAATCAGATATTGACTATAGTAGGAGAGACACCGACCACTTATGCAAAACAAGTTGCATGTCACTGGAACCGGTCTCATGTACGATGACATGTAAGGTTGGTCTGGGCCGCTTCATCCCACTATGCCACCAATATCCAAAATACATAGAAGATGCAATAACATGATCATCATCGCCCACATATAAACATATGTGTACTACCCGTGCAAAGCACCTACGCATATATCAGGCTCTGATACCACTGTTGCGTCCACAGCATAGAAAACAAAAAATTTCCTATGATGAGAACTATATGCCAAGATCTATCTACTAGGTACAAAGCAACGGGTGGACATACATCCAACGAGAACTTACCCTCGAAGACAACGAGTTTTGTTAACGAGTAGGAAATCGTGGTTGATGTAGTCGTACACTTGCCGATCTCAAGATCGTGAGGAAGTCCGAGCAGGTCTGGCTCCAGCACGTCCATCAGATCCAGCTCTAGCACCACCAAGTCCAGCACCGCAAAGCAGCGGTGCATCCGTGATCGCACACACGTCCGGTACCCCGACAACCTCCATCCCTCGCTCCAGCAAAGCAGCGGAAGCAGCAACTCCTTTCTAGATAAACCCACCGGGAACATGTATCTCGCTAATCCGAGACCATGGGGGAATAATACTAGAGGGGGAAAGAGATCCTTCACGAGGAGGTGTTAGTGAGAAGTGAGGATAGGGTGGCCTTTTATAGGAGGAGGGGGGTGCCCCTCCCCATGGTCGGCGCCTCAAGGGGGTGCCCCTTCACCTCCTCCATTCATGTGGTGGTAACCCCTCCACATTAAAATGCCTTTTCACATTCCCTTTTAAAGTCCCCACTTTAAATGCATTAAATTTCTCCAAATTTAATGCTCTCTCATTTAATAAAACTCTTTTATTTTTTTAGTTTAGAATTTTGTTAATTAATTTAATTAACAAACATTCACATAAAACCCCCTGCAACATTTCAATATTACATGCAGAACCAATTTGAGCAATTTCACCCGAAACAGTTTCGGTGTCTATTGAAATAATTCCAGCATTTTCTTAAATCTTTATCTGAAACATATTTGATCCAAATGGTGTCGGTATCCCTTAAGTGTGTCACCCTACGGTTCGCGAATAATGCAGACATGATCAAGACCCCTATCAGATCAATAATCAGAAGCGGGACCTGGAGATCCATACTGATTCCTACACATTCAACGATGACTTCTATGATCGTGAGAACCTTTAACGCTAGTAACTAAATCCCTTTGTCTCGCGATATATTACATGTTCGAGATTCGATCATCGGTATCTCCATACCTAGTTTGATCTCGTTGCCGACATGCACTCTTTTCTCGTTCCTGTGATGTTACATTCTAGTGATCACATCACTTGCTTGCAAGCTATCTTAATGTGATATCACCGAGAGGGCCCAGAGTATATCTATCCGTCATCGGGATTGACAAATTCCACTCTTGATCCATGATCCTCAACATAACACCTTTGTAGCACTGAACCAACCTTTATAGTCACCCTGTTACGGTGTGACATTTGGTGTTATCAAGATACTCTTCTGGTGTTAGCAATTAACATGATCTCATGGTCTAAGGACTAAGATTACTTCGTATGATATTATAGCAATATAAACATAATGACTTTGATCGTAATGCTATACTTCGGATGAATGTTCATCACATCATTCCACCAATGTTGTGACCTCGTTATTAACAACATCCAATGTCCATGATCAGGAAACCTTGATCATCTTGTTAATCAACGAGCTAGTCTATAAGAGAGGCATAACTAGGAACCTTTTATTTGTTTATTAAGCACACATGTATTGACGTTTCCAATCAATACAATTATAGCATGCAAAATAAACATTTTATCATAAACATGGAATAAGATAATAACCACTTTATTATTGCCTCTCGGGCATATTTCCTTCACTTTTCTCCTAATCCACCCTATTCTGGCCATCTCTATGTCTACAACTTCTCTACAGACACCCGAATAGACATACACGAACTCTTACAACCAAACAATCAGGCATTCAAAACTCCATCCATCAGCTTACAGTAGCCTAACCATTCACTCGGGTGCGCGTAGAAATTAGCTCTGAGCTCTACCACACGGAGACCCCCACCGTGTACCCCTTCGCTTAAAAAATATCAGAGAACAAGGAAATGATCACACCCACGACCTGGTATACCAAAACCCACGCCTCTTGGGTCGACACCACCTCCACCTTTGGCACCTCCTAGGACAACGCCCTCACCGCCCGACGATGCCATTGCCGCCGCTACCATCGACGCCTTCCTGGATGACTCCATTGCTGCACTTGACGACGGCATTGTGGCCTTCCCCGCCTTTGCCATCGACACCCTCCTAGACGATGACATTTCTGCCACCACCATCGCCACCGCCATTTCCGCCTTAACTACTACCATCGTCGCTTTACTGGATGCCAGCACCTTCACCCCCCTGCATCGCACCGTCGGGTGTGCGGGCGCTGCTCCATCGTCTCCTTCGGCTTCGCGATCCTGTGAACTACGACAGGACAATCTTTCAAAAACAAATCATTGCTTGCATGATTATCATAATATTACTAGGTAAATGAAGATGTGACACCAACATAAATAGCACAAATAGCTTGAAATAATTTCATACTACTGCTAGACTTTTGGCAACCCCTATTGGTCAAATGTCATCAATACTGTAGCCCAGGGGAGCTTGATACATCATGCAAATACTACTGCTAGACTTTTGGCAACCATTTCTCCTTTCGTACATTCACTTCCTACATACAGAGAGACTAGGAGTTAAACAACAGATTCTAGCAAACATACAACACTCAACCTGGTCAGAAAAGGCATTGGTACTCCTGACACAACTTTAAACCATCTTATTCGTTAAGAAACCGTATACATTTAATAATATATTCACTCGTAAGGATACACCATTATCTCCTAGAGATTTATGTCTATATATATATGACAGGACTATTCAAGAACCCCTAAAGAGATTCCTAAATAAGCTTATATAGGAACCCCACGTAACCATCTTCTTCTCTGATCCTCTACCACCCGCAGCCTTCCACCCCAAGCGTCCATACACCCTAACTACTGCAGGTGCCAGCGGGCCACCACGTCTCTCCCCACCTTCTTCGCGTGCCGGCCAGCCACCACGCGGAAGTTAACATGGAAAGAAACGGAAGTTAACTCGTGTTCGTGGATAAATTAATTAAAAACCGTAAGGAATTTGGAAAAACTTTCTAAATGAAAAAGTTGCACAATGTTCACAGTTTTCAAATGTTATATCACACGCATCAAACGGATAAAGGGTTTGAAAATAAGACACAAAATACTGTACGAAATATGAAAATTCCGTGAAAATGAAGTTTGATATATTCAAAATTAACTAAAAACCATAAGGAATTTATAAAAACGTTATAAACAAAAGAGTTGTGCAATTTTCAGACCATTTTAATGGTATATCACATGAATCATTCCGATGAGCGGTTTGATAATTACATACAAAATACAGTACAATAACAGAGAAATTCGCAAAAAGATTTTTTGGTATATTTGAAATTATTTAAAAGATATACCGAATTTGGAAAAACCTTATTTACGAAAAAGATATGAAATTTCCATAAATTTTCAATGGTATATCAAATGCATCATTCCGATAAGTGATTAAAAAATTGCGAGCAATATACAGTCCGCAAGAACATGAAATATCGGCGCTCCCGTCAGGAAGTTAACTAGTATAGAAATTAAAAGTTAAATTGTACACATGGGGGAGTTAAAAAGTTTGCGAAATTTAACATGGAAAGAAACGAAAGTTAACTCATTTTCACGGAAAACTACGACCAAAACACTGCGTGTAGCGCAGAGAATTTATATCACGACCTGAAGTTAACTAACACGTATATAGAAGTTAGCATGCATCTTGAAATCAGTTTACATACACTGTTTTTTATGAGCGAAAATCCTATGTAATAAATTCATTTCTACGTATTTCAATTGTCCAAACTGAACCCCTCCTCGAATAATTGAAGTAAATATAAACATAATTTCACTAAAATTTCCTGATCTGTCCAACCCGAACATCGAGAACATGTCAATTTCAAAACATCTAACCTCTAGACGAACATCTCTAGTTTTAATATATGTAAAATTAATTTAAAATTGTAAGGAATTTGGAAAAACTTTCTATATGAAAAGGTTGCACAATATTCACAGTTTTCCAACGGCATATCACATGCATCAATCGGACAAATGGTTTGAGAATAAGGCACAAAATACTCTACGAAATACGAAA
Organism: Avena insularis; assembly: GCA_023614405.1. Classification (NCBI taxonomy): domain Eukaryota; kingdom Viridiplantae; phylum Streptophyta; class Magnoliopsida; order Poales; family Poaceae; genus Avena; species Avena insularis. The sequence goes on along the minus strand of CM042684.1, from coordinate 102,853,651 downwards.
AGTCCATGAAAATGAAGTTTAATATATTCAAATTTTACTAAAAAGCATAAGGAATTTGGAAAAAATTATAAACAAAAGAGTTGCGCAATTTTCATACCATTTCAATGGTATATCACATGCATTATTCTGACTAGTGGTTTGAAAATTATGTCCAAAATACAATACAGTAATAGAGAAGTTTGCGAAAACACTGTTTGGTATATTTGAAATTATTTCAAAAATATACTGAATTTTGGAAAACTTTATTTATGAAAAAGATGTGGAATTTCCATACCTTTTCAATTTTATATTGCATACATTATTCTGACAAGTTATTCAAAAACTACGAGAAATATACAGTACGCAAAAACACAAAAATATCGGTGCTCCATCTGGAACTTAACTAGGATAAAAGTGGGAGTTAACTTGTACACACGGGGAGTTAAGAAGTTCGTGAAAGTTAACTTTCACAGGCGAAAGTTAACATTCATTATTACTGCTATAGATTGAAAGTTAACTTCGAAAGAAAACGAAGTTAACTCGTGTTCGCGTGGAAGTTAACAAAGGGTTCCTGCTATTCGCGTAAAAAAAACACGGGGTTCCTGAATAATATTCAGGAACTGGTTCTTGAATAGCAGAGCTATATATATATCTTGGTATCCGGACACCATATGTATGTATATATATATCAACGTGGAACCACGTAAAAAGGAAAAGCACTCGGGTTCACCAAACGAAGTATTCTCGAAACTAACAAAACATTAACAAACTTACTATTTTTTGCTCTTCTGGTTGCCGGCATGACACTCATAATAATTTTCACCCATTTGTTACCCGAGAACATATGAGAAAATTTAAAAACCCACAACAATTGAGGTTAGGGTTTAAAAAAACCACAATGTTTTGGGTTCGTGACAAAAACCACCACTTCCAGCATAATACCGTGACAGATACCCACCACTCTTGCGTAGCAACCATTGTCGAGCAGCTAAACATGATTATGAAAGGTGGGCCACCATTGCTAGGCTGACGTGGCAGGTGTTTAACGTTCCGACTGGACTGGACGTTAATGGCCATTGACGATAGTGTTGTGGTGACAAAAAACCACCACCTGTGGGGTATTGTGGTGACAAAAAAAGCACCACTTATGGGGTAATTGTGCTAAAAAAACACCACTTGTGAGGCAATATTCCTATGTCTTGCTGGTCCAGACATGTTTTTGATAGCAACTGTAAAACTGATCTTGTGGTGAATAACCTAAGTGAAGTGTTCAATATGATGATTCTTGATGTGAGATCCAGATCAATCAAGACAATGTTAGAAGGCATCAGTACCAAGGTGATGGCGAGAAATGAAGGAAAAATGACGGGTGCATCAAATGTTAGGTGGATGTGTTGAATATATAAGCAATAATCCATATGATTTAATCCGAATAATAAACTGATAAAGCATGATCATACAAACAACACCAAAACTAATCATGCAGATTAACAAAGTAGATGAACAGATTACAGCTAAATAAGATAAACCTATCACATCTACAACAATCGCTAGTATAAAAAACTCTAGAATAATCTGAAAGAGAAAGTTCAGGATCACATACGGTGTAGCGCCGGCAGCAGTAGTGGCAGCAACAGTAGCTGTAGCGGTGGCAGTAGTGTCATCGGCCATATCGTCAATGTAGAGGCTGCTGATGGCCGGGAAGAAGTTCTCATCGGGGAAGAAGTCATCCGTGATGGCGTCAGTAGTCGTGCGGAAGTGCTCCCTGAAAACCTAATCGCCCCTCACTCGTACATGTTCACAAGAGGCGGGGTTCCAGAGGCCTACTGTTCCGATCTGTGGTGCATGCTGCAAGCCGGGATGGGGAAGACGAAGGCGGCGACGCAATATACTGGAAGGAGATGCGTAGATAGGTTGTGCCGAATAGGTTTAGCGTAGATGCTTATATAGCGCAAGTCAGGGAGATCATGGGGCTCAGCCCACATCTGAGTCGGTAACAACCCACGTCCTGTAAATACTGGAAACGGCTAACTAATTAACGCGTCCGTTAATGACTCGTAATTAATCTATGATTAGTTTTTCCGACTAGCAAAATTAAAGCTCGGCTCGGCGAGATTCCCGCAACCCGCGGAACGTGTGTGTCGTGACGAGGCGAGGCATGCGGCGTCGGAGGAGGAGTGCGCGAGAGTCGCTGTTCACACCTTAGTGAGTGGTGGAACAACCTAGTATATAAGGAGGTGTAACTCTCACTCAATTAGCAACGTGGGACTAAACTTTAGCACCAATAGCACAACCATAAGCTTCCATGCACAAATGGGTCAAAGAGAATTTCAGAATTTGTCTAATGGGCCAATAGCCCAATACTCACCAAATTCCAACAATCTCCCACAAAGTCTTATTGGCACATCACCTCACTTCCATTCCAGAATATTGTTTTATACACCGGTTCTTAGTGGAGACTGTTAAGTTGAACTTTCATATTAAACTTCATGCTACACTAGCTAGCAACTTGAATAGTTTACTATGCCTTAAACTACAAGTTTTCTGCACACTAGTTTCACACAAAATCTATACCGGTTCAGGGCTATTGCAGGGCTCCCCCGCGGTTTGGAGCTTATGCGTCATACTCCAGGGTCTTTCATGAGTTTATTAGAGAGCACCCAACTCTCACGGACTGCGATGTTTAATAGTCAGACTCATATAGGTGTATTCCTTAATAGATATTCTGTAGGACAACATCTCTGCTTAGAAAAGCCACTTAGAACATATTAAGATAAATATCAACCCGCCATGCAGAATAAGAGAGTATTACATCTTTATAGAGAAATCAAGTTTTTTGAACTTGGAAGACCCTCTAAAAGGGATGAAGCCTATCGGTCGTGTTTGGATCTATAAATAAATATACATGAATGTTTAACATCTATGATGATATGCCGGAAAGGAGTTTACGACAATATTCAAGGAGTTGACTACGAAAAGATTTGATCTTCCGTAGCAATATTTATTCTAAACAGATTATTCTAGCAACCACTACATATGTCAATTTTGGTATATGGTAGTTGAACAAATAAAATAAAGTTCTTCTAATAGAATGGTTATCTAGGAAGTGTACAAGACACGATCTGAAGGGTTTTGTTAATTCAAAGGATGCTAAAAGGGCATGAAAACTTCAATGATTGAAGTAAGCATAACAGAGTTGAAATCTTTACCATGATGAAACTGTTAAAATGTTTAATTTTATCAGAGACGATGAAGATGCTTGCATTTGCAAGAAATTAAGTGGGAGCGTTGATACATATTTCTATTACATTATGTAGAGGACATGTTGTTGATTGGAAATGATGTATCTTTTATTGACATGGTTTCAGAATTTCATTAAAATTAGATTTGGATGAAAGACTTGGGCAAAACCAGAATATTAGGCATCAATGTCTATATGGATAGATTGATGAGCTAATATGGTTGTACCAGATGTACATATATGAGATATTGAAATGGTTCAATATGGAAACAACAAGAAAGGTTCTTGCCACATGGAAAGGATTGAATCAAAATTCAAGTGTATTAACACTTGGTAAACGAAACGAGATTCAAGTGTATTGACACTTGGTGAGTGAAATCACATGAATATTTTGATCAATAATATATACCATGATATGTACATATACAAATATGTCCTATGCTCTAAATGTTATGTGCATATACCAGAATGATACATATGATGATCATGGGATAATAGTAAATATATTCTTACGAGCTTTGGAAGAACTAAGAATATGTTAGGTATAGGTGACAAATAGTTCATTGTAAATAGTTACAAATAGTTCATTGTAAAGTGTTACATTGATACTAGTTTTCTCACAAGATACAAATTAAGTTTATCTCAATTTAAATTATGGGTGGTACAATGTAATGGAAAGGAGGTTTCATGATGGATTTGGATGAGTTCCAAAGTTAAGATATTGTGACAGATACTACAACAAAAGTCTAAGTATATGACTTCTATAGTAGTAGCAAAGGAGGGTATTTGTGTTAAGTAGTTTGTTATCAAACTAGGTGTGGTTCATAGTGGGCTAGTACTATAAAGATATATTGTACGGCAATTATATCAATATATTTTAACCCAAAGGAACTAAAAGGTATCACCAAAGGACTAAATTTATACAATGCCATCTCATTTGAGAATGAGTGATGCATAGAGACGCAAAGACATGCAAATACGCACGGACCTAAATGTGTCAGATCCGGAGATTATGTTAACCACTAGCAAACACGTATATACAACACCAGAAAGTCATAGGTGTTGAATGTGCAAGTTTTTAAAAACTAGGTTATTGATTCTAGTGCAAGTGGGAGATTGTAGGGAATATGCCCGAGAGGCAATAATGAAGTGGTTATTATCTTATTCCTTGTTTATGATAAATGTTTATTTTGCATGCTATAATTGTATTGATTGGAAACGTTAATACATGTGTTTTTAATAAACAAAATAAAGAGTTCCTAGTTATGCCTCTCATATAAACTAGCTTGTTGATCAACAAGATGATCAAGGTTTCCTGATCATGGACATTGGATGTTGTTAATAATAAGGTCACAACATTGGTTGAATGGTGTGATGAATATTCATCTGAAGAATAGCAATACGATCAAAGTCATTATGTTAAAATTTCTATGACATCATACAAAGTAATTCTAGTCTTTAGACCATGAGATCATGTCAATCACTAACACTAGAAGAGTAACTTGATAATATCAAACGTCACACAGTAACATGGTGACAATAAAGGTGGGTTCAGATACTCCGAAAGTGTGATGTAGAGGCTCATGGATCAAAAGTGGGATTTGTCCATCCTGATGATGGAGAGATATACTCTAGGCCCTCTTGGTGATATCACATTGATGTAGCTTGTAAGCAAGTGGTAAGATCACTAGAATATTATATCATAGGAACGAGAAAAGAGTACTTATCGATAATGAGATCAAACTAGGTACAAGGATACCGATGATCGAATCTCGGACATGTAATATATCGCGAGACAAAGGGATTTAATTACAAATGTTAAAGGTTCACACGATCACTGGAGTCATCGTTGAATGTGTGGGAGTCAGTACGGATCTCCAGGTCTCGCTGCTGATTATTGATCGGAGGGTCTTGACCATGTCTGCATTAACTGTAGGGTGACACACTTAAGGGATACCGACAACATTTAGGAGGAAATGTGTTTCAAATAAAGATTAAAAAGCACTAGAATTATTTCGATGGAAACCAGAATTGTTTCGGGTGAAATTGCCGAAACTGATTTTGCATGTGATATTGAAATGTTGTAGGGGGTTTTGTGTGAATGTTTTTTAATTAAAGTAATTAAAAAAATTCTGAATAAAATAAATAAAAGAGTTTTATTAAATGAGAGCTTGCATTAATTTTGGTGGAAATTTAATTGAGGTGAGTCAAATTTTGAGTGGAGGCATATTTATGTGAGTGGGAGCTCCACCCACATGAATGATGGAAGAGGTGGGGGAACAACCTTGGCCACCAGACATGGGAGGGGCTTACCCCCCTCTACCCTATAAAAGCCCTCCCACTCCTCCTATCATCTTACCCCTCCTCGTGAAGGATCTCTCTCAACCTCTAGAATTATTCCCCATGGTTTCAGATTAGCGACATACATGTTCTCAGTGGCTTTGTTTGAAAGGAGTTGTTGCTTCCGCTGCATCACTGGAGCGAGGACGTGGTGGTTGTCAGGATACCGAACGTGTGTGCGATCACGGATGCACCGCTGCTTTGTGGTGCTGAACTTGATGGTGCTGGACCTGCTGGAATACTGGTGCTGGACCTGCTAGACTTGTTGGACTTCATCACGATCTTGAGATTGGCAAGTGTATGACTACATCATCCACACAATCAGTTTTTGTTAACAACGCTTTGTCGCTCTTCAAGGGCATGTTCTCTATGGATGTATATCCACCCGTTGATTGTATCTAGGTAGATAGATCTTGGTGCTTAGTAGTTCACATCCTAAGATTTTTTTTGTTTTCTATGCTGCAAACTCAATACATTTGTCTAATCTCCTAGTCCTTGGCACATATTTGCCACATGATGATAAATGTAAACAAAAGATACTGTGCGCATTTGAAGATAGAGATATCTTGGTTATACGGATGAAGAAAGGTGTATACTTATTAGATGTGAATGACTATGAGTGGAGTAAGATATATGGTTATCTCAAAACATCCACTATATATCCTTATATTATGATACCGGGCAATTAGCATATTTTGAATCACATATATAATATTGTGCGGTGAATCTAAAATTGCTCTCCGAAAAGGTATGCGCCAAGATATATCATACCAGGCAGTACATTTGTGTCATTCTCTCATAGTTGCCACATCACCTAAATAGTGCCTACCTACATGGGTCGTGGCGTAAACTATTTGCTACTGCAGAAGCGCTAGCTCCGGGATCACATTGTGCCATGCTAAAAAATTCGCCGCCGTTGCACAATATCCGACGTAGTTATCCGTGACGTATTTTTTTGACGTGCCAACACGAGCGCGACAACTAAGGATGTGCCTCGGCGTCTATAAGCGCAAGCGCCCGAGCTCCGTGTTGTAGAGCATGTTGGAGATATGCCCAAGAGGCAATTATAAAGTGGTTATTATTATATCTTTGTGTTTATGATAAATGTTTGCATCCCATGCTATAATTGTATTAAGAGGAAATATTAATACTTGTGTGTTTTGTAAACATAAAAGAGTCACTAGTAAGCCTCTTGTTAAACTAGCTTTTTGATTAATATATGATCATGGTTTCCTGATCATGGACATTGGATGTTATTAATAACAAGATCATATCATTAGGAGAATGATGTGATGGACATACACCCATAGTAAGCATAGCATAAGATCAAGTCATTAAGTTCACTTTTCTACAAGCTTCTAAATACATAGTTACCTAATCCTTCGACTCATGTTACTCACCAGCACTGGGTGAATGCTTTAATGACATCAAATACCACTTCATAACTGGGTGGTTATAAAGGTGGCATTGGGTATTCTGAAAGTATGGATTGAAGCACATGGATCAAGAGTGGGATTTGTCCATCCAGATGACAGATAGATTTACTCTGGGCCCTCTCGGTGGAGTGTCATCCAATTGGCTTGCAAGCATGTGACTAGGTCACAAGGGATCTCACATCACAGTACGAGTAAAGAGTACTTATTGGTAACGAGGTTGAACTAGGTATGGAGATGCCGATGATCGAACCTCGGATAAATAAAGTATCGTGCGACAAAGGGAATCAGTATCGTATGTTAATGGTTCATTCGATCACGAATTCATCATTGAATATGTGGGAGCCATTATGGATCTCCAGGTCCTGCTATTCGTTATTGATCGGAGAGGTGGCTCGATCATGTCTGCATAGTTCGCGAACCGTAGGGTGACACACTTAAGGTTCGATGTTGTTTAAGTAGATATGGAATGTGAATTTAATACCTAATGTTGTTTGGAGTATCAGATAGGATCCATGACATCACGAGGAGGTCCGAAATTGTCCGAAGAATAAGATTCATATAAAGGAAGTCATCTTCCGGGGTTCAGAAAAGTTTTAGGTATTTTGACCAGAGCTTCTAGAAAGTTCTAGAGGGACACCAGTGGGCCCACCACCCCAAGAGGGGACACATGGGCTCAGGGGATGCTACGGGGCCCCATGGGCCAGCCGCACCAGGCCCAAGAAGCCCAGCCGGCCAAACCCTCTAGGGTTTTGATGGATCCCTAGAAAATAGGGGGAAGACTTGGGGGAAAAGTTAGCTCCCCCTTCCCTTGCGCCGACCCTAGAGGTGGAGGGAAAAGGGGGCAGCCCTAGCCACACCCCCTCTATATAAAGAGGGGAGGGGAGGGCGCAGCCTTGCCCCTTCTTCACCTCAACCCTAGCCGCCACCCTCCCCCTCCTCTTCCTTCCTACTCTAACTTAAGCGAAGCCCTGCAGGATTCTCTCCTCCACCACCACCACCGCGCCGTCCTGCTGCTGGTATTCCGAGGGGATCTACTACCTCCACTGCCCGCTGGAACAAGGAGAGGAAGGTCTTCATCGACTCCATACGTGTGACCGAGGGTGGAAGCGCTGCCGGAACACGGCGCCGGAAGGATCGTCAACGCGATCTTGAGATCGGCAAGTGATCGACTACATCAACCACGAGATCCAATCTCGTTAACAGTTTGGATCTTCGAGGGTTAGTTCTCATCTATCTCGTTGCACCTATCTCGTAGATTATATCTTGGCTTTTCCGTATATTGGATCTTGGTTTTGTGTGTTCTCGCAGTAGAATTTTTTTGTTTTCTATGCAACGAACCCTACAGTGGTATCAGCGTCGAATCTATGCGTAGATCTGTTTCACGAGTAGAACACAATGGTTTTGTGGGTGTTGATGCTCTTGTTGTCGATTCCTTTTCGTGTACTTTGCATCTTGCGGGATGGTGGGATGAAGCGGCCCGGTCTAACCTTACATGTCATCGCACATGAGACTTGCTCCACGCTCAATGTGCAACTTGCATTGCACAAGTGGCTTTTGATGACCCACAAGTATAGGGGGTGTATCGTAGTATTTTCGAGGGAAGTGAAACCCAATTTATTGATTCGACACAAGGGGAGCCAAATAATATTTATAAGCCTTAACAACTGAGTTGTCAATTCAGCTGCATGTGGAAACAATCTTGCTCACAACAGTTTCTTAGTAGCAACATTTTTGTAGTAGCAATAGCAAAGTAATAGCAGTAGTAAAAGTAAAGACAATAGTAACAATTGCAGTAAACAGTAGGATTAAAGCGCGGTAGGCATATGGATGGATGGACGGGCGTTGCATGGAAAAGACAATTCATATAGCAATCAAGACATAGGGCATTTGCAGATAAATAAAATAAAGCATCCAAGTACTAAATAATCATAGGCATGTGTTCTACATATAGTCATACGTGCTCGTAATGAGAACTTGCACAACAGCTTTTGTCCTGCCAGCCCGTTTGCAGCGGGGCCTCAAGGGAAGTATTGGCAATTAAGGTGCTCCTTCCAATAGAGCACCGGAGCAAAGCATTAACACTCCATGAACACATGTGATTCTCACATCAAAGCCATCCCCTCCGGTTATCCCGATTATTGTCACTTCGGGGCCTTTGGTTCTGGACAATAATATGTGTATACAACTTGCAGGTAAGATCATAAACAATACTATAATCATGAATCAATAACATGTTCAGATCTGAAATCATGGCACTCAGGCCCTAGTGACAAGCATTAAGCATAACAAGTTACAACAAAGTCAAAAAGCACTAATAATAGATACTAGGCACCATGCCCTAACAATCTGATGCCATTACATGAACAATCTCATCCAATCCCTACCATCCCCATAGCCTACAATGGGGGATTACTCACTCATGGATGGGGGAATCATGGATGGTTGATGAAGAAGCGATGGTGGTGATGATGGTGATGATCTCCTCCAATTCCCCGTCCCGACAGAGTGCCAGAACGGAGTTTCTGGTTCTGATTCGCGGAATCTGGTGGTGGCGGCGCAGTGGAACTCTATCTAGAAAAAAAGTCGAACCCCCCTTGGGTTTTAGGTCAGGAGGCATCTTATAGGCGAAGAGGAAGGCTGAGGGGGTGACCGAGGCGGCCACACCACCCCCAGGCGTAGCCTGGGCTGGCCCACGCGGCCAGGTGGTGTGGGCCCCTTGTGGCCCTCCTCCGTCTCGTCTTCTGGTGAAATAGGATTTTTGGCATATTTTCTAGGATTTTTCCTGATAGTTGGTTTTCTGCACAAAAACTAGACACCAAGGTAATTCTACTAAAAACAACGTCAGTCCGTGTTAGTTGTATCCAAATCACACAAGTTTAGAGGAGAAACAATAGCAAAAGTGTTCGGGAAAGTAGATACGTTTTGGACGTATCAACTCCCCCCAAGCTTAGCTTATTGCTTGTCCTCAAGCAATTCAGTTGAAAACTGAGTGCGATAAAAGAGCTTTCACGAACACATTTGCTTCATAAGATGTATATATTCTCAGCATATGATCAAATACTTAGTTGATTCATAATAAAGAGTATGCAAATAAGTTACTTAATAATCATTGCAAGCTATGAAGATATTCCAACTCAAAAATAATAAGTAGCATGAAACATAAACATAAGCAACATTGCAATGCTCATAAAAAGGTATGATAGAGTGGTATCTCGCTTGGCTTTGATTGTAGAGAAAACATAAATGCCAAGGCACCTCTGAAGTTCAAGTGAAGACTAGAAGTAAAGATATGAAAGATACAAGCATCAAAGTCATGACACAATTAACCAAGTTTTGAGACAAGCACATTACACTAAGAATGACAACAATGCTCTCAAGAAAGTGCTCATATAATAAGTGGTGACTCAACAAGGAAGTGAAAAGGTTTTGAAAAGTTTGAAAGGCTTCCAAATGCTGAAAGTATGGTACTCATTAGCTTTGAGCTCTCATTGCCCCTATCATAAGCATCTTTAAATGGTTAAGGTGAAAGTGAGGTCCAATACGAGTTATATGCTTGACAGACCATAAACTGGAAATCTCATGTCCCTTGAGTACGAGGGCCGCTCCTCATGCTACTCAACTTTAGTTGCCGATAAGTTCTTGTCATAGTAAATACATGCGTATCATAGAGAACCGCCAACGGGGTACCCCTTGCCTGATGATACGGAAGAATCCCCATATCAAAATGACAAGGCAAGTAGACAATGAGCATCTCAGCAATATTTTTATTTACCATGGGAAAATGGTGTTTTTTTCTCTCTTTCCTCTTTTCTCATCTTTTTTTATTTTTCTCAATCTCTATCTCTCTTTTTTTATAATAAGAATGCTTCATAGATTGATCATTATGGTTATGCTGCAGGTTTCCACCATGATTAGGCATGGATTAGCCCAGCGGCCTAGGCGTTTCTCTAACACACATACATAAATCCATGGACTTACAAGATCCCCTTTTATTTCACACCGACGACATCCGTAAACAAAAGAGCATGATATCAATCGGGTATATATTTATAGGTGTTGAAAGCATTCCCCATGACAGCATGGTTCTGCTAATCCCCAACCTATAATTTGCAAGCATATAACTTTCATGGATAGTCACAATAGTTCAGGTTTATTAAGTGCAAGAAACAAAGTGTGCCATCAAGTTCGTGAGAGCTTTACTAACTAACTTTCTCATAACAAGCAAACATTTTATTCAGAAGAAAACAAGGCATACTGAATATGCACGGAATAGCAAATGATGCTAATAGGTAGGTATGGTGGACACTTTCGGCAATATTGGTTTTGGGGAGTTGGAAACATGAGTAGAGCTCATACTCAGTGCAAGTGGAGGCTAGTAATATAAAGGGAGCGACAAACGAGAGAGCAATAACTGTCATAATCATGCTTGCAACAAAACAGGACTAATGATGGCATGAAAGTGATTCAAGAACCCTGAGGCAAAATAATTCATTGAGGCTTAACTGATTATTGTTTCAGTCTTATGTATGCGTGAGCATGTGCCAAGTCAATTCAAATGAAACGATCAGAGGACGATACCACAATGTCATACCAAGTTATGAATAGAACAATGCAAGCAAACATTCATATGACAAGCTACAAACCATTAGCAAGATGGAGCTAATCATAAGAAAGCAAGAACTACTAAGCATCCATAAATAACATACACCTTACATGAACAGACTAAGCATGCCCACAATGATGAGTATATGTACAAAAATGAAAACAAATAGAGTTCATTACCAGCCTCTTACCACACCTCAAGTTGTCATTAATCTTCATTATTGCCCTTCACTTGTGTGGCTTGAATAATAACATGAAACCAAACTCCACTGAGGACTACTGAACCCTGCAACGAACTTCACAAAACCAAAGAAGAAAAGAAAATATTTTTGGTGTTTTTGATTTTTAAGGACAAGAACCAAAAAGGAAGAACGAGCAAAGCTGAATCTTTTTTTTGGGTTTTTCGAATAATTAAGACAAAGCTAAAAGACAGAAGCAAACCAAGGCTAAAAGACAAAGAAGCAAACAAAGAGAAATAATGAAAATATTTTTGGTCTTTTTGTGTTTTGGAAAGCAGAAATAAAGCAAGACTAACAAGAAAACGAAACATGGATATACAAAGTACCGACTGAACATGATATGTAGATGAGTGCGATGTCGGTGTACCTCCCCCAAGCTTAGGCTTTTGGCCTAAGTGGGTATCAATCCCAAGCTGGCCAGGAAGGAGAGCCTCCGTAATAGGGCAAGGAAGTGCCTTCATCCTGATATGAACTTGAGGACGCCCCAGCATAGTGCGCAGAGTAGTCGTAAGAGAGCATATCCCACTGGTGCTTCGCATGGAAACCAAGCAAGCCGAGCTGCTCGTCCACCGCCTCCTTGGAACGCGACCATGGCATCCTGCAAATACTGAACAAAGTGGACTGTGGCAAAGGAATTTCCCTCTCGTCTCCGTCAGTAAACAACATCCTGTAAACTAAATTCTCGGTACTAGAGTCAGTAGTAACAAAATGATTTGTTTTCATAGCAGTAAGATCAAGTCTTTGTGGTGTCAACACAGTGTCATTAGGATCAACAGAAAATTCTAATGCAGCAACCATGCGTGAGGCAATAATACCCCCATAAATGGGTCCTCTAGCAGCTAAGCGACGGGTAATGAGAGAACCCATATTATACTTGGTATCATTATTAAGTGCAGCAACAAGAAAGGCTAAATGATAATTAGAAATATTACTAGTGTTCTCCCTACCAAGAATGCTAGTGGCAAGATAATAAGCAAAATATCTAATAGCTGGGAGTTGCATGTTCCTTATCTTCCCACACTGAGTTGTGCGGTCATCGTCATTTGTCACACTTCGGTAGAGCTCCGGCAAATTAGCGGGTCGACCTTGGATCTTCTTCACTGTCCCAGTCATGCCTATGCCTATAATGCTGCAAAATCTTTCCAATGGCATGGTAATAGGCATATTATAAATTTTGAACGAAACAGTTGACCGATAAGGTGTGTTGGTGAAAACAAAACTTTCAACGAAAGTCTTGGTGAGCACGGCATATTGCTCACTCTTATCTTCCATGTAAGTGGTCAGACCAATCCTCTGAACCAGTAGTAAGAAACCATCGAGGATCCCTGCAGCTTGCAAAAAGGTAAAACAAGGGAAGGTAGATGGGTGAGCATCTCCCTCATCTCCTTTATTTCCAAAGCGTGGTGCAATAAGATCTTCATTATATGATGGCCTAAATTGAGAAGCTGATCTCGAAGGCCTTGCCCTCCTAGGTGTGTCCCTCTCAAATACTTCTCCAAAAGTGTGGTTGTTCATCTCCTCTATTCTGAAATTTAAGCATCCATCATACAAGTGATCGCAAAGTGAATATATAATGAAAGGAACTACTCATAGGGACTTGTAAGAGGCCTAAACATGCATCAAAACAATTCCTCTAAGCATTGAACAAGCTTACAAGCTCACATAACCTGTCACCTACATTATAAAAATACTCAAGATATAAATCACTAAACACAAATCTACTTGGACAAGCGGAGGAGTCACATACCGGAGAACAAATGCTCCAAATTTCAGCAGCGAAGATGGGCTGAGCAAGGAGATCGAAAAATCGCGAGCAAGAACAGCAAGAACATGAGTTTGAGAAATGAATTGGTGTTTTCTCGGGAGAGAGAAAGAAGTGGCAGGAGGGAGAGTAAATGGAGGGCCAGGGGTGACCCACACCATGGCCAGGCGCGCCCCTAGGGTGGCCATGCCACCAGGTGGTGTGCCTGCCTGGTGGGCCCCCCTGGGTCACTCCAGGTACTTCTCTGCCCCTTTTTTGACGTAAAAATTTAATATGAATTTTCTAGAATTTTTCGAGACACTTTATTTTTTGGCAATTTTTAGGTATTGATGAATAATTTTCCAGTAGAAAGATAATTCTGGAATGATGCAATAACAAAACAAAACTAAAACTTCAGAAGTTCTAAGCCACTCTAATATGCAAGCAACTAGCAATAGAAAAGTAAACTAAGTGAAAGCAAAAACTAAAATGGATAAAATAAAAGTAAGCGAAGATAATCATGGTGAAAACATTGTTTTGTTCATTAAAATCCCTTTCTTAACAAGGTTGATCAGGTCTTGTTACCAAAACAATTTTATATGAAACAAAACTTTGTATTCCACTAAATGATTATGTTACCTCAACCTTGATAGCAATGGTCCCAATCATAATAGTTTCATATTTTTCTCGTGGTATGGGACAATATATTTCTGCAACTTGGATGCCCTCAACATGTTCAATTGAATTTAAGCCATAAGTCCTATCAATCTTCTTGGGGAAATAGACAGTATGCTCCTTGTCATTGACATTAAAAGTCACCTTTCCTTGATTACAATTAATAACAGCTCCTGAAGTATTAAGAAAAGGTCTCCCAAGAATAATAGACATATTATCGTCTTCAGGCATTTCAAGCACAACAAAGTTAGTTAATATCAAGAAATTATGATCCACTTGAAGAGGAACATCCTCACATATACCAACAGGAATAGTAGTAGATTTATCAGCCATTTGCAAAGATATATCAGTTGGTATTAATTTTTCTAATTAAAGTCTCTTGTAGAGAGAAAAAGGCATAACACTAACTCCTGCTCCTAAATCACACAAAGAAGTTCTAACATAATTATTTTTAATAGAACATGGAATAATTGGAATCCCTGGGTCTCCAAGCTTCTTTGGAACCTTACCATTAAAGGAATAATTAGCAAGCAAAGTAGAAATTTGCTCATTAGGGATCTTCCTTTTATTAGAGACAATATCCTTCATATACTTTGAATAAGGAGGTAATTTAATAGCATCAGTCAAAGGAATTTGCAAAAATAAAGGTTTCATCCACTCACAAAACTTATTATAGTGTTCGTCTTCCTTTGACTTGTGTTTCTTATTAGGGAAAGGCATAGGTTTTTGGACCCAGGGCTCTCTTTCACTACCATGTTTCTTAGCAACAAAATCTTCCTTAGTATATGTAGTATTCTTAGTGTGTCTTTTAGGTTCTTCTTCAACTTTTTCTTTATCAGGAGCATCATTTTCTTCATTACCACTTTCAGTTTCAGCATCAGAGATAGATATACTATTAGGATCTTTAGCAGGTTCAGAAGACTCTACAATAGTTTTATGTTTCTATTTCCTTTTCGTAGGAGAAGTACTACTATTTTTAATTTGATGAGAGTCCTGCTCAATTCTTTTAGGATGCCCCTCAGGATATAGAGGATCCTGAGTGGCAGCACCACTTCTAGTTCTAATTTCATAAGCTTGTTTTTCCTTAGAAGCATTAACTAGCAAATATTTTTGTACCTTAATGAGCTGATCAATTTGAGTTTTAACCATTCAGAAATGTTTGACAAGCATTTTAACATCATTAGAGGTTCTTTCTACAATATCCTTTAACTCAATAATAGCTCTAGAGTTTTCCATCAAATGATTCTGCACTCTTTTATTAAAGTTATCTTGCTTAATAATAAAAATTTCAAATTCTTCTAAGCATTGATCAGGATGTTTAGAATAAGGAATATCACCTTCATAAAAATGTTGGAGAGAGTGTACCTCAATAGTGGATGAGTGGGAGATTGGCTTACATAATTCTTCTATAGGAGGTAAATTCTTCACATCTTCAGTTTTAATACCCTTCTCCTTAAGACATTTCTTAGCTTCCTTCATCACTTCATCATTTATTTCAATCACTCCCCTCTTCTTTGGTGTTGATGTTGGTTCAGGCACAGTTAATTCAGGTGTAATTGACTCTGGTGTAGTTGGCTCAGGTGAAGTCCAGTCATCATAATTCTTGCTTATTTTAGCCATTAATTCCTCAGCTTCTTTGGGAGTTCTCTTCCTAAAAACACAATCAGCACAACTATACATGTATGTCCTAGATTCTTCAGTTAGTCCATTATAATATATATCAAGAAGCTCATTTTTAGTTAATGGACACACAGGCTGTGCATGAATCAAAGCACAAAACCTTGCCCATGATTCAAGCAATATCTCCTTTTCTCCTTGTTTAAAATCAAAAAGTTCCTACAGAATGGCATGTCTAGCACTAGGAGGGAAATATTTCTGGAAGAAAGTATCAATCAAGCAATCAAGGCTATTAATAGATCCAGGAGGTAAATTGTTAAACCAAGCCTTAGCTTCTCCTTTGAGTGAAAAAGGGAAAATTTTAGCAACAAAGTAGGTGTGCATCTTAATATCATCAGAAAATAGGCCACTCATGGTAGAAAGTTCAGCCATATGTGCTACAGCACTTTCATTTTTAGTACCACAAAAAGGTTCTTTCTCAACAATGGTTATGTAAGTTAAATCAAGAGAGAAATCATAATCTTTATCTTTAATGTTTATGGGAGATGTAGCAAACTTAGAATTAGGAGATAATTTAGGTCTAACAGTATGTTTCTCAAGAAGACTCTTAATAGCACTCCTACCATGAGTGTTTTGGCATTGTTTAATAAATTCATCTGTCATTTCTATATATATCCGTCTTCAATATCATAGCTCTCTCTAGACTCAGGTGAATTGACAGGTGTAGTAGTATCTTCATTAGGAGTTTTAGTATTTCCATCTATAGATCTAGCAATCGTAGCATCTAGGAAAGGGCCTAATTAACCACTCTTATCAAACACAGTAGAAGCATCATAAGTATCAGAAGTTTCAGATTCAGCAGAAGTAGCAGTATGTGTAGCATGTGTTTGTGGTGGTGTAAGGAGATTACTCATCACAGATGGTGAATCAAGAGCAACAGAGGTGTTCAGAACCCTACCTCTCCTTGTAGTGGATGGTAATATAGGAACTTTTCTATCACGAGACTTACCCATGATGAATGGATGGTAGTGAACAATAGTGATCCCAAGTGAACTTGATAAATAGAGCTATGCTCCCCTGCAACAGCGCCAGAAAATAGTCTTGATGACCCACAAGTATAGGGGGTGTATCGCAGTATTTTCGAGGGAAGTGAAACCCAATTTATTGATTCGACACAAGGGGAGCTAAAGAATATTTATAAGCCTTAACAACTGAGTTGTCAATTCAGCTGTACCTGGAAACAATCTTGCTCACAACAGTTTATCAGTAGCAACAGTTTTGTAGTAGCAATAGCAGTAGTAAAAGTAAAGACAGTAGTAACAATTGCAGTAAACAGTAGGATTAAAGCGCGGTAGGCATATGGATGGATGGACAGGTGTTGCATGGACAAGACAATTCATATAGTAATCAAGACATAGGGCATTTGCAGATAAATAAAATAAAGCATCCAATTACTAAATAATCATAGGCATGTGTTCCATATATAGTCATACGTGCTCGCAATGAGAACTTGCACAACATCTTTTGTCCTGCCAGCCCGTTTGTAGCGAGGCCTCAAGGGAACTACTAGCAATTAAGGTGCTCCTTTTAATAGATCACCAGAGCAAAGCATTAACACTCAGTGAACACATGGGATCCTCACATCAAAGCCATCGCCTCTGGTTATTCCGATTATTGTCAATTCAGGGCCTTTGGTTCCGGATAATAATATGTGTATACAACTTGTGGGTAAGATCATAAACAATACTATTATCATGAATCAATAACATGTTCAGATCTAAAATCATGTCACTCGGGCCCTAGTGACAAGCATTAAGCATAACAAGTTGCAACGAAGTCAAAAAGCACTAATAATAGATACTAGGCACCATGCCCTAACAATCTAATGCCATTACATGAGCGATCTCATCCAATCCCTACCATCCCCATAGCCTACGGCGGGGGATTACTCACTCATGGATGGGGGAATCATGGATGGTTGATGGAGAAGCGATGGTGATGATGATAGCGATGATCTCCTCCAATTCCCCATCCCGACAGGGTGCCAGAACGGAGTTTCTGGTTCTGATTCGCCGAATCTGGTGGTGGCAGCGCATCGGAAGTCTATCTGGAAAAAAACGTCGAACCCCCTTGAGTTTTAGGTCAAGAGGCATCTTATTAGCGAAGAGGGAGGCCGAGGGGGTACCGAGGCAGCCACACGATCCCCAAGCGCAGCCTGGGCTGGCCCGCGTGGCCAGGTGGTGTGGGCCCCTCGTGGCCCTCCTCCGTCTCATCTTCTGGCTCCGTGAGTCTTCTGGTGAAATAGGATTTTTGGCATATTTTCTAGGAGTTTTCCTCGTAGTTGGTTTTCTGCACAAAAACTAGACACCAAGGTAATTCTGCTGAAAACAGCGTCTGTCCGTGTTAGTTGTATCCCAATCACACAAGTTTAGAGGAGAAACAATAGCTAAAGTGTTCAGGAAAGTAGATACGTTTTGGACATATCAGCTTTGCGGGTGTCTATCTCTCCCACCATAGTGAAGATCCAACTTACAATCTGCACTTGACAACACTTGTATCAACGTTGTGGTTCTTGTTTGTAGGTAAGAACAGTTCTTATTCGAAAGCCCCAAGCCACGTAAAACATGCAAAGAAAATTAGAGGTGTCTAACTTTTTTTGTAGGGGCATGTGATGTGATATGGCCATGATGAGATTGTGATTATATTTGATGTATGATATGATCCTTATTGTATTTTGGCAACCGGCAGGAGCCTAATGGTTGTCTTTAAATTTGTTAAGACATGTGTGTCTATTCATCATGTAATAGCTTTATTCCAAGTAGTGGTAATAGTTGCTATTAGTGATGGACAACCATGAAGTGGCAACACTGACCTTGACGCCATGCTGGTTATGATGGAGATCATGTCCGTGCTTTGGAGATGGAGATCAAAGTGATGACCCACAAGTATAGGGGGTGTATCGTAGTATTTTCGAGGGAAGTGAAACCCAATTTATTGATTCGACACAAGGGGAGCCAAAGAATACTTATCAGCCTTAACAACTGAGTTGTCAATTCAGCTGCACCTGGAAACAATCTTGCTCACAACAGATTATCAGTAGCAATAGTTTTGTAGTAGGAATAGTAAAGTAACAGTAGCAGGAAAACAAATACAGTAGTAACAAAAGTAGTAAACAGTGGGATTCGAGTGCGGTAGGCATATGGATGGATTGACGGGCGTTGCATGGACAAGACAATTCACATAGTAATCATAACATAGGGCAATTGCAGATAAATAAGATAAAGCATCCAAGTACTAGACAATCCTAGGCATGTGTTCCATATATAGTCATACATGCTCGCAATGAGAACTTGCACAACATCTTTTGTCCTGCCAGCCCGTTTGCAGTGGGGCCTCTAGGTAACTACTGGCAATTAAGGTGATCCTTTTAATAGAACACCGGAGCAAAGCATTAACACTCCATGAACACATGTGATCCTCACATCAAAGCCTTTCCCTTCCGGTTATCCCGATTTCTGTCACTTCAGGGACATAGGTTCCGGACAACGACGTGTACAACTTGTAGATAAGACCATAAACAATACTATCATAATGAATCAATAACATGTTCACATCTGAAATCATGGCACTCGGGCCCTAGTGACAAGCATTAAGCACAACAAGGTTGCAACAAAGTCATAAAGCACTAATAGAGATACTAGGCAGTATGCCCTAACAATCTGATGCCATTACATGAACGATCTCATCCAATCCCTACCATCCCCATACCCTACAACGGGGGATTACTCACTCATAGATGGGGGAAACATGGATGGTCGATGGAGAAGCGATGGTGATGATGATGGCGATGATCTCTTCCAATTCCCGTCGGCAGGTGCGAACGGAGTTTCGGTGCTTCGTGGAATCTGGTGGTGGCGTGAGCGAAACTCCTTCGGAAAAACGCCGAACCCCAAGTTTTTAGGTCAAGGCTTCTTATAGGAAGAGGGAGACCGGGGTGCCTGGGCCACCACACCAGCCCTGGCTGCCAGCCAGCCAGCGCTGGGGGGTGGGTGTGGCCAGCCCCTGGCCCTCCTCCGTCTCGTATTCTGGCTCCGTGAGTCTTCTGGAAAAATAGGCACTTTAGCTTTTGTCCCGTCCAATTCCGAGAATATTCATTTTCTGACTTTCCTAGAACCAAAAACAGCAGAAAACAGGCAGCTAGCACTGTGTCTCTTGTTAATAGGTTAGTCCAAGAAATCATATGAAAAGTACTCCAAAGTGTGGACAAAACACAATAAAGTGGATAAAACCAAGCATGGAGCATCAAAAATTATAGATACATTTGCAATGTATCAACATCCCCAAGCTTAACTCCTGTTCGTCCTCGAGTAGGTAAGTGATAAAAAGAAAGAATAATTTTTGAGGTGACATGCACCATCAAAGACTTGACCAAAGTATTTGTAAACATTCAAAGCTAGGATCATAGTACTTCAAGCATAACATGATAGAAAAGGTTCTAGCAATAAGACAAAGAAACTAAGATGCAACATGAAAAGGCACAAACAAAAGATTCATGAATAACAATGCTTTACAAGACGTTTGTTTGTTTCACATCAAGAAAACATAGCATAGTGGCATTCAGCTTGTCCCTCAAAGAGTAGCAAACATAAATGCATAGGACACCTTCAAAGTTTACAAGAGTGACTAGATACAATAGTTTAAAACAAGCAATATCAAGGTATGCATCAATCAACTAGACTTGGGATAATGCACATAGAACTAAGAATGGCCACTATGCTCTCAAGGTAGGTGCATAAAGATAGAAGGTGGAGACTCGGTATAATGGTGGAAGAAAGGCCTTTGTAAAAGGAAGTAGGGATTCAAGTCTCATAAAGAGCTTCCAAAAATTATGGTACTTATAGCTTTCAGCTCTCATTGCCCCTATCATAAGCATATTGGAGTTATTAAGGTTAAAGTGAACAAACTATGGTGTACATGCTTGACGAAGTATAAGTCAGAAATCTCATGTCCCTTGTATACGAGGGCCGCTCCTCATGCTCCTCAAGTTTAGTCACCGATAAGTTCTTGTCATTGTAAGTACATGTGTATCATTGAGAACCGCCAACGGGGTACCCCTTTCCCGATGATACGGAAGAATCCCCATATCAAAATGACAAGGCAAGCAGACAACGAGCATCTCAGCATTTTTCTTATTTACCATGGGAATATGGTGCTTTTTTCTCTCTCTCCTCTTTTCATAGTATCTCTTTTTTTTCTTTTTTCTTTTTTCTCAATAGGACTCTTTTTTTTATAATAAGAATGCTTCATAGACAACACATTATGGTTACGCTGCAGGTTTCCACCATGTCAGCATGGATTAGACCAGCGGCCCAGGCGTTTCTCTAACACATATACATAACTCCATGGACTTACAAGTCCCCTTTCATTTCACACCGACGACATCCATATACAAAAGAGCATGATATGAACTAGGTACAAGTACCAAGTGCAATGTTGAAAGCGT
Source organism: Avena insularis (assembly GCA_023614405.1). Classification (NCBI taxonomy): domain Eukaryota; kingdom Viridiplantae; phylum Streptophyta; class Magnoliopsida; order Poales; family Poaceae; genus Avena; species Avena insularis. Next base: position 102,832,278 of record CM042684.1, on the reverse strand, counting down.
TCCCCATGAAAGCATGGTTCTGCTAATTCCCAACAAATAAGTGCAAGCATATACAACATAGAAGACACAATGGTTCAAGTTTATTAAGGGCAAGTAAAGTAAAGTGTGCCATCAAGTTCGTGAGAGCTTTAATCACTAGTTTTCTCATAACAAGTGGAAGGTAGACAAAAACATGAATATACTTGGAATAGCATAAGATAGTAGGTAGGTATGGTGGACTCTTTGGAAAATCTTGGTTTAGGGAGTTGGATGCACGAGTGGAACTCATACTTGGTGGTGGAGGCTAGCAAAAGACTGGGAGCGACAAACTAAGAGAGAAATAATGGCCATAATCATGCAGAGCAACAAAACATCATTGTTCAAAGCATAAAGTGATACTACGAGTTGAAAACTAAAGGATCATAAAGGCTATGGTGACTTGAGATAGTCATAACATGGTGTGAGCATGTGCCAAGTCAACCCAAATAAAACATCAAAGGAGAATACCACTATACTATGCTTTAATATGCTAAAACCGCATGATTCATCCAAGGCACATTAAGAAATTTCAATTGTTTATAACAAGTCATGCTACATCAAATAATACTAAGCATAAAGCCAAAACAATATCAAGCAGGGCATGACAAAGCATAGCCACAGTAAAAAACGAGCTCTTTTTACCACATAAGCATGAGCTTTCCTACTCTTTTCCAAACCAAACCAAACCAAACTATTTGAACACCAATGTAAGAGAGAGGGGGTCCAACCAATTTATTCAGCAAATCACGCAAACTAAAAACCAAAACGAAAACGGAAAAGAAGACGCTCCAAGAACAACACAACTGTGCATGAAACAATAAAAATGAAGCGTTTGGAAGAAACCTGAGATTTTTATTGATGAAGAAGGGGATGCCTTGGGCATCCCCAAGCTTTGACGCTTGTACTTCTTGGATATTTCTTGGGGTGACACGCGTGGCATCCCCAAGCTTGAGATTTAGTCCATCCTTCATCTCATTACTCATTCCTTCCATACACCTGAAATTTTTCCTTCATACAAAACTTCACACAATCTCATTAGCAACATTAGTGCACTTAAGATAAATAAGTCTCAAGGTTCAGTTCTAACACCAAATAAACTTCCAGTAGAATACTAGATACTGTAGCACTTCCCTCAAAAAGCTCAATTCCCCAAAAGAACTCAAGAAAGAACTAACAAGAAGAAAATGCAGAAAATGGCAGAAATCTGTCAAAACAGACCAGCAGGTAAAGACAATTTTTTTAGAAGACCTTATGTTACTCAAATCAAAAAGTGTTGAACTAACGAAAGTTATATAACAACCTGGGGCAGAAGCACAAAAAATTACAGATCAATCCGACATACAGAGCTCTCTCCGGAATTTTTACGGTGAAGCACAAAAATCTGTTTTGGGACAACAACTTTGCCAATCATTACTTCACTCTCATTAGAGTTTACTCTTGGTAGAAAAAGCAAATAAAAAGGATAAGGAGCGGTTATTACTGAAGTAATAACTTCCAAGACTCAACTAAAACTCTTGGGTTATCTCCCAACAAGTACTTTTATTTAACGCCTTTAAGTTAGGCAAAAGCAAAAACTGAAAATGGATAAAATGGAAGTAAGCGGAGATAATCTCGGTGGAAACATTGTTTTGTTCAATGAAATCCTTTTGTTAACAAGGTTGATCAGGTCTTGTTACCAAAACAATTTCATATGATACAAAACTTTGTATTCTACTAATGATTATGTTACCTCAACCTTGATAGCAATGGTCCCAATCATAATAGTTTCAAATTTTTCTCTTGGTATGGGACAATATATTTCTCCAACTTGAATGCCCTCAACATATTCAATTGTATTCAAACCATAAGTCCTTTCAATCTTCTTGGGGAAATAGACAATGTGTTCATTGAAGGTCACCTTCCCTTGATTACAATTAATAACAGATCCTGCAGTATTTAGAAAAGGTCTCCCAAGAATAATAGACATATTATCATCTTCAGGCATAAAAGTTTGAGAGGATGCTCTCATAAAAAATATGAAGTGAAGTAAAAGAGAGCATCAAGAAGCAAATTCAAAACACATTTAAGTCTAACCCACTTCCTATGCATAGGAATCATGTATGCAAATAAATTTGCAAAGAACAAAGTGACAGGCATAGGAAGATAAAACAAGGGTAACTTCAAAACTTTTAGCACATAGAGAGGTGTCTCAATACCATGAAAACTTCTACAACCACATTTTCCTCTCTCATAATAATTTTCAGTAGCCTCATGAAGAAACTCAACAATATAACTATCACATAAAGCATGCTTTTCATGATCTACAAGCACTAGAGCTTTATTATAAACACTTTCAAAAGAATCCTCAGGAACATAACATTCATCCTCCTTTAGTAAGCATGGAGGACAATCAAATAATGTAAGGGATAAAGAGTTACTCTCATTAGAAGGTAGGCATGGGTAGCTAATCCATTCTTCCTCCTTTTGTTCATCACTCTCCTCCTCTTTTTCATCTAATGAGATTTCAGGTTCATCAATTTCTTCTTCCATAGGATCCTGCAAGGCATTAGTCTCTTCCATTTGTGGAAAGAATCTCTTAAAATACTCAAGAATATAGCCATTTTCATCCTTGTAATTATCAAAGCAAAATTTAAGTATACCATACACCTCACACTTATAAGGTGAATCATCAATATTTTCAAGCAAACTAGCGAGTTCAAATGCACCCTTCCACGCAATAAATTCCTCAATTTGTTCCACATCATAAAGATCATAATTTCCCTTAACATAGGAAGATATGGTAACATTATCATTATACTCACATTGAAAAGGGAGGTGTTTGTACCTCCTACAGCAACAAGATTTATCAAAGCAATAAGTAACATTATAAGTAGAGCACACGTTTCTAACAATGGTATATAATCTATCAATTTGTCCCCATAAGTGTTTCCCTTTTTGTGACAAGCGGTGTTCCTTATAATAATATTTTTCATCTTCCTTGAACCCACCTTGCCAATAAGCTTAAGTTTCAAAGAAACCAACCATTGACAACAAGCATGATAAGGCAAGACAATAACAGACCAGCAAAAACAACAACTAGAGTAGGAACTAACTTTTTTTTGTATTTTTGATAAAGAAACAAGCAAACAAGGAGAAAATAAACTTAGCTTGAACAATAGTGAATCCAAGTGAACTTGATAAATAAAGTTATGCTCCCCGGCAACGGCGCCAGAAAATAGTCTTGATGACCCAGAAGTATAGGGGGTGTATCGCAGTATTTTCGAGGGAAGTGAAACCCAATTTATTGATTCGACACAAGGGGAGCCAAAGAATACTTATCAGCCTTAACAACTGAGTTGTCAATTCAGCTGCACCTGGAAACAATCTTGCTCACAGCAGTTTATCAGTAGCAACAGTTTTGTAGTAGGAATAGTAAAGTGACGATGCAAACAAAACAAAGACAAGAGTAACAAAAGCGAAATGATGGGATTCGAAAGGTAGGCATAGGGATGGATCGACGGGCGTTGCATGGACAAGACAATTCACATAGCAAAAAGAACATAGGGCAATTTCAGATAAATAAGATAAAGCATCCAAGTACTGGACAATCCTAGGCATGTGTTCCATATATAGTCATACGTGCTCGCAATGAGAACTTGCACAACATCTTTTGTCCTGCCAGCCCGTTTGCAGCGGGACCTCTAGGGAACTACTGGCAATTAACGTGCTCCTTTTAATAGAGCACCGGAGCAAAGCATTAACACTCCATGAACACATGTGATCCTCACATCAAAGCCTTTCCCTTATGATTATCCCGATTTCTGTCACTTCGGGGCCATAGGTTCCGGCCAACGACGTGTGTATACAACTTGTAGATAAGACCAGAAACAATACTATCATAATGATGTCGTCAGATTGATGACAAGTACGCCATGAGGGGGTCCTCGAGGCGTGCGGAAGAGAGGGGGGTGAGACGTACGGTATTCCGGGACGGTGAGCACACAAGTTTACCCAGGTTCGAATCCGCCGGCTTTGGACGGATCCTACTCCTGCTAGCAATCCAGTAATACGGCAGAGCCGGAATATGGGTTACAAGGGTTTCGCCTGTGCGAGTTGAGATTGTAGACTATTGAGGTTAGGCCCTAAAGGCTCTCCCTAGGACAGCTTATATAGATATCCGGCCTAGGGTTTATAGGAGAGATCTATCCGGCTACGACTAAGAGTCTGTTACAGAGTACATCTTGAACTACAAGTAACATCATGGCCTAAGTCGGTAAGTCTTCTGGGCCTTCCCGTAGCCGGATTGGACTCCGTCTTCTCTCCCTGACTGGGCCGCCCGTGAAGCAATGCTCTAACCCGAAGTGGGCCACCCTGGTCAGTGAGGAACTATGAGGATACCCGGAAAGTATATCCCCAACAGCAGCCCTCGGGGGCCTCCAAGATCCAAAGTCGGATTTATCATCGTCTAGCTTGATCTTTGGCTTGCAGAATCTTGAAGGTTTCCTGAAACTTCACAACAAAAGATACGATCTGGGTCTTAAAAAATAAGTCAGACCTTTCAGTTGGTAACTCGGATTTTCCAGCTCATTTTCAAACTAAGCCGGAACTTGGTCTTTAACGCCACCTGACACAAGCATGGTCAAGTCACGTCATCTGACAGCGTTCTGTCAGCACGACCGTTGGTGGGTCCACGGTCCGCAGAACCGAGGCGCCGTTTCAATGCATGCATGGAGATCGAGGTGACGCAATCATCATGTGGGTCCTTCCCAGTTCATTCCACGACGCGTGGTGATTGCACTGTAGCGTTTGCACGAATCTTGGCGCAGGTAGGTGGATATAAGGGGTTTAGATTTCCTCTTCTCCTTTCCACCAGTCCTTTGCCGTCTCCTTTCTTCCCAATCTTCCTGCGCGCACAGAGCCTCCTCGTCCTTCCCCCATAGAAAACTCCCAGCGCCGCCCCTTCAAGGTCACTTTCTCACCGGAGAAAAATGGCTTCTTCATCTTCTTCCTCCGGTTTGGCGGCAGCGGCGGCGGCGGCGAAGGCGGAAGCTGCAGTGGAGAAGGAAAGCTACAGGGGAATCTGGATCACCTGCACCCTCGACGAGGTAGGCCTCAAGAATGTGGAGAAGGAGGGGCTGCTCGTCGCCGGCGACTGGCGGAGCGGCTCCGGCGAAACCGTCCCCAACCCACACGAGGGCGAGAGAGTTCACTTCGGTACTCATCTGGACCGAGGTTTGTCTTTTCCTCCCTCGGAATTCTTCTCCGAGGTGATAGATCACTATGGAGTTCAACTCCACAATCTTCCTCCCAATTCTCTTCTAGAAATGAGCGCATATGCTGCGCTTTGCGAGGGATTTCTCGGCATTAGGTCGAGTTTGCTTCTCTTCCGGTTTTACTTTCATGTCCGGAGGAATTCCATCACTGTCGGTGTTCCTTACATCACTGGAACTATTAGTTTTTCTCTTAGACGAGACCGGGCATATCCCAAAATTTCTGCCAGTGACTCGGTCAAGCAATGGCCAGCCACTTTTTCTACCATAGGGATATTCCGGGTCCCGGCAAAGCTACTGCTTTGCCGGCTTTTGTCGATAGAGCCGCCATGGCCCAACCTTCCTGGGACAAGGCTGCTCCGGCTCTCACAGATGATCTGATCCTCGCTAAGAGGCAGATCGAATATCTGATCAAGCACAATGGTCTGAAGGGATCCGACTTGGTCCAGTGCTGGGTCTCACGCCGGATCTAGCCACTTCAGTGCCACGGGGATAGACTGATGCATTCCATCACGTCTTCTCTGACCGACTTCCTCTGCATCGGCCCCAAGGCCTACACGACTCAAGACATCTAGAGGAGATCCAGCGGCTAGCCAGGCAAGTCCTGGACAAAAGCCATCTATCCCCCGAAGAGGAGGTGCAAGAAGCAGAGGACGTCAAGTTCTCCGACCTTCTCACTCAAGTCCGCCTTCGTGACGAGAGGATCAGGACTAGCGAGCTTCCAACAGCTCCAGTGATCCCTCTTACTCTCGCCGAGAAGGTGGCAGCTGAAGTGAACGCGGGTTTAGACAAACTCACCCGTGAGCAATATGTAAGTCGGAATTCCAACTCTTGTTTTTACATTATGTTATATCATATCCTCTAGCCCCCAAGCATGAAGTAGGATATAGAATCTGAGTTTATGCTTTCATTAGGATGCCAAAGAACGAACTAGTGTAGCCCCTAAGGCTCGTGCTGATATTTAGTAAAAATATTAGCCTGAGTCTTAAGTAGCTTTCTGACTTTGGGTATTCTGACTTACAGAAAGTATGTTCCTATAACCAGGAATTATTTTCCAATGTCTGTAATAAGCGGAGAGAGATCAAAGCTCTCCGGTTAAAAATGCTGAGCTCAAGGTAGCCAAGGATGAAGCTGAAGGTAAATATTTCGAGATTCAAACCTTGTCTTTTGCTTTTTCTATGTCGAATTTTTCTGAACTGTTGTTCTTTTTGTCTTACAACATTGGTGAAACAATCCATCGCTATGATTGAAGAGGCCGAGAACCTCAAAACCCTGGTGGTGGAAAACAAGGGACTTCGCCAAGAGCTGGATAAGCTCAAGGCGGATCATGAAACGAGCATAGCTCAAGTCCTGGAATCCTCCTCCATGGCCACTGAAGAGCTCGATCGCAAGATTACCGCTCAGGATAAAGTAATCTCGGACCTCAAGAATGAGCTTGGCAGAGAGAAGGATATATCCCAGGCGCTCCAGGCTAAACTCCAGAGTCTCCGGGAGGAGAAGACCAAGATTGACGACGTCATTCTTGGTACGTTCCACCTTTCTGACTTATCTTTTCTTCGACTGTTATCAATGTCGGATTTTTCTTGACTTGTTTTGTGTATAGGTCCTCTAAAGTTGTCGGACTCTTCCTCGTCCGAGCCCCACACTCACCGGCTTACCCAAGTCGGTGATCTTCTTCATGACTACCGCCAGTCCCTTGAGGACATTGGCGAGTCTCAGATTCGGACATGCCAAGCATGTCGGATTTTGAGGTGGGACAGGCCAAGGAGATGCCGTAGCTTGTTCAGACTGGAATATGTCCTGGCGCATCGCCAGCAGAATGCCCTCTCCATGGTCATGAGCCACCATGGAAACATGGAAATATGGCAAGTGACTAAAGGGTACTGCAAGGTAGACGAAGACGACCAGGAGCAGGACCTTCAAGCCATCATGCACTCCTACACCGGATATGGGTGCCACGTAGCTGATCTGACCAGCTACGAGATCCCCTTCTTCACCCGCGTGGATACTCCGCCTCCTCCTGCAGAAGAAGCCGAAGAAGTTTCCGACGATGAACGCACCAACTCGGATGCGGATATCTCGAAACAATATCAAGGCGAAGTGACCAGCGAGCCAGTAGATCCTTCATCTCCTCCTGCATCATAGACCACAAACTTATGTATTATTCTGTGAAAGAACATGATGCGTTTTGTAAATATTAAGTACTATGACTTTTTGTTAGTGCTAAGTTTTTTATCTATTCAGCACTTTTGTCCTTAGACTTTTTTTGTGTGCCTGAAATGTTTTCACAAGCACTTATATTTTTCGTCTCGACTTATCGTTTATCTGGCTTTCCGCCTCGTCCCTTTCGTGAGCCGGCTAAACCTTCAGCCGGAAACTTTGCCGAGCAACGGAGCTCAATTGCTAAACCAGTTTAAACTCGGAAACAAAGCCGGCTTCTAGTACCAACAATTCACTACTCGGAAAATGCCCGCATCCGGCAATCAGATAAATAACCAAAGTAAAGACTAGAAATTTTTAGAGTTATACCCGAAGGTAGCAGTTTTTAGAAATCGGAAATCTAGACCAGAACGAACATGAGCATAAAGTACTTTCAAGCATTCTGGGATTTTCGACTATGACATGATCATTCGGAAATAAGATGGTTTAAGAACTTCTCAGAAAAACTTGAGGCAACCAAAACTTTTATTTCTCACAGAACATGTACATATGTATGATTACAAAGAAGGATAAACTAAGAATAAAAGGGACATAGCTGAGCAATATTCCATGGTCTGTCTAACTCATCCGGATTTGTACTGCCTCCAGCTCTCTTTCTCTTCTTAGTAGCAGGTCTTTCTTTGACTGGCCTCATGTCAGTTAAGTAGTACGATCCATTGTGCAATACTCGACTAACTAAAAAAGGCCCTTCCCATACTAGGGAAAGTTTGTGCTTTCTTTGTTGCACAAGCTGGAGGACCAAATCACCTTTATTGAAAGATCTATTTCGGACTCTCTGGCTATGATACTTGCGTAACCTCTGCTGATAGGCTGTAGATCTCATTTCAGCAATGACGCGAACTTCTTCGACTAAGTCGAGATCATTTTGTCGAGAAATCTCGGCATCCTCTTCGATATATGCGGCAACTCTAGGAGAAGTATGAATCAAATCACGAGGAAGAACTGCTTCTGCGCCATAGACCAAGAAGAAAGGTGTGTATCCTGTTGACCTGTTCGGAGTTGTTCGTAAACTCCAAATTACAGAAGGTAGTTCTTCTGCCCAAGCCCCCGCAGCACGTCGTAGTGGTGCTTCGAGTCTTGGTTTCAAGCCTTGTAGAATTAAACCATTTGCTCTTTCAACTTGTCCGTTAGCTTGTGGATGTGCGACTGACGCAATGTCAAGCCGGATATTTTGCTCATCGCAGAATTCAGCCAGTTCTCCCATAGAAAAGTTACTCCCGTTCTCCGTGATAATGCTATGTGGATAACCATACCGGATTATAACATCCTCGACAAATCTTTTGGCTGTTGCTCCATCACAACTAGTGACAGGTTTAGCCTCAATCCATTTGGTGAATTTATCCACCATCACTAAGAGGTAGGTAAATCCACTTGGAGCTTGTTTAAAGGGTCCTACCATATCAAGCCCCCATACCGCAAAAGGCCATGTTATAGGTATTGTTCGCAGCTGATCAGCCGGAACATGAGCTTGCTTGGCGTACTTTTGGCAGCCTTTGCATGTCTTGACTAACCGTTCGGCATCCGCCTGAGCTGTTAGCCAGAAAAAACCATGTCGAAAAGCTTTTGCCACTAAAGATTTGGCTGCAGCATGGTGACCACACTCGCCTTCGTGGATTTCCCTTAAGATTTCCACTCCTTCTTCCAGAGATACACAGCGCTGAAAACCCCCAGAAACACTCCGTTTATGGAGCTCACCCCTAACAATAATATAGGCTTTTGCTCGTCGGATAATCTGCCGGCTCAGCACCTCGTCTTCGGGTATTTTGCCATCTACCAAATAATCAAGGTAGGGTTGAGTCCAGCTGGGAATTACAGCCAGAACTGCTATTAAAGGTGAGTCGGATTTGGTCGGATATTCCTCATCTACTCCCTTTATTGAGGGAACTTTGAGGTGCTCTAAAAATGCACCATCCGGGACCTCCTTCCGCGCAGATCCTATTCGAGATAGTGCATCTTCTTCCTCATTTCCTGCTCGAGGGATGTGCTGAACTTCAAACCCTTCGAACGATTTAGATAGATCATCCACGACGGCTTTGTATGCTGCCATGTGCTTATTTGCATTACAAATATCCGAGACTTGCTGAGCAACAAGATCCGAATCTCCGTAACACATCAAACGTCGGATGCCAATATCCTTGGCAATCCGGATTCCATGCAGCAGTGCTTCATACTCGGCAATATTGTTTGTCGCTGTGAAGTGGATCTGCAACACGTATAATACTTTATCTCCTTGGGGTGATTTGAGCACCACGCCAGCCCCTGAGCCCCCTCGAGCCTTAGACCCATCGAAAAAGAGCGTCCAATATTCCGACTCAGGGAGGACCATGTTCTCCTTCGTCTCTGACCAATCAGCAACAACGTCGGCAAGGATCTGAGATTTGATTGCTGTCTGAGGTTTATACTCAATATCGAAAGCTGAGATCTCTATGCCCCATTTGGCGACACGTCCTGTGGCGTCGCTGTTGTTGATTATGTCTCTCATGGGAGCTTTGCTCACCATGGTAATTGGATGCTCTTGAAAATAGTGTCGTAACTTACGAGATGCTAGGAAAACACCATAAGCCAACTTTTGATAGTGCGGATATCGCTGTTTTGATTCTGTCAAGACCTCGCTGACAAAATAAGTCAGACGCTGCACCAAGTGTTCCTGATTTTCCTCTGGTCTCTCCACCACCATGACGATACTAACGACCTTATTTGTCGCAGCAATATAAAGCAACATCGGTTCCTGAGGTTCTGGCGCTGCGAGGATAGGAGCAGATGAGAGTACTTTCTTCAGGTCTTGCAGTGCAGCTTCAGCTTCGTCAGTCCAGACAAAGTCCTTGGTTTTCTTCAGGAGTTTGTATAATGGTGCGGCTCTTTCACCAAGCAGGCTTACAAATCGACTGACCACAGCAATGCAACCAGTTAGTCTTTGTACATCCTTCAGGCGAGTTGGCCTGGAAATATTAAGTATAGCCTTGATTTTGTCGCGGTTCACCTCTATGCCTCTTTGAGACACGATGAAGCCTAACAATTTCCTGGCTGGTATTCCAAAGAAATTTTTTTCGGGTTAAGCATGATGTTGTATTTTCGTAGATTGGCGAACGTTTCCTCCAAGTCGGAAATGAGTGTTTCCTTCTTTCTGGACATCACCGCGATATCATCCACGTATGCATGTACATTGCATCCGAGTTGGTCGTGGAGGCAACGCTGCGTCGTGCGCTAGTACGTAGCTCCTGCGTTCTTCAACCCAAAGGGCATCATAACAAAACAGAAGGTTCCGAAGGGGGTTATGAATGAAGTTTTGACCTCGTCAGATTCCTTCATCTGGATTTGGTGATAACCGAAATATGCGCGTCGAAAGCAGAGGAGTTCGAGCACAGTAGAATCGATAACTTGATCAATTCTAGGCAAATCGAACGGATCTTTTGGACAAGCCTTGTTCAAGGCAGTATAATCAACACACATCATTAAATCAGTGGTGTCCTTTTTAGGGACCATTACAGGATTGGCCGACCACTCAGTGTTGATGACCTCTTCTATGAATCCGGCTAACTCGAGCCGTGCTAGTTCCTTAGCTATTGCCTTACGCTTTTCGTCACCAAACCATCGTAAGGACTGTTTGATGGGTTTAGCATTCGGGTTTACATTTAGAGAGTGCTCGGAAAGTTCCCTAGGTACTCCGGTCATGTCAGATGGCTGCCATGCGAAGATATCTTGATTTGCTTGGAGGAACTTGACGAGCGCGCTTTCCTATGCGCTATCTAGGCCTACGCCTATCTGGGTCACCTTGGAGGGGCCATCTTCCTTCAACGGTGCTTTATTCGTCTCTTCTGATGCCTTGAACTCCGGATTTGGCTTGGTAACCTCCTTCTTCATTGCGGGCATCTCAGACGGATCTATGCTCTTCTTGATCTCCTGGTACTCCTGGGCTTGCAGCACGGCTTCAGCAAAGGCGGCATTTCCATCCTCGCACTCTCGAGCTTTCTTCGGTTCTCCCCTGATGGTGATCACGCCGTGGGGACCTGGAATTTTCATCATATTGTAAATGTAACATGGACGTGCCATAAAAGCCCAGTAAGCCAGACGTCCGAATATAGCGTGGTATGCGCTCTTGAACGGGACCACTTCGAAGGAAAGTGCCTCCGTTCGATAATTCTTTGGAGTTCCAAAGGTAACATCCAAAGTGATCTCTCCCAGGGAATTAGCTTGTCTTCCTGGGACAACTCCGTGAAAAATCACAGAGCTATGGTTCAGCTGTGTCTCCGAGATCTTCATCTGGCGTAGCGTTTCGACATAGAGAATATTGATGCTGCTACCACCGTCCATGAGGGTCTTGGAGAAACCATAACCGTCAATAAGTGGGTTGATGATTAAGGCGTATTTTCCTCACCTGTGTAGCTTAGGCGGATGATCATCGCGGTCAAACGTGATTGCCACTTCCGACCAGTCCAGATACTGGGGGACAGCCGGAACTATTGCATTGAGCTCGTGTAGAACTGCTTTCTTGACCTTTGCTAGTTGAGATCCGAGGAAGGTGACATAAGTGTCCTTCTTGGTTGGAAAAGTCTTCTTCCCTTCCGACTTGGGATTTGAAGCATCAGCTTCTTCCATGTCAGAATCCTCCTTGGTCTCTTTGTCTTTTTTGGGATTTTTCTTTCCCTTCTTCCGCTTAGCTTTGTAGCCCGCGGTGTCATCTCTTTTGATGTCGTCGTTGAAACGACATTGCGTTGGTGTGGGACGAGCCCCCACTGGCATCTAGGTGATGCACACATGGGTTATTGGCAATGTCGGCCCAAGAGTAGGTTTTGCCTGGTTGTTGTTCTCCTCTACCTTAGACCCTTGATGTCCCACGGCCACGCCCGCGGCCTCCACCACGTCCTCCTCATCCTCCAGACCCGAAAACAGTAGTGACTACTGCTGTTTCCGCGTTGGGTTTTTCTTCCGAGGTGTTTTTGTGCTTCTGAGCTTGTTGCTTTGGTTGTTTTGCCGACTGAGGCACAGCTAGGGCATTTAGTAGTCCTTCTGCATCGTCGTTAGCGTCTGCATACTTGCTCGCTGTTTCTATCATCTCTCCCAAATCGGTAACCTTGTCACACTTCAAGCGATGGCGTAGTAAACCAATAGGGAGACCTGCGATGAAAGCTTCAATCACAGTTTGATCATTTACTCCTTCGCAAGAGTTCTTGGTGTCGATCCACCGTCTGAGGTAATCCCGGCAAGTTTCTCCGGCTTTCTGGGTGCAACGCTGTAGGTCTCCAACCGTACAGGGCCTCCGATATGTGCCTTCAAAATTCCGAAAGAACGTGCTTTGTAAATCATACCAGTTATGGATGGTGTTTGCCGGAAGTTCATTGAGCCATGATCGTGCCGTCTTCCACAACATAAGTGGGAGATATCGGGTTGTGACCAGGCTGTTTCCGCCTTTGGCGATGCAGCAAGCTTGGAAGAAATCCTATAACCAGGTGTCTGGCCGAGCAATGCCATCATAGGCTTGGATATGTCTTGAGATAGCAAATCCTTCCGGGAATTTTGTAGGTCTGATGCGTGGACCGAAGCACTTTGAGCCCACGTACACGTCATCATTTTCATAGCGTCGAGCCTCTATGTTGGAGTTAATCATGTGTCTTGCGTCATTCGGGGATAGAGATCATCCCGAATGCCGGCTGTGGCTGCGGTGCCATGGAGCCGGACTTCGGCTTCTGCCACCACCTCCTCCGCCATGTCTTCCTCCTTGCCCTCCATGGGAGCCATTGTGATGACTGTGTGGTGGAGAAGGTGGAGCAGCTGGATAGTTTCCGGCTGATCGCCGGCCTTCGTCCGGAACGTCATTATTCCGATTTCGGGGAGGGTCTTGACTACGATGAGCCCCCTGCCGGCTTGTACCTGCATGGTTTCCGTTGTTCCTTCGTCTGTCGTTCCCACCATAGTGAGGCTCAGCCGGACGGTTCTCATGTCTAGGAGGCGGCATTCTCTGACGATCCTCCTCCCGACGTTTCTCTTTATCTTCTCCCCTTCGATCCTTAGATTCTCGTCGGGGTGGATTCGTCGGATTCAGGGCAGCAATGGCGTCTTTCTCGGCCGCTGGTGCGACATTGCCCCAACCGCGTGTGGTTTTGCGATGCTGTTCTGACGATTCGGTTCTCGAATAATTGTCTTCCCGTCGTTCGGGGCGATAATACTGCTCCGGAACGTAATGGGGTCTTACGTCAGCCCATGCCGGATCTGTGCGACATTGGTCAGCATCTGAGACCAATTTTTGACTTCCGGACAGGGCGACCTTTTGCTGCTCCAGTCCCTTGTTGAGTAGCTTGATACCCAAACGGATCTCCTCTGGTCCTGGATTAGCCGATTGAATTTCTCAGACTGCCACGGTATTTTGTACTGGTGTTGGGTATACCCAATCTCCGTTGCTATCTTTCTGTGGCTTCCCCATCTCATCTCCAAAAAGGACGGCACAGACACGTGGGAATTGGTTGTCATCTATGTGACGCTTCCGTGTCTTCTGATGCAGACGAGACATGTACTCCTTGTTCGACATGCGTTTCTTCTCCACCTCGATGTTTTTGGCTTCATCGAGGAGTTGTTGATGATGCGCTTCTAGGGCTTGCGCCCTTTCATCCAGCCCATCTGCAGTAAGCTCTGCAGCTATAGGGATAGGTGTAGTTAATGCCGCATCGATGAGTTTACGCGCACCTTCAGTGATCACGTGTCCATCCACCGATGCTTCTTTCTTCAGCTCGTCTGGGATCAGTGCTCCATCCGAGTCTTCTTCGTATTCCTCGGCAATTACTTCCTCTGTCAGAGGGTCTTTTGTCGGGGTCTTGTTTTTCTTGTTCTTCTTCTTTGCCTTCTTGGCAGCGCCGGTAGCAAAGACGGCTTTGGGCCCGTTTCCCGGAGTCAAGCTCTGATCGGTACTTTTGGACATTTGGACTTCGGGATTGTCTCCAAGGTCCATGTCATCCTGCGCTTTGGGAGAGTGTTCCCCGGATCCTTCATCCATGGCTTCTCCTTCTTCTGCAGCTTTGGAGTTATCCTCCTCTTCATATTCCGCGGAGAACTTTCGGAAATCTGCTGACGTCATCGACTCATCCGAGGATGTGGGTACATCGGCGTTTGTTCCAATTGCCTCCAGCACCGAGTCAGCGTTTTCTCCAGCATCGGTAGAGCTGGATCCGGATCCCACGTATCCGACGAAGTGCGACGTGTGCTTCCTGAGGTACCTGCGGCTTTCGCGATCAGCCATATCAAAACTTTTGACGGTCTCGAGGATTGCATCTGTGCTTTCACCTTGCAGTATCATACGTTGTAGTGTGTACCTTAGGAAAGGCCTGTCTGTTCCAGCATCATCAGAGCCGGAATCAGTGTCGTTGATATGCTCCTCCTGGATTTCAACTTCCACGGGTGGGTCGATCTGGGATCTGGCTCCTCTAGGGAGATCCACTCCAGATTCGACGTTGAACGCTAGGTCTTCTTCAGGTTCGGATTTCTCCACTATCTCTGCAACTGGTGAAGGCTGGTGGGATTAGGGTTTTCTGAGATCCGGAACTCTGCTGCCTCCGCAGACAAAGGGGACCCAGAAATTCTTCTGCCTCTATCATCACCACTAGGGTGGGTTGGGCAGGTTCAGTGAAACCGATGTAAACATCGATCTCGCCAAAAGACATGATTGTGTAGGCAGTCACGGCCTCCTTTGCCAGAATCCAAGTCTCGTCGAGAACGATGAGAGGGACATCGCTGGCGTAGAGGATGCGACCGACGGCGATAGTCTTGCCGATGCTGATTCTTGCAGATTCTGCTCGGAACGCAGATCCGTAGCTCACTTGCCCCACTGTGGGCGCCAACTGTCGTCGGATTGATGACAAGTACACCATGAGGGGGTCCTCGAGGCATGCGGAAGAGAGGGGGGGTGAGACGTATGATATTCCGGGACGGTGAGCACACAAGTTTACCTAGGTTCGAATCCGCCGGCTTTGGACGGATCCTACTCCTGCTAGCAATCCGATGTCTGGCAGAGCCGAATATGGGTTACAAGGGTTTCGCTTTGTCGAGTTGAGATTGTAGACTATTGAGGTTATGCCTAAAGGGTCTCCCTAGGACAGCTTATATAGATATCCGCCTAGGGTTTACAGAGAGATCTATCCGCCACGACTAAGAGTCTGCATTATAGAGTACATCTTGAACTACAAGTAACATCATGGCCTAAGTCGGTAAGTCTTCTGGGCCTTCCCGTAGCCGGATTGGACTCCGTCTTCTCTCCCTGACTGGGCCGCCCGTGAAGCAATGCTCTAACCCAAAGTGGGCCACCCTGGTCAGTGAGGAACTGTGAGGATACCCGGAAAGTATATCCCCAACAAATGAATCAATAATACGTTCAGATCTGAAATCATGGCACTCGGGCCCTAGTGACAAGCATTAAGCACAACAAGGTTGCAACAAAGTCATAAAGCACTAATATAGATACTAGGCACTATGCCCTAACAATCTGATGCCATTACATGAATGATCTCATCCAATCCCTACCATCCCCATAGCCTACAGCGGGGGATTACTCACTCATAGATGGGGGAAACATGGATGGTCGATGGAGAAGCGATGGTGATGATGATGGTGGAATCTGGTGGTGGCGGCAGAGCGGAACTCCTTCTGGAAAAACGTCGACCCCCCCGAAGTTTTTAGGTCAAAAGGCTTCTTATAGGCAAAGAGGGAGACCGAGGGGGTGCCTGGGGCCATCACACCAGGCCCTGGCGTGGCCAGGCCCAGCCCGCGCCTGGGGGGGTGTCCAGCCCCTGGCCCTCCTCCGTCTCGTATTCTGGATCCGTGAGTCTTCTAGAAAAATAGGCACTTTGGCTTTTGTCCCGTCCAATTCCGAGAATATTCATTTTCTGACTTTCCTGGAACCAAAAACAGCAAAAAACAGGCAGCTGACACTGTGGCTCTTGTTAATAGGTTAGTCCAAGAAATCATATGAAAAGTACTCCAAAGTGTGGAGAAAACACAAGAAAGTGGATAAAACCAAGCATGGAGCATCGAAAATTATAGATACATTTGCAATGTATCACAAAGGCACAAGAAAAAGGGCATATCATATCACATATTATGAATTGCATGTGATGTTAATCCTTTATGCATCTTGTATTGCTTAGATCGCGACAGTAGCAATATAAGATGATCCCTCTCACGAAATATCAAGTAATAAAGTGTTCGTCCTTAGTAGGCACCGTTACTAAGACTCGTCGTTTTGAAGCATCACGTGATGATTGGGTGTTATAGATTCTACGTGTGCATACAACGGGTGCAAGCCAGATTTGCACATGTGGATACTAAGGTTAACCTTGATGAGCCTAGCATGTACATACATGGCCTCGGAACACAAAATACGGAAAGGTAAAGCATGAGTCATATGGATGATGTGATGAATATGTTGATTGTTCGCCTTTGAAGCTTCATCTTCTCTCGTGAAGATCGGACTTTGTGTAGTGGATTTAGTTCATGTAATCACCAAAACGACTCGAGGGATATTGGTTTTGAGTGGGAGTTCAAACAGTAATATGATTAAAGTTGAACACAATTTATCATAAATTAAATCAAAGTGAATTTGCATAATTTGTCGTAGTCATTGGCATCCGTTCACTACCTTATGCTTAGTTATAGTTGAGATAATAGAACTATAGAATTATGGATATTTACTTTACGAACTAGTATTGTATTGTTTTGAGTGTCAATCTAAAGTTTAAAAGTCCTATTACAAACTTTCAGCAAACTCCATTTACTTTGTTAGGTTTGGTAATTAGTATTAAATCAAGAGCAACAATTCCAGTATTAGTACCTAATATCATGTTTGCCTCCATGATCCTTGACATTCAAAAGGTTGATTTAGTATCAAGGTTATCTAGGAGTTGAAAGAAATGTTTTAGAAACAATCATGTGTGGTAGATATTGTGATATCTGAAACAATGTTTTTGGTTGCGATATCTGAAATAATGTTTTTGGTTGCAATATGATAGAGTATAATCTAGAAAAATACATGTTCTCATATTGTATGAGAATTTGTGAAGGTTGGAGACGTTGGATGTCCTAATATTCCAAAAAGGTTTTGGGAACTAACATTATACTCGCGATTCACCTTTACAAGCTACAGTAGATTGATCATGAAAGTTGTCATGATAAGGTTGAATAGAAGTTATAGGTAAAATATTTACTACACTAAAATATTACTAAAGAATGGACTTTGAAAGAACACCAAATATTTGATAATGGTAATCTACTTCAAAGTGCAAGTCCAAAGGTATTAGTATTTGACTATACACGCTTTAGACTGTGTGTCATGTGTATGGCGCCACTATTGATGTTGATAGATTCTTTTAAAAGGAAAAGGAAATGATGAAAGAGAATCTCAGAAATATTTGGCGGAAAAGAAAAGACTAGAAATGTCCAGCTTAGGTATCTAGATGATATACATATTATGGTTGTATTCTTTGCTTGTTAAACAATGTGGTTGTTGGGTATTGGATACAGAATTTGTTGGTATGAAGTGTCATACAAAACAACACAATTCATGAACTGCAGTGCCTAAGTAACTAGCAAGAGAATATGTGATGATGTTCATTAGAAACAAATACAGTGTGTTTGTGTTTCTCGTTGACATCAAAGCTTGCCTTCAAGATTTGTTTTAATAATTTTTATTTTGATGAGGTATTATGAGAACAAAAAGTTGTTCAAATAATTACCGTATTGCATAATAGATTGATGATATATAAGTTTGATTGGAGAAATCACGTCCATAAAACTAATGCTAAAAATGTCACAAGACAAATGATTGAATGATAAGATACGAAGTGATATCACCGTTTAATTATATTGGAAAGAAAACATGTAGAAACTCCATGTTGATGGAATTTTGGAGTCTTTTGATTTTGATCAAATAACATTTGTGGGACTTTCCTGGAGTTAGTTGAAATTTCGTTCAAAGGCCAAAGAAGAATGAACGACTAACTTATTGGAATTTGTACATATTGATGTGTGTAGTCCATTATGTGTAGTTGTGAGCGATGGATTTCAACGTCATATGCTTTCTCCGGAAATTTGAGTGAATATATATGTATATTTACTTAATGAGTAAGAAGTATGGAACATTTGAAAATGTTCAAATAATTTCAAGATGAAGTGGAAAATCATTGTAACAAGAAAATAAAAAGTTTATGATTGGATCAAAAAGGAAGATATTTGAGTTACAGGTTTAGCAAAACACCTAAAAATATTTGAGGAATCATTCCATAGATTTGCATTTCCTAAAACACCATAGTAATATGGAGTGTTCGAGATATGTAATGATACCTTGTTTGACATGGTAAGATCAAAGTTGTCATTTATAAAACTTCCATTATATTTGAAAGATCAAAGCTTTAGAGACTACCGCTTTTATACTGAAAAGAGCTCCAACGTGATCCGTTGAAATGACACCATATAAGTCATGGTTTGGGATAAAATCCAAGTTGTCCTTTCTTAAATTTTGGTATGCTAGGCATAAGTAAAATGTTTACAAACAAAGTCGGATGAACATGTCTTTGTAGGTTATTTCGAATAAACGTTTGGTATTCCTCCATAACACCGAAGACAAAAGTGTTTGTCACTTAGAACGTCGAGTTTCTTGAGAAAGAATTTTTCGTGAAAATGAAGTGGGAGGACAATAGAACTTTAATAAGGTTAATGAACCTTAGCTATATTTGCTGAGTTGCGCAGCGCCAAAAAATGTCCCGGAGGCAGCCACAATTCTCATGGCTGACGTGCCTCAAAGGTTGTGGTCACGGAGATCTAAGTTCCTATTGAACCAAGTAGGTCAGGTAAACAATCAAATACCAAGATTTAAGAATTAAATCATTATTGTTTGACAATTATGAACGGACTACTTGCAAAGAAGCAATGATGGACCCTGACTTCGTTAGATGGCTTGAAGCCATAAAATCCGTGATAGTTCCATACACGAAAATGTTTGACATCTATAAAATCCCTTTGAACTTGGAAGACCCTCTAGAAAGGTGTAAAACCTATCGGTCATATTTGGATCTATAAAGAAATAGACATGGATGTTTGACATCTATGAAATAGTCGACATGTCGGGAAAGAGTTTACGACAATGTTCAAGGAGTTGATTATGACAAGATTTGATCTTTAGCGATATTTGGTCCGGACGGATTAATGTAGCAACCACTACATATATTTTTGGTATATGGTAGTTGAACAAACAAAAAAAGTTCTTCTAATAGAATGGTTACCTAGGACATGTACATGACACAATCCAAAGGGTTTTGTTAATTCAAAGGATGCTAAAAGGGCATGCAAACTTCAATGGTTGAACCAAGCATCACGGAGTTGGAATCTTCACCGTGATGAAGTTGTTAAAAGAGTTTAATTTCACTGGAGACAATGAAGATGCTTGCATTTGCAAGAAATAAGTGGGAGCGCTAAGACATATTTCTAATACATTATGTGAAATACATATTTTTGATGGGAAATGATGTATATTTTATTGATACAGGTTAAGAATTTCATTAAAATTTAAATTTGATGAAAGACTTAGGCATAACCCAAATATTAAGCATCAATGTCTATATGGATAGATTGAGGTGCTAATATGATTGTGCCAGAAGTACATAGATGAGATATTGAAAGATTTCAATATGGAAACAACAATAAAGGTTCATGTCGCATGGAAAAGGACTGAATCAGGATTCGAGTGTTTTGACACTTGGTGAGTGAAATCACAAGAATATTTGATCAATCATTCTGTCAGATGTACACATCCAGATATGTCCTATTCTCTAAATGTTATGAGCACATACCAGAATGACTCATACGATGATCATTGGACGATAATGAGGATATTCTTATGATCTTTGACAGAACTAAGAAGATGTTATTTATATAGAGGTGACAAATAGATAGTTAGTTCATTGTGAAGTGTTAATGATACTAGTTTTGTCACAAAATAAAAATTAAGTTTATCTGAATTTAAACTATGGGTGGCACAATGTAATGGAAAGGAGATTCCATAACAGATTTGGATGAGTTCCAAAGTTAAGACATTGTGATTTATACTACAACAAAAGGCTAAGTATATGACTGCTATTTAGCAGCAAAAGAGAGCATTTATGTCAAGTAGTTTGTTATCAAACTAGGTGTGGTTTATAGCGGGATAATATTATGAAGATATATTGTACGGCAATTGTATCGACATGATTTAACCCCAACGAACTAAAAGTCTCACCAAAGGACCAAATTTATACAATGCCATCTCACTAAAGAATGAGTGATGCGTAGAGATGCAAATACATGCAAATACACACGGACCTAAAAGTGTCAAATCCGATGATTTTGTTTGCCACTAACAATAGTCTATATACAACACCAGAAAGCCACAGGTGTTGAATGCACAAGTTTTTTAACTAGATTATTGACTCTAGTGCAAGTGAGAGACTGTTGGAGATATGCCCAAGAGGCAATAATAAAGTTGTTATTATTATATCTTTGTGTTTATGATAAATGTTTGCATCCCATGCTATAACTGTATTAAGAGGAAATATTAATACTTGTGTGTTTTGTAAACATAAAAGAGTCCCTAGTAAGCTTCTTGTTAAACTAGCTTGTTGATTAATAGATGATCATGGTTTCCTGATCATGGACATTGGATATTATTAATAACAAGATCATATTATTAGGAGAATGATATGATGGACATTCCCATAGTAAGCATAACATAAGAGCGAGTCATTAAGTTACTTTGCTACAAGCTTCTAAATACATAGTTACCTAATCCTTCGACCATGAGATCATGTTAATCACCAACACTGGATGGATGCTTTGATAACATCAAACGCCACTTTGTAACTAGGTGGTTATAAAGGTGGCATTGGGTATTCTGAAAGTATGGATTGAAGCACATGGATCAAGAGTGGGATTTGTCCATCTAGATGACAGATAGATATACTCTGGGCCCTCTCGGTGGAGTGTCATCCAATTGGCTTGCAAGCATGTGACTAGGTCACAAGGGATCTCACATCTCAGTATGAGTAAAGAGTACTTATCAGTAACAAGGTTGAACTATGTATGGAGATGCTGATGATCGAACCTCAGATAAGTAAAGTATCACGCGACAAAGGGAATCAGTATCGTATGTTAATGGTTCATTCAATCACGAAGTCATCATTGAATATGTGGGAGCCATTATGGATCTCTAGGTCCTGCTATTGGTTATTGATCGGAGAGGTGTCTCGATCATGTATGCATAGTTCGCGAACCGTAGGGTGACACACTTAAGGTTCGATGTTGTTTAAGTAGATATGGAATGTGAGTTAGATATCGAATGTGGTTTGGAGTCTCGGATTGGATCCAGGACATCAAGAGGAGGTCCGGAATTGTTCGGAGAATAAGATTCCTATAAAGGAAGTCATCTTCCGGGGTTTGGAAAAGTTTTCGGTATTTTGACCGAAGCTTCTAGAAAGTTCTAGAGGGCCACCAGTGGGCCCACCACCCCGGGAGGGGCCACATGGGCTCAGGGGATGCTGCGGGGCCCCATGGGCCAGTCGCACCAAGCCCAAGAAGCCCAGCCGGCCAAACCCTCTAGGGTTTTGATGGATCCCTAGAAAATAGGGGGAAGACTTGGGAGGAAAGTTAGCTCCCCCTCCCCTTGCGCTGGCCCTAGAGGTGGAGGGAGAAGGGGTCAGCCCTAGCCGCACCCCTGCCCCTTCTTCACCTCAACCCTATCCACCATCCTCCTCCTCCTCTTCCTTCCTGCTCTGGCTAAGGCGATGCCCTGCAGGATTCTCTCCTGTACGTGTGATCGAGTGCGGAAGCGCTGCTGGAACGCGGCACCGGAAGGATCGCCAACGCGATTTTGAGAACAATAAGTGATCGACTACATCAACCACGAGATCCGATCCCGTTAACGCTTTGGATCTTCGAGGGTTAGTTCTCATCTATCTCGTTGCAGCTATCTCGTAGATTAGATCTTGGCTTTTCCATTGATTAGATCTTGGTTTTGTGCGTTCTCGCTGTAGATTTTTTTATTTTCTATGCTACGAACCCTACAGTGCCTGACAAGAAGAAAGCAGGACATCGAAAGCAAACACCATAAGAATCTATAAGAGCAGGCAACAAAAAGAAAACACATACCGTCGACATGATGCGATCTATCTTTCTTTAGCAGCTCTTCCATCATCAGACTTCTCTGATACTCCTTGGCGAATAGACTCACAGAGCTGAAAAAATAAAAAAACTCTAAAAATTAAAAAAAAAGAAAAACGAGAATCATCATACTAAAAAATATGAAAATAGATCGACAAAAGAAAAGAGATATACCGTCGTACCAGAAGAGCGGACAAAGAATACGAAAACCTGCAAATACAGAAAGTTCACTGCTCAGTCGAAAGAAAGTAAAGAAAAGCATGTGGGTAAATAAGCACACATACCGTGAGAAGAGATGCTTTATAAGAAAGCCAAGCCTATAGGAAAACAGAAAAAAATCAGCATTCAAAGACGTTAGAGAAAAGCAGCTCATAGGTAAACGGGAAAAGTAAAATAAGAACCCGTAGAGGTTCTTTCTGGCAAGATGCATGATCCTACCTTGCGAGAAGAGCCGGAGGAAGTTGTCGTGCATGGAGGCAGAAGGGTAAGGAGGAAGAGGGTTGGTGTCCATACGCCCGATAGAAAATAGCGGGGAAGGAAAATCTAGGTACTTCTGTTTTTTTTCCGCGAGACGCAGATGAGAGGATTAATAATGACCTCTCCACAAGAATACGTGCACAACTATTGTCTGCACTGTCGCATAGAGTGTACGCAACTAGCTGTGCTATTAGACACGAGGAACCGCAGACGTCTAGAGTCTATGCAGCCAGATCGGCAACCTGCCACGATGAACCACGTCCGGCTAGGGCCTACGATGCCACATCGGATGTCCGCGGGCCCAGCTGCTGTGATGAACTATGTCCGGCTATAGTCTAAGTGGCCACGTCCATTCTGGGCGGCCCCTCCGGTCGCGAGAAAACTCAAATGTCTATGGTCTACAATTCTACGATGATTCCCAAGGACACGATAACACCACCACATGGACTCTGGGCATGCCCCACATCCACGAGAAACCGCGGGCATATATGATCTACAATGCCACGACGGGTCGTTGCGATACCCACGGAGGCGATAAGAAATGTTTCACCCTGGCCTGTAGCGGGGTCCGCCTCACCGGATAGCAGGGCTCCGTTGCGACGTCGCCGCGTGTCCTCCTCGGCATCCATCCCACGGCCAAAAAGAATCGAGACGACGTTAATAGCAATTTAAGCCAAAATAATCTAACGCTATTATTTATTCCTGATACGTGGAGCAGAAATAAGAATGGTGGCCAAATTAATCCTAGCACCATGGTTGTTGAATGAAAATCTAGAGCGGTGGCCAAACTAATACTGTACTTTTGATGATTGAAAATCTAGAACCAAACCTAGGAAACCACGTACATGAGCCACAAGAAAGGAAATATGAAAGAAAATAAAATCTGAGCAACAAAATCGCTATGTGTAACATGGGCGTGAAAACAAGGTGCTGGGGGCACATACACAAGCACGAATCCAGATCGTCTTCATCGTGAGTAGAGACCAGGGAAAGACACGGATCTGCAACTCAAGAAAAGGAAGAGAGAAAATAAATCATGATTTTGGTGTTGGTGGAGCTGACCCCTTCCCGTCCTAGATCCGTATCGAGATAGCATATCGGTGACCGCTTCCAGAGATTCTCACCCGCGGACACGTTCGAGGCAGCCACGGCCGGTGGCGAGACCTTGCAGCGTCACAGCCCCCTTGCTCGGCGTCATGATATCGCCATCCATCGGCGACGCCGACGAGGATGAGAGAAATCGGGGAAACACGGGCATTAGAAGCTTGTCCATTAGGAGCTCGTGGAACATCAGAGCATCTTCACCATGCATGCCACACCTCGGCAATAGCTTGTCCCAGCCAAGCTCTAGGTGACCTCGCCGCCGACTATGCCTGTACCTTGTCGCTCCAATACCTCTCACAAACTGTCTCTAAATTGGGAGGGCAAGATAAATAGGATGCTAAAGAGGATGGAGATGACAAACTGAGTTGTGCTCTGGTGGTTAGGTTCCGTGTGGTGGAACCAGCCCACCTAGGTCCAAGTTCTAGACTTGACTTGGGTGTTTGTATTATCTGGATTTATTCTAAGATTTAACCGGCGATGTTCTTTCAGTGGTACGTGACGTGCCCGTGAACTACTACGGCCACACCATGGCACACCAAAGGGAAAAATAACCAAATGCACAAGACGATGACACATGGGCTTTGCGGCACACATCAACACCATGTGCACGTCACATTATCGCCAAGCATGACGAGGAAAATGCTACACGGCACCAAGAATGCACACAATAAGTTTCAACGAGAATGCACAACCACAATAAAACACGTGTCGACACCTCCTAAATTCTTAAGGCATCCCAAAATTCCCAAAAAAAAGAGAAACATGCAAGTTTAGGATCTTACATATTATACTTGACCATGAAGGCACGCTTTGCTGCACCCGTCCTTCTCGAAAAAAGGGGATAGAAATATTTAAGAGAAAATGAACGATATCTATGTAAAATGTATTAAAGTATCTCGGTTTGTAGCATGGACAAAACATATTGAGTATGCCCAATTATATAACGGTAGTTTAGGGTTTCAGTGGTCTTAGCCTCCACCAGTGATCTCTTTATATATACACAACAGGGTACAATACACGTATGAGTCTGTACGGGAGTACAAACCAATTTTATCTCTAATACATCCCCTCAATCTAAATTAGCTAGTACATACAAGATATAGATTGGTTCAGAATCGGTCTAACATCTGTCGTGTGGCTGGTTTCACAAACGCATCAGCCAATTGATCACCAAAAGAGATAAAGTTCACCTCCAAAGCACCATTAGCGACTCTCTCACGCACAAAATAAAAATCAATCTCAACGTGCTTAGTATGAGCATGGAACTCCGGATTTTCTGTCAGGTAGGTAGCCTCCAAATTATCACACCATAAAATGAGGACTCACTACTGAGAAATGCCGAGTTCTTTGAGAAAGGAATCGACCCATATAGCTTCACCAGCTCCATTTGCTAATGCCTTATACTCTGCCTCGGTACTCGATCTTAAGACAGTCGGCTGTTTCTTTGAACTCCATGAAATTAGTTTTGGTCCAACAAAGGCTACAAAACCTCCAGTGGAGCGACGATCATCAACACACCCTGGCCAGTCAGCATCTATAAATACGCTAATGCCCACAAAAGGAGACTTGTGGAGAATCAAGCCAATGTTTAAAGTTCTTTTGACATAGCGTAGAATATGCTTAACTGCTTCCTAGTGTACCTCCGTAGGATGAGAGAGGAACTAGCACACCTTGTTGACCGCAAAAGAAATATCTGGACATGTAAGTGTTAGATATTGTAGATCACCAACTATACCACGGTACCGGAAATAATTTTTAGTATACAATGGTGAACCAGAATCACGAGATAGTTGCTCCATTGGCACAAGTGGAGTTGAAATGGACTTGCAATTCTTCATGCTGACTCTATGAAGAAGATCAAGTGCATATTTACGTTGAGTCAATGTCATCCCCTAGAAGTCTAAGCCGCTTGAAGTCCAAGAAAGTACACACCAAGATCCTTGATAGGAAAAACGTCAAAAAGAGACTGTAACAAACGATCAACGACAGCAGGACTAGAGCCAGTAATAACAATTTCATCAACGTAGAATAGCATGTAGATGCTAACATCACCATGAATTAAAATATACAAAGATGTATCAGCCTTAGAAGAAACAAAACCGAGCTAAAGCAGAAGAGCACTCAACTAGGCATACCATGCCCGAGGAGACTGCTTAAGACCATATATAGCACGCTACAACTTGTATACATGAGAGGGATACTTCTTGAAAGAGTATGAGTTTGGCGGAATATGACAAATATATTATTAAGCCTCATGGACGAGTATATATAGACGTATAAAGGATCATCTTGAAGTACGAGTCAAGTTAGGACTGTACGTAAACAGATCCTAACTCTATCTAAACTACCAGAACAACCGTATATACCTAATACTCTAACACTTCCCCGCAGTTGTAGCGATAGCGTCGTGAACAACTGGAACGTCGCGGACGGTCAGACTGTAGATAAACCGAAGTAGCATCCAATAGGCTGACATTCCCCTGCAGTCCGAGTGGGAACATCGTGGACGATGTCCCATCGTGGTAGCTTGGACTGTAGAGGAAGCTGATGAGATGCTCAAGCGAGATGATAGCCCTTGTGCCAATGTCGAGGGAGCCGAGAGCGTGAGGCGGTTCCGAGGTCGGGTTAGCCGTTGTGAGGGGTCACCGTGGTGGATGTCGTGGTTGGGGATGCTGGTGTCGAGGTAGCCGCACGTGAATCCGCATGCGCATAGTGCGCGAGGAGGATGACGGAGATGCGTCGAGGCAGTCGTCGTAGGGCCGCGGAAGCTTGTCGAGGGTCCGCGGAGGCTTGCGGAGGGGGGCTTGCAGAGGGTCTGCGGAGGCTTGCTGTAGGGCCGCGATAGCTTGCCAAGGGGTGTCGATTCTAAAGTCGATGCAGTCCGAGCCGTTGAGGTCGAGATGCGGCCATAGTTTTGCCAGAACTAGGCACACGACGGGGAAGAACACACACTCCGGTTTTGCTAGAACCGAGTACAAGAAGAAGAGCTTATCAGTGACATGGTCGAGGCAGTCCTAGAGGAAGGTGTCGATGTCGAAGAAGACTTTGTCGAGGCCAACAAAGACAAGGCGTCGATCTGAGATTGCCAGGATCGGGGACGCGTCGGGGACGAAGGCACACACCGGTGTTGCCAATACCGGGCACGCAAGGGCAGTGACAAAGATGTAGAAGGCGGCGAAACGAACGACGGCCTGGAGTGGTCATGTTGGACGCCTAGATTGGCGCGATGGCGGTACTCGAAGTTGGCGAAGAAGAATCCAGCGTGACGAAGACCATGCATAGACATAGGCGACCCACACCATGGGAGGTGGCGCGGAGATAGCCTGGAGCGTCGGTGCGCAGGGACGGTGATGTAGACTGCGTGCAGCGATCCTATGACCCATTGGGGAGGCATAGCTGCAGGGCGCAAGTCGGTGCAGCAGCTGGGAGACCACCAACGACGTACATGCCAAGGAAGGCGCGTTGAAAGCCGATAGCATGGACCAAAGGCGGTGGCACTGCAGCCTGAAGGGGCGACAAAGCACCAGCCCGTAGCTCAATCGGTAGTAGGCGCATGCTCCAGGACGTGCTTGGCGTAGATGGGCGCGAGATGGGTTGATCAGACCGACGGTGTGCCATATGCACCTTGGAATTGACTATGCATAGATCGGAGTCGATGGCGGCGTTGTTGGTGAAGTCCTGGGCGATGATGACAAAGATGATCCGAGGGGGGACAACCGCAACAGCATACCGAGGAAGGCGTAGTAGCCGGCCGAGGTGCACGGCAGCCAGCCGTGAGGCCGCGACAACCTGTCAAGGCAGGCAGCGAAGGACGCATGCGCATGGGCACGGTGTAGATCGTCCACGCCGATGGTCGGAGTAGAGGTGTAGTGATGATGATGGCAGTGGGCGACTCTATCGATCTATGATTGGTAAAACAAAAGAAGGAAGACCGCCAAGTGATCGGCAAAGAGAAAAACCGATCTTGATATCGAAAAAGACTCACTAGGGCAGCCGATCACAGATTGGCGGACGAACCCTATGACAGATTGTGCAGCCCTCGGCGGAGATCATGGAGATCGATCCCCCGAGGGCAGCACGACGGAAGCATGCGGCTAGGGTTTGGACCGGTTAGGCTGATACCATGAAAGAGTATGAGTTTGGAGGATTATGATGGATATATTATTGAGCCTCATGGGTGAGCATATATAAGCGTACCAAGGATCATCTTGGAGTACGAGTCAAGTTAGGACTGTACATAAACATATCCTAACTCTATTTAAACTACCATAACATTCATATATACCTAATACTCTAACACTTCTCATCCTCAAAACCAGGGGCTACTGCATGTAAACATCCTCGTATAAGAACCCATGTAGAAAAGCATTGCTGACATCAATCTGACGAAGTGACCATCCTGGAGACACAGCGAGAGACAGAACCAAGCAAATAGTGGTTGGCTTAACAACATGACTGAACATGTCACCATAATTGATGCCATGTTGATGAGTAAATAATCGAGCAACAAGGCGTGCCTTGTGCTTGTCTATAGAACCATCGAGCTTGTGCTTGGTTTTGAACACCAATTTGCTACCAACAATGTTGTCGCCTAGCGGTTCCATGTGCGAGTCTGGTAGAGAGTGGAAAACTCGCCAGCCATAGCAGTACGCCAAGCAGGCTCTCGAAGAGCATCACAATGACAGTATGGAGCAACGAAGAATGCACGACGACTTGGATGGTAGCGCATTGTGCCATCAGTTTACACTTTTTCATGTTGGGTGTTGTCCTGATGGTGAGTGGCCATTGTAGGGCTGGGAGGAGCATCGGGCAGCGCCAAAGGAGCTGCGGCAGTCTAGGGCATCGCGACTAGACGCGACCCAGGAATAGGTGATGCGGACTACCGCGCGGTGGCTACTGGCTCGGTGAGCTGGGCCGACTGAGCTAGACTATGAGCAGCAGGAGTACGTCCATGCGTGTCAGGAGCGTAGGACGAGTCGGACGCGTCAGAAGTGCGGGGCGAGGCAAGCGCATCGGCACCTGTGTCAATACCATGCATGTCA
Source organism: Avena insularis (assembly GCA_023614405.1). Lineage (NCBI taxonomy): Eukaryota > Viridiplantae > Streptophyta > Magnoliopsida > Poales > Poaceae > Avena > Avena insularis. The sequence goes on along the minus strand of CM042684.1, from coordinate 102,803,003 downwards.
CTAGTACCATGCACGTCGATCGCTGGCTCAGGGACGAACACCGACGTATCAAGCATAGCTCCCTGCACAAGTGAAGAATCAACTCAAACTGAGGGGTTAGTCGCCAGGTAAGATAAGTCATAATTGCGCACATGTTCACTCATATCCTATTCAGATGAAGGAAAAGTGATAGCCTCGTGAAGAGTGGGAATATCAACGGTGACTCCAGGAGTGGCATAAGGAAAAACAGATTCGTCAAACATAACATCGCGGGAGATAATAAAACCGTCTCGTGGAACGATCGAAACACTTATACCCCTTACGCATAGGGAAATATCCTAGAAAGACACATAATTTGGAATGAAATTCTAGCTTATGTGCATTGTATTTCCAGATACAAGGCCAGCAAGCATAGCCAAAAATACGAAGAAAATCATAGTTCGGCTGCACCTGAAAAAGACAATGAATAGGAGTATCCTTATCCAAGACCGGCGTGGGCATGCGATTGATGAGATAACATGTAGTAAAGAAAGCCTCATCCCAAAATCGAAGAGGAATCGAGTAGTGCGCAAGAAGAGCCAAGTCTGTTTCGACGAGATGACAGTGCTTGCGTTTAGAAACACCATTTTGTTGAGATGTTTGAGGACATGACACCGGATGAACAATGCCCATCTGCTGAAAATAGCAATGCAGCCTATGGTATTCACCACCCCAATCAGACTGAACTGCCTTGAATTTTGCATCTACAAGGCGTTCAACATGAGCCTAGAAAGCATAAAAGACTTGCTCTACATCATACTTATGTTTAAGAAGATAAATCCAGCAAAACCGAGAATAGTTGTCAATAAAGCTAACATAATATTTGTAACCACCAGGAGAGGCGATAGTGGGTCCCCAAACACCGGAATGAATTAACTCAAGAGCCATAGTGGAACCACGATGAGAAGCAGTATAAGATAACTGATGACTCTTGGCATGCTTATAAGCATCATAAACTAAAATAGAATTATCCGACGGGGAACAAGATAAATCATGGTGCTTAACAATGTTTTGCACTACATTATTAGAGGGATGACTCAAACGCTGATGACAATGTGATGACAAGACCCTGACACTAGAGCTAGCATGGTAAGATGATGGTGCAAGAGTGAAGGGAATATGTCCGAGAGGCAATAATAAAGCGGTTATTATATTATTCCATGTTTATGATAAACGTTTATTTCTCATGCTATAATTGTGTTAACTAGAAACATTAATACATGTGTGTTTAATAAACAAAGAAAAGATTCCTAGTAATGCCTCTCATTACACTAGCTTGTTGATTAACGAATTATCAAGGTTTTCTGATCATGTACATTGGATGTTGTTAATAACAAGGTCATGTCATTGGAGAATAATATGAAAACATTCACCCATAGTAGGTTTAGTAATATGATCATGTCTTTAAAGTTTATATTGCTATCTCACTCGAAGTACTGGAAGAGTACTTTGATTCCATCAAATGTCACATCATAACAGGGTGATTATAAAGATGTCGTTAGGTACTTAGAAAGTGTTAGTTGAGGCTCGTGGATCAAGAGTGGGATTTGTCCATCCTGATGACGGAGAGATATACTCTGGGCCCTCTCTATGATATCACATTGATAACAACTTGGAAATAGGTGATTTGATCACAAGAAAAGTTATATCACGGAACAAGTAAAAGAGTACTTGTCGGTAACAAGATCGAACTAGCTATGGATGATACCAAATGATCGGATCTTGGACAAGTAAAATATCGCGAGACAATAGGAATTGGTTACTAAAAAAGGTTCGCATAATCACTAGATTCATCGTTGAATAAATGGGAGTCATTACGGATTTCCACATGCTGCTGATGATTATTGATCAGAGATGTGTCTCGATCATGTCCATATTATTCACGAACCGTAAGGTGACACACTTAAGGTTCACCGGCACATTTTGAGTGGATATGGAACTCCGACAGAGTTATTGGACATCACATGGGTTGTTTCAGAAAAACACTAAAACTACTTCAGGATATCGAAATAACACAAGGAATTATTGTTAATGTTTGTTAATTGAATGAATTAACAAATATTAAATAAATATTTTTTTATTAATTCCATAAGTGTGGTTTAATTGTTATGAATGTCATGCAATTAAAAAGAGAATAAGAGAGGGGGTTACCTACCTGATTGTAACATCCCAAAACTTTGATCCAAGCTTATCAAGATCCAAATCATCCAAATTAGGGTTAACAAAAACTTTTCCAATTCAAAATATGAAAGCATCCATGTGTATGTGCATTTAAATTAGGAGTTGATTGGAATTACCATGGTTCTATGATTCATTGCTTGTAAAATGATCTTTAGGTGAAATAAACATCATCTAAATCATTCCCAAACATTTCCCAAAGAAAAACAACTCAAAATGAATAAATGAAGTGAATGGTAATTTTGGCCAAATTAACTATCATGCCTACTTTGGCTATTCCTAGTACTCAAAACTTAACAGAAATATTTATGGATCTTTGCACCCCTTGCTAGTACACATAATGAGGTACCAAGTCCCACTTTGTGATCTACTAAAAACATTCAAATACTAATTTTAATTGACAGTTTAAAATTGAATCTATTTCATATGGGAAGATCCCACTATTTGAAAAACCACTCAAACAAGCTCAATTTTCAAAACCCAAGCACCCATAGAGTCTCAAGATTAGTACTAGCACACCAACCAAAAATCTTTTCAAAATTCAAAAGTAAAGTTTATGCGGCCATTTCATCAAACACCTTGTGGACAGATTTCAAACAAAACCAAATTCACTATTTTAAATAGTGTTCTAGCCAAACTTGTCTCCCATTTGACCCCCATTTGCTCCCATTGTACCCTCTTGATCAAACCAGGACCTAACTAACCGATCCCTACCCCCTAGCAACATGGCCATGCCAAGCCGAGCCCCAACTCGCCGGCCGACCATGCCATCACCCGAGCAGACCACCTCCCCCTCTCTCTCCATGTCTAGCAGCTAGCCAGCACCTCACCGCTGCCCCCCTATGCACCCCCACCGAGCCGCTAGGGTTAGAGCTCGACGGCGACAGGTCCGTCATCGACGATGATCCCCAACCGTTGATCCCTGTTCTAATCCAACGCCCCCCATCGCCCCGTATCGCTTCGCACGTTATGAGCCGCTGACCGGTGGACCCCCCTGTCAGCTAAGCCCCGTGCCACGGAGTGACACTGGGCCGACCCGTTAGCATTTCCCGCGCGATCCAGTTAGTTTGAATTCGGATTTTTCTTTTTAGTTTAAACTTAGTTCTGTCCCCTAGTTTGAAAATCAATTCAGAGAGATTTACAAATCCAAATAAAGTGATTCCAATTTTGTTGGAAAGCTACTGAAAAGATCTATCCAAGACCGTTGGATTTAAATCATTTAGAGTTACAGATCTCTCCTAGTAAAAATAATAAAACATAAGCATTTGTACCTTGCAACATTTTTATAAAATAACCCAAGTTAGATTTTGAGTTGATTCCAACTCTCAAAAATCACATTTAACCATACCTATCTGAATATGTAATAATATTAAGGTTTACATGCAGTGACTTTGGACTAGTACCCAAATAATGCTATATAGGAATTTCTAGTCACTTTAAATCATTAAATAATGAACTTAAACAAAAGTAATTATGATCCAACCCTTAAATTACATTCCCACATTTTATAATATGTGGTGATGAAATGTGTCCACATGATCCCATATTTTAGGTGGTGAATATTAAATCTTAGTTAATTTTTCAATGAGTAGAAATTACTTTTCTAAATTAAAAAGAATGAAACTATTGAATTGAACTTGCGATGCTTGTGATGATAATAGATCATCAAATGTGTGTCTTAGAATGCTAATTAGACTAGTTAAGTATTGTTTGGTGATTGTGTACTCTGTATGTATTTATAGACGATAGTACCGACCAAGTCTACGAGGAGGAGGAGTTCTACCAAGAAGAAGAAGAAAACTTCAACCACTGCACCAACCAAGGCAAGATAGCACTATCCAAGTTAACCCTTGCAAGTTGTACTTGCAAGCCACCATTAACAATGCAAGTTAATCCTTGCAATCTAGATAACCCAAGCAAAGATGCCTTAGACATGCTTTGATCATACCACTTTGACTAGTATTTACCCCAAGTCTTATTTTCAAGCTTTACTTCCTTTACTTTACCAAAAGTTCTTTACTTATGTCTGAAGGTAGCATAAAGAGTATAAAACTTGACCTATTTAGAAACCTTTAGATGTCATTCTATGGCATGAGATTGATCCCATCTTTCCACCTTAGTGAACACTCTTAACTTAGTAGTTTAGAGTAGATAAAAACTTGAGTCACTTTAGATGGGAACACTTGGTGAAAATGAATTATGAAAACCTTGGAATAACGAGTCATTCTATTGAGATGTTTTGACATGTTGAGAAACACAAAATGGTTTATGATGATGAAAATGTTGAGGCATGAGCCTTAGCCCTTTTATAAAACTGATGGTTGGATTCGGATGCGATAACATTCCAAATTTACCGTACAACCACAATACCTGAATTGGGTAAGGCTTAGTCAGAAGTTTATATGCATTAGTATTAGTTCCCTCGCGGGAGAGGTTTGAGCTAAGGCTACCTCTCAATGTTGTCCACCTATGCAGTGCCCAAGATGACAGATGGTCATGGTTGGGAGGCCATGCTCATAGGAGAGGTGCTTATACTAGGGTGTGCAAAGGAAAGGTTATGTTTGATTATCTGCATACTAAGTATGATGATTCAGGGTTATCCCTGACAGATGTATCGAATCTTGTGGTGAAAGTGTACCACCTCTGCAGAGTGTCAAACTATTCGAATAGCTGCATCCGCGGTTATGGACAGTTGGAATGGCCATACTGTTTCGTTGTCAGATGTTTTCAAAATGACTTATGAAAGAAATGATGAATCTTGACTTGACCAGAACAGAGTTGTGTTTATGACAATAGCTTCCCAACTTAAGTGATTCTAGAGCTTTATTTTATCTTTCTTTGCTTCAGAACCAGCTTAGGTCTCAAACTTAACTTTATAGTTAAACTTAGATTTAGCACTTTAACTTAGCACTATACTAGTTAGTGGTAGTTTGCGGGTACTTAAAGAGTACTCATGGCTTTTGTCCCTGGCTATTCTCATGGCCAGACTATGAAGGAGACTACCAAGATGATGGCCAGTAGGACGGCTAGGATAACTAGGACTATATGCCTTCGTCAGCATTGCCTATGCCCCTGAAGATGGACCCCACCGCTACGCTTATCTTTTATTTCCGCTGCTTGTTGTATTAAGTCTGGATCATGAGATCCTTATTTGTGTAAGACATTATGTATGGTTTGTAATGGATGATGTACTATGATATCCAATCCATTATGTCTCGCAAAAATGATAATCCTGGGATTGTGAGGTATGGCATAACGGGCTTCTGGGATTAAACCGGGTGTTGACAAGTTGGTATCAGAGCCATCCTAACCATAAGAGACCCTAGTTAGAATGGACGTCCAAACAAAAACTTAGTTTCAAAACCAAAGTGAGTATTTATGAAAAACTATTTCCTCTCTTATCCTTGGGAATTCATTCTTTCTAAAAAAATTCATGTCCTCAAAATTCTTACATTACTACTTAAAATTTGACACACTTGATCACTTCACTAATTTCCTCATCCTTAATTCTTGTAGATGGAGACTCAGTTCAGCAAGTTTTACTGATACGTCCATTTTGGATCACTATTCTATGTCTTAATTCACTATTATTGATTGATATATTTCATATTGAGAGGTGATACTTATGTTATTTCATCTGTTTTTGCATGGTTAATGACTTTTGGAGCATGGACCGCTGCAGTCAGGATTCTGATGGAAAAGGTGCTGTTTGGAGGCAAAATTCACGAAGATCAGAAAATCTAGGACAATATACGGAAAATCCTATTTTTCTAGAAGACTAAGGATGCCAGAAGACGGAGTGGAGATGGGCCACAGGGGGCCACACCACCCTCTGGCGCGGGCAGCCCTAGGTCGCACCAAGTGGTGGTGTGGCCACCCTGGCCCACTCCAGCCTCTCCCTCTGGTGTATATCAACCTCCCGAAACCCTAAGACTCGGGGAGCAGCCACAGAAAGATTCTACCACCTCTGCGGGGCGGAAAACACCGAGAGAAAGATCTCCTCCAGACAGATTCTGGGGAATTCCTTCCCGGAGAGGGGAGATCATCGCCATCAACACCACCATCAAGCTGGACTTCATCAGGATCATCATCATCATCACCACCATCATCACCATCAGCACCCTCATCACCATCTCCATATTTCTGTAACAATTGTTGAATCTTGCATAGTTCATAGGGGAAACTTTCCCGGTGTTGATTACTCTTTGTAGTTAATGCTATTGAGTGAACCATTGAATTATTGTTTATGTTCAGATTGTTATACATCATTATTCCATCTCTGATCATGATCCATATGATGTCTTGTGAGTAGTTCGTTTTGTTCTTGAGGACATGGGAGAAGTCTTGTTGTTAGTAGTGGAGTTGTGTTGAGAAAGATTCAATAGATTGTTATTTAAGTTGTGGTGTACTTCTTCTAGTGGTGTCATGTGAACGTCGACTACATGACACTTCACCTATATGGGTCTAGGGGAATGCATTGTGTATTTGGCTACTAATCGTAGGGGTTGCCGGAGTGACAGAAACCTGAACCCCCGTTAGAAAACCATTGCACAAGGGACGGAAGGGTCTTAGAGTTTAAAGCTGTGGTTAGGTTTCTACCTTAATTACTTTCTTGTACTTACGGATGTTTGCAAGGGGTATAATCACAAGTATGTATTAGTCTTGGATGGGGTGGTACATTAGCACAGGTTCACCCACACAACACTTAGCAAGCTAAAGAAGATTAATCAACTATATGAAGCGAAAGCACTTGACAGTCTTCCCATGTGTCCTCGAGAACGTTTGGTCATCTTAAGTAATACAACCGGCTTGTCCTTTGCTGCATAAAGGATTGGGCCACTTGCTGCATTTATTCCTACTGTCTTTTATTTACTCATACTTTGTTTGCTTGCTTTATTGAAAACCCCTAAAAATCCGTTTGCTAAGTATTTGCAGAGAATTCCTGATCCATACCACTAGCCAGCACCTTCTGCTCCTCGTTGGGTTCGACACTCTTACTTATCGAAAATACAGCGATACACCCCCTATACTTGTGGGTCATCAAGACTATTTTCTGGCACCGTTGTTGGGGACTGAAGCGCTATTGGAGAGTGGAACTGGTAAAGGAAACTTCTACTGTGAGTATTGTTTACTTCTATTAGTTGCTTTATTTTTGTTATGGATATTTCGCTGAGTTTCTTATTTGGTAATGCTACTACCACTACTAACGTAGTAGATAAGCCACCACCTGCTGAGAATGATGTTTTGAAAATACCTCCAAGAATTATTGATCGTGTCATGGATAACTACTATGTTGGGGATGGAACTGTCCATCCCGCTGATCATTTACTCTTTATACATGAATTATGCGGGTTGTTCAAGTGTGCAGCTATTACTACAGATCAAGTTAAGAAGTTATTCTCATTATCACTGAAAGGAAGAGCTGAGGAATGGTATAAGCTGCTGAAGAATGGTCAAGCTCTGGAATGGGAGGAAATAGTGCCTCTCTTTTATTCGAAGTTTTATCCTCCTAGTGAGATTCATAAAGATCGGAATCAAATATACAACTTTTGGCCTCTTGATGGAGAGAGTACATCTCAAGCTTGGGGGAGATTGAATTTACTAATGCTCAAATGTCCCATTCATGAGCTCCCCAACAATATTATTATCAATAACTTTTATGCAAGGCTCCCTCTACATGATAAAGATTTATTGGATGCTTATTGTGCTGGATCATTCACTCGCATGGAAGAAGAAGCTAAATGGGATATTCTGGACCGTATTCAAGACAATGCTGAAGCTTGGGAGAATGACAAAGGTAGAAAGTCAGGTATAAATTATGATTATGAATGCATTGAATCTTTTATGGGAACTGATGGCTTTCAAAATATTAAAAATGCTTATGGTCTAGACTCTCAAGCTATTGCTTCTTATTTTAAGGCTTTTGCTTCCTATATTGAAGTTCCTAAAAAGAAGTGGAATAAGTATCATGAACCTTATAAAGATGTTGCTAAGAGTGTTCCTGCAAGAAATACTGAAGTTTATACTGCTAATCATGTTTTACTTGAACCTTATATTGAGAAAATGCCTTTTCCAGTTAAGGTAAAGGAACATTCTATGATAGCTAGTATGGTTAATGAAAGTATGAGTAAAGATATTGAACGTGATAAACAAATGGTTGATGAACCTATAATAGCAAGTGTGAAAGACTTTGTCACTAAATATGAAAAGGAGGGACACCCTATCCTTTGTAAGGATACCTCTAATATTGTTTCACATAGTACTGTTATGAGAGCTAGTATTCCCGTGTTTTCTGTTAGAATAAGTGATCATTGCTATGATGGTCCTTGTGATAGCTATATTGTTAAGTTTATGCATGATACTGAAAGCTACTATGAGAGAGGGAAAAGTGTTCTTATGTATCTCAATAATATCAAGTTTCCTCGCTTTATGCTGAAAGTTTTTATGTTGCACTTCTTTTGCCTTCTTATGCAAGCTACCTCTGGTTTCAACAACTTGTTTGTTTACAAAATTCCCTTGCATAGGAAGTGGGTTAGACTTAAATGTGTGTGTGTGTTTTTTGCTTCTTAATGCTCTCTTTCACTTCAATTCATATCCCTATGAGAGCTTCTTCAAAATTATCATGCCCATCTTAAAGGCTATAAAGAAAGAGCTTTATGGGAGACAACCCAATTTGTTTTTTGCTTTCAGTTTTTTTCTTTGAGTCTTGGAAGTTTTTACTTCGATAATAACCGCTTCTTATCCGTTTTGTTTGGTTTTTGTGTCAAGATCAACCTCTAATGAGAAAGAAGTAAGATTTGGGGAAGTTGCTGTCCCGAAACAGATTTTTGTGCTTCACCGTAAAAATTCATGAGTGATCTCTGTATGTCGGATTGAGCTGTAATTTTTTGTGCTTCTGCCTCAGGTTGTTATTTAACTTTCCTTAGTTTTGCACTTTTTGATTTGAGCAACATAAGATTTTCTAAAAAATTGATCTTTACCTGCTGGTCTGTTTTGACAGATTTTGCCACTCTTGCATTTGCTTCTTTATTCGATTTCCTTTTTGAATTCTTTTTGGGTTTTCGGAAGGAGTTGCTTCAGTAGCTTTTGTTTTGATGGTTTTCAGTTGAAGTTGGACTCAAAAGGTTTTATCACTTCATATATACTAATGTTGCTAATGAGAACTGTGTGAAGTTTTGTGTGAAAGAAATTTCCAAGTAGTGGAGATAATGGTGTAATAAGGAAAAGAAGGGTTTTATGACTCAAGTAATAAGTGTATGAAGATGAAGATATCGATGATATTCAAGAGATAACTCCGGAAGAATCTACTAGATACCAAATTCAGAGACCTGCAGAGTCTGTTTTCAAATAGGTAACAGTTCTGATAAGAAAAGTTCCGCGAAAATACTATCCAACTATATTTTTGCAGTTTTTAGTCAATAAGGAAAGTTACGAAGCGAAAAAGGGACGGAACCGGAGCCAGGGTGGCTCACACCACCCTGTGGCGCGGGCCCACCCTTGGCCGCGCCACCAGGTGGTGAGTCCACCCCAGACTCCGCCTCCGACTTGTTTTCTCCCAGTACCTTCCTTTTGATACGAAACTTCGTAATATATACCCCCCGGATCTTCTAAGGTTCGTATATCGTGTTTTCGTCGTATTTTTGTTTCGATCTGTTTCTGCCAGGAACTATTCTTGAAAGCTTAGAAGCACAATGGTGTCCGCCAAGGATAAAGGGAAGGAGCCTATGGAGGAGGATCTTCAAGACCCCAAGCAGAGGCTGGTACCTTTAGTCTCTTGCCCTGCATCGATGGAAGCCCTACGAGTCACTAAGGAGTTCTGCGATAAGTACCGGGACTTGAAGAGGAAGGTGGACATGCTTCAATGGGAGAATAATAGGCTTCGCAAGATGCTAGAAGATTTCCTCACGTCAACTAAGAGCATAATACCACCACCACCGAAGGAGTAATTCGTCATCAGGTTTGGCATCCCCTTGGTTTGTTCCAAGCCTGGGGGAGTGCCGCGGTATCACATCACTATCTTCTATCTTTTTACCTTTTTAGTAGAGTCATATCATGAATAGAGGAGTTATTATGTAGGATGGTTTGCATTATGGAAGTGTGTAACTACCTCGGTGAATTACGCTCCTAGTTACAAGCCTGGATGAGCGGAAATGGTTAAAATAGTACGGTGGGGCCCAAATGCCACTCACAGGTAGACCTTTCGGCCGTCCTAACCATTTCCAAACATCGGGACAAGAACGGGCGGCGAATCGGGCAAAGGATCAACTACATACACAAATGAGTATGTATGCAAGCCACCATACAACAGTCCTCAGAGCCATTCCACCTAAAAGAAATAGAAATATTGCAACGCCATACGACAAGATCCAAATATCCTAGATAGATATAATAGTTTAGGATATCTCCTCATACATCAAACATCAAAGTATCAGGCGGAAGCGGAAAACAAGATCCGAGTACGGATAAGAAGCAAATTGGCATAAGATGCCCCATAAATAAACACATCCCGCCCACAAATCTCGCGGATCCCCGTTCCCGGAATCTCTACACCGAATGATCGTTGCCAACATCGTCCGTCTCCTCCACCCAGTATCCATCTTGCGGGTTTACCTGTTCATCTGAATCAAACAATTTATCGTGTGAGACCCTAGGGGTACTCAGCAAGTCTTTATGCCTCTAAAGGGGACACAACCTGGGGTGACGCAATTGCAGCAAAAGATAATACCTAACAATTCTATAGATACTCGCTAACCATCCGCCTAACCAAAGATAGACGGATGTCAGTGAATTAATAACAACAGTTATAACGGTAATATTAACAGATCCATCCTCCTCCTCGCTTACCAACGAGAAAGCGGACGAACAACCCCCATCCGTTGGCAGTTTTATTATCCATTCCATGAGAATTGTACTATTTACTAGTCAGGTACTTAGTCAGGTTAAAAGCGGTACTTTAGTTATACTTGTCTATGATCGAAACGTGCTCCAAGTCGTCCATAACGCGGACACGGCTTTCAGAAAGTTTTACCTGCAGGGTGCACAAATAGCAACACACTCGATCAACCTCGGAAAAACCAAATCAAAACCCAACGAGGCGATCACGACAAAGCGATCACAGGATTCAGAAATATTTCAGGGCCACCCCATTAAGCTACCTGCGGAAGTTGGCCGACTCAGACGGACTCAAGGTTTGTGTGACGGCTGTAAACGATCGGGAACCGAAAATGTGGACTGGGCTTGTCGATACAAATAAAACGTGTCACGGACCTAAGCAGAGTGCATCCTCGCACAATCTTAAATTAAGCAATAAAACATGGCATAAGTACAGGATAGTAATAAAGCCCCAAACTAATTGTGGCCCCAAGAAATAAGAATGAATCAAGCTCTGGCTCAGGGGGGTCCATAGGCCTCCCGGATGTGGATAGCGCGAATATTCAAGGAACAGGAATCAAGTACTCGGGGTCCTACGGGACACAAGTGAGCATGAAAAACCAAATAGCAGATATTGCTCACCGGTGCCACTTTCATTAGTTATCCCATTACTACTCAGTTTAAGTTGTATAGGTACCTTGTTATCCATCAGACACTCACATACCCTACACATGCTGTTCTACGACTCGCATGGCTCAAACAACTCCTGTAGTAATGGCTCCTAGGATGGAGGAACAAGCTTCGGTGGAGTTTAAAAGTAAAGGCTATGCAGTACTTGGGATTCAATTTAATGCAATCGCGACTCGATGATGCAAGAATAAGATAGAGGCAATAGGTACTGTATGTATGCAAGCATGTGGTAGTGCTTGCCTGGCATCTCAGTTGAAGCGAGAGAAGGATCTGGGTAGTGCTCCTGGGTTTCTTGATATATCCACCTTTCGTCTATTCGAAGAAGAACCAAACAAACAAGGGCCAACATAAATAAAGTGCACAAGCATATGAATTAAAATGCGACAAGCAAACAATCATGCCATGATGAATGATGCACAATTTGCATGGCAATAATGTAGCATGGCATGGGTGAGGTGTGGAATACAAGGATAAAGCACTTTATGGAGTTTTAGTCACCTTTTAACCTCAAATAAGTTGCTGTATACTTTATATTTACATGATGCATGCTGCAATTCAGAACATGGAATGCATAAACAGAAAGGTCTCGTCGCGCTGATCGATTTAGACATATTATTTGTCAAATTTGGAGTTATAAAACAAAAGTTATTAATTAATTAAGAAGGAGGGCATTTTATTGTAATTTTAATCAATTTGAAAATTAAAGTGTTCAAAATATGTTTTGGAGGGCATATTTGAAACCCTCACATCTTTCTGATTTCAAAACATATATTACATGTTTAATTTGGAAAAGTATTTTAAAAGATATTTTAAAACAGATTTAAATTTGAATTTAAAACAGATTTGAAAAGGGTTTAAATTAAATCAGAAAAACAGAAAACCTTCTGTCACTCAGCCCAGACCTAGCCACGCAAAGGATGTGGGGCCAAGCTGACTGGCGGAGCTCACGCGCGCGAAAAAGTTTTTACACCGCGGGTTGGCCTAGCTGCTGCGGTTGTGAGTGGGCCTCAGGCTGGCGGGGCATGTGACCAGCCAGGCGTGCCACGCATGGGCATGGGACAGGACTCGTTGGTGATGGCGCAACAAAACCCGGGTGCTTTTCTGTAAAAGCTACACAGGCGCAGGTGGGGTGGCAGGAGCGCCGGTTGGCGCAAAAGGCGAGGTATCGGCAAAAGGACACCCCGACCGCTTTTTTCCACGCCGCTTCGAAATGGACAGAGAGAGGCGCGACGGCCGCAGCGGGCTCGAACACGCGACCGTGGCCAGCGCGGCGGCCTACGCTGGGGTGGCTAGGGGTTGTCTGGCTTGAGCCGCGCCAGGTAGGGTGGGAGGCGACGCAGGGGACGCAGGCAGCTCGCGCCACGGCACCGAGGGTGTTTCGCAACGAACTAAGGATCTAGACGGCGACAAAGGCGGAGCATGTCGGGAGGCGCTCACCGCGGGTTGGTAGGTGTGGTCGGATCGTGCAGGGGGGCGACGGAGCGGCGAGGACGCAGGCAGACCGGAGTTAGGGTTTTGGCTCGGTGTCGATGGCGTGCAGCAGGTCTGGGCCGTCTCCTTCTCGACGTCGTGTACAGGGCTGCAGCAGGGAGGTCTCCTCGTTCCCCTCGATCACCTCCACGACGAGCTGGCCGACTAGAACGAAGGGGCGACGCGGTGCTGGCGATGACCGTGGCCAGTCTTGTGGAGAAGAAAGGGAGGAGAGGAGGGCAGGCTCGGGCGGATCTGGAGAGGCCAGAGGAGGCGTGTGAAGGGAGGAAAAGAGGGAGAGGGGGAGGAGGCAGCTGGGACATGGCAGAGATAAAGGTGGCCTCGGTGCCACCTTTTCTCTCCTTCCTCACGTGGTGGCTCGGGCTGGGGTAGCTAGGGCTGGTCCAGGGCAAGGCAGAGAGGCTGCAGGGTGGGTCCAGGCTTGGTGTGGGGTAGGCCTGGCAGGGAGAGATCTAGAGAGAGAGGAGAGAGGAGATAGGCTCGGGTTAGGGTTTGGTTAGGGATGGGGTAGGGTAGTTGGGGTGATTAGGGTTAGAGAGGGGTAGATCATGGGGTGGTGGCTCGGGTTAGAGAGAGGAGAGATGAGAGCTTAGGGTGGAGGGATTAGAGAGAGGGTGTGGTATGGTTTAGAGATAGAAAAAGATAGAGAGCTAGGGAGAGAGGGTTTTGGGCATGAACAAAAAAAAAGGCAAGCAAAAAGGGGATTTGGGTGATGGAAAAAGGGTGAGGTTGCAAGGTCAAAACAAAAGAATAGGGCCAACATGAGCAAACTCTCAAAGATCCATGTCTCACTTGCAAAAATACATGAAAAACCCAAAGGAGGGAAAGATGGTGAGATTGCATGGCCCATGCATGGGTATTAAATGCCATGTTTATTATTGTGAAAACAATTGTAAATGACCATGGGCATTTATTAACACATGCATTTCCAAACAGGGAATTAAGGCCAAGCCAAAAGAGAGGTGTTGGGGTCCCATGTGGAGTGGAGGAAATATGCTCATATTTGAATATAATTGGACATTCTAGTGTGTGTATTCCACTAGGTGTTTATTATCCACAACAATATTCCAACATGAGCTGCTATTCCAAAACAATTCCATATGGAAGCTAGAATAAGAGTTTCCTTCACCAAACAGGCAAGGTGGTCCCACATATCAAGATTGTGGAAACAACCTGATGCTAGTGTGGAAGCATGAAGAGATAGAAAAGGATCCATCCCAACCTACATGAGCTAGAGGTAAACCCAAATAAAATGCTAAGCTCACATATATTGGAATGGTAGAATTATGGTGTGGTGACAAGAAAGGTGGTGGAGTTAATAAAAGATATGCCCCCAACTCAACTTGGGCATTTAAACAATATATCAATAACCAGATACAATATCAAGAGGCAAATACAATTAATGATGCATATGAGAGAAGAACCAAAACAAAAAGGGTTTTGTATGATGCTCAAATGCAAGGTGGCATGATGACATGAGCATGATATAATTATGATGCAACAATTATATATAGGAAGTAGCATTTATATAGACTAGGCTAGTAGCATTGCAATTGTCAGACAATTGGGATGCTACAACTCTCCCCCACTAAACAAGAATCTCGCCCCGAGATTCCTAGGAAAAAGAAAACAACACAAGGAGAGGCGGGTGTTCGAACGAAGGTGACCCTCACGTTCCCAAGTTGATGAACAACCGAAATAACTTGCTAGACTTGCTGCGAGTCTTGCGTTTTGCTTGAGAAACAACGGTTAGAAGAGTTGAAGGATTGACGTGAGGCAAGAAGGTAGGATGAACATAGCTCCGGTTTTCTCAAGAAACATGATAAAAGAATAGAACCACTTGTGAAAGAAAGGACAAGATGATGTATCATGGATAAAGAAAGACACACCGTTAAGATTAAAGATTTACTGATACGAGAGAGGATGAATCTTTATCTCGCCGGAAGAAAAGATCTGGATTGGAGAGGTTTTGAACCACTATGACAATAGCATCGTATCTTCTCTCGGATTAGAGAAATGAAGTTCGGAAACAATATTGCCTTCAAACAATAGAATCCCTTGATATCAACAGAAAGATTTAGTTAGACATCGTCGGATTAGATTCTTGTTGCGCCGGTAAGACCCAAAGGATCACGCAATTGAGGTGCGCGGATATAACTCCCAGAGATGGATGTGAAGCTAGATCATGGTGGAATCCCGAGAAGCAAAGAATATGGAGGATCTGGAGTTATTGTAGATATACTTATTGCTTTCTTTAGCCTTGAGGCTAACGCAATAGATTTGCGGCTGATGGCATCAACCATAATTGGCTTTACCACAGAAAAAGAATTGATGAAACAAAGAGAGATAGATTCCTTTCATCTTGTTTGGGGATGCCGAGCATCGGTAGAATGACGAGGACAGAAAAGGGTTTGCGTTTGTTTCCACCAGATAATTGAAGATTTGCTCCATCTAGAATAGTCCGACCACCAACAAGAGATTATTGATTTCTTTCTTCGAGAGAGCACTCCGGAAAAACAAAGATGGAAGTAAAAGTATCAAGGGATAAAGGCCACTTCTAACTTCCGTGGAATGAGTGAAATCACATTAATTCACCAATTCAATGTACAAGAGCGAATGATAAGAGTAGTGGTATGGTAGCTACTCCATCCCGCACTCAAAGCATTACTCCGCACATGAATAAGAAAACCATGCAACCCAACTACCGAGACAGACTGAAGGTATTGACAGGAAGAGCTCATGGAACTCCGTAAGAAAACAAGGATAGATGCAAACGATTCGCCGGATTCATAGATAGATAAGGATGATGATGTTGTCGTTATGTCGGAAGTACCAAGCCACCGGAAAGATATGAAGGAAGATCACGGAGACGACTGCAAGATTCCACAGATACAGAAAAAGATAGCACCACTTGCACATAAGGATAACAAAAAGATCTGAAAATCTTCATGGCCTCCGATGGATTGAGCATAGACGATAGAGCGAGAGGGTTTCAAGAGATCACTTGACGAGACTGAGGTGAAAGAACTCCATGTTCTTCTTGAAATGATAGAGAGAGATTTAGCAGTTTTGAGGAAAATCTTTAGCGGAACGACGATGATAACTCACCAACAAGGGAAGACTCCGGGTTTGATTGAAGGTGGAGGATGGAATTAACAATGGGCTTGTTGATTCCAGAATTGAAGTGATGTATTTAGCAGAAGGACGTGGTCGAGATAGGAGACTTCAAGAAACCAGAACCTCACTTAGAGACTTTGCACACAGGCAGTGCTCACGAAGCTTGAGTGAAAGAGACACAGATGATCTTCCATGTCCCTCCATTGACATAGAATAGGCAAGCATATCATCAAGATATACCACCACAGATTACCAAGATATTCCAAGAATATCAAGTTCAAGAGGCGGAAGAAACGAACAAATGCTCGAAACACTTTCTGAGCTCAACGCTCTTTGAAAGATCAACGTTACGAGTAAGGATTCATGTTGGAAAGATGCACTGGTAGAACAGATTATCTGGTCCTTCGGAAGAAAAGAGATGTCACCTGGTTCACATTGTCGATCGGATCACCGGTTACAAAGATAAAGAGATGTTGGATAAAGAAACGATGATAGCTCATATCTCAAGCAAAGCTACCAGAGACGAAAAGATGCAATTCCCTCGTTTCAAAGAGAATTTTGCAGATATGGAGTTCAAAAAGATGTGCAGCATGATGGACAGATGATAGACCACCGTAGTGCTTTGGGAGACTCCGGATTGCCAAAGATGCTTGAATATGCATAGATATGATCACGGTGTACTCAAAATCACAGGAGATAACCGTCACCATTTGGAGGATAGCGTTGATAGCATTTTCCATATTCCACTCATGATAAGTGTCATATATCTATGTCGAGAGCCAAATTACAATCACCAGCATCGGATCGACACATGTTATGTAATTAGCCCAAGAGAATCGGAGAGGAAAAGAAACTCTAGGATTAAGCGCCGGTGACAAAAGAATGAGTTAGCATGGACATGCTGATAAAAGGGAGATAGATAATGTTTCACACACGACTGAAAAGGAGTGTGGAAGCACAGATGTATCAAAGAAAAAATTTCTGCATTTTTCGGCATTAAAATACCAATAGATGCGCAAAATCACTTATCAGGTAGAGATTAGCAACTTATGGTTTCACAGAATGTGGAGTTGCTAGAAGGAAGGACACCCTTAAGAAGATGGCACCGACTAACAAGGAGTCAGATAGATCGCGCCGGTTTCCAAAAGCCTGTCAGTATGGAATGTACCGACAGTTGATAACCAAAGGCAGATTGTGATAACAAATTGAATGCAACAGATAGACAAGGAATTACACACACACACACTTTCTATGGTACTACGGAAACCCATAACACGTGAATCCTAGTTTGAATTTTAAGAAGAGGATTGAAAACGTTACACTTCCTTACCAGAAAAGGGTGGGTGGGTAGGTAAGAAGAAAAGTGGAAGCAGTCCTACTCTCGCGTTTTGTTTTTCCCTAATATACATAACTACCAAAAATATTTGCTAGACTGACAACGACCATTTGGCTGAGACCACGAAGGCGGGATGGCTCGATACCAATTGTAACTACCTCGGTGAATTACGCTCCTAGTTACAAGCCTGGATGAGCGGAAATGGTTAAAATAATGCAGTGGGGCCCAAATGCCACTCACGGTAGACATTTCCGTCCTAACCATTTCCAAACATTGGGACAAGAACGGGCGTGAATCGGCGAAGCGAAGGATCAACTATATACACAAATGAGTATGTATGCAAGCCACCATACAACAGTCCTCAGAGCCATTCCATCTAAAAGAAATAGAAATATTGCAACGCCATACGGCAAGATCCAAATATCCTAGATAGATATAATAGTTTAGGATATCTCCTCATACATCAAACATCAAAGTATCAGGTGGAAGCGGAAAACAAGATCCGAGTACGGATAAGAAGCAAATTGGCATAAGATGCCCCATAAATAAACACATCCCGCCCACAAATCTCGCGGATCCCCGTTCCCGGAATCTCTACACCGAATGATCGTTGCCAACATCGTCCGTCTCCTCCACCCAGTATCCATCTTGCGGGTTTACCTGTTCATCTGAATCAAACAATTTATCGTGTGAGACCCTAGGGGTACTCAGCAAGTCTTTATGCCTCTAAAGGGGACACAACCTGGGGTGACGCAATTGCAGCAAAAGATAATACCTAACAATTCTATAGATACTCGCTAACCATCCGCCTAACCAAAGATAGACAGATGTCCGTGAATTAATAACAACAGTTATAACAGTAATATTAACAGATCCATCCTCCTCCTAAACACCAACGAGAAAGCGGACGAACAACCCCCATCCGTTGGCAGTTTTATTATCCATTCCATGAGAATTGTACTATTTACTAGTCAGGTACTTAGTCAGGTTAAAAGCGGTACTTTAGTTATACTTGTCTATGATTGAGAAACTGTGCTCCAAGTCGTCCATAACCGTGGACACGGCTTTCAGAAAGTTTTACCCTGCAGGGGTGCACAAATAGCAACACACACTCGATCAACCTCGGAAAAACCAAATCAAAACCCAACGAGGCAGTCACGACAAAGCGATCACAGGATTTAGAAATATTTCAGGGCCACCCCATTAAGCTACCATGACGAAGTTGGCCGACTCCGAGACGGACTCAAGGTTTGTGTGGACGGCTGTAAACGACTGGGAACCCGAAAATGTGACTGGGCTTGTCGATACAGCGAAAACGTGTCACGGACCTAAACAGTACAGGTGCATCCTCGCACAATCTTAAATTAAGCAATAAAACATGGCATAAGTACAGGATAGTAATAAAGCCCCAAACTAATTGTGGCCCTAAGAAATAAGAATGAATCAAGCTCTGGCTCAGGGGGGGTCCATAGGCCTCCCGGATGTGGATAGCGCGAATATTCAAGGAACAGGAATCAAGTACTCGGGGTCCTACGGGACACAAGTGAGCATGAAAAACCAAATAGCAGATATTGCTCACCGGTGCCACTTTCATTAGTTATCCCATTACTACTCAGGTTAAGTTGTATAGGTACCTCGTTATCCATCAGACACTCACATACCCTACACATGCTGTTCTACGACTCGCATGGCTCAAACAACTCCTGTAGTAATGGCTCCTGGGATGGAGGAACAAGCTTCGGTGGAGTTTAAAAGTAAAGGCTATGCAGTACTTGGGATTCAATTTAATGCAATCACGACTCGATGATGCAAGAATAAGATAGAGGCAATAGGTACTGTATGTATGCAAGCATGTGGTAGTGCTTGCAGACTCAGTTGAAGCGAGAGAAGGATCTGGGTAGTGCTCCTGGGTTTCTTGATATATCCCCTGCTCAGCGTCTATTCGAAGAAGAACCAAACAAACAAGGGCCAACATAAATAAAGTGCACAAGCATATGAATTAAAATGCGACAAGCAAACAATCATGCCATGATGAATGATGCACAATTTGCATGGCAATAATGTAGCATGGCATGGGTGAGGTGTGGAATACAAGGATAAAGCACTTTATGGAGTTTTAGTCACCTTTTAACCTCAAATAAGTTGCTGTATACTTTATATTTACATGATGCATGCTGCAATTCAGAACATGGAATACATAAACAAAAAGGTCTCGTCGCGCTGATCGATTTAGACATATTATTTGTCAAATTTGGAGTTATAAAACAAAAGTTATTAATTAATTAAGAAGGATGGCATTTTATTGTAATTTTAATCAATTTGAAAATTAAAGTGTTCAAAATATGTTTTGGAGGGCATATTTGAAATCCTCACATCTTTCTGATTTCAAAACATATATTACATGTTTAATTTGGAAAAGTATTTTAAAAGATATTTTAAAACAGATTTAAATTTGAATTTAAAACAGATTTGAAAAGGGTTTAAATTAAATCAGAAAAACAGAAAACCTTCTGTCACTCAGCCCAGACCTAGCCACAGACAGTGACAGGTGGGGCCAAGCTGACTGGCGGAGCTCACGCTTTGGAAAAGCTTTTTTACACCTGGTTGGCCTACCTGCTGCGGTTGTGTGGGCCTCAGTGGCGAGGCCAGTAGCGACCCAGCCAGGGCGTGCCACGCGGCATGGACAGGGACTCGTTGGTGATGGCGCAACAAAACCCGGGTGCTTTTCTGTAAAAGCTACATAGAGGCAGACAGGTGGGGTCGGCAGGAGCGCGGGTTGGCCTTAAAAAGGCGGGGTATCGGCAAAAGGACACCCCTACTGTTTTTCTTCCACGCCGTTCGTTAAACAGCGAGACATGCGGCACCGCCAGCGGGCTCGAACCTTGACAGCAGCGCCATGTGGCAGCAACGGCTACTGGGGTGGCTAGGGGTTGTCTGGCTGCGCTCATGCTAGGTAGGGTGTGAGGTGACGCAGGACGTCGAGGCTCATGACGCAGCACCGAGGGTGTTCGGCGAAACGAACTAAGGATCTAGACGGCGACAGCGAGGCGGAGCATGTCAGGGAGGTCAAGGCGCTCACCGCGGGTTGGTAGGTGTGGTCGGATCGTGCAGGGGGGCGACGGAGCGGCGAGGACGCAGGCAGACCGGAGTTAGGGTTTTGGCTCGGTGTCGATGGCGTGCAGGTCCACGTCTCCTTCTCGACGTCGTGTACAGGGCTGCAGCAGGGAGGTCTCCTCGTTCCCCTCGATCACCTCCACGACGAGCTGGCCGGCTAGAACGAAGGGGCGACGCGGTGCTGGCGATGACCCGGCGCCAGTCTTGTGATGGAGAAGAAAGGGAGGAGAGGAGGGCAGGCTCGGGCGGATCTGGAGAGGCCAGAGGAGGCGTGTGAAGGGAGGAAAAGAGGGAGAGGGGGAGGAGGCAGCTGGGACACGGCAGAGATAAAGGTGGCCTCGGTGCCACCTTTTCTCTCCTTCCTCACGTGGTGGCTCGGGCTAGGGTAGCTAGGGCTGGTCCAGGGCAGGGCAGAGAGGCTGCAGGGTGGGTCCAGGCTTGGTGTGGGGTAGGCCTGGCAGGGAGAGAGCTAGAGAGAGAGGAGAGAGGAGATAGGCTCGGGTTAGGGTTTGGTTAGGGATGGGGTAGGGTAGTTGGGGTGGTTAGGGTTAGAGAGGGGTAGATCATGGGGTGGTGGCTCGGGTTAGAGAGAGGAGAGATGAGAGCTTAGGGTGGAGGGATTATAGAGAGGGTGTGGTATGGTTTAGAGATAGAAAAAGATAGAGAGCTAGGGAGAGAGGGTTTTGGGCATGAACAAAAAAAAAGGCAAGAAAAAAGGGGATTTGGGTGATGGAAAAAGGGTGAGGTTGCAAGGTCAAAACAAAAGAATAGGGCCAACATGAGCAAACTCTCAAAGATCCATGTCTCACTTGCAAAAATACATGAAAAACCCAAAGGAGGGAAAGATGGTGAGATTGCATGGCCCATGCATGGGTATTAAATGCCATGTTTATTATTGTGAAAACAATTGTAAATGACCATGGGCATTTATTAACACATGCATTTCCAAACAGGGAATTAAGGCCAAGCCAAAAGAGAGGTGTTGGGGTCCCATGTGGAGTGGAGGAAATATGCTCATATTTGAATATAATTGGACATTCTAGTGTGTGTATTCCACTAGGTGTTTATTATCCACAACAATATTCCAACATGAGCTGCTATTCCAAAACAATTCCATATGGAAGCTAGAATAAGAGTTTCCTTCACCAAACAGGCAAGGTGGTCCCACATATCAAGATTGTGGAAACAACCTGATGCTAGTGTGGAAGCATGAAGAGATAGAAAAGGATCCATCCCAACCTACATGAGCTAGAGGTAAACCCAAATAAAATGCTAAGCTCACATATATTGGAATGGTAGAATTATGGTGTGGTGACAAGAAAGGTGGTGGAGTTAATAAAAGATATGCCCCCAACTCAACTTGGGCATTTAAACAATATATCAATAACCAGATACAATATCAAGAGGCAAATACAATTAATGATGCATATGAGAGAAGAACCAAAACAAAAAGGGTTTTGTATGATGCTCAAATGCAAGGTGGCATGATGACATGAGCATGATATAATTATGATGCAACAATTATATATAGGAAGTAGCATTTATATAGACTAGGCTAGTAGCATTGCAATTGTTAGACAATTGGGATGCTACAAAGTGTCCCCTCTCTCGTTAATATGTATCCCTTGGTGTGAGTTGCCGTTATGGAATATTAATGAGAAGTTCTATCATTCACTCTTTTGCATAGCTTTTAGTTTTCAGTTCGTGGTTATATGATTGATCTTGTTGTTAGTATTGGTATCACTCTGGATCATTTAGTTAATTTAGTTGGTTTTGGCAAACCTGGCTTGGTCAGTAGCAACACTATTTTCGAGAGTTGAAAGAAAAGATAAAAGTACTCTAAAGAAAAATAATTTCATCATCTTTCTTTCTTGATTTGCTAATAAGTAACGTATTCTCTAGTTAAGATCTTTTGTGCTTCCAAGGAAGATTGCATGTTTGTCTTTATCACTTGTATGTTTGTTTGTTTCCTTCAACTCTTATACTTGCTACCCAGCCTTGCTAGCCAAAAACCTGTAATGAGAGGATTTCTTCTCGTGCATCCACCTTCTTTAAACCAAAACCTTCGCCATTTGTGTCCACCATACCTACCTAGTAGCATTATTGCTATTCCAAGTAAATTCTTGTTTTATCTACCTCCCAAATTAAACTTGTTATGTGAAAATTTGTGATTAAAGCTCTCACGAACTTGATGGCATACTTTACTTTCTTGCACTTAATAAACTTGAACCATTGTGCTCACCTATGTTGCGTATATGCTTGCGCTTTGTAAGTTGTGAATTAGCAGAACCATGCTGTCATGGGGAACGCTTTCAACATTGCACTGGTACTTTGTACCAAGTTGATATCATGTTCTTTTGTCTATGGATGTCGTCGGTGTGAAATGAAAGGGGAGCTTGTAAGTCCATGGAGTTATGCATGTGTGTTAGAGAAACGCCTGGGCCGCTGGTCTAATCCATGCTGACATGGTGGAAACCTGTAGTGTAACCATAACAAGTATCTATGAAGAATTCTTCTTATAAAAAAAAAGAGTCTGATATTGAGAAAAAAGAGAAAAAGAAAAAAAGAGATATTATGAAAAGAGGAAAGAGAGAAAAAAGCACCATATTCCCATGGTAAATAAGAAGATTGCTGAGATACTTGTTGTCTGCTTGCCTTGTCATTTTGATATGGGGATTCTTCCGTATCATAGGGCAAGGGGTACCCCGTTGGCGGTTCTCTATGATACACATATGCTTACGATGACAAGAACTTACCGGTGACTAAACTTGAGTAGCATGAGGCTGACCCTCGTATTCAAGGGACATGAGATTCTCAATTTACAACTTGTCAATGCATATCCTCATATTTGATCACTTTAACCTTAATCACCTAAATATGCCTATGATAGGGGCAATGAGAGCTGAAAGCTAGTAAGTATCATAATTTTTGGGAGCTCTTTATGAGACTTGCAATCCCTGCTTCCCTCTGTGAAGGGCCTTTCTTTTACTTTGTAGTTGAGTCAGTAAACCTATTCCCTTCTATCTCAGCAAGTATTTTGAGTTGTTGTGTTTCATTCATTCATATGATGATTTATTCAATCATGTTTCTTATGTTCCTTGTTTTGCACATTGCTCTTATCTTGATGTTTACTACTTTGAAAGTTATCTTTGAAAACCAGCTATTTGTGAACTCCAGCAAATTATCAACTATTCTTTGACCAAGAGCTAAGTTTGCCATTACCAATTATGATTCACTTTATGTATCTTTATTGTGTTTCCTTTATTCATTGCAAGTTAAGTTATATAATAGTGAGTTGTCTTCTATTATGATCTATGTTTTTGATAAATGTGATGCTTCTTGTCCGTATTCTTTTATCGACTCTTCACTCCATAAACCTAAGGCCATGTTTATTGAGCTCAGTTTCGCTTGGGGACAAGCAAAGTCTGAGCTTGGGGGGAGTTGATACGTCCATTTTACATCACTATTCTATGTCTTAATTCACTATTATTCATTGATATATTTCGTATTGAGAGGTGATACTTATGTTATTTCATCTGTTTTTGCATGGTTGATGACTTTTGGAGCATGGACCGCTGCAGTCAGGATTCTGATGGAAAAGGTGTTGTTTGGAGGCAAAATTAACGAAGATCAGAAAATCCGGAAAAATATACGGAAAAGACTAAGGATGCCAGAAGACAGAGTGGAGATGGGCCACGGGGGGCCCACACCACCCCCTGCCGCGGGCAGCCCTAGGCTACGCCAGGAGGTGGTGTGGCCACCCTGGCCCACTCCAGCCTCTCCCCTCTAGCGTATATCAACCTCCCGAAACCGTAAGACTCGGGGAGCAGCCACAGAAAGATTCCGCCGCCTCTGCGGGGCGGAAAACACCGAGAGAGAAAGATCTCTCCCGTAGACAGATTTCTGCCGGGGGAATTCCTTCCCGGAGAGGGGAGATCTTCGCCATCAACACCACCATCAAGCTGGACTTCATCGGGATCATCATCATCATCATCACCACCATCATCACCATCGGCACCCTCATCACCATTTCCATATTGCTATAACAATTGTTGAATCTTGCATAGTTCATAGGGGAAACTTTCCCGGTGTTGATTACTCTTTGTAGTTAATGCTATTGAGTGAACCATTGAATTATTGTTTATGTTCAGATTGTTATACATCATTATTCCATCTTTGATCATGATCCATATGATGTCTTGTGAGTAGTTCGTTTTGTTTTTAAGGACATGGGAGAAGTCTTCTTGTTAGTAGTGGAGTTGTGTTGAGAAAGATTCAATAGATTGTTATTTAAGTTGTGGTGTACTTCTTCTAGTGGTGTCATGTGAACGTCGACTACATGAAACTTCACCTATATGGGCCTAGGGGAATGCATTGTGTATTTGGCTACTAATCGTAGGGGTTGCCGGAGTGACAGAAACCTGAACCCCCGTTAGGAAACCATTGCACAAGGGACGTAAGGGTCTTAGAGTTTAAAGCTGTGGTTAGGTTTCTACCTTAATTACTTTCTTGTACTTATGAATGTTTGCAAGGGGTATAATCACAAGTATGTATTAGTCTTGGATGGGGCGGTACATTAGCATAGGTTCACCCACACAACACTTAGCAAGCTAAAGAAGATTAATCAACTATATGAAGCGAAAGCACTTGACAGTCTTCCCATGTGTCCTCGAGAACGTTTGGTCATATTAAGTAATACAACCGGCTTGTCCTTTGCTGCATAAAGGATTGGGCCACTTGCTGCATTTATTCCTACCGTCTTTTATTTACTCGTACTTTGTTTGCTTGCTTTATGGAAAACCCCTAAAAATCCGTTTGCTAAGTATTTGTAGAGAATTCCTGATCCATACCACTAGCCAGCACCTTCTGCTCCTCGTTGGGTTCGACACACTTACTTATCGAAAATACTGCGATACACCCCCTATACTTATGGGTCATCATTTACCAATTGAGAAATGGAGGTCAGCTGATCTTCGATAGGGATTTGGATTCACTGTCGGAGTTACTGGGACGCCCACACCCGGAGTTTCTTGGAGCTCAACTTCCAGGACCCCCAGGAGGAGACCAACAGTGGCTAGTCACCGCGGATCTTAGAGGAAGCATCGAAGCACCAACTTCTAGGAGAATTCAGTTCTCCGTGAAAGAGAACAACTGGCTAGATGGATTAGCGAGGGCAATGCATGAAGCTCTCGCACATCTATGTGCCCTCAGCGTCAACCAACTCCAAGGAACCCGTTTTGTGCACTATGCAAGACGTGACTTCATGGGAATGCCGATGGAGATGCCAAGTCACCCAGAGTTGAGGCGTCAAGTGGAGAATCTTGACTTCTTGCTGCACGACAGACAACAGGAACTAGACAATGCCAGAGAGTTAGCCAACCAGAACTGTGCCATTGCCGACCAGAAGGCCCAGACTTTCGCATTGTTCGTCCAAGATCGCCAGTCTCTTTGCTGCCAGCGTGCCAAGAAGGATCGCACCATCGCCCGTCTTCGCAAGAAGGTGGCCGACCTCGAGAAGACCGTCAAGGAGCAGGAAGCTCAGCTTGCAGCAAAGGAGGAAGAAGATGAGGGTGAAGACATCCAGGGAGACATGGATTCTTACCTCAGCAATGATGATGACTTTCTGGAGGAGGATGTTGTGGACTTCTACACTGATGATGAGGACTCTGACTTCATGGACGATGAATAGATGCACTAGAGCACTGTCATAGCATGAGATGTATTGGTCCCACTATATCATAGCTTACAGAATGGTTCTTCAAACCATCTGTTTTCCTTTGTTTGTTGTGGTGTGTGTTGTATCGTGTGCTTGTTTGCATGAATGAAATGGAGTTAGTTGAAAAACCTGAGTCTAACTCAAAGTTTTAGATTTGAAACCAAAACTATAAACCTTAGAATTTCCCTCTTACCCCTTTATCTACCTCAATCTTCAGATGACTCGCGGAAACCAAGGAGGGAGCAACTCGTCACAAGACTCAATGTTGTAGATCTTGCAGAATCTCATCATAGACAGAGAAGCAAGCAGGGAAAAATGCCAAGCCAACTTAGCAACACTACAGCAGATTGCCTAGATGACTCTCAACAACCAAGGGCATGGAAATCAGGATCATCAAGGATCCAAGCTGAAGAACTTCCAGAATACAAATCCCCCAATGTTTAGCACGTCAGAAAACCCATTAGATGCTGATAACTGGTTGCAAACGATGGAGAATAACTTGGAGGTAGCCAGAGTTGATGACAACGAGAAAGTTCTCTTCGCCACCCACTATCTGGCAGGAGATGCAAGAGCGTGGTGGAACAGTATCCGCCTGATGAACCATGGTCAAGTTATGACATGGGAAGCATTCAAAGTCAAGTTCAGCCGCACCCACGTGCCGCAAGGTCTAGTCACCCGAATGAGGGATGAATTCCGAGAGTTGAAGCAAGGAAGAATGACTGTGGTGGAGTACCGTGATAGATTCCTGTCACTTGCCAGATATGCACCTGACAAGATCAACACGGAGGCAAAGAAGAAGGAGAGATTCTTGAATAGACTGCATGATGAGATGCAGACTGTCCTCGTCAACATCCATTTTCAGGATCTCGAAGAGCTAGTCGACTCTGCCATCCAGATGGAAGGGAAGATTAATCAGGCAAACGACAACCGCAAACGTCGTATGATGCAGCAATCAGGATCCAACAGTCAACAGAAGTACCGTCCCAACCCCTCACCAGGATATGCACCAAGGAACAACCGACCCCCAATGTCTCGCCCAAGCTACCCCAACTATAGCGGAGGCAATGTGAAGTCCGGAGGAAACAATCACAACTCCGACAACGCCAACAATTTCAACCGTGTACCTCCTAAGAAGAAGAACACCAACAACAACACTGCACCCAGAACTGGCAGCAATGCTGTGCCTGTCGCAACCAAGGACAAGTCCCATATCACTTGTTTCGAGTGTGGAGTGAAGGGTCACTATTCCAATGAGTGTCCCATGAAGACTGCCGCTAATGCCAATGTGAATGCTCCAGCTCAACAGCAGCGTCGTGTTCAACCAGGAAGAAGATTTGCCCTAGGGAACCCTCACAACTGCAATGGTCGTCTCTTCCAAATGAACGCAGAAGAAGCCCAGGAAGCGCCAGATGTAGTGCTGGGTATGTTTTCTGTCAACTTAGTTTTAGCAAGAGTATTGTTTGATTCGGGAGCATCGCATTCATTTATCACCGAAGAATTTGCATGCACTAGTAAGATTCACCCAACCAACCTGAAGCATGTCATGATAGTTCAAATCCCGGGTTCAACCACCAAAGCTAGAAAAATTTGCAAAGCTGTGCCTATCAGAATACATGGGATAGATTTTTATGCCAACCTAATAATACTTGGAACCAAAGGATTGGAAGTAGTACTAGGTATGGATTGGATGTCGAGGCATAAGGGATCGATAGACTGTGCATGAAAGCCATCACCATGACCAGTAGTTCTGGAGTAACAGTAGAGCATATATCTGAAACCTTACCTCGCCAATTCAAGTGCAACAAGAGTCTAGCCCTACCCACCATAGACCAAGTAAGAGTAGTCTGTGAATACCCCGATGTATTCCCAGATGAATTGCCAGGTATGCCCCCAGATACGGATATTGAGTTCATCATCGAACCAATCCCTGGAACCGGACCCATAGCCCAGAGACCCTATAGAATGAACCCCTCAGAGTTAGTGGAACTAAAGAAGCAGTTGGATGCTATGTTAGAAAAAGGCTTGATTCAACCAAGCGCTTCGTCATGGAGATCACCAGTGTTATTCGTCGACAAGAAATATGGAGGCAACCGTGTGTGTACAGATTACCGAAAGTTGAATGATATCACCATTAAGAACAAGTACCCTTTGCCAAAGATAGAGGATCTATTTGATCAGTTGACTAGAGCCTGGATATTCTCAAAGATTGATCTTAGGACTGGTTATCACCAACTTAAGATTCATGCAACGGATATTCTGAAGACCGCCTTTACTACTCGATATGGTTTATACGAGTATACAGTTATGTCTTTTGGATTAACCAATTCCCCTGCTTATTTCATGAATCTCATGAATAAGATCTTTATGAATTTCCTAGATAAGTTTGTAGTTGTGTTTATCGACGACATTCTTATCTACTCCAAGTCAGAAGAAGAGCATGAGCTACATCTAAGAATCATCCTAGAAACCCTGAGAGAGCATCAACTATATGCCGAGTTCAGCAAGTGTGAGTTTTGGATGAAAGAAGTAGGATTCCTTGGACATATTGTGTCTGTCGGAGGAGTCTCTATTGACCCCGTCAAGATCAGAGATGTCAAACCATGGGAAGCCCCAACCACTCAAACCCATGTCCGTGCATTTCTCGGATTAGCAGGATACTACCGCAAGTTCGTAAAAGGGTTCTCGAGCATCGCCAGACCCATGACCCAATTGTTGAAGAAGGACAAGAATTTTGAATGGATAGACAAGTGTGAAGCCAGTTTTTAGGAGCTGAAGAAGAGATTGATATCAGCCCCAATATTGATCATGCCAGATATCAAGAAGTCGTTTGATGTATATTGTGATGCATCCAAGATTGGTCTCGGATGTGTATTGATGCAAGAAGGCAAAGTCATCGCGTATCTGTCTCGACAACTGAAGCAGCATGAGCAGAATTATCCGACCCATGATCTTGAGCTAGCAGCCATGGTTTTAGCATTGAAGACATGACGTCATTATTTGATGGGTAATCGCTGTGAGATTTACTCAGATCACAAGAGCTTGAAGTATATTTTCACTCAGAGGGAGCTGAATATGAGGCAAAGGAGATGGATAGAGTTAATCAAAGATTATGACCTTGACATTCACTATCACCCCGGCAAAGCCAATGTGGTAGCGGATGCTCTTAGCAGATTGCCGTGTAGGCTAAAAACTATGATCAAGGAGAAGCAACCAAGTTTGTATGAAGAGTTGGAGCAGCTCAGGACTGAATTAATTAGCAAAGGATTCTTAGCTAGCATTGAACTTCAACCCACTTTGATGAGCCAAATCAAGGAAGCCCAGAAGGGGAATGAAAGTATTGACGGAATCAAACGTCGTATTGGTACAGGAAAGGTACCTGGATTCACAAAAGACGAAGAAGGAGTACTGTGGTACAAAGGACGTATCTGTGTGCCAGAAAATTCGGAGCTGAAGCAAGTTATCATGAAGGAAGCTCATGATACTCTTTATTCTATCCACCCAGGAGGAACAAAGATGTATCAAGATTAGAAAGAGCAATTTTGGCGGCACAAGATGAAGAGAGAAATCGGAAGCTACATCGCCAAGTGTGACATCTGTCAAAGAGTCAAAGCAGAGCACCAGAGACCCGCAGGACTGTTGCAACCATTGCAAATTCCGGAATGGAAATGGGATTCCGTCAGAATGGACTTTATCACCGGTTTGCCTACTTCTAGTAGGGGAAATGACTCAATCTGGGTCATAGTTGATAGACTGTCCAAGGTAGCCCACTTTATACCTGTCAAGACTACCTACCAAAGTGCGAAGCTAGCAGAGTTGTACATTGCTAGGATTGTTAGTCTGCATAGAACCCCCAAGACCATAGTATCAGATCGAGGAACCCAGTTTACCTCGAGATTTTGGCAGAAAGTCTAGGAAGGATTAGGGACCAAGTTGAATTTCAGCACCGCGTATCACCCGCAAACTGATGGACAGACTGAGAGAGTCAACCAGATCCTAGAGGATATGCTTAGAGCTTGTGTGTTGGAATACAGATCCAAATGGGAAGACTGCCTACCTTTCGCAGAGTTCTCGTATAACAACAGTTATCAAGCTAGTTTGCAGATGGCACCATTTGAATTCCTATATGGAAGAAAGTGTCGTACCCCTTTGAATTGGTCACAAGTAGGAGAGTGTCAGATCTTTGGACCCGACATTCTCGGAGAAGCCGAAGAGAAAGTTCACAAAGTCCATGAGCACCTCAAGACCACCCAATCCAGACAGAAGAGTTATGCTGACAAAAGAAGGAGAGACCTGACTTTCAATGTCGGAGATTTTGTATATCTCAAAGTTTCGCCGTTGAAAGGAACCCAATGCTTTAGTCTGAAAGGAAAATTAGCCCCCAGATATATCGGGCCCTTCAAGATTCTGAACCGTCGAGGAGAAGTATCATATCAACTGGAACTACCTGAAGAATTGTCAGCCATCCACAATGTGTTCCATATCTCGTTACTTCGCAAATGCCTGGAAGTGCCAGGGAAGACTGAAGTTTTCAAGAACATCGATCACAGAGCTGTGGAGATCAACAATGACCTGACCTATCATGAAGTGCATATCCGTATCTTAGAAGAAGGCTATAGAACCACTGGGACCAGGAGTATCAAGATTCTCAAGATTCAATGGAGAAACCATACCGAGGAGGAAGCCACTTGGGAGCGCGAAGATTACATTAGGACAGAGTTCCCAGATCTCTTTAGTTCCTAGTTTTCTTTGTAATTCTCGGGACGAGATTTTGTTTAAGGGGGGAAGGTTTATAACATCCCAAAACTTTAATCCAAGCTTATCAAGATCCAAATCATCCAAATTAGGGTTAACAAAAACTTTTCCAATTCAAAATATGAAAGCATCCATGTGTATGTGCATTTAAATTAGGAGTTGATTTGAATTGCCAAGGTTCTATGATTCATTTCTTGTAAAATGATCTTTAGGTGAAATAAACATCATCTAAATCATTCCCAAACATTTCCCAAAGAAAAAACAACTCAAAATGAATAAATGAAGTGAATGGTCATTTTGGCCAAATTAACTATCATCCCTACTTTGGCTATTCCTAGTACTCAAAACTTAACAGAAACATTTATGGATCTTTGCACCCCTTGCTAGTACACATAATGAGGTACCAAGGCCCACTTTGTGATATGCTAAAAACATTCAAATACTAATTTTAATTGACAGATTAAAATTGGATCTATTTCATATGGGAAGATCCCACTATTTCAAAAACCACTCAAACAAGCTCAATTTTCAAAACCCAAGCACCCACAGAGTCTCAAGCTTAGTACTAGCACACCCACCAAAAATCTTTTCAAAATTCAAAAGTAAAGTTCAAGCGGCCATTTCATCAAACACCTTGTGGACAGATTTCAAACAAAACCAAATTCACTATTTTAAATAGTGTTCTGGCCAAACTTGTCTCCCATTTGACCCCCATTTGCTCCTATTGTCCCCTCTTGATCAAACCAGGGCAACATGGCCATGCCAAGACGAGCCCCAACTCGCCGGCCGACCATGCCATCACCCTAGCAGACCACCTCCCCCTCTCTCTCCATGTCTAGCAGCTAGCCAGCACCTCACCGCGCCCCCTATGCACCCCCACCGAGCCGCTAGGGTTAGAGCTCGCCGGCGACAGGTCCTTCGTCGACGACAATCCCTAGCCGTTGATCCCTGTTCTAATCCAACGCCCCACATCGCCCCGTACCGCTTCGCGTGTTATGAGTCACGATCGGTGGACCCCCCCGTCACTGAGCCCGCTGGATCGACACAGGTTGGCCTTTAGCTTTCCAGCGATCCAGTTAGTTTGAATTCGGATTTTTCTTTTTAGTTTAAACTTAGTTCTGTCCCCTAGTTTAAAAATCAATTTAGAGAGATTTACAAATCCAAATGAAGTGATTCCAATTTTGTTGGAAAGCTACTGAAAAGATCTATCCAAGACCATCGGATTTAATTCATTTAGATTTATCGATCTCTCCTAGTAAAAATAATAAAACATAAGCATTTTCACCTTGCAACATTTTTATAAAATCAACCAAGTTAGGTTTTGAGTTGATTCCAACTCTCAAAAATCACAATTAACCATACCTATCTGAATATGTAATAATATTAAGGTTTACATGCAGTGACTTTGGACTACTACCCAAATAATGCTATATAGGCATTTCTAGTCACTTTAAATCATTAAATAATGAACTTAAACCAAAGTAATTATGATCCAACCCTTAAATTACATTCCCACATGTTATAATATGTGGTGATGACATGTGTCCACATGATCCCATATTTTAAGTGGTGAATATTAAATCTTAGTTAATTTTTCAATGAGTAGAAATTACTTTTCTAAATTAAAAAGAATGAAACTATTGAATTGAACTTGTCATGCTTGTGATGATAATAGATCATCAAATGTGTGTCTTAGAATGCTAATTAGACTAGTTAAGTATTGTTTGGTGATTGTGTACTCCGTATGTATTTATAGACGATAGTACCGACCAAGTCTACGAGGAGGAGGAGTTCTACCAAGAAGAAGAAGAAAACATCAACCACTGCACCAACCAAGGCAAGCTAGCACTATCCAAGTTAACCCTTGCAAGTTGTACTTGCAAGCCACCATTAACAATGCAAGTTAATCCTTGCAATCTAGATAACCCAAGCAAAGATGCCTTAGGCATGCTTTGATCATACCACTTTGACTAGAATTTACCCCAAGTCTTATTTTCAAGCTTTACTTCCTTCACTTTACCCAAAGTTCTTTACTTATGTCTGAAGGTAGCATAAAGAGTATAAAACTTGACCTATTTAGAAACCTTTAGATGTCATTCTATGGCATGAGATTGATCCCATCGTTCCACCTCAATGAATACTCTTAACTTAGTAGTTTAGAGTAGATAAAAACTTGAGTCACTTTAGATGGGAACACTTGGTGAAAATGAATTATGAAAACCTTGGAATGATGAGTCATTCTATTGAGATGTTTTGACATGTGTTGAGAGACACAAAATGGTTTATGATGATGAAAATGTTGAGGCATGAGCCTTAGCCCTTTTATAAAACTGATGGTTGGATTCGGATGCGATACCATTCCAAATGTACCGTACAACCACAATACCTGAATTGGGTAAGGCTTAGCCGAAAGTTTATATGCATTAGTATTAGTTCCCTCGCGGGAGAGGTTTGAGCTGAGGCTACCTCTCAATGTTGTCCACCTATGCAGTGCCCAAGATGACAGATGGTCATGGTTGGGAGGCCATGCTCATAGGAGAGGTGCTTATACTAGGGTGTGTAAAGGAAAGGTTATGTTTGATTATCTGCATACTAAGTATGATGATTCAGGTTATCCCCACAGATGTATCGAATCTTGTGGTGAAAGTGTACCACCTCTGCAGAGTGTCAAACTATTCGAATAGCCGCGTCCGCGGTTATGGACAGCTGGAATGGCCATACTGTTTCATTGTCAGATGTTTTCAAAATGACTTATGAAAGAAATGATGAATCTTGACTTGACCACAACAGAGTTATGTTTATGACAATAGCTTCCCAACTTAAGTGATTCTAGAACTTTATTTTATCTTTCTTTGCTTCAGAACTCAGCTTAGGTCTCAAACTTAACTTTATAGTTAAACTTAGATTTAGCACTTTAACTTAGCACTATACTACTTGTTAGTGGTAGTTTGCGGGTACTTAAAGAGTACTCATGGCTTTTGTCCCTGGCTATTCTCATGGCCAGACTATGAAGGAGACTACCAAGATGATGGCCAGTAGGACGGCTATGATAACTAGGACTATCTGCCTTCGTCAGCATTGCCTGTGCCCCTGAACATGGACCCCACCACTACGCTTATCTTTTATTTCCGCTGCTTGTTGTATTAAGACTGGATCATGAGATCCTTATTTGTGTAAGAACTTATGTATGGTTTGTAATGGATGATATACTATGATATCCAATCCGTTATGTCTCGCAAATATGGTAATCCTAGGATTGCGAGGTATGGCATAACGGGCATCTGGGATTAAAAATCCGGGTGTTGACACTGATGGAGGAGGTTACCACCATGAAGAGGGGGAGGTGGCACCTCTAGGGGCTGGCGCACTACCCCTAGGGGCTTCCCCTCCTCTCCTATAAAAGGTGGCCATCTCTCCTCTCTTCCTTTATACTCTTGAATCCCCCTCCATTTCCTTTTCTTGCTGCTCCACCGTTTGGCGAGTGCTAGTAACGAAGCGCTGCCAAAATAATTCACCACCAACACTTGGAGAAGTGGAGGAGAAGGAGTTATGGTGGATCCCTTCTTCCGCTTCCCCGCTAGACCAAGGGAGTGAAGGACGTTAACGAGTCACACGTGTGACCGAGTACGGAGGTGCCACCGGTTGAGGCACCGTGACTACCTGATCTTGAGATTGTTGTGTGTACACCTTCATCGATAATGTTTGTGGGGGAATGTAATCCGGTTTATGGTCTTTGAGAGTGAGTTATTCGTTGTTATCATCTCGTAGACGATCTTGTCTAGATAGTGGTTCGCGTGTAGGATTTTTTTTGTTTTCCATGCAACAAACCCCATTAATGGTATCAGAGATGTGTCTATGCGTAGATGTTATGCACGAGTAGAACACATGGAGATGTGGGTGTTTATGATCATGTTATTGGTCTCTTCATGTATTTTGGATCATAGTGACATAGTGGGATGAAGCGGCCCGACAGACTTACATGTCCTCACACATGAGACTTATCCCACGCTTGATATGCAACTTGTTTTGCATAAGTGTCTCAATGGGTGCCAATCTATCCCACTATAGTTATGATCTAATATACAAAGTATTGCTAATAATATTCTTTATCACTGTTGTGGTTACATGTTCGTAGGTAAAAATAGTTCTTCCCTAGATAGCCCTAAACCATGTAAAATATGCAAAACAAATTAGAAGCATCTAACTGTTTTTTGGAGGGCATGTGATGTGATATAGTCATTGATGCAAAAATTGCTGTATGCAATGAGATTTGCTATAAGTTAAAACAACTGCTAGGATCCATATGGTTGTCCTTTTATTTTTATGGCATGCATGCTGGAAATGGAAATCCATGTAATTCAGATTAGTGCAGAACAACCATGATGGTGGCGCCATGGACCTTGGTGACACTCCAATGGAATGATGGAGATCATACCATGCCGCACAAGATGGAGATCGAATGCGAGAAGAACCATATCATATCACATTATACTTTGATGCTTATCCTTTGATGCATCTTATATTTCTTTGATTTGATAACCTCGGTAGTATTTGATCGCCACGGTAGCATTATAATATGATCCCTCCCACTAAATATCAAGACAATAATATGTTCTTCCTTAGTATGCACCGTTAAGAAAGTTCATCATTTCGAAGCACCATGTGATGATCGGGTATGATAGACTCTACATTCGCATACAACGAGTGTAAGACATTTTTATACACGAGAGTACTAAGGTTCTTAGTTGGCGAGCCTAGCATGTACATACATGGCCTTGGGACATGAACCAAAAGGTAAAGCACAAGTCATATGAATGATATGGTGTCCATATGATGCTCGCCATTGCAGTTGCACTGCCTCACGTGATGATCGGTCATGGTGTAATGAATTTGGTTCGTGTAATCACTAAAAATGACTAGAGGGGTGTCGTTTTTGAGTGGAAGTTCATTTACTAATTTGGATTAATTTTAACTCAATGTATCATAAACTAAATTAAAGTGAATTTTCATAGTTTGTTGTAGTCATTAGCATTCGTTTACTACCTTGTGTTTAGCTGTAATTGATATAATATAACTATAGAATTCTGGAATTTTATTTTACGAACTAGTATCATATTGTTTTATGAGTGTTATCTAAAGTTTAAAGTACTATTGCAAAATTTCAGCAAAACCTCACTTACTCCGTGAAATTCAATAAGTAGTATTGAATAAAGAGTAACAAATTCTAGTGTTAGTATCTAAGTATCGTGCTTGCCTCCATGATCCTTGATATTGAAAAATTGTTTTAATATCAACGTTATCTAGGAGCTACCTCCATCCCAAAGCTTAAGACTTTTTTCCTAAAGTTAAACTATGTGGAATAGAGGGAGTGGTATACAAGTGTACTAGGTATAACTCTTGTGTGCGGCGGAACTAACAAGATGACTGTTTTTAGTTTGCTAAAAAGGATTATATTGTGGAAAGGAGGTAGTACAATACTAGAAGTAGTGCACACACTACTATACCCGCATGCAGAATGTGCTATAGGGGTTTTGGACAAGTTTTTTTTGCTACAAACATAGTACGTTGGAGCCTAGCATGATCGAGTACCATGTTGTTCCAACACAATGCATCACTAGAGGGGTATAGTTATAGACCACCTCTTTATAGAACAGTTATAATTAGAACCGAATAGTCACCGCCTTAATGCACCTATTATATACTAAATTGTTCCTCAAATGATGGACGAGAACCTGCACATGTGACCACCTTCTCGCAGTTATCGTGATCAGATACTATCACCTTACAGGATGTGGTGGCAAGCTTCTTGAATACCAGAAAGTATCCTACCTTCAAGTCATGTGCTTTGATAAAATCTAGCCATCCTTCGTCAAGGATAACCTTGCCATCTTCCTCCTCTAGGTCGACATCCTAGCTGCATGCTTTGTAGATCTTCAGCTTGATGGTATATGGATACTCACAGCCAAATGTTGGGTATTCTCCGCACGTCTAACTAGGCCGGTATTAACAACATCTTATAGAACTCATCGCTGGTGTTCTCCACGTGGATGTTCCTGGCTCGCCCTCCATCCGGACAACAAAGGGCTCTCCTATCTTATTTGATGACGAGTCTCTCCAAGCTTGAGCTTATTGCCCAAACACTGCAAGAAAATGCCTGCAGACAGATAATGTCTCTACCAACTGTCAATAGTTGTAAAAAACATTATTAGTTGATATGTTAGAATACAATATCAGCTAAGAAAGTAAAGTGGAGCAATTTTATTATCAAAGTACACAAAGTCTTAACACTAGCTAGCATGAATGCTAGTTATATTAGTATTGCCAAGGTCTAGGCATCACTTTCACTTTAGTGCAGATCATTATCGACTAGTACAGTTAACAAACACACAGGAACAGAATAATAGACAAACGGGATGAGCTCTATCTGTTGCCGATGCTAGAGATGCATACATACACTTCTAATTTTGGTAAAAATTATGGTAGGGTAGCAGCTGCCCTAGCTCGCCCAAATTAAAGGGACCTCCATCCCTGAGACCAACCAAGTGAAACATGCTGAGTGGCCCCACAGATCATCATCAGCTGTGGATCGATCAATACAAAATTTGAACTCCTTCATCCAAATTGGGTTCGCAGCATAGAAAACAAAAGTTTTCCTATGATGGGAACTACTAAGCACCAAGATCTATCTACTAGATACAAGCAACAGGTGGATATACATCCATAGAGAACATACCCTTGTAGACCGACAAAGTGTAATGAGGTTGAACTCATGGATGATGTAATCAAACACTTGTCGATCTCAGGATCAAGAAGAAGTCCAACACCGCAACTCAGCAGTGCATCTGTGATCGCACACACGTCCGGTCCATCGAACAACCTCCACCTCCTCTCTCTAGCGATGTAGCAGAAGCAACAACTCCTTCCATATGAAATGCCACCGGGAACATGTATCTCGCTAATCCGAGACCATCGGGGAATAATTCTAGAGGGGGAGAGATCCTTCACGAGGAGCTGTGGTTTGTGAGGAGGAGAGGTCGGCCTTTTATAGGTATAAGGGAAGAGCCTCTCCATGGCCGGCTCCAAGGAGAGGTGCCCCCACCTCTTCCATCATTCATGTGGTGGATTCTCCACTCACATGAATTAGCCTCCACTCAAAGTTCCACTCAAATGCATTAAATTTCCACCAAATTTAATGCAACTCTCATTTAATAAAACTCTTTTATTTATTTTATTCAGAATTTTGATAATTACTTTAATTAACAAACATTCACATAAAACCCCCTGCAGTATTTCAATATCACATGAAGAACCAATTTCAGCAATTTCACCCAAAACAATTCCGGTGTCCATTGAAATAATTCCAGCGCTTTGCAAATCTTTCGTCTGGAAACATTTGCTCCAAATGGTGTTGGTATCCCTTAAGTGTTTCACCCTACGGTTCACAAATAATATAGACATGATCGAGACCCTTCTCCGATCAATAATCAGTAGCTGGACCTGGAGATCCATACTGACTCCCACACATTCTACGATGACTTCTATGATCGTGAGAACCTTTAACGCTAGTAACTAAATCCCTTTGTCTCGCAATATATTACATGTCCAAGATTCGATCATCGGTATCCCCATACCTAGTTTGATCTCATTACTGACATGCACTCTTTTCTCATTCCCATGATATAACATTCTAGTGATCACATCACTTGCTTGCAAGCTATCTTAATGTGATATCACCGAGAGGTCCCAGAGTATATCTATCCGTCATCAGGATGGAGAAATCCCACTCTTGATCCATGAGCCTCTACATAACACCTTCGTAGCACTGAACCCACCTTTATAGTCACCCTATCATGGTGTGATGTTTGATGTTATCAAGATACTCTTTTAGTGTTAGTGATTAACATGATCTCATGGTCTAAGGACTAGGATTATTTCGTATGATGTTATAGCAATATAAACATAATGACTTTGATTGTAATGCTATACTTCGGATGAATGTTCATCACATCATTCCACCAATATTGTGTCCTCGTTATTAACAACATCCAATGTCCATGTTCAGGAAACCTTGATCATCTTGTTAATCAACGAGCTAGTTTATAAGAGAGGCATAACTACGAACCTTCTATTTGTTTATTAAGCACACATGTATTAATGTTTCTAATCAATACAATTATAGCATGCAAAATAAACGTCTATCATATACTTGGAATACATATAATAACAACTTTATTATTGCCTCTTAGGGCATATAACCTCTAGTCTCCCACTTGCACTAGAGACAATAATCTAGTTACATAGTGATAAATCTAACATCCATGGAGTTCTGGTGTTGATCATATTTTGCTCTAGGGAGAACATTAGTCAATGGATCTGCTACATTGAGATCCGTGTGTATTTTACAAATCTTTATATCTCCATCCTTGACATGCTCGTGGATGGAGTGAAACTGGCACTTAATATACTTGGAATTCTTGTGAGACCTTGGTTACTTGGCATTGGCTATGGCTCCATTGTTATCACAATAGATCACCATTGGGCCCAACGCACTAGGAACCACAACAATTTCAGTTATGAACACCTTCCTCCAAACCGCTTCCTGTGCTGCTTCTAAAGCAGCAATATATTCCGCCTCCATTGTTGATCTTGTCACCACAGGTTGTTTAGAGATCCTCCAACTAACTACTGCTCTGTTCATGAGAAATACGTATCCGGATTGAGACTTAGATTCATCCGGATCGGTGTCAAAGCTAGCGTCGACATAAGAATTATCGACCAGCTCTTCTTCACCTCCGTATACAAGAAACATTTCCTTAGTTCTTCTTAAGTACTTAAGGATATTCTTGACTGTTATCTAGTGTTCTGAACGTGGATCAGATTGGTACCTACTAGTCAAACTAATAGCATGTGCCACATCCAGTCTTGTACATAGCATGGTGTATATTATAGAGCCTATGGCTGAAGCACAGGGGATATTATCCATTATCTCTCTTTCTTCCGCCGTAGCCGGACTTTGAGTCTTACTCAATGTCTTGCCTTGCAACATAGGTAAGAACCACTTCTTACTTTCGTCCATTTTAAACTTCTTTAAACTCTTATCAAGGTATGTACTCTATGATAGCCCAAGTAGGCGCCTTGATCTATATCTATAGATCTTAATGCCTAATATATATGATGCTTCACCAAGGTCCTTCATCAAAAATTTGCTGTTTAGATAACTTTTAACACTATTTAAAAGATCTATATCATTTCCAGTCAGTAATATGGCATCCACATATAATATCAGAAATGCCACGTTGCTCCCACTCACTTTCTTATAAATACAAGCCTCTCCATAAGTTTGGACAAACCCAAACTCTTTGATCACCTCATCAAAGTGGAGATTCCAACTCCAGGATGCTTGCTTCAGTCCATAGATGGATCGCTGAAGCTTCCATACCTTGTCAGCATCCTTAGGATCGACAAAACCCTTTGGTTGTATCATATACAACTCTTCTTCAATATTACCATTGAGGAACGCAATTTTGACATACATGTGCCATATCTCATAATCAAAATATGCAGCAATTGCTAACATAATCCTAACCGACTTTAGCATCGCTACGGGAGAGAATGTTTCATCATAGTCAACTCCTTGAATTTGTCGAAACCCCTTTGTGACAAGTCGAGCTTTATAGATGGTTACATTACCATGAGCATCAGTTTTTCTTTTGAAAATCCATTTATTCTCAATAGCCTTTCGATCATGAGGTAAGTCCACCAAGGTCCAAACCTGGTTTTCGTACATGGATTCCATCTCGGATTTCATGGCTTCTAGCCATTTGTTGGAATCTGGGCTCATCATCGCTTCTTCATACATCACAAGGTCATCTATTTTATCAACCATGAAATTCATAACAGGATTTCCGTACAGTTCAGGACTTGCACGTGTCCTGCTTGACCTGTGAGGTTCGGTACTGTCCTCTTTCAGATTTTCATGATCATTATCATTAGTTCCTTCTTCATTCGGTGAAGTCAACTCTAGAACAATTTCCGGTGATGCACCACTCTCTGTTTCATGAAGAGAAGGTTCAATAACCTCTTCGAGTTCTACCTCCTGAATACACACACCTTTCGCGAGAAACTCCTTCTCAAGAAAGGATCCATTCTTGGAAACAAAGACCTTGCCCTCGGATCTGTGATAGAAGGTATACCCAATCGTTTCCTTAGGGTATCCTATGAAGACGCTTTTTTCCGCTTTGGGTTCGAGTTTATCAGGCTAAAGTTTCTTCACATAAACATTGCATCCCCAAACTTTAAGAAATGACAGCTTAGGTTTGTTTCCAAACCACAATTCATATGGTGTCTTTTCAACGGATTTAGATGGTGCCCGATTTAAAGTGAATGCAGCGATTTCCAGTGAATAACCCGAAAATGACAGTGGCAAGTCAGTCAGAGACATCATAGATCGAACCATATCCAATAAAGTACGATTATGATGTTTCGACACACCATTACGCTGTGGTGTTCCAGCAGGTGTGAGTTGTGAAACTATTCCACGCCCTCTCATATGTGCGCCAAACTCGTAACTTAGATACTCACCTCCACGGTTGGACCACATAAATTTGATCTTTCTATTACAATGATTTTCCACTTCACTCTAAAATTCCTTGAACTTTTCAAAGGTTTCAGAATTGTGTTTCATCAAATAGATATACCCATATCTACTCAAATCATCCGTGAAAGTAACAAAATAACGATATCCACCTTGCGCCAACACACTCAATGGACAACATACATCAGTATGTATGATTTCCATTAAATCTATTGCCTGCTCCATTGTACCGGAGAACGGGGTCCTAGTCATCTTGTCCATAAGGCATGGCTCACATGTATCAAATGATTAAAAATCAAGTGATTCCAAAAGTCCATCAGAATGGAGTTTCTTCATGCGTTTTACGCCAATATGACCTAGACAGTAGAGCCACATATATGTATATATATCATGATCAAGTTTAATCCTTTTACCATCAACATTATTAATATGTGTATCCCTACTATCGAGATTCAACAGAAATAAACCATTGATCATAGGTGCATGACCATAAAAGATATTATCCATATAAATAAAACAACCATTGTTTTTGGATTTAAATGAATAACCACTTCGCAATAAACACAATCTGAATGCAATGTCCATGCTTAGTGCAGGCACCAAATAACAATTATTTAGATTTATCACTAATACCGATGGAATATGGAGAGGTAGCGTTCCGACAACGATCACATCAACTCTTGATCCATTGTCAACATGAATCGTGACCTCATCTCTTGCTAGCTGTAGCTTTTTCCACAACCCCTGATTCAAGTTACATATATTTGCAGCTGAACCAGTATCAAATACCTAGGTGCTACTACGAGTACTAGTCAAGTACACATTAATAACATGTATATCACATATACCTTTGTTTGCCTTGCTGGCCTTCTTGTCTGCCAAATACTTGGGGCAGTTGCGCTTCCAATGGCCAGTCCCCTTACAATAATAGCACTCGGTATCAGACTTAGGGCCAACTCGGGATTTCTTATTAGGCATAGCAACAGATTTTCCACCCTTCTTTCCCTTCTGTTTACCCTTCTTGTCTTTCTTGAAACCACTAGTCTTATTGATCATCAACACTTGATGTTCTTTCTTTATATCCACTTCGGCAGTCTTAAGCATTGAAGAAGCTCAGGGAGAGACTTCTTCATGCCCTACATGTTATAGTTCATCACAAAGCTCTTGTAGCTAGGTGGTAGAGATTGTAGAACATGATGTATGCCTGAGTCAATGGGAATCGTTATTCCCAAGGACACAAGCTTATCGGTGTACCCAGACATTTTG
The DNA here is from genome assembly GCA_023614405.1 of Avena insularis. Taxonomy (NCBI): domain Eukaryota; kingdom Viridiplantae; phylum Streptophyta; class Magnoliopsida; order Poales; family Poaceae; genus Avena; species Avena insularis. Next base: position 102,759,860 of record CM042684.1, on the reverse strand, counting down.
AGTACGTGCTCACTAATGGAGCTGTTCTCTTCCATCATGCAACTAAAGAACTTTTCAGAAGCGTCATAACTCTCTACGAAAGCATGGGTATCGAAAATCATTTTCAATTCACCCATGGTATCAAAGGCATTGCCATTCTCGAAACACTTTCGGAGTTCCGGCTCTAGCCCATACAGTATGCCGCAATGAACTAAGGTGTGGTCCTCCTGACAAGTCAAATAGACATTCTTTTCCTCGTCTGGGGCATCAGGAGCTGGTAGGGGGCCTAGCGGCACTTCTAGCACATATTTATTTTGTGCAGCAGTGAGGAGAATCCTCAAATTTATGGCCCAGTTGGTAAAGTTGCTACCATTTGTCGCAAGTTTCTCTTTCTCCATGAACACATTGAAATTAAAAGCAGGTGGTGCCATCTACAACATAATTTGTAAAGTTTAGACTAATTTTATGATAGATCAAGTTCAACTAATCTAAATTATGAATGAACTCCCACTCAAAAACAACATCCCTCGTGTCTTTTTGGTGATTACATGAACCAAATCCACTACACCAAGTCCGATCATCACATGAGTCGGTGTACTTTCAAAGGCGAGCATCTATATGGGCATCATATCAACTATATGACTCATGCTTAACCTTTCAGTCCGTGTTTCGAGGCCATGTTTGTACATGCTAGGCTTGCCAAGTAAGAACCTTAGTACTCGCATGTGTAAAACTGTCTTACACCCGTTGTATGAAAGCGTAGAGTCAAAAACACCCGATCATCACATGATGTCTTGAAACAACGATCCATAAAATGGTGCATACTTAAGGAAGAACACATTTTATCTTGATATATAAATGAGGGATCATCTTATAATGCTACTAAATCACAAACAAACAATATAAGATGCAAACATCATATGCAAAAGTGAAATGATATGGTTCTTGCACTTTGATCACTATCATGTGCATCGTGGTATGATCCTTGTCATTCCTTTGTATGTAATGCCAAGGTCTATAGAACTTTGATGACCCACAAGTATAGGGGGTGTATCGCAGTATTTTCGATAAGTAAGAGTGTTGAACCCAACGAGGAGCAGAAGGTGCTGGCTAGTGGCTTGGAGCAGGAATTCTCTGTAAATACTTAGCAAACGGATTTTTAGGGGTTTTTGATAATGCAGGTAAATAAAGTACGAGTAAATAAAAGACAATAGGAATAAATGCAGCAAGTGGCCCAATCCTTTATTCAGCAAAGGACAACCCGGTTGTATTACTTAAGATGACCAAACGTTCTCGAGGACACATGGGAATATCGTCAAGTGCTTTCGCTTCATATAGTTGATTAATCTTCTTTAGTGGGTGAACCTGTGCTAATGTACCGACCTTCCTAGGATTAATACATACTTGTGATTATACCCCTTGCAAGCATCCGCAAGTACAAGAAAGTAATTAAGGTAGAGACCTAACCACAGCTTTAAACTCTAAGACCCTGGCGTCCCTTGTGCAAAGGTTTCCTAATGGGGGTTCAGGTTTCTGTCACTCTGGCAAACCCTACGATTAGTAGCCAAATACACAATGCATTCCCTTAGGCCCATATAGGTGAAGTGTCATGTAGTCGACGTTCACATGACACTACTAGAAGAAGTACACCACAACTTAAATATCAAACCGTTGAATCTTTCTCAACACAATTCCACTACTAACAACATGACTTCTCCCATGTCCTCAAGAATAAAAAGAACTACTCACAAGACATCATATGGATCATGATCAGAGATGAAATAATGATGTGTAACAATCTGAACATAAACGATAATTCAATGGTTCACTCAATAGCATCGACTACAAGGAGTAATCAACACCGGGAAAGTTTCCCCTAAGAACTATGCAAGATTCAACCCAATTGTTATAGTGGTATGGAGGTGATGATGATGGTGTTGGTGGAGATGATGGTGGTGATGATTATGATGATCCCGATGAAGTCCAGCTTGATGGTGGTGTTGATGGCAACGATCTCCCCTCTTCGGGAAGGAATTCCCCCAGTAGAATTCTGTCTGCCGGAGAGATCTTTCTCTCTCGGTGTTTTCCGCCCTGCAGAGGCGGTGAAATCTTTCTGTGGTTGCTCCCCGAGTCTTAGGGTTTCGGGAGGATAATATATGCCAGAGGGGAGAGGCTGGAGTGGACCAGGGCGGCCACACCACCTGGTGGTGCGGCCTGGGGTGGCCCGTGCCAGGGGGTGGTGTGGGCCCCCTGTGGCCCATCTCCACTTCCCCCTCTGGCTTCCTTCGTCTTTTGAAAAAATAGGATTTTCCATGTATTTTCTCGGATTTTTTGATCTTCGCGAATTTTGCCTCCAAACAGCACCTTTCCATCAGAATCCTGACTGCACCGGTCCATGCTCCAAAAGTCATCAACCATGCAAAAACAAATGAAATAACATAAGTATCATCTCTTAATATGAAATATATCAGTGAATAATAGTAAATTATGATATAGAATAGTGATGCAAAATGGACGTATCAACTCCCCCCAAGCTTAGAGTTCGCTTGTCCCCAAGCGAAAACTGAGCTCAATAAACATGACCTCAGGTTGATGGAGTGAAGAGTCGATAAAATAATACCGACAAGAATCATCACATTCATCAATACATAAGTCATAATAGAAGACAAGTCACTATTATATAACTTAACTTGCAATAAGTAAAGGAAACACAATAAAGATACATAAAGTGAATCATAATTGGTAATGGCAAACTTAGCTCTAGGTCGAAGAATAGTTGACAATTTGCTGGAGTTCACAAATAACTGATTTTCAATGATAGGTTTCAAAGTAGTAGGCATTAAGATAAGAGCAAAGTGCAAAAAAAGGAACATAAGAAACATGATTGAATAAATCATCATATGAATGAAGGAAACACAACAACTCAAAATACTTGCTGAGGTAGACGGGAATAGGTTTACTGACTCAACTAAAAAGTAAAAGAAAGGCCCTTCATAGAGGGAAGCAGGGATTTCAAGTTTCATAAAGAGCTTCCAAAATTATGGTACTTATTAGCTTTCAGCTCTCATTGCCCCTGTCATAGGCATCTTTAGGTGATTAAGGTTAAAGTGATCAAATATGAGGATATGCTTGACAAGTTGTAAGTTGAAAATCTCATGTCCCTTGAATACGAGGGTCGCTCCTCATGCTACTCAAGTTTAGTCACTGGTAAGTTCTTGTCATAGTAAGTATATGTGTATCATAGAGAACCACCAATGGGGTACCCCTTGCCCCATGATATGAAAGAATCCCCATATCAAAATGACAAGGCAAGCAGACAACAAGCATCTCAACAATATTCTTATTTACCATGGGAATATGGTGCTTTTTCTCTCATTCCTCTTTTCTAATCCCTCTCTTTTCTTTTTCTTTTTCTCAATCTCTATCTCTTTTTTATAAGAAGAATGCTTCATAGATTCTCATTATGGTTACGCTAGAGGTTTCCACCATGACAGCATGGATTAGACCGGCGGCCCAGGCATTTCTCTAACACACATACATAACTCCATGGACTTACAAGCTCCCCTTTCATTTCACACCGACGACATCCATAGACAAAAGAACATGATATCAACTAGGTACAAAGTACCGGTGCAATGTTGAAAGTGTTCCCCATGACAACATGGTTCTGCTAATTCACAACTTACAAAGCGCAAGCATATACGCAACATAGATGGGCACAATGGTTCAAGTTTATTAAGTGCAAGAAAGTAAAGTGTGTCATCAAGTTCGTGAGAGCTTTAATCACTAATTTTCACATAACAAGTTTAATTTGGAAGGTAGATAAAAACAAGAATTTTCTTGGATTAGAAATAGTGCTAATAGGTAAGTATGGTGGACACAAATGGCATAGGTTTTGGTTTAAGGATTGGATGCACGAGAAGAATTCCCTCTCAGTACAAGTTTTTTGCTAGCAAGGCTGGGTAGCAAGCATAAGAGTTGAAGGAAACAAACAAACATACAAGTGATAAAAACAAAAATGCAATCTTCCTTGGAAGCACAAAAGATCTTAACTAGAGAATACTAAACTTATGAGAAAATCAAGAAAGAAAGATGATGTAATTATATTTCTTTAGAGTACTTTTATCTTTTTCATTCAACTCTCAAAAATAGTGTTGCTACTGACCGAGCCAGGTTTGCCAAAACCAACTAAATTAACTCAATGATCCCAAAGTGATACCAATTCTAACGACAAGATCAATCATATAACCATGAATTGAAAACTAAAATAAGATTTGCAAGAGAGTAAATAATAGAACTTCTCATTAATATTCCATAACAGCAATTCACACCAAGGGATACATAGATATCTAACGAGAGGGGGGACACTTCCATAATGCAAACCATCCTACATGATAAGTTCTCTATTCATGATATGACTCTACTAAAACGGTAAAAAGATAGAAGATAGTGATGTGATACCGTGGCACTCCCCAAAGCTTGGAACAAACCAAGGGGATGCCAAAACCTGATGACGAATTACTCCTTCGATGGTGGTGGTATTCTCTTGATGATCTCTTTGATTAGTTTCCCCAAGTCCTTAATCTCAAAAGTGATATTACGAATCAGCTGTGAGTTTTGCTCAATGCGGCTCATGATCATGTTGGGTTGAGAATTCCAGCTCTTGCGATTCTTTCCCCACTCTTCCTCGTTGAAGTCTTCTTTTCCTGCATGGCTAGAACGAGGCAAATCCCAATTAGAGGGTAATTTCCCCTTGGGCATATTCTGGTATTGATGCTCATGGATAAGGGTATGGAAAGGATTCTTGGTGCGTGGAGGAAGTGACCGTGGAGCCAAACAGTGACGCGGAGGTTTCCCTCCAGTCGACATCCGTGCAGTCCTTCTGACCCTGGCAGGTTTTGTCAACACTCCAATGCTTGCAATGGTAGTGTCGGTGTGCGGATGTTGGCCTTGCTTTGCCTCCTCTTCATCTTCACTCTTAACCTCCTCCTCCTGTCCTGGATCTTGGGGATCTTCCTCCATAGGCTCCTTTCCCTTATCCTTGGCAGACACCATCGTTCTTCTAACTTTCAAGAATAGTTCCTGGCAAAAATAGATCGAAATGAAAACACGACGATAACACGATATATGAACCTCAGGGGATCCAGGGGATTATATATTACGAAGTTTTACAGCAAAAGGAAGGTACTAGGAGAAAACGGGTCAGAGACGGAGGCTGAGGTGGCCACACCACCTGCTGGCGTGGCCAGGGGGTCCCGCTCCAGGGGGTGGTGTGAGCCACCCTAGCTCCGTTTCCGTCCCTCTTTCGCTTCGTAGCTTTCCTTGTTGGATAAAAACTGCAAAAATATAATTTGACAGAATTTTCACGGAACTTTTCTTACCATAACTATTACCTATTTGAAAACAGACTCTGCAGGTCTCTGAATTTGGTCTTTGATAATTTTTTCCAGAGTTATAACTTGAAACGCATCAACGTCTTCATTGTAAGAATCCCCAGCAATATAGTGCTTGAGTCGCTGCCCATTCACCACTTGTGTAGTGTTATCTTTTAAAGAAGAAATTTTTATCGCTCCTGAACGGTACACTTCTTCAATAACGAAAGGTCCTTCCCATTTTGACAGTAGCTTCCCTGCAAAAAATCTGAGACGAGACCTATACAATAGAACTTTCTCACCAACATGGAATTCTCTCTTAAGTATTAGCTTGTCATCCCATCTTTTAACTTTTTCCTTAAAGAGTCTAGCATTCTCATATGCTTCACTCCCCCATTCATCTAACGAACTTAAGCCAAATAATCTTTTTCACCAGCAAGCTTACAATCTCTATTAAGTTCTTTAACTTCCCAATAAGCTTTGTGTTCTAATTCTAAAGGTAGGTGACAAGCTTTCCCATAAACCATTTTATAAGGAGACATCCCCATGGGGTTTTTATAGACAGTCCTATAAGCCCATAAAGCATCGTTCAACTTTTTAGCCCAATTTTTCCTAGATCTATTAACTGTCTTTTGCAAGATGGATTTAATTTCTCTATTTGATAAATCTACTTGTCCACTAGTTTGGGGATGATAAGCTGAAGCGATTCTATGATTAACATCATATTTAGCAAGGGTCTTTCTAAAACCACCATGAATGAAATGATAACCTCCATCAGTCATAAGATACCTAGGCACTCCAAACCTAGGAAAAATAACTTCCTTAAGCATTTTTAGAGAGGTCTCCCCATCAGCACTCTTCGTAGGTATAGCTTCTACCCACTTAGTGACATAATCAACAACAACAAGAATATGAGTATAGCCTTTTGAGGGAGGAAAAGGACCCATAAATTCAAATCCCCAACAATCAAAGGGTTCAATAACTAGAGAGTAGTTCATAGGCATTTCATTGCGTCTAGAAATATTACCAACACGCTGACACTCATCACAAGATAATTTTTTTTCTTGCATCTTTAAAAAGGGTAGGCCAGTAGAAACCTGATTGTAGCACCTTTTGCGCAGTTCTATCTCCTGCATGATGTCCTCCATAAGCACTACATGACATTTATGCAATATCTCCTTTTGTTCATATTCTGGAACACATCTTCGCATAATACCATCTACTCCTTCTTTATATAAGTGTGGGTCATCCCAAAAATAATGCCTCAAATCATAAAAGAACTTCCTTCTTTGCTGAGCTATGAAAGTTGGAGGAAAATACTTGGAGACAATAAAGTTAGCATAATCAGCATACCAAGGGCTCCCTCCCGAGCTTACCCCTACTGCAGCCAACTGTTCATTTGGGAAACTATCATTAACAGGCATAGGATCAAAAGATATGTTTTCCAATCGAGATAAATTATCAGCTACAGGATTTTAGCACCTTTCCTATCTAAAATATGTAGGTCAAACTCCCGTAAGAGTAGCACCCATCTAATAAGCCTAGGCTTAGCATCTTTCTTTGTCATAAGGTACTTAATAGCAGCATGATCAGTATGAATGGTAACTTTTGAGTCAACAATATAAGGTCTAAACTTGTCACAAGTTAAGACGACTGCTAGGAATTCTTTTTCAGTAGTAGCATAATTCCTTTGAGCAGCATCAAGAGTCTTACTAGCATAATGGATAACATTTAAGTTTTTATCAATTCGTTGCCCAAGGACAGCACCTACAGCAAAATCACTAGCATTAGACATTATTTCAAAGGGTAAACTCCAATCAGGTGGTTGAACGATAGGAGCTGTAGTTAAAGCCTTCTTTAGGGTTTCAAAAGCTTCCTTACAATCATCATCAAAGATAAAGGGTACATCTTTTTGAAGAAGATTAGTGAGGGGTTTTGATATCTTAGAGAAATCTTTAATAAACCTTCTATAGAAACCAGCGTGACCAAGGATACTACGAATACCTTTGATGTCTCTTGGACAGGGCATTTTCTCAGTTGCCTCAACTTTAGCTCTATCAACTTCTATGCCTCTTTCAGAAACCTTATGTCTAAGTACAATACCTTCATTCACCATGAAGTGGCATTTCTCCCAATTAAGGACAAGATTAGTTTCTTCACATCTCTACAAAACTTTATCGAGGTTGTGCAAACAATTATCAAAAGAAGTTCCATAGACGGAGAAGTCATCCATGAACACTTCCACAATTTCCTCACAAAAACCATGAAACATAGCAGACATGCATCTTTGAAAAGTAGCGGGAGCATTACATAAACCAAAAGGCATACGTCTATAAGCATAGGTTCCATAAGGTCATGTAAAAGTAGTTTTTTCTTGATCTTGTTTTTTAACAGCAATTTGAGAGAAACCAAAATATCCATCAAGAAAACAAAAATGGGTTTTTTAGACAACCTTTCTAACATTTGATCAATAAAAGGAAGTGGGTAATGATCTTTCTTAGTAACTTTGTTAAGTTTCCTAAAATCAATGCACATTCTATAGCCTACTACTATTCTTTGGGGAATAAGCTCATCATTATCATTAGGGACGACGGTAATTCCCCCTTTTTTTAGGGACACAATGAACAGGACTAACCCATTCACTGTCAGCAATAGGGTAAATAATACAAGCATCAATGAGTTTCAATACCTCATTTCTTACCACTTCTTTCATCTTAGGATTTAAACATCGTTGGTGCTCTACCACTGGCTTTGCATCTGGTTCTATATTGATAGGATGCTGACATATAGTAGGAGAAATCCCTTTTAAATCATCCAAAGAGTAGCCCATAGCCCCTCAGTGTTTCTTCAGTACCTCCAATAACCTTTCTTCTTCCTTCCCTGAAAGTTTAGAGCTAATAATAATAGGATATAACTTATTATCATCAATGTAAGCATATTTAAGATCGTCAGGTAAAGGTTTTAAATCAAAGACCGGATCCTTTTTAGGTGGAAACGTGGTACCCAAGTCTTCTACAGGCAAGTTATGCTTAAGCATCTTAGGTTAACGACGGAGAATCTCGCAATCTCATTTCTTTCTTCCATGAAGATCTCACTTTCGTGGTCTTCCATAAATTGCTGCAAAGCATTGTTAGGAGCAAGAGAAATAGAAGCAAGTTGTTCGACTCTAAAATCCTCATTATGGGTTTCATTTTCACAAGGCTCTTTAGTAAATTTCAAAAAATTAAACTCATAAGATTCCCCATCAAATTTAGTCAAGATTTTCTCCCTTTTGCAATATATAATAGCTCCACAAGTACTCAAGAAAGGTCTACCAAAAATGATGGGATAAGTTTTACTAGCAGCTGAACCAAGTACTAGAAAATCAGCAGGATATTTAATCTTACCACAAAGAACTTCTACATCCCGCACAATACCAATTGGAGAGATGGTCTCTCTATTAGCAAGGTGAATGACCACATCAATCTCTTCTAGTTTGCAGGGACTGATTTCATGCATAATTTCTTTGTAAAGCTCATAAGGAATAGCACTTGAACTTGCACCAATATCACATAAACCATAATAGCAATGATCACCAATTATAACAGAAAGCACGGGGACGCTAGCCTTTTTAGTTCTATTAGGATGTGAGACAATATTAGAAGCATCCTCACAAAAGACTATGTGTCCATCTTCTACAATTTTAGTGACAAGATCTTTCACAATTGCTACAACAGGTTCAATGTTTATTTGTTAATCAGGTTTTAAAGTTCTCTTTGCACTTTTATTGATTACACTAGTTATCATAGGATGATCCTTTACCTTATTCGGGAAGGGTATTTTCTCGATATAAGGTTCAGGTAAGATGTGATCAATAGTGCAAAACTCAATACTCCCAACAAGAACAAAATCAACAATATCTTTATATGGTGCATGGTACTTGTCGCATCCCTTTTTCGGAATTTCAATATAAGAAGCAAAAGCCTTAAAACAATTTGTAATAACTTGAGAATCAAGACCATAAGCATTAATAATATTTTGAAAGTCATCACTTCCCATAAAAGATTCAATGCATTCATAATCATAATTTATACCTGACTTTCTTCCTTTGTCATTCTCCCATGCTTCAGCATTGTCTTGAATACGGTCTGGAAGATCCCATTTAGCTTCTTCTTCCATGCGGGTGAATGATCCAGCACAAGAGGCATCCAATAAATCCTTATCATGAAGAGAAAGCCTTGCATAAAAGTTATTGATAATAATATTGTTGGGGAGCTCATGAATGGGACATTTGAGCATTAGTAACTTCAATCTCCCCCAAGTTTGAGTTGTACTCTCTCTGTCAAGAGGCCAAATATTGTATATTTGATTCCGATCTTTATGAATCTCACTAGGAGGATAAAACTTTGAATAAAACAGAGGTACTATTTCCTCCCATTCAAGAGCTTGACCATTCTTCAGCAGCTTGTACCAGTCCTTAGCTCTTCCTTTCAGTGATAATGAGAATAACTTCTTCTTTACTTGATTTGTTGTAATACCTGCACACTTGAACAACCCGCATAATTCGTGTATAAAGAGCAAATGATCACCGGGATGGACAATTCCATCTAGAACATAATAGTTATTCATAACACGATCAATAATTCTTGTAGGTATTTTAAAAGTATCATTCTCAGTAGGTGGTGGTTCATCTACTACCTTAGCAGTGGTAGTAGCATTACGAAATAAGAAACTCAGCGAATTATCCATAATGAAAATAAAGCAACTAACAGGAATAAACAATACTCACAGTAGAAGTTTCCTTTACCATTTCCACTCTCCAATAGCGCTTCACTCCCCGGCAACGGCGCCAGAAAATAGTTTTGATGACCCACAAGTATAGGGGGTGTATCGCAGTATTTTCGATAAGTAAGAGTGTCGAACCTAACGAGGAGCAGAAGGTGGTGGCTAGTGGCTTGGAGCATGAATTCTCTGTAAATACTTAGCAAACGCATTTTTAGGTTTTTTTGATAATGCGGGTAAATAAAGTACGAGTAAATAAAAGTGGCCCAATCCTTTATTCAGCAAAGGACAAGCCTGTTGTATTACTTAACATGACCAAACATTCTCGAGGACACATGGGAATACCGTCAAGTGCTTTCGCTTCATATAGTTGATTAATCTTCTTTAGTTTGCTAAGTGTTGTGTGGGTGAAGCTGTGCTAATGTACCGCCCCATCCAAGACTAATACATACTTGTGATTATACCCCTTGCAAGCATCCGCAAGTACAAGAAAGTAATTAAGGTAGAGACCTAACCACAGCTTTAAACTCTAAGACCCTGACGTCCCTTGTGCAAAGGTTTCCTGACGGGGGTTCAGGTTTCTGTCACTCCGGCAGCCCCTACGATTAGTAGCCAAATACACAATGCATTCCCCTAGGCCCATATAGGTGAAGTGTCATGTAGTCGATGTTCACATGACACCACTAGAAGAAGTACACCACAACTTAAATATCAAACCATGGAATCTTTCTCAACACAATTCCACTACTAACAACATGACTTCTCCCATGTCCTCAAGAACAAAATGAACTACTCACAAGACATCATATGGATCATAATCAGAGATGAAATAATGATGTGTAACAATCTGAACATAAACGATAATTCAATGGTTCACTCAATAGCATCAACTACAAGGAGTAATCAACACCGGGAAAGTTTCCCCTAAGAACTATGCAAGATTCAACCCAATTGTTACAGCGGTATGGAGGTGATGATGATGGTGCTGGTGGAGATGATGGTGGTGATGATCATGATGATCCCGATGAAGTCTAGCTTGATGGTGGTGTTGATGGCGATGATCTCCCCTCTCCGGGAAGGAATTCCCCCGGCAGAGTTCTATCTGCCGGAGAGATCTTTCTCTCTCGGTGTTTTCCGCCCCACAGAGGCAGCGGAATATTTCTGTGGTCGCTCCCCAAGTCTTAGGGTTTCGGGAGGATAATATATGCTAGAGGGGAGAGGCTGGAGTGGACCAGGGCGGCCACACCACCTGGTGGCGCGACCTGGGGTGGCCCGCGCCAGGGGATGGTATGGGCCCCCTGTGGCCCATCTCCACTTCCCCTTCTAGCTTCCTTCGTCTTCTGGAAAAATAGGATTTTCCATGTATTTTTTCCCGGATTTTCTGATCTTTGTGAATTTTGCCTCCAAACAGCACCTTCCCATCAGAATCCTGACTGCAGCGGTCCATGCTCCAAAAGTCATCAACCATGCAAAAACAGATGAAATAACATAAGTATCATCTCTTAATATGAAATATAACACTGAATAACATTAAATTATGATATAGAATAGTGATGCAAAATGGACATATCAAACTTACACGTTGGGTATGTTATAAGAGTATCAACTAAACTTGAACTTACAACATTACCATATCATGACACCAGCCCAGCAACAATCTAAACTAGATGCTTCTAATTATCAATTGTATGTTTTCACGTGGCTTAGGGCTTTTGAAGATAGAACCGGTCTTACCTACGAACATGGAACCACAATGATGATAACCAAATTATTAGCAACTCGTTGTAAATCAGATATTGACTATAGTAGGAGAGACAGACACCTGCTAGCCACTTATGAAAAAATGGTTGCATGTCAAGCGTGGAATAGGTCTCATGTGCGAGGACATGTAAAGTTAGTCCGAGCCGCTTCATCCCAATATGCCACCAATATCCAAAATACATATAAGAAGAAATAACATGATCATCATCGCCCACATAATCATATGTGTACTGCCAGTGCAGAGCATCTACGCATAGAACAGGCTCTGATACCACTATTGGGTTCGCAGCATAGAAAACAAAAAATTTCCTACGATGGGAACTACTAAGCACCAAGATCTATCTACTAGATACAAGCAACGGGTGGATATACATCCATAGAGAACATACCCTTGTAGAACGACAAAGTGTAGCGAGGTTGAACTCGTGGATGATGTAGTCGAACGCTTGCCGATCTCAGGATCGAGAAGAAGTCGAGCGCCGAAACTTAGCAGCGCATCCGTGATCACACACACGTCTGATCCACCGAACAACCTCCACCTCCTCGCTCCAGCGATGCAGTGGAAGGAGCAACTCACTCGAGACGAAATGCCACCGGGAACATGTATTGTGCAAGCACGAAATAACAATTATTTAGATTTATCACTAATCCTGATGGAATATGGAGATGTAGCATTCCGACAACGATCAAATCAACTCTTGATCCATTGTCGACACGCATCATGACCTCATCTCTTGCTAGCCGTCGCTTGTTCCATAGCCCCTAATTCGAGTTACATATATTAGCAACTGAACAAATATCAAATACCCAGGTGCTACTGCGAGTACTAGTCAAGTACACATCAAATAACATGTATAGCACATATACCTTTGTTTTCCTTGCTGGCCTTCTTGTCTGCCAAATACTTGGGGAAGTTGTGCTTCCAATGGCTAGTCCCCTTACAACAATAACACTCGGTATCAGACTTAGGGCCAACTCGGGATTTCTTTTTAGGCACATCAAGAGATTTGTCGCCCTTCTTTCCCTTCTGTTTACCCTTCTTGTCTTTCTTGAAACCAGTGGTCTTATTGATCATCAACACTTGATGTTCTTTCTTGATCTCCACTTTGGTAGTCTTAAGCATTGACAGAAGCTCAGGGAGAGAATTTTTCATGCCCTGCATGTTATAGTTCATCACGAAGCTCTTGTAGCTAGGTGGCAGAGATTGGAGAACACGATGTATGCCTAAGTCAATGGGAATCATTATTCCCAAGAAGACAAGCTTATCGGTGTAACCATACATTTTGAGTACGTTCTCACTAATGGAGCTGTTCTCTTCCATGATGGAGCTAAAGAACTTTTCAGAAGCGTCATAACTCTCTATGGCACCATGGGTATCGAAAATCATTTTCAATTCACCCATGGTATCAAAGGCATTGCCATTCTCGAAACACTTTTGGAGTTCCGACTCTAGCCCATACAGTATGCCGCAATGAACTAAGGTGTGGTCCTCCTGACGAGTCAAATAGACATTCTTTTCCTCGTTAGGGGCATTGATACGTCCATTTTGCATCACTATTCTATGTCTTAATTCACTATTATTCATTGATATATTTCGTATTGAGAGGTGATACATATGTTATTTTATCTGTTTTTGCATGGTTGATGACTTTTGGAGCATGGACCGCTGCAGTCAGAATTCTGATGGAAAAGGTGTTGTTTGGAGGCAAAATTCGCGAAGATCAGAAAATCCGGGAAAATATACGGAAAATCCTATTTTTCCAGAAGACTAAGGATGCTAGAAGACGGAGTGGAGATGGGCCACAGGGGGCCCACACCACCCCCTGGCGCGGGCAGTCCTAGGCCATGCCTGGAGGTGGTGTGGCCACCCTGCCCCACTCCAGCCTCTCTCCTCTGGCGTATATCATCCTCCCGAAACCCTAAGACTCGGAGAGCGACCACATAAAGATTATGCCGCCTCTGCGGGGTGGAAAACACCGAGAGAGAAAGATCTCTCCGGTAGACAGATTTCTGCCGGGGGAATTCCTTCCCGGAGAGGGGAGATCGTCGCCATCAACACCACCATCAAGCTGGACTTCATCGGGATCATCATCATCATCACCACCATCATCACCATCTCCATATTGTTGTAACAATTGTGTTGAATCTTGCATTAGTTCATAGGGGAAACTTTCCTAGTGTTGATTACTCTTTGTAGTTGATGCTATTGAGTGAACCATTGAATTATTGTTTATGTTCAGATTGTTATACATCATTATTCCATCTCTAATCATGATCCATATGATGTCTTATGAGTAGTTCGTTTTGTTCTTGAGGACATGGGAGAAGTCTTGTTGTTAGTAGTGGAGTTGTGTTGAGAAAGATTCAATAGATTGTTATTTAAGTTGAGGTGTACTTCTTCTAGTGGTGTCATGTGAACGTTGACTACATGAAACTTCACCTATATAGTCCTAGGGGAATGCATTGTGTATTTGGCTACTAATCGTAGGGGTTTCCGGAGTGACAGAAACCTGAACCCCCATTAGGAAACCATTACACAAGGGACGTAAGGGTCTTAGAGTTTAAAGCCGTGGTTAGGTTTCTACCTTAATTACTTTCTTGTACTTACGAATGTTTGCAAGGGGTATAATCACAAGTATGTATTAGTCTTGGATGGGGCAGTACATTAGCACAGGTTCACCCACAGAACACTTAGCAAGCTAAAGAACATTAATCAACTATATGAAGCGAAAGCACTTGACAGTCTTCCCATGTGTCCTCGAGAACGTTTGGTCATCTTAAGTAATACAACCGGCTTGTCCTTTGCTGCATAAAGGATTGGGTCACTTGCTGCATTTATTCCTACTGTCTTCTATTTACTCGTACTTTGTTTACTTGCTTTATCGAAAACCCCTAAAAATCCGTTTGCTAAGTATTTGTAGAGAATTCCTGATCCATACCACTAGCCAGCACCTTCTACTCCTCGTTGGGTTCAACACTCTTACTTATCGAAAATACTGCGATACACCCCCTATACTTGTGGGTCATCAGGCATCAGGAGCTGGTGGGGGGCCTAGTGGCGCTTCTAGCACATATTTCTTTTGTGTAGCAGTGAGGAGAATCCTCAAATTCATGGCCTAGTTGGTAAAGTTGCTACCATTTGTCGCAAGTTTCTCTTTCTCCATGAACACATTGAAATTAAAAGAAGGTGGTGCCATCTACAACATAATTTGTAAAGTTTAGACTAAGTTTATAATATATCGAGTTCAACTAATCCAAATTATGAATGAACTCCCACTCAAAACAACATCCCTCGTGTCTTTTTGGTGATTACATGAACCAAATCCACTACACCAAGTATGATCATCACGTGAGTCGGTGTAGTTTCAAAGGCGAGCATCTATATGGGCATCATATCAACTATATGACTCATGCTTAACCTTTCGGTCCGTGTTCCGAGGCCATGTCTGTACATGCTAGGATCGCCAAGTAAGAACCTTAGTACTCGCATGTATAAAACTGTCTTACACCCGTTGTATGAAAGCGTAGAGTCAAAAACACCTGATCATCACATGATGTCTTGAAACAATGATCCATAAAATGGTGTTTACTTAAGTAAAAAGACATTTTATCTTGATATCTAAATGAGGGATCATCTTATAATGCTACTAAAGCGCAAACAAGCAATATAAGATGCAAACATCATATGCATAAAGTGAAATGATATGGTTCTTGCACTTTGATCACTATCATGTGCATCGTGGTATGATCCTTATCATTCCTTTGTGTGTAATGCCAAGGTATACGGAACTTACACGTTGGGTATGTTATAAGAGTATCAACTATACTTGAACTTACAACATTACCATATCATGACACCAGCCGAGCAACAATCTAAACTAGACGCTTCTAATTTAGCAATTGCATGTTTTTACGTGGCTTAGGGGTTTTGAAGATAGAACCGGTCTTACCTACAAACATGGAACCACAATGATGATAACCAAATTATTAGCAACTTGTTGTAAATTAGATATTGACTATAGTAGGAGAGACAGACACCCGCTAGCCACTAATGCAAAACTGGTTGCATGTCAAGCGTGGAATAGGTCTCATGTCCGCGGACATGTAAAGTTAGTCCAAGACGCTTCATCCCACTATGCCGCCAATATCCAAAATACATATAAGAAGAAATAACATGATCATCATCGTCCACATAATCATATGTGTACTACCAGTGCAAAGCATCTACGCATAGATCAGGCTCTGATACCACTGTTGGGTTCGCAGCATAGAAAAGAAAAAGTTTCCTACGATGGGAACTACTAAGCACCAAGATCTATCTACTAGATACAAGCAACATGTGGATATACATCCATAGAGAACATACCCTTGTAGACCGACAAAGTGTAGAGAGGTTGAACTCATGGATGATGTAGTCGAACGCTTGCTGATCTCAGGATCGAGAAGAAGTAGAGCGCCGCAACTTAGCGGCGCATCCGTGATCGCACACACGTCCGATCCACCGAACAACCTCCACCTCGTCGCTCTAGTGATGCAGTGGAAGCATTAACTCCTTCAAGACGAAATGCCACCGGGAACATGTACAGTGTAAGCACCAAATAACAATTATTTAGATTTATCACTAATCCCGATGGAATATGGAGAGGTAGCATTCCGACAGCGATCAGATCAACTCTTGATCCATTGTCGACACGCATCGTGACCTCTCCTCTTGCTAGCTATCGCTTGTTCCGTAGCCCCTGATTCGAGTTACATATATTAGAAACTGAACCAATATCAAATACCTAGGTGCTATTGTGAGTTCTAGTCAAGTACACATCAATAACATGTATATCACATATACCTTTGTTTGCCTTGCCGGCCTTCTGGTCTGCCAAATACTTGGGGCAGTTGCACTTCCAATGGCCAGTACCCTTACAATAATAGCACTCGGTATCAGACTTAGGGCCAACTCGGGATTTCTTTTTAGGCACAGCAATAGATTTGCCGCCCTTCCTTCCCTTTTGTTTACCCTTCTTGTCTTTCTTGAAACCAGTAGTCTTATTGATCATCAACACTTGATGGTCTTTCTTGATCTCCACTTCGGTAGTCTTAAGCATTGACAAAAGCTTAGGGAGAGTCTTCTTCATGCCCTGCATTTTATAGTTCATCACGAAGCTCTT
This sequence comes from Avena insularis, assembly GCA_023614405.1. NCBI lineage: Eukaryota > Viridiplantae > Streptophyta > Magnoliopsida > Poales > Poaceae > Avena > Avena insularis. The sequence goes on along the minus strand of CM042684.1, from coordinate 102,742,825 downwards.
GTAGTTAGGTGGTAGAGATTGGAGAACATGATGTATGCCTAAGTCAATGGGAATCATTATTCCCAAGGACACAAGCTTATCGGCGTAACCAGAAATTTTGAGTACGTGCTCACTAATGGAGTTGTTCTCTTCCATCATGCAACTAAAGAACTTTTCAGAAGCGTCATAACTCTCTACGGCAGCATGGGTATCAGAAATCATTTTCAATTCACCCATGGTATCAAAGGCATTGCCATTCTTGAAACACTTTCGGATTTCCGGCTCTAGCCCATATAGTATGCTGCAATGAACTAAGGTGTGGTCCTCCTGATGAGTCAAATAGACATTCTTTTCCTCGTCAGGGGCATCAGGAGCTGGTGGGGGGCCTAGCGGCGCTTCTAGCACATATTTCTTTTGTGCAGCAGTGAGGAGAATCCTCAAATTTATGGCCCAGTTGGTAAAGTTGCTACCATTTTTCGCAAGTTTCTCTTTCTCCATGAACACATTGAAATTAAAAGAAGGCGGTGCCATCTACAACATAATTTGTAAAGTTTAGACTAAGTTTGTGATAGATCGAGTTCAACTAATCCAAATTATGAATGAACTCCCACTCAAAAACAACAACCCTCGTGTCTTTTTGGTGATTACATGAACCAAATCCACTACACCAAGTCCGATCATCACGTGACTTGGTGTAGTTTCAAATACGGACATCTATATGGGCATCATATCAACTATATGACGCATGCTTAACCTTTCGGTCCGTGTGCCAAGGCCATGTATATACATGCTAGGCTCGCCAAGTAAGAACCTTAGTACTCGCGTGTGTAAAACTGTCTTACACCCGTTGTATGAAAGCGTAGAGTCAAAAACACCCAATCATCACATGATGTCTTGAAACAACAATCCATAAAATGGTGCATACTTAAGGAAGAACACATTTTATTTTGATATCTAAATGAGGGATCATCTTATAATGCTACTAAAGTGCAAAAAAGCAATATAAGATGCAAACATCGTATGCATAAAGTGAAATGCTATAGTTCTTGCACTTTGATAACTATCATGTGCATCGTGGTATGATCCTTGTCATTCCTTTGTGTGTAATGCCAAGGTCTATCGAACTTACACGTTGGGTATGTTATAAGAGTATCAACTATACTTTAACTTACAACATTACCATATCATGACACCAGCCTAGCAACAATCTAAACTAGACGCTTCTAATTTATCAATTGCATGTTTTCACGTGGCTTAGGGCTTTTGAAGATAGAACCAGTCTTACCTACGAAAATGGAACAACAATGATGATAACAAAATTATTAGCAACTCGTTGTAAATCAGATATTGACTATAGTAGGAGAGACAGACACTCGCTAGCCACTTATGCAAAACTGGTTGCATGTCAAGTGTGGAATAGGTCTCATGTGCGAGGACATGTAAAGTTAGTCCGAGCCGCTTCATCCCACTATGCCACCAATATCCAAAATACATATAAGAAGAAATAACATGATCATCATCGCCCACATAATCATATGTGTACTACCAGTGCAAAGCATCTACGCATAGATCAGGCTCTGATACCTCTGTTGGGTTTGCAGCATAGAAAACAAAAAAAATCCTATGATGGGAACTACTAAGCACCAAGATCTATCTACTAGATACAAGCAACGGGTGGATATACATCCATAGAGAACATACCCTTGTAGACCGACAAAGTGTAGCGAGGTTGAACTCGTGGATGATGTAGTCGAACGCTTGCCGATCTCAGGATTGAGAAGAAATCGAGCGCCGCAACTTAGCACCGCATCCGTGATTGCACACACGTCCGATCCACTAAACAACCTCCACCTCCTCGCTCCAGCGATGCGGTGGAACCAGCAACTCCTTCTAGACGAAATGCCACAGGGCATATGTATAGTGCAAGCAGCAAATAAAAATTATTTAGATTTATCACTAATCCCGATGGAATATGGAGAGGTAGCGTTCCGACAGCGATCACATCAACTCTTGATCCATTGTCGACACGCATCATGACCTCATCTCTTGCAAGCTGTCGCTTGTTCCGTACCCCCTGATTCGAGTTAAATATATTAGCAACTGAACCAGTATCAAATACCCAGGTGCTACTGCGAGTACTAGTCAAGTACACATCAATAACATGTATATCACATATACCTTTGTTTGCCTTGCCACCCTTCTTGTCTGCCAAATACTTGGGGTAGTTGCGCTTCCAATGGCCAGTCCCTTACAATAATAGCACTCGGTATCAGACTTAGGGCCAACTCGGGATTTCTTTTCATGCGCAGCAACAGATTTGCCGTCCTTCTTTCCGTTCTCTTTACCCTTCTTGTCTTTCTTGAAACCAGTGGTATTATTGATCATCAACACTTGATGTTCTTTCTTGATCTCCACTTCAGCAGTCTTAAGCATTGACAGAAGCTCAGGGAGAGACTTCTTCATGCCCTGCATGTTATAGTTCATCACGAAGCTCTTGTAGCTAGGTGGCAGAGATTGGAGAACATGATGTATGCCTAAGTCAATGGGAATCATTACTCCCAAGGACACAAGCTTATCGGCGTACCCAAACATTTTGAGTACGTGCTCACTAATGGAGTTGTTATCTTCCATCATGCAGCTAAAGAACTTTTCAGAAGCGTCATAACTCTCTACGGTAGCAAGGGTATCGAACATCATTTTCAATTCACCCATGGTATCAAAGGCATTGTCATTCTCGAAACACTTTCGGAGTTCCGTCTCTAGCCCATACAGTATGCCGCAATGAACTAAGGTGTGGTCCTCCTGACGAGTCAAATAGACATTCTTTTCCTCGTCAGGGGCAGCAGGAGCTTGTGGGGGCCTAGCGGCGCTTCTAGCACATATTTCTTTTGTGCAGTAGTGAGGAGAATCCTCAAATTCATGGCCTAGTTGGTAAAGTTGCTACCATTTATTGCAAGTTTCTCTTTCTCCATGAACACATTGAAATTAAAAGCAGGTGGTGCCATCTATAACATAATTTGTAAATTTAGACTAAGTTTATGATAGATCGAGTTCAACTAATCCAAATTATGAATGAACTCCCACTCAAAAACAACATCCCTCGTGTATTTTTGGTGATTACATAAACCAAATCCACAACACCAAGTCTGATCATCACGTGAGTCGGTGTAGTTTCAAAGGCGAGCATATATATGGGCATCATATCAACTATATGACTCATGCTTAACCTTTTGGTATGTGTTCCGAGGCCATGTCTGTACATGCTAGGCGCGCCATGTAAGAACCTTAGTACTCGCGTGTGTAAAACTGTCTTACACCGTTGTATGAAAGCGTAGAGTCAAAAACACCCGATCATCACATGATGTCTTGAAACAATGATCCATAAAACGGTGCATACTTAAGGAAGAACACATTTTATCTTGATATCTAAATGAGGGACCATCTTATAATGCTACTAAAGTGCAAACAAGCAATATAAGATGCAAACATCATATGCATCAAGTGAAATGATATGGTTCTTGCACTTTGATCACTATCATGTGCATCGTGGTATGATCCTTATCATTCATTTGTGTGTAATGCTAAGGTCTATGGAACTTACACGTTGGGTATGTTATAAGAGTATCAACTATACTTGAACTTACAACATTACCATATCATGACACCAGCCTAGTGATGACCCACAAGTATAGGGGCTCGCAATAGTCTTCGAGGGAAGTAAAACCCAATATATTGATTCGACACAAGGGGAGCCAAAGAATATTTATAAGCCTTAACAACTGAGTTGTCAATTCAGCTGCACCTAGAAACAATCTGGCTTGCAGTATTTTATCATTAGTAACAGTTTTGTAGTAGCAATAGCAAAGTGATAGCAGTTGTAAAAGTAAAGACAGTAGTAACAATTGTAGTAAACAGTAGGATTAAAGTGCGGTAGGTATATGGATGGATGGACGGGCGTTGCATGGACAAGACAATTCATGTAATAATCAAGACATAGGGCATTTGCAGATAAATAAGATAAAGTATCCAAGTACTAAAGAATCATAGGCATGTGTTCCATATATAGTCATACGTGCTCATAATGAGAACTTGCACAACATCTTTTGTCATGCCAGCCCGTTGCAGCGGGGCCTCAAGGGAATCTACTAGAAATTAAGGTGCTCCTTTTAATAGAGCACCGGAGCAAAGCATTAACACTCCATGAACACACGTGATCCTCACATCACAGCCATCCCCTCTAGTTATCCCGATTTCTGTCACTTCGGGGCCTCGGGTTCCAAACAACAATATGTGTATACAACTTGCAGGTAAGATCATAAACAATAATATCATCATGAATCAATAATATGTTCATATCTGAAATCATGGCACTCGGGCCCTAGTGACAAGCATTAAGCATAACAAGTTGCAACAATGTCAAAAAGCACTAACAATAGATACTAGGCACCATGCCCTAACAATCTGATGTAATTACATGAACGATCTCATCCAATCCCTACCATCCCCATAGCCTACTACGGGGGATTACTCACTCATGGATGGGGGAATCATGGATGGTTGACGGAGAGGCATTGGTGATGATGATGGCCATGATCTCCTCCAATTCCCCGTCCCGACAGGGTGCTAGAACGGAGTTTCTGGTTCCGAATCGCGGTTTCTGGTGGTGGCAGCATAGCGGAACTCTATCTAGAAAAACGTCGAACTCCCCCCTCTGTTTTTAGGTCAGAGGGCTTATATAGGTGAAAGGAGAGGTCAAGGCAGAGATCGAGGCGGCCACACCACCTCCTGGCGCAGCCTGGCCTGGCCCGCGCCACCAGGTGGTGTGGGACCCTCGTGGCCCCCCTCCGTCTTGTCTTCTGGCTGCATGAGTCTTCTGGTAAAATAGTAGTTTTGCGATATTTTTCGGGATTTTTCCTGAAAGTTGATTTCCTGCACAAAACGAGACACCAAAGCAATTCTGTTGAAAACATCGTTAGTCCGCATTAGTTATATCCAAATCACACAAATTAGAGAAGAAACAATAGAAAAGGTGTTCGGGAAAGTAGATACATTTTGGACGTATCATTTCCCCCAAGCTTAGCTTATTGCTTGTCCTCAAGCAATTCAGTTGAAAGTTGAGTGCGATAAAAGAAACTTTCACGGACACATTTGCTTCATAAGATGTATATATTCTCAGCATATGATCAAATACATAGGCAATTCATAACAAAGAGTATGAAAATAATTTTACCCAGTAGTCATGCAAGCTATGAAGAGATTCCAACCCAATAATAATAAGCAACATGACACATAAGCATATGCAGGATTGTAATGCTCAGAAGAAGATATGATAAAGTGGTATCTCACTTCGCTTTCTTTTTGGAGCCAAAACATAAATGCCAAGGCACCTCTAAAGATTAACTGAAGACTAGAAGTAAAAATATCAAAGATACAAGCGTCAAAGTTATGTCACAATTAACCATACTTTGGGACAAACACATTACACTAAGAATGACAGCTTTCTCTCGGGAAGGTGCTCAAAGAATAAATGGTGACTCGACATAAAAGTGAAAGAAAACATTTGAAAAGTTTGAAAGGATTCCAAATGTTGAAAGTATGGTACTCATTAGCTTTGAGCTCTCATTGTGCCTATCATAAGCATATTGAGGTGATTAAGGTTAAAGTGACTCAAATATGAGGATATGCTTGACAAGTTACAAGTTGAAAACCTCATGCCCCTTCCTTACGAGTACCGAACCTCATGCTACTCAACTTTAGTCACAAGTAAGTTCTTGTCATTATAAGTGCATGTGTATCATAGAGAACCGCCAACGGGGTACCCCTTGCCCCATGACACAGGACCTATCCCATATCAAAATGATAAGGCAACAGACAATGAGCATCTCAGCAATCTTTTTATTTTCTATTTGCATATGTTTTTACTGGGGATGCTTCACAGAATGCTCACTATGGTTATACTGCAAGTTTCCACCATGATTAGGCATGGCTTAGGCTAGCCGCCCAGGCGTTTCTCTAACACATATACAAACTCCATGAGCTTACAAGCTCCCCTTTTATTTCACACCGCCGAGATCCATAAACAAAAGAACATGATATCAACTAAATAATAAGTGCAATGTTGAAAGCGTTCCCCATGGTAACATGGTTCTAGTAATTCACAACTTATAAAGTGCAAGCATATAAGCAACATAGATGGGCACAATGGTTCAGGTTTATTAAGTGCAAGAAAATAAAGTGTGCCATCAAGTTCGTGAGTGCTTTACTAACTATTTTTCACATAACAAGCAAACATTTTTATTTTGAAGAAAACAAAGCATAATAAGTATGCAAGGAATAGCAATGATGCTAATAGGTAGATATGGTGGACTCCTTTTAACAATTATGGTTTTGGGGAGTTGGATGCACAAGTAAAACTCATACTCAGTGTAAGTGAAGTCTAGCAATAGAAAGGGAGCAACAATCGAGAGAGCAGTAACTGTCATAATCATGCTTGCGACAAAACAAAATTAATAGTGGCATAAAAGTGACACAAGAACTCTGAGGTAAAATAAATCATCGAGGCTTAACTGACTTTTTGTTTAGTCATATGCATGCGTGAGCATGTGCCAAGTCGATTCAAATAAAACCTTCAGAGGAGGATACCACAATGTCATACCAAGTTGTGAATAGAACAATGCAAGCAAACATTCATATGACATGTTACAAACTATTATCGGATTGGTATTGATCATAAGAGAGCAAGAACTACCAAGCATCCATTAAATAACATGCACCTTACATGATAGACTAAGCATGCCCACAATGTTGAGTATATGTACAAAAATGAAAACAAATAGAGTTCATACTAGCCTCTTACCACACCTCGAGTTGTCATAAATCATCACTGCCTTTCACTTGTGTGACTTGAATAATAAGATAAAAACCAAACTCCAAGGAGCCACTGAGGACCATTGAACCCTGCAACGAACTTTACAAAACCAGAGAAGAACAACAAATATTTTTGGGTTTTCATTTTTAAAGACAAGACCCAAAGGAAAGAGCAAACAAAGAAAAATCATTTTGGGTTTTTCGAATAATCAAATCAAAGCTAAAAAGGATGAAGCAAACCAAGGCTAAAAGATAAAGAAGCAAATAAAGAGAAATAACAAAAATATTTTTGGTCTTTTGTGTTTTGGAAGTAGAAATAAAGAGAGAACAAAAACTAAAAAGAAAGCGAAACATGGATATGCAAAGTACCAACAGAACATGGTATGTAGATGAGTGTGATGTCGGTATACCTCCCCCCCAACCTTAGGATTTTGGCCTAAGTGGGGATCAATCCCAAGCTGGCCAGGAAGGAGCACCTCCATAATATGACGAAGAAGTGCCTTCGTCCTGATACGAACTCAAGGACACCCCAGCGTAATGCGCAGAGTAGTCGTAAGTGGGTGCATCCCCCTGGTGCTGCCCGTGGAAACCAAGCAAGCGGAGCTGCTCATCCACCTCCTCCTTGGAGCGCCACCATGGCATCCTGCAAATACTGAACAAAGTGGACTGTGGCAAGGGAATTTCCCTCTCATCTCCATCGGTAAACAACATCCTGTAAACTAAACTCTCTGTACTAGAGTTAGCAGTAACAAAGTGGTGTGTTTTCATAGAAGCAAGATCAAGCCTTTGTGGGGTCAACACAATATCATTAGGATCAACAAAAAGTTCCGAAGCAACAACCGTGCGTGCAGCGATAATGCCCCCATAAATGGGTCATCTAGCAGCTAAGCGGCGAGCAACGAGAGAACCAAGATCATACTTGGTTGCATTATTAAGTGCAGCAGCAAGAAAAGCTAAATGATAATTAGAAATATGACTAGTGTTCTCCCTATCAAGAATGCTAGTGGCAAGATAGTATGCAAAATATCTAAGAGCTGGGAGTTGAATGTTCCTTATCTTCCCGCGCTGAGCTATGTGGTCATCATCATTTGTTACACTTCGGTAGAGTTCCAGCAAATCAGTGGGTCGACCTTGCATCTTCTTTACTGTCCCAGTCATGCTAATGCCTATAATGCTGCAAAATCTTTCCAATGACATGGTAATAGGCATATTATAGATTTTGAATGAAAAAGTTGACCTATAAGGGGTGTTGGTGAAAGTGAAACTTTCAACAAAAGTTTTGGTGAGCACGGTATATTGCTCACTCTCATCCTGCATGTAAGTGGTTAGACCAACCCTCTGAACAAGAAGTAAGAAATCACCAAGGATCCCTGCAGCTTGCAAAAAGGCAAAACAAGGGAAGGTAGATGGCTGAGAATCTCCCTCATCTCCCTCATTGCCAAAGCGCGGTGCAATAAGATCTTCATTATATGATGGCCTAAATTGAGAAGCTAATCTCGAAGGCCTTCCCTCCTGGGTGTGTCTCTCTCAAATACTTTCCCAAATGTATGGTTGTCCATCTCTCCTTTTTCTGAAATTTTAGACAACCATCACAAAAAATGATTGCAAAGTGATGACATAATGGAAGGAACTACTTATAGGGACTTGCAGGAGGGATAAACATGCATCAAAACACTTTCTCTAAGCATAGAACAAGCATGCAAGCTCACATAACCTGTCACCTACAACAACAAAATACTCAAGATATAATCCACTAATCGCAAATCTACTTGGGCAAGCGGAGGAGTTACATACCGGAGAAAAAATGCTCCCAATCTCAGTAGCAAAGGTGGGCTGAGCAAGGAGATCGGAAAATCGCGAGAAAGAACAGCAAGAACACGGGTTTGAGCAATGAAATGGTGTTTTCTCGGGAGAGAGAGATGAGTGGCGGGTGGGAGAATAAGTGGAAGGCCAGGGGTGGCCTACACCATGGCTAGGCGTGCCCCTGGTGTGGCTGCGCCACCAGGTGGTGTGCCTGCCTAGTGGGCCCCCCTGGGTCACTCCAGGTACCTCTCTGCCCTTCTTTTGGCGTAAAAAATTAATATGAATTTTCTGGAATTTTCTGAGACACTTTATTTTTGAGAAATTTTCAGGAATTGATGAATGATTCTCTGGCAGAATGATGATTTTGGAATGATGCAAAAAACAACACAAAACTAAAACTTCAGAAGTTCTAAGACACTCTAATATGCAAGAAACTAGCAATAGAAAAGTAAACAAGGCGAAAGCAAAAAAATAAAATAGATAAAATAAAAGTAAGTAAGGATAATCATGGTGAAAACATTATTTTGTTCATTAAAATCCTTTTGTTACCGAAACAATTTTATATGAAACAAAACTTTACATTCCACTAAATGATTATGTTACCTCAACCCTGATAACAATAGTCCCAATCATAATAATTTCATAATTTTCTTGTAGTATGGGACAATATATCTCTCCAACGTTGATGCCTTTAATATTTTCAATTGAATTTAGGCCATAAGTCTTATCAATCTTCTTGGGGAAATAGACAGTATGTTCATTGTTACTAACATTAAAAGTTACCTTTCCTTGATTACAATTAATGATAGCACCTGCAGTATTAAGAAAAGGTATCCCAAGAATAATAGACATATTATCATCTTCAGGCATTTCAAGCACAACAAAGTTAGTTAATATCAAGCAAATATGAGCCACTTGAACAGGAACATCCTCACATATACCAACAGGAATAGTAGTAGATTTATCAGCCATTTGCAAAGATATATCAATTGGTATCAATTTTTCCAATTGAAGTCTATTGTAGAGAGAAAAAGTCATAACACTAACTCCTGCTCCCAAATCACACAAGGCAGTTCTAATATAGTTATTTTTAATAGAACAAGGAATAGTTGGAATCCCTGGGTCTTCAAGTTTCTTTGGAACTTTACCATTGAAGGAATAATTAGCAAGCAAAGTAGAATTTTCCTCATTAGGGATCTTCCTTTTATTAGAGACAATATCCTTCATATACTTTGAATTAGGAGGAAATTTAATGGCATCAGTCAAAGGAATTTGCAAAAATAAAGGTTTCATCCACTCACAAAACTTATTATAGTGTTCGTCTTCCTTTGACTTGTGTTTCTTATTAGGAAAAGGCATTGGTTTTTGAACCCAAGGCTCTCTTTCACTACCATGTTTGTTAGCAACAAAATCCTTCATTAGTGTACTTAGTATTCTTAGAGTGCCTTTCATGTTCTTCTTCAATTTCTTCTTTATCAGGAGCATCATTTTTTTCATTACCACTCTCAGTTTCAGCATCAGAGGCAGATATACTATTAGGATCTTTAGCAGGTTCAAAACATTCTACAACCGTTTTATGTTTCTTTTTCTTTCTCTTAGAAGAACTACCTCTATTTTCAATTTGTTGAGAATCCTGCTCAATTCTTTTAGGATGTCCCTCAGGATATAAAGGATCCTAAGTGGAAGCACCACTCCTAGTTCGAATTTCGTAAGCATGTTTTTCTTTAGAAGCATTAACTAGCAAATCTTTTTGTACTTTAGTAAGATGATCAATTTGATTTTGAACCATTTGGAAATGTTTAACAAGCATTTTAACATCATTGGAGGTTCTTTCCACAATATCTCTCAACTCATTAATAGCTCTAGAGTTTTCCATTAAATGATTCTGCACTCTCTTATTAAAATTATCTTGCTTAACAACATAGATATCAAATTCTTCTAAGCATTGATCAGGGGGTTTAGAATAAGGAATATCACCTTCATCAAAATGTTGGAGAGAGTGTACCCCAATAGTGGATGAGTGGGATATTGGCTTACATAATTCTTCTATAGGAGGTAAATTCTTCACATCTTCAGATTTAATACCCTTCTCCTTAAGACATTTCTTAGCTTCCTTCACCACTTCATCATTTAGTTCAATCACTCCCCTCTTCTTTAGTGTTGGTGTTGGCTCAGGTACAATAGACTCAGGTGAAGTCTAGTCGACATAATTCTTGCTTATTTTAGCCATTAATTCCTCAGCTTCTTTGGGAGTTCTCTTCCTAAAAACACAGTCAGCAAAACTATCCAGGTATGTCCTAGATTCATTAGTTAGTCCATTATAATATATATCAAGAAGCTCATTTTTAGGTATTGGACATCCATGTTGTGCGTGAATTAAAGCACAAAACCTTGCCCATGATTCAGACAATTTCTCATCTTCTCCCTGTTTAAAATCAAAAAGTTCCTGCAAAATGGCATGTTGAGCACTAGGAGGGAAATATTTATGAAAGAAAGTATCAATCAAGCAATCAGGGCTATAAATAGATCCAGGAGGTAAATTTTTAAACCAAGCTTTTGCTTCTCCTTTCAGTGAAAAGGGAAAATTTTAGCAACAAAATAGGTGCGCATCTTAATATCATCAGAAAATAAGCCACTCATGGTAGAAAGCTTAGTCATATGTGCTACAACACTTTCATTTTCACTCCCGCTAGCCGCTTCTGCAAAATCAGATATTGACTATAGTAGGAGAGACAGACACCCGCTACCCGCTTATGCAAAACTGGTTGCATGTCAAGCGTGGAACATGTCTCATGTGCGAGGACATGTAAAGTTAGTCCGAGCCGCTTCATCCCACTATGCCACCAATATCCAAAATACATATAAGAAGAAATAACATGATCATCATCGCCCACATAATCATATGTGTACTACCAGTGCAAAGCATCTACGCATAGATCAGGCTTTGATAACACTGTTGGGTTCGCAGCATAGAAAACAAAAAAATTCCAATGATGGGAACTACTAAGCACCAATATCTATCTACTAGATACAAGCAACGGGTGGATATACATCCATAGAGAACATACCCTTGTAGACCGACAAAGTTTAGTGAGGTTGAACTCGTGGATGATGTAGTCGAACGCTTGCTGATCTCAGGATTGAGAAGAAGTCCAACGCTAGAACTTAGCAGCACATCCATGATCGCACACACATCCGATCCACTAAACAACCTCCACCTCATCGCTCCAGCGATGCAGTGGAAGCGGCAACTCCTTCGAGACGAAATACCACCGGGAACATGTATCTAGCTAATCCGATACCATGGGGGAATTATTCGAGAGGGGGAGAGAGATCCTTCACGAGGAGGTTTGCTTTGTGAGGAGGAGAGGGGGGCCTTTTATAGGGAGAGGGGGAAGCCCCTCTCCATGACCGGAGCCAAGGGGAGGCGCCCCGACCTCTTCCTTCATTCATGTGGTGGATGCTCCACTCACATCAATTAGCCTCCACTCAAAGATCCACTCACATGCAATAAATTTCCACCAAATTTAATGCAACTCTCATTTAATAAAACACTTTTATTTATTTTATTAAGAATTTTGTTAATTACTTTAATTAAAAAACATTCACATAAATCCCCCTGCAATATTTCAATATCACATGTAGAACCAATTTCAGCAATTTCACCCAAAACAATTCCGGTGTCCATGTAAATAATTCCAGCGCTTTGCAAATCTTTCGTCTGAAACACATTTGCTCCAAATGGTGTTGGTATAACTTAAGTATGTCACCCTACGGTTCGCTACTAATGAAGACATGATCAAGACCCTTCTCTGATCAATAATCAGTAGCGGGACCTGGAGATCCATACTGACTCCCACACAGTCTACGATGACTTATGTGATCGTGAGAACCTTTAATGCTAGTAACTAAATCCCTTTGTCTCGCGATATATTACATGTCCAAGATTCTATCATCGGTATCCCCATACCTAGTTTGATCTCGTTACTGACATGCACTCTTTTCTTGTTCCCGTGATATAACATTCTAGTGATCACATCACTTTTTGCAAGCTATCTTAATGTAATATCACCGAGAGGGTCCAGAGTATATCTATCCGTCATCGGGATGGACAAATCCCACTCTTGATCCATGAGCCTCTATATAACACCTTTGTAGCACTAAACCTACCTTTATAGTCACCCTGTCATGGTGTGACATTTGATGTTATCAAGATACTCTTCTAGTGTTAGTGATTGATATGATCTCATGGTTTAAGGACTAGGATTACTTCGTATGATGTTATAGCAATATAAACATAATTAATTTGATCATAACACTATACTTCAGATGAATGTTCATCACATCATTCCACCAATGTTGTGACCTTGTTATTAACAACATCCAATGTCCATGATCAGGAAACCTTGATCATCTTGTTAATCAACGAGCTAGTTTATAAGAGAGGCATAACTTGGAACCTTCTATTTTTTTATTAAGCACACATGTATTAAATTTCCAATCAATAAAATTATAGCATGCAAAATAAACATCTATCTTATACATGGAATATACATAATAACAACTTTATTATTGCCTCTTAGGGAATACTCCTTTCATGATGTTGCACGTGTTGATACTACAATAAATTATGAAAGTACTATGTGCGTAGTATTGTACATTACATGGTGACTACTAGCCATAGAAATGATGTTACGAGTGCTGATAATATGCTTTTCTGCATCTTTGTCAAACTTTACATAGTTCTAACGAGGAAGGGTTGGCACAAACCACATTGAGGCCTCGTACATTTGCTCGCTACGTTCTATCTTTGTGTAGTTAACTGATGAACCTATGGTAGGCCCCCAATTGACGTGCATGCGGCTCCAATATGGAACTAGCTGTGGGCGATGGTGGGAGCGCATGTGTGTAGCAAACACATAGTCAGCTCTGAACACTGGTAGAGCTTCGTCGGCAGCAGGTCTGGGGTTTTGATAGGGGTGGATGACAAATGGATAGTTGATACCTACAAATACTAAACTCCATCAAGATCATTCTTTTTGATCCAGTCCGGTGGTACAGGGTCATTCAACCGGTAGGCATTCCTCTAAAAAATGTGGAAGCTGAGCGAGGGATAAGAGAGCAGCTCTCTACCCATATATGACACTGGATCACCATGACTGCTAGTTCGTGCACCCCTGGTATGAATCCACAAGATATTCGAGCCAAGCATTGCCAAGTACCAGCTGCGTAATGCAATATCTTTAGCCTCGACATCATCATCAGCTTGGATGTTTTCTGGCTCTTCAATTACTAGAACATGTATGACAGACGGACTTGAAAGTATACATGTGTGTGCATTTCAGATAGCAGAAATATCACTAACAATGGAGTTGTAAGAAAATTCTAAAATTTACTTTTAAATAACAGTACTCACTCCACTTGTTTGGTTCCCATAACAGAACATCTCCTCACAGTTCTGTCACCACATATATGCAATCATTACAACCACCACCAAATCGAATCATGGCAACGTGATTGACATACTTTGCTGGTGCAAGATAGTCATTCTAAAGGATAGACCAGTCACTATTAGAAGGAAAATCCATTATAGAGATGAATTTGTCAAACACGACCAGCGCGCTGTAGTTCTATTGGTTATTAAATCTGTGTAGTGCTTGTGTTATTTGTATCTTTAGTAGCTAGATCCGCACTTGATTGTACATGTAAGAGCATGGGGCAAGGGTTCCACTGCTCCTCCGATGGACAAATATCAACATGCTTCACATGTGGAAGCTCAATACGCACCATAGTGTAGATGTTTTGGAGGTACCAGCGCCCCGAGTTCTTTGAAACTGCAATCCATCACCAACCTAGTGAGCCTTGTTTTCAAATCCATCGTCACCCCAAGCTCTGGGTGTGTTATCATCAACTAGTACCAATTCTTGTACTGTTGGTTTGTCTAGTGGCATCAGCAATGCATCAATGCCCTGCAATATATTTTCTTCAATATCTAGGTGCATGCAAGGTGTTCAACAAAGGGAAAAGTGGCTAGCTAGCTTTGCATAAAAAATACTATCTGAAAGATGCAAAAATGTGATGAATAAATTCCAATGCACAAAGAACAAGAACGAGGTCCCAAGAGACACAATAACATCATAATTATATTCTCCCGGGTGGTTTGACTTTGATTTGACCATGTTTATAAGGCATTCTGCATTTTTGTATTCATGTAAACTAGAATAACAACTTAATACCGAATTCTTGTGTTTGTCAAAAACATGAAACTTAAAATATAAGGACGGCCTTGACTAGCCAATACACCTTCTATCGACCATCCTGATCATTCTTGTGTTTTCAATTTAGTATGTTTGGAGGAGAGAGGCATGACACTGAAGCAAAAGTCTTGGGCCTCTTTGGATCGCAGGGTTGAGAACACAGGAATGTCACAGGTTTCCAATGCAAAACAGGGGATTGTAAAACATCAGAACACTACCTACATGAATGGTTGTCTCGATCCTACGCACTTGATGAGAGTTGAGGTTCAAGTAGATGTTCCAATTCCTAAGGGATCTAGGCATAGGGGCCAATCCATAGGAACTTGGGTAGCACCATTCCTTTGATCCAAATATAATCCAAAGGAAAGAATCTAAGGATTTGAATCCTACAAAAATCATGCAAAAACTAATTTTACCTTCTCTTCATGGTCGAATGGCCATGTTTCTAGGTCAAAGTGTAGTAGGGAAGCCAAACCGAATGGGATACCATGATATTCCACAATACCTCGTCGCATGCCAAACATTCCACGAGCGAGGCAACAGCTGCTCAGGAGATCGGAGCGACTGGTGACGTTGCTCACCTCTCCGTAGTGGATTTTCCTGGTTGTAGCACTCATAAATCTTGTGTTTCATTGCTCTAGATAGATGAACTGATGGATGTGGTTCTAGGGAAGAGTAATGCAGAAAGTTTGTGTGTATGGGTGGTAGTTTCTACTTTTTTGTGTGGGTGGAGAGAGGCTACGATGGTACACAACTGGCCGGAGTGGTAGAGGAATATGATGAGGGGTGCGTGGTTTCTCAAAAAAATGGGGAGGGGGAAGGGGGACGGTTCTCTTGCGGTTGTCGGATCGACTCCTACGTTGTCTCTGTATATTAGGGCATGTATGTACACTGGTAGAGAAGGAATACAATGGGAAAATAGTCTTCTCTTATTTTCTAAGAGGTTCTCTGACTTGCGTACATTATTTAGAGCATGTACAAGGGCATCCACAATGTGAAAAAGCATACCTTAAAGCCTATGTGGCATTCCCTAAGATTTACCTTATACGTTGTGGAGAAAATAAACAAGTCTTTAAGACTAAGGTGTACCTCAAACTTGTGGGTTGCCCATAAGGAATAAAAAAATAATTTCCCCTCTCTCCCCTCTCTTACATGGAGCAATATGACAAGCTACGTGAGTTCTACCTTGTGGCAAATGTTGACCTACATTGTGGCATTTTCCTAAGCCATGTAGATCCTACCTTATGGCAAAACTGCACCTCATACACTATGGATGCCCGACATGAGTCTTGTACTATACCTAGGGTCCAAGAAAACTTATAATCACCCTCTCTAGTGTTTAGACCTAGGTCTAGGAAGAAAACGAGTCTCTTAGACACCCCAAATTTCCAACGCTGCACATGGTGATTCTCACAACCGGTCCCCTCGGCTCTTCCTTCGACACTCACTAGAGGAGGAAATGGGGCTGCCCTATGGTGGGAGATTGCCAAGATTGGTTGGGGGGTGCAATTGTTGAGTTCTTGGGGGGGACACACAAAAAGTCTAATATAAACCCTCCTAGAATTTTTTTCTTCATGCATGTGTCCAATCTTGGGGGGCGGTGCCCCCTCCCCACTGAACTACACTAAACTCCACCACTACTGCCCTGTTCATCTCCTCAAACCATCGATGACCCCCTTGTAGTCTCGTACTGGAGTATAATAGTATTATACTAGTACTAGTTTAGTCAGTACAATACCAGGTGAACTGTATTCCAACATCCATCTTGCATTGGTACCACACAAATATTATATTATACTAAAACTTGAGAATGTGTTGTACGGATTTTGGACTAAATCTACACATTTTGCTGCACAACTTTTAGAGATGGTCAATTGGGTTGGTCATAGTTGGAGCCATATTTTTCATGGCAACTACACTAGTACATGTAAGAGGACACAATGCGGACTCAAATAAGGGACACAATGCTCTATTTTTTCTGACATGTTTTCAAAATGGGTCAAAATTGTTGGCATGACCATTAATTCATAGCAAGAATTAGAAACTTCCATAACTAGCTACATTTTCAATTTATGACTACTAGGTACCTTAAACGATTTGTGCATAATTTTAGAGAAATCCAACACTTACTTGTGGTTGAATTTTGACCTAATTCTGGTAAATCAACATAAAGTCATTTAAGCTGGGTCGTAGAGTACAGAGGGAGGATAAATGGAGAGAGGCAACTAAGGAGATAGAAAATACAAGTTTTATTTTCAAGCATTTATGAAATAGGTCCATAAATTTGCAAGGTAGGTCATACACGCAAAAGGATGCCTTGCGTAAGTTCAACTTTGTTTTTTGATTTTTTCTTTATTTCTTCGGATGTTTTAAATACAGACTCAACTTTGCTAGCATGCATATTCTAAGCACGAAGATGAATCTTTCAGAACTCTCGGTCATTCCCGATATATTGACAACCTACTGGGTACCTCCAAAAGCACTGTATAATTTCCTAAGAGCAAACTACCACTTAATTGAGTGGGTGAAGTTAGATAGGAAGTTTGAAAATTAAACTCATAAACTTCTGAATCGAAAACATGGTTATGTCTATAAAATGGCGTGATGGCATTCCAATCCACATAATTTGTAATTGCTTTCCACGGAAAAAAACAATGTCACTTCAAAAATCGAAAATGGTTTTTTATTGCTGTAAGTTGGAAACTCATGTTGTAAATGTTGTTTACCAAGCCAAAAGATGTGATCATGTACCAAATATGTATAATTGAATATAAACTATGATGTGGATATGCCCATGACCTTGGTCGATGGACTTCAAATCCAAATTTATCTATAAATGGCAAGCCATAATCTGAAGTTGTTTTTTAACTTGTCAAATCTCATGTTTATCATTTGCTTACCACTATATAGTGTACGAATAACTTTAAATATTGACTGTTGGATCAAGACTCACGAATCTCAATATTTCTAGCTGTTGGATCTTCTTTACCATTCTAGCATCTACAAGATTATATTGATAGTCTTTATCACATGGAACACTATATATGCACAAACCTCAAAACACACTACTCCATCGTTCTAGAATCTTCTCTATCGTTTCTCTAGACCATGTTACCAAAATTTTCAAGCATTAGGGAGCTAATAAACATTGACTTCTATATGAGACAAAGTACAAGAACCAAATATACATCCCTACTTTATAGATGTCAAAAAAATATAATTTTTTGAGCTTTACTTATTATAATTTTATGTAGTGATGATATGACATACATCTATTATCCGATTCTCATGTGCAAGTCTAAGTGCAACTTACTAGTATTCCAAGTAGAACACATAAATGACTTCTTACTTAAATATTTTGCATTTCTGCTTTTATCTTTTTTTATATGAAATTATTAAAACATGGTCAAATTCGTCTGTATGCAAAAATCATAGCAAGAAGTTGAATCTCCCCGAACTACCGATGGTTTTCGATATTTTGGTAGTCTGGTGGGTACCTTCAAAAGTTTTTGGTACACTTTAAAAGCACTACTAGTTGATCGTATATCAAATTTGACCTAATCTTGATAATTAAATTGACATAAAGTAATTTTAATTGGCGGATTTCAGCTAAGAAGCTTGAGAACTCATAGAACTTGGGAATCATAAGTATAACATGGTTCACTCCATCTGAAACACTAGGGTTGTGGCATTTCGAGGCGTACTCTTCATACATTTTTTATAGAAAAAACAGTCATGTCACACAGAAAAAATATCATAAACTTTTTCCTGATAGTTGGAAACTCCCCCTAGCAAAACGGATTAGTACAACAAGATATACCCATCTACCAGAAGCGGGAACTATATCATAAATAAACATACGATATCGATAAGGGCATGACCTTGGTCGTTTGAGTTGAAACCAAATAATAATTAATAATATTCATGCATGGTAGTAGTAAATATTGGAAAGCGTCCAATCAGTTTTTCTTCTTCCAAAATATTTACAAAACACATGTTTCTGGATACACGTAAGAGGATGCCACACAAAAAATATTATAGTTTTTATTATGTATTTGAATGTTTCCAAAACGGTTACAATTTTGTTGGGATGCGGATGCATGTTAAGAACTTGAATTTTTACAAATCTTTGGTGGTTTTTGGTGTAATGAATTCCTGGTTAGCTTCAAAAGATTTTTGGAAAATTTTAAGAGCAATATATCGCATTTACTTGTAGTTAAAATTTGACATGATTGTCGAAAAAAAAATTAACATGACCGGTGAGAGTACAGTTTACATCGAAGACCTCAAAAAGAGAAAATTACATAAAGGTCCATACATTTTGTAATATCCCATATTTTGCATCAATGTTTGCCTAGGAGTAGGAGTCTAGAAAAGTAGGGGGAATTAAAACTTTCTATAATTGTTTGCATATGATGTTGCTTATTCTTGAAATGCTTGATCATGTGAGTTGCCATGGTAGTTGCCCTTGATTGTTTCTTGCTAGTTTACATGCTTAGAATCTTAACTCAAATGCTTGGGTAACTGCTAAGATCACCTTGGTTTGATTTCTTGAAAGCTAAGGAAAAATGGCTAAGTCATAACTATCTTGTCATGTTCCATTTTTGGAACTATGGTATGAGCAAACCCCTCACCCTTTCTACCATGCAAGAACATCACGAGGTACCCTGCTACGAGTACTTGAAAACCCCACCTTAACCCTGGTTAAACCACAAGCATAAGCCACTTGCATATGAGGGTTTTCTTCACTAGTTGCCACATAGGGAATGGCCACCTTATTTTGGCTGATTTTTGGAGGATCCTTGCAAGCACATGAGTCGGATCTAGGACACAACCAGGGTCTAAACCTCTCCGCCCAGCATCCCTCTATACCCCCAGGGTTCTCCCTCTGCCATTGGTGGCCCGATCCCGAGGATACAAGCCCCCAAAGTGGCCATCCTGTGCTCCACCCGTGCTGCACCTAAAACCCCCTCTCCCAATCTCCACCTGTGCTGCACCCTAACATGTGGCCCTGGCACAACACCAACATGCCCACACTACTCCCTGTACCACCCCTTGCCACCCCATGCGACCAGACCTGGCCCAGAGGAGAGAGACCGCTGCAACGGGTCGGGCTAGCTCGACAAGCCCCCTTGCCGTGCACGCCCCTTCCCTGCCGCGTCTCGTCCCACACTGCAGCTCGCACCTTCCCTAGGCACTACCCTCGCTCACCCGTGGCCCTGGACACACCCAACCCAAGCTGGCCATGTTGCCCCGAGCTCGTCGCGCGCACTGTCGTTTCCCACTCGTTGGTGTAAAACGATGTCATCCCCTGCCTCGAAGGAGACCCCTCCTCTCCCTCTCAACCACCCCGCGCCGATACCCGCGCTACACCCCATCTGCCCTGCGCCCTGTCGAGCATGACAGCACGCGAGCACCTCGCGTGTACCACCCTCATAACCGCCTCGCGTGCTCCCGAGGCCGGGCGCTACGAATAAATGCGCCCCCGCAGCCCCTCTTGCGTAGATACGCAATCCCGCTGCCTCGCGCAGCCAATCCTAGCCTCGCGTCCCCTCTCGCCACGGCCTCCTACACCCGGCGCACCATGGGTGCCCTCTTTGGTGTTTAAAGGAACCAGACCACCCCCGCCTCAGAACCCCACGCCACTCCACTCCCCATCAACTACCACTCCACCCCCAGAGCAGAGCCGAGCCCCGCTCGGTCTCTGCTGCGCTCGCCACTGCCGCACCGCTGTGGTTTCGTCGAAGAAGCGGGAAGGTTGCCATCGAGGCTAACCCCCTTCGCTCTACCCTTTTTCCTCTGCCGCGCTAGCAGCACAGCCGTAGACCTATTCTCTGTTTCCCCCTTTGCTAGGAACGCCGGAGCTGCAAGGACGACCGAGAGCACTGAGGTGCCCGTGGACGTCCGCGACGCCGTCAGAAGCCGAAGCCACCCTCGTCGCCCCTTGTTCGAGTCCCCGTCATCGACCGCATCGAACCCTGCCGTCGAGCACCCCTCTCCGCCCCTAGGTGAGCCGCCCTGACCACCGCTATGCCCAACTAGGGTTACAGTCGCCGGTGTCTCCTTCCGAGGAAGAAGACAAGCCCTGGCCGTCGGATCCGTTCTAATCCAATGACCCACGTTGCCTAGTACCCCTTCAGACCTCACCCCTGCTGACATGCAGGCCCCACCGCGGGTTTTGAAAACTCGGGATTCCCGCGCAGGCTGCCGAGTACGTGGGCCGGACCAGGCCCTGAGCGGGTCGTGACCCAGCCTCTGCACCTTCCCCTTTTATTTATTTTGGTTGTTTTATATTCCACAAATTGTTGTTGTAGCTTTTAATTCACCAAAATTCACTTGTTTGATGTTTCAGTATGAAACAAATTTTGTATGATAGCTCATGTATATCTCTAACACATGGATCTGGTAGATCACTGAAACACCATCTGTTCTTTTTCTGAGATTATAAATGGTAAATTTTTTATCTTATCAGTATTTAATTCATATCAGTACTTATGGGACTCGGAAAATTATGAAACCAATTTCCATGCCTTGCTTGTCAACATACCTACCTAATGAAATTGAAACCACTCAGTTTGGAGGTGTGTAGCTCCTGTTATTAATTTCACAAGATCTGAACATAAGGTTTTTACTTTAATTCCAGAAGCTACTGTAGACCTACTTTTGGAATGAGACCAACTCCCAGAGTTAGGCCTCTGTTAGTACATATTGATCCTAGAAGGGCACAATTTTTGGTTCAGTAGTTTTGCCCTGGGAAATTTCTTTCTAAAGCTAGCCCTGTTTTCAGTAATTTATTTGCTAAAAATCAACCCTAAAAGATAAAAACATGAATCCAATTGGGTAGGCTTGATAATTTCAGTATCTATCTAGAAATATAACTTTTGTTCACTAATCACCTACAGGACTTGGTCGAGTTATCTGTTTGTTTGTTAATCTAGTATTCACCATTAAAACCACCAAATTTGTTTGGCTTAATCTTTTTAATTGATTCCAGTGGCATTGTGTTGTTAGGATCTGTAGCTACATGTGTGTGGTTGGGTTTGTTCAGTTGAGCATCTGATCTGTACTGTTTGTAATGATTGTCATGTGGTTGATGGTTGGTGTTGTGGTTTGATTCTTTTCCCTTTTGCGACGATAGATACGAACGAGGAAGAGTTTGAGGAAGGTGTTTGGGAGGACTTTGAGAAAGAAGATCAGGAACAAGCTGCCAATCAAGGCAAGCCACCTACAAGTTCATGAGACTTGTCCCACCCTTATTTTATGCATCTTTTTTTACTTACTCTTACTAATGCGTTGTTTTACTCGCTTTATATATATATATATCTATTATGGGTATTGGTTTGGCTCCTCCAAACTCATACTTATGGTACTGTTTAAGTACTCCCCTTGTATATACCTATTCTTTCCCCCGTAGTTAAGGTGGTTTGTTATACCACAATCCCCTTTGGAGACCCATGTTTAGCCCACAGAAAACTCTAGGTTGGGAACCCGAAAGCAAAGAGGTTTTTACAAAAGTTTTGAAATAAAAACCTTGGCAAGTGGGACTTGGCGAGAGATCTTAAAAAGAGAAGGGTTTTGTTTTTCCAAGTGGTGACTTCAAGGAAGAAGAGGAAGGAAAAACTGTTTTTGAAAACGCACCCGGTTCTATGTTGTTTTGCCCGAACAACTACCCCGTGCAACCACACTACCCCTATATCGGAAGGGGCTTGGCCCGAAGGTGGTCCATTCTGATGCAATTGCCTCACAACTACTACAGGGGACCTCGATCCTCGGAGGCTAGGCCTTCTCTTGTAAAGGTCCATGTGGGACATCGACCTGGAGAAGGAACGAATTGTCTGCGGGCAGCCAGGCGTTACTATGATCCCCTCATTGAAAGCGCCCACTTTGTGCAGTGTAAAATGCACTCCGGTTGGTCCTCGGTACCCGATGTCCCGGTGTTGAGGGGAACAACACTCACAGGGTAGGCACTTGTTTTAGAGTGGATTTTCCCTAAGGTCTCGTTTGATTATCCGAAACCCGCATACTAGTGTATGACGATCCGCGACTGTTCACGGCAGATGTATCGAATCTTGTGGGTAAAGTGCACAACCTCTGCAGAGCATATATCTATTCTAATTGTCGCGTCTGCGGTCATGGATAATTGGAAAGGTAGCTGCTTAGCGGTGTGGTTTTGGTTTATAATAAATTTTCGAAAAAGGTTTTGACCATGGGATGGTCGGAAGGCATGAATGTTGGACCATGGGATGGTCGGAGTTGAAGGAAGTATTGGTAATGGGATGACCGAGAGAAAAGAAAGGGGTGACCCCATCCTAGTAGCTCAAGTTTCTTCAGCTTTTTTTTCAAAAATGGTTTTATAGTTAAGTTACTGAAAGGTGTAGATTCTACATCTATAAGAGATATTACTCCTGCAAAGAGCCCATTGGAGCCATCCTATCCATAGCCATATTGCATACTCTTTTGTTCAATCTCTTGTATGGTGGTTTGCGAGTACATTCAAAAGTACTTACTAACATTGTCCCTAGCTATCTGCTTGGCCAGACTATGAGCAGGATGTTGGAGATGATGGAGGGTATGACGATGACTTCGCGAACTAGGGCGTTACTCCGAGTCGGGCACCTGTTGGGCTATGGCTTGACTCGGGTCTTCCGCGTTTAGTAGTTCCGCCCCTTCTATATATTTGTGCCCATCGTGGCAGTTATATAAGACTATTTATGTAAGACTTGTTGTATTCATACTGTAATGGATGTGTACTTTGATATAATGTCGGTTATACTCCACGATGCACTGATGATGGGATCGTGGTGGTTTGCATAATGGGTAATCTCGGATGTCAAATCCGGGGTCGCCACACATTTAGCACACAAATGGCCATAAAATTAAGCAAGGTTCGGGATCCTTCTCCAGCGAGCAGATGAGCCACACTATTCGTACTACTGTACTTGCTTCACAAAGAAAAAGAAAAAATGCTCCTCACTTTCGAACCAGCGTGTTGCAGGTGTGCTTGTTGCTTCCTCTTTGCATGGTGTGAAATGGAAAGAGAATGGAGTAGGAGTAGTACAGAGTAGGAAAGCTAAAAATATCATAATGGTGTGCATCTAATGCGATGTAACGTATATAAACAATCCCTTGTTCACCACTTAAATACTCCTGTGAATGGCGCTATTTTGAATATCCGTCCCTCCAGATGTTTGGGAAGGAAATGAAAATTTCGAAACCGAAAAAGTTTGAATTTCTACTCTACATGCTTTTTTGCCGCCAAGACCCAAAATGGTTCCTTCTTATGCACACCAACACAGTTGACGAACACGCCAGATACTGACAGGGAGCCATTGGCAAAATCAAGGCAGGTTAACACACCTGTATAGTGCCACGTTGTGGACGAGGGAGAGATCAGCCGGCCAGGAAGGTCCCGAATTTTACTACCTACTAGTTAATTGTACCATGTGCCTCATGTTAGGAAGCCATCATAGCTTTTCTCTGACATCGGATCACCTTCAACTCCTCCTCTTAGCTGCTCTATCGTGTTGCCTCCTATGTGCTCATATAGTCTCTTCTCTCTCTTCGTTTTTTCTAAAAAATACACTTCCTACCTGCTTTACTATTTGTACATTCTTTATAAAAAACACTCCATGTCACACGGAATATTATCATAAACTTTTCCTGATATTTGGTAACCCCCACTAGAAAAATGGATTAGTACAACAAGATGCACCCATCTACCAAATGTGGAAACTGTATCATAAATAAACATATGATGTCGATAAGGGCATGACCTTTATCATTTTGATTGAAGCCAAAGAATAATTAATAATGTTCATACATGGTAGCCAATATTGGGAGGCGTCCAATCAGTTTTTTTTCAAAAGTTGTACAAACACATGTTTCTCTATACACGTAACAGTACGCCACAGAAAAATATTATACTTTTTATTCTTTATTTGAATGTTTCAAAAACGAAGCTAATTTTGTCGGTATATAGATATATAGCAAGAACTCGAATTTAGAACAACCATGTGTTTTGTCGGGACGTAAATAATTGTATAGAACTTTGTACGAAATCTACCACTTAATTTTATATTCAAATTTTACCTAACATTGACAAATTAACTTAAATTATTTTAAATGGGCAAAGTTAGCTAGGAAGCTTAAGAACTCATAAAACTTGATAATCGTAAGTGAAACATGGTCCAAACATTGTCTAGGAACTAGGGTTGTGGTATTCCGGGCCATATTCTTCATGCTTGCATTAATTTAAAGGAAAACATTCTTTTCACTTTAAAAATTCATAATGGTTTTTTAGTCTCTAAAAGTTGGAAACTCCCATTATTATTGGCGGCATTATTTTTCACCATGCCAAGATGCACCCATCTACCAAATATGAGAACAGTACCGTGAAGTATGATGTACTCATATATATATGGCTATTTACCCTTGTCATTCAAACTGACGCTTAAGGATTCGATGTTCATACATGGCATGCGTTATTTTGAAGCAATTTGTTTTTCAAAAGTTTTGAACGCTCATGGTAATCATTTTTCACGGCAAGTAGTACAAGTCAGAGGATGTCGTGCAATGCTTTTTTATTGTTTTCGTACCATGGTTAAATTTGTCTACATGCAAATTATTAGCAACAAGTAAAATCTTTCAACAAATTCATTGGTTTTTGATATATTGACATCCGGGTGGGTACATTCAAAAGATACTTGTATAACTTTGAGAGCACTCTACCACTTACCCATAGTTCAAATATTACTTAACATTGACAAATCGGCTTAAATTATTTTAAGTGTGTGAAGTTAGCTAGGAAGCTTGAAAACTAATAAAACTTAGAAATCGTTAGTGAAACATGGTACAAACTTTGTCTAGAAATCGAGCATGTAGCATTTGCCATATTCGCAATGCTAGCTCTTATGAAAAAATATTTACTAAAAATGCTTTTCTATTTATGATTTGCAAAACAAATACTAGTGATACACTAAATAAATCACGGGAAAACAATTATCCGTTCAAATTTTATGAAACATCAGGGTGCTTTTGTGTGAGTTTTAATAAACCAAACATAAATTGATCATCCGGCAATTTAAAAGAAACTCTTTGATGGATGTGTGGTTTTGTGAATGAAAGGTCAAACCTTATGTACAAACAATTTTGTTCAAAAATAAGTTAATTACAATCAAATGAAGCATCCAAAAATTAAATGTTTAATGGACAAATATTTTGGTACCTTTGTGTAAACATTGATGTTTCATATAAAATGAGTCTCTCACATCCTAGGTGCATCCAAAAATTATTATGGATGATAACTTTTGTTGCTATCCGGTTTTTAGCATTCTTCAGTCTTTGTGTATGAAAGTGTAATATCCCAAAACTTTAATCCAAGCTTAACAAGATAAAATCATCCAAAAATAGGGTTAACAAAAACTTTTCCAAATTTAAAATGAAAGCATTCATATATGTATGCATTTATAATAGGAGTTGTTTGAATTGCCATGATTGATTGATCCAATGCTTGTAAAATGTTTCTTAGGTGATTTAAACATCATCTATATCATTCCCAAACTTTTCCTAAAGAAAATCAAATAAAAAAGAATTAAAAAGGAGGAATGGTCATTTTGGCAAATTTAACTCTCATGCCTACTTTGGCTATTCCTAGTACTCAATTCTTAGCAGAAACAATTCTTGATCTTTGCACCCCTTGCTAGTACACATAATGAGGTACCAAGGCCCACCTTTGGATCTGCTAAAAACATTCTGTTAACTATTTTAAATGACAGTTTAAAATTGAATCTAATGCATATGCATAGATCACCCCTATTTCAAAAATCATCTATTTGAGCTCCATTTTCAAAACCCTTGCAACCAGAGACTACCTATCACTAGTGGAGATCACTCAAAAATTTTGAACTCAAAATTCAAAACTTTTTCTCTTGCGGCCATTTCATCAAACACATGGCAGGCAGAATCAAAAACAAATAGCTAGCTCACTGTTTCTACAGAGTTTAGCCACCCATTTAACCACAAAACACTCCCTCTATCTCCACTTGATCAAACCATGCCATTATCACCCCAACCCCTACACCCTAGTGGCCAGACCAAGCCATGCCGAGCCATGCCTCGCCGGCCAAACCTTGCCCCGCTGCAGCAGACCACTCCCCCTTCCCTCGCAATGTCTAGGAGGTATCCAGGAGCTCACCGCCCCTCTCTGTCCCTTGCCCGAGCCAAGAGCAGTAGTGGACCACCGAGGACAAGCCGCGCCCAGTGCCACCGCACCATGCCGATGCCACTCACGCACAAACCGCCTTGGCAGCAGCACGCCCGCTCCGCCTCGACAGAGAACACCTGACATCCCGGTGCCGCCCAAGCCTCACAGCCACCGCTCGCCGTGACACCGCCGCTTGCCACACAGAGCGCCACCTCGCCCGTGATCATTCACTTCCTAGAGCACCGCCAGGGAACCGCCCATCGATCGCCACCCCCATCCATGCCTCTAGCTCGCCGTAGCCATGTCGCCACCGTCGACCGCCCATCCCGCTCGGTCTCACCGTCGGGCCTATAAAAGGAGCCCTCCCCAGCCATTCTTCTCCACACCATTCCACTCCCCTCACCTCTCTAAACCTCACCCACCTATAGCCGGAGCAAGTGGAGCAGCAGCTCGCTAGAATTGGAACCGGAGCCGTCGCCTCTAGAGGAGAAGGGCGCCGTTGATTTCGACCGCCCCAAGCTCCGCCGCAACCGCGCCTCGCCTCGCCGTCGTCTTCCAAGTCGTTTGCCCGCCTCACCAACCCCGCTGGAGCCCTGGTACGCCCCCAGTAGACCCCCACCGAGCCGCTAGGGTTCGAGCTCACCGGCGACCTGTTCGTCGTCGACGACAACTCTCAGTCGTTGATCTCGCTTCTAATCGCACGGCCCACAGCGCGCGTACCGTTTCGCGTGTTAAGTGTCGCTAACAAGAAGGACCCCCTTTCAGCTGAGCCTCGCGCCGCGGAGCGCCACTGGGCCGGCCCATTCCTTTTCCCGCGCTAGCACATAGATTCAAATCTGGTTTTTTCCTTTTTAGTTAAACCTAGTTTCTGTCCCCTAGTTTAAAAATAAATTAAGAGAGTTTTAGAACTCCAAATTGCATGAAACCAATTTTGTCTGAAAGGTATTGAAATGATCTATCCAAGACCGTTGGATTTAATTCAATTAGAGTTATAGATCTCTCCTAATAAAAATAACAAAACAGAAGCTTTTGCAACTTGCAACATTTTTATAAAATCAACCAAGTTAGCTTTTGAGTTGATTCCAACTCTCAAAAATCACATTTCATCATATCTATCCAAATATGTAATAATATTAAGGTTTACATGCAGTGACTTTGGACTAGTACCAAAGAATGCTATATAGGCATTTCTAGTCACTTTAAACCATTAAATAATGAACTTAAACCAAAGTAATATTGATCCAACCCTTAAATCTCATTCCCACATGTTAGAATATGTGGTGAGGACATGTGTCCACATGATCCCATATTTTGGTGGTGAATATTAAATTTTAGTTAAAATTTCAATGAGTAGAAATTACTTTTCTAAATAAAAAGGTTGAAACTATTGAATTAAACTTGTGATGCTTGTGATGATAATAGATCATCAATTGTGTGTCTTAGAATGCTACTTAGCCTAGTTAAGTATTGTTTGGTGATTGTCTACTCCCTATGTATTTATAGACGCTAGTACCCACCAAACTTTCGAGGAGGAGGAGTTCTACCAAGAAGAAGAAGAAGAAGAAAACATCAACCACTGCACCAACCAAGGCAAGCTATTCTTAGCAAGCTAGATTTAAACTAGATGGTTTAGCAAAGATGCCTTAAGCATTCTTTGATCACACCCCTTTAACTATTAGTACCCCAAGTCTTATTGACAAGTTTTACCTCCCTTAGTTCACACAAAGTTCTTTACTTGTTTTGAAGGTAGCATAAAAAGTATAAAACTTGACCTACTTAGAAACCTTTAGATGTCATTCTATGGCATGAGATTGAACCCATCTTTTCCACCTTAGTGAATACTCTTAACTTAGTATTTTAGAATAGATCAAAAACTTGAGTCACTTTAGATGGGAACACTTGGTGAAAATGAATTGTGAAAACCTTGGAATGATGAGTCATTCTATTGAGATGTTTTGACATGTGTTGAGAGACACAACTGGTTTATGATGATGAAAATGATGAGGCATGAGCCTTAACCCTTATATAAAACTGATGGTTGGATTCGGATGTGATACCATTCCAAATTTACCGTACAACCACATTACCTGAATTGGGTAAGCCTTAGCTAGAAATTTATATGCATTAGTATTAGTTCCCTCACGGGAGAGGTTTGAGCTGAGGCTACCTCTCAATGATGTCCACCTATGCAGTGCCCAAGATGACTGATGGTCATGGTTGGGAGGCCATGCTCATAGGAGAGGTGCTTGTACTAGGGTGTGTAAAGGGAAGGTTATGTTTGATTATCTGCATACTAAGTATGATGATTCAGGGTTATCCCCATGGATGTATCGAATCTTGTGGTGAAAGTGTACCACCTCTGCAAAGTGTCAAACTATTGAATAGCCGTCTGTTATGGGCGATTGGAATGGCCATACTGTTTCGTTGTCGGATGTTTTCTAAATAACTTGAAACGAATGATGAACTTTGACTGGACCACAACAGGGTTGTGTTGATGATAATAGCTTCCCAACTTAAGTGATTCTAGAACCTTATTTTATATTTCTTTGCTTCTGAACTCAGCTTAGGTTTCAAACTTAACTTGATAGTTAACTTAGATTCAGCACTTTAACTTAGAATTATACCCCTCGTTAGTAGTAGTTTACGAGTACTTAAAGAGTACTCATGGCTTTTGTCCCTGGCTATTATCATGGCCAGACTATGAAGGAGATTATCAAGATGATGGTCAGCAGGACGGCTATGATAACTAGGACTATTTGCCTTCACATTACTGTGCCCCTGAAGATGGACCCCACCGCTACGCTTATCGTTTATTTCCGCTGCTTGTTGTATTAAAGACTAGATCATGAGATCCTTATTTGTGTAAAACCTTATGTATGGTTTGTAATGGATGATGTACTGTGATATCCAATCCGTTATGTCTTGCAAAAATGGTAATCCTGGGATTGCGAGGTATGGCATAACGGGCATCTGGGATTAAAAATCCGGGTGTTGACAGAATGGGAGCATTAACATGCAGGGGCACTTGTTAGTATTGCTACCAATCAGGTTAAATCGGTTATTAGAGCTCAAACTGGCCAAAGTTATATATATTAGGATAAAAACTAGTAAAATATGCAAGAATGACATCGAACTAATGTTTTGTGAAAAAGTGTGATGAAAAGATGGTGGCGTAGATACATACAAATCTAGACAAACTCAAGTCACTTATTTTGGAAAGGAGGGAGTACTAATTAAGTTGTGTGGTCTTGTCAATAGCAGACGCATAGAGCCCGATATTTCTTTTGGAAAGAGTGGCTTCGGGACCAGATGGAAGTTTGGAAGGGTACCCTCTATTTTAGTCAGTTCAAACAAATGAACTAGTTTTGTCAAAAATTGATGATATGTGAAAATGTATAGTTCATTTTTTGTAGTATACTAAAGAGGGTAGAGGGTACCCTAATGGTAACCCACTCCTATCCTAAAAACTCCCACATTCCAATGATACTCAAATCCTCCCACCATCCCCTCTCTCGCGATCACATTCCCACACTCACCTCTGACCTCTCAGTTGCTATGATGGAACCAATTACATCCTTCTGTTGATGGATTCACTGCAAAGAAGAAAGATCTTGTGAAGATCTAACAGACTCGGTAGGAGTTTTTTGGACTCAAGCAGATGGAAGCAGCTGTAGAGAAAGCGGATCCGCATGCTGTTCCGCCACCCGCATGGAATAGTCCTTGGACGGCCGCGCCAAAATCTTTGTTGGTGGTTGATACGTCCATTTTGCATCACTATTCTATATCATAATTTACTTTTATTCATTGATATATTTCATATTAAGACATGATACTTATGTTATTTCATCTATTTTTGCACTGTTGATGACTTTTGGAGAATGGACCGCTGTAGTCAGGATTCTGATGGAAAAGGCGTTGTTTGGAGGCAAAATTCATGAAGATCAGAAAATCTAGGAAAATACATGGAAAATCCTATTTTCCTGAAGACGAAGGGTGCCAGAAGGGGGGCAGAGTTGGGACATAGGGGGCCCACACCACCCCTAGCGCGAGCCACCCCTAGCCGCGCCACCAGGTGGTGTGGCTACCCTGGCCCACTCCTGGCTCTCCCCTTTGGCATATATTATCCCCACGAAACCCTAAGCCTGGGGGGCAGCCACAGAAAGAGTCCGCCGCCTCTGCGAGGCGGAAAACTGGAGAGAGAGAAAGACCTCTCCGGCAGGCAAAAATCTGCCCGGGAAATTCCTTCCTAGGGAGGGGAGATCGTCACCATCAACACCACCATCAAGCTGGACTTCATCGGGATCATCATAATCATCTCCATCATCATCTCCACCAGCACCATCATCACCACTTCATACCGCTGTAACAATTGGGTTGAATCTGGCATAGTTCTTAGGGGAAACTTTCCCGGTGTTGATTACTTGTTGTAGTTGATGCTATTGAGTGGAACCATTGAATTATTATTATGTTCAGATTGTTACTTATCAGTATATCATCTCTGATCTTGATCCATATGATGTCTCGTGAGTAGTTCGTTTAGTTCTTGAGGACATGGGAGAAGTCATGTTGTTAGTAGTGGAATTGTGTTGAGAAAGATTCAATAGTTTGTTTTTTAAGTTTTGGTGTCATTCTTCTAGTGGTGTCATGTGAACATCGACTACATGAAACTTCACCTTTATGGGCCTAGGGGAATGCATTGTGTATTTGGCTACTAATCGTAGGGGTTGTCGGAGTGATAGAAACCTGAACCCCCATTAGGAAACCTTTGCACAAGGGATGTCAGGATCTTAGAGTTTAAAGTTGTGGTTAGGTTGTTATCTTAATTACTTTCTTGTACTTGCGGATGCTTGCAAGGGGTATAATCACAAGTATGTATTAGTCCTAGGAAGGTCGGTACATTAGCACAAGTTCACCCACACAACACTTATTAAACTAAAGAAGATTAATCAACTATATGAAGTGAAAGCACTTGATGATATTCCCATGTATCCTCGAGAACGCTTGGTCATCTTAAGTAATACAACCGGCTTGTCCTTTGCTAAAGAAAGGATTGGACCACTAGCTGCACCTATTATTATGGTCTTTTATTTACTCGCACTTTATTTACCTGCATTATCAAAAAGCCCTAAAATCTGTTCGCTAAGTATTTACAGAGAATTCCTGCTTAAAGCCACTCATCAACACCTTCTGCTCCTCGTTGGGTTCGACACTCTTACTTATCGAAAATACTACGATACACCCCCTATACTTGTGGGTCATCAAGACTATTTTCCGGCGTCGTTGCTAGGGAGTAAACCTCTATTGGAGAGTGGAGCTGGTAAAGGAAACTTCTACTTTGAGTATTGTCTATTTCTGTTAGTTACTTTATTCTCAATATGGATAATTCACTTAGTTTCTTATTTTGTCATGCTACTACCACTGCTAAGGTAGTAGATGAACCACCACCAGCTGAGAATGATACTTTTAAAATACCTACAAGAATTATTGATCGTGTTATGGATAACTACTATTTTGGAGATATAATTGTCCATCCCGGTTATCATTTGCTCTTTATACACGAATTATGCGGGTTGTTCAAGTGTGCAGGTATTACAACAGATCAAGTCAAGAAGAAGTTATTCTCATTATCACTTAAAGGAAGAGTTGAAGAATGGTACAAGCTGCTGAAGAATGGTAAAGCTCTTGAATGGGAGGAAGTAGTACCTCTCTTTTATTCAAAATTTTATCCTCCTAGTGAGATTCATAAAGATCGGAATCAAATATAAAACTTTTGGACTCTTGATGGAGAGAGTACAGCTCAAGCTTGGGGGAGATTGAAGTTACTAATGCTCAAATGTCCTATTCATGAGCTCCCCAACAATATTATTATCAATAACTTTTATGCATGGCTTTCTCTTCAGATAAGGATCTATTGGATGCTTCTTGTGCTGGATCATTTACACGCATGGAAGAAGAAGCTAAATGGGATCTTCTAGACCGTATCCAAGACAATGCTGAAGCATGGGAGAATGATAAAGGAAGAAAGTCGGGTATATATTATGATTATGAATGCATTGAATCTTTTATGGGAACTGATGACTTTTGTAATATTAGTAATGCTTATGGTCTAGACTCTCAAGCTATTGCAACTTATTTTAAGGCTTTTGCTTCCTATATTGAAGTTCCTAAAAAGGAATGTAATAAGTATCATGAGCCATATAAATATATTGTTAATAGTGTTCCTGCAAGAAATACTGAAGTTTATACTGCTAATCATGTTTTACCTGAACCTTACATTGAGAAAATGCCTTTCCCAGTTAAGATAAAGGAACATTCTATGATAGCTAGTATGGTTAATGAAAGTACAAATATAGTTGTTGAACCTTTAGTAGCAAATGTGAAAGACTTTGTCACTAAATATGTAGAAGATGGACACACTATCCTCTGTAAGGATACTTCTAATATTGTTTCACAAAGTAGTGTTATAAGAACTAGTGTCCCGGTGTTTTCTGTTAGAATAAGTGATCATTCCTACAATGGTTCATGTGATAGTTACATCATTAAATTTATGCATGATACTAAAAGTTATTATGAGAGAGGGAAAAGTGTTCTTATACATCTCAATAATATTAAGTTTCCTCGCTTTATGCTGAAAATCTTTATGTTGCACTTGTTTTGCCTTCCTATCCTAGCAGTCCCTGGTTTCAACAATTTGTTTGCCTACAAAATTCCCTTGCATAGGAAGTGGGTTAGACTTAAACATGTGTATTTTTGCTTCTTGATGCTCCCTTTTACTTTGATTCTTACTCTTATGTGAGATTCATTAAAATTATCATGCCCGTCTTAATGGCTATAAAGAAAGAGCTTTTTGGGAGACAACCCAATTTATTTATTTTGCTTTCAGTTTATTTTTGGTTATTTGAGTCTTGGAAGTTATTTCTTCTGAAATAACCTATCCTTATCCTTTTTGTTTGGTTTTTGTGTCAAGATCAACCTCTAATGAGAGAGAAGTAAGATTTGGGGAAGTTGCTCTCCTGAAACAGATTTTTGTGGTTCACTATAAAAAATCGTGAAGAATTCTAGAACGTCGTACGGATCTGCATTTTTTTGTGTGCATGACCCAGGTTATTATTTAACTTTCGTTAGTTTTGCAGTTTTTGATTTGAGTAACATAAGATTTTCGAAAAAAATGATCTTTACCTGCTAGTCTGTTTTGACAGATTTTTACCACTCTTGCATTTGCCTCTTAATCGATTTCCTTTTTGAATTCCTTTTGAGATTTCGGAAGGAGTTGTTTCAGTAGCTTATGTCTTGTTGGATTTCAGTTGAAATTGAACTTAAAAGGTTTATTACCTTGCATGCACTAATGTTGCTAATGAGAATTGTGTGAAAAACATTCCAAGTTGTAGGAGAAAGTGATGTAATGAGATAGTAAAAGGTCAAATGACTCAAGCAATATGTGTATGAAGATGAAGATATTGATGTTATTCAAATGGTAACTCCAGAATAATTTATTAAACGCCAAGTTCAGAGACTTGTAGATTCAATTTTCGAATAGGTAACAGTTCTGGTAAGAAAAGTTACACGAAAAATCTATCGAATTATATTTTTGTAGTTTTTATCCAACAAGGAAAGCAACAAAGCGAAAGAGGGACAGAAATGGAGCAAGGGTGGCTCACAGCACCCCGTCGCACGGCCCCCCTAGCCGCGCCACCAGGTGGTGTGGCCACCCTGGAGCCCGTCTCCGACCCGTTCTCTCCCAGTACCTTCCTTTTGTTGTAAAAATTTGTAATATATAATCCCCCGGATCCCCCAAGGTACGTATATCATGTTCTCCTTGTGTTTTCGTTTCGATTTATTTCTGCCAGGAACTATTCTTAAAGTTTAGAAGCACAATGGTTTCCGCCAACGATAAGGGAAAGGAGCCTGCGGAGGAGGATCTCCAAGACCCTGAGTAGGAGGAGGAGATCAATAGTGAAGTTGAAGAGGAGGTAAAGGAAGACCAGTATCCGCACACCAGCACCACCATTGCAAGCATTGGAGTGGTGGCAAACCCTGCCAGGTTCAAAAGGACTACATGGATGTCCACTGGAGGGAAGCCTCTGCGTCACTGTTTGGCTTCGTGGTCACCTTCTCCATCCACCAAGAATCCCTTCGATACCCTTATCCATGAGCATCAATTCCATAATATACCAAAGAAGAAACTACCCTCCAATTGGGATATGCCATGTTCTAACCATGCAGGAAAAGAAGACTTCAAGGAGGAAGAGTGGGGAAAGAATCGTACAAGCTGGGATTCACAACCCGACATGATCATGAACCGCATTGAGCACAACTCGGAGTTGATTCGTACTCTCACCTTCGAGATTGAGGACTTGAGGAAATTGATTGAAAAGCTCATCGAGAGAACACCACTACCACCGAAGGAGTAATTCGTCATCAGGTTTGGCATCCCCTTGGTTTGTTCCAAGCTTGGGGGAGTGACGCGGTATCATATCACTATCTTCTATCTTTTTACCTTTTTAAGTAGAGTCATATCATGAATAGAGAAGTTATCATGTAGGATGGTTTGCATTATGGAAGTGTCCCCCCTCTCGTTAGATATCTATGCATCCCTTGGGGTGAGTTGCCGTTATGGAATATTAATGAGAAGTTTTATCATTTACTCTTTTGCATATCTTATTTTAGTTTTCAATTTCTGTTATATGATTGATACTGTTGTTAGTATTGGTATCACTTTGGGATCATTGAGTTAATTTAGTTGGTTTTGGCAAACCTGGCTCGGTCAGTAGCAACACTATTATGAGAATTGAATGAAAAAGATAAAAGTACTCTTAAAGAATATAATCTCATCATCTTTCTTCCTTGATTGGCTCATAAGCTTAGTATTCTCTAGTTAAGATCTTTTGTGCTTCCAAGGAAGATTGCATGTTTGTTTTTATCACTTGTATGTTTGATTGTTTCCTTCAACTTTTATGCTTGTTACCCAGCCTTGCTAGCCAAAAACCTGTACTGAGAGGGATTGCTTCTTGTGCATCCAATCCTTAAACCAAAACGTATGCCATCTGTGTCCACGATACATACCTATTAGCATTATTGCTATTCCAAGTAAATTCATGTTTTTATCTACCTTCCGAATTAAACTTGTTATGACAAAATTAGTGATTAAAGCTCTCATGAACTTGATGGCACACTTTACTTTTCTTGCACCTAATAAACTTGAACCATTGTGTCATCTAAGTTGTATATGCTTGCACTTATACGTTGGGAATTAGCAGAACCATGCTGTCATGGGGAACGCTTTCAACATTGCACTTGTACATTGTACCCAGTTGGTATCATACTCTTTTGTTTATGGATGTCGTCAGTGTGAAATGAAAGGGGAGCTTGTAAGTCCATGGAGTTATGTATGTGTCTTAGAGAAACGCCCGAGCCGCTAGTCTAATCCATGCCTAATCATGATGGAAACCTGCAGCGTAACTATAATGAGCAATCTATGAAGGATTCTTATAAAAAGAGATAGAGATTGAGAAAAGTAAAAAAGATGAGAAAAGAGGAAAGAGAGCAAAAAGCACCATTTTCCCATGGTAAATAAGAAGATGTTGAGATGCTCGTTGTCTGCTTGCCTTGTCATTTTGATATGGGGATTCTTCCGTATCATCGGGCAAGGGGTACCCCGTTGGCGGTTCTCTATGATACACATGTACTTACTATGACAAGAACTTACCGGTAACTAAACTTGAGGAGCAGCCCTCATATTCAAGGGACATGAGATTGCCAACTTATACTTTGTCAAGCATATACTCCATAGTTTGTTCACTTTAACCTTAACCTCCTAAAGATGCTTATGATAGGGGGAATGAGAGCTGAAAGCTAATAAGTACCATAATTTTTGGAAGCTCTTTATGAAACTTGAAATCCCTTCTTCCCTCTACGAAGGGCTTATATTTTACTTTTTAAGTTGAAATTCCCTTCTATCTCAGCAAGTATTTTGAGTTGTTGTGTTTCATTCATTCATATGATGATTTATTCAATCATGTTTCTTATGTTCCTTGTTTTGCACATTGCTCTTATCTTAGAGAGTATTACTTTGAAAGCTATCATTGAAAACCCATTATGTTTGAACCCCTGCAAATTGTTAACTATTCCTTGACCAAGAGCAAAGTTTGCCATTGCCAATTGTGATTTACTTTGTGTATATTTATTGTGTTTCCTTTACTTATTGCAAGTTAAGTTATATAATAGTGAGTTGTCTTCTATTATGATTTATTTATTGATAAATGTGATGCTTCTTGTCTGTATTCTTTTATCGACTCTTCACTCCATAAACCTGAGGTCATGTTTATTGAGCTCAGTTTTCGCTTGGGGACAAGCGAAGTATAAGCTTGGGGGGAGTTGATACATCCATTTTGCATCACTATTCTATATCATAATTTACTGTTATGCATTGATATATTTCATATTAAGAGATGATACTTATGTTATTTCATCTATTTTTGCATGGTTGATGACTTTTGGAGGATGGACCGCTGCAGTCAGGATTCTGATGGAAAAGGTGTTGTTTGGAGGCGAAATTCGTGAAGATCAGAAAATCCGAGAAAATACATGGAAAATCCTATTTTTCTAGAAGACGAAGGATACCAGAAGGGGGAGCGGAGTTGGGCCACAGGGGGGCACACCACCCCCTGGCGTGGGCCACCCTGGACAACTCCTGGCTCTCCCCATTGGCGTATATTATCCCCACGAAACCCTAAGCCTGGGGGGCAACCATAGAAAGATTCCGCCGCCTCTATAGTGCGGAAAACTGTAGAGAGAGAAAGAGCTCTCCAGCAGGCAGAAATCTGCCAGGGAAATTCCTTCGTGGGGAGGGGAGATCGTCGCCATCAACACCACCATCAAGCTGGACTTCATCGGGATCATCATCATCATATCCATCATCATCTCCACCAGCACCATCATCACCACTTCATACCGCTGTAACAATTGGGTTGAATCTTGCATAGTTCTTAGGGGAAACTTTCCCGGTATTGATTACTTGTTGTAGTTGATGCTATTGAGTGGAACCATTGAATTATTGTTATGTACATCTCTGATCTTGATCTATATCATGTCTCGTGAGTAGTTCGTTTAGTTCTTGAGGACATGGGAGAAGTCATGTTGTTAGTAGTGGAATTGTGTTGAGAAAGATTCAATAGTTTGTTATTTAAGTTATGGTGTTATTCTTCTAGTGGTGTCATGTGAATGTCAACTACATGACACTTAACCTTTATGGGCCTAGGGGAATGCATTGTGTATTTGGCTACTAATCGTAGGGGTTGCCGGAGTAATAGAAACCTGAACCCCTGTTAGAAAACCTTTGCACAAGGGATGTCAGGATCTTAGAGTTTAAAGTTGTGGTTAGGTTGTTATCTTAATTATTTTATTGTACTTACGGATGCTTGCAAGGGGTATAATCACAAGTATGTATTAGTCCTAGGAAGGTCAGTACATTAGCACAGGTTCACCAACACAAACAATTATTAAACTAAAGAAGATTAATCAACTATATGAAGCGAAAGCACTTGATGATATTCCCATGTATCCTCGATAATGTTTGGTCATCTTAAGTAATACAACCGGCTTGTCCTTTGCTAAAGAAAGGATTAGGCCACTTGCTGCACCTATTATTATTGTCTTTTATTTACTCGCACTTTATTTACCTGCATTATCAAAAACCCCTAAAAATCCGTTTACTAAATATTTATAGAGAATTCCTGCTCCAAGCCACTCATCAACACCTTCTGCTCCTTGTTGGGTTCGACACTCTTACTTATCGAAAATACTGCGATACACCCCCTATACTTGTGGGCTCATCGGTGGTGGATCCGGGGTCCTCATCAAGCGCAGCTTCGGAGCTACAGGTTCCATGTTCGATTCTGCCAGCCACATGGCCTTTTCTGAAGCGTCCTTCGCCTTTCAGGTGTGTGCGGGTCGCGCCCAACCTGAGGTGTCCGTCATGGTTTCGGCCGGCTGCACTGAAACCCTCATCACGTGCCGAGCGGTCGTTCAAGCCTCCAAAGCCGGATGAGTTGGGACCAAATGCTCGTGCGGTGGTGGAAGCATCTACAGGTTGGACTCTCCTTCCCAATGTGCTAAATTTCTGAGTGTACATGGAGAAACCCCTATCGGTGGCTCCCCTTCATCGGAAATTTTTCGTGCTTCTCGGTATATGTGGCTGGTTCTTCGTTGGTGGTGCCCTATCCATCTGCTCAACCCATTGACCCATGTGCAAGTCCGCCCCCCCCCCCCCCCAACTGCAACGAGGTTAGATTTGGAGGATTCGGGATTTAACCCAAATCCAACGTGCATCTAGTCAGATTTTGGCAATGTCTTCTACAATTCCTTTGTTGAACTACTTAGTTATATGTCATATTCTTGATAATTGTCTAGTATGCTATTCTACTTAGTTATGGTATATTCTTGATGATGATGATGCAATGTTCTGTTTTGGTACTTAGATGATGCATTGTGTTGTTTAGGATTTGTTCATGACACGTTGTGTTGTTCTGGTATTTTTTATGATGCATTGTTTCATGTCTCCTCACTCTATTGTTTCGTCCATTTTGATCTGCATTCTGTTGTTTAGGAGTAAATGATATGCCTTCTAACTGTTTAGGTTATTTTGATGACCTATCAGTTTAGGTAATTTTGATTATGCAGACATTGTTTATTAAATTTAATTAGAGTACATGATGTGTTGTGTTGTTTTGGTTTTGATGATGCATTGCATATATGTTGTTTAGTCCATCCATATAATGCACTGTGATGTTTTATCCATTCAAATTATGCATTGGTCCGTTTAATCAATTTAATTAAATGGTATGCCTTCTAGCTATTGAGATAATTTTGATGACCCATTGGGTTAGGTGATTCTGATGATGCATTATGTTGTTTAGGAAATTTAATTACCTGATGGCTTGTGTTGTTCAGGTAATTTTGATGGAACAATGATGCATTGTGAACTTTAGTCAATTTATACTATGCATTATGGTGTTTTGGTAATTCCAATGGTTTGATACAGTGGTACTTTTCATGTAGGATGGCCCAGTTATAATGCCGAAATTAGTCTATATTGTTGACCGGACTGCTTCAGCTTCACGTGGCTATGAATATGCTCTCCCCATTATACCAAGGGAGCTGAAGCTGTCATGCAGGAGAGTGGAGGCCTTATCAAGGGCAAGTGTTGCCATGTCAGTCGCTAGTTCTACCAATCCGAGAACATACTTTTGCATGAAGGAATGCGAGTGGGTTGTTCATGCCAATCGCAACAAAGACCAGATCATCCCGGACAAAGCGTGGGCTACATTTGCTACTTTCCATGAGTTGAAGGAGGGTGAGTTCCTTATGTTCAAGGTAACCACAGATGGGTTCAAGATAAAAATTTGTGACCGCACCACCTCTTGCTGGAACATGTTCGACTGTCACAAGCAAACTCATCTTGATTATGGGTCTCTTTGGATTGAAGGATTTTCAAAGAAATTTTGGAGGAATTCAACGCATAGGATTTTCTCCTAAGGAAGCCCTTTGGATCAAAGGAATCACACATCCAAAATTTGTATGGATTATATTCCTACACCCCAATCCCATAGGAACTTCAACATCCACTCTAACCTCTTTATTACACTCATTCGTGTAGGATTGAGCCTGCAAATTTCCTCTATTTATCCTCTATTTTGTACCTGCGACCCTGTCAAATTCCTATATTTTTCCTATTCCCGTGTTTTGAAATCCTATGATCCAAAGAAGCCCTAAGTTGTCTTTAAGTTTGTCGTTCGATATTTTGGTGAACGTTTGTGATGATTAGGCGTTAGGGCCATGGTCCTGGTCTTATTTACATTACATTAATGTAGTACTTATGTTTTGATGATAATGGCAGGGTGGTCTCTGAACCCTGCAATGAGTTGCGAAATAAATGTATAGTACTACTTGCCCCACAAAAAACCAATTTATTGGGATTATGGGAATCTTCCACATCCACTGCTTTGATAATACATTAGTACGGACCTTTGGATGGGTCGTAAAAAATTACAGCTAGTAGCTCGATCGCTAGTATGATGGCCTAAACAAAGAAGGTATCCACTCTTGTCTGCTGGTCTTGGATGAACCGGCAAGATTGCTCAATGGGAGGCGATGAGATCCAGACCTTGACATCTTGCTTTGACTATTCACTCTCTTCCTACTAGTACTACCTTCCTATGCCTTCGCAGAAACAATTTTCTTCCATTGCTCCTCCCTTGCTTCTTTACTTCTTCATCCAGCGATGTCTCAAAATAACATATCTCATCGGAAGAACAACAATATGGCAGTGGCTAGAGCCATGGAGAAACCCCACCAGTAGGGGGACCTATAGGCTCGGACCGATAAAGGGGTCCAACCATGGGGAGAGGGCTCGTCTTCGTGCACATATCCGAAGAGCGGCTATCATGGGGACCAAGAGTCCGGGTAGGTTTGTAATTACATTGATTCCTAGGCTTTATGCTCCTACCGTTGAACTATCTTTGTACATCTTCCAGGGCAGGCGGCTCGAGCAACCCCACGGGTCGATTGCACGATGGATATCTCTGATGCGTATGATGACATCATGCCCTCTCTCTGGGAAGAAGATAGGTAGGCACTATACATGTATTGGCATTTCATGTTCTTCTCTGCAAGCACTCCATGCTCTCTTACTGATGATGAATTTTCCATGCAGGAAGTCAGGGCAACAATCTCAGCCATAGTAGATGAAATAAATAGCCATAACATCAACATTCTATAGAAAAACTACGAGCTCAACCTGGAGTGTGATTGCCTCCG
The DNA here is from genome assembly GCA_023614405.1 of Avena insularis. NCBI lineage: Eukaryota > Viridiplantae > Streptophyta > Magnoliopsida > Poales > Poaceae > Avena > Avena insularis. Next base: position 102,700,903 of record CM042684.1, on the reverse strand, counting down.
AGCCAATTTGGCTTTTCAAAAGAAGATCACACGATCTTATCAACGTGACTCCACAACCCTTCGCGCTGAGTGTGAAAATTTGAAGAAGCAAGTTAGGGAGCTCAACAATCAACGGCTACCATTGCGGAGGTCGTCGAGGTCATGACTCGCTAAGTAGGAAGGGAGAAGCCATCTCATGATGGTCGTCGAGGTCGTGACAATTGCAGGTTGTGCCTCCTTAGGGCAGCCACAGTGTTGCAATCACCGAATCTGACACAAGGAAAAATTTGGCATTGGAGTAGGAAGGGATAAGCCATCTCCTGATGGCTCTCATTTTTTTGGATGGATTGATTTTTTCTTATCCGTATTCACATAATTATTTTGCAGTCTTAACAATCGAATGCACTCTATGGAGCTTTTGTAACGATAAAATTGATGTATCATTCTCCAACGATATTGTAGTAGTAATATGTATACTAGTCACTGTTTAGTGTACATATGCAACCAAATCCAAATTTAGACAATTCTATGATATCCTTTTTAATTAGGATGGAGGGACAGTATGTCTAATGAATCAAATCAAAAGTAAATGGTCAATGAGCAATCTTTAAATTTGGCCAAACCTATACGGAGTAAGTTGTAATTGTTCTATTTTTAACAAGTCCGTGGGCACTAAGAGATGGTGTCTACTATTTAGGAAAGAAAATGCTAATAGTCCCCACCATCTGCATCAGGGACACCCGACCATTGTGACCTACTACCTCTGTTTCAAGGATTTTTTTTTGTGAAGATCCGTTTCAAGGAATAAGTTGCACACGCATTCTAAAGTAAAGTTTGACCGAATAAATAAAGCAACTAAAACTATATTATATTGTGTAAAATTAGTATTGTTGGATTCATATTGAAATACACTTTCAAATGATGCTATTTTTTATATATTTAGAGTAAATCTTGGTCAAATAAAAACACGCAAAACAAGGACGCCTTATTCCTTGGGACGGAGGTAGTACATAGCTACCCCTATAGTCTACTCTAGGACACCCAGTGATTCCTTGCATAGTCATTCGCGCCAGAGTCTTTGCAGGGAAGGTACCTACTCTAGTCCGTTTATTTTGGATGGACGGACACGGACAATATTGCTAGATGTTGAATTGTGCATTAAAGTTTGAGTTCGTTGACAACAAAAATCACATGGCCCCCCTCCCTCGTGCCCCTCTAATTCAAACACTGTAAAATTTCTCCCACCTCTCGGTTTCAAACAATAATTAATAGTAATTCCCCTCGGGTAGGTACTAGTACCAATAATCCGTCTCCCATTGCCATTCTTCCCCACACACATATATAAAAATCCTTAGAAAACCCTAGCCTCACTCACACTCTCTTGCCTCTTCGACCACCACCTGCAACGGCCGGAACCTCCCACAACACTTCTCCGGCTGGCTTGTCCACCGGAACTCGACAGGATACACTTTTCACCCACTAATATACTAGAGCTGCATTAGCCATGGTCTCATCCAACGTACCATTTCCACTTCACTGATGTCCAACGTACCCGATCCAGGTCACTGAGCCCATCGTGCACCGTACTTGACCTCCTTTCCTCACTTTCCCATCCACGATGCTGAATGCATCATCGACTGCCCAAGATCTGCTTCCCCGCTGCCAGTAGCAACCCCAACCCCACCGTACAAAAGTTGCTGCACGGGCATCGCCATTCACGACACTGGATCTGCCTCGGCGACGCTCTCATCCACCGCGCTCAATCTGGCATCAACCGCCCAAGATCGTCTTCCCCTACGCCAACAGCCACCACAATCGCAGCACCCTTGCTAACCTGGACGTCACCCGCACGGTACCCATAGTGCTTAGATGCCTCTCCGACCAAGGTAACCGAATGTCCAACATGTTTTTGTTTTGCTAGCAGTATAGCAGGTTCAAGCATATCGCAGTGAACTGCATTTTTGTAATTGCTGCATACCAAGTCACTACGCACGCTTGTTCATTGTGCTACATAGAAGGTCACTAGACATGTTGGTTTGCATCACCTGCTCTACAAATTTGTTTTTTTGTCATGCACATATTCTTAGCTATCCCGTACAACTGTAATTGCATGCTATTATGGTTTTCATGCAAAATCTAAGTCACTAGAACATATTACTACGTAGTACTAGGTTGCATTACCTTCTTGACATTTGCTGACTTCTACCTGGTTTGTCCTGAGCTAAGTTCCTGCTATTGTTTCCTCCATGGAATTCTTCTGCTATCCTGTAGTACCCATTTAAAATCTTCGAACTAATTTGTTTATAATTTTGTTGTTGCCATCTGGTTCTTCAAAATTTGTAACACTAACTATTTTCTCTTCCTTTGCATAGAGCTCAATCTTGGAAGTTGGAACACTGAACATGTTGTTTTGTGAAGCTAGTTGTACAGGTTAACAAATGATGCCTTTATATTTTGTTTCTAGTTCTGGTTCGTCCTAAGAAAATACATAACTTTCCTCGGCTATGTTTTCATGGGTGGTTTGCATTCCCTGCTCTACAAGTTCAGGTATGATGCCATTATAATTTCTACCTGGTCCATTCTTAGCTATGATAGTAACTGCATCTTATTTGGTAGTTCACCGCTAATTCTATGTCACCAAATGTCTCATCCATTCCCGGCAATGCAACTGCTTCCATATGTGCTGAAATGACCTGGCTAGATCATTTTTTGGTGAAATTCTAACACACTGATGGCTCAAGATATGTAGAGCTCGTTGGGAACCCCAAGATGAAGGTATGATGAGCACAGCAGCAAGTTTCCCTTAGTTATGAAACCAAGGTTATCGAACCAGTAGGAGTAAGGAAACAACTCAAAGGTGTTGCTAACAACTTTGAATCCTGCACAACACAACCAAAGAACTTTGCCTCAACTTACAGTGAGGTTGTCAATCTCACTAGTTTTGCTCAAAACAAAGGATTAAACATATAGTGTGAAAGATATAATTGCTTGCAGAAAGTAAACAATAAACAATAGATGGTATATTAATGGTAAAGGAATGGACTGGGGTCCACAGTTCACTAGAGGTGTTTCTCCTTAAGATAAATATCATGTTGGGCGAACAAATTACAGTGGGGCAATTGACAGATTGAGAAAGCAAAACAATGCATATACTAGACATCTTGACTCCTATGAGATTTGATTCGGCATTACAACATAATACATAGACCGTAATCCAACTGTATATTGACTAATTGTTGGGGATATACTTTCCTAGTATCCTCACAGTACCTCACTGACCAGGGTGGCCAACTTCGAGTTACAGCTTTGCTTCACGGGTGGCCCAGTCAGGGAAAAGAGACGGAGTCCAGTCCGGCTATGGGAAGGCCCAGAAGTCTTACCGACATAGGCCCATAGTGTTACTTGTAGTTCAAGATGTACTCTGTAACCGACTCTTAGTCATAGCCAAATAGATCTCTCCTGTAAACCCTAGGACGGATATCTATATAAGCCGTCCTAGGGAGAGCCTTTAGGGAACCCTCACAATAGTCTACAATCTCAACTCGCACAGGCAAAACCCTTGTAACCCATATTCCGGCTCTACCGTATTACTGGATTGCTAGCAGCTGTAGAATCTGTCGGGACACCGTCCCAGAACTGGGGTAAACTTGTGTGCTCACCGTCCCGGAACACCATATGTCTCACACCCCTCTCTTCCACACGCCTCGAGGACCCCCTCATGGCGTACTTGTCATCAATCTGACGACAGTTGGCGCCCACCGTGGGGCAAGTGAGCTTTGGATCTACGTTCCGAGCGGAATCTGCAAGAATCAGAATCGGCGAGACTATCATCGTCGGTCGTATCCTCTATGCCAGCAACGTCCCTCTCACCGTTCTCGACGAGGCTTGGATTCTGGCTAGGGAGGCCATGACTGCCTACACCATCATGTCTTTCGGCGAGATCGATGTGTACATCGGATTCGCTGAACCTGCCCCACCCACCCTAGCGGTGATGATAGAGGCAGAAGAAATTTCTGGGTCCCCTTTGTCCGTGGAGGCGGTGGAGTTCCAGATCTCAAAAAACCCTAATCCCACACAGCCCGTACCCGTTGCGGAGATAGTGGAGAAATCCGAGCCTAAAGCAAACCTTGCGATTCAAGTCGAATCTGGAGTGGATCTCCCTAGCGAGGCCCAATCCCAGATCGATCCACCCACTGAAGTCGAAACCCAGGAGGATAACAGCAATAACTTTGGTTCTGGCTCTGCCAACGCCGGAACAGATCAACCGTTCCCGAGGCACACGTTGAGGCGCATGATGATGCAAGACGCAACCGTGGATGAGGTTCTCGAAACTATCAGGATCTTCGAGGAAGCCCATGAGGAAAGCCGCAACTACCTCAGGACCCACACGTCGCACGTCGTCAAATACGTTGGATCTGGATCCGGCTCTGCCGATGCTGGAGAAAACACTGTCTCTGTGCTAGAGGCGATCGGAACAGACACCGACTTACCCGCAACTTTGGATGACTCGATGACGTCGGTGGATTTCCGAAAGTTCTCCGCAGAGTATGAAGAGGAGTACAACTCCAAAGCTACAGAAGAAGGAGAAGCCATGGATGAAGGATCCGGGGAAAACTCTCCCAAAGTGCAGGATGATATGGAGATCGGAGATAATCCTGAACTCCAAATGTCCGAAAGTACCGATCAGAGCTTGACTCTAGGAAACGGACCCAAAGCCGTCTTTGCTACCGGCGCTTCCAAGAAGGCAAAGAAGAAGAACAAGACCCCGGCAAAGGAACTTCCAACAGAGGAGGTGATTGCCGAGGAATACGAGGAAGACTCGGATGGAGCACTTATCCCAGAAGAGCCCAAAGAAGAACCGGTGGATGGACACGTGATCACCGCAGGTGCGCATAAACTCATCGATGCTGCACTAACCACACATATTCCTACAGTTGCAGAACTTACTATTGGAGAGCTAGATGAAAGGGCCTAGGCCCTAGAAGCGCGTCACCAAGTACTCCTCGATGAGGCCAAAAACATCGAGGAATAAAAGAAACGCATGGGAACTGCGGAGAAGTACATCTCTCGGCAGCATCACAAGACCCAGAAGCGTCACACTCGTGATGACCAATTCCCGGAAATTCACAAAGTCCTCTTTGGATGAGACCATGGAATGCCTCGACTCGACAGCAAGGGAGACTAGTGTATCAAACACCAGTGCAAAACATTGTTGCAGCTCGAGAAATCCTAGAAAATAATCCAGGCCCAGAGCAGATTCGATTGGGCATTAAGCTACTCAACGAGGGTCTAGAGCAGCAGAAGGCCGCCCTGTCCGAAAGCGGAAAACTGGTCTCCAAATCTGACCAATGCCGCACGGATCTGGCATGGAATGATGTAATACCCCAACGTGCTCCAGAGCAGCATCACCGTTCCGACCATCAGGAAGACAACTACTCAAGAACCGGATCTTCAGGACAGCATCACAAAGCTGCACGTGACTGGCACAATGTTACTCCAGTTGCGGAACAAGAGGCAATTGCTGCACTAAATCCGAAGAATCCTCCCCGGTGAGAGTCGAATGATCGCAGGGAAGAAGACAAAGAGAAACGTCGGGAGGAGGACCATCAAAGAATGCCACCTCCTAGACACGCAAGACGTCTGGCTGACGGACGAAGGAATGACGGACACCGTGCTGAGTCAAGCCGGCAGGGGACTCATCGTAATGAAGATCCTCCCTGGAACCGGAATAATGACGCTCCGGACGGAGGCCGGCAATTAGCCGGAAACAACCCTGCTGCTCCACCCTCTTCACCAAGCAGCCATCACAACGGCTCCCAAGGAGGCCAAGGAGGGCGTAATGGCGGAGGAGCTGGTGGCAGAAGCCGAAGCCCGGCTCCAAGGCACCACATCCATAGCCATCATTTAGGATGATTTTTATCCCCAAGTGACGCAAGGAACATGATTAACTCCAACATAGAGGCGCGATGCTACAAAAATGATGATATATGCGTGGGCCCAAAGTGCTTTGGACCATGCATAAGAGCCACAAAATTCCTGGAAGAATTTGCTATCTCAAGACACATTCAAGCCTACGACGGTATGGCTCGGCCAGATACTTGGCTCCAGGATTTTTTCCAGGCTTGCTGTATCGCCAAAGGCGGAAACAGCCTAGTTGTGACCCAATATCTCCCACTCATGTTATGGAAGATGGCACGATCATGGCTCAATGAACTTCTGGAGAACACCATCCACAACTGGTATGACATGCAAAGCGCGTTCTTTCAGAATTTCGAAGGCACATACTGGAGGCCCTGTATGGTAGGAGACCTACAACGTTGCACCCAGAAAATCGGAGAAACTTGCCAGGATTATCTTGGATGATGAATCGACACCAAGAACTCCTGTGAAGGAGTAAATGACCAAACTGCGATCGAAGCTTTCATTGCAGGACTCCCAATTGGTTTACTACGTCATCGCGTGAAGTGTGACAAAGTCACTAGTTTGGGAGAGATGATAGAAACAACGAGCAAATATGCAGATGCTGACCATGATGCAGAGGGATTACTTAACGCCCTAGTTGTGCCACAGTCGGCAAAACAACCAAAGAAGCAAGCTCAGAAGTTCAAGAACACCTCGGAAGAAAAGCCCAATGCGGAAACGGCAGTAGTCACTGCTACTTTCGGGTCTGGAGGATGAGGAGGGCGCGGCGGTGGCCGTGGACACGGTTGTGGGACATCAAGAGTCTAGGGTAGAGGACACCAACAACTTGGCAAAACCTAATCTTGGTCTGACATTGCCAATAACCCATGAGTGCATCACTTAGACGCCAATGGAGGCTCGTCCCACACAAACGCCGAGTGTCGTTTCAATGACGACATCAAGAAAGACGATACCGCTGGCTACAGGTCTAAGCGGAAGAAGGGAAAGAAGAATCCCGAAAAATATAAAGAGACCAAGGATGATTTTGGCATGGAGGAAGCCGATGCTTCAAATCCAAAGTCGGAAGGGGAAAAGAATTTCCCTACAAAGAAAGACACTTACGTCACCTTCCTCAGATCTCAACCAGCTAAGGTCAAGATAGCGATTCTACATGAGCTCAACCCGACTGTTCCGGCTGTCCCCCCAGTTCATGGAATGGTCGGAAGTGGCAATTACCTTTGACTGTGCTGATCATCCGCCTTAGTTGCACAGGCGAGGAAAATACGCCTTAGTCGTCAATCCACTTATTGACGGTTATGGTTTGTCCAAGACTCTCATGGACGGCGGCAGCAGCATTAACATTCTGTATGTGGAAATGCTACGCCGGATGAAGATCTCGGAGACTCAGCTGAATTACAGCTCTGTGATCTTTCACGGAGTTGTCCCAGGAATACAAGCAAATTCCCTGGGAGAAATTACTTTGGATGTGACCTCTGGAACTCCAAAGAACTACTAGACGGAAGCACTTTCCTTCGAAGTGGTCCCATTCAAGAACGCGTACCACGATATATTCGGATGTCTGGCTTACTAGGCTTTTATAGCTCGTCCGTGTTACATTTACAATATGATGAAAATTCCAGGTTCCAACGGCTTGATTACCATAAGGGGAGACTGAAGAAGGTGTGAGAGTGCGAGGACGGAAATGTCGGCTTTGCTGAAGCCGTGTTGCACGCCCAGGAGTACCAGGAGATCAAGAAGACCATACATCCGTTCGAGATGCCCACGACAAAGAAGGAGGTGACAAAGCTGAATCCGAAGTTCAAGGCATCGGAAGAGACGAAGAAGATGTCGTTGAAGGATGATGACCCCTCCAAGGTGACCCACATAGGCGTAGGCCTAGATAGAGCATAGGAAAGCGCGCTCGTCAAGTTCCTCCAAGCAAATCAAGATATCTTCGCATGGCAGCCATCTGACATGACCGGAGTACCTAGGAAACTTTTCGAGCACTCTTTAAATGTACACCTGAATGCTAAACCCGTCAAATAGTCCTTACTATTTTTTGGTGATGAAAAGCGTAAGGCAATAGCTAAGGGAGTAGCCCGGCTCGAGTTAGCCGGATTCATAGAAGAGGTCATCCACACTGAGTGGTCGGACAATCCTGTAATGGTGCCTAAAAAGGACACCACTTATTTAAGGATATGTGTTGATTATACTGCCTTGAACAAGGCTTGTCCCAAAGATCCATTCGCTTTGCCTAGGATTGATCAAGTTATCGATTCTACGGCAGGCTCGGAACTCCTATGTTTTCTCGACGCACATTCCGGTGATCACCAAATCCGGATGAAGGAATCTGACAAAGTCAAAACTTCATTCATAACCCCCTTCGGAACCTTCTAATTTATTACGATGCCCTTTGGGCTCAAGAACGCAGGAGCTACGTACCAACGCACTATGCAGCATTGCCTCCACGATCAAATCAGACGCAATGTACATGCATACGTGGACGATATTGCGGTAATGTCCAAAAAGAAGGAAACCTTGATTTCCGACTTGGAGGAAACGTTCGCCAATCTGCGAAAATACAACATAATGCTTAACCCAAAGAAATGCTTCTTTGGAATCCTAGCCGGAAAATTGTTAGGTTTTATCGTGTCTCAAAGAGGCATAGAGGTAAATCGAGACAAAATCAAGGCTATACTCAATATTTCTAGGCCGACTCGCCTGAAGGACGTTCAAAGACTAACTGGTTGCATTGCTGCAGTCAGTCGGTTTGTAAGCCGGCTCGGTGAAAGAGCCGCATCACTATACAAGCTCCTGAAAAAGACCAAGAAATTCGTTTGGACCAACGAAGCTGAAGCTGCGCTACAAGAACTGAAAGCAGTACTCTCATCTGCTCCCATCCTTGCAGCACCGGAACCACAGGAACCGATGTTGCTCTATCTCGCTGCGACAAACAAGGTCATCAGTATTGTCATGGTGGTGGAGAGACTGGAGGAAAATCAGGAACACCTGGTGCAGCGTCTGACTTACTATCTCAGCAAGGTCTTAACTAAATCAAAACAGCAATATCCGCACTATCAAAAGCTGGCTTACGGTGTGTTCTTAGCATCTCGTAAGTTACAGCATTATTTTCAGGAACATCCAATTACCATGGTGAGCACAGCTCCCATGAGAGATATAATCAACAATAGTGACGCCACAGGACGCGTCGCCAAATGGGGCATAGAGCTTTCAACTTTCGACATTGAGTACAAACCTCGTACAGCAATCAAATCCCAAATCCTCACTGACTTTGTCGCTGATTGGACAGAGACAATGGAGAATATGACCCTGCCAGAGTCTGAATACTGGACCTTGCATTTTGACGGGTCTAAAGCGCTCAGGGGCTCGGGGGCTGGCGTGGTTCTCAAGTCACCCCAAGGAGATAAACTTTTCTATGTATTGCAGATACACTTCACGGCAACAAACAACATTGCCGAGTATGAAGCATTACTGTATGGAATCCGGATTGCTAAGGACATCGGCATCTGACGTTTAATGTGTTATGGAGATTCGGATCTTGTTGCACAACAAGTGTCGGATATCTGTAAGGCAAACAAGCACATGGCAGCATATAGGGCTATCGTGGATGAACTATCTAAATCGTTTGAAGGGTTTGAAGTTCAACACATCCCTCGAACAGAAAATGAGGAAGCAGATGCACTATCTTGAATAGGCTCTGCCCGGAAAAAGGTCCCGGATGGCGCTTTTTTGGAGCACCTCAAAGTTCCCTCTATAAAGGGAGTGGACGAGGAATATCCGACCAAATCCGACTCAGCTTTAGTAGCAGTTCTGGCTGTGATTCCCAGATTGACTCAACCCTATCTTGATTTCTTGATAGACAGAAAATTACCCGAAGACAAAGTTCTAAGCCGACAGATCGTCCGACGAGCAAAATCCTATACTATAATTAGTGGTGAGCTCTAGAAGCGGAGTGCATCTGGGGTCTTTCAGCACTGTGTATCTCCGGAAGAAGGAGTGGAAATCTTATGAGAGATCCACGAAAGCGAGTGTGGTCACCACGCTGCAGCCAAATCTATAGTGGCAAAAGCTTTTCGACACGGTTTTTTCTGGCTTATAGCCAAGGCAGATGTCGAACGGCTAGTCAAGACGTGCAAAGGCTACCAAAAGTATGCCAAACAAGCTCATGTTTCAGCTGATCAGCTGCGAACAATACCTATAACATGGCCTTTTGCGGTCTGGGGGCTTGACATGGTAGGACCGTTTAAACGGGCTCCAAGTGGATTTACTCACCTCTTAGTAATGGTGGATAAGTTCACCAAATGGATTGAGGCTAAACCCGTCACTAGTTGTGATGGAGCAACAGCTAGAAGATTTGTTGAGGATGTTATAATCCAATATGGTTATCCGCATAGCATTATCACGGACAACAGGAGTAACTTTTCTATGGGAGAACTTGCTAAATTCTGCAATGAACAAAATATCTGGCTTGACATTGCGTCATTCGCACATCCACAAGCTAATGGACAAGTCGAAAGCGCAAATGGTTTAATCCTACAAGGACTAAAACCAAGACTCGAAGCACCACTACGACGTGCTGCGGGGGCTTGGGAAGAGGAATTACTTTCTATAATATGGAGTTTACAAACAACTCCAAACAGGTCAACCGGATACACACCTTTCTTCTTGGTCTATGGCACAGAAGCAGTTCTTCCCAGTGATTTGATTCACACCTCTCCTAGAGGTGACGCGTATATTGAAGAGGATGCCGAAATTCTCAACGAAATGATCTCGACTTAGTCGAAGAAGTTCGCGTCGTTGTTGAGATGAGATCAACAGCCTATCAGCAGAAGTTACGCAAGTATCATAGCCAGAGAGTCAAAACCAGTCTTTCAATAAGGGTGATTTGGTTCTCCGGCTTGTGCAGCAAAGTAAGCAAAAACTTTCCCCAATATGGGAAGGGCCATTTTTAGTTAGTCGAGTATTGCACAATGGTTCATACTACCTAACTGATATCCGGCCAGTCAAGGAAAGACCTGCTACTAAGAAGAGAAAGAGAGCTGGAGGTAGTACAAATCCGGATGAGTTAGACAGACCATGGAATATTGCTCAGCTACGTCCCTTTTATTCTTAGTTTATTATTCTTTGTAATCATATATGTGTACATGTTCAATGAGAAATAAAGTCTTGGTTGCCTCAAAATCTTTCTGAGAAGTTTTTACCATCTTATTTCTGAATGATCATGTCACAGTCAAAAATCCTAGAATACTTGAAAGTACTTTATGCTCATGTTTGTTCTGGTTTAGATTTCTAATTCTAAAATTGCTACCTTCGGGTATAAATTTAAATTTTCTAGTCTATACTTTGGTTATTTGTCTGATTGCTGGATGCGGGCATTTTCCGAGTAGTGAATTGTTGGTACTGGAAGTCGGCTTTGTTTCCAAGTTTAAACTGGTTTAGCAATTGAACTCCATTGCTCCGCAAAGTTTCCATGCTAAAAGTTGGCCGGCTCACGAAAGGGACGAGGCGGAAAGCTAGATAAACGATAAGTGCAGACAAAAAATACAAGTGCTTATGCAAACATTTCAGGCACATAATATCAAAGCCAAAAGTGCTGAATAGATAAAATAAAGCTTAGCACTTGCAAAAGTATTATACTACTTATTTACAGACCCAAATTGTTTTCAGAATAACACATTGTACTTTATGATACTCTATGATGCAGGGGGAGAGGTACGAGCTACCGGCTCGCTGGATACATCAGACTTGTTTTGATAACGTTCCGAGATGTTCAAATCCGATATGGTTTGATCATTGTCGGAAACTTCATCTGTTTCTTCGGAAGGCGGAGGCGGCGTATCCACGCGGGTGAAGAAGGGAGTGTCGCAGCTGGTCAAATCAGCTACGTGGCACCCATATCTGGCGCAGGAGTCCATGATTGCCTTGATGTCTTGCTCCTGTCCATCTTCGTCCACCTTGCAGTACCCTCTGGTTACTTACCAGATTTCCATGTTTCCATGGTGGCTCATAACCACGGTGAGAGCGTTTTGCGCTACGGTTCGCGCGTAGGACATGTTCCAGTCCTGAACAAGCTGCGGCATATCCTTGGCCTTATCTCGCACCTCAAAGTCGGACATGCTATGCATGTCCAGAACCTTGAGAACTTCGCCAATATCTTTGAGGGATTGGCGGAAGTCATGCAGCAAATCACCGACATGGGTAAGCCGGTTGGTGCGAGATTCGGCAGAGGCTGAGTCCATCAAGTTCAGAGGACCTACGCATATAATGCAAAGGGTAAGTCAAGTAAACCCGGACTCCAAAGAGTCAGAAGATGCATATAAGTCAGAAAAAGGTAAACATACCAAAGATGACATCGTCGACTTTGGCCTTCTCTTCCCGAAGACTCTGGAGTTCAGCCCGGAGTGCCTCGGAAATGTTCTTTTCACTGAACAGATCATTGCTGAGATCCGAGATTTTCTTATCTTGAAGCGTAATCTTACGATCACGCTCCTCGGTGTCCATGGAGATGGATTCAAGAATTTGAGCAATGCTCTTCTCATGATCCACCTTAAGCTTATCCAACTCTTGGCGAAGTTCCTTGTTTTCCACCACCAGGGTCTTAAGATTCTCGGCCTCTTCAATCATAGCGCAGGACTACTTTACCAGTGTTGTAAGTCAAAAAGAACAACAATTCAGCAAAAAATTTGACTATGAAATACGAGACAAGGTTTGAGTTTCGGAATGTTTACCTTCGGCCTCATCCCTGGAAACTTTCAATTGTGCATTCTCAAGCTGGAGAGCTCTAATTTCTTTCCGTTTGTTGCAAACATTATTCAACAAATCCTGGTTATAGGAATATACTTTCTATAAGTCAAAATACCCAGAGTTAGAAGTCTACTAAAGACTCGGGCTAATATTTTTACTAATATCAGCACGAGCCTTGGGGCTACACTAGTTCATTCTTTGGCATCGTAAGGAAGCATAAAACCGAATTTGATTGTCTAGCTTCATGCTTGGGGGCTACAGCATATGATATGAAATAAGGAAAAATGGGATTTGGAATTCCGACTTACATATTGTTCGCGAGTGAGTTTGTCCAAGCTCGCATTCACTTCAACAACAACCTTCTCGGCGAGGGTTAGGGGGACCACTGGCGCAGTTGGAAGCTCGCCGGTCCTCAGCTTCTCGTCACGAAGACAAACTTGTTCAAGAAGATCAGAGTGCTTGATATCCTCTGCTTCTTGTGCTTCTTCTTCGGCAGAGATAGTCCGGCTTTCCAGGCATTGTCGGGCTAGCCGTTGAATCTCCTCCACAGACTTCTGAGATAGGCCAAGTTTGGCAAGATCTCTGTCAAGGGATCATTACCCGAAGAGGGTTCACCCTTATAAAAACCTGAGTCACCCATGGTGACGTCAGTTTGCGATTCAAGGATTGATGGCTCTGCTGGTTGAGCCGGATCTTCTACAATGGTTAGAGATGGAGTAATCTCCGGCGCTGCAGAAGGCTGAGGGACAGGTTTCGGAGGAGCCACGGCAGGAGAAGCCAATTTCAGCTTCGACAGACGCAGGGGCTTCGAGATAACTCCCTTCCCCTTGCCCTTGATGAGTTGTTTAGCTCTGAGAAGGTAATAGAACAAAGAACATTACATCTCGGAAGGAATTACGAGCAAAATATAAAGACCTGGTGAGGAAAGATTACCTCTTCAAAACGGGCACTTCCTTTGTGCCAATGGCCAATGTCGGAGCTTTGCGTTTCCGAGGAACGACGTCCAGCATTGGAACCAATTCACCCTCATCCTGAGAAAACTCAGGAGGATATCCCATGATAGGAGCGAACTCCGACTCGGGGAGGTCAGCAAGCTGAAAAGGAGAAGTATCTCAGTATTGCAAAAATAACATAAAGATGAGCACATAAAAAGAGTTGCTGCTGAAGCTTACCGGCACAACGGGATCTTCCGATGTATGCATGTCCAGGGACAGCTCCGGAATCTTCCTCTCAATCCGCTCCCTTATCAGCCATCTGATTTGGCTTACATAATCTTTTGGCTCTAAGGTTTTGGGGCTGATGTGGAGGGAATCTTTCTTTGACGATGTGATGGAATGCATCAGTCGATCTCCATGATGTTGAAGAGGTTGGATCTGGCGTGCCACCTAGCATTGAACCAAGTCGGACCCTTTTAGGCCTTGTGCTTCATCAGATACTCGATCCGCCTCTTGGCGAGGAGCAGATCATCACTGAGAGCCAGAGCGAGCTCGTCCCAGGACTCTTGGGGCGTGGTAGCTCCGTCGACAAAAGCCGGCAAAGCATGATCTTTGCCAGGAGCGAGAATATCCTTATGATAGAAAAAAGTGGATGGCCATTGCTTGGCCGGCTCACTAGACATGATCCGAGGATAGACACGCTCTCGCCTAACCGAAAACTAATGGTACCGGTAATATAAGGATTACCGGCATTTATGGAATTTCTCCGGACATGAAAGTAGTACCAGAAGAGAGTAAGGCTCGACCTAATGCTGAGATACCCCTCGCACAAAGAGGCGTATGCACTCATCTCTAAGATGGAGTTCAGGGTGAGATGGTGGAGATGAACTTCGTAATTACCTATAACCTCGGAAAAGAAATCTGAGGGAGGAAAACTTAGACCTCTGTCAAGGTGAGTGTCGAAGTGCACTCGCTCGTCGTCATGGGGGTTGGGGATGGTTTCGTCGAATTCGCTCCGCCAGTCGCCGGTGCGGAGGAGCCCTTCTTCTTCAATGACATGGAGCTTGCGATCATCGAGGACACATGGGATCCAAACCCCGCGGTATTTCTCTTTCTCCGCCGCTGCTGTTGCTGTCGAGCCGGAGGATGGTGCAGAAGCCATTTTTTCCGGTGCGTTGGTGACCTTGGATGGGCGGCGCAGGAGGTTTTTGGGGGAGCAGAGAAGCTCTAAGTTCGTGGGAGGATTAGAGGAGAAGGAAACGGGGTTGGGAACTGGTGAAGGAGATGGGGGAAAGAATCCACACCACTTATATCCGCCAGCCACGTCAAGTTCATGTAAACGCTAAAGTGAACATGCCACACGTCATGGAAAGGACTGGGAAACCCCCGTGCGATGATTATGCCACCTCAATCTCCATGCACGCATTGAAACAGTGCCTCGTTTCCACGAAAGGCGAACCCACCAACGGTCGTGCTGACAGGAAATGTCTGTCAGTGACGTGACTTGACCATGACTGGTGTCAGGCTACGTCAGAGACCAAGTTCCGGCTTAGTTTGAATTTCGAGCTAGAAATCTGAATAAACGTACTCATAGGGCCGACTCATTTTTTGAGACCCAGATCCTATCTTTTGTTTTGAAGTTTCAGGAACCCTTCAAGACTCTGCAAGCCGAAGATCAACCTAGATGATGATGAATCCAACTTTGGATCTTGGAGGCTTCCGGGGGCTGCTGTTGGGGATATACTTTCCGGGTATCCTCACAGTACCTCACTGACCAGGGTGGCCCACTTCGGGTTAGAGCTTTGCTTCACGGGCGGCCCAGTCGGGGAGAAGAGACGGAGTCCAGTCCGGCTACGGGAAGGCCCAGAAGACTTACCGACATAGGCCCATAGTGTTACTTGTAGTTCAAGATATACTCTGTAACCGACTCTTAGTCGTAGCCAGATAGATCTCTCCTGTAAACCCTAGGCCGCATATCTATATAAGCCATCCTAGGGAGAGCCTTTAGGGCACCCTCACAATAGTCTACAATCTCAACTCGCACAGGCAAAACCCTTGTAACCCATATTCCAGCTCTGCCAAATTACTGGATTGCTAGCAGGAGTAGGATCTGTCCAAAGCCGGAGGATTCGAACCTGGGTAAACTTGTGTGCTCACCGTCCCGGAACACCGTATGTCTCACACCCCTCTCTTCCACACGCCCCGAGGACCCCCTCATGGCGTACTTATCATCAATCCGACGACACTAATAATCCACCTTCAGGTTATCATCTGAACCCCTTCTAGTATTAAGTTGTAAGCAACAGATAATTGCATTGAGCAAAGTGTGTAAAGTAAACAATACAATTGCCCCATGGACAAAGGATTGTTGTTTTCTCCCTAGTAGCAACAGCACATCTACAACCTTAGAGTTTCTATCACTTCCCCAGATTACTAGAGGCATGAACCCACTATCGAGCATAAATACTCCCTCTTGGAGTTGCAAGCATCTACTTGGCCAAGATAGTTACTAACAACGGAGAGCATGTAAGATCACAAATAACATAGACATGATAGAATCAATAATCAATCTGATATAGTATCTCAATATCCATCGGATCCCCGCAAACACAACATATAGGATTACAAATAGATGATCTTGATCATGAAAGGAGCTCACAAGATCTAAACATGATAGAACAAAGGAGGAGAACCAACCATCTAGCTACTGCATGGACCCATAGACCAAGGGTGAACTACTCACGCATCACTCCGGAGGCTGGCATGGTGATGAAGAAGGCCTCTGGGATGATCTCTCCCCTCCGGCATGGTGCTGGGAAGGGCTTCGGATCCCCTCGGTCTAGGGATGGAGATGGCGGAGGCTACAAACTCTTTCGTGGATTTTTGATCGGGTGCCTAGGGTTTTCGTCTCGAGGGGAATATATAGGCGAAGGGGCAAGGTCGGTGGAGGATCGAGGGGCCCACACCACCGGGTGGCGAGCCTGGGGGTGGCCGCGCCACCCATAGGGTGTGGCCGCCTTGTGGCCCCCCTTCGGCTGCCCTCCAGACTCCGTTTTCCTTCGGGTAAAATATTGACTTTGGTTTTTGTCCCACCCAATTCCGAGAATATTTCCTTACTAGATTTTCTGAAACAAAAAACAGCAGAAATCAACCAACTGGCACTGTGGCATCTTGTTAATAGGTTAGTTCCAGAAAATGTATAAAAATACCTCAAAGTGTGAACAAAACATAAGAAAGTTGATATAAAACAAGCATGGAGAATCAAAAATTATAGATACGTTTACGACATATCAGACACACACACATTGTTTGGTTGCTCGTTTCATGGAAGGCACACTTGTTTAATTGTTGCTTGCTTGCCCTGTTATGTTTAATTAAACCATGGACTTGTAGTAGAATCTAGTTCAAATAGGTAGTTTCAAATTCTTTGATAATAAAGATGGTTGTTTGTTTGCCTTGTCTGTTGTATTAACTTGTTATTACTTAGTTTCAGACTACAATTGTTGTTATTGCCACCAAATAGGGGGCTACAAGATCATATATCAAGGTGGTTTTCCACTATAAGTGTCACACTCAAAGGGAGAGATGTTGTTGATAGATTGAGAAAGCAAACTGGGGACTCTGCTACCCGTGGGCTCAATCTCGATTGGCAGCTAAAATGCTAAAAAATTACCCTTTAGTTTGGTGATGATATGTAATAATTTTAAGAAGTTTGCAGATGATATAATATCTAGGTAAATCGCATAGGCCATGTAGGCATTTAGTTGACGTTGTACCCACCTCACGGTAGGCGGTACCGTAACTGGGCTGATTGGGCTTTGGTATTGGACCATAATGTACTGGACTGACGATGAACTATAAATGATGCTCGTTAATGGTCCATAGGCACCTTTTTTTTATTGTTGTGATTGGCATGGGCCTTAGAAAGGCCAAAATAGTAAAAGGTCGTACTAGTAAGGAGCATCATTTGAAAAAGTCTGAAAGGGACACCATGAATAGGCTCGATGAAAAATAAAAGGCCCGAACAGTAATGGGCCTGATGTGGAAAAATGCAGAACAGTAAATGGCCAGAATCATAGTAGGCCACAATGCAGTAAAAAAGCCTACATCCTCATGGGCCAGAATAGTGGAAAGCTTGAACAATAACAAGCCCGAAACGTGAAAGGCCATAACATTAGTAGGCCAGACTAGTAGAGGACTTTCTCACATCTGGGCCGTGAGTGGGCAGCCCACGTCTGGCAGACTTGAGCAGTAAAAGGCCAGAACATTAATGAACCTTCTCGCGAATGGGGTTATGGTTGACAGCCGACCATGGACTTTATGAAAAGTGTCGAGCCTAAAGCAGGCTTTAGCAGTGCTGGACCGACATGGCACATGCCTCTAATGGGCCACATAGTGATGGACCAATCCGAGCCTTATGTAGGCCGAAACAGCAATAGACCGAAAAGTTAATAGGCCATAGTTGGGCTGCGAAGTGATGGGACCCTTCAATCAGTGTGGCCTTCAGAGCAAGCCGTCATAGTAACGGGCTTCTTCTTATTGGGCTTGTATGATGGGCCAACCCACTTAATGGCTAGCAGGCCTTGGCTTCCACCACGGTTTTGTTATCATTAAAGGCGGTAACCGGCCATTAACGGTGTTTGCCATGTGGCATTTGCATGACGTCAGCAGTCAATAGGATGGTGAAACTAATCTACCATGACACAGTTTTCTATGGTTCAAGGGTGCGATCCGCTACCGTCAGGAAAAAACCATGGTAGATTCTATGGTGACGGGGCTTTTACTGCAGATACCATCTGTTGTGGAAGACTTTTCCACCATGAAAATATGCCTTCAACCAAGAAAATTGTCTATTGTAAAACCCAACTTTTCTTGTAGTGTCATGGAAAGCCAAAGGAGGATCCTATGATGCATCTAAGAAAATTCAATGAAAGGTGTAAAGCTTTGAATATAAGAAACACCAATAATTATATAATCAAAGTTAAACGGTTTCCATATTCACTTGCTGGAAAAGCAATAGATTGGATATTAAAATGGCCAACTAGAAAATTTATCTATTGGTTTAATATTAAAGTTGCATTTGTTGAAATATTTGGATCTGCTGAAATCATAAGTCACCTTAGAGAGATAATTATATCCTTCAAACAAAATTAAGATGAATTACTTGTAAAAGCTTGGGAAAACATAGACCGTAATCCAACTGCATCTATGACTAATAATCCACCTCCAGGTTATCATCAAAACCCCTTCCAATACTAAATTGCAAGCAACAGATAATTGCATTAAGCAAAGTGTGTAAAGTAAACAATACAATTGCGCCATGGACAAAGTATTGTTGTTTTCTC
Organism: Avena insularis; assembly: GCA_023614405.1. Taxonomy (NCBI): domain Eukaryota; kingdom Viridiplantae; phylum Streptophyta; class Magnoliopsida; order Poales; family Poaceae; genus Avena; species Avena insularis. Next base: position 102,681,978 of record CM042684.1, on the reverse strand, counting down.
CCTAGTAGAAATAGCACATCTACAACCTTAGAGATTTCTGTCACTTCCCCTGATTACTAGAAGGATGAACCCACTATCGAGCATAAATACTCCCTCTTGGAGTTGCAAGCATCTACTTGGCCAAGATAGTTACTAACAATGGAGAGCATGCAAGATTACAAATACCATAGACATGATATAATCAATAATCAATATGACATAGTATCTCAATATCCATCAGATCCCTGCAAACACAACATATAGGATTACAAATAGATGATCTTGATCATGAACGGAGCTCACAAGATCTAAACATGATAGCACAAAGGAGGAGAACCAACCATCTAGCTACTATATGGACCCATAGTCCAAGGGTGAACTACTCATGCATCACTCCGGAGGCTGGCATGGTGATGAAGACGGCCTCTGGGATGATCTCTCCGCTCGGGTAGGGTGCCGGGAAGAGCTTCGGATCCCCCCGATCTAGGGATAGAGATGGCAGTGGCTACAGACTCTTTCGTGGATTTTTGATCGGGTGCCTAGGGTTTTCGTCTCGAGGGAATATATAAGCGAAGGGGCAAGGTCGGTGGAGGCCCGAGGGGACCACACCACCTGGTGGCACGCCTGGGGGTGGCCGCCTTGTGGCCCCCCTTCGGCTGCCCTCCGGACTCCATGTTCCTTCTGGTAAAATATTGACTTTGGCTTTTGTCCTGTCCAATTCCGAGAATATTTCCGTACTAGCTTTTCTGAAACCAAAAACAGTATAAAATAGGCAACTAGCACTGTGGCATCTTGTTAATAGGTTAGTTCCAGAAAATGTATAAAAATACCTCAAAGTGTGAACAAAACATAAGAAAGTTGATATAAAACAAGCATGCAACATCAAAAATTATAGATACGTTTACGACGTCTCAAGCATCCCCAAGCTTAACTCATGCTCGTCATGGAGTAGGAAAGTGATAAAAATAATAATTTTTGAGGTGACATGCACTATCACAATCTTGATCAAGGTATTTGTAAAGCATTGATAGTTGGGATCAAAGTACTCTAAACATAAGCATGAAAGATAGAGTTCTAACAATAAGACATAGCAACTATGTTGTAACATGAAAAGGTACAAACAAAAGATCATGAATAACAATGCATTGAAAGACATTTGTTTGTTTCACATATAGAAAACATAATAAGAGTGGTATTCAGCTTGTCCCTCATGGTATAGCAAAATATAAATGCATAGGACACCTTGAAAGTTCATAAGGGTGACTAGATACAAATAATTTAAGAGCAAGAAATATCAAAGTTATGAATCAATCAACAAGTTTTGGGACAATGCACATTAAACTAAGAAAGACCACTATGCTCTCTCAATAGGTGCATAAAGATAGAAGATGGAGACTCAACATAAAAGTAAAAAGAAAGGCCCTTCACAAAGGGAAGCAGGGATTTCAAGTTTCATAAAGAGCTTCCAAAAATTATGGTACTTATTAGCTTTCAGCTCTCATTGCCCCTATCATAAGCATCTTGAGGTGATTAAGGTTAAAGTGACACAAATATGAGGATATGCTTGACAAGTTATAAGTTGAAAATCTCATGCCTCTTGCTTACGAGTACCAAAACCTCATGCTACTCAACTTTAGTCACAAGTAAGTTCTTGTCATTGTAAGTACATGTGTATCATGGAGAACCGCCAATAGGGTACCCCTTTCCCCATGACACAGGAGCTTTCCCATATCAAAATGACATGGCAACAGACAATGAGCATCTCAGCGATCTTTTTATTTGCTATTTGCATAGTTTTTTATTGAGGATGCTTCACGGAATGCTCACTATGGTTATGCTACAAGTTTCCACATGATTAGGCATGGCTTAGGCTAGCCGCCCAGGCGTTTCTCTAACACACATACAAACTCCATGAGCTTACAATCTCCCCTTTTATTTCACACCGCCGGGATCCATAAACAAAAGAACATGATATCAACTGAATAATAAGTGCAATGTTGAAAGCGTTCCCCATGGTAGCATGGTTCTGCTAATTTACAACTTATAAAGCGCAAGCATATAAGCATCATAGATGGACACAATGGTTCAAGTTTATTAAGTGCAATAAAATAAAGTGTGCCATCAAGTATGTGAGAGCTTTAATCACTAATTTTCACATAACAAGTTTAATTTAGAACATAGTTAAAAACATGAATATACTTGGAATGGTGTAACACACCATGCATGGGAATTTATAGTGGACTCTTTGTAATAACTTGGTTTTCTTAAAGGTTGGATGCATGGGTGGAACTCATACTTGGTACAAGTGGGGGCTAGCAAAAGACTGGGAGCGACCAACTAGGAGAGCAATAATGGCCATAATCATGCAAAGCGACAAAACATTATTAATTAAAGCATAAAGTTATATTACAAGTCAATCTGAATGATCATAGAGGCTAAGGTGACCGGTTCATAGTCTTAACATGGTGTAAGCATGTGCCAAGTCAACCCAAATAAAGCATCAAAGGAGAATACCACAATATTATGCTTTTGTATGCTAAAACAACGCATGATTCTTTCAAGGCACATTAAGCAATCTCAATTGTTTGGAATTAGTCATGCTACAGCAATAATCACTAAGAATAAGGTCAAAGCAATATCAAACATGACATGATAAAGTCTAGGCCATAGTCAAAACAAGCTCCTTTTGTACCACTTATAAGCATGAAGCTTCCTACTCTTTTCCAACACCAATCAACTTATTTGAAAAAATATATAAATGCGGGGGTCCAACCAATTTATTTAAGCAAACAAAACAAAATAAAACTCAAAAAAACAAAGATGCTCCAAGAACAACATAATTGTGCATGAAACAATAAAAATGAAGTGTTTTGGAAGGAAACCTAAGATTTTTATTGATGAAGAAGGGGATGCCTTGGGCATCCCCAAGCTTTGACGCTTGTACCTCTTGAATATTTCTTGGGGTTACACGGGTGGCATCCCCAAGCTTGAGATTTTTTCCATACTGCATATCATTACATTATTCTTCCCTACACTTGAAAATTTCCTTCATACAAAACTTCACACAATCTTCATTAGCAACATTAGTGTATTCAAGATAATAAGTCTTTCGTTTTAGTTTCAACACAAGTAAAACTTCCATTAAAACACAAGCTACTGTAGCAATTCCTTCTAAAAGCTCAAGTGATCAAAGAGAACTCAAAGAGAAAGAGATTAAGAGGCAAATGCAAATAATGACAGAAATCTGTCAAAACAGGCCAGCAGGAAAAAACCGATTTTTTCGAAGACCTTCTGTTGCTCAAATTGAAAAGTTATAAACTAAGGAAAGTTTTATAATAAACTAGGACATAAGCATAGAAAATTACAGCTCAATCCGATGTATAGAGATTTTTTATGATTTTTTATAGTGAAGCACAAAAATCTGTTTCGGGACAGCAACTGTCCCAAGTCTTACTTCTCTCTCATTAGAGGTTATTCTTGGCACAAAAACCACACAAAAAGGATAAGGAGAGGTTATTACTGAGGCAATAACTTCCAATACTGAACAAAATAAAACTTACTGAAAATAAAAATAATTTGGGTTATCTCCCAATAGTGCTTTTCTTTAACGCCTTTCAGCTAGGCATAGGAGCAAGATTCAAGTATTTTCGAATGAAGAAGTATTAAGATAAATACCAGAAATATATTCAACGAGGCAAGGTATATCATCCAAATAAGTTCTATAGGATCCTCTCTCAATACTCTTGGGTTCACTATTTTCATCAAACGGGTTTTCAGGAACAATCCAATCAAAATTCTTTTCTAAGGCTTCATGCATTCCTACAATTTTAAAAGGTATTGGTATTTTAATTTCCTCTCCATTTTTGGATTTGGTTTTGCCCAACTTTTCTAGTGTACCAATAACATCTGCACATGAGCCTACCATATTAAAACGATCAAAGACCTTTCTAGCTTCCTTAACAACATCATAGAATTCTTTAAGCAAAGTTTCTAGAATAAAATCTCTCTTTTTAGTATCCTCAATATCTTTAAGTTTAAGAAACATTACTTGCATCATGGGGTTAATGTTAACAAACCTAGCCTCCAACATGTGAACTAAAGAAGCTGCAGCAATTTCATAATTTAGAGCAAGTTCTGCTAAGGATCTATCCTCAATATCCTCATGCTTGCTAACATGATTAAAGAATTCTTCAATATTATCTTTCCCAATTATAGAGCCACTACCTATTGAAAGGTCTTTTAGGGTGAACTTAGGGATCAACATGGTGAGCTAAGAACGAAGTGACAACTAAATAAAGAACTATTTTTTTGTGTTTTTATAAAAAGAAGAAAACTAGTACAACTAATTTTTTTGTGTTTTTGATAAAAAAGAAACAAGCAAACAAAGCAAAAATAAACTAAGTAAAACAAAAACAAAGTAAAGAGATTGGTTGTGAGAGACCCCCCTTGCAAGAATCTTCTTTCTCCATGAAAAGTGATTGACGAGGAGGAAGAGATTGAAGTTGTCCTTAACTCCCCGACAACGGCACCAGAAAAGTGATTGATGGCTCAAGATATGTAGAGCTCGTTGGGAACCCCAAGAGGAAGTTATGATGAGCACAGCAGCAAGTTTCCCTCAGTTATGAAACCAAGGTTATCGAACCAGTAGGAGTAAGGAAACAACTCCAAGGTGTTGCTAACAACTTGGAATCCTGCACAACACAACCACAGAACTTTGCCCCAACTTACAGTGAGGTTGTCAATCTCACTAGTTTTGCTGAAAACAAAGGATTAAACGTATAGTGTGGAAAATACTAATTGCTTGCAGAAAGAAACAGTAAATGGTAAACAGTAGATGGTATCACTAGTGGAGAATTGCTTATCAGTGGAGCATATTTTTTGCTATCAATGGCGCATATGGAATGCGCCACTAGTGTTGCGCCAATGATAATTAATTATCAATGGTGCATATTCAATATGCGCCATTGATAGTGGGACAACTAGTGGCGCATCCTCAATATGCGCCATTGATATTTTACCAGTGGACCATATATCCAAATGCGCCACTGATGTTAGATGCGCCACTGGCTGAATAAAATATGCTCCACTGATGTTTCGTATAGGTATACAGAATACAGGTCTCTCGTGTATTTATACAGGTATTTATACAGGTACATAACAGTATAGAAACAGAGATAATAGTATAAGTAGAATTATACATCATCACATCAATTAGAACCTGACATAGTGACAAGTGCCCGAATATTATACAAGTCTACAACAAGTTGCTCATCATCTCATACATTACACATTACAACAAGTTGATCATCATCATTAGCCAAGTCCTAAACTACTAAAGGACTGAGTAGAGTACAACCGCAATGGCACTGATGAGCAAGATGAGAAGCACGATCATCAAGGTCTTCATCCGGTTCATGTCACTCTGCTCTCCAAGGAGGTGATTCCTCCACCTAGCTTTCACCTGATGATCCAGATCCTACAATTTGTTTGTGGAGGACACGGAACTTGGCAACCCAGGGTCGGCTATGTCTTACATCTCCATGGCGAGTTCAACAACAATTGGCATAAAACTATGCTGTATCGGTCCTAGAAAAAGTCAATACCAAATAATCATTAGCTAAGCAACCATGGTGAAAATAAAAAATACACAGTGATAACTCGGTTCTAAAGAAAAGTAGCAATGATTTTTTATTTATCAAGGAGCAGAACCAACACTACAGTGCTCTCTACATACAGGACAGTGTCACCAATTATATTTGAGAAAAGCAACTCAGCAGATGCATCAGGGCCTACTGCTTGTTCACTTGGCCTGCAACGATGACGGCGAGGAAGGGGAGGGGCCAGTTGTTGCGGTAGTGGCGGGGAGGCATAGTAGGATAAAGGTGTTTCCACATTTGATCCCAAATGGATGTCAGCAACACAAACACCACCTACAGCTGCACAGTAACATTCTACCTTCCTGAATCATATGACCACGAGACTATAAATATTGACATCATATGAAGAATGCAAAAAACAACCAAGTGCAATTCAAGAAAGAAGTTCATTTAATTGAATTCTCTATAAAACATTGTAGTTATCGTGCTATGGTGTGATAGAAATTTCAGCCTTTTATGACAAGTGGTCACATTACAATGCTACATCTAAGACACTAGACACATTTCACAAGTAATATTTCTGTAACTGCAAATAATTCGAACATTGATCTGCAAGCACCCTAAGAACTGATGATTATTATGCACACAATATTTAACTATTTATCAAAATTGAATCATAGAGATGCTCCTCCTGATTTTACTGTAGATCAGGTGTATTGGTGTGTCAAGCGTAGGTTGTGGCACTTTGCGGCATCTCTGGTCTTTGCTTTGTTGCACATGTCTGGTTGCAGCTTGAAAAATTGTACAAGTTTTGGAATAGTGTTGAGATTATAATGCTCCCACCATTCATATTTAGTTGTCACTTTTGATTTCCACTCATCAATGTTTACTGGTAACTTCATAATGCATAATCACAGATTTAAAGCGTAGAGTGTCTAAAACGGCACAAAATATAAGCACCAGAAAGATGTCACAAGCACATGAGCAAGAATTGTTTACTCAAACAAGTACATATCGATAAGTTTTATCTTTCCCTTCCCTATACCTTCCCTACCACAACAAGTAATTATTCCAACAAGGCTAGCTGTTTAAGGAAGTGAAAAAAGAAACATGATTTAGATGGTAAAACATAGATCAAGACCAGTGAAGATTCACTTAATAAACTTTGGTGTTACGGTGGCAATGGTTATAACACCAAAATTAATGTGAACACCCACATGGCATGCATACACAAGCCAACATGTTGACTTTCAGGAGGTTCATAGCTTGCTTGACATGTTGACCATGCAAGTTAATAGTCACTATGTTCATTATATGTTTATTTCTACCAACAGAAGATATCAAGAGATTCAAAAGTATTTCCCTGTCTATGAGAAGAATGAAATTACCTAGCTTCAAATATTTCCCTGCTAGCCTTCTTATCTTCCTTGCGACCCAATTCCCGATAAAGTTTTCCATAAAACAAATAAAGTGTGGAATACTAGAGAGGGACGCTGACCGGCAAAATCATGACTCTATAGAGCTGATAAAATGGTTGAGCTTCTCTCTGAATGTTGTGCCACCACTGTCTAACATGGCAAAATACTAGGCGAAGTCATATGTGTGACCTGTCTTGAGATGACTTTGCCAAGTATCTACGGAGTTGTCTAAAATAATTAATCTAACTAATAATAGTGATCAGTTTTGACTTTCCACTATTTGCAAGTGACATGTCAACAAAACCAGACCTCAACTCTTGTCTCATGTGGCTCAATACCCAAATCCGCTAAGGTAACACAATAGCAGCTATAGGCATGCTGACAGGAAATGTTCACAAATGATAAAATCTTAGAAGGCTATAACATGATGAACATCTGGTTACTAAATTTATGGAATCTATAGACAAGAACACAACAACAACAACAACAACACAATGATAGGGGCGTCGACCGAGAGGCTTGTGACATGGCTAACCTGCAAGAGCAGGTGTCCTCGCCTGCTTGTTCACTTGGCCTGCAGCGACCGGTGGCGAGGCAGGGGAGGGGCCGACCATTGCGGCAGTGGTGTGGAACTCGCGCCACTAGCATGGAGGAAGGAAGGGGTGAGATCTTGGCGTCGGTGGAGGGGAACCAGGGGAGGAGTGATCTTGGTGCCGGTGTAGGGGAACCAGGGGAGGGCCCGGTCCTGGCACCTCCACCGGCATGGACCAGGGGACAATGCGGCAGGGACAGGAAGTCTTCGAGGCAAGCACCAGGGAGGGGGAATACGTGGAGGCACCACTACTGGATCCAGCACCACTGCACGCAGATCTAGCACGGCAGCCACCTGATCTGGCCATTCCTCGCCAATTTGGAAGCAGGCCCAGACGGCGTTCAATGGCACCAGGGCACGCGCTGGCCGGGAAGAGGCGGCGGCGGAGCTCCGGGGTGGCACGGCGACGGGGCTCGCTGGTGACAAAGCGCGGGATCTAGAGGCGGGGCCATGGCCACTGTCGGCCGGAGATGGAAGGAGGCACCAGAGACGGGAGCTTGCGGTGGCGGCAGAGGGGCGAGGGTGTGCCCCTGGCGGTGGCTCTGTAGGAAAGAGGGAGGCGTCGGCGGTAGGGATCGAGGCCACTATAAGGAATGTGCTAACTTATGACCCCAAATATTGGTCATAGAAAGGTCATAGTAATCCATCTATGACCTTCTATGACCAAAAATAGTAGGTCACATAGCGAGGGTCACTATAGAAAGACAACGACCATTTTTTTTGGATTGGTCATGGACAGATATGACCAAAATAGATGGTCATAGATCCTTTGACCAAAAAATTGGTCATGGGCTATCTGGCCAGTCCACGTCAAATCCTAGGTGGCTAATCCTACGTGGCATATCTGTGACCAATCCAAATGGTTGTAGATCAAAATTGGCCCAGCCCAATGCAGTCCTTTACGTGGGCCGAGCCCAGCAATTCTATCATTTTGGTTTGTGAAATTTCTCGTTTACTATCCTTATATTTCATGGGCCAAGCCCAAAATTTCAGCCCAGATATTCTCGATCGCTGGCATTTTCTTTGGCCCAACATTTTCATTTTTTCTATTTTAATTTACAATAATTCCCACGTGTCAGAAGGGCCCTACCAGTCAGTAGCATTTTCCTACTAGTCCCACATGTCAGGTAGAAAGTTCCACACATGTCTCGCTAGTCAATATCCACAGGTACACTATCAGGTTTAGTTTCAAATCGTACCATGATTTGACAGTTAAATAACAATTATTTCTAATAAAAATGGAAGCATTGGAACATTTAAAATAATAACAAAACAATATCTATTACATTTGACCCGTAGTTATCAGCTGCACCTCTGGGAATCCACCCACCAGACCCACGCAGTAGCTTGCCGGCCGCCAATAAGTCGCTAGCATCCATGCAAGCACAGCATCGACCCATAGCTAGCACCTCCAGTCTCCAGGCTAGGGTACCTCCAGGCTTCTCCCCACCGATCCGGCTCAGCTTGCCGGCAACATCGCCTCACGCAAGAAAAGATCTCATCTCCTCAAGAAGATCACCTTCTCGCCAGTGGCTCTTTCCCAACTCGGCAATGGTACTTTCAGATCTTAATTCGAGTCCACCTGTAGAACAAGATGAAGAAGAGTTGATAATCCACCTGAAGGTCAAAACCACTACTCCATGACAAGCATATTGAAAAATTTCCCTACTCTTCGTACTCCAAATAATACTGAATGTAGACAATGCAAGAAATGCTCGTGCAGATTAACAATATTCATCGAAATACCTGATGTACGGATAGACAATGCAAAAAAAACTGATGTGCTCGAGAAAAAGCATGTCCATTGCATGGACTCTAATCTCACATGACAGGTATTAGCATTTTGTATCATCTATCACTTCTACAATATATCTTCAAATAAACAAGGAACTTTATACGGATCATAATCTCTTAGAACTCCAGTTTTATTCTGTTAAACAAGCAAATCCTTTAAGGGCAAGGACAACAATTTTGCATATGTACTAAACATCATAAGTTTTATAAAGGTCACTGCTCCCTGATACTTCGCGACAGGAGAGAATGGGAGGGATAGAGAGGATTACATGGAAACAGACGCCTGCTCCTCCTTATGGTTGGCGTGATGAGCTACACTCAGTCGGATCTGGCAACATTGAGGCCCGGGGCTGGCAGATCCGAGGGACACGAGGTAGGGACACATCCCCATACAATGCGGCAGCCAGCCTGAAGTGGAACAGCTTCAATGCAAACCCAATTAATAACCTCATGAAAGTAACAAAGGCATCATGAAAGTAGCAAAGGCATCAGGAAAACAGACATGCATTCATCCTCATAGGTGAACTAAATATAGTAAGGCTGAATGTTTCATCACCTTTAATTCTCAACTTAAAGTACTAGTAGGCAGTTTAGTAGTTACTTAGATATATATATGATAATTCTTATACATGATAGACAGGAAATTGAAGACATAAGGAATAGAATATCACAATTTATAGCAACATCAAAACCACAACCAGGCTATCTCATAGCAGTGGACGCTAAATGTACTATGGGCAAAAAGAACAGGCTCACAACAGCCCAATATACTGACTACTAAACATGATCTATTGATTGTAAAACTGACATGGGTAATCATACACCCAATAAACTACATGCCACATAACCAACACATCTGTGAACATCCAATAAATCTGATAGTACCAACAAGACCTGCAGAAAAAGATAATCATCATACAAATGAAAAAATTGCATGCCATATATAGATAAAAATAGTAGACAGGATTTTCAACACCCAGAGTTGTATCACTATAGCTACACAAACTATAGCTACTAACCATATAATTCTCTGGGCATAGCACATAATTCTTCAGGCTAAGCAAGCAGCAGAACAACATAATTCATTGGCATAACACAAACTATAGCCCCTAACCAAAGTTGTATCTCTGTGGCAATTGACAAAGTTATATCACTATCGAAAGCTTCAGAAGGTCTAATTCCAGAACATATGGAGCATTAGAATGGACATTTCGATTTAAACTTGAAACTATTGTGCTAACTAAACTAACGGTGAACTTAGCAGTGCACACATCCGGTCTGAATCGAGGCTACAAGAACAGTCGCACATTAGAGGCTATAACAACATGCAAGCATTACCACAAGCACCTGGCATGCACGAGCACTGGGACATTACCTGCTTGCGCTCGCACCTGAACTGGCGCTTGGACTTCTTCTCCAGGGATCAGTGTCCCTGGCCCTACTCTCCTTGTTGGTGGGGGTGTCACAGACAGGAGGCAGGTGTAGGAAGGCAGCCTTGATGGGGGTCTGCAGGGCGGCGGTTGCTGGTGGCGCCGTGGCTACTGCCGTTGGAGGAGAGCGTGATGGTGGAGGCCGGCCTAAGATGGCGAACTCAAGAAGGAGGGTTGGCTAGAGTTAGGGTGTAGTATTGGATGGCGCTAACTGAAGAAGCCAAATCCTCCATCTGGACCGCTTCCTAGGCTGAGCGTCCTGGGCCACTTCCTGGGCTACCCGGCCGACATCCCCGTGGGCGGCGGCGAGCGGAGACCGGGTGGGGAGCCGGTGGTGCAACGATGGAGTGGGAGATCTGTAGCACTGTAGCACCCTCGCCAGGATAGCGTCCTCCTACTGGCAAGGATCACAGCGGCCGCGTGGAGGTAGTAGTGGTCCAATGACGCGGCCACGATGTAGTGCACGTCCGCTGTTGCTCCGGTCGGCCCAGCGACCGCGTGGCCAGATCTGGCGACCCCGACATGGCGGGATACGAGGGAGAAGGGGGAGGTGGTGAGCACTCTAGCAGATGGCGGGATATGGGTGTGGGAGGATTTTATGAAAGTACCCCTTATCATTTATGTGTTGCAATACTGGCAACTAGGGCGTTTCCGTCCATTCACACCCAAGTGTGGGAGGCGGGATAAACTGGTGCTGGGAATTTGGAGCGTTGGATGGAGCCCTATCAATGGCTGATAATTGATTCGGTGGGTGATCCGTGGGTAGATTGGCTTTCTCTTCTAATTGGTCGCACAAAAATAAAGTTTGAAATGGGCGTAATAAATTCAAGAACGGTCCAAACGAGATAAATCCTTCGCATGGTGTCTTATTATGTGATATAGTTGCAAGGAAAAATACCAAATTTGTTATATTGTAAATATCTCAGAAAAACCTTCTCAGAAATGACCTATCATGTTCGAGGTTTCATGACTTTCAAGCCAAACGACCAATGTTACGGCCAGAATCCAAGTATAGTTTGTGATAATGTGCCCATATTGTGCACCCATGTGTATCATGGGATGGTGAACAATGTTGTAGGAGGAAGTTTTCCTTTTCGTCCCACGAAAAACTATTGTCCATTTTCCGAGTACCAAAAATGGGGCATTTTGTTAAGCAACTACCAAGCGAAACTTTCAAAATGGTACAACTCTATTGTTCAAAACTACTAGACCGTGTTACATAGACAATGTCCCAACTGGGGTATCTAAAACCTTTCCGTCTACCCCTGGTGAAAAAGACAAATTCCTGCCGAATCGGTAGGAAGTGGGTTCGGTTTGAACTACAGGTACATGATCTAATGCTCATGATTTTTTGCAAAAATCATTTTTAGACTCACAATATGATGTTTCTTTAGAGATCCAATGCAATTTTAGCGAGGATCATCCGCTATCTTCATGCCTACCCTTTTGAGCATAGTTTGAATCGATTTTTTTGAAACGGGCATAAGAAATTCAAAAATAGTCCGAACTATGTAAATCCTTCGCGTGGCATCGTATTATGTGACATAGTTTCAAGAAAAAAATACCAAAGTTGGTATATTGCAAGTTTCCCGAAAAAACCTTCACAAAAATGACCTATCATGTTCGAGGTTTCATGGCTTTTAGGCTAAACGACCAATGTTATGGCTAGAATCACGGCATAGTTTGTGATAATGTGTCCATATTGTGCACCCGTGTGCATCTTGTGATGGAGAAAAATATTGCAGGAGGAAGTTTTCCATTTCATCACACGGAAAAAGCGTTTTCCATTTTCCGAGTGCCAAAATCGGGGCGTTTTGTGAAGCAACCACCAAATAATAGTTTCAAAATGGTACCACCCTATTTTTTAAAAATAATAGACCCACCTTACATGAACAATGTCCCAACTGGGGTATCTAAAACCTTTCCTTCTACCTCTGGTGAAAAAGACAAATTCCTGCCGAATTAGTAGGAAGTGGGTCCGGTTTGAACTATAGGTACATGATCTAATGCTCATGATTTTTTGCAAAAATCATTTTTAGACTCACAATATGATGTTTCTTTAGAGATCCAATGCAAGTTTAGCTAGGCTCATCCGCTATCTTCATGCCCACCCTTTTGAGCATAGTTTGAATCGATTTTTTTTGAAACGGGCATAAGAAATTCAAAAATGGTCCGAACAATGTAAATTCTTCGCGTGACATCGTATTATGTGAAATAGTTTCAAGGAAAAATATAAAACTTGGTATATTGCAAGTTTCCTGAAAAAACCTTCACAGAAATGACCTATCATGTTCGAGGTTTTATGGTTTTTAGGCTAAACGACCAATGTTATGGCTAGAATCACGGCATAGTTTGTGATAGTGTGTCCATATTATGCACCCGTGTGCATCTTGTGATGGAGAACAATATTGCAGGAGGAAGTTTTCCATTTCGTTACACGGAAAAAGCGTTTTCCATTTTCCAAGTGCCAAAATCGGGGCGTTTTGTGAAGCAACCACCAAATAATAGTTTTAAAATGGTACCACCCTATTTTTCAAAAATAATAGACCCACCTTACATGAACAATGTCCCAACTGGGGTATCTAAAACCTTTCCGTCTACCCCTGGTGAAAAAGACAAATTCCTGTTGAATTAGTATGACGTGAGTCCGGTTTGAACTACAGGTACATGATCTAATGCTCATGATTTTTTGCAAAAATCATTTTTAGACTCACAATATGATGTTTCTTTAGAGATCCAATGCAATTTTAGTGAGGCTCATCTGCTATCTTCATGCCCACCCTTTTGAGCATAGTTTGAATCAATTTTTTTTGAAACGGGCACAAGAAATTCAAAAATGATCCGAACAATGTAAATCCTTCGCGTGACATCGTATTATGTGAAATAGTTTCAAGGAAAAATATCAAACTTGGTATATTGCAAGTTTCCTGAAAAAACCTTCACAAAAATGACCTATCATGTTCGAGGTTTCATGGCTTTTAGGCTGAACGACCAATATTATGGCTAGAATCACGGCATTGTTTGTGATAATGTATCCATATTGTGCACCCGTGTGCATCTTGTGATGGAGAACAATATTGCAGGAGGAAGTTTTCCATTTCATCACACGGAAAAGGCATTTTCCATTTTCTGAGTGCCAAAATCGGGGGGTTTTGTGAAGCAACCACCAAATGATAGTTTCAAGATGGTACCACCTTATTTTTGAAAAATAATAGACCCAACTTACATGAATAATGTCCCAACCGGGATATCTAAAACCTTTTCGTCTATCCCTGGCGAAAAAGACAAATTCCTGCCGAATCGGTAGGAAGTGGGTCAAGTTTGAACTATAGGTACATTATCTAATGCTCATGATTTTTTGCAAAAATCATTTTTAGACTCACAATATGATGTTTTTTTAGAGATCCGATACAAGTTTAGCGAGGCTCATCCCCTATATTCATGCCTGCCCTTCAATAATGGGGCATTTTGTGAAGCAATCACCAAAGGGCTAATTCAAAATACTACCACCATATTTTTCAAAAATACTATACCACGTTACATGGACGATGTCCCAATCGGGATATCTCAAACCTTTCTATCCACCCCTCGTGAAAAACACAAATGTGTGACAAATCGGCATGAAGTGGGTCCAGTTTAAACTACAAATACATGATTTATTGGTCGTGAATTTTTGAAAAATCATGTTTAGGTTCCTAATATGCCATTTTATCAGAGATTAACTAAAAGTTTAGCAAGACTCGGCCCCTAGATGGGGACAGTCACCCCCACTTTTTTGGCCTCGTTTGAAATCTGCGTAACACATTAAAAAACGAAAAATTAGGTCATGCATAATGTAAAATTAGAAATTCACCAACACGTTAGTTATAATCTATTCTAGATGAATCAAACTGATTTTTGTATTATCTCGATCCGAGCTATTATACACAAATGATGAGAAAATATTATTTATAGACTTTCCAGAAAACAATTAAAATTGTTCCATTCATGTGGACTTAAACTAATAGAAGGCCATATTTTCCACGTAAATCGGTCTTCTATTTTCGTAGGGGCCTTGTCCTTGTTAGTCTATGGAGAAAAATTATCACAAAACAAATCGCCAGAGGCTCGTCCCATGGAAGCCCAGGCCCATTAACGATAATACATTTAGATAGGGTCGCGATGCACATATCGAACACAAAAGAATAAACACTGCAGTGGTCAGCGGTAGAGGTAGATTTCTTGAGGGCGGGGGTTCGAAACCTTGTTCTCCCTCTTTTTTGCTCGTTATATCCAGACGTGGTACGGTGGGGTTCACGGGCCGCGATGTTTAGGAGGCCTCGTTGCATTACGTTTTAAATAGGTACGCCGAAGTTGTTTGACACAAAGCACGCGGTGGTGTCGTGGTTCAGGGGCTAGGTTGAATGGAGGAGGTCACGGGTTCGAGTGCTAGAGAGGTGTCCTTTTTGCTATATTAATCCAACAATGCCAATTTGGCTGGACTGCTGTATGACAGGTGGGTCACACACTTCACGTATTTGTCCTAGTCAGCTTCACACAACACTTGTGCAGCTACATCAGTAGAAGTTGACACTATTTGTCCTAGTCAGCTTCACACAACACTTGTGCAGCTACATCAGTAGAAGTTGACACATGAAAACAACACGTAAACAAAATTGTTGATGTGGCAACCAGTTATTTTAAAGTATCAAGTAGCAGGAGTGGCTATGACCATTTAAATTGGTCGTAGTGAGCTAAATATAAGGCCATAAACTAGTGCCATCCATTTATGACTTTTCGTGTTAAAAAATTATGACCTTCTTGACAAATTAGTCATAATTTTTTAGGGTTTGGACCCTCCCAAATGCCTTATGACCACTTGTTTCAGAATGGTCATAGACCTATGACCAAAAAATCGATGGTCGTTAAGCAAAGGTCACTAGTGATCATATTTCTTGTAGTGGGCGCCGGCGGCGGCCTTGCCGGAGGTGAGCGAGGAAGGAGGCTGGGGGACGAGGCGGTTGGGGACGGGGGGATGGGGATCGCGTCGAGAGCGTGGTGTGGGTCGCGTGTGTGTGTTACGTGCAGGGAAAAAACCGCACGATTCTAAAGATTCTACCCAAAAAAATGTATACGTGTATATGTGTGGGCTTTAACCCCAGAAAAAATGTATACGTGTATACGTATATGTCTTCTTTGATAAAATGTATACGTGTGGGCTTCAATTCCAGAAAAAAACTAAAGATTCTAATCGTAGCAAGCTAGTGTGCTTGACAATTATAAATTTATTTAAAAAACCACGCGCGAATATCATCATGTCATATGAACTTCAATATACATAGACACGAATTTATCAGTGGCGCATTTTTTGCAGTATGCGCTATTGGAAAAAAAATATCAATGGCGCATCTCCAATAGACGCCATTGATAATCCTGCCACATTTTGGAGTGGTGGGGTCCAGACGAGGCCCATAGTTTATCAATTGCGCACTTTATGTAAGATGCGCCATTGATAAGAATATATCAATGGTGCATATGGACATATGCGCCATTGATATTTGGTCCACAACCCTCCAGGATGCCGGGCCCACATTATCAGTGGCGCATTATTTGCGATGTGCGTCATTAGTTAAATAAAATATCAGTGGAGCATATTTTTAAATGCGCCACTGATAATTATCAGTGGAGCATATTCAAAAAAATGCTCTACTGATAATAAATCTATCCATAAGCCTTTCTATAGTAGTGTATATTAATGATAAAGGAATAGACTAGGGTTCACAGTTCACTAGAGGTGTTTCTCCTTAAGATAAATAGCATGTTGGGTGAACAAATTACAGTGGGGCAATTGATAGACTGAGAAATCATAACAATGCATATACTAGACATCTTGACTCCTACAAGATTTGATTGGGCATTACAACATAATACATAGATCGTAATCTAACAACATATATGACTAATAATCCACCTTCAGGTTATCATCCGAACCCCTTCCAGTATTAAGTTGCAAGCAACAGATAATTGCATTAAGCAAAGTGTGTAAAGTAAATAATACAATTTCCCCATGGACAAAGGATTGTTGTTTTCTCAATAGTAGCAACATCACATCTACAACCTTAGAGATTTCTATCACTTCCCCAGATTACTAGAGGCATGAACCCATTATCGAGCATAAATACTCCATCTTGGAGTTGCAAGCATCTACTTGGCCAAGATAGTTACTAACAACGGAGAGCATGCAAGATGACAAATAACATAGACATGACAGAATCAGTAATCAATCTAACATAGTATCTCAATATCCATCGGATCCCCGCAAACACAACATATAGGATTACAAATAGATGATCTTGATCATGAATGGAGCTCACAAGATCTAAACATGATAGCACAAAGGAGGAGAACCAACCATCTAGCTACTGTATAGACCCATAGTACAAGGGTGAACTACTCACGCATCTCTCCGGAGGCTGGCATGGTGATGAAGAAGGCCTCCGGTATGATCTCTCCCCTCCGGCAGAGTGCTGGGAAGAGCTTCGGATCCTCCCGATCTAGGGATGGAGATGGCGGTGGCTATAGACTCTTTCATGGATTTTTGATCGGGTGCTTAGGGTTTTCGTCTCGGGGGATATATAGGCGAAGGGGCAAGGTCGGTGGAGGCCCGAGGGGCCCACACCACCTAGTGGCGAGCCTGGGGGTGGCCGCGCCACCATAGGGTGTGGCCGCCTTGTGGCCCCCCTTCGGCTGCCCTCCAGACTCCATGTTCCTTCTGGTAAAATATTGACTATGTTTTTTGTCCCGTCCAATTCCGAGAATATTTCCTTACTAGATTTTCTGAAACCAAAAACAACAGAAAACAGGAAACTGGCACTATGGCATCTTGTTAATAGGTTAGTTCCAAAAAATGTATAAAAATACCTCAGAGTGTGAACAAAACATAAGAAAGTTGATATAAAACAAGCATGGAGCATCAAAAATTATAGATAGATTTACGACGTATCAGACACACACACACACATTGTTTGGTTGCTCGTTTCATGGAAGGCACACTTGTTTAATTATTGCTTGCTTGCCCTGTTATGTTTAATTAAACCATGGACTTGTAGTAAACTCTATTTCAAATGGGTAGTTTCAAATTCTTTGATAATGAAGATGGTTGTTTGTTTGCCTTCTCTAGTGTATTAACTTGTTATTACTTAGTTTTAGACTACAATTGTTGCTTTCGCCACAAAAGAGGGGGCTGCAAGATCATATATCAAGGTGGTTTTCCATTGTAGCTGTCACACTCAAAGGGAGAGATGTTGTTGATATATTGAGAAAGAAAACTAGAGACTCTGCTACCCGTGGGCTCAATCTCGATTGGCAACTAAAATGCTGAATTTTTTACCCTTCACTTTGTTGATGATATATAATAATTTTAAGAAGTTTGTAGCTGATATAATATCTAGGTAAATCGCATAGGCCATGTAGGCATTTAGTTGACGTTGTCCCCACCTCGCGGTAGGTGGTACCATAACTGGCCGATTGGGCTTTGGTATTGGATCATAATGTACTGGACTGACGATGAACTATAAATGATGCTCGTTGATGGTCCATAGGCACCTTTTTTTGATTGTTGTGATTGGCGTGGGCCTTAGAAAGGCCGAAATAGTAAAATGTCATAACAGTAATGAGAATCATATGCAAAAGTCTGAAAGGGACATCATGAATATAGGCTCGATGAACAATAAAAGGCCCGAACAGTAATGGGCCTGACGTGAAAAAATGCAGAACAATAAATGGCCAGAATCATAGTAGGCCACAATGCAGTAAAAAGCCTACATCCTTATGGGCTAGAATGGTGGAAGGCTTGAACAGTAACAAGCCTGAAACGTGAAAGGCCATAACATTAGTAGGCCAGAATAGTAGAGAAATTTCTCACATCTGGGTCGTTAGTGGGCATCCCACGTCTGGCAGACTTGAACAGTAAAAGACCAGAACAGTATTGAACCTTCTCGCGAATGGGGTTATGGTTGGCATCCGACCATGGACTTTATGAACAGTGTCGAGCCTAAAGCAGGCTTTAGCAGTGCTGGACCGACGTGGCACAGGCCTCTAATGGGCCACATAGTGATGGACCAATTCGAGCCTTACGTAGGCCGAAACAGCAATAGACCGAAAAGTTAATAGGCCATAGTTAGGCTGCAAAGTGATGGGACCCTTCAATCAGCGTGGCCTTCAGAGCAGGCCGTCACAGTAATGGGCTTCTTCTTATTAGGCTTGTATGATGGGCCGACCCACTTAATGGCTAGCAGGCCTTGGCTTCCACCATAGTTTTGTTATCATTAAAGGCGGTAACCAGCCATTAACAGCGTTTTCCATGTGGCATTTGCATGACGTCAGTAGTCAACAGGCTGGTGAAACTAATCTACCATGACACAGTTTTCCGTGGTTGAAGGGTGCGATCTTCTACCGTCAGGAAAAACTATGGTAGATTCTTTGGTGATGGGGCTTTTACTGCAGATACCATCTGTTGCGGAAGACTTTTCCACCATGAAAAAGTGCCTTCAACCAAGAAAATTGTCTATTGTAAAACCCAACTTTTCTTGTAGTGTCATGGAAAGCCAAAGGAGGATCCTATGATGCATCTAAGAAAATTCAATGAAATATGTAAAGCTTTGAATATAAGCAACACCAATAATAATATAATCAAAGTTAAACTGCTTCCATATTCACTTACTGGAAAAGCATTAGATTGGATATTAAAATGGCCAACTAGAAACTTTATCTATTGGTTTAATATTAAAGTTGCATTTGTTGAAATATTTGAATCTGCTAAAATCATAAGTCACCTTAGGGAGATAATTATATCCTGCAAACAAAATTAAGATGAATTACTTGTAAAAGCTTGGGAAAGATTTATATGACTTGCTTATGGAGTAGAACATGGCCTTAGGGATTGGATGCTAATGCATATATTTTATAGGGGGCTAACTAATACCTCTATGACTTACTTGGATAATAAATATAGGGGTGCCTTCATGAATATCACTGCCTCAAATGCCTATGTGTTATTAGATGGTCTCCTTCTAGAAGTCAAAATTATGGAAAGTTTTGAAGAAGTTGAAGTGCATGAAGAAGTGTTTGATTATAGATATGAATTTTTTAAATTACAAAATATAGAAAAGAAAGTAGAGGAAGTTAAAGTGCTTAGTGAAACAAAGGAACCTCTACTAGATGTTGATAAATGTATCTTGCATGAAATCATTAATATATTACAAAAGTTTTCTATGATCCATCCATTAATGTTCATCAAGTAGGATTTGGCTCATATATTGCAAACACAGTCATAAAAGAAAAGATAGAAAGATGCAACAATGAAGCTATGATACCACCAAAGCAAGGGGATGCTTGGCTCCCCAAGATATTAATCACTATTGGCAAAGAGACCCATCATGCTATATTAGATCTTGGATCTAGTGTGTTAGTTTTTTCAAAAGAACTATATGAATTACTAGAACTTAAAACTATGAAAAACTGCTCAATAGACCTTTTACTTGTTGATGACTCAACTAAACATGCTTTAGGAAAAGTAAATGATGTCATGGTTGAGTTACATATGACTTTATTCTTGTTGATTTTGTTATCATGGACATGGGGAATAAAACCTCTAGTCCCATAATATTGGGAAACCATTTTTTGAGAACTATAGGAGCAATCATTGATTCAAAAGAAGGAAATGTAAAGTTTCATTTTTCACACAAAAACTATATAGAACACTTCCCAAGGAAGAAGGAGATATCACCAAGGTACAATCTACCACAAGGTCTCCACATCACTTGAAACAAATAAGTAAACCCTAGCTATATGGCTATAAATAAAACGCTTTGCAGGAGGCAACCTAGTTATTTATTTTTATGCACTCTTTATGTAGTTTAAAGAGTATCTTTTTAGTTTATTCTCTGTAGTTTTTAATAAAGTACCTAGTAGAACCCATTTGGATGATATAAAGTTGATAAAACATATGGAGTAGCAAATTCCCACACCAACACTGTTTACTAGAAAAATTCTCTGATTCTTTTTGTAACTCTGATTGCACTCCTATTTAAACTGAAGGTAAAAATTTTCATCCTCTATATGCACAAAAGTTGGATAAAATTCTTGACATGTTTAAATGGTCGAAATAAATAATTTTTACTGCTACTGAAAATTTGGACAGATTCTTCCTTGTATTGTTTAAGCCATTATTTTGAGTCTCAAAATGATTTGACATGAGTCTTTTGATATGTTAAGAATGTATAAAACATGATATAATTGCTGGACACCTAAAAAGAATTTTCTAAGGATTATATGGCAGCTAGCAACATATCTTTTTACCACTAATGTCACCCCATAGAAAACAAATGGGAGAAAGTTTTGTGTTGAAGTTTTTTGATAAGGAATGGAGGAACACCACACTAATAATGATCCAAGAATGGTGAAAACCATTAGCTTGGGGGTTCCCAAGGAACCCCACTAGACTTATCAAACTCTCGGTTTGCAAACCTCTAAACTTTGTTTTTTGAGCAACATAATATGATCATAGAAACTTGGAGCGTCTTTATCTAGTTTTATATTTAGTTTTGCATGTTACCTTTGAAACAAATGAGACCACCATGATAGATGTTTTGCATGACTAAGAAATAGCTACTAAAATTAAAAAGAAATTGAGTTGTAGGTTATCAAAAGAAAAAGGGAATGAAAACAAAAAGTTGAAATGGATGTTATGTTAAGTGTTACTTGTTTCAAATACTTTAATGAATGGTAATTTGCAACTGCCTTATTTAGTGCTACCTTTTGTTCACATGTATAGATGGTTAATTTTAAGGAGATTTGTTTGATAAGAAATGATTAGCACTATGGACACTTTGGCATGTTTGTAGATCTATTTTTGCTAGCCCAAATTTCTCAAACAAGCTAAGAGTTGTATATCCACATACCTTAAACTCCAACATCATACAGCATACCTACCTATGTAGCATTTTCTACTCCAAGTATAATATATGTGCTATGCCTTCAGGTACTTCAGAATAATCTCTCTTGTGTAGTTTAAATCTCATGAGAAAGTAAGATGTGGGGTGAAACCACTAGAGCACAACTATTTGAAATAAAATAGATGTCAAATAAAATTTGACCCATGGTAATAGAATTATGTAAATTATGTGTTTAACAGTTTATAAGTTGTTTGTTAGCCAAACCATGCTATCATGGGGAAAGCTTTCAACATTGCACTATTTTTGTTGATATCATGTTCTTTTGGATGCGGATGCTCAATGATGTGAAATAAATTGGAACACTCAATAAAGCTTTCTAGAGTTTTCATATAATTAGACGGACACCTAGTCCAGCAACCTAAGACATGCTATGCATCATGGCGCAAGTTTACGACATGAATATTCTATGAATCATTTTTTTATAAAAAGCTATGAAATTAGTAAATAAAGTAAAGTGTTGAGAGGTTTGTTTGCCTATTTGTCTTGTCATCTAAGTATGGATAGACCCGCACAAAGGTACTCCTCGTACAAAGGATCAAGAGGTACCTCATTTGACGCTCTTGTTTGAAACTATATGATCACAATGACAAAACCTCTTAAGTGATCCTAAGTTGAGTAGCATGAGGTGTGGGTACTTATAGTCAAGGGGCATGAGACATTCAACTTGTAAGGGGTCAAACACATAAAACATACCTCATTTTGTTAACAAAATTTTCCTAGAACCTCACTCTTATGATTACCCTTGACTTGATCTACATATCTTAAAACTTTATTTTATGCTCCTTCATATATTTTAATTTATTAAAGGACTAGCACATGCGTTCCCTACTTACTTTATGTTACCAAAGTGTCAAAACATTAAAAGAAACAAAAGAGTCTTCCATAATGCTGTAGGTTCATCTAAGCATGCTTAATTGCTTATGGTACTTCCATTTGTTTTGATACAAAACAACATATTGTTAAGCATGTTTGTAGTGTATTAGAGATATCACTTTATATCTCATTTTCTTATTAATATTCTTTAAAGATTGAACCTTATAAACTTTGTGTGACAATGAATATAATGTATGAAATGTAACATAGCAATAAACTGCAAAGTCCATATTTAGTTTTATCACCTTCATGCTCGAGGACGAGCATAGGTTAATCTTGGGGATGTTGATGCATGTAAAATGCATACATGAACTTTGTATTTTATTGATACATATTACCACATATTTGAAATATATATAATGTTATATCCATGTTTTATATTGATTTTTGGGGATTTACCAATGGTCCCCTTTATTTTGGTTATAACTCTACAGGATAGGAAAATCCTGTTTTATGTATTTTTATCTTTTAGGAACCTAAACAAAGTCAAATGGAGCAAGGATTTTGGGGCAGTCCATATTTTGCAAGAAGTGATGACCAAGAGTGCTTGGACCTCACGAGAGGGGCCCGGAGGCCCAAAAGAGCCTAGGTGGCGCGACCTGCCCCACTTCACGCACCACCTGACCTCTTTTGGTCCTCAGTCGTCTGATTCTCTTCAATATTTCGCCCACCGGCTTGGTTTAACCTAAACACCTATATAAAGGGTCCCCTGAGGCATCCTTGAGGAGAGCACCATGGAAATACCGAAACACCAAAACAGAGATAGAATCAGAATACATTAGAGGGCGAAACTTCACTCGAGCCGCTGCCGGAGGGATCTCTACCTTCTCCAACATCATCACCATGATGAAGAGGGAGTAGTCCACCTCTGGACTATGGGTTTGTGGTAGTAGCTTGATCTATTTTTCTCTTGTTCTTCATAGATATAGTACCATATGAGCTGCCCAACATGATTATGGTCATATATGTAATTCCTATGTGGTGGATCTTTATTCTATGATTTGATATCAGACATTGGAACCTATTTATGTGTAAGATGTATTGATAGATGTGTATCATGTACCCCATTCTTAATTACTTATTTTGATCCAACTTGTATGAAAAAGCATGTGTGGGGGAAGTGTGTATTAGATGGAGTAACATGGTGGTAGTGGTTTAATAGTGACAAGAAATTCAAGATCTACTATGTTTTTTACCTCTATTTTGTTACCTCACTAGGGATTAAGTGAATTGATGTGCAATAATTATCTTGTGACAGCTTGATAATCTTGTTTGGTCAAGGTAGCATATTTGCTATTCAAACATCATTTCGAAGTACCTAAGGCTATACTTTGTTAATTCTTAATTCTAGATTTCCTGGATTTTCCCGTTCTAGAGTATAAGAGAGATGTGTTTCATCATCTTTATGTTAGGACGTGATGCCCATATGAATGATTATCAAACACATATTGAAGTTTGACCAATATTATGTTGATGATAAATTGTTTCATGTCCACTTCGACTTAAAAAGAGAATAGACAAGTGAACCCATGAACCCCAGTCCAACTTTTATCATAAGAAACAACTTTTCATTACCATTACTATCATTTATATTTTCTGCAATTTTTTATTTTGAAAATACAAAAAAATACTTGCTTTACTTGCAAACACAAACAAAACACAAAAACAACTATCATATCATTGCCTTTATTTTACTTGCATATTTTATTATTGTTTTACTTTACTTATTATTACTGTTATTTCATACTTCTAATACGAAATCTTGTGCTTGACAACCATACGATGGAGTTGGGGACACAAGGCGAAACTTTATTTTGTAGATTTCTTGAAGAGGAGGAGAAAAACACCCCTTGATCAGCCAATTTCCTGAGAGTTCAATATAAACCCTTGAGTCATCCTTTTGGGGAAAAGACACTTACTACAACACTCTACACTTGGAGTCCCAACAAGTTGGTACACACGGAGTTGTTGCCATCACATCCACAGGCTTCATCACCCATGATGGGACTTATTACTAGAAGACGATTCCCTTAGGACTCAAGAATGTAGGTGCCACGTATCAGTGCACCATGCACACCACCTTATCAGATAAGATATGGAAAAATATGGAGGTCTACATCGATGTTATCGTCATAAAATCTAAGGAGAAAGTGGATCTCATAACGGATCTGGAACAGACCTTCCACAACCTTCGTAGGTACCAGATTATGCTAAACCCGACGAAGTACGTGTTCGGGGTGGAGGAAACCAATATCCTAGGGTTGATCGTCTCGCACCCCGGGATCGAGGCCAACCCCAAGAAGATTAGCGCAATCTGGCGTATGGAATCACCACAGAACTAGCCACAAATTCATAAGCTAACAGGGCACATGGTATCCCTCAGACAGTTTGTCTCAAATCTAGGAGAGAAGTCCCTACCCTTCTTCAAGATCCTCAGGAACCACATGGGCTTCAATTGTACCAACGAGGCAAAGAAGGACTTGAAGATCTTGAATACGTACCTCTCTGAACCGCCCATCCTAGCATCACCTCACGTGGGGGAAACCCTATACCTCTACGTGTCATGCGGTCCTAGTTTGGTCTCCACCACTCTCGTTGTCGAGAGGTCAGAAGAGAGAAAGGCAGAGAAATTTCAACGGCCAGTGTATTACGTCAGTGAAATCCTGCATGGACACAAGGAAAGATAACCCTAGATCCAGATGCTCTTCTACATGGTCCTACTCACAACTCGGAATCTGAAGCATTACTTCTACGTGCACTAGGTCATCTTCTACATATACTTCCCACTCGGGGTGATCCTGGGAACCAGCAGAACACGGGAAGGATCGCGCGGTTGGGCATTGAGCTTGCCAACTATGGGATCCAATTCATCCCTAGGTAAACAATCAAGGGGCGGGCACTCACTGATTTCCTGGTAGAATGGACTTATGAGATGGCTCGCACGGGCAAACCCGCCAGCCAGCCAGAGGTCTAGACACTTCTCTCTGATGGCTCACTCACTATACAAGGAGCCATACCTAGAGTCATGTTGGTCACTTCAACGGGCGAATGCCTGTAGTATGCCCTCCAAATACATTTATGTGCCTCCAATAATGTGGTGAAATAAGAGGGTTACTCACGGGTCTGAGGGTAGCCTCGCCCTAAATATAATGCACCTTAAGGTCACGGGGGACTCGTATCTGGTGATAAATAAGGTGAACAACAGATACATGGCCGTAGATGATACCATGGCGCTCTACCTTCAGAAGGTCAGTAGGCTCGAATCCCATTTTGACGGGATCGAGTTCCACTACATCCCAATGAGGGAAAACTTTCTGGCAGACACACTCGCTAGGCAGGCCTCCTTGAAAGTTCCCGAGAAAGCAGGGGTGTTCGTCGGGAGGCTATCCAAGCCATCCGTGGAACATGGGGAAAACCTCTCTCGGGAAGATGAGATGGAGATGACCAACCTTTTGCAAGACCCTTCATGCAAGATCGCTGGAGAAATCGTTGTGATAACAACCAGGTCCCAGGAAGCTACGGGCAACCTGAGGTAGATGAACCACTACAGGTCCCCATTGAACATGCTCCTCGTGACATCAACTCACAAGTCCCACTGATAGTGTTACCATGAGAATAGGAACAATGCTAGGGGACAGTTCTTGCAACATACAACCCTTCACCAGAGGCGACACTTGGATGGGTCCTTTGGTACGCTACTTGGAAAACAATCAACTACCTCATGAGCAGGAGGAGGCTGAGAAGATAGAATGACTATCTTCAAGATACATGCTCATCGAGGGAGAGCTCTACAGGAAAGGGGTCCTTGGAATCCTCAGCCAGTGCATCACTACACAACGGGACGCTCTCTTCTGGAAGATATACATGGCGGCTTGTGCGGCTCACACACCTCGCTCCGTACCATCATGGGGAAGGCCTTCAGACGGGGCTTCTAATGGCCCACCGCATGTTAGGACTCTAGAGGCCTTGTCAACAAAAGCCAGGCATGCCAGTATCACACAAGGAAGATCCGCCGGCCTGCTCAGTCCCAGCAGACCATACATCTATCATGGCTCTTCATGGCATGGGGACAAGACCTCCTAGGACCCTTTCCTAGGGCACCCAGGGGCTTCACCCACCTCATGGTCATGATCGAAACATTCACCAAATGGATCAAGGTGGAGTCCTTTACCACCATCACAATGGCTAGGGACATAAGCTTGCTCCTGAGAAACATCTTCACACATTCCAAAGTACTAAGCAGGATCATCTCAAATAATGGGAGCTATTTTCCAGCCAAGCCTCCATCAACTTCTGCAAATAGTATGGCACACGACTATACTTTGAGTCGGTCTCTCAATCACAGTCCAATGGATAGTCAAGAGGGCGAAACGACTAGTCCTCTAGGGGATCAATAGAAGGGTGGAAGACAGGCTCCACGATGCCGAGAGAACATGGGTAACGGATATCCCCGCCGTCCTATTGTTCGTCAAGACCTCCCAAAGCAGGGCTACATGGGAAACACCCTTCTTCCTTGTCTACAGAGCCAATGCCATGCTCACCGAAGAAAGCTAAAACTGAAACCGACCAAGGTGCGGCTCTTTGAGAAGTCCGGTCAGGAGCAGCAGCGGGTGGGTGACTTCAACCTCATCGATGAAGCTAGAGAGGTATCCCACATTCTGGCTGCCAAGTATCAACAATTGCTCCGGAAGTACTATGAGACGAACATAGTAAAGCCCCTAAATCGGGTCTATGAAAATCTTAGCATTCGCACCAAAATTAGCATAGAAGCGATCAAATACAACCACCAGAAACTTTCGCGTGGGTGGATTTGGTTACAAGTAGTTACATCACAATAGTTTACAATAGAACCCACAAGAACACATATATACAACAAATCCAAAGAGCCAAGAATACAAAATATATGATACAAAGATACAAATAATGAAGAAAGCAAAATAGTATATGAGTATGGATAGGAACCAAATCTAAAAGTATAATAGGGACACCCCCCTGGTTGGATCATCAGAGATTAGCAATTCTTGGCCATTCAGTCGAGCCCCCAAGGTGGATCTAGGCCGCAGATTCCTGACTTGTCTTTTTAGCCTCATGAGGTGATCTGCTGTGAGCACCCCAGGTTGCACACTTCCACTGTCCTAGTTGTTCCTAACCCCGCTTGTTAGTGTTTATTATTTATCTTCTGTGAATATTTACGTCGAGACTGATGGGCCAATATGGGCAGTGAATCCTAGCGCGAGGTAAAATAGAAACCCTATTCCCCTAATCATCGTCGCCGCCCCACTCTCCTAGTCCGGCACACCTCGTCTCCTTCCTTCTTTTTTAGGGTAAAACAGTGATGGAAAGAACCCCCCACTTCAACTTTTTTCTTTATTAATAAAATATGTACAATATTGCAAGCTACATATTATAGGCTACAGATTACAAGGTGATAAAACTAGTGATATTGTCTATGTAGCCAATCATTAAAGTCTTGAGAAACCTTCTTTTTCATTCTAAATCTAACCCATCTTATTTCTTGTAAACAAATGGCTTTCCAAGCTGTAAAGTGTGGCCTCTTGTCTTCGAAGATTTTATTGTTTCTACAGATCCAAATCCCCCACGTTGCCAAAATAATGATTTCTATTGAAAAAGGCAGGTTCAGTTTGATTTTAATGTCTTCAAAATCTTCTAGCACTGACAAACCTCTGTCTCTGTGGGAAAATGTAATCCCAGCATTGAGAAGCAAAGGGACAATTGCAAAACAGGTGTACCAATGTCTCTTCAGTGTTGCAGTTCATTTGTGCACATTTATAATCTGGAAGTAGACATTGCCGGAGATTTGTCTCGTGAAGGAACTATGGTCCAACGATCCCTTGGTTCGAGAGGGGGTTAAACACGCGACTCTGAAGGAATTCAGCGACGGCTACCGAGGCGAAGCGGATGCACGACAGAGAGTTGCCACGAATTTTTTTACCCAGGTTCGGGACCCTCATGAGGAGGTAAAGCCCCTACTCCTTCTTGGTTGTATTGCTCGCTTTGCTTCGCGAGGTTACAATGGTGGTTGAAAGTCTAGGGTTTTAGATCTCTTGAATCTGTCCCCTTACAAGCTTGGAGAAGGGCCCCTTATATAGGGTAACGTTGGGCCTCTTCCCCTAGCTCTTGGGCGGGAAGGGTCACCACATTCCCGCCATGGGATTCGTCCCTAGCTTGCCTTCTTGCGACCACCGAGTTGTTGTGGTGTTAGGGGGTGATCAGCGGCTCCTCCACTTTATGTCGCCATCCGGGTCTCCTTGCACCAAAACGTCTATGTCAGGAGCTGGCTTCGTCTTGCATCATCCCACTACCCCTGCATGCTTCACTTTCTCAGAGTGGACCGGCTACCCCTAGGACCGACCGTTAAGGTGTCATCCAGCAGTGCACGTTCGGACCTCACGGGATTTCCCTCCAGAGGTCTTGACGTTGGGGGGCCTTGCCACCCAACCGCCACAGTCTCGAGTGCCTGTGGAGAGTCCTTGCGTCTCTCCCTCTTTAGAGGCCCTCTCCTCACGAGACCCCTCGAGAGGTTATGTATGTAGGACCCGGCGACCCGATGGGACGGGGTACCCATGGTACCGAAAGTCCGATAGTAGCCCCCGGTCGCTTGGCTTGCATGTTACTACAAAGGGATGAGGAGGTCAAGGGACCTGACAGAGTCGGGCCCTGCTATGCGGTCAGGTCGATGCATGATCCCTGAAGCTGCTGCCCGCAGGTTCCACGTGCCCACGCAGTACGCGGTGCATGCCGGGTACGGGAACCGTCGCTTCACTATTTAGCCTCGGGGAAGGGACTGCCCGAAAAACCACAAATCCCCGAGAACTTGCCGGATTTCGCCTTCCTCTGCCACCAATTCGCCAGTGTTTCCTACGACACCATTCTTCCTTCCTCTGTGGCACACGTGATGGTGCTCAAGGGAACATGCGACACCCCCGCTGCGCCAAGTTTTCCCGCATCGATAGTGAGAGCCCTACCGCCGCCGGTGATCCTCAATAGGGAGGGGCTGGAGAAGGTCCGCAAGCTGATGGATTCAGACTCAAACGAGTGCGGCGCCTCATGTGTGTGGTGCGCTGGTGTTGGGGGATATGGTTGGGTCACCACCGCAGCACCCGTCTTCACCCATTCCATCGTTGCCAGCCTGGTTCCGCCCTTTTCCCCTTTCTCATTGTCGTCCTGGACCACTACTATATCCAGCTCCTCCACCTCCGCTCCTGAGCGTGACCCTCCTAGCCACTTTCGCGTTCTAGTGCGAGGCCTTCATCAGGGTGGCCCCATCCTTGGCATTGTTCCGGCACTTCTACAGCCTTCGCGTCCTAGTACCTGGGGACATCCTCATCGGCGTTGGATTCTTTTTCGGGGAACAACGAGACTTCCTGCCGATCTCCATCCTTGGCGTGGCGTCGGAGTTCCGCCGCAATTGGGTCTTGGTGGACACCGGTTGGGCCTGGCCCCCGCTCCGTGCTCCTGCTGGGGTGGTGGTGGAGAATCCGGGCTGGGCTCGTGAGGCGGCTGCCTGCATGAGTCTTGGGCCCCTCTCAAGGCACGTGACGTATTTGAGGGGCTTGGGGCTGTCCAGCACGATGGTGGTGAGGGAGTTCCTATGGCAACAGATTGCCCCCCTTCAGGAGCGCAGAAGGCGATGGTGGTGTGGTCCGTGTCACCCGACCACGACTCGGTCCGGCTCTCCAAGGGGACTCGTGCCGAGGACACCGTGTCCGCGCTCATGTTGCTGCTCCTTGGCGCGGACATGGTGACGGAGTTTCCGCCAAGCGCGCGTCCCTTGTATTCGGTGGGCCGCATGAGCTCCGCTCGTGTGGGTCCCCCCACCTTCGATGCTCGGGGGGTATGTCCCATGGTTGACCTGGATGAGGAGGATGAGGGGCCAAGCCAAGCCCCTGAGCCGCCCTGGCGCATGTAGCACGAGAGGATGATCAACAGTGTGTCGTCTTCCGAGGAGGAGGATGTCGAGGACCCACCTCGAGCGGGGGCTGACGGCCCTCCTAGCAGAGGAGTCTGTGGGAAGAGGGTCGAACCTGATGTGTTGGTCGCCCGGTACCGGTGCTGCCGGTCGAGAAGCACTAGAAGCGGGGTGGCAGCAGCTCCTTCCTTCCTCCCGGCGCGAGGAGGGCCAATTGGTCCTTAACATGGGAAGGGGTGAAGAGGTAAGACGCCTTCGTGTAACTTCCCCTGTTCTCTTGCCTCTTTCCTCATGGTGCCACCTCGTTCTATCACTGTAGGTATGAGCGGAGAAGGAAGGTGGTGGTGGCGAGGACTGGTTCAGATGAAGCAGGGGCGTGTCGCTGTCAGCTCTGCCTCTATGCCCGCCATGGCGGGAGAGGTCTTGGCTGACGAGAGCTTCCCCGATCCGGCCCCTAGGCGTAGTGAGGTCTTCCTTCCTGATGACCTGGTGGGAGCCCAAGGCGGGACCCGTCTCCAGCTCGTGACAACCGGGCGGAGTTCGAGGATGGCTGTCCCCAAGCCCTCGAGGCAGCGGGGGCAAGTTTTCTAGCCCTGCTACATCCTGAGGGTGGCTCCTTCAGTCGGTTGGGGCGCCTATGGGGTATTGTCGTGACTGCTCACGCCAGACTCGACCAATTTCTTGTTGACATTGCTGCGGAGGAGCACCATATGGCCAGGGCGTGGCACCGCCTTCACCTGGAGTAGGCCGCTCTTAAAAGGGCCCGGAACCGCGGTGAGGCCACAAGCTCCGGGGTCGGCCAGGGTCTTGCAGAGGTGCCTCGCAAGGCTGAGATGTCTCTTGCACCGGTCCGGAGCCGCGCTCCGTCTCCTAAGGCCTTCCCTGCGGGGATGGCCGGCATCACTCAGGATTTCTTGGTGCATGAACGTGTGCTTTCCTTTACCGAGCAGGAGGCCAAAGAGGATCACCGGTGGGTCACCCAGAGGAAGCGGGACATGGCCCTCCGGGAAGAGGCAGTCCGGCTTCGCGAGGACGAAGCTGAGCTGGAGAGGAGCTGTCTAGAGGCATTTGAGGCCCAGCTGACTACGGCCTAGGATACGGCTCGAGGAGCGCATGCTTGATGTCGATCATCACAGTGCGAACACTGATAACCGCGTCCAGTGGTGCTACGCCAAGGTCGCCGCAGAGCGGGAGAATATGAAGAAGGACAACGAGGCGGCGCTCTTGCTGCTTTGCTAGGCCTACTAGGCAGAATGGCACGGGAAGGCTGAATTTTAGGAGTCCCGCTTTGTGAAGAGGCAAGAAGAGCTACAGGCTTCCCTCCGCTCGGCGGAAGAGCACCTAGCCCAGGCTCTTGCTAACCAGGACGCCCTAAAGGGGCTGTAGGCTGCTCACTAGGAGCTTCAGAAACACTGGAATCTTCATGACCAGGCAGAGCGAGACCTCCAGGTGCTGGAGAGAGAAGTGCAAGATGTATGGGGCGCTTTCCTAGCGCGCGACCTCCACCCTGCAGGTGCTTTTCTGACGCTCTTTGATAGGATTACAATGGCGCTGGAGGGGAGGGTCATGCTTTACCATGGGTTTCACCTAGAAGAGTGTCGTAAGATGATGCGAGTCATAGCGACCCACGTTCTCTCCATCCTCTACCATCATGATGCCGACTTTCTCTTGAGGGTGCTCCTAGATAAGGTGACACACCCCGTGGGAACCCCGCCTAATGAGGTCATGCGGTTCAACCACCTCATGGAGGAACGCGTCAACGAGTTCCTCCCAATATTCATGCTGGCCGAAGAGGAGGGAAGCTTTGAGGCTGTCGAGTCCTCCGGAGGTGAAGACTGAGGCTCCACGGTTGAGTCGTCTGGTGCCGGGGGGAGTGACGAGCCGTCTCAGGGAGATAGCGCCTCGGAGCCGCTGGCCTGAGGGGCCCTATCAACTGTACTCCATGTAAACTAAACTGGCACAATAGCCATGTCCCAAACTTGATGTCTTCTGGTGGCGCATACTTGCCCACGCTCTTGTCGAGGTGTAAACATTTGTGTCTGCAGGTGGGGTGACTTGTGTGCCTAATCGAGTGGTAAGTTCAGAGCCCGACCTGCTAAACCTTTTGATCGGCGGAGGGGCTAATGTTTCACGCACCGCTCTACCGTCTTCCCATGGGGAAGGCTATCCTATCGACATAGGGTTTTTTTGGTCTTTCGATGGCCAGGAACCATGGGTGAGGTGACTTACGGCCGAGGAATGGCCGTAGGTTCAGAGCTCAACACTTTAGGTCCTACGACGCTCGAGCCACGGATGGACAGGGCCTCGTGAGCCGTCATGGTGATGTTTTTGTATATTAGGAAACATCGGTGAGGTAACTTGCGGCCGAGGGACGGGCCGCAAGTTCAGAGCTTGACACTTTAGGCCCTTAGGACCTCGGGCCGCGGATGGACAGGGCCTCGCGAGCCATCATGGCAATGTTTTTATTATGTTAGGAACCATAGGTGAGGTAACTTGCGGCCGAGGGACGGGCCGCAAGTACAGAGCTCGACACTTTAGGCCCTTAGGAGCTCGGACCGCGGATGGACAGGGCCTCGCGAGCCATCATGGCGATGTTTTTATTATGTTAGGAACCATGGGTGAGCTAACTTGCGGCTGAGGGACGGGCCGCAAGTTTAGAGCTCGACACTTTAGGCCCTGGCGATTTAGGGCCACCAGAGGAAAGTGCCTCACGAGCCATCCCGTAAGCCTCTCGAGGAGAGCACCGTGGGGCCCGTGCTAGCCCGTGACCCTCTCGAGGAGGGGATCGTAAGAATAGCATGTTGAGGCGGTCCCAGCCGGGGACGTGTGTGTCTCGGACGAGCTGCATTCCTGGTGCCGCCTTGTTCCACTAGTACATCATACGAGGGCCTTGAGTGCAAGGGAACTGCGAGCGAGGTGATTTATCACCGGAGCTAGTCCATAAGTTTAGAGCTCCCTTCATCGGTCCCCGACATCGATGGAGGCGATCAAGTGATAAGTACCACCCTAGACCCCGCTCGTATGATGGACTATAGGAACGAGGTCAGCACCTGGGTGAAGAAAACCTAGAAAAATAGAATAATGTATCCAAAAAATGGGCACAAATCATAGTCAAAAGCAGTTGTTTCCCTTCCCGGGTGCGCTGGCGGGGGCACAAAAGACATCACCCAGCAGAGGAGGAGTGAGGGTGGTGGGTCACCTTGGGGGCAGAACCCTGTAGAGGTGTGTGCGCCTAGGGCGCAGGCTGTCCCCAACCCTCCGAGCTCCTCATGGGGGGCTAGGGTCTTCTGGTTGCGCTGCCCTACCAACCCTCGGGCCCTCCGCCGAGGCCACAGGTCTGGGGTCTTGGGGGTGTCTGGATATGTTGCGCTTGATGCTATGCTCGCGTCTCCTCTTGTTGTCATACTCCTCCCTGGCCTCCCTGAGCTTGACGCATTGGTCGGTATCATGACCCTGCCTCTGACGGAAGGCACAGTACTGGTGCAGGCTTGCAGAGTTGTCCGTTCCTCTCCTGAGGAAGCGCTGCCTGCCGCCCTTCCTCTGCTGCCCGGTGGGGCTTACTCCACCCTTCTTGCCATGGTCAAACAGATCTCTGGCCTCTGCCTTGGCACAACGGTCGGCCGCCGCGAAGAGCTCGGCTACTATGGTCAGGAACTCCTCGCGGCGGCCGATCTTGCCGAGCACTTGCGCGTCGGAGACACCGTCTGCAAAGGCCGCGATGACCTCCGCGTTGGTGGCCCCGCTGACCTTGGTGAGGCCTTGGTCGAAACGCTGCAGGTATCTTTGTAAGGTCTCTTCAGGCCCTTGGCGCACCCTCCAGAGGTCCTCGCACGTGTAAACGGACTCGTCTGCCCCCCAAACTTCACGATGAAGAGGCTGCAGAGCTCTAACCATGAGACGATAGACTCCTCGGGAAGGTTCAGCAGCCAGGCACACGCCCCCGGTCCCAGGCCCATAGGGAACCAGTTAGCCAGGACGCGGTCGTATCCCCTGGCTGCTTCTATCCCCGTGGTGTAAAGCTGCAGGAACTCAACGGGGTTCGTGGCACCATCGTACCGGGGGCATCACTGGCTTGAACTTGGGCAGCCATACCACCTGTCGGAGGTGTTCGGTGAGGGCCGGATAACTAGAGTTGTGGGTCTCCATGCTGCTGGCGAGCTTAGCTCGGTTTTGTAGCCCTGCAGCCAAGATGTCCTGGAGGGTCCGGGCCTCATGACCCTGGTGCCTGGCCAGAGTAACCCGTGCATCCTATGGCGAGTGGGCGATGCTTGCCCCTGTTTGAACCCGCATCGGGCTCCCCGCGACAGGCGGCTTCTTCTTGCCTAAACCCCCGGGTCCACCGCGGAGGGGAGGAGGCAGGCGTGCATCGTAGGTTACGCCACCTAGTCGCGCCTCACGAGCCGCGGGGTTGTGCCAGGCAACATCCATCAGGGCCATAAGGTGCGCCTGCCACTCTTCCCTGGTGCCCTCCGCTGGCGAGTAGTGCAGGAGTTCTCTCGCCATGAGGCGGGCCGTCTTCAGGGTGACGGGGACGCTAGGTGCTTGGGTCGATGAAGTACTTAATGAAGAAAGCTCTCCTTTCGCCCGTGCGAAGGGGCGCGGACGGGCCCTGCCACTGGCCCTAGAGCGGGGCAGGGGAGTCGAGGAAAACCGCCGCGAGCCGCCGAGTCTTCCCACCTGCTCCCTCCGGGAGCGGCCGTCTCGAAGCTTGCTGCAAGCGACCATGCCGGTGTCTCTAGCTGGAGCCCTCCGGGT
Source organism: Avena insularis (assembly GCA_023614405.1). Classification (NCBI taxonomy): domain Eukaryota; kingdom Viridiplantae; phylum Streptophyta; class Magnoliopsida; order Poales; family Poaceae; genus Avena; species Avena insularis. The sequence continues at coordinate 102,646,616 of CM042684.1, read as the reverse complement.
CACGCCTCAGGCCCCTACCTGGCACGTCAAATGTCAGAGATTTGTCCCGTGAAGGAACTAGGGTCCAACAATCCCTTGGTTCGTGAGGGGGTTAAACACGCAACTCCGAAGGAACTCGGCGAAGCGGATGCACGGTAGATAGTTGACACGGGGTTTTCTACCCAGGTTCGGGACCCTCGTGAGGAGGTAAAGCCCCTACTCCTGCTTGGTTGTATTGCTTGCTTTGCTTCACGAGGTTACAATGGTGGATGAAAGTCTAGGGTTTTAAATATCTTGGATCCGTCCCCTTACAAGATTGGAGAAGGGTCCCTTATATAGAGCAGTGTCGGGCGTCTTCCCCCATCTCTTGGGCGGGAAGGGTCACCACACTCCCGCCATGGGATTCGGCCCTAGCTTGTCTTCTTGCAACCGCCGAGTTGTTGTGGTGTCAGGGGATGGTCGGCGGATCCTCCACTTTATGTCGCCATCCGGGTCTCCTTGCACCAAAATGGCTATGTCAGGAGCTGCCTTTGTCTTACATCATCCCATTATCCCATGCATGCTTTGCTTTCTCAGAGTGGACCGGCCACCCCTTGGACCGACCATTAAGGCTTCATCTAGTGGTGCGCGTTCGGACCTCGCGGGATTTCCCTCCAGAGGTTTTGCCGTTGGGGGGGCTTGCCGCCCAACTGCCATAGTCTCGAGTGCTCGTGGAGAGTCCTTGCATCTCTCCCTCTTCAGAGGCCCTGTCATCTCGAGGCCCCTCGAGAGGTCATGCGTGCAGGGCTCGGCGACCCGGTGGGACGGGGTACCCCCGGTACCGATAGTCTGAAAGACATCTTTTCCTTCCAAGAAGATTCCTTGTGTTTAGTCTGTCCAAGAGCAGCATCCAAAATAAAAAAATATGTTTGGCCCGACAGGAAGAATTCCATATCCAGGTGAAGTGAGGTGGAGCAGGTTGAGTGCTATCCAGCACCTTGTAAGCTTTTTGAACTGTGAATTGGTCAGTTCCCCAGATGTAACTCCATTTATCTAAGAGACCTAATTGACTATTTATCAAAGGTTTTTGACATATGTCCTGAAGTTTCTCAAATTCAGAGAATGCTTGCTGAGACAAGGGAAGATTGAAAAGATTTTTCAGATATTCAGTGCGAATAGCTTCATGAACAGTGATTTTAGCGTTTTTTGCATAGCAAAACAAGTGGGGCAATTTGAATTTAAGGGATTCATCCATCCAAATATATGTACAAAGGAATGCAGTTTTCCCCTCCCCAACTTGACATCTAGCCATGGCTTTGTAAGCATCAAGGAGATTAAGGTGTGCCTTCCACCAAAAGGATCCCTCAATTTGGTAAATTCCCATCAGAATAGTATGATTCCCAAATAAGATGCACCCATGGAGTGTCATGATGGTTATAAAATTTATCCAAATTCTTTAGTAGCAAAGCATTATTTTGGATGTTTAAATTAAGGACCCCCAAGCCACCCTGATTTTTAGGCCTACACACCTTGGTCCAAGCCACTAGAGCTGAGCCTTTAGCTTGTACATCAGTAGTTTTTTTTCTCCACAAGCAATGTCTCATATACTTTATCACTTGTTCCTTTATAGAGATAGGGACATCCAGGTAGCTCATGAAAAAAGTGTCAAGGAAGAAAGCACGGATTTGACCAATTGAAGTTTACCCCCGTAATTAAGAAATCAGCAATCCCTCCAAGCCTTTGAACTCTTTGCACCATTGGTAAGAAGTATTCTAGTGAAGGTTTTGTCAGACTAAGAGGTAGTCCAAGATAACTGAAACAAAGGCTACCTTGCTTGCATTCAAAAGTATCAGAGAAGTGCAGCAATCTTTCAGGGTCCATGTTAATAGGGATCATGTTGGATTTATGGTAATTCACCTTAAGGCTAGTAGAAAGTGCAAAGGTGTTCAGCAGAGATTTGAGGCAGAGTAATTGTGTTGAGTCTGCCTTCATGACCACCAGGGTATCATCAGCATGCTGAATTATAGGAAAATTAGGGAAAGTAGTACAAGTGATTTGAGGTGTAACTAGACCTTTATTCATAGCTTTATTTAGTATGGACTATAGAAAGTCAGCTGTCAGAACAACAAGGAGAGGGGACAGTGGGTCACCTTGTCTAACCCCCCTCTTACAATAGAACTTTTTCCCAAGGACTCCATTTAGCAGAATAGCAGAAGTGCCCGATTGAAAGATCAGTGTGATCCATTGGATCCACTTATCCCCAAACCCTCTCTCTTTTAGAATGTTCAAAATTGCGAAGTGTTCAATTTTATCAAAAGCCTTTTCAAAATCAAGCTTAAGAATCACAATTTCTTCATTTGATTTATGGCATTGGAACGGGTATTCAAAAGCCCAGCCTAGACAATATTGAATGGATCTTCTTTTCAGGAAACCATATTGGTTTTTATGGACAAGCTTAAGGACGACCTTCTGCAGTCTATTAGCAAGAAGTTTAGAGATAATTTTAAGGACAATGTTCAGTATAGAGATAGGTCTGAAGTCTACAGGAGTTTCAGGGGAGTCCACTTTGGATATCAATGTAATGTATGAAGAATTGATATTTTCTAAAGAAATTCTCTCATGGTAGAAGTCTTGGATCAATTGCTTAGTATCTTGTCCAATAATAGACCAAGAAGATTTGACGAACTCATTATTAAATACATCAGGTCTAGGAGATTTATCAGTTGGGAGTCCATTGATAACGTCTTCAATTTCTTTGTCAGTAAAAGGAACTTCCAAGGATGCAATAGTTTGAAAGTCCAAGTCATTTCTATAGAATTCTAAGAGGTTGAAATGCATTGTAGGTTTGTCTGTAGTGCCCATTCTCTCCTTAAAGGCTTCACAAAGGATTTTTTCTTTACCTTCATGTTCATGTACTTCATCAAGGGACAAATCCTTCAACATGGATATGTAGTTGTGTCTATAGCTGACAGTAGCCTTAGCATGAATTTTTTTGTGTTTTCATCCCCAAGCTTTACCCATTTAATCTTTCCTCTTTTCTTCTAGTATGCTTTCTGGTTTTCAAGAAGAGTAATAATGTGGTTTTTCAAGATATCCCTTAGATTCATTCAAAGATGCTAAGAGTTCTCAACTCCTCAAAAAAAATCTAGCAGATCAATAGTCTCATTAACCTTGGCAATCTAGTTTTTAACACAAGGGAGGTTTCTAGCCCAAAGTTTTAAGCCTCTTATCACATTCTTGAGCTTAGCATTGATTGATTTTGCAATATCGGTGTGGCCTACAGGGATGTTCCAAGCATTGCTTAAAGTCACTATGTTGAAGCCAATAGTTTTCAAATCTAGAAATCTAGGCCTTAGGAATCTTTGTACCAATTGAAATGAAAAAGGGCGAATGGTCAGATGTAGGCTTGGACAGTGGGTAAACAAAAGATGATGGATAAGAAATTGTCCATGATATTGGGAGAAGAACTAATCAAGTCTTTCCAAGAGAGGATCTTTCTGCATATTACTCCATGAATATTTTCTTCCTTTTAGGGGGAGCTCAACCAAGCCAAGATTACTAATAGCCTCATTAAATAGGAGCATGTTATTCACTTCCCCACCCACTTTATTTCCATCAATTGGCTTTCTAATGAAGTTAAAGTCTCCCATGACTAACAAGTCCATGTCATCAAGCATGTCAATGCTTTAGAACTAGTCAAGGAACAGAGCTTTTTTCTTAGGTTGGCAGGGACCATAGACATTTTTCAAAACCCATGCCTCACTAGATAGATTTGAAATGTACTTTATAGAGATGGAGAACTCATTTTGGAAATCAATATTCCCACTGAAAAGGCTTCCATTCCAGGTGATGATAGCATCACCAGAGGCTCCCACGGAGGGAAGGAACTCAAATCGATTGAATTTAGGTGGACATAAATTTTTAATGTACTCCATATCAAAGAGCTCCCTTTTAGTTTCTTGCAAGCAAATTATGTCACAACCTAATTCCTTAGTATTGTGTGACATAGCCACCCATTTTTTTAGAATTGATACCCCTTAAGTTCCAATTTAAAAATTTCCAAGTTCTTTTGTTACCCATGGAAACAATAAGGTAAAAGAATTTTTTTTGGTCGAGCAAAGATTTATACACCCTTCACATGACATAAGAGGAGAACCTCCCAGAACTTCTCCAGATAATTATGAAAGACATTAGGACAGAAATCCCTCCATAAAGCATCCTAGTAATTAAGGTTCAGAGACAAAATATAGACGCAAAGAATATCATGTCTTAAAGTTCCCATAAAATACTTCAGGTTTTGACACATTTGGAAACTTATTTATTTTGCTTCTTCTTTGCTTGCTCTCCATAGGATCCATCAGCATATTTTTTATTTTTGTCCCCCCTGGTTGGAGCTTGAAGTAGCCCTGGGTGGCCTTTTAGCAGTAGCAGGTGGCTTTATCACCTTGCCCACAGTCTTGCTATTTTTTACAGCTCGTTCTCAATGCCATCCTCAGCCACCTTACAAAAGGAAACATCAAGATTTTTTACCACTTTGGTATTAAGGCTTGGTGGAGTAGCATTGCAGGATAAACAATTAATGTCAGAGCAGTTAGAATGATTTTTGAACCCCCCATTAAAGTTCAACTATCCTTGGACTTCTTCTCACCTCAGTTTCAACAAGAGGACCATCTCCCCTCCTTTTCTTCGAGGGTGCAGAGGGATTTGTGGAACCAACAATGATAGTATCACTTGTAGCCTGGATAAAATTTGGAGGTATCTAAGTGACACATTTATTAGGAATAATAAAGGAGATTGTAGACTCATCAACAATTGGCTCCCTGATAATATCCCATAGAGGAGATGATAGAAAGTTCCTTGCCCAATCAAATTTTTCAGGAGTGACAAGCATAAGGGTAATGAAATTAAACCAACTTACAGGTATCTCAAATCTTGCCAATCCTTGAGAGGGGCCCTGCTCCATGAGTGAGGGGCAAACAAATATGTCCCAGATATCAAGCCCCTGTTTCAAGAACTTATGTTTTGATGCAAGCAGATCTGGAGTGGCCATAAAGTGGGTGAGTGCCATGCCAATTTGTTGGTGTGCCTCATCTGGATCAAGCATGTTAACATCCTACAAAAGATGATCTTCAGAGATATTTTCTCCCCCATCCAAATCAAAGTTCAAGTATATCTCATCATCATCTGAGTAAGCCTGCAGAATGTTCAAAATACCCTCTCCAATCCCAACATCCTATAGGTGAGCTACCATAGGTTGGTTGACCTGCTGGTCCACCTTGTTATCTTGCTGGCCATCTAAAGGGACAGTAATAGAGTTACTAGCAAGAGCATGTTTAGAAATGGAAGCAGTGACCCCACTATGAGCATGGGGAGGAGAGTGTTGGTTGTCAGGGAGTAACTCCTCTCCATCTTCCTGAATTGGAGCAGTAGGTGCATTTTGGGGCTCATTTCCTACTTCCCATTGGTCCCATCCTCCTGCATTATTATCATGCGGGGGAAGTGGAGGTGGTGGGGGCACAAAAGGGGCATCAACATATGTAGGAAGGACACTGATACATATGAAAGATAAAGATGATGATGTTGTCGTCGTGTTGGAATTTCCAAAACCACCGGAACAATATATGTAGGAAGGACACGGAGACAAATGAAAGATTAAATAGAAAGATTAAGGATAGTACCCAAAACTTTAATAGAAGAATACTAAAGATCTAGAAAGTCTTTGTGGCATCCGGAGGATTGAGGATAGTGTTGGGCCACGAAGAGAAAAACAAAACTTTTTCCTACGCGGTGACCAAGATCTAGCTGAGGTAGTAGGCCACGAGAATAACCACTAGACGCGCGGTTGCGGAATCGATGAAGCACGTCGCTTGATGCATTGCAGTCCTCACGATCCATTCCGATCCACGATCGTCGAAGTGCTGAACGTACATCACCTCCACCAGTATCCACACGTACGAGGAGGAGCGCCGGCGATGGACTGCTAGGTCTGGTACGGCGGTGATAGGACAGGACTGGATCTAGGGTTTCCAACACATGGAGTGACCTAACCTTGTGCTCTAAGCACCTGCGCCCTAGCTTATATAGGGAGTGAAAGTGGGCTCCACTCACTTGTGGCCCATTCACTAAAAGGCCTATATTAGTCACTGCGAGTCCAACTCACTAACTCTGTCCGTTTCCTTTTTGGGTCCAACCCAAATATGCTCCTGCTCTTAAGTGTGTGACCCGATAGGCTGATGGTGACCCGGACACGATCCGAGTCTCACTCGTGACCGATCAGTTGGTAGCAACTCCTAGCAGAATGTGCCAACTCCCAAGTACCAAAGAGTCATGACGATATACCTTCCAATGCGACTTTTGTTTGAGTCTCTTTTGCCTCACGATATACCTTATCGAACTATAGGCGAATAATCGCCATCCCTTAAATAGTCCGACTCTCTTTCTCGATCTGAGATAAGTGATTCATCCGACTAACTCTTCGTCGGTTGCCTCAGTTAACACTTAACCGAGTCACACATGGCCATGCTTTCCGAATCATATCTTCCGAGAGGGCCCAGAGAATATCTCTCCAAATGAAGGGGCAAAATTCCATCTCGGTTATTCATATCACACAGCTTGATTCTCAGTCGACCCGAACTCCGCCTTTATAACTGCCTAGTGATGGAATAGCGTTTGACAGAACCTAAGTCTGTGATCCCCAACTCGGATTGTGTAATAACCTCAGGTCTAAGGATTACATTGATTGAGATATACAAATGCCGACTTATTTGTTGTATCTCAATATGGGCCAGTCCGACTCGCTAAACTCTTTAGCCAAATCCGTGTAAGTCGGAATATCATCTCTATGCTCATGACAAGTGGAACCGAGTCATCAGCCGACTTTCACATTAGTCTAAGTTGTGTGTCCAGCACAACCTCAATGACCAAGGAAAATCAGTATAAACAACATGAATATATAGTTCCACAATCGAATCACATATTCAATGATATATATCAGTAGTTCATACATGGACAATAACTTTATGAATACATTGGAAATAACATCATACATGATTGCCTCTAGGGCATATTCCCAATAGATAGAAGATAAAGCGAGAGGGTTTCCAAAGTTTTCTTTACGAGTTGGAGACCAAAGGATTTCGCGTCCTTCCTGAGAAGATCTGAGCCAGATGTAGCCGTCTTGAGGAAATCTTTAGCAGAACGACGATAATAACTTGCCAAAACAAGGAAAAACTCCGGAGTTGCTTGAAGGTGGAGGATGGAATTAACAATTGACTTGATGATTCCAGAATTGTAGCGATGTTTTTAGCAGAAGGACGTGGCCGAGATAGGTGACTTCAGGAAGCAAAAAATTCACACTTTGATGATTATTTGGCCCTTTGGATGAGAAAAGAGATGCTGACTTGTTCACATAGTCGATTGGCTCATCGGTTGCAAAGATAAAGAGATTTTGGATAAAGAATCGATGATAACTCATACATTAAGCAAAGCTATCATAGATGGAAGAATGGGATTCTCTCATATCAAAGAGAACCTTGGAGATATGGAGTTCAAAAGATGTGAAGCATGATAACGGGTGATAATCCACCATAGTGCGTTAATAACCCTCCGGATTGCCAAAGATACTTGAATATGATATAGATATTATCACGATATAACTCAAAATCAGAAGAGATAACCGCCATCATTTGGAGGATTAGATTGATATCATTGGACATATTCCCCTCATGATAAGGGTCATATAGCTATAACGAGAATCAAATTACAATCGCAAGCATCAGATCGACACAAGTTATGCATTTAGCCCAAAAAATTGAAGATGAAGTAGAAACTCTAGAGTTGTGCTCCAGTGGCAAAAGATCGAGTTAGCATGGACATGCCGACAAAAAGAAGGTGAATAGTGTAACACACACGACTGAAAAGGAGTGTGGAAACACAGATGTATCAAATAAAAAATCCGCATTTTTCGACATTAAAATACCAACTAGATGCGCAAAACCACTTAACAGATAGAGATTAGCAACTTCACATTCAGTAAAAGTATGTTGAAAGGAAGAACACCGTTAACAAGATCGCATCGGTTAACAAAGAGTCGGATAGATCGCGTCAATTTACACAAAAGCCTATCGGTATGTAATGTACCAACAGTTGATAACCAAAGGCATATTGCGAAGCAAAGTTGGATGCAACAGATCAACAAAGTATTAACTCATCCTATGGTACTACATATACCCCGAACACGTGAATCCTAGTCTGAATTTTTATAAGAGAATAGACAAACGTTATACTTTCTTACCAGAATAGGATGAGTGGGTGGATAAGAATAAAAATAGAAGCAGTCATACTCTCACGTTTAGTTTTTTCCTAATATACATAGCTACCAAAAATATTTCTACACTGACAACAACCACCTTGGTTGAGACCCTAAAGGGCACCATAGCTCTGATACCAATTGTAATACCTCAGACCCCTATGCTCTAAGCAACAAGCTAGGATGAACCCAAAGTGCACAAGGTGTCCTACCGCGGAGACCCAAGGGCCACCCACGTGTAGGCTCCGTCTAAGTGGAGCAGGGCACGATACCGACCAACTAGCCTATCCACTTTACAAGAACATCGTATCAAGTGCGAGCGGCATAGTCGACAGGTACGTGGACAAAACATACATAAGTGTGTATGTCAGCGATATACAATAGTACATCAAAGACAGACCATCTAAAAGAAATAGAAATATTCAACGCCATATGGCAAGATCCAAATATCCTAGATAAAGATAATAGTTTAAGATAGATCCTTATACATCACACATCAACGTATCAAGCGGAAGCGGAAGACAATATCCGAGTATGGATAAGAAGCAAATTGGCATAAGATGCCCTAAAAATAAGCATATTCCTACCTACAGATCTCAGAGATATCTATCCCCGGAATCTCTATGCAAGAGGGTCGTTGCCTCCTTCATCGGCCTCATCGACGTAGTAGCCTCTATATGGATATACCTGACAACCTAATCAATAATTTGTGTGAGACTCTAGGGGTACTCAGCAAGTATTTATGCATCTAAAGGAAACAACCTGGGGGTGACGCAATTGCAGCGGAAGATATTATCTAAATAGTTCTATAGAGACACGCTATAACATCTGTCTAACCAAAGATAGATGGACGCTCGTTAATTAGAAACAACAGTTATATAAGCAGCATAAATAAACATCGCTCGCCCTCCTTCCCGCTTACCAAACGAGAAGGCGGAAGAACATCACATCCGTTCGCAATTTTATTAATCATTCCATGGTTGTTACACTATTTACTAACCAAGTTTAAGTAAAATTAAACACGGTACTTTAGTTATAGTTATCTATGATCGAGAAACTATGCCCCAAGTCATCCATAACCGTGGACACGGCTTTCAGAAAGATTTACCCTTCAGGGGTGCACAAATAGCAACACATGCATGATCAACCTCGGGAAGAACCAAATAAAAAGCAATGAGGCCTCACGACAATGCATTCACAGGATTCATAAATGATTTCAGGGGGCCACCCCACTAAGCTACTCGCAACAAAATTGGCTGGCTCCGAGACGGACCCAGGGTTTGCAAGAACGGCTGTAAACGACTAGGAACCCGAAAGTGTGAATGGGCTTGTCGATACCGCAAAATCATGCCGCGCTCCAAAACAGTATAAGCGCTCCACGCACAATAGTAAATAAAGCAGTAAAGTATGGCATATGTATAGGATAGTAATAACGTCCCAAACTAGTTTGTGGCTCCAAGAAATAAAGTGCGAATCAAGCTCAGGCAAAGGGGGATCCATATAGTCTCCCATATGTGGATAATGCGAATAGTCAAGGAACATGTATCAAGTACTCGGGGCCTACGGGACACAAGTGAGTGTGGAAGAACAAAATAATAGCTATTATCCATCGGTGCCTCTTTCTTTAGTTATCCCTTCACTACTCAGATTAAGTTGTTTAGATATCTCATTATCCAAAGACTCGCACAAACCCTACACATGCAATCTATAACTCGAATGGCTCAAACAACTCCTATAGTAATGACTCATAGGATGGAGGTACAAGTTTCGGTGGGGTTTAAAAGTAAAAGCTATGCAGTACATCGGATTCTAATTTAATGCAATCATGACTCAATGATGCAAGAATAATATAGAAACATAGGTGATATATGTATACAAGCATGGGGAATTGCTTGCCTGTCAGATCAGCAGTAGGATAACCGAGATCTGGATAGTACTCTTGGTTCTCCTGATAGTTTCCTTGCTCGGTGTCTGTCCGGAATAAAAACCAAACACACAAGGGCCATAATAAATAAAGTGCGCAATGATATGAATATATATGAAACAATGAAACAAGATATGCCATGATGGAATGATGCACAATCGCATGGTATAACATAGCAGTAATAATAAAGCATTTTAATTAATTATTGAGGCATGTTTTAGCCCCATAACCCTTGTGGTTTTCTTAATATTTATATGATGTATGCTTTAACTGATATCATGGAATGCATAAACAAAATGGGCTCGTCACGCTGATCGATTTAGACATATTAATTGTCGAATTCAGAATTACGGAATTTAAGTTATGAATTAATTAAGAAATAGGTCTTTAATAGTATTTAAATTATTTTGAAATTTTAAATTGCTCAAAAGATATTTTAAATGGCATATTCATAATCCTCATGTTTTTCTGATTCAAAAACATATATTAATCATATTATTTGGAATTAGGCATTTAAAACAATATTAAATTTAAAATTAAACAAATAGGGTCAAAGTCAAAGGTTTGACTAGTTTAAATTATTTTTGAAAATATTTAATTAAAGATTTGAATTCTCTTTAAAAACAAAACACATTTTATATTAAGTTTGAATTCAAATTTAAAAGTAGTTAAAAGTTATGAATTAAATTAGATTTAACCTTTTTCTAAAATTTTATTAATAGTAGAAATGGTCTCAGGGTGTACCACATGCGCTTACAGGGCCGGTACCCGAAAAACTGGAGGCCCCATGTGAAACCATAAATTAGGCCCTTGACATCGTCATTTGTAATTAGGAAAACACTATGTTTGCAATATATTTATCATACTGGTGGTAGAAATTTTGAAACAATTGCATCTTATCAAAAAGTGATTATCTGGAATTCAAAAGTACTACATTGTGTTTAGCAGAAACATGTCATCCTTCCGGTAGCATTCCTTGAGAAAAATCTTCAATTAATTTTCCATAATAAACCTTCTACAAAATGTCATGCATCAAATACATAACCTAGAAAAAATAGGATGTAACAATCTTTGCCTGATTTTGAAAGAAAACTCTTAGATCACGGTTGGTCCTCCTCTGAATGAATCGGCGTTTGGCATAAAAGCACTCGTGGCGGGGCCTCCAACTGAACCTAGATCCTAGGGACAACAATTAAGGAGATCAAAAACAGAGCAAAGAGATGAAAAACTAAAAAAAAACACGAAAAAAAGATATTGGCTGAGGTTGCAGCCTGCAGCGTACCTTGTACCTATTAATTGCAACAACTTATGTACTCGCAGTTGGGAGTATCACACATAAATCAGAACTGAATTAATCCTGATAGCAGTTGTCATTGGGAGATGAACATATAAGAGAAATGAAAAGAAAGAGAGACGAAGGAGCGCTCGCGAGTTGGGCCCTATGAGTTAATTCGATTGCCCTCTGAGTTAATTCGGTTGCACGCTCCTAGGCAATTGTATATATTATTCAATGCATCAGTTAAACTCTTTTTTTTTTAAGGAAAAATCGATTAGTATCTAGAGGCTCTCCTAATACTAGCAGTACTACTAAGTATAGTAGTTTAACATGTAAAACTAGAGGCCCTCCTAATTTGAGGGCCCTGTACGTTGAACACTCTGCACATGTGTCCCGTACGGGCCTGCATACAGGTGGGGTTAAGGGCGTTTGTGGGTCTACGCGCCCTAAATCCTAGGTGGGGTTAAGGGTGTTTGTGGGTCCACGCGCGCAGGCAAACCGAGCGCTGACATGTGGGCAAGCTCTGGACCGTGGGTTGGGTTGCATGAAATACTGGGGGTCTTTTGGAAATTGTTGCAGCCTTAAGGAGTGTGGGTTAGGAAGGCAAGAAACGTAAGGGTTGTTTTGCAAGTTCAGCATGAACACATCTGACGAGCTGAAAAATAAGATCCGCGAAAATGGCTAGCTTGGGCCAACTTTGACTGACGTTTGACACACAGTTTGATTCTGCGTGTAGCTAGAATATCAGAGAATAGATTCACGTAAAATTATACTCCATAGGTCGACTGTGTAGATCGCTAGCATGAGCAGATCAGAGGCAAAATACTGGTGTTAACTGAATTTTACGGAACGGATCGAGAAAGTGTAAACAGTTTGTCTTTCGAGGATGATTGCGAGAGCTACAGGCGGTGGATTGGAGGGAGATTTGCAGCGCTGGAGGTAGCGATGCACCGAGATCATGTTCGTGTGAATAACATCGCCGGAGGAGGTCTGAGGTGGTCGGAAAAATTGCGGGAACAGAGGTGCTGCAGGAGAACGTCTACGCACGCGTTTACTGACAGAGTTACAGATGAAAATCGTCCGACTTTGCAGGAAGATTGCAAGCGACTCCGGTCTTTGATTTGGGCACGGTTTGATGCGTTGAGAAGGTGGATGCACCGAGATCGCAGGAGTATGGAGAGGGTATTCTTCGGTGAACTGATGACGCCGGGAAACGACGGGGAAAAAGGAGTCTGTGGTGCGGTGGTGCGCGGCGGTTCTGCTGTTGTGGTCCGGTGCGCGTCGAGATGGGGCGGTGACTGCAGCGAGCGGGGCTGGCGACTACGGCGAGGCAATAAACACTGTTAGGGCACAGAGGGACGGAGGGGGATGTCGTGCCCACCGAGGACTCGCGCGCTAGCCGAGCTAGGCGGAGTCTGGAGCGGCGGCTCGCGCGAGGACGACGACGTCGGTGTTCTGCAGGTGCACATCCCTTCTCCTCCTTGATAGATTCTCCGTGAGGTAGGCACCCTCGACGCGCCGCTTCTCCTCGACGCGGGTCTTCTCTAGTGATCCGGCTCAGCGGCACGGCAAGGTGGACTAGGCCACGACCATGGCTAGGGTTTTGTGGCTGATTCAGAGGGAGAAGGATATGGGGTGGCGATTTGGATCGAGATGGAGGAGTGGTTGGGACTTGGGAGCTGCCTTGCGTGCCCTGCTTGCTTTATGCATAGAGTTCAGAGGAGGGCTTCAGCTAGACACAGATTTGGTGGATCGATAGGTTTCAGGTGGGGCTGTTTCCGGTGTTGCATCTTGGTTTGATCCGACTGAAAACGGCAGGTAGCTACTCTCTCCGTTCTAAAATATAATATGTTTAGCTTTGTGAAAGAAGTGTATCTAGACTTCTTTTAGTATGTAGGTTCATTTAGGTTTGAAGTGAATCTAGACACTAAAAGGATCTAAATACATTTCTTTCACAAAGCTAAAACATCTTATATTTTAAAACGGAGGGAGTAGGTATAGCCACGAGTGGGTTTTAGTTTAGCTAGGAATGTTAGCTAGTTAGGGATATTTTCTAGTTTAGGTTTAGATTAACACATGGGTTCAGAAAAAGGATTTGCAATAAAATGGAGAGGGTAGATATAGATGGTCGAGTAGAAGGATTAGGCCAACCACATGTAATTCTAGAAATAGATTTTTAAGATGGTCAAAACAAATGATTTTTGTGGTGATTTAGCAAGAATAAATGTGGTATCCGCATAGAGCTAGATGATGGACTTGACCATATTAAGCATGGACAAGATTGAGCAAAATCCAATAATTCAAATGAACCAAAAAAATCAAATAGAGAGAAGGTCACACCAAGGCGTTGTTATTCCTTGTGACTAGAGTGGCTTATTATTGCATGTGTAAATAAGGCATGCAGGTGGTGTTTTAAATGGTGAAAGCCCTATTCCATGTGCATGTGAGATGTAGATGGACATAAAGAATTTCAAATAGCGAGAATTTGAGAAATAAGCATCTGCATGGCATTTGGAATGGTTTGGATCAAAGCCATGTGTACCATGTTGATGAATAGAAAAAGGATCCATACTTGTACGTGTGGGATAGATTTAAATACCAAGAGAAAATAGCAATACCCACATACATATGTATGGTAGAATTAAGAGGGATTCAAATAAAATGTGATATTGACAAGTTAGTAATGGAAGGATTTAAAAAGATATGCCCCCAACTCAGTTTAGGCATTTGACATATATCAAAAAGCAACTACAAGATATCAAGAAGCAAATATAATTAATAAGGCAATGCAATATGAGAAGAAGAACCAATGAAAAGGGTTTTAATATGATGCTCAAATGCAATGTGGCATTGTGACATGAGCATGATATTATGATGCAATTAGTGATATGTAGGAAGTAGCATTATATATAATAAACCATGTAGCATTACAATTGTTAGACAATTGGAATGCTATAGTTGACCTCCTGGTCCACCTTGTTATCTTGCTGGCCATCTAAAGGGACAATAACAGAGTTACTAGCAGGAGCATGTTTAGAAATGGAAGTAGTGACCCCACTATGAGCATGGGGAGGAGAGTGTTGGTTGTCAGGGAGTAACTCCTCTCCATCTTCCTGAATTGGAGCAGTAGGTGCATTTTGGGGCTAATTGCCTACTGCCCATTGGTCCCATCCTCCTGCATTATTATCATGTGGGGGAGGGGGAGGTGGTTGATACATTGCAAATGTATCTATAATTTTTGATGTTCCATGCTTGGTTTATCTATTTTCTTGTGTTTTGTCCACACTTTGAAGTACTTTCTATATGATTTCTTGGACTAACCTATTAACAAGAGCCACAGTGTCACCATTTTTTACCTGTTTTTGGTTCGGAAGTCGAAAATGAATATTCTCGAATTGACGGGACAAAAGCCAAAGTTGCTATTTTAGGAAGACATCCTGGAGCAGTCTGAGACGGAGAAGGGCTGGGGCCCGGCCACACCACCTGGCTGCGCGACGAGGCCTGGCCCGCGCCAGGGGGTGGTCTAGCCGACCCCAGCACCCCCTCGGCCTCTCCTTCCGCCTATATATTGCCTCCGATACCAAAAACCCTAAGTACCCGATCAAAAATCTACGAAAGAGTTTGTAGCCGCCGTCATCTCCATCCCTAGATCGGGAGGGATCTGAAGCTCTTCCCGGCACCACCGAGAGGGAATTCACCACAGGCCTTCTTCATCATCATGCAAGCCTCCGGTGTGATGCGTGAGTAGTTCATCTTTGGACTACTGGTCCATGTAGTAGCTAGATGGCTGGTTCTCCTCCTTTGTGCTTTCATGTTTAGATCTTGTGAGCTCCGTTCATGATCAAGATCATCTATTTGTAATCCATACATGTTGTGTTTGCGAGGATCCGATGGATATTGAGATGCTATTTCAGATTGATTATTGATTCTATCATGTCTTTGTTATTTGTGATCTTGCATGCTTTCTGTTATTAGTAGCTATCTTGGCCAAGTAGATGCTAGCAACTCCAAGAGTTAGTATTTATGCTCGATAGTGGATTCATGCCTCTGGTAATCTGGGGAAGTGATAGAAATCTCTAAGGTACTAGATATGTTGTTGCTACTAGGGATAAAACAACAATCCTTTGTTCATAAAAAATCGTATTGTTTACTTTACACGCAATTCGTAAAGCAATAATCTGTTGCTTGCAACTTAATACTGGAGGGGGTTCGGATGATAACCTGAAGGTGGATTATTAGTCATAGATGCAGTTGGATGGCGGTCTATGTATAATGTCGTAATGCCTAATCGAATCTCAAAGGAGTCAAGATGATTAGTATATGCTTGTATGCTTTCTCGATGTTTGTCAATTGCCCGTTGTAATTTGTTCACCCAGCATGTTATCTATATTAAGGAGAGCCACCTCTAGTGAACTATGGACCCCGGTCCTTTCTTTTACATTCAATCTACAATCAACTGTTTACTGCTTTGTGTTTACTTTCTGCAAACTATTACCTCCTTCCATTCGATACGTTTAATCCTTTGTTTTCAGCAAAACCGATGAGATTGACAACCTCACCGCAAGTTGGGGGCAAAGTTATGTGGTTGTGTTGTGCAGGTCTCCACGTTGCTGCTGGCACCGGTAGTGCGCCCTGCCAAGGCTCAGCTAGCAACACCTTTGAGGTGTTTCCTTGCTCCTACTGGATTGATAACCTTGATTTCATACTGAGGGAAAACTTGCTGCTGTGCTCATCATACCTTCCTCTTGGGGTTCCCCAACGAGCTCGATATATTTTGGGCTATCATCAGTGGTGGGGCACAAAAGGAAAAACAACATTCTTAGGAGCAGGGTGAGGATCTATACGATCTTCAGGAACATGTTCTTCATCTGGTGCGCCCCCACCAAGCAGATTGCTGAAGAGCAGTTCAACAGAGAATGTCTAGGATTTAGAGTCTTCATTGTCTCCATGTGTGAGTCTGACACTTTTCGGGATTTCAGCCAGATCAGTGACTCTAACCTTGGCAATAATTCTTCCTTTTTGCTCAGGGTCCCTTTCCCACATAAACATCTTCCCAATGCCATTGAATATAGCATCGAGGTCTTCATTGTTCCAGTGATCTAATGGTGGACCAACTAGCATGACCCAACACTCATTGTTGAATTATGCACGACGCTAGTTTACTCCTTCATTGTGTTTAGTAAAAGAAACATGCACATCTTGGAAAGCAATAGGGCCATCTCTGATCAACATCTCCATGTCACTGACATGGGTAAACTACACATATGCTGCACCAAAGGGGCAGTCCTAGATATCTCTAAAACCCACTCTAGCCTCATTATGAAGAAAATCAAGGAGAACATCCTGCACATTCTGATAAGGAACAGGTCAAGGGGGCATAGGAGCAATGGTGGTGATAGCATACTGCTCGTGAAGACGCTGTTGGTGAGGAACCACCACCCTCCTAATCCCAACTCGCCCTTCAACCTACATAATATCGAAACCATGGGGTAGAAAGGGTGCAGGCTCGATGGGGATGTTGGCCATTGCTGTAGAAACCGCCGGCGACAGTAGGGCAGGGACCGGAGGAGGGGAAGTTGGGGTTTGTCCAGGCGGGGGAGTTGAGGAGACAGGATGCTCAGTATTTTTCTTAGCAAAAGAAAGGGACAAATCCTTAAGACAGGAGAAAACCAGGGGCTAGAAATACAAAGTGGGCTGCTGGGCTTTGAACCAATTAAGGTAGGAGTCATTGGGCCATTCCCTTTTAGGGAAAGAGGGGAAGCGTAGAAAAGGGAGGAGTCCCGACAGCTTAAATGCCTCAGATTTCCCCGTGCAGATTAGGAGGAGGTGTCAACGACTCCTGATTTTATTTAACTTTAACCAAAACCTTAGCAAATGAATGACCATTATTGGCCCCATTAACATTAGTAATTGACGTGTCAATCTATCGGCCCATGCATGGTGGCGGTTTCGCAAGTTGTTCAGGAAATTGTAAACGGTCAAAGACCAATTTAAAAATCAAATGGCCCGATTTGGACTGATCATTAGAGTGGATCCAATTTCTTTGGGTTGATTTTTTCTTGTAGAAAACAACGTTCCAATCCAAGTCTTGCTCACGGTAATATTTTTTTCCTCTTCTTGCCAATTGGGTCCACCCTAGCCCCAAAGATTGATGATCATAACAAAATGTTCATTTGTGAATCTAGAAATATTGTAAATCTCGAATCCTACTGCCCTGGAAGCAACTGAAAACCTGAAGGATATGCCTTGTAAATGTTTGACTTGAAAGAGAGATGCAGAACCTCCAAAACAAGATTGAAGGGCAATGCCCATAGTATGCACATCAAGCTTGAAATCAGCTCTTCCAAAGGAACAAACTAGGAAGAAATCTCTTTGACGAAAACCAGAATGAAATTTATAGAGAGGCCAAATTTCCTTCGAATATCCAGATCAAACTTTTTGCCCATGTTGAAATTCAAAGAGATGGCATTAGATGTGGCCAAAGAATCACCTTTTTTCGCATCCTCAATGATAAATCCTTTGGGCCAGCTGCATTACTTTTCTCAATCTTTGCAAGAATTTGTTCACCCACCATCACCTTCAAAACAGGTAGCTCTAAAGAAATCCATGTAGAAATCTTCTCATCTTGAAGTAAGTATCGAGCATCAATGATTACTTCATTTTTCTTGAGAAGCACTAGCCTTTTGGCTCTAGTGTTGAGGGTCAAAAACCCTGGGAATTGTTTGTCTTGCGAGGAGAAGCACAAAGCATGCCATTTTAAAGAAATATCTTCATCAGATCCATTGAGGGAAGGAGTTCTACCAAAAGATCCATCCGGGGAAACCAGAATATCATTTGTCCTTGCAAGGTGATAGGGGAACCTCACAACAGATCCAACCAAAATCTTCTACCCATTTTTAATATTTTTACCATCCAAAGGTGAACCCTTGGCATCAAGAAGAACCAACAAATAATCGAGAGAAAGGACCAAAGAGCCTTCGAGAAACTTACCACCAGTATTGATCCTAGTGTAAGAGGCCTTCCAACTACTAGCCGGAGGAGCCATGGAGGATCAGAAGGAGGTGTGCGCCGGCGATGACCGGAGGCCCGGCCACGAGTCCCCTCAGAGCCTCAACATGTCTTGAAAATTGTGCGGGTGGAAATTGTGGGCACCTAATCAACCTTGTCCTCTCCTTCCTTCTCAACCATGCCCAATCCCCTCCCCTATTGTTCCTCCCCAATCCCCTCCATCCGGTCCATCTCCTAGTGAGCCGTAGCCGTCCTCGTCCTCCTGCTCGTGCACCTCTCTGCGTCTTGGCCCCTCGCATAACCGTTGGGAGGAGCATATGGTCCGAGCTCCTCCGTCATTGCACGGGGAAAGGTGAGAGTGTGCAGCAGTGGCGAACGATGGAAAATGGCGGCCAGGACAAGCACGCGGGGGTCGGCCACCGGAGATCCGGCCCACCTCCGAGCACGGCTACTGCCGTGCCGCCGAGGGTGACGTAAACCCGAGGTGATTCACCTCAGATCCTTGTACAGGTATTCTACTGCTCCAAGGAATGTCCTTTCTGATGAAACCACATGCCAACAAATCGACCACTGGTACTTTCAAAATCTTCACAACTACTATTGTTGCTGGCTGTGATTTGAATCCAAGGAGCCAATATTGTACCGGTGGCAAAGGCGATGGTCGTTGGGAGATGAGCTGGCCGCTTGGGATTCCCTATCGGGAGCCACGAATAAACTAGCTCAGTTTTTCTCTAGCTAGCTCCCCTTCCGTAATAAAAAATGTTGTCTTGTCATGGTGGTTTGTCATGCCCACAATTTATTTGGCTATTTTTTCCTATAGGTGGTTCACCGGTCTCTCCTGCTAGTTGTTCATGCCCTCAATTTGTTTGATTATTTTCACCTGCAGTGGTTCATGAGTTAATCTGGTGCTGGTCTGAGGTGACGATTGTTTGATGATCTCAATTCATGATGCCCATGGAAATAAAAAATCAGCTCACCAAGCATTCATTTCATGCATGTACATGCTTCTAGAAAATCAGGTGAAGTCAGTCTTTGTCTGAAGATCTCATATATAGTTCAGATATTGGATTGGGTAGTCGCAGTGAAGGATATTCTCACCTATACTGTTAAGAAGGGTCTTTAAGAAAACTTTATTGCATAGGTCAAGGAATGCGCCAATGGAGCAGCGTCGTCGTCCTCATCGCAGTGGAGTTCAGACCGCCCGAGACAGATGATGTGGTACCGCTGTCCGGAGCGTAGTGTTGCACGCGCCGCCGAGATAGAGAGGTGCAGTGGCGCGTGGTCTTCATCACCCCTCCACCTTTCACGACCTTCTCCGTACTGATCGAGTGTATGGATTCTTCCACTTAATGGTAAAAAAACTTTATTCAAAATGAAATAACAAAAGAAATGTTTTGTTCTGATGGGTTGATTGATCTATACATCATTTAGTATGTCATGAGCTTGGAGCATTAATACTTAATATTACAGCTGCTGCATATGCTCTAAACTGCAAATCAGTATCCATGCATTTTGAGCTGATGATGGCTGAACTATATCTGAAATTTTTTCATGCATGTGTTTCGGGTAAGGATCAGATAAGACGAGGTGTGTATTTTAGTTTTCAAGGATAAAGATGAGAAAAGTTGTGTGCTTAGTTTTCTAGGAAAAGGTGCTGCATGTATTTGTAGTTTTGAAATGTAAGGATAATATGTATATTTTTGGATAGTTGTTTTTTATTTTCATACTATGATTTCGTTTTGTAGATTGATCTAAGTATATGATGTGTTTGCAAGCATAAGGTTCGTAACATGTAAATTTGTTTTAGCCAAACTCTACTTTATTTTGAGCAATTTCGTCCATCTCATTGATTTCTAAGATATAATTTTTTTTGTTCGTTTCCATGGTGCATATGTATGTTATTTGCCGTTCGTATATACTTTATCCATCTTGCACTGTTGCACGCTTGGATATACTCATGTTCTATGACTACTGGCTATCACAGTTTGAAGGAAACACATGTTGGTTGTCTCTGTCTACCGCCTGCTTTCATCCTAGTACAAGACAAAGGTCCTTTATTTTCTTTCTATAATAGTCCTTTAATTAGAGAATACACCATGAATGTGAAGTGCATGTAACTAACTCCATAAATATTATTCTAGCATCAGGAAATTACTCGCCTATCATTTTGTCTCTGCAATTGAAACATACAAGTACACTTTGTATTTATCATATCCTATTCTTAATGTCCCTGGCGTCTTCCACGGAAACCCATGTGTGTCAGAGCAGGAAAGTAATGTGAATTTTTTTCAGAGGAGGAAAGAAAATTATGCAAATACATATACCAACCTAAGGCACAAGGTTATACTAGAGATGCAGGCACCGGAGATAGAATACTCCCAAACATGTCTTCTTCTCTCTATCAGAATTCGGAACCATGGCTTTGCATTAGCTTCGTCCAGCAAGTCTACTCATAGTCACTTAAATACCATTAGGGGTGTTTTAGATGATGAAGCTATCCTTGGTGGTACCTCTTCTTCCGCACTGCTGCTGAATTCTCTGATGCTTCAGTCTAAACTAACACGGATGGTTCTGTTGTGAGTGAACCTGTTATCCTACATCTCTTTTCAGTGTATATAGTGAAGTAGGTCTAGATTCTTCTTTAGCTTTAGAGTTCATGGTTAGGGATTAATAATTGTCCTATGATTGTGATATCGGGTGGTCTTTATCCTTTGTCGCTGCTCTGTTTTGATTTCATTTTTATTAACAAATCGGTTTCTGCTATGATTTTATTTTGACTTCATATATCTTTTCTACTGACTGTTTTCGTCTATGATTTTCTAGGAATGAATTCTCTATTTATGTATTGATTCTATGCCAATCAATAAATGTATTGATTCTTGCTTGTATTTGAAGTATCTTTAGGGAAGTGAGCCTAGCTCAACTGGCTGGGGGAGTGGATGTACAAACCCAACACCTGGGTTCAAATCTTCACGGGTGTGAATTTAGGTTCCTATTTATACTTGAGGACCAGGCTATCCTGGTACTCATGCAATTTATCTTGAGGACCAGGCTTGGTGTTTAATCAAGTTTAAAAATCCTGGTACTCATGCTTAATGGCTGTGTGCATCCCTAGTTGGTGCAGAGGCCGGGGAAGTGAAAATCCTCCCTCCATTTAAAAGATGCACATCTTATCCTCCCGAGTCACTCACAGAAGCGAGCCCATCCTCCCGAGTCGCTCCTCCCTCGGGCGACTCCGGAGGCGCCCTCCCTCCCTCCCTCCCCCCGATCCCTATCCTCCTGGCCGTCGCTGCTGCCGGCTCCAGCAGCGGTGGCGGCGCCCATCTCGTCGGAACTGACGGTGTGAAGGGGAGGTGTCCCAGGTGGTGCCGCATGAGGGATGGTGGGGCACTGGGCGGCATGGCCAAGAGGCCAGGGCCTGAGGCCCTCCAGCGGAGATGAGACGTGGAGGTGGCGACGCATCGCCCTATAGCCGTTCCGACGAGGAGGCGGCGGCGCGATCTGTGCCTGGATGACCAAGATCTGATCAGATCTGGGTCATTCGGTCCAGCGAGGGCTTCGGCCGTGGGTTCCGGCGGTACACGCCGGTGATTCTGCAGCCAAGTACTTGTTGGCCCCTCCTATGTTGCCCTCTCTTGCTGGATGGTGGCTGGCGGTGTGGGGGCTGCGAGTCTTGCGAATAATGGCGGGCGGTCCTAGGGTTCCTTCTGCGATAAGACAAATATCTGCTTGTTACTTGCCCTCGTTCATCTGATCTGGACCGGCGTGTTCCGGAAGGCTCCGCCGGCGAACTCCCATGGACGATTATGTCTGGAGATTGCTGGATCGGAAGGTATTCGGTCGTGCGCACCCAGTTTTTTCTGGCCGTTTGGTTTCAGCGGGAGCGTTGCGAAGCTCTGCTATATGTTACCATCATGCGTCATGTCTTCGACGATCCATGGTGAAGTAAGAGGTGGAGAATGTCAGGAAAGGAGGAAGATGAGGGCTGTGATGGTGGTTTGAGTCTTTGTAGCGTCGAGGAACTGGCTGCGTGATCTGTGACTCGCATCAACGACTGTTTGCGACAACACAGGAGGAGTTCCCAGTCTTACCTTGCAGGATGAAAATCCAAGGTCTGGCCTTAATTGGTTGTGCCTGGCAATGGCCTTGTTGAAGGCATTGTTTTGCGAGCAAGGACTTTCTCCAGGGTGAAAACCTATGATCTTTGATCGGGCGACGACGGCGCTTGTACACTATTTTCTTCTTGAAGGCGTTGCTATTAGAGTGGTTGGACGACTGGTGTTGTTCTGGTGGTATTAGTGTCGTTGCTTTGAGGAATAGTTTTCTATAGCGGGACTTTTCTTTTTTATATTTTTTCTTCCTTTTTTCTGGGTTGTGTGCATCCGTAAGGCTGCTAGGGTATGCGTTGTTGTAGAGGTATTAGTATCTCCGCGATATTAATATATACTCCTTTCCAAAAAATAAAAATTTGAAGTATCTTTTTTATTTCTTGAACCGCCGCATTTGTCCTTCTGATCCAGAGTATAACCAGGTCCCTCGTGTCATTCTCCAAGGCCGCTGCTAGCTACTGTCTCCCCGAGCAGCAAGCTGAGAATTCCCTCTTTCCACACACACACGGTGCAATTTATTTCTTTGTTCATTGCTCTATCTTTAAGATATACATACAGTGCAAGTCACATATCCTTAAGATATGAGAAAATTTGCTACAGGACATTATATTTTCAGGCATTTGGCAAAACACACTGTAAAAACACGTCTTTATCCAGTACTATTACAATCTTATGCCACATTTGCCAAAACACGCCGCATCGACTAAAATGGAAAGTTTGACATATTTGCTTGGGATGACCATCCTAGGTTCGGCTTTTAACCTTTTTGGTCTAATTTAGATTTTGCTGCGTATTAACTTCTTACTAGATTCTTGTTTTAGTTTTTGATCAAATTCTTCACTAAAATCTTTGGAATTGACATACTCCTTAACGACAACTTTCAGTTCGTCTCTCGTTGGATGTGAATCAATTCTTGTACTAGCTGAGATCGTCTCAATAATCCATCGCAAGTAGATTAAAAGGGAAATGACTTAGACACTATACAACGGTCGGTTGACATCAACTTGGATGGGATTAGGTGGAGAGATTTACCAATCGGCCACGCAGTCGTATTTATGGCGGTGGGTACTGGGCAGAGTGGTGTCTAGCGTGAGGGCGCCGTGACTATGGCCGCGAGCACCAACACAGGTCGTACTCCTTAATTATGGGACTGGGCAGCATATTGCATGCTGCTAGGGCGCGTTTGGTAGCCTGTATGGAATTCTTGGCCGGACGCTGCAGTTGCCCACTCCATCTTCATCTTCATCCTCTTCATCATCATCATCTTCTTCTTCTCAAATCATGATGCGGGACTCTGTCATCCCACATTGTCGTTGGCCACTCCATCCTCTTCTGCTTCCAAGCTTTATTGTTAGATGCTTCAACACCATAGACAGTGTTATTCTCGCCAGGAATCACACTCTCCTCATCCGGTACATACGAATCAAGGCCATACCCCAAGATCCAGTTGCGGAGTATGCAACATGCAAGCACTAGCTTTACCTAGGTGGGAAAGGTGTGGAATGGCTTATGATCTAGGATCTTGAACCTGTTCTTCAAAGAAGAAAATGCCCACTCAATGGTAACCCTAAGGCTAGAGTGTCTGAGATTGAAGAGCTCTTTGACATTTTGTGGCATGTTCCTTCTAATGAACTCGTTGAAATGGTACCTGGTAGACCTGAAGGGTGGAAGAATCCCACGGTGACAGCCATATCCAGCATCTCCTAGATAGAACTTGCCATCAGGTATATTGATCCCATCAGGCCTGGACATGCTGTTGGCAAGGATGGTTGCATCATGGGCCGAACCTTCCCAACTAGCAAGCACATATGTGAACATTATGTCGAAATCAATAGCAGCTAGTACATTTTGGCTAGTGTAGTGCTTCCTTCCCCTGTAAGCTGCAGATTGTGATCTTCGAACTCTAGCAGTAACATGAGTGATTGCACCGATACTATCCTGTTACATGAACACAAGGATGAAATGAGAAAAGGGGAACACATGGGACTCAATCAAGGATGCAATGATAAAACAAGAGAACACATGCTCACCTTGAAATATGGCATCCACCTCACGCTATTGCGTATATTTTCTAGTGTATGACCTGTAGGAGACTTGATCATATCCTCTCTCAGCTCACTGATTGCATATAGCACTTGGTTGAAATAGCGCGATATTGTCTCCATGCTTGTGGATGACCTTAAACCTCTGGTTATGGCCAACCACATGAAGAAACATCGTGACTTGTTCTTCCACTGAGGTTTGGATGCCATCTACCAAAATTCCACCCGTCCTTAACCTCGCGACAAGTGCAAAGAAGGGGGCTCTTCTCATCCTGTGCATGTTCAGAGACTCTACATTGTTGTAGTTGTAGATGTATTTCAGATTGGCCATCCTTTCTTGATCTCGCGCACACATAGGACTATAACTCAATCGAGAAAACACAACCCTCCTAATAGCTCTCTTGTGCAACAGTAGGATCCAGGCTTGAATCACTACTATAAGCGCAGCTGTCTGATGGATAAATGCCATCATATCGTCTACGATGAGTACTTCCTAAATTGGTGCTTCAGCGCTAATCGAAATAGTAGGTGAGAGGGATTCACGATGGTTACCTCACCCATGGTGATGCCCAGCCGAGGAGAAAGGGGGAGATGCGCCTCGCTCCGCTGACCATCACTCACCAGCTGGAGTAGGAGAAATTGCCAGGTAGGGTAGATCTGCGCCGCTGCTATCGCTGCCGCCGCTGATCGTGGCGTCGAATCAAGAGGAGGGGATTTTGGGGAGGTCCAACTCGTAGTGTGAGCCATCCTAGGGTGCTTTATAGAGCGCGCTGGCCACAACGCTCGATTCGAGCATTGTAGTTGGGCCTGGCCCTAGGGTGCTTTACAGAGCGCGCTGGCCACAACGTGGCGATCGTGCATGAAACCAGCCGGGCCGATTTCATTGTGCCCTGGCCTGTTTGGAGGGAATGCAGGCTACCAAACATGCCCCTATTGATTGCCATGGTGCCCTGGTCGTCGGACATGAGATGAGAGCCGATGTGGGAAGACAGGCTCGCTGGCGGAGAGCTACAGCTTCCGGGGAGACGGGCAGCCGGTGGATGGCAAGATAGAGGACGTGGTTACCTGCCAAACGGTGGTAATTTCAGGAGTCAAAAGTCAAACTTTCCGTTTTAGGTATATATTGTGTTTTGGCAAATCTACCACGAAATTGTAATGGTACTAGGCAAAGTCATATTTTGGTGGTGTGAATAATGGTGTCTTGTACCAAAATTTTCCTTAAGATATACATTATTTTACAGGTAATTTTGCTTTATTATGGATATTGGTAGTTACTAGTTAGGTGTGATGATTTTATCATTTTACGAATCAAAACTGCAGACATTGCATTGGGCAATATAGTAGCGCTTTCGGAAATTTAAGACAAACTAAACTGATGTCGCCTTGCTGATAGCATTGTATATTTCCAGAAACATCGGTTTGATTAAATCCCACATGCTCATTGAGCAATACAGTGGCGTTTTTGATTTAGGATAAACTAAACTGATGTTGCCTTGCCAATAGAATTTTATATTTCCAAAAAAATCGGTCAGATTAAATTCCACACGCTCAACTTCATACATCCCTATTTTTCTAGCGAGAACCATTGACAAGTGCTTTTTATCTTGGGACTTTTTTCTTGACTTGCTTCATAGTTGATTCTAGAGAAATCTTTGATTATATAGGTTAATCATGAAAACATGCAATGTGTGATAGACCAACTTGCCTGCTAAGACTAACTGAATAAAATTGATGACTAGCCCATGATCAACATAATGAATTTGTGCACATAATTGTTGTAAAATCATCGTGATGCCCGTTAGAGTTTATGTATCCTCCCCCTTTAACTGATACATACATGAAAGGTTGTCTCAATTTTTTATCTAATGTGTTTTAGTTGAGTTGGTCGTACAAGCTTAGAGAAAAATATTCAAGAACACATTCGAGTCTAGGTTTCTGTCAACTCTCTACAGCCCTAGGTATGTAGTGGGCTGGCTTTTTGTTGGTTTAATTGTTGTAATGCTTTCTTATCTTAGATTGGAGACCTCATGTATTGTGTTTTATCCTTCATTGTTTGTTCAGGACCAAGCCACTTGTGTTCTCTCCTTTGTTGCTTGTTCAGGACCAAGCCATTGCAAATATGGGACAAGGAAGGCGAGTGTTTGGGGGTTCTCTAAAGTTCATTTTATACTATTCCCATGATGTAGATACATTGTCCGACTTTGCCCTCACTTGAACTCATCAACTTCGTATTAACTGATACATTGTTCAGAACTTGGGTTCTCTAAAGTTTATTTGAGCAGTGAAAACCTTACGGAGATTTTTCAACTTTGCCCTCACTTGAACTCATCAGCTTCGTATCGAGCTACACCTCGTGCCATGGGGTGGTGTGGGCCATCCTGGCTTCATTTCTGTCTCTTTTTCGCTTCGTAGCTTTCCTTATTGACTAAAAACTACAAAAATATAGTTGAATTGTATTTTCGTGGAACTTTTCTTACCAGAACTGTTACTTAGATGAAAACAGACTCTGCAGGTCTCTGAATTTGGTCCTCAATGAATTTGTCTGGAGTTATAACTTGAAAGGCGTCAACATCTTCATTGTAAGAATCTCCAGCAATATAGTGTTTGAGTCGCTGTCCATTCACTACTTGTGTAGTATTATCTTTTAGAGAAGAAATTTTTATTGCTCCTGAACGGTATACTTCTTCAATGATGAAAGGTCCTTCCCATTTTGATAGTAGCTTACCTGCAAAAAATCTGAGACGAGACCTATACAATAGAACTTTCTCACCAACATGAAATTCTCTCTTAAAAATTCGCTTATCATGCCATCTTTTAACTTTTTCCTTAAAGAGCCTAGCATTCTCATAGGCTTCACTCCTCCATTCATCTAAAGAACTTAAGTCAAACAATCTTTTCTCACCAGCGAGCTTACAATCTCTATTTAGTTCTTTCACTGCCCAGTAAGCTTTGTGTTCTAATTCTAAGGGTAGGTGACACGCTTTCCCATAAACCATTTTATAAGAAGACATTCCCATAGGATTTTTGTAAGCAGTTCTATAAGCCCATAAAGCATCATTCAACTTCTTAGCCCAGTTTTTCCTAGACCTATTAACAGTCTTTTGCAAGATAGATTTAATTTCTCTATTTGATAACTCTACTTGCCCGCTAGTTTGGGGGTGATAAGCTGAAGCAATTCTATGATTAACATCATATTTAGCAAGGGTCTTCCTAAAACCACCATGAATGAAATGAGAACCCCCATCAGTCATGAGATACCTAGGCACCCAAAACCTAGGAAAGATAACATCCTTAAGCATTTTTAGAGAAGTCTCTCCGTCAGCACTCTTTGTAGGAATAGCTTCTACCCACTTAGTAACATAATCAACGGCAACGAGAATATGAGTGTAGCCTTTCGAAGGAGGAAAAGGACCCATAAAGTCAAATCCCCAACAATCAAAAGGTTCAATAACTAGAGAGTAGTTCATAGGCATTTCATTGCGTCTAGAAATATTACCAACACGCTAACATTCATCACAAGATAGGACAAATTTTCTTGCATCTTTAAAAAGGGTAGGCCAGTAGAAACCTGATTGTAGTACCTTTTGTGCAATTCTATCTCATGCATGATGTCCTCCATAGGCACTACCATGACATTTACGCAATATCTCCTTTTGTTCATATTCTAGAACACATCTTCGCATAATACCATCAACTCCTTCTTTGTATAAGTGTGGGTCATCCCAAAAATAATGCCTCAAATCATAGAAGAACTTTCTTCTTTGCTGAGCTGTAAAAGTTGGAGGCAAATACTTGGAGACAATAAAGTTAGCATAATCAGCATACGAAGGGCTTCCTCGCGAGCTCACCCCTACTACGGATAACTGTTCATTTGAGAAACTATCATTAATAGGCATAGGGTCAAAAGAGATGTTTTCCAAACGAGATAAATTATCAGCTACGGGGTTTTCAGCACCCCTCCTATCTACTATGTGTAGATCAAACTCTTGTAAAAGCAGTACCCATCTAATAAGCCTAGGCTTAGCGTCCTTCTTCGTCATAAGATATTTAATAGCAGCATGATCAGTATGAATGGTTACTTTTGAGTCCACAATATAGGGCCTAAACTTATCACAGGCAAAAACAACAGCTAGAAATTCCTTTTCAGTAGTGGCATAATTCCTTTGAGCAGTGTCTAGGGTCTTACTAGCATAATGGATAACATTTAACTTTTTATCAATACGTTGCCCAAGGACAGCCCCTACAGCAAAATCACTAGCATCACACATTATTTCAAAGGGTAAACTCCAATCAGGTGGTTGAACAATAGGGGCTGTAGTTAAAGCCTTCTTAAGAGTTTCAAAAGCTTCCCTACAATCATCATCAAAAATGAAAGGTACATCTTTTTGAAGAAGATTAGTGAGAGGTTTTGATATCCTAGAGAAGTCTTTAATAAACCTCCTATAGAAACCAGCATGACCAAGGATGCTACAAATACCTTTGATGTCTCTTGGACATGGCATCTTCTCAATTGCCTCAACCTTAGCTCTATCAACTTCTATGCCTCTTTCAGAAACTTTATGCCCAAGAACAATCCCTTCATTAACCATGAAGTGGCATTTCTCCCACTTAAGAACAAGATTAGTTTCTTCACATCTCTGCAAAACTTTATCAAGGTTGTGCAGACAATTATCAAAAGAAGTTCCATAGACAGAAAAGTCATCCATGAACACTTCTACAATTTCCTCACAAAAACCATGAAAGATAGCAGACATGCACCTTTGGAAAGTAGCAGGAGCATTACATAAACCAAAAGGCATACGTCTATAAGCATAAGTTCCATAAGGGCAAGTAAAAGTAGTTTTTTCTTGATCTTGTTGTTTAACAGCAATTTGAGAGAAACCAGAATAACCATCAAGAAAACAAAAATGAGTCTTTTTAGACAACCTTTCCAACATTTGATCAATAAAAGGAAGCGGGTAGTGATCTTTCTTAGTAACTTTATTGACTTTCCTAAAATCGATGCACATCCTATAGCCTACCACTATTCTTTGAGGAATAAGCTCATCATTATCATTAGGGACAATGGTAATACCTCCGTTTTTAGGAACACAATGAACAGGACTAACCCATTCACTATCAGCAATAGGGTAAATAATACCAGCATCAAGGAGTTTCAATACCTCATTCCTTACCACTTCCTTCATCCTAGGATTTAAACATCGTTGGTGCTCCACTACCGGCTTCGCATTTGGTTCTATGTTGATAGAGTGCTGGCATATAGTAGGTGAAATCCTTTTTAAATCATCCAGAGTATAGCCCATAGCTCCTCGATGTTTCCTCAAAACTTCCAATAACCTTTCTTCTTCCTTCCCTGAAAGTTTAGCGCTAACAATAACAGGATATATCTTTTTATCATCAATATAAGCATATTTAAGATCATCAGGGAGGGGTTTTAGATCGAAAACCGGATCCTTTTTAGGTGGCATCGTGGTACCCAAGTCTTCTACTGGCAAGTCGTGCTTAAGCATCATAGGTTGATCACGGAGAATCCTGTCAATCTCATTCCTTTCTTCCATGAAGATTTCACTTTCATGATCCTCCATAAATTGCTGCAAAGCATTGTTAGGAGCAAGAGAAATAGAAGCAAGTTGTTCAACCCTAAAATCCTCATTATGGGTTTCCTCTTCGCAAGGTTCTTTAGCAAATTTCGAAAAATTAAACTCATAAGATTCCCCATCAAACTTAGTCAAGATTTTCTCTCTCTTGCAATCAATAATAGCTCCACAAGTACTCAACAAAGGTCTACCAAAAATGATAGGGTAGGTTTTACTAGCATCCGAACCAAGTACTAGAAAATCAGCAGGGTACTTAATCTTACCACAAAGAACTTCCACGTCTCATACAATACCAATTGGAGAGATGGTCTCTCTACTAGCAAGGTGAATAACCACATCAATCTCTTCCAACTCGCAAGGACTGATTTCATGCATAATTTCTCTGTAAAGCTCATAAGGAATAGCACTGGAACTTGCACCAATATCACATAAACCATAATATCAATGATCACCAATTCTAACAGAAAGCACAGGAACACTAGCCTTTTTAGTTCGATTGGGATGTGAAACAATATTAGAAGCATCCTCACAAAAGACTATGTGCCCATCTTCTATGCTTTTAGTGACAAGGTCTTTCACAATTGCTACCACAGGTTCAACGTTTATTTGTTCATCAGGTTTTACAATTCTTTTTTCACTTTTGGTGATTACATTAGTTATCATAGGATGATCCTTTACCTTTTCGGGGAAGGGAATCTTCTCGATATAAGGTTCAGGTAAAATGGGGTCAATAATGCAATACTTAGCACTTCCAATAGGAGCATAGTCAACAATATCTTTGTAAGGTGCATGGTATTTGTTCCATCCCCTTTTTGGAATTTTGATATAGGAAGCAAAAGCTCTAAAGCAATTTGTAATAACTTGCAAATCAAGACCATAAATATTACTAATATTTTGAAAGTCATCAGTTCCCATAAAAGATTCAATGCATTCATAATCATAATTCATACCTGACTTTCTACCTTTGTCATTCTCCCAAGCTTCAGCATTGTCTTGAATACGGTCCAGAAGATCCCATTTAGCTTCTTCTTCCATGCGAGTGAATGATCCTGCACAAGAAGCATCCAATAAATCCTTATCATGTAGAGGGAGCCTTGCATAAAAGTTGTTGATAATAATACTGTTGGGGAGCTCATGAATGGGACATTTGAGCATTAGTAACTTCAATCTCCCCCAAGCTTGAGCTGTACTCTCTCCATCAAGAGGCCAAAAGTTGTATATTTGATTCCGATCTTTATGAATCTCACTAGGAGGATAAAACTTTGAATAAAAGAGAGGCACTATTTCCTCCCATTCTAGAGCTTGACCATTCTTCAGCAGCTTATACCATTCCTCAGCTCTTACTTTCAGTGATAATGAGAATAACTTCTTCTTAACTTGATCTGTAGTAATACCTGCACACTTGAACAACCCGCATAATTCGTGTATAAAGAGTAAATGATCACCGGGATGGACAGTTCCATCCCCAACATAGTAGTTATCCATAACACTGTCAATAATTCTTGTAGGTATTTTGAAAACATCTTTCTCAGCAGGTGGTGGCTTATCTACTACCTTAGCAGTGGTAGTAGCATTACCAAATAAGAAACTCAGCGAATTATCCATAACGAAAATAAAGCAACTAGCAGAAGTAAACAATACTCACAGTAGAAGTTTCCTTTACTAGTTCCACTCTCCAATAGTGCTTCACTCCCCGGCAACGGCGCCAGAAAATAGTCTTGATGACCCACAAGTATAGGGGGTGTATCGCAGTATTTTCGATAAGTAAGAGTGTCGAACCCAACAAGGAGCAGAAGGTGCTGGCTAGTGGTATGGATCATGAATTCTCTACAAATACTTAGCAAACGGATTTTTAGGGGTTTTCGATAAAGCAAGTAAACAAAGTACAAGTAAATAAAAGACAGTAGGAATAAATGCAGCAAGTGGCCCAATCCTTTATGCATCAAAGGACAAGCCGGTTGTATTTCTATAGATGACCAAACGTTCTCGAGGACACATGGGAAGACTATCAAGTGCTTTCACTTCATATAGCTGATTAATCTTCTCTAGGTTGCTAAGTGTTGTGTGTGTGTGAACCTGTGCTAATGTACCACCCCATCCAAGACTAATACATACTTGTGATTACATCCCTTGCAAACATCCGTAAGTACAAGAAAGTAATTAAGGTAGAAACCTAACCACAACTTTAAACTCTAAGACCCTTACGTCCCTTGTGCAATGGTTTCCTAACGGGGGTTCAGGTTTCTGTCACTCTGGCAACCCCTATGATTAGTAGCCAAATACACAATGCATTCCCCTAGGCCCTTATAGGTGAAGTGTCATGTAGTCGACGTTCACATGACACCACTAGAAGAAGTACACCACAACTTAAATAACAATCTATTGAATCTTTCTCAACGCAACTCCACTACTAACAACAAGACTTCTCCCATGTCCTCAAGAACAAAACGAACTACTCACAAGACATCATATGGATCATGATCAAAGATGGAATAATGATGTATAACAATCTGAACATAAACAATAATTCAACGGTTCACTCAATAGCATCAACTACAAAGAGTAATCAACATCGGGAAAGTTTCCCCTACGAACTATGCAAGATTCAACGCAAGTGTTATAGCAATATGGAGATGGTGATGAGGGTGCTGATGGTGATGATGGTGGTGATGATGATCCCGATGAAGTCCAGCTTGATGGTGGTGTTGATGGCGACGATCTCCCCTCTCCGGGAAGGAATTCCCCCGGCAGAAATCTATCTGCCGGAGAGATCTTTCTCTCTCGGTGTTTTCTGCCCCGCAGAGGCGGCGAAATCTTTCTGTGGTCGCTCCCCGAGTCTTAGGGTTTCGTGGGGCTGATATACGCCAGAGGAGAGAGGCTGGAGTGGGCCAAGGCGGCCACACCACTCCCAGGCGCGGCCTAGGCCTGCCCGCGCCATGGGGTGGTGTGGGCCCCCGTGGCCCATCTCCACTCCATCTTCTGGCATCCCGAGTCTTCTGAAAAAATAGGATTTCCGTATATTTTCCCGGATGTTCTGATCTTTGCGAATTTTGCCTCCAAACAGTACCTTTTCCATCAGAATCCTGACTACAGCGGTCCATGCTCCAAAAGTCATCAACCATGCAAAAATAGATGAAATAACATAAGTATCACCTCTCAATACGAAATATATCAATGAATAATAGTGAATTAAGACATAGAATAGTGATGCAAAATGGAGGTATCACAAGTCACCCAGAGTTGAGTCGTCAAGTGGAGAATCTTGATTTCTTGCTGCACGACAGACAGCAGGAACTGGATAATGCCAGGGAATTAGCCAACCAGAACCGTGCCATTGCCGACCAGAAGGCCTAGACTTTTGCACTGCTCGTCCAGGACCGCCAGTCTCTTCGCCGCCAGCGTGCCAAGAAGGATCGCACCATCGCCCGTCTTTGTAAGAAGGTGGCCGACCTCGAGAAGACCATCAAGGAGCAGGAAGCTCAGCTTGCCGCCAAGGAAGAAGAAGATGAGGGTGAAGACATCCAGGGAGACATGGACTCTTACCTCAGCAATGATGATGACTTTCTGGAGGAGGATGCCGTGGACTTCTACACTGATGATGAGGACTCCGACTTCATCGATGATGAGTAGAGGCACTAGAGCATAGTCGTAGCATGAGATGTATCAGTCTCACTGTATCGTAGCTTGCAGAATGGTTCTTCAAACCATCTGTTTTCCCTTTGATTGTTGTGGTGTGTGTTGTATCGTGTGCTTGCTTGCATGAATGAATATGAAGCTAGTTGAAAACCTGAGTCTAACTCAAAGTTTTAGCTTTGAAAACCCCAAAATCATGAACCTTAGAATTTCCCTCTTACCCCTATATCTATCTCAATCTTCAGATGACTCGTGGAAACCAAGGAGGGAGCAGCTCGTCACAAGACCCAATGCTGCAGATCTTGCAGAATCTCATCGCAGACCGTGAAGCAAGCAGTGCCGAGCGCCAAGCCAACTTAGCAACATTACAGCAGATCGCCCAAATGGCTCTCAACAACCAAGGGCATGGAAATCAGGATCACCATGGATCCAAACTCAAAAAATTTCAGAATACCAATCCCCCAATCTTCAACCAATCTGAAAACCCATTAGATGCTGACAACTGGTTACAGACCATGGAAAACAACCTCGAAGTTGCAGGAGTTGATGAAAATGAGAAAGTTCTCTTCGCCACCCACTATCTGGCGGGAGATGCAAGAGCTTGGTGGAATAGTATCCGCAATATGAACCATGGTCAAGTGATGACATGGGAAGCATTCAAAGTCAAGTTCAGCCGCACCCACGTGCCGCAAGGTCTAGTCAACTGGATGAGAGATGAATTCCGTGAATTGAAGGAAGAATGACTGTGGTAGAGTACCGTGAAAGATTCCTGTCACTTACCAGATATGCACCCGATGAAATCAACACGGAGGCCAAGAAGAAGGAGAGATTCTTGAACGGACTGCATGATGAGATGCAGACTGTCCTCGTCAACATCCGTTTTCAGGATCTCGAAGAGCTAGTCGACTCTGCCATTCAGATGGAAGGGAAGATTAACCAGGAAAACAACAATCGCAAACGTCGTATGATGCAGCAATCAGGATCGAGTAGTCACCAGAAGTACTGTCCCAACCCTTCACTAGGATATGCACCAAGGAACAACCGACCCCCAATGTCTCGCCCAAGCTACCCCAACCATAGCGGAGGCAACATGAAGTCCAGAGGAAACCATCCCAACTCCGGCAATGCCAACAATTTCAACTGTGCACCTCCCAAGAACCACAACAACAACAACACAACAACCAGGCAGGCGGCAATGCTGTCGCAGCCAAGGACAAGTCCCAGATCACTTGTTTTGAGTGTGGAGTGAAGGGTCACTACTCCAATGAGTGTCCCAAGAAGACAACAGCCAATGCCACTGTGAATGCCCTAGCTCAGCAACAGCGTCGTGTTCAACCAGGAAGAAGATTTGCCCCAGGGAACCCTCACAACCACAACGGTCGTCTATTCCACATGAACGCAGAAGAAGCCCAAGAAGCGCCAGATGTAGTGCTGGGTATGTTTTCTGTCAACTCAGTTTTAGCAAGAGTATTGTTTGATTCTGGAGCATTGCATTCATTTGTCACCAAGAATTTGCATGCACTAGTAAGATTCACCCAACCAACCTGAAGCATTTCATGATAGTTCAAATCCCCGGTTCAACTACAAAAGCTAGAAAAATTTGGAAAGCTGTGCCTATCAGAATACATGGGATAGATTTTTATGCCAACCTAGTTGTACTTGGAACCAAAGGATTGGAAGTAGTACTAGGTATGGACTGGATGTCAAGGCATAAAGGACTGATAGACTATGCTAAGAAAGCCATCACCATGACCAGTAGTTCTGGAGTCACAGTAGAGCATATCTCTGAAACCTTACCCCGTCAATTCAAGTGCAACAAGAGTGTAGCCCTGCCCACCATAGACCAAGTCAGAGTAGTCTGTGAATACCCCGACGTATTCCCAGATGAATTGCTAGGTATGCCCCCGCATAGGGATATTGAGTTCATTATCGAACTAATCCCCGGAACCGGACCCATAGCCCAGAGACCCTATAGCATGAACCCCTCAGAGTTAGTGGAACTGAAGAAGTAGTTGGATGCCATGTTAGAGAAAGGCTTGATTCAACCAAGCGCATCACCATGGAGATCACCAGTGTTATTCGTCGACAAGAAAGATGGAGGTAACCGTCTGTGTACATATTATAGAAAGTTGAATGATGTCACCATCAAAAACAAGTACCCCTTGCCAAAGATAGAGGATCTATTTAATCAGTTGACTGGAGCCCAGGTATTCTCAAAGATTGATCTTAGGACTGGTTATCACCAACTTAAGATTCGTGCAACGGATATTCCGAAGACCGCCTTCACTACTCGCTATGGTTTATACAAGTATACAATTATGTCTTTTGGATTAACCAATGCCCCTGCTTATTTCATGAATCTCATGAATAAGATCTTTATGAATTTCCTAGATAAGTTTGTAGTTGTGTTTATCGACGAAATCCTTATCTACTCCAAGTCACAAGAAGAGCATGAGCAACATCTGAGAGTTATCCTAGAAACCCTGAGAGAGCATCAATTATATGCCAAGTTCAGCAAGTGTGAGTTTTGGCTGAGAGAAGTAGGATTCCTAGGACATATTGTGTCTGCTGGAGGAGTCTTTGTTGATCCCGCCAAGATCAAAGATGTCGAAGAATGGGAATCCCCAACCACTCAAACCCAAGTCCGTGCATTTCTCGGATTAGCGGGATACTACCGCAAGTTCGTAGAAGGATTCTCGAGCATAGACCGACCAATGACCCAATTGTTGAAGAAGGACAAGAAGTTTGAATGGACAGACAAGTGTGAAGCCAGTTTTCAGGAGCTGAAGAAGAGATTGATATCAACCCCAATATTGGTCATGCCAGACATCAAGAAGCCGTTTGATGTGTATTGTGACGCATCCAAGATTGGTCTAGGATGTGCATTGATGCAAAAGGTAAAGTCATCGCGTACCTGCCTCGACAACTGAAGCAGCATGAGCAGAACTATCCGACCCATGATCTTGTGCTAGCAGCTGTGGTTCTAGCATTGAAGACATGGTGTCATTGTCTGATGGGTAATCGCTGTGAGATTTACTCAGATCACAAGAGCTTAAAGTATATTTTCACTCAAAAGGAGCTGAATATGAGGCAAAGGAGATGGATAGAGTTAATCAAGGTCTATGACCTTGACATTCACTATCATCCCGGCAAAGCCAATGTGGTAGCGGATGCTCTTAGCAGATTGCCGTGTAGGCTAAACATCATGATTAAGGAGAAGCAACCAAGTTTGTACGAAGAGTTGGAGAAGTTCAGGACTGAATTAGTTAGGAAAGGATTCTTGGCTAGCATTGAACTTCAACCCACTTTGATTAGCCAAATCAAGGAAGCCTAGAAGGCGAATGAAAGTATCGACGAAATCAAACGCCGTATTGGTACAGGAAAAGTACCTGGATTCACCGAAGATGAAGAAGGAGTACTGTGGTACAAAGGACGTATCTGTGTGCCAGCAGATTCAGAACTAAAGGAAGTTATCATGAAGGAAGCTCATGATACTCTTTATTCTATCCACCCCGGAGGAACAAAGATGTATCAGGATTTGAAAGAGCAATTTTGGTGGCACAAGATGAAGCGAGAAATCGGAAGCTACATCGCCAAGTGTGACATCTGTCAAAGAGTCAAAGCAGAACATCAGAGACCTGCAGGATTGTTGCAACCATTGCAGATTCCGGAAAGGAAATGGGTTTCTGTCGGAATGGACTTTATCACCGGTTTACCTACTTCCAGTAGGGGAAATGACTCAATCTGGGTCATCGTTGATAGACTGTCCAAGGTAGCCCACTTCATACCTGTCAAGACAACCTACCAGAGTGCAAAGTTAGTAGAGTTGTATATTGCTAGGATTGTTAGTCTGCATGGAACCCCCAAGACCATTGTATCAGATCGAGGAACCCAATTTACCTCGAGGTTTTGGTAGAAAGTTCAAGAAGGATTAGGAACCAAGTTGAACTTCAGCACTGTGTATCACCCGCAAACAGATGGACAGACTGAGAGAGTCAACCAGATCCTAGAGGATATGCTTAGAGCTTGTGTGTTGGAATATGGATCAAAATGGGAAGGCGCACGCCTTTCAGAAATTCTCATATAACAATAGTTATCAAGCTAGTTTGCAGATGGCACCATTTGAATTCCTATACGAAAGAAAGTGTCGTACCCCTTTGAATTGGTCGCAAGTAGGAGAGAGTCAGATCTTTGGACCCGACATTCTCCAAGAAGAAGAAGAGAAAGTGCACAAAGTCCATGAGCACCTCAAGACCGCCCAATCCAGACAGAAGAGTTATGCTGACAAGAGAAGGAGAGACCTGACTTTCAATGTCGGAGATTTTGTATATCTCAAGGTTTCACCATTGAAGGGAACTCAACGCTTTAGTCTGAAGGGATAGTTAGCCCCCAGATATATCGGACTGTTCAAAATTCTGAACCATCGAGGAGAAGTATTGTATCAACTGGAACTGCCTAAAGAGATGTCAGCCATCCATGATGTGTTCCATATCTCGTTACTTCGCAAATGTTTGTAAGTGCCCGAGAAGACGGAAGTTTTCAAGAACGTCGATCACAGAGCTGTGCAAATCAACAATGACCTGACCTATCGGGAAGTACCCATCTATATCTTAGAAGAATCCTATAGAACCACCAGAACCAGGAGCATCAAGTTTCTCAAGATTCAGTGGAGCAACCATACCGAGGAGGAATCCACTTGGGAGCGAGAAGACTACATCAGGACAGAGTTCCCAGATCTCTTTAGTTCCTAGTTTTCTTTGTAAATCTCGGGACGAGATTTTGTTTAAGGGGGGAAGGTTTGTAACATCCCAAAACTTCAATCCAAGCTTATAAAGATCCAAATCATCAAAAATTAGGGTTAACAAAAACTTTTCCAAATTAAAAATAAAAGCATTCATGTGTTTGTGCATTTAATTAAGGATTTGATTTGAATTGCCATGGTTCTGTGATTCTTTGGTTGTAAAATGTTTCTTAGGTGATTTAAACATCATCTACATTATTCCCAAACTTTTACCAAAGAAAATCAAATAAAAAACAATTAAAAAGGAGGAATGGTCATTTTGGCCATTTTAATCCACTACACTACTTTGAGTGTTCCTAGCACTCATTTCTTAATAGAAACAATTCATGATCTTTGCACCCCTTGCTAGTAC
Source organism: Avena insularis (assembly GCA_023614405.1). Lineage (NCBI taxonomy): Eukaryota > Viridiplantae > Streptophyta > Magnoliopsida > Poales > Poaceae > Avena > Avena insularis. The sequence goes on along the minus strand of CM042684.1, from coordinate 102,607,608 downwards.
ACATAATGAGGTACCAAGGCCCACCTTTTGATCTGCTAAAAACATTCTTTTGCTTATTTTAAATGGCATGTGAAAATTGAATCCAATGCATATGCATAGATCACCCCTATTTCAAAAACCATCTATTTGAGCTCCACTTTCAAAACCCTTGCAACCAGAGACTACATAGCACTAGTGGAGAACACCCAAAAATTTTGAAACCAAAATTCAAAAGTTTTTCTCTTTCGGACATTCTATCAAACACCTTGTGGACAAGATCAAAGTGGCCTAACTATTACTGTTTTGGGCTTGATCTTGTCTAGCAATTTGAAGTGCTTTGATCACCCTTGTCTCCCTCAAGCCTAACCAGAACAACACCAACACCTCCTCTACCTCCTAGCTACACTGCAAGGCCATGCCGAGCCACCCCTCGCCGGTCGACCATGCACTGGCAGCAGCAGACCGCTTCCCCCTCTCTCGCCATGTCTACAAGCTAGCCAGTGGTCTACCGCCACCGTCCAACCAGCCCCAGCCTAGAGACAGAGAGCAGAACGGCCAGGAATCGCCGCTCCCGGAGCTGGTCGACCATGCCGACGCCGCCCGCAGAGCGCGCCCTGTCCCCGCGTGCACAAACCGCCCCTTGACCGCAGCCCGCGCCTACTGCTCCGCCATGACCTAGGGAACACCCCAGACACCCCCGCCGGCCGCCCAACTCACCCCAGCCACCGCTCGCCGTCGAACCCACCGCCTCTGCCGCTCAGAGCGTGTGACACTCCCGACCAGCACAGAGCCCGCCTTGCCGCGCCTTTAAGCCTCAGCGCACCGCCAGGAGACAGGCCACCGCCCCTACCTCGAGCCATGCTGCTAGCCCCTGTGCCGCCCTCGCCGGAGTCGCTTGCCCACATCGTTCGGTCTCACCGTCGGGCCTATATAAGCCGGCCTCCCCAGCACCATTTCTCCACACCCACTCACTCCCCACCTCTCACTGATCCTTTCCCCTCTCTCGCCAGAGCCAATCGAGCTCTGGCTCGCTGGAATTGGAGCCAGAGCCGCCGCAGCAGGAGGAGAAGGGCTCCTGCGATTTAGGGCACCCCAAGCTCCGCCGCAACCGCGCCTCGCCTCGCCGTCGTCTTCCAGCTTGTTTGCCTGCCTCACCTACCTCGCTGGAGCCCTGGTACGTCCCTGGTAGACCCCCACCGAGCCGCTAGGGCAAACTCTCGCCGGCGACCTGTTCGTCGTCGATGACAACCCTCAGCCGTAGATCCCACTTCTAATCCTACGACCCACAGCGCGCGTACTGTTTCGCGTGTTAAGATCCACTGACAAGCGGGACCCCCTGTCAACTGAGCCCCGCGCCGCGGAGCGCCACTGGGCTGGCCCATGTTCTTTCCCGCGCTAGCCCAACCGTTCAAATTTGGTTTTTTCTTTTTAAGTTGAATCTAGTTTCTATCCCTAGTTTGAAAATCAATTCAGAGAGATTCATAAATCCAAATGGCATGAAACCAATTTGGTCTGAAAGGTATTGAAATGATCTATCCAAGACCGTTGAATTTAATTCAATTAGAGTTATAGATCTCTCCTAGTAAAAATAACAAAACAGAAGTATTTGCAACTTGCATCATTTTTATAAAATCAACCAAGTTAGCTTTTGAGTTGATTCCAATTCTCAAAAATCACATTTCACCATATCTATCTAAATATGTAATAATATTAAGGTTTACATGCAGTGACTTTGGACTAGTACCAAAATAATGCTATATAGGCATTTCTAGTCACTTTAAATCATTAAATAATGAACTTAAACCAAAGTAATTATGACCCAACTTTTAAATCTCACTCCCACATGTTAGAATATGTGGTGATGACATGTGTCAACATGACCCCATATTTTAAGTGGTGAATATTAAATCTTAGTTAATTTTTCAATGAGTAGAAATTACTTTTCTAAAATAAAAAGGATGAAACTATTGAATTAAACTTGTAATGCTTGTGATGATAGTAGAGCATCAAATGTGTGTCTTAGAATGCTATTTAGCCTAGTTAAGTATTTTTTGGTGACTGTGTACTCAGTATGTATTTATAGACGATAGTACCGACCAAGTCTACGAGGAGGAGGAGTTCTACCAAGAAGAAGAAGAAGAAAACTTCAACCACTGCACCAACCAAGGAAAGCTACTATTAGCAAGCTAGGATTGAACTACATGGTTTAGCAAAGAGGCTTAGGGCATGCTTTGATTATACCACTTTGACTAGTATTTACCCCAAGTATTATTTTCAAGCTTTACTTCCTTTACTTTACCCAAAGTTCTTTACTTGTTTTGAAGGTAGCATAAAAAGTATAAAACTTGACCTATTTAGATAACTTTAGATGTCATTCTATGGCATGAGATTGAACCCATCACCTCCACCTTAGTGAACACTCTTAACCTAGTAGTTTAGAGTAGATCAAAAACTTGAGTCACTTTAGATGGGAACACTTGGTGAAAATGAATTGTGAAAACCTTGGAATGATGAGTCATTCTATTGAGATGTTTTGACATGTGTTGAGAAACACAAATGGTTTATGATGATGAAAATGATGAGGCATGAGCCTTAACCCTTTTATAAAATTGATGGTTGGATTCAGATGCGATACCATTCCAAATTTACCGTACAACCACACTACCTGAATTGGGTAAGGCTTAGCCGGAAGTTTATATGCATTAATATTAGTTCCCTCCCGGGAGAGGTTTGAGCTGAGGCTACCTCTCAATGTTGTCCACCTATGCAGTGCCCAAGATGACTGATGGTCATGGTTGGGAGGCCATGCTCATAGGAGAGGTGCTTATACTAGGGTGTGTAAAGGGAAGGTTATGTTTGATTATCTGCATACTAAGTATGATGATTCAGGGTTATCCCTGACAGATGTATCGAATCTTGTTGTGAAAGTGTACCACCTCTGCAGAGTGTCAAACTATTCGAATAGCCGCGTCCGCGGTTATGGACAGTTGGAATGGCCATACTGTTTCGTTGTTAGATGTTTTCCAAATAACTTGAAAGGAATGATGAATCTTGACTTGACCACAATAGGGTTGTGTTTATGATACTAGCTTTCCAACTTAAGTGATTCTAGAACTTTACTTTATCTTTCTTTGCTTCAGAACTCAGCTTAGGTTTCAAACTTAACTGTATAGTTAAACATAGAGTTTAGCACTTGACTTAGAACTATATTACCTGTTAGTGGTTGTTTGCGAGTACTTAAAGAGTACTCATGGCTTTTGTCCCTGGCTATTCTCATGGCCAGACAATGAAGGAGACTATCAAGATGATGGCCAGCAGGATGGCTATGATAACTAGGACTATCTATGTGGCATCCCGCTAAAACCACTACTAGAAAATCGCTGTGTTTTTGTATTACGCATCATCATGACTGCATGCTCATGTCATCATGCCACATTGCATTTGAGCATCGTCATGTCATCATGCATATTTTTGCCCTAAAATATTTTTGCCAAAAGACTATTTTGTTTTCTAATTAGTCCCCTCCTTTAACTTCAAATTAGATCCTCGGTCTTTTTCGGATCTTTATTTGTCTAAAACTATTTATAAAATCTTTTATCAAAACAAAACAAACAAACTTTTAAAAATAAAAATACTTTTAGGGGAGGCGGCCGGCTAGGCCCAAAGGCCCAGCCAGCTGGCCCACTACCCCAAACCCTAATATACCTAACCCTAAAACCTAGTCGCCACCCACCAGCCACTCCCTACACCATCTCCCGCCTCTCCCTTCCACCTGCCGCCGCCACCTGCACAGCCCCCCACCCACCTGGGCGCGCTTCCCCACATCCCGCACGCCACCAACCGCCCACCACCCAACTCGCCAACCACCACCACTCCCGCTCATCCTTCCCCACTCCTCACCAACCCAACCCCACGTGGCTGCCTCCTGCCCAGATCCCCAGCCGCCCTCTCCCGCCCAGCGCCACGCTCCTGCCTGGCCCCACCCCGCCGCATGCCGCCAACCCGCGTCACACCCTGCCATGACATGCTGCCAGACGCATCCGCATCACGACCCAGCGACTCCCGCTTCCGGACCCACACCCTCTCTCTCCCCATCCTCTCGATCCATCCCAACCTACCCCGTCTCCCCTCTCCTCTCGCTAATCCCCGCTCGGCTCGCATCACCGCCGCTCAGGACCTCCGCACCGAGGCCTTCTTTCCCGCCTCCCCGGGCCGCTCGTCCCTGCTGCGTCGCCGGCGCCTCCCTCCCGGCTCCCCTAGCTCCTCCTCGCCGCCATTCGAGCCTTCCGTGCGCCGCCGCCGTAGAAGTTTCCGTGGCCGTCCGCCTCACCCGCCTCCTCCCTCTGGCCTCCGCCCTCCAGCCTCCTCCCTCGCGCCTCCGGTCGTCGCTCCGGGCATCGGCGCCTGCGGTCGCCGCCGCTACTTCCTCCATGTCGCCGTGAGAGCGCTGCCCCTACCCTTCCCTGCAGCGCCTGCTCTACACGCACGTCCTTCCTCGACCTCACCTCCTCCTGCAGGGCCCCTCCATCTACGGTCGTCATCGCAGAACCCTGGCCGCTGATGTTCTCTGTGGCCTCCCTCCCGAGCCGACCGCCTCGTCCCTGGCCAGTAGCCGCCGCCCTCTCCGGTCAGGCCCATTCGACCCCGTCGCCTGTGCCACGTCTTGCCGGAGCCAGCCCGACCCGCATGTCGTCAAGACCTGCGTCTGGTCTCCTTCCGCCTGCGTTTGCCGTATGACCTGGAGACGTGTCCCTGCCGTGTGGTGTAGTGTCTATGAGGTGATGTACAGGAAGTGGTGTTTTTGTTTGGTTCCTGTTGTGGCAGTGACGAAGCAGTGGTGTTTTGGTGATGGATGTGAGATGGTGTAGATGAGAGATGGTGTGTTGTTGAAGCCGTCCGAGTACCACCGAAGAGCAAGCTATGTGGAACCCTCCGAACAAGATCTCGGTCGTTGCCCGAACAAAGTTACGATCGACCATAGGAGCCCGAAGACCACCAAGATCGACCGGTGACCCGACCAAACCCGAAGACTGAACCCTGGCGTGCCAAGATCTTCAACCCCGAGGACCGATCCATCAGATGCGACACTTCCCAGATGCGAGACCCGGATCCGAAGGCCGCCAAGATCGCCACCGGAACGCCAAGTTCTTCATCCTGAACGCCAAGACCGACCCGATACGCGGACCCGACAAGATCTTCGCGACGACAAGATCGACACCGACCAGGGCGAATACGATGCGCCCCCGACGCCAAACCAATGCCTTCTTCCCGGAACGCCAAGCTCTACTTCCGTTGTCTGAGACCGACCCCGTCGAACCGCTCCCCGTCGAACCCTGTCGAACCCCGAACCAGCGGAACCCAAGATCTTCCGAACCCAGATGTGTGACCCTAAGCCCCTATTTTTATATTATGACATTATTAACTGTCACATATTAAATTGATCATGCATGCATATCTGTCTGTGGTTTGGGGGCATTATGCCGATTCACCGCATAATTAAATATGGAGTCTATATGCGGGCTATTCTAGTCTTATTCTGGACTCCATTTAAATTGGTGTAGTGAACCGATGCCATGCTTTGCCTTGTTAATACAACATTTAATTTGCGGGATAGATAAATAACTTGAACCGCCTAAGTAATTGTCGGGACCCCGGTTCCGTTTAATACTGCCTAATTGCACCTCATCTACATCATACCATAATCATGCCGGATCTTCTTCCGTAATGTTAAATAGTGCATCCGGTGTTTCTTCTAGTGTTTGCTTCTTCGTGGATTAGGCCGATGAGTTGATGCGAGTACCAACAAGTTCTCCGGATATGGTCCGTCGGCAGTGTTTTCCCAGGCGAGCATCTCTCCCCCTTTTACCTATTTTGCATTTATAGTCTTTATTTCCTCATGTTGATCTATTGCTACCCATGTCGCGATGCTTTAGTTTCCGTGCACCAGTTATATCCCGTGCAGCCTCTATATTGCCATGGACACCTCCTAATACCTGTTGTTTGGTAGATAGCTGGCCTTGTGAGTCGTAGTTGCTTGCTCAGGTGCAATCTCATGTTGTCGAGTACCCCAGTTGTTGGAATGCTGGCAGATGTTTATGGTGGAGATGCTTAGTGGTGGAGATGATCATGACTTCAAATACAACTATTAAAATGCTAGATATAACTAATGCAGAGGCATCGGTGGGAAATAGATGTTATTTGGTTCTTCCACGCTCACTTGTGTCCCGTAGGACCCTGAGTACTTGATACCTGATCCTTGATTTTTCGCACTATCCATATCCGGGAGGCCTTATGGACCCCCCTGAGCCAGAGCTTGATTCATTTTTATTTCTTGGGGCCACAAACTAATTTGGGGCTTTATGACTATCCTGTACTTATGCCATTCTTTACTGCTTTATTTACAATTGTGCGTGGAGCACCTGTACTGTTTAGGATCGTGACACGTTTTCGCTGTATCGACAAGCCCATTCACACTTTCAGGTTCCCAGTCGTTTACAGCCGTCCACAAACCCCAGGTCCGCTTCGAGCCGCCAACTTCATTGCGGGTAGCTTAGTGGGGTGGCCCCCTGAAATATTTTATGAATCCTGTGATCGCTTTGTCGTGAATGCCTTGTTGGGTTTTGAGTTGGTTTTTCCAAGGTTGATCGAGTGTGTGTTGCTATTTGTGCACCCCTGCAGGGTAAAACTTTCTGAAAGCCATGTCCGCGATTATGGACGACTTGGAGCACAGTATCTCGATCATAGACTAGCATAACTAAAGTAGTGCTATAAATTTGACTTAATATGTGACTAGTAATTAGTTTAATTATAACGGAATGGATATTAAAAATGCCAACAACTGGTGGATCTTGGTCGTATTGTGTTCTAATATACCTGCCTAGTAAGTATTACAACTCCAATGGAATGTGATAAAAGTGCTAACAATTGCTGGGTTTTGGGATTCCTCAGGACAATTATATCTGACTAGTAAATGTTCCAACTATAACGGAGTGGTGATTAAAACTGCCCACTACTTATGCTTCAGGATGACTCATGCTATATATATCTGATTAGTAACTGCTGCAACTATAACGGAATGAGTAAAATTGCCAACTATGTGAGTTCCTTGGTCTGACTTCCTCTTTTGGTCTCGAGGGGGAAATACCAGGATGGGTTTGTTTGGTGTTAGCTTCAGGTTGGATCCAAATAGGTCTTTCTTATCCCCCTCTGATAACCGCCAGTTGTATCGAGTCTCTATAGGTGGTTTAGTGCCGCTGCGCTGCAGCTTCAGCCCACCATACCTATGTAGGCGAGAGCCGCCGAATTCTAGCCTCGCCGTGTACTGGCCTCAAGATCTTGGCCTCCTCTTTTTACTTTGCCCTTTGTTGGCACCTTTTGTTTTAGCAGGTTTGAGATCGACATCGTTAGTGGTTACCCTTTCGCTTTGGCAGGGTTATGGACGCCATTGGTTATTCTTCAGGGCTCTTAGCCCCATTTGCATCTTGTTCGTAGTCGGACGCTCTATCGTTTTCAAGGTGATTTGGATCTTTGTATAGTATATCTGTATTCTTGACTCATGGAGTCGTTGTTGTATATATCTGTTCTGTGGGTCCCATCGAGGACTGTTGTGTAACGGTATTACTTTGTTTTCCACCCGCACGAAAGTGCTTGGTGGACGTCCTTGAATCGTTTCTATGCGGGTTTGGCGGAAAGGGCTAAAACTTGCATAGGGCCAATTCGAGGGTGTTACAGAGTGGTATCAGAGCACAGCAGTTGCGATACCCCACAAGTCCAGCTTGTAGGATAACCTAGCTAACGGCCGAAGTAGAGTGTCAAAACTATTTTGCAAAAATCGGTTGGATAGATCTGATTAGGTCTGCTTTTACTCCTTATCCCTCTGTTGTTCTCCTCTTACCTCTGCGTGTTTTGGATCTGTTCTCTTGTCTTTTTTTTGAGTCCAGGATTTCTCGTGGTTGGGTTTTCTGTCGTACCTTCAGGGTTTCGCTTCCTCCTTTGGTAACGGTGCTTCTACATCCCGTCTTCTTGCTATCCGAGGAATCCTTCCTCTGTTGGACTTCTCTCTGTTCCTTCTTGTGACTTCCGGTGTTTTCCGACGCGACGACATCATCTACGCCAGATCCGATGAGACCTTGCATCACTCATTTGTTTCCGAACCTCGATTGTTGAGATCTTTAGTCTGATTCCGAGAATGGCTGCACGCTTTTCTACTGATTGTGCAGAGTAATAGTTTGGGTGTGTGATGGATTGGCCCCCGTGCCGACTACTCAATCTATTTGCTCTCGTACATTGTAGTGGATGAGAATGCATCGTTCTCTCCTTTTGTCGAAGTTAGAGGTGGCTTTATTTGTGGATACCTTTACCTTCGTCCTTTGTTTCCCGGAGTGTTCTCTCGACGATCACGGACAACGACCTCTTGTTAGTGGTGTCGCGAGCATCCTCACGAAGCGAGAAGATTCAGGTCATCGGCTTCCTTCCGGTACCATGAGGCAGATCTCGAGGGCGAGATCCCTTGGTAGTGGTGTCGAATTGTGGCATCCCGCTAAAACTACTACTAGAAAATCGTTGTGTTTTTGTGTTGCGCATCATCATGACTGCATGCTCATGTCATCATGCCACATTGCATTTGAGCATCGTCATGTCATCATGCATATTTTTTCCCTAAAATATTTTTGCCAAAAGACTATTTTGTTTTCTAATTAGTCCCCTCCTTTAATTTCAAATTAGATCCTCGGTCTTTTTTGGATCTTTATTTGTCCAAAACTATTTATAAAATCTTTTATCAAAATAAAACAAACAAACTTTTAAAAATAAAAATACTTTTAGGGGAGACAGCCGGCCAGGCCCAAAGGCCCAGCTAGCTGGCCTACTACCCCAAACCCTAATATACCTAACCCTAAAACCTAGCCGCCACCCACCAACCACTCCCTACACCATCTCCCGCCTCTCCCTTCCACCTACCACCGCCACCTGCACATCCCCACCCACCTGGGTGCGCTTCCCCACATCCCGAACGCCACCAACCGCCCACCACCCAACTCGCCAACCACCACCACTCCCGCTCATCCTTCCCCGCTCCTCACCAACCCAACCCCACCTGGCTGCCTCCTGCCTAGATCCCCAGCCGCTTCTCGCATGCCGCCACGCGTCACACCCTGCAGCCGACGTGCACGCACGCCGCAGCGTGCCACGTCACGACCACAGCCTGCGACTCCGCTTCCGGACCCACACCCTCTCTCTCCCCATCCTCTCGATCCATCCCCACATACCCCCGTCTCCGCTTTCCTCTCGCTAATCCCCGCTCGGCTCGCGTCGCTGCCGCCCAGGGCCTCCGCACCGAGGTCTTCTTCCCCGCCTCACCGGGCCGCTCGTCCCTGCCGCGTCGCCGGCGCCTCCCTCCCGGCTCCCCTAGATCCTCCTCGCCGCCGATCGAGCCATCCGCGCGCCTCCACCGCTGAAATTTCGGCGGCCGTCCGCCTCGCCCGCCTCCTCCCTTCGGCCTCCGCCATCCGGCCTCCTCCCTCACGCCTTCCGTCGTCGCTCCGGGCATCGGCGCCCGCGGTCGCCGCCGCTGCTTCCTCCACGTCGCCATGAGAGCGCCGCCCCTACCCTTCCCTGCAGCGCCTGCTCTACACGCACGTCCTTCCTCGACCTCGCCTCCTTCTACAGGGCCCCTCCATCTACGGTCGTCATTGCAGAACCCTGGCCGCCGACGTTCTCTATGGCCTCCCTCCCGAGCCGACTGCCTCCCCCCCGGCCAGTAGCCGCCGCCCTCTCTGGTTAGGCCCGTTCGGCCCCGTCGCCTGTGCCACGTCTCGCCGGAGCCAGCCCGACCCGCGTGTCGTCAAGACCTGCGGCTGGTCTCCTTCCGCCTGCATTTTCCGTATGACCCGGAGACGTGTCCCTGTCGTGTGGTGTAGTGTCTATGAGGTGATGTACATGAAGTGGTGTTTTTGTTTGGTTCCTGTTGTGGCAGTGACAAAGCAGTGGCGTTTTGGTGATGGATGTGAGATGGTGTAGATGAGAGATGGTGTGTTGTTGAAGCCGTCCGAGTACCACCGAAGAGCAAGCTGTGTGGAACCCTCCGAACAAGATCTCGGTTGTTGCCCGAACAAAGTTACCATCAACCATAGGAGCCCGAAGACCACCAAGATCGACCGGCGACCCGACCAAGACCCGAAGACCGAACCCTGGCACACCAAGCTCTTCGACCCCGAGGACCGATCCATCAGATGCGACAAGTACTCCTTCCCGGATGCGAGACCCGGATCCAAAGGCCGCCAAGATCGCCACCAGAACGCCAAGTTCTTAATCCCGAACGCCAAGACCGACCCGATACGCGGACCCGACAAGATCTTCGCGACGACAAGATCAACACCGACCAGGGCGAATCCGATGCGTCCCCGTGCCAAACCAAGTCCTTCTTCCCATAACGCCAAGCTCTACTTCCGTTGTCCGAAACCGATCCCGTCGAACTGCTCCCCGTTGAACGCTGTCGAACCCCAAACCCTGGAACCCAAGATCTTCCGAACCCAGATGTGTGACCCTAAGCCCCTATTTTTATAATATGACATTATTAACTGTCTCATATTAAATTGATCATGCATGCATATCTGTCTGTGGTTTGGGGGCATTATGCCGATTCACCGCATAATTAAATATGGAGTCTATATGCGGGCTATTCTAGTCTTATTCCGGACTCCATTTAAATTGGTGTAGCGAACCGATGCCATGCTTTGCCTTGTTAATACAACATTTATTTTGCAGGGTAGATAAATAACTTGAACCGCCTAAGTAATTGTCGGGACCCCGGTTCCGTTTAATACTGCCTAATTGCACCTCATCTGCATCATATCATAATCATGCCGGATCTTCTGCCATAATGTTAAATAGTGCATCCGGTGTTTCTTCTTGTGTTTGCTTCTTCACAGATTAGGCCGATGAGTTGATGCGAGTACCAACAAGTTCTCCGGATATGGTCCGTCGACAGTGTTTTCCCAGGCGAGCATCTCTCCCCCTTCTACCTATTTTGCATTTATAGTCTTTATTTCCTCCTGTTGATGTATTGCTACCCGTGTCGCGATGCTTTCGTTTCTGTGCGCCAGTTATATCCCGTGCAACCTCTATATTGCCATGGACACCTCCTAATACCTGTTGTTTGGTAGATAGCTGGCCTTGCGAGTCGTAGTTGCTTGCTCAGGTGTGATCTCGTGTTGTCAAGTAGTCCAGTTGTTGGAATGCTGGCAGATGTTTATGGTGGAGATGCTTAGTGGTGGAGATGATCATGACTTTAAATACAACTATTAAAATGCTAGATATAACTAATGCAGAGGCATCGGTGGGAAATAGATGTTATTTGGTTCTTCCACGCTCACTTGTGTCCCGTAGGACCCCGAGTAGTTGATACATGTTCCTTGATTTTTTGCACTATCCACATCCGGGAGGCCTTATGGACCCCCCTGAGCCAGAGCTTGATTCATTTCTATTTCTTGGGGCCACAAACTAGTTTGGGGCTTTATTACTATCCTGTACTTATGCCATGCTTTACTGCTTTATTTACGATTGTGCGTGGAGCACCTGTACTGTTTAGGATTGTGACACGTTTTCACTGTATCGACAAGCCCAGTCACACTTTCGGGTTCCCAGTCGTTTACAGCCGTCCACACAAACCATGGGTCCGTTCCGGTGCCGGCCAACTTCGTTGCGGGTAGCTTAGTGGGGTGGCCCCCTGAAATATTTTATGAATCATGTGATCGCTTTGTCGTGAATGCCTCGTTGGGTTTTGAGTTGGTTTTTCCGAGGTTGATCGAGTGTGTGTTGCTATTTGTGCACCCCTGCAGGGTAAAACTTTCTGAAAGCCGTGTCCGCGGTTATGGACGACTTGGAGCACAGTATCTTGATCATAGACAAGCATAACTAAAGTAGTGTTATAAATTTGACTTAATATGTGACTAGTAATCAGTTCAATTATAACGGAATGGATATTAAAAATGCCAAGAACTGGTGGATCTTAGTCGTATCGTGTTCTGATATACCTGCCTAGTAAGTATTACAACTCCAATGGAATGTGATAAAAGTGCCAACAATTGCTGGGTTTTGGGATTCCTCAGGACAATTATATCTGACTAGTAAATGTTCCAACTATAACGGAGTGGTGATTAAAACTGCCCACTACTTATGCTTCAGGATGACTCATGCTATCTATATCTGATTAGTAACTGCTGCAACTATAACGAAATGAGTAAAATTGCCAACTGTGTGAGTTCCTTGGTCTGACTTCCTCGTTTGGTATCGAGGGGGAAATACCAGGATGGGTTTGTTTTGTGTTAGCTTCAGGTTGGATCTGAATAGGTCTTTCTGATCCCCCTCTGATAACCGCCAGTTGTATTGAGTCTCTATAGGTTGTTTAGTGCCGCTGCGCTGCCGCTTCAGCCCACCATACCTATGTAGGCGAGAGCCGCCGAATTCTAGCCTCGCCGTGTCTTGGCCTCGATCTTGGCGCTCCTCTTTTTACTTTGCCCTTTGTCGGCACCCCTTTTGTTTTAGCAGGTTCGAGATCGACGTCGTTAGCAGGGTTACCCTTCCGGCTTGGCCTGGGCAGGGTTATTAACGCCATTGGTTATTCTTTAGGGCTCTTAGCCCTATTTGCATCTTGTCCGTAGTCGGACGCTCTATCGTTTTCAAGGTGATTTGGATCTTTGTATAGTATATCTGTATTCTTGACTCATGGAGTCGTTGTTGTATATATCTGTTCTGTGGGTCCCATCGAGGACTGTTGTGTAACGGTATTACTTCGTTTTCCACCCGCACGAAAGTGCCTGGTGGGCGTCCTTGAATCGTTTCTATGCGGGTTTGGCGGAAAAGGCTAAAACTTGCATAGGGCCGATTCGAGGGTGTTACAATCTGCCTTCGTTCGCATTGCCTGTGCCCGTGAAGATGGACCCCACCGCTACGCTTATCTTTTATTTCCGCTGCTTGTTGTATTCAGACTGGATCATGAGATCCTTATTTGTGTAAGACCTTATGTATGGTTTGTAATGGATGATGTACTGTGGTATCCAATCCGTTATGTCTCGCAAAAATGGTAATCCTGGGATTGCGAGGTATGGCATAACGGGCATCTGGGATTAAAAATCCGGGTGTTGACAGTTGCCAGCGGCGGATTCCTTCAGATCCTACCAAGCAGCTACATACCGGTGTCACGTCGGGTCACCCGCGTCGTGGTGATGCCAATCGACACCATCAACCTCTTCGTCAGGTTCACGGACACTGTCGATCTAGCGAAAACGGCAGGGTTCAACATCTCCAAAGGGTCGCCGCCGCATGATCTGTTCTCATAGGAGCAGTTCTGCACCATCACCCTCCTCGCCTTTGAGTACGACCCGACTGCAAGCGAGACAACTGGGAGTGATGCGGCTCTCTGCGACGACGCCGACTCGGTGAACCCATCTTCGGTCATCGGTTCCATCACCACCGCATAACACGAGGACTCCATCACGCCAGTCTACAGTGTCGATGACTTCGAGGATCCATCCATCCTCGGGATCTTCGACTCTGACTCCGGATGTAGTAGTGCGCCGCCAGACCCCTTCACCACACCCCTTCCATTGAAACGCTCGATTCGAGCATTGTAGTTGGGCCTGGCCCTAGGGTGCTCTACAGAGCGCGCTGGCCACAACGTGGCGATCGTGTAGGAAACCAGCCCGGCCGATTTCATTGTGCCCTGGCCTGTTTGGAGGGAATGCAGGCTACCAAACGTGCCCCTATTGATTGCCATGGTGCCCTGGTCATCGGACACGAGATGAGAGCCGATGTGGGAAGACAGGCTCGCTGGCGGAGAGCTACAGCTTCCGGGGAGACAGGCAGCCGGTGGATGGCAAGATAGAGCATGTGGTTACCTGCCAATGGGTGGTAATTTCAGGAGTCAAAAGTCAAACTTTCCTTTTAGGTATATATTGTGTTTTGGCAAATCTACCACGAAATTGTAACGGTACTAGGCGAAGTCATATTTTGGTGGTGTGTTTTGACAAAGAACGAAAAATAATGGTGTCTTAGTACCAAAATTTCCCTTAAGATATACAATATTTTACAGGTAATTTTGCTTTATTATGGATACTGGAAGTTACTAGTTAGGTGTGATGATTTTATCATTTTACGAATCAAAACTGCAGATATTGCATTGAGCAATATAGTAGCGCTGTCGGAAATTTAAGACAAACTAAACGATGTCGCCTTGCTGATAACATTTTATATTTCCAGAAACATCGGTTTGATTAAATCCCACACGCTCATTGAGCAATACAGTAGTGTTTTTTAAAATTTAGGATAAACTAAACTGATGTTGTCTTGCCGATAGAATTTTATATTTCTAGAAACATCGGTCAGATTAAATGCCACACGCTCAACTTCATACATCCCTATTTTTCTAGCGAGAACCATTGACAAGTGCTTTTTATCTTGGGACTTTTTTCCTGACTTGCTTCATAGTTGATTCTAGAGAAATCTTTGATTATATAGGTTAATCATGAAAACATGCAATGTGTGATAGACCAACTTTCCTGCTAAGACTAACTGAATAAAATTGATGACTAGCCCATGATCAACATAATGAATTTGTGTACATAACTGTTGTAAAACCATCGTGATGCCCGTCAGAGTTTATGCATCCTCGCCCTGTAACTGATACATACATGAAAGGTTGTCTCAATTTTTTGTCTAATGTGTTTCAGTTGAGTTGGTCGTACAAGCTTAGAGAAAAATATTCAAGAACACATTCCAGTCTAGGTTTCTGTCAATTCTCTACGGTCCTGGGTATGTAGTGGGCTGGCTTTTTGTTGGTTTAATTGTTGTAACGCTTTCTTATCTTAGATTGGAGACCTCATGTATTGTGTTTTATCCTTCGTTGTTTGTTCAGGACAAAGCCACGTGTGTTCTCTCCTTTGTTGCTTGTTCAGGACCAAGCCATTGCAAATATGGGATAAGGAAGGTGAGTGTTTGGGGGTTCTCTAAAGTTCATTTTATACTATTCCCATGATGTAGATACATTGTCAATCTGTCAAACCTATATATCATTTGGTGCTTCTGATTATAGGAGAGGCGGATTGGCAAGTTTTTCTGTTACCTTATCATTTTCTTTATGTTAGTGTGAGTTAGGCATTGAATATGGTTTGGTATACATCCAAAGGGGAAATTAATATGGTCTGGTAATATCCAGTTCCTCCGGCTGATAACTTCATGTTTTATGTACCTTTGTACTGTTAAAGTGTCGTGGTGGTGTCATGATAGATGCCATGGATAGGATAAAGGTGGGGACAAGATGCACTAGAGGAATCTAGGGAGGGATAGTGTGGTGATTCCACACACAGATGTCTGTATTTGATTCACTTCCAATGCTTACAAGTGCTTCTTGAGATATATTGGGGAGAGGAGGAAGAAGGAACTCCCTTACTCTCTCCACTAGCTAGCCCTCAGAAACATACTAACCAACTAGAGATCAATCAACTAGCCAAAGACCAACCCCTTCTACAAATGCCCTAGCCCTCCTTATATAGGGGTGGCTAGGTCTCTGATTAGGGCATACGTGGAGGCATATTCCAGGGAATATGCCTCTTTCCAAAATAGTAAGCCGACCGGGTCACTAATGTCTACGCACTTCTATTCTTATAGACAGTTGTTGGGCCTCCAAGTGCAGAAGTTTGTAGAACAACATCAAGTTTTCCCTTAAGTGGATCACCCAAGGTTTATCGAACTCAGGGAGGAAGTGGTCAAAGGTATCCCCTCTCAAGCAACCCTGCAATCAGGATACAAGAAGTCTCTTGTGTCCCCAACACACCAATACACTTGTCAGGTGTATAGGTGCACTAGTTCGGCGAAGAGATAGTGAAATACAAATGGTATGGATATAAGCAACGGTGCGAGAAAATAGATTGATGGCGTGGAAGAGACTAAAGGCAAACTGAAATAAAGATGGAAGCAAGCAAACATGTAATAGATCTAATAGCAAATGGTGTTTTAGTGCTTAGAAACAAGGCCTAGGGATCATACTTTCACTAGTGAACACTCTCTTATAAATATCTTCTCTTTATGATACTACGCTGAACTACTCTCTAGTTGGACACTCTAATCAAGTAGGGCTATAACAGCACACCTCAAAGTAAGACTTTCCCATCTAGAAACCCCACACTGTCACCTTGAGTACTAGATGAGTCCAACAAACACCACAAATTCATAAAGACATCCAACTCCAAATATAACTCATAACAAGTATGTGTAATCTCTAGCCTAAGTGCCACCATGGTGTGCACACTGTCAACTTCACACACATGGGGAGAGCAGAGATCTATTAAAGCACTTGAGTAGCAAGGTAGATCTATAGATTACAAGCTCATGATCTCAATAAGATCATGCATAGAGAGATGAACACATAGCTACCGGTAGAACCTTAGCCTCGAGAGAGAACTACTCCCTCCTTATCATGGGAATCAGCAATGGTGATGGAGATGGTGGTGGAGATCGATGGAGATGGCTCAAGAACACTTCTCGTCCGGCAGGGTGCCGGAACAGAGACTTTTTGTCCCCCGAATCTCCCCTTCGGTGGCGGCGGCGCTGCGGAACTTTTCGTGGATTTCTGATTGACGATTTAGGGTTTTGATATCGTGAGGCTCTTATAGGCGAAGGAGACAAGGTCGGTGGCCGGCCAGGCGGCCCACACCATGCCCTGGCGCGGCCAAGGGGGACCCGTGCCTAGGGGTGGTGTGGCCACCCTATGGCCCCTCTCCGACTCTCCTTCTAGCTCCGTGAGTCTTCCAGGAAAATAGTAACTTTGGCTTTTGTCCCGTCCAATTCCGAGAATATTCATTTTCTGACTTCCTGGAACCAAAAACAGCAGAAAACAGGCAACTAGCACTGTGGCATCTTGTTAATAGGTTAGTCCAAGAAATCATATGAAAAGTACTCCAAAGTTGGAACAAAACACGAGAAATAAAATAAAACCAAGCATGGAACATCAAAAATTATAGATACATTTGCAATGTATCAACATCACCAAGCTTAACTCCTGCTCGTCCTCGAGTAGGTAAGTGATAAAAAGAAAGAATAATTTTTGAGGTGACATGCACCATCAAGACTTGATCAAAGTATATGTAAAACAATCAAAGATGGGATCATAGTACTTCAATCATAACATGAAAGACAAAGTTCTAGCAATAAGACAAAGAAACTATGATGCAACATGAAAAGTCACAAACAAAAGATTCATGAATAACAATGCTTTGCAAGACGTTTGTTTGTTTCACATAAAGAAAACATAGCATAATAGTATTCAGCTTGTCCCTCATAGAGTAGCAAATATAAATGCATAGGACACCTTCAAAGTTCATAAGAGTGACTAGATACAAATAGTTTAAAACAAGCAATATTAAGGTATTCATCAATCAACAAGTCTTGGGGCAATGCACATAGAACTAAGAATGGCCACTATGCTCTCAAAGTAGGTGCATAAAGATAGAAGGTGGAGACTCAATATAATGGTGGAAGAAAGGCCTTCATAGAAGGAAGCAGAGATTCAAGTTTCATAAAGAGCTTCCAAAAGTTATGGTACTTAATAGCTTTCAACTCTCATTGCCCCTATCATAAGCATCTTGAAGTGATTAAGGTTAAAGTGAACAAACTATGGTGTACATGCTTGACGAAGTATAAGTCAGAAATCTCATGTACCTTGTATACGAGGGCCACTCCTCATGCTACTCAAGTTTAGTCACCGGTAAGTTCTTGTCATCGTAAGTACATGTGTATCATAGAGAATCGCCAACGGGGTACCCCTTGCCCGATGATACGGAAGAATCCCCATATCAAAATGACAAGGCAAGCAGACAACGAGCATCTCAGCATTCTTCTTATTTACCATGGGAATATGGTGCTTTTTTCTCTATTTACTCTTTTCATAGTATCTTTTTTTCTCTTTTCTCTTTTTTCTCAATATAGGACTCTTTTTTTATAAGAAGAATGCTTCATAGACAACTCATTATGGTTACGCTGCTGGTTTCCACCATGTCAGCATGGATTAGACCAGCGGCCCAGGCGTTTCTCTAACGGATATACATAACTCCATGGACTTACAAGCTCCCCTTTCATTTCACACTGACGACATCCATATACAAAAGAGCATGATATCAACTAGGTACAAGTACCAAGTGCAATGTTGAAAGCGTTCCCCATGAAAGCATGGTTCTGCTAATTCCCAACAAATAAGTGTAAGCATATACAACATAGAAGACACAATGGTTCAAGTTTATTAGAGGCAATAAAGTAAAGTGTGCCATCAAGTTCGTGAGATCTTTAATCACTAGTTTTCTCATAGCAAGTTTAATTTGGAAGGTAAACAAAAGCATGAATATACATGGAATAGCATAAGCTAGTAGGTAGGTATGGTGGACTCTTTGGAATAACTTGGTTTAGGGAGTTGGATGCATGAGTGGAACTCATACTTGGTTGTGAAGGCTAGCAAAAGACTGGGAGCGACAAACTAAGAGAGAAATAATGGCCATAATCATGCAGAGCGACAAAACATCATTGATCAAAGCATAAAGTGATACTACAAGTTGAAAACTAAAGGATCATTGTCAACACCCGGATTTTTAATCCCAGATGCCCGTTATGCCATACCTCGCAATCCCAGGATTACCATTTTTGCGAGACATAACGGATTGGATATCATAGTACATCATCCATTACAAACCATACATAAGGTTTTACACAAATAAGGATCTCATGATCCAGTCTTTAATACAACAAGCAGCGGAAATAAATGATAGCGTAGTGGTGGGGTTCATCTTCAGGGGCACATGCAATCTTGTGGCGAGATAGTCCTAGTTATCATAGCCGTCCTGCTGACCATCATCTTGATAATCTCCTTCATAGTCTGGCCATGATAATAGCCAGGGACAAAAGCCATGAGTACTCTTTAAGTACTCGCAAACTACTACTAGCAAGGGTTATGATTCTAAGTTAAAGTACTGAATTGAAAGAATAACTATCAAGTTAAGTTTGAAACCTAAGCTGAGTTCTGAAACAAGAAAGGATAAAGTAAAGTTCTAGAATCACTTAAGTTGGGAAGCTATTTTCATCTACACAACCCTGTTGTGGTCAAGTCAAGGTTCATCATTCATTTCAAGTTATTTAGAAAACATCGACAAACAAAGATGGCCATTCCAATCGTCCATAATCATGACGCGGCTATTCGAATAGTTTGACACTCTGTAGAGGTGGTACACTTTCACCACAAGATTCGATACATCTGTCAGGGGTAACCCTGAATCATCATACTTGGTATGCAGATAATCAAACATAACCTTTCCTTTACACACCCTAGTACAAGCACCTCTCCTATGAGCATGGCCTCCCAACCATGACCATCAGTCATCTTGGGCACTGCATA
This sequence comes from Avena insularis, assembly GCA_023614405.1. NCBI lineage: Eukaryota > Viridiplantae > Streptophyta > Magnoliopsida > Poales > Poaceae > Avena > Avena insularis. Next base: position 102,588,197 of record CM042684.1, on the reverse strand, counting down.
GGTGGACATCATTGAGAGGTAGCCTCAGCTCAAACCTCTCCCGTGAGGGAACTAATACTAATGCATATAAATTTCCAGCTAAGCCTTACCCAATTTAGGTAATGTGGTTGTACGGTAATTTTGGAATGGTATCGCATCCGAATCCAACCATCAGTTTTATAAAAAGGGTTAAGGCTCATGCCTCATCATTTTCATCATCATAAGCCAATTGTGTTTCTCAACACATGTCAAAACATCTCAATAGAATGACTCATCATTCCAAGGTTTTCATAACTCATTTTCACCAAGTGTTCCCATCTAAAATGACTCAAGTTTGATCTATTCTAAAACACTAGGTTAAGAGTGTTCACTAAGGTGGAAAGGTGGGATCAATCTCATGCCATAGAATGACATCTAAGGGTTTCTAATTAGGTCAAGTTTTATACTCTTTATGCTACCTTCAAAATTAATTACAAGAACTTGGTGTAAGCTAAGGGGGTGTGATCAAAGTATGCTTAAGGCATCTTTACTAAACTATCTAGTTTTATTCTAGCTTGCTACCATAGCTTACTAAAGCATGTTTGCAAGGGTTAGCTTGCCACTAATAGCTTGCCTTGGTTGGTGCAGTGGTTAAAGTTTTCTTCTTCTTCTTCTTGGTAGAACTCCTCCTCCTCGAAGGCTTGGTCGGTACTAGCGTCTAGAAATACATAGGGAGTGCACAATCACCACACAATACTTAACTTAGGCTAAGTAGTATTCTAAAACACACAATTGATGATCTATTATCATCACAAGCATCACAAGTTTAATTCAATAGTTTCAACCTTTTTATTTTGGAAAACTAATTTCTACTCATTGAAATAATAGCTAAGATTTAACATTCACCACCAAAATATGGGATCATGTGGACACATGTCCTCACCACATATTCTAACCTGTGGGAATGAGATTTAAAGGTTGGATCACTATTACTTTGGTTTAAGTGTATTATTTAATGATTTAAAGTGACTAGAAATGCCTATATAGCATTATTTTGGTACCAGTCCAAAGTCATTGCCTGTAAACCTTAGTATTATTACATATTTGGATAGATATGATGAAATGTGATTTTTGAGAGTTGGAATCAACTCAAAAGCTAACTTGGTTGATTGTATAGAAATGTTTCAAGTTGCAAAAGCTTCTGTCTTCTTATTTTTATTAGGAGAAATCTATAACTCTAAATGAATTAAATCCAATGGGCTTAGATAGAGCATTTCAATACCTTTCAGAAAAAATTGGTTTCATGCAATTTGGATTTGTCAAACTCATAGAATTGAATTTTGAAACACTAGACAGAAACTATATTCTAACTAAAAGGAAAAAATCCTAATTTGAATCTACGGGCTTGCGCGGGAAAGGAAATGGGCCGGCCCAGTGGTGCTGTGCGGCACAGGGCTCAGCTGACAGGGGGGTCCCACTGGTCAGCGGCACTTAAAACGCGAAGCGGTACGCGCGCTGTGGGTCGTGCGATTAGAGGGCAGATCGACGACTAAGGGTCGTCATCAACGACGGACGGGTCGCCGGCGAGGTCAAACCCTAGCGGCTCGGTGGGGGTCTACTGGGGGCGTACCAGGGCTCCAGCGGGGTGGACAATGCGGGCGAACGAAGTGGAAGACGACGGCGAGGCGAGGCGTGGTCACGGCGGAGCTTGGGGTGGCCGGAATCAACGGCACCCTTCTTCTCCAGAGGCGGCGGCTCCGGCTCCAATTCCGGCGAGCTGCTGCTCCACTTGCTCCGGCGAGAGGTGGGTGAGGTTCAAAGAGGTGAGGGGAGTGGAATGGTGTGAGTCTTTGGTGCTGGGGAGGGCTCCTTTTATAGGCTCGACGGTGAGACCGAGCGGGATGGGCGGTCGACGGTGGCGACATGGCTACGGCGAGCTAGCGGCATGGCTGGGGATGGTGATCGATGGGCGGTCCCCTAGCGGTGCTCTAGCGCTTCAATGCGGCCATAGGGGCGGTGGCATGCGGTCGGGGTAAGGTGGCGCTCTAAGAGGCAGAGGCGGCGGTGTCCACGGCGAGCGGTGGCTGTGGGGCTTTGGGCGGCGAACGGAGGTGTCTGGGGTGTTCTCTAAGTCGAGGCGGAGCGGTGGGTGCGGGCTGGTGTCGAGTGGTGGCTTGTCCACGCGGGGACAGGGCGTGCTCTGCGGGCGGCGTCGGCATGGTCTGGTGGCACTGGGCGCGGGTTCTCCTCTGTGGTCCATGGCTGCTCTTGGCTTGGGCAAGGGACAGAGAGGGGCGGTGCGGCGTTGGCTACCTCCTAGACATGGCGAGGGAAGGGGGAGTGATCTGCTGCGACGGTTGCAAGGTTGGCCGTCCAGGGTGGTGCTCGGCATGGCTTGGCATTGCCACTAGGGTGTAGGGGATGGGCTGCAATTGGCATGGTTTGATCAAAGGGGGACAGAGGGATTAAATGGAGATCAAATGGGGGCAAAAACCTGTTCAAAACAGTGAGCTAGGATTAGAGTTATGATTCTGCCTGCCAAGTGTTTGATAAAATGGCCACAAGAGAAAAAGTTTTGAATTTTGAGTTCAAAATTTTTGGGTGATCTCCACTATTGCTAGGTAGTCTCTGGTTGCAAGGGTTTTGAAAATGGAGCTCAAATACATGGTTTTTGAAGTAGGGGTGATCTATGCATATGCATTAGATTCAAATTTGAACTGCCATTTAAAATAGTTTCCAGAATGTTTTTAGAAGATCAAAAGATGGGCCTTGGTACCTCATTATGTGTACTAGCAAGGGGTGCAAAGATCCAGAATTGTTTCTGTTAAGAATTGAGTACTAGGAATAGCCAAAGTAGGCATGAGAGTTAATTTTGTCAAAATGACCATTCCTTTATTTTAATTCTTTTTGATATGATTTCTTTTAGGAAAAGTTTGGGAATGGTGTAGATGATGTTTAAATCACCTAGGAAACATTTTATAAGCAAAGGATCACACAATCATGGCAATTCAGAACAACTCCTATTTTAAATGCACACATATATGAATGCTTTCATTTTAAATATGGAAAAGTTTTTGTTAATCCTAAATTTGGATGATTTGATCTTTGATACACTTGGATTGAAGTTTTGGGATGTTACAATCATAAAGCCTTAGGTGACTTGATATAGTCATAACATGGTATGGGCATGCGCTAAGTCAACCCAAATAAAGCATTAAAGGAGAATACCACTATACTATGCTTTAATATGCTAAAACAACGCATGATTCATCCAAGGAAGATTAAGTAATCTCAATTGTTTATAACAAGTCATGCTACAGCAAAGATCACTAAGCATAAAGCCAAAACAATATCGAGCATGGCATGACAAAGCATGGGCCACAGTAAAAAACAAGCTCTTTTTACCACATAAGCATGAACTTTCCTACTCTTTTCCAATCCAAACCAAACTATTTGAAAACCAATGTATGAAAGAGGGGGTCCAACCAATTTATTCAAAAAACTAAGCAAACCAAGCAAACGAAAACCAAAACGAAAAACGAAAAAGAAGACGCTCCAAGAACAACACAACTGTGCATGAAACAATAAAAATGAAGTGTTTGGAAGAAACCTGGGATTTTTATTGATGAAGGAGGGGATGCCTTGGGCATCCCCAAGCTTTGACGCTTGTACTTTTTGGATATTTCTTGGGGTGACATGCGTGGCATCCCCAAGCTTGAGCTTTAGTCAATCCTTCATCTCATTACTCATTCCTTCCATACACCTGAAATTTTTCCCTTCATACAAAACTTCACACAATCTTTATTAGCAACATTAGTGCACTCAAGATAAATAAGTCTTAAGGTTCAGTTCTAACACCAATAAACTTCCATTAGAACACTAGCTACTGAAGAACTTCCCTCAAAAAGCTCAATTCCCCAAAAAAACTTAAAAAGGAATCAACAAGAAGCAAATGCAGAAAATGGCAGGAATCTGTCAAAACAGACCAGCAGGTAAAGACGAATTTTTTCGAAGACCTTCTGTTGCTCAAATAAAAAAGTGTTGAATTAACGAAAGTTAGATAACAACCTGGGTCAGAAGCACAAAAATTCTCGCCTCAAAAAGACGTTCAGAGATTTTACAATAATTTTTACGGTGAAGCACAGAAATCTGTTTCGGGACAGCAACTTTCCCAATCATTACTTCTCTCTCATTAGAGGTTACTCTTGGCACAAAAAGCAAATAAAAAGTATAAGGAGCGGTTATTACTGAAGTAATAACTTCCAAGACTCATCTAAAACTTTTGGGTTATCTCCCAATAAGTATTTTTCTTTAACGCCTTTAAGTTAGGCATGATAGTTTGAAAAGATGCTCACATAAGAAATATGAATTGAAGTAAAAGAGAGTATCAAGAAGCAAATTCAAAACACATTTAAGTCTAACCCACTTCCTATGCATAGGAATCTTGTAAAGAAACAAGTCATGAAAGCACAAAGCAACAAGCATGGTAAAGCAAAACAAGTACAACTTCAAGACTTTCAACATAAAGAGGGGAAACTTAATATTATTGAGATGCATAAAACCATGTTTCCCTCTCTCATAATAACTTTCAGTAGCAACATGAATAAATTTTATAATATAACTATGACAAGAAACATTTCTTATCATGATCCACATGTATAAAAGAATTAATACTCCCCACATAAACATAGTCATTCTTATTGATTGTAGTGGGAGCAAATTCAACAAAATAGCTATCATTATTATTTTCATCACCATAATCATCAAATATAGGAGGCATATTGTAATCATAATTAATTTCCTCCTCAATAGTAGGTGGACTGAAAATATCATATTCATCATTGCAATCATCATATATTGGAGGTATAGCATCATCATAAGCAATAGAATAGTTATCTTCCTAAGTGTGTTCATTTGTAAACATATCATTATTGGAAAGATCATGGATAACACTAATAGTATAGCAATTATTAATATCATCATTTTGAGAATTGGTACCAAAGAGATTTTCAATATCAAAAGAAGTGTGCTTTTTCCAATCATGATCCCTACTATAGGTAACAGGCATAGGAACATCATCGAGTTCAGACTCATCAAAAACTATAATAGGAGCTACATGCTTAGGGGAAAATACCGTTACCTCCCTCCTTTTACTCCTCCTTTTCTTCTTTATATTCTTATCTTTAGGAGGGAGAGGCTTGAAAGGAATCTTCTCCATATACCCTGGTTTATTATTAGAGACAATAGAAGAAACTTTGGAGGATTCCTTGTTTTCATTAATAAGATCAAAACACATATTAGTCCTATCATATTTTGGTAAAATCTCATCTTCTATAATATTTTGTATGTAAGTGTTTGTGTGGCAATTATCAACAAAATAAAGATGACAACCAAGCAGGACACTATTCATATCAAAAGCATTCATATCTACCAAAGAGGTTTTTCTTGATAACTCTTCACATCCCAAAAATAATGTAAGTTCATCACGCTGATTAGGAGTGATCTTGTCATCACAATACAAAGTTGCAGTACTCATTGGATTAGAAGGGCTATTATTATGGCCTGAGCATTGAAAATTGAAATGGACCACTTCAAAGCAAAGTTCACATATAAAAGGGTAGAGGGCACAAACTTTTTTACCAAGGTCATTTAGAGCCCTATACCACGTTCTAGTTTTTTCATTCCTGTGGGTGATACAATATTCTTCTTCAATTTGATTATTCTCACAAGGTCTATGTATTCCACAAAAATTAACATGCTTATAAGAAGTAGTACTTTCAGAGGTTTGAGCATGTTTATTGCTATCATTAATAACAATTTCGTTTTCCATGCAAGTGTCTTTAAAAGGCTCATGATACATGTCCCATTTTTCTTTAGGAGCATTAATATGAGAAGCAAAGGTTTTAAAACAATCAATAAGAATTTGAGGATCAAGACCATATTTAGCACTAAGCTCTTGAAAATCAGCAGTTTCAGCGGAAGACTTAATGCAATCATACTCATAGTTTATACCTGGTTCTTTACCTTTGTTGTTATCCCAATCTTCGATATTGCTTTGAATTGTTTCAAGAAGATCCCACTTAGCTTTGACCTCCTTACTCGTGAAGGATACCTCTAAACAAGTATCTAGATAGTCCTTGTAATGTCCTGAAAGCCTTGCATAGAAATTATTAATAACAATATTCCTAGGGAGCTCATGAATGGGACATTTGAGCATTAGTGACTTCAATCTCCCCCATGCTTGGGCAATACTTTCTCCATTATGAGGATGAAAATTATAAATATAACTCCTATCTTTATGAATTTCATGAGGAGGATAAAATTTAGAGTAAAAGAGAGATTCAAGTTCCTTCCACTCCAAATGATGAGGATCGTCTAGTAGCTCATACCACTCACTTGCTTTGCCCTTAAGTGAAATAGGGAATAGCTTCCTCTTAACTTGGTTCATTGTAATACCTGCACACTTGAACAACTCGCATAATTCATGTATAAAGAGTAAATGATCACCAGGATGGACAGTTCCATCTCAAAAATAGCAGTTATTCATAACACGTTCAACAATTTTTATAGGTATTTTAAAAGGGATGCTTTCAGTATGTGGATTTAAAATATCACAAGTATCATTAGAATTACCACATATGGGAGATAAAGTATCATCAGAGCAACTTTTCTTCTTTAAAGCTGGGGAACTAAAAAGATCATTTTCATAAAAACCAACTTCCCCAAGCTTAGACGCTTCCATAGCATTAGTAACAAAGGTGTTCAAAAGATTCATACTAATAACATTGCTATTAGCATGCAAAGAAAGTTCCATGGGTTTTTTAATTTTCTTTTCAGACAATTCAAGTTCTAACTTAGGAAAAATACTAAAAAGCTCTCTAATTTTGTTGTTGTTTTCCATTAAGCCTAACTAGTGAAAACAAGAAACAAAAAGACAAAATTGCAGAATCTAAAGGAAATAACTTCGGGCACTCACACCGGAGGATGTGAGTACCTTTTACCTTACCTCCTCGGCAACGGCGCCCGAAAATAGCTTGATGTCTACGCACTTCTATTCTTGTAGAAAGTTGTTGGGCCTCCAAGTGCAGAGGTTTGTAGAATAGCAGCAAGTTTTCTCTTAAGTGGATCACCCAAGGTTTATCGAACTCAGGGAGGAAGTGGTCAAAGGTATCCCCTCTCAAGCAACCTTGCAATCAGGATACAAGAAGTCTCTTGTGTCCCCAACACACCCAATACACTTGTCAGGTGTATAGGTGCACTAGTTCGGCGAAGAGATAGTGAAATACAAGTGGTATGGATATAAGACAACGGTGCGAGAAAATAGATTGATGGCGTGGAAGAGACTAAAGGCAAACTAAAATAAAGATGGAAGCAAGCAAACATGTAACAGATCTAATAGCAAACGGTGTTTTAGTGCTTAGAAACAAGGCCTAGGGATCATACTTTCACTAGTGAACACTCTCTTATAAATATCTTCTCTTTATGATACTATGCTGAACTACTCTCCGGTTGGACACTCTAATCAATGGTAGGGCTATAACAGCACACCTCAAAGTAAGCCTTTCCCATCTAGAAACCCCACACTATCACCTTGAGTACTAGATGAGTCCAACAAACACCACAATTTCATAAAGACATCCAACTCCAAATATAACTCATAACAAGTATTTGTAATCTCTAGCCTAAGTGCCACCATGGTGTGCACACTGTCAACTTCACACACATGGGGAGAGAAGAGATATATTAAAGCACTTGAGTAGCAAGGTAGATCTATAGATTACAAGCTCATGATCTCAATAAGATCATGCATAGAGAGAGAGAGATGAACACATAGCTACCGGTAGAACCCTTAGCCTCGAGAGAGAACTACTCCCTCCTCATCATGGGAATCAGCAATGGTGATGGAGATGGTGGTGGAGATCGATGGAGATGGCTCCGGGGGCACTTCCCCGTTCTGGCAAGGTGCCGGAACAAAGACTTTTTGTCCCCCGAATTTCCCCTTCGGTGGCGGCGGCGCTGCGGAACTTTTCGTGGATTTCTGATTGATGATTTAGGGTTCTGGTATCGGGAGGCTCTTATAGGCGAAGGAGACAAGGTCGATGGCCGGCCAGGGGGCCCACACCATGCCCTGGTGTGGCCAAGGGAGACACGCATCTAGGGACGGTGTGGCCACCCTATGGCCCCTCTCCGACTCTCCTTCTGGCTCCATGAGTCTTCTGGAAAAATAGTAACTTTGGCTTTTGTCCCGTCCAATTCCAAGAATATTCATTTTCTGACTTCCTGGAACCAAAAACAGCAGAAAACAGGCAACTGGCACTGTGGCATCTTGTTAATAGGTTAGTCCAAGAAATCATATGAAAAGTACTCCAAAGTTGGAACAAAACACAAGAAAGTAGATACAACCAAGCATGGAACATCAAAAATTATAGATACATTTGCAATGTATCAGTCACTTTTGCCCAGCGTCATCCATGCAGAGGCTACGTGAGCCTCTACGGCGCCTGCGTCATCCGACACAGGCATCGTCACCCTTGTCGGCCATGCCTTGGTGGTCCTGGCCTCTGTCCGCTTTGCTCATGCTCTGTGTACAGTGGTCACGTTTTGACTAGCGAGATACCTTCCTTCTCTTGCAAGCTTGATATAAACAGGATCAAGCCTGGTTGATCCGGCCACACCGGTACCTGCATATAAGTTACATAAATCCCGCCGGCATATGACATAAGTCGGCTAGGACTCAGTTAGGCAAACATCCTCAGGTCCGGGTTACTCTGTGATTCGTCCTGCCTTGAGGTGACTCGGCCAGCATTCGCTTTGACCTTGCCGTACCTCGGCTAACTCGGCCATTATACCCCGGCGTGACCCTACCCGGGGGTATCCCCCCAACATTAGTCCTCGAAGCTGGTGCGGTCTTAGCTGCCTTAGCTGCTAAGGCCACAACAGGTTCAATTTCACCGAGCCTTTTGCTCCCTTTTCTGAGTTACATCATATCCCGAATTTCATTGACTATCTTTTCCCTTGGCACATTCCGAGTTTTCACTCGCTGGCCGGGTCATCCCACAGTTATCCGGGTTATTCTTCCTTCTCTCGTACACTTCCCCACGTGGAGGGTAATCATTACTTTGCCTCATTTTAAGGGCCTGCACCAATTACTGCTGCGACATCGCGGTATTCTTTGTTGCACGTCCTTCGTTAACTGTGTCACCACGTCACGTCGTGGGATCTCCTGCGCCCTGTGGCCCATCCTGTGGCTCATTTCTGATTGGTTGATCTGGATTATACATGGCCACACCGTGTGGCTCTTCCGCACAGCACGATCCCACTACCCCTCATGGGCATGGTTAAATAGGGGAGGGGCGCGCCCCTTGGTACATTTCCCCATTCTCGCGCCCCTTTGCCTCTTCTTCTTCTTCCATGATGCCGCGCCGCACCGTGCCTTGCCAGCGCCAAAGATCGCCGCCACTCCTCACAAGATTCTGCACCCCCACGGGTCCGCGTCAGTCCAGGCCACTACCCCCCACCGCCGATAGGGCCAGTGAGGACAGCGACCTAGAGATGACAGAGGAGGAACTCGCTATCGCTGAGCAGGAGATGGAGGAGGATGCGGAGAACGCCGAGCACGGCGCCTGGGCTGGGTCCTAGGTATGCCTGGACGACCTGGACTGGTTGTATCACACGTGCTGTATCCCGGAGGGCGTGGTGGCTCGTCTCACCGCCGAGGAACTTGCTCCCTCACCTAACCCGGGTAAGTTTGTAGTGTTCCTCTCCCACTTCTAATGTGGGTTCGGCCTCCCCGTTAGTGACTTCTTCCATGACTGGCTCAACACCTACGAGCTTCAGCCGCACCATCTTCTAGCGAATGCCATCACCTCCCTTTCTGCTTTCGCTTCCACCGTAGAGGGTTACACTGGATTGTGGCCCACTAAGGAGCTTTGGATCCGTTTTTTTGGTCTCCGCCGGAACGTGATTTCGAATAGAGAGCTTGAACCGGAGGGCAAACAACTCACGCAATTCGGCGATGCTTCCATCTCTCCTCGAAAACAGTCCATCTTTCCCTGAGTCACGGGGCTTGACTCTTGCAAGCGCTGGGCCCGAACCTTCTTTTATGTCAGAAATGGCACAACTGAAGACCTGATCGGGCTGCGCCCCTATGTTCCGGGTCCTCCTAATCCGGATCTCTAGGACCAGATCCCCAAGAAGCCCATCGTCCTGGTGAACCAAGTCAACAAATGGTTCTAGGAGCTGAAGGATCTGGGACTGCGCAACAAGGACGCGATGATCACATTCGTCCGCAACCGGATCTCCCCTCTCCAGAAACGCACTCACAAGCTTTGCCACATGAGTTGGCGCCTTGACCCCAACCGGACCTCCTCATTTGAGTTGAGAAATACCGAGATATTTTGCCGGGTCAAGGCCCTCTTCACCACCAACAAAAAATTCACCGCTGATTGGGAGTGGGGGATCGAGCACTTCTGCCGAGATAGGCTTCCTCCTACGGTAAGTCTCGTGCTCCAATCTTTTTCCGAGTTAAATCATATGTCGGAATTTATTGTATGTTTGATCCCTTCGCATTTTCTTTCTCAGATGTTTCTTCAGCAAAATCTTGAGGATGGCACCGAGCCTTCTCTCAAGTGGGCCAGGATCGAGATGTCCCGGACAAGGAGGAGCCGGATCAGGAGATGTTCCTGCCGTTCCCTGATGCGACCAAGCGACACACCGGTAAATTCTCTTCCATTAGAGATTGTCCTGAGAATGAAGATGATTCCGACGTTGAGGTGATGGAAGCATTTGACGCTGTCCCCCTTTCTTATGCCTTTCCGGCATCAGCTAACCCCGGTGGGCAGATCCATGAAGATCCTCCCCTCGCTACGGGCGAGCCTGTCCCGGTCGTGTCAAAGAAAAGGGGAGCTGCATCTGCTTCTTCTTCCGAACCTTCCAAACCAACGAAGAGAAGAAAGAAGTCCACAGACAAAGCTGCCACCAAGCCTACGAACAAGGCCATAACTCAGAGGGATCGCAAGCCCAAGGAGCCTTTGACCTCAGATGAGTAAGTCATTTCTTCCTTATCCAATTTTCTGCTTCGTGCTTTTCTTCGGTTGTAACTTATTGTTCGTCGTTTGATTCGGCAGGGCTACGGTGGAGGTTCCTTAGAGTGGATCCGGCATTGCCTCGCCGCTCCGACATAGCCCTTCTCCCCCTCATGGCGACGATTCTCGCCCGCTGAGTCCCATTCAAGAGGGTTCAGCGGCTGCTCCGGGTTCTAGCCCAACTCGTCTAGAGGAGAGCAACCTCGGGGCAGGGGGAAATGGCTCTGCCGAGGCAGCAGATGCTCCCATCTCCACTTTGGCTCAGCCATAACCAGCTACCGCTGAGGTGTCTATAGCACCCCCGCCAAGACAAGCACCAGCACCAGCCTCGTCCGAGTCTTCCAAGACTCGGCGAGAAGGCACCAATAGCACCAAGGCTAGCACTAAGGCTAGCACTAAGGCAGCTCCCAAGGCCAAATCCGCGGCCCAGACCTCCACCTCTCAACAGCAGCCCAAGGGCAAGAAAGCTCCGGACGCCACCAGGGCAGCGTCAATCGAAGCTGGACGGCGTACCCTTGCATCCATGCTTTCGAAGAATACCCCTCCGAAGAAGGACGTCTCTGCCGGGTCAGCTGATGCGCAACTTGTCTTGCATACTAGCCCCGCTGTTGCACAAGTTGAAAGGAGGGAGGCCCATGCCAAGGGTTTGGTCGCGCCCCATATGCTTAGTGGAGAGCGCTATCCTCCGACCTTGATCGATTTTGTCAATAACTGGAACAAGGCGGAGTTCATCCACAACGACGATCTCTCGGAGAAATTTGGGCCTGCCGAATTTGCCACGCAGATGAACACAGTCGCTAAGGCTATAAACCTTGCGGGTCGGATGATGGAGGCATGCTACCTTGCTTTTTCTTTAACATGTATTAGTACTTAGTCATATAACCATTAGTCCCCGAGCCTCCGGGGGAGTAACTTGTTACTTGGCCGGATGCTCCTTAGAGAATTAGTGTAGCTCTTTAGTAACTTCGAATATGCACACACCTAGAGCCGGGTTAAGTTCCACTTGGCCCGGATCTTGTACATTTCGAATATGCACACACCTAGAGCCGGGTTAAGTTCCACTTGGCCCGGATTTTGTACACTTTGAATATGCACACACCTAGAGCCGGGTTAAGTTCCACTTGGCCCGGATTTTGTACACTTCGAATATGCACACACCTAGAGCCGGGTTAAGTTCCACTTGGCCCAGATTTTGTACACTTCGAATATGCACACACCTAGAGCCGGGTTAAGTTCCACTTGGCCCGGATTTTGTACACTTCGAATATGCACACACCTAGAGCCGGGTTAAGTTCCACTTGGCCCAGATTTTGTACACTTCAAATATGCACACACCTAGAGCCGGGTTAAGTTCCACTTGGCCCAGATTTTGTACACTTCGAATATGCACATGATCAAATCAACTTTGCTTTTCATAGGTTACCACCAATCGCCGGAGCACTGAGTTTCAATGCCTCTTGGACACACATAAGTCGCTGCGCGTGAAACATTCCACACTTCTCGCTGAGTTCGAGAAAAGGGGTAAGTTCCCTCCTTGGCATTTTTTCCATTTCTCTTTGTCTTTTTCCACCGAACTAATCTGTTACTCGGATTGGGTAGCCGAAGTGGAGGCTGAGAACATCCTTATGAGGAAAAATTTGGACCAAATAAAGGGTAAGTCATTTTTGCTTAATCTTCCTCTGCGCTCTATCTCCTTTTCCTCTTGGCTTGGCAAATATTCATACCTCGGCTTTGCCGGGTCAACAAATTATTTCAGCATCTCTTGAAGATAGTGTGCCCGTGCCTGATATGATGCTGCATTTTCTAGAACAAGCAAGGCAGCATCAGGCCGAACTCAGGAAGAAGGATGATGAGCTCACCCTCCTCCGGACCAAGGATGAAGAAATTGCCAAGCTTAAGGCAGACATGAAAAAACTCCAGGCGCTCCACAAATCCGAACTTGACAAAGCTGGCCAGGATTTCACTGAAGAGCGAGAACGCCTGAACCTCGGAATTACCAAGGATCAAGAATTGCTGAAAGAGGCCGACGCTAAGCTTGAGTCAGTGAATGCTGAACTTGTGCAACTCCGGGAGAGGCGCACAACTGCACCAAGGAGCTGACCCAGATCCACAGCCATATTTCTCATAAATTCTTTTCCTTCAACCGACATTGATCTTTTCGGGTCTACTTCCTTTACTTAATTCACTTGTCTCGTTTTTAGACAAATTTCCGGAGAGTGATGCCATTGCAACCACTGCCGTTGCCAAATTCCGCCAGAAGAGGGTGAAGACCCAGCTGGTCTTGGCGCAGAGATTATTCCCTATGACATAGAGGACTTGCTGGTCAGCTTATCTTCTCGCGTTGAGATTGTGAAGAATTATGGCAAGGATATCCTAGATGTGGCAATCCGGATCTTCAATGCCTTTTGGCCCAAAGAAGATACTCTGGAGGGAGCCACTGCTCTTATTGCCATGCTAATGGAGTGCGAGACCGAGCTTAACCTTTGGAGGGAATCCGCTAGACGCGCCGGAGCTGAAATGGTCCTCCACTATGTGCTCACATGGTATGAAAAGATAAACCTAAAGCTTCTCGAGCGCATGCGTGCAGGATCAAGGTGGTCCACTGACCCGAAATGGATTGCTCGGTGCAAGGCTTGCGCCCATAGCCTCATTCAATATGCCCCCATCCATCAACGGAATGAGGGACCAAGTTTCCTTGGCACTGTCGACGACGAATATGTCGAAGATGGTTCATGTGAGGAATAAGAGGACGAAGCCTCGGATGTCGAAGAGGATGAAGACGAAGCTGAAGCCGAGGCCAGAGCTGCACCTGCTGGCGCCGAGTTACCTCCTCCTGCTGCTCCTTGATTAGAAACACTTTGCAGTTTATCAGATCCCCGGTATGCCGGGTGCAAATGTATTTAAGCACACAAACTATGTTTTGCTACTAAGTTGCTCGTGCCGGATGAACTTGGGCGTAGTCCCCGAGTTTCATTTTCTTGTTCCTCCAATTTCTTGGCTCGGCTCGTGTCTACCTTGGCTCGGTTTTATGACTTACGAGTCCGAGTTTCAAAAATTGACTTAACAATACTGAGAAACTTTAGGACTAGCTCAAAATAACTCAGCGTAATAAAAATAGGGTAAACATAAAGTTAATTAGAATAACAAATGTCGCCTCGATTAAGTTCTTTTCCTTAGTCGTTTTTCATGTGCTACGCAATTCCAAACTTGTTCTCTTGCTTGCCATGAAGCCAAATCTTGTTGGACAACAGCCAATCGAAGAGTTGAGTTTTTGGTGCTCACACACTACTAATCCGGCTTAGGTAGAAGCAACTTACGCCAGCTGACATAAAACAATAAATAACAAACAAAGAAAACAATAAATACCACTAAGGCAGTCCCCGAGTTACTGCTCGAGGTGCCAAGATTTCATTGATAAACTCATTGCCGGCATACATACCGACATATGAGAAGACTCGGATACACACACTTCTTTGCTAAGTGTAGAACGGACGCAGTAGAGCTACATTCCATGGACGCTTAGACTCCTCGCCGGACCTTTCCGCCTTGTTCTTCTCCTGTGGTTTTGCATCGATGAGATAATACGAGTCATTGTGCAATGCTTTGCTCACAATGAATGGCCCTTCCCATGGGGGGGGATAGCTTATGCATGCCAGCAGTACGTTGTACCAACCAGAGCACCAGATCACCTTCCTGAAAGACTCGGGGGTTAACTTTCCGGCTATGATAGCGTAAGAGATTTTGCTGATATATGGCGGATCTGGACAATGCCAATTCTCTCGCTTCTTCCAGCAGATCAACATCATTTTGCTGCGCTTCACGCACTTCGGCTTCTATGTATTGGTGACTCTGGGCGAATCATGCTCTATGTCGGCTGGTAATACAGCTTCTGCCCCATATACCAGAAAGAATGGCGTATATCCTGTTGATCGATTCGGAGTTGTTCTTAAACTCCACAGCACCGCTGGTAGTTCTTCTATCCAGCACCCCGCTGATCTTTGCAGCGGCTCAATGAGCCGGGGTTTTATCCCGGATAACACTAATCCGTTGGATCTTTCCACTTGTCCGTTCGATGCGGGGTGGGCTACCGAGGCGACGTCCAGCCGGATCTTCTTATCTCGGCAGAATCGTGCAAATGCTCCTTTAGCAAAGTTTGTGCCATTATCCGTTATGATACTGTGAGGATAGCCGTATCTCAAGATGATATCTTTGAGGAATGTTACGGCCATAGCTCCATCACATTTTCTTATTAGCTTTACTTCAATCCACTTCGTAAACTTGTCCACCATAACCAAGATATGAGTCATGTTTCCCCTTGCTGGTTTGAACGGGCCATCCATATCCAAACACCATACGGCAAATGGACAGGTAATTGGTATGGTCTTGAGCTCCGACATTGGCATGTGTGTCTTGGTAGCATACCTGTGACAGCCATTGCATTTTCTTACTAGATATTCTGCTTGTTCCAAGGCACTTGGCCAGTAGAACCAATGTCGGAAAGCTTTTGCCACCAAAGCTCTGGATGAGGCGTGATGCCCGCATTCCCCTTGATGTATATCCCAGAGGATGTCAAGCCCTTCTTCCGGGTCAACACATTGCTATAGTCCACTTGTGACACTCCTCTTGTATAGTTCGGCATTGATAATTGTGTACGCCTTTGCGCGCCTCTGAATTTGCCTGGAAAGCACCTCTTCACTGGGAAAAGTTCCATCCTTCAGGAATTGAAATGGGGCAGCGCCCAAGCTGGTATAGCTCGTATTGGAAACACATTCTCATCTACTTCCATTTGCTCCACCGGCATAACCTCGGCTGGATCATGCTGCGTAGTCCCCGGGTTTCCCGAACCACTTCCCACGTCAATGTCCATGGGCACAGCTCCTGACTCCGGATCTGCCGGGATGTAGATTGAGTCGGTTTCTGGGGATGGTCTGATAGATGGTTTTCTGAGGTGTTCCAGTGCTACACCCGGTGGAATTGCTTGTCGGGTTGATCCGAGCTTCGACAATACGTCGGCAGCCTCATTTTCCAGCCGGGGTGCATGGTGAAACTCGCATCCCTTAAAATACCCAGATATCTTTTGCACATGGAATCTGTACAATGCCATGTTTGGATCAAGAGCGTCCCATTGCCCCGAGACTTGCTGAACTACCAAATCCGAGTCGCCAAAGCATTGGATCCGACGTATCCCAATTTCTTTTGCCACTTTGAGCCCATGCACAAGTGCTTCATACTCAGCGACATTGTTTGACACGGCGAAATGGATTTGCAGCACATACTTCAGCTGGTCGTTCTTTGGCGAGGTAAGTACAACTCCGACGCCTAACCTGGTTTTCATCTTTGATCTGTCAAAATTCATTCTCCAGTAGTTCGGATCTGGTAACGGTGGTCGTATTGCATCTCGGCCCCATCCACGAAAAAGTCGGCCACAGCCTAAGACTTGATCGCATCTCTCCTGTCATATTGCGGAGCATAAGGGGCTAGCTCAATTGCCCATTTTGCGATTCATCCGCTTGCATCCTTGTTACTCATTATCTCAGATATGGGGGCTTCACATATCACTTTGATGGGGTGTTCTTCAAAGTAGTGTTTTAGCTTCTTTGCCGACATGTATACACCATATGCCATTTTCTGATAGTGAGGATAGTTTTGCTTTGATGCGGATAATACCTCGCTTAGGTAATAGACTGGCATTTGCACTGACTTACCCTCTTCATCACGCTCTACCACCACCACTGCACTTACAACTCGGTTGGTTGCGGCTATATAGAGCAACATTGGCTCTTTTTATAGTGGAGAGGCTAACACTGGTGTAGAGGCTAACATTTTCTTTAATTGGATGAAGGCTTCATTGGCCTGCGGCGTCCATACGAACTTGTCCACTTTTTTCATTAGTTGATAGAGAGGCAAAGCCTTTTCTCCCATCCGACATACAAACCGACTTAAAGATGCCAGGCACCCAGTGAACTTCTGGACATCGTTAAGACACTTCGACAGTTCCATTCGCTCTATGGCTCAGATTTTCATCGGGTTAACTTCGATACCTCGGCTAGAGACAAGAAATCCGAGTAATTTTCCAGCCGGGACACCGAAGGTACATTTCTCCGGGTTAAGCTTCATCCGGAATCTCCTTAGGTTCGCGAATGTTTGCCTGATATCTTCAAGGAGCGTTTTGCTTTCCTTAGTTTTTATAACCACATCATCTACATATACTTGCACATTTCCACCAATTTGATCGTGCAAACATTTTTGCATACATCTTTGGTACGTTGCCCCCGCATTACGTAAACCAAAAGGCATGGTGCGATGGCAATAAGCCCCATACGGGGTGATAAATGCAGTCTTATTTGATCATTCAAATTCAGAGGTATCTGGTGGAAACCAGAATATGCATCTATGAATGACAACAGTTCATACCCAGCAGTAGAATCTATGACATGATCTATCCTTTGGAAATGGATCTTTTGGAGACGCCTTATTCAGGTTCGTGTAATCGATACACATACGCCAAACCACTTCCACATTCGGATCATCTTTCTTCTTTCCCACAAGCACCAGATTAGATTGCCAATCCGGGTAAAGCACTTCCATGATAAACCCGACTGCGAAGATCCGAGCTATGTCATCCCCAATGACTTTTCTCCTATCTTTGGCGAAGCGGCGGAGAGGTTGCTTCACCGGCTTTGCTCCGGGTCTCACATTCAAAGAGTGCTCGGCCAACTCCCTCGGAACACCTTGCAAGTCCTGTGTGGACCAAGCAAAAATATCCCGATTCTCACGGAGGAAGTTTACGAGCTCGCTTTCCTATTTGTCGTTTAACCCGCACCAATTGTTATGGTGCGCTCTGGGAACAGATCATCAACAGGTACTTTCTTCGTATCCTTCGTTGCTTGAAACGAAATACTTCCATGCGGGTTACTCATCGCCGGCATATACTGCTGCGTGGACTGAGCCAATGCCGCCACTTCCTGTATCTTTCTTTTCTATTGCACAATCACGAGTGACTCGGCTAGGTTAGACCCAGCTGACGCACACTCAATGGAACGTCAGAAATCTCCAGCTATGGTAATTACTCCATTTGGCCCTGGTAACTTCATCTTCAAGTAACTGATGTGACAACTTGCCATGAACTTGTTCAGTGCTGGCCTGCCGAGTAACGCGTGATACGCACTTTCTAAGTTCACAACTTCAAACTCCAAATTTTCGGTTCGGCAATTATCTCGCGTGCCAAACAATACGTCAACCCGGACCTTGCCAATGGGTTCACAGGAAATGCCTAGCACAATACCATGGAAAGTGGTTCTTGTGGTCTGGAGCATGTTCTCCGAGATACCCAACTTGTGCATGGTATCCACATACATGATATTGATGTTGATGCCATTGTCAATCAGCACCTTAGAGAATCTCACATTGATATTTGGCCCGATGAACGTTGGGTCCAGCACCAACGCGTATGAACCAGGACTTGGCATCAGCTTGGGATGATCCTTGATATTCCAAGTAATTTCCTGATCTGACCAAGGCATATACCTCGTCACTGCCGGCATAACTGCGTTCACTTCCATATGTCGGCGCTGCAAACTCTTTCTATCTGTTTCCTCTGTGGTAAACACACAGTAACTCTGGTGATGCTCTCTGTATTCATTTCTCCCTTCATTTCCGGGACACCTTTGATCTGGCTGATGCTGATTTTCCACCTGATACACTGCATCTCTTCTCTCATGGTTTTCATACCTCGGCGGAGGGGGTGGCAACATTAACTGTTGCGTGTTCGCTCCGGAGAGCAATTGCTGCCAGGTAACTCCTGCCGAGGTTGATCATTCCGAGGTGCCTGAGCATTCCCCGAACCACTTTGTTCTATCTTCCTCATCCACTCACATTGCCGAGTCATGTGACCCGCCGGGTTACTCGGATTTGGCATGTGAAATTTACACGGTTGATCCAGCATCGCCTCATAGGTATACCTCGGACGGTCCTTCTTTTCTTGCCACTGTTTCTTCTTCTCTGGCGTCCAAGTTTTCTTGCCATAATTTCTTGGAGTCCATTGTTGCCCTCCAGTTTTCTGACGCTGATTACTCCCTGCTCCAGGTTGATCCTGATTCACAGCAGCAACTTGTTGCGAACTGTATCTGTAATCCGGTCTATCATCTCTTCTCTTACCCTGGTAATCATTTTGCCGGGATGATCTGGCTCCATCTCTCTGGTAGTACTCCTCATTTCCCTCGTTTGACACAAGCCTAGGTTGAGTCGGATCACCCAATGCATATGAATCAGCAATCCGGATCGTCTCTGCCAGTGTAGTTGGCATATCCCTTTGTAGCCTTTGCCACAACATGCTTGCATATCTACACCCTTGCGCAAACCAATCTATTGCCTGTGACTTGATCACACCCTCACATGAGTTTCGCACCGTGCACCAAAGGGTCAAGAACTCCCTGTCTGTTTCATTCGGTCTCTGCTTGCACATTGCTAGGGTCTGTGGCCTATTCGGCCTCTGATACGTGCTCAAGAAGTTTCTTACAAACATTTCTCCAAAATCAATCCAACAGTTGATACTTCCGGGTGGCAAATTATTTAGCCATACCCTTGCTGGCCCCTCCAGCATTTGAGGTACATATCTCACAGCCCATCTCAAGTTGCCTGTAGCAATTTTCACCGCCGTAGCGTAGTTGATCAACCAATCCTACGGCTTTGTGCTACCGTCATATGTTTTCGTGCCTCTGGGTAACTAAAAGTTCGGTACCGGAGGCTCCTTCATGATTCGGGGCCCAAAACACGCCAGACCCGGAGGACCTTGACCCTCAATTTGCTCCGACCTATAAAGCCAATCCAGTTTTAACCTGGCATCATCAGGCATCATGTCCCTGCTTCCCAATCTTGACCCTATCACGTGATAGTCCGGCCTTGGGTATCCTGCGTTCACCATTTCCGAATCACCATCATTATATACGTCTTGCTCTTGTGGAGCACCTATCTATTGCATACCTCGGCCGGCACTTTGCTCTTGCCGTGGTATATTCCGCTGCTGCTGTTTCCCTGCTCCTGCCGAGTTGCGCTGTCCGGCATTGCTGTTTACATCATTTCCTTGACCGGCATTGCCTTGGTCGCGGTTACCTCGGCCAGCCTCACCTCGGCTGACACTTCGTCGATCATCATTTGCCTGCACCGCTTTTCCTTTCCCTGCCCTTGCCGGGTCATATGGGACTATCTGTTTGTTTCTCCTCGCCGAGGTTACCACCTCCTCTCTTCTTGGGTCTCCATGAGGGGATGATGCTGCTCCAGCTGATTTCTCCGGGTTACCTACAGCTGAATGAACAACTTTGGATGCCCTAGCCCTTGCCGGGTTTGCCCTGAGCAACTCTTCATTTTGTCTATTCGTGATCCGAACTAACTCATTGACCCTTTCCTGTTGTCTTTGCCGGGCTTCACCCATCAAACTCTCTAACTCGGATGCAGCTGCATCCGCTGCTCTGAGGTTCTTTGCCGGGGTACAATACTTCGGCAGTCCCACGGACAGAAAGTTCTCTGACTCCTCAACTCTAGTATCAAGCTCTTTGTTCATTTCACTAATGAGGTTTTTTCCCTTTACTTTTACAGCATCTACCTTATTTGCTCTTGCGTACTCACGTAGTGTCATGTTCAACGACTGCTGAGCCGCGGCTATCTTTTTCGCACCCTCTAGTATTTTCTGCCTAGTTTCCTCTAACTCGGCCTGTGCCTGAGCCGGATCTACTGCGGGTGCTATGGGGATCTCTAGGCTATCTATTGCCTGCTGCAACACGTTCTCTGGCCTCTCTAGTGGATGACCTCTACTTTTCCTTGGTGCCTTGGGTGTTACCTCCGGATCTGGTGCCGGATCCTTGCTCGCGCCAGCGCCTGGCGCTGTCATCATTACCTCGGCGCGGTCAGGGGAGCGAGTGATACGCGCCCCGTGAACCGTGCTAAGGGGTGGCTCCCCTCCCTCGACGACGTGCCGCAGGTGAACGCACGACACATCGACAACGACGTAGATCTTGTGCGCGCCAAGCTTGACGAAGAGGCCGTTGCGCGGGAAGGGTCGCTTGCCGAAGCAGCCAGCGTTGTCGCTGACGAAGTCCAGCGCTCCAAAGCGCTGAACAAGCCCGGAGACGATGTGTTCGCCGGTGCCGATGAGGTTTACCGTCCGGATCTTCACTCCGGCTAGCGCTGCTAGCCCCATGGTGGGCACCAACTGTCGTGGTGGTGTCACGGTAGATGTCATGGATAGGCTAAAGGTGGGGACAAGATGCACTAGAGGAATCCAGGGAGGGATAGTGTGGAGATTCCACACACAGATGTTTGTATTTGATTCACTTCCAATGCTTACATGTGCTCCTTGAGCTGTATTGGGGAGAGGAGGAAGAAGGAACTCTCTTACTCTCTCCACTAGCTAGCCCTCACGAACATACTAACCAACTAGAGATCAATCAACTATCCAAAGACCAACCCCTTCTACAGATGCCCTAGCCCTCCTTATATAGGGGTGGCTAGGTCTCTGATTAGGGCATACGTGGAGGCATATTCCAGGGAATATGCCTCTTCCCAAAATAGTAAGCCGACCGGGTTACTTTTGCCCAGCGTCATCCATGCAGAGGCTACGTGAGCCTCTGCGGCGCCCGCGTCATCCGACACAGGCATCGTCACCCTTGTCGGCCACGCCTCGGTGGTCCTAGCCTCTGTCCGCTTCGCTCACGCTCTGTGTACAGTGGTTACCTTTTGACCAGCGAGATACCTTCATTCTCTTGCAAGCTTGATATAACCCGGATCAAGTCTGGTTGATCCGGCCAGACCGGTACCTGCATATAAGTTACATAAATCCTACCGGCATACGACATAAGTCGGCCGGGACTCAGTTAGGCGGACATCCTCGGGTCCGGATTACTCCGTGATTCGGCCTGCCTTGAGGTGACTCGGCTAGCATTCGCTTTGACCTTGCGGTACCTCGACTAACTCGGCCATTATACCCCGGCGTGACCCTACCCGGGGTATCCGCCCAACATAAAGTCCATTATGTTTGCTTTTACTATATTTACAAAACTATAGTGAACACATAGGCGGAATTAATTTAGTTGCTAGGTGGTGTTTTATACACTTTTTCAATTTTTAAACTGTGTTGTTTATTTGAGCAGTGACATGAACCTTACGGAGATTTTTCAACTTTGCCCTCACTTGAACTCATCAGCTCGTATCGAGCTACACCTCGTGCCATTATATATCAGTTAATGCTAATATGTAATGCTTGTTCAGAACGGTTGGTCCATGGAGATATGGTGTGCATATGATGCATGTGTATATGACGTGGTTGTGAAAAATATGCAAGGACGGAGGCAGGATTTGATTATAGGGGGGACGAAGTCTAACCGTGTCCTAGTATGCAGTTAATAATTTTTATGTTGTACAATTGATAAATTATTTAGATGAATAATAATCAATAATCTTATTAATTATGGATGGTTTGATAATATAAAAATCGGTTCAATTTGTCATTATTGGATTGGGAAAATTGGTTATTTACCCAAAAATTCATTGTTCTTGGATTATATACCCAAAGTTGATCAACCATTGGTAAAATACCCATTGCAAGGATTAAATCATTTTTTGATTTACCCAAAAGGAGTTTTCTATAAACTAGACAAACATGAGTTAAAATACTACATACCCCTGGTCCATTTTAATCGTGTTGTGCCGTGCTAGAAAAAAAATCCTTTTGTGGAAAATGGCTCCGATGGCTACCGTCTGATAGCTGATGCAAATGAACCAATAGCACCTCCACTCGTTGGGTGTAACTTTGGCTTGGGAACGATCCATTTTCTCGCTCGCGTTCCTAGACGCGGTTTTAGGCGACAAAAAATTAACAAGTTTTTATCCAAATTTAGCTCAAATTCAAATAGAGTTCGGCGTAGTTTGGAATAAATATAAATACAGAGTAATGTTCGGCATTAAATTAAACATAGTTCGACATAGACTGGAAATACAACATAGTTCGGCCAGATCATGTTGAGCATCTACGTGTTGCTCTTGCGTGTCCATATATGCTCAACCAGATCATCCTGCAGCTATTGATGCACTACCGGGTCTCGGATCTCCCGAAGCATGCGATGAATGCAGCCCACGATGGCGGCACCTGGTGATCAGGCCCGGCAAGGGGTCCCTGTCTATAGTATGGCTCGTTCTGCTCTACCAAATTCACTGGGTCTTTTCTCTCATCCTCAATGATCATGTTGTGCAAGGTCACACAATAGTTCATCACTTTCCACATCTGATCTTTCGACCAGGTCATAGCAGAGAACTGGACAACTGCAAACCTATGTTGAAGCACACCAAATATCTGCTCCCCGTTATTCCTGCAAGCTTCTTGTTCCTTGGCAAAGCGAGAATGCTTGGGAAGCATCGGGCTTGAGATAGTCTTCACAAATATTGTCCATCTTGAATAGATGTCATCTGCAAGATAGTATCTCTCGTTATAGTGGTGCCCATTGATCTCAAAGTCCACAAGGGGAGCATGACCCTTAACAAGCTTGGCAAAGAAATTTGAGGACTGGAGGGATGTTGATGTCGTTGTTCGATCCTGCATGCTAAAGAAGGAGTGCCAAATTTAAAGATCCTATGTAGCAACTACCTCAAGTATCACAGTGCAACCTCCTTTGCGGCCTTTGTACATTCCTTGCCAAGCAAATAGACAGTTCTTCCAGTGCCAATGCATGCAGTCGATGCTTCCAAGCATTCCAGAAAATCCTCTACTTTCATTGACTACGAGGATCCGAGCAGTGTCTTCAGCATTGGGTGTTCTCAAGTATTGTGGCCCAAACACTACAACCAATGCCCCGCAGAACCTATACAAGCAATCAATAGCGGTGGACTCGGTCATGCGGAGATAGTCATCGGCACTGTCACCCAGAGCTCCGTATGCAAGCAACCTTATCGCCACTGTGTCAACACCCGGTTTTTTAATCCCAAATGCATGTTATGCCATACATCGCAATCCCAGAATTACCATTTTTGTGAGACATAACAGATTGGATATCACAGTACATCATCCATTATAAACCATAATAAGGTCTTACACAAATAAAGGATCTCATGATCCAATCTTAGTACAAACAAGTAGCAGAATAAATAGCATAGCGGTAGGCTCCATCTTCAGTGTCACAGGCAATGCTGACGATGGGAGATGATCCTAGTTGTCGTAGCCGTTCTGTTGTCCTTCTTCCAGGTAGTCCTCCTTATAGTCTGGCCACGGGAACAGCAAGGGACAAAGCCATGAGAACTATTTAAGTACTCGCAAACTATCACTAACAAGTAAGGTAGTTCTAGTAGGAGTGCTAAGTTCTAAGTTTATTTGTAAAGTTAAGTTGGAAACCTAAGATGAGTTCAGAAACAAAGAAAGATAAAATAAAGTTTGAAATCACCTAAGTGGAAACTTAGTTGTCATAGTCACAACTTTGTTGTGGTCAAGTCATGTCACAATTTATTTCATAAGTCATTTTTAAAACATCTGACAACGGAACAGTATGGCCACTCCAACTGTCCATAACCGTGGACGCGGCTATTTGAATAGTTTGACACTCTACAGAGGTGGTACACTTTCACCATAATATTCGATACATCTATTAGGGATAACCCTGAATCATCATACTTAGTATGCAGATAATCAAACATAACCTTTCCTTTACACACTCTAGTATAAGCACCTTTCCTATGAGCTTGGCCTCCCAGCCATGGCCATCTGCCATCCTGGGCACTACATAGGTGGACAATATTGAGAGGTAGCCTTATCTCAAACCTCTCCCGCGAGGGAACTAATAATAATACATATAAATTTCCAGCTAAGCCTTACCCAATTCAGGTATTGTGGTTATACAGTAAAATTGGAATGGTATCGCATCCGAACCCAACCATCAGTTTTTATAAAGGGTTAAGGCTCATGCCTCAACATTTTCATCATCATCATAAACCAATTGGTTTTCTCAAAACATGTCAAAACATCTCAATAGAATGACTCATCATTCCAAGGTTTTCATAAGTCATTTTCACCAAGTATTCCC
Organism: Avena insularis; assembly: GCA_023614405.1. Lineage (NCBI taxonomy): Eukaryota > Viridiplantae > Streptophyta > Magnoliopsida > Poales > Poaceae > Avena > Avena insularis. Next base: position 102,563,095 of record CM042684.1, on the reverse strand, counting down.
ATCTAAAGTGATCAAGTTTTTGGTTTAGCTCTAATCCCTAAGTTAAGAGTGTTCACTAATGTGGGATGCTAATCTCAATCTCATGCCATAGAATGACATCTACTTCTAACTAGATAGGCCAAGTTTTATACTCTTTACTATCTATAAACCAAGTAAATGACTTTGGTAAAGTAAAAGAAAGTAAAGCTTGTAAGTAAAACTTGGGGTAGGTATAAGTCAAAAGGTATAATCAAAGCATGCCTAATGCATCTTGCTTGGGTTATATTGCATCTAGTGATGGCTTGCAAGTTTTAGCTTGCCAATAATAGCTTGCCTTGATTGGTGCAGTGGTTGAAATTCTCCTCTTCTTCTTCGGGGTAGAACTCCTCCTCCTCTTAGACTTGGTCGGTACTATCGTCTATAAATACATACGGGATACACAATCACCAAACAATACTTAACTAGTTTTTTTAGCACACTAAGGCACACACTTGATGATCTAGTATCCTCACATTCATCACAAGATTTTAACGATATAGTTTTATTTATTTTATTTGAGAAAAGTAATTTCTACTCATTGAAAAATAACTAAGATTTAATATTCTCCAATTAAAATATGGGATCATGTGGACACATGTCATCACCACATATTCTAATACATGGGAATGTGATTTAAGTGTTGGATCACATTTTATAAATTTTAAGATTAATATTTTAATGATTTAAAGTGACTAGAAATGCCTATATAGCATTATTTTGGTACTAGTCCAAAGTTACTGCATGCAAACTTAAATATTATTACATATTCAGATAGGTATATTCAAATGTGATTTTTGAGAGTTGGAATCAACTCAAAATCTGTTATGGTTGATTTTTAAAAATGTTTGAATGTAGAAAAGTCTCTATTTTGTTATTTTTTGCTATATGTGATCTATAACTCTAATTGATTTAAATCCAACGGGCTTGGATAGAGATTTAAATTATCTTTCCAACAAAATTGAAATCATTCAATTTGGTTAAGTAAATCTTTCTGAAATAATTTTTAAACTAGTGGATAGAAACTAGATTAAGTCTAAATAGAAAAATCTAAATTTGAATTCTACGGCCAGCGCAGGAACACTAATGGGCCGGCCCAGTCACACTCCGCGGCACAGAGAACAGCTGACAGGAGGGTCCCGCATGTCAGCGGCTCTTCAAACACGAAGCGGTACGGGGCGATGTGGGTCGCACGATTAGAACTACGATCAACGGCTGTGGCTCGTCGTCGACGACGGACAGGTCGTCGGCGAGATGGAACCCTAGCGGCTCGGTGGGGTTGCAGTGGGGGCATACCAGGGCTCTAGCTAGTGTGGCGATGGGAGCGATCGAACGAGGAGACGACGGTGGACTCAGGCGAGGTCACGACAGCTCCTGGGGTGGATGAAATCATCGGGCCCCTTTCTTCTCTGCTACGGCGAACTCCGACACAATTCCGGCGAACGGCTACTCGAGCGGCTCCGGCTAACGGTGGGGAAGGATAAGTGGTGAGAGGGGAGCTAAGTGGTGTGAGGAATTGGTGCTGGGGAGGGCTCCTTATATAGGCTCGACGAGGGGACCGTGCGGGCGACGGTGAGCTCATCGGTGACGATGATACAGGGCGCTAGAGGCATGGGCAGGGTAGGCGGATGGTAGCTTGCCTCCTGGCAGTCAGCTACAACGTGATGGCGATGCTAGGGCGGTGGCATGCGGTCGGGAAAGGCTGGCGCTCTGCGCGGCAGAGGCGGTGCTCGACGCGTTTCACGGCTGCTACTGGTCGCGTGGCGGGAAGAGGGCATGTCTAGGGAGGTGTTGGGGTTATGGCGGAGCGGCGCACGTGAGCTGAAGGCAAGGTGCGGCTTGTGCGGGCTTGTCGGGGACGGTGCTCTGGCGTGAGCTGGGCACGGTGCAGAGGCGGTGGGCATGAGCTGTCCTCGGTGGTCCAGGGGCTGGCAACGCTCGGGGAAGGGACCGTGGGCGGCGGTAGGGTTTGGCGGAGCTAGGGCATGCTGGATTGCCGCTGCATGGTCGCTGGTGTGTTGCCCGCATTTGGTCGGTGACGACCATATTTGGGCAGCGCGCCACTGTTGCTAGCGGTGAAGGGGGAGCTGATCTAGGCTAGGGTAGATGCTAGGGGGACAGGGGATTAAGTGGGAGACCAAATTGGTCGATGACCACTGTGGAAACAATGAAGCTAATCTAGTTCTGGTTTAGTGCCTACCATGTGTTCAACAGAATGGCCGCAAGAAGGATAATTTTGAATTTTGGATTCAAAATTTTTGAGTGTTCTCCACTTAAGCTTGAGATTCTATGCCTGTTTGGAAAGGTCAAGGGGAAATCATTTGAGTGGTTTTTGAAAAGGTGTGATCTATGTATATGACTTGAATTCCATTTTCAAATGCCAATTAAAAATTAGTGTTTAAATGTTTTTGTAAGATTTCAAAGTTTGCCTTGGTAGATCATTACTTGTACTAGCAAGGGGTGCAAAGAGTTAGAATTGTTTCTGTTAAGAATTGACTTCTAGGAACACCTAAAGTGACCTAGTGGATTAAAATGGCAAAAGTGACCATTTGCCTTTATTACTTCCAATTGATTTCTTTTTATTTGGATTTTGCTTGGGAATGATCTAGATGATGTGGAATTCACCTTAGAATCATTTTAAAACCATTAGAACAAACAAACATGGAAATTCAAAACAATTCCATATTAATGCAACACACATATACATGCTTAATTGTTTTAATAATAAAAAGTTTGTGTTAACCCTAAATTGGGTGATTTGAATCTTGATTAACCTTGATCAAAGTTTTGTGATGTTACAAACCTTCCCCCCTTAAACAAAATCTCGTCCCGAGATTTAAGAAAGAAAACTAGGAACTAAAGAGATCTGGGAACTCAGTCCTAATGTAATGTTCTCGCTCCCAAGTGGCTTCTTCTTCGGTATGGTTGCTCCATTGGATCTTGAGAAATTTGATACTCTGGTCCCTGGTGGTTCTGTAAGCTTCCTCCAAGATACGGATGGGCACTTCACGATACGTCAGATCCTTGTTGATATCAACGGCTCGGTGATCGATGTTCTTAAAAACTTCGGTCTTCTCCGGCACTTCTAGACATTTGCGAAGTAACGAGATATGGAACACATTGTGGATGGCAGCCATCTCCTCTGGTAGTTCCAGTTGATATGATACTTATCCTCGACGATTCATAATCTTGAAGGGTCCGATATATCTGGGGGCTAACTTTCCTTTCAGACTAAAACGCTGTTTCCCTTCAATGGTGAAACTTTTAGATACACAAAATCTCCAACATTGAAAGTCATGTCTCTACGTCTCTTGTCAGCATAACTCTTCTGTCTGGATTGGGCGGTCTTGAGGTGCTCACGGACTTTGTGAACCTTCTCTTCGGCTTCTCGTAGGATGTCGGGTCCAAAAATCTGACTCTCTCCTACTTGCGACCAATTCAAAGGGGTACAACACTTTCTTCCATATAAGAACTCAAATGGGGCCATTTGCAAACTGGCTTGATAACTGTTGTTGTATGAGAATTCTACAAAAGGCAGATAATCTTCCCATTTTGATCCATACTCGAGCACACAAGCTCTCAACATATGTTCTAAGATTTGGTTAACTCTTTCAGTCTGTCCATCGGTTTGCGGGTGATAAGCTTTGCTAAAATTCAACTTGGTTCCTAATCCTTCTTGAACTTTCTGCCAAAATCTCGAGGTGAATTGGGTTCCTCGATTCGACACTATGGTCTTGGGGGTTCCATGCAGACTAACAATTCTATCAATGTACAACTCTACTAGCTTCGAACTCTGGTAGGTTGTCTTGAGAGGTATAAAATGGGCTACCTTGGATAGTCTATCAATGATGACCCAAATAGAGTCATTTCCCCTACTAGAAGTAGGCAAACCGGTGATAAAGTCCATTCCGACGGAATCCCATTTCCATTCTGGAACCTGCAATGGTAGCAACAGTCATGCGGGTCTCTGATGTTCCGCTTTGACTCTCTGACAGATATCACACTTGGCGATGTAGCTTCCGATTTCTCTCTTCATCTTGTGCCACCAAAATTGCTCTTTGAAATCCTGATACATCTTCGTTCCTCCGGGGTGGATAGAATAAAGAGTATCATGAGCTTCTTGCATGATAACTTGCTTTAGATCCGAATCTGCTGGCACACAGATATGTCCTTTGTACCACAGAACTCCTTCTTCGTCTTCGGTGAATCCAGGTACCTTTCCTGTACCAATACGACGCTTGATTCCATCGATACTTGCATTTCCCTTCTAGGCTTCCTTGATTTGACTGATCAAAGTGGGTTGAAGTTCAATGCTAGCTAAAAATCCTTTCCTAACTAGCTCAGTTCTAAACTGCTCCAACTCTTCATGCAAACTTGGTTGCTTCTCCTTGATCATGGTGTTTAACCTACACGGCAATCGGCTAAGAGCATCCGCTACCACATTGGCTTTGCAGGGGTGATAGTGAATGTAAAGGTCATAATCCTTGATTAACTCTATCCATCTACTTTGCCTCATATTCAGCTCCTTCTGAGTGAAGATATACTTCAGGCTCTTGTGATCTGAATAAATCTCACAGCGATTACCCATAAGATAATGACGCCATGTCTTAAAGGCTAAAACTACGGCTGCTAGTTCAAGATCATGGGTGGGGTAGTTCTGCTCATGCTGCTTCAGTTGTCGAGACAGATATGCGATGACTTTGCCTTCTTGCATCAACACACATCCAAGACCAATCTTGGATGCATCACAATACACATCAAACGGCTTCTTGATATCTGGCATGATCAATATTGGGGCTGAAATCAATCTCTTCTTGAGCTCTTAGAAACGTGCTTCACATTTGTCAGTCCAGTCCAACTTCTTGTCCTTCTTCAACAATTGGGTCATAGGTCTTGCGATGCTCGAAAATCCTTCTACGAACTTGCGGTAATATCCCGCTAATCCGAGAAATGCACAGACTTGGTTTTGAGTGGTTGGGGCTTCCCATTCTTCGACATTATTGATCTTGGTGGGATCAACAGCGACTCCTCCGACAGACACAATATGCCCGAGGAATCCTACTTCTTTCAGCCAAAACTCACATTTTCTAAACTTGGCATACAACTGATGCTCTCTAAGGGTTTCAAGAATGATTCTTAGATGTTGCTCATGGTCTTCTTCTGACTTGGAGTAGATAAGGATATCGTCGATAAACACAATGACAAACTTATCTAGAAAATCCATAAAGATCTTATTCATGAGATTCATGAAATAAGCGGGGGCATTAGTTAATCCAAAAGACATGACCGTATACTCATATAATCCATATCGGGTGGTAAAGGCAGTCTTTGGAATATCCGTTGCACGAATCTTAAGTTGGTGATAATCAGTCCTAAGGTCAATCTTAGAGAACACTCTGGCACCAGTCAACTGATCAAATAGATCCTCTATCTTTGGCAAGGGGTACTTATTCTTGATGGTGACGTCATTCAGCTTCATGTAATCTGTGCACAAACGGTTGCCTCCATCTTTCTTGTCAACGAACAATACGGGCGATCGCCATGGCGATGCGCTTGGTTGAATCAAGTCTTTCTCCAGTATAGCATCTAGTTGCTTCTTCAGTTCCACTAACTCTGATGGGTTCATGCTATAGCGTCTCTGAGCTATGGGTCCGGTTCCAGGGATTAGTTCAATAATGAACTCGATATCTTGATCCGGGGGCATACTAGGTAATTCATCTGGGAATACGTCAGGGTATTCATAGACTACTCTGACTTGGTCTATGGTGGGTAGGGCTAGACTCTTGTTGCACTTGAATTGACGGGGCAAGGTTTCAGATATATGCTCTATTGATATCCCAGAGCTACTGGTCATGGTGATGGCTTTCTTGGAGAATATCATTTTGCGGCCCGAAAGTTGGGGTGTACAGGCAACACGGTACCCAAGTTCCCTGAAATCAGCCGGGGTGACTACAGTTGGTGTGCCAAATACTCAGAGGGTATTTTTTGGCATGAATTCAACTTTACGTTTCAATACAAAAAATCAGGCTAACGGCCGTCAAGTTGGGCCCCCCCTGTCAGTTCTCGCCGTTATGTCGCTCCCGTCGCTTAGGCGGGGTGGCTTTCAAGTAGGCTTGCAGCGTTGGCACAATGGATAGGACAACACCCCCTACCCAGTGTATTGACGTGACAAAACAGGGCACATGTATTGGTGTTATAATTATTTTGTGTTTACTCAGAAGCTGGAACGGCCACCGCCACGCGTCTCTCCTTGGACTTCCGTCCCAATCGTTAACCACTACCTTAAAAGCACATTGATGGTTCCACCGTTCCCCTGCCTCACAGAAACCACTCTTCTTCTTCCTGTCATCTACTATCTTCTTCCCGTCTTCTCCTTGTCACCATGGAAGATCTACGCACTTTAGAGACAAGCTTCACTACCCATGACAATAAGAAGATAGACGTTGTCTACACCAACGAGAAGGAGATAGTGGTGCGTGTCCTGAGGATGTACGAGGGTTGACTTGGGATAGACGAGGACAAGTTTGTGGGATTGGACCTAAAGTACACCCCGGAGAACCCATATGAAGGGAGTGAAGTCGCCGTCGTTCAACTGGCCATGCAGAAACACGTCCTCGTCTACCACCTCTCCCGGTTTGTAGATATGCTCTCTGTAGCTAACCGCTTTTAGGGTTTTCTACTCTTGTTCTTTATCCACTTGCTCATCTTGCAACTACTGGATTTTATTTAGGACCAAATAAATTAGGGTTTGCCTATGTCTCAATCGACTGAGATTTTCTTCAGTCTCAATCACCTAAGAAAAGTGCAACCATAGTTAAAAGAAATGTGCAACTTATTCAGTCGACTGAGAAATAGCAAAACCGAATAAATTATGACAATACAATGTTGAGAGTCTTGATCTTGTATTTACTAAACTTTTCAAAATTATATTGAGATGATGATCTTGCATTGACAAAATATTTGTAGTTACAAATTTTGGCGATGACAAACTACATACTTTCAGACAGGAAATGTCCGGCGTTGCGCCAGTTCCTTGTAGAAAAGGGAATTGTTTTCTGCACTGTCAATAAACAACTGATTTTTCAAAATTGTATCAAGAGGAAATTATAATTCCCGCGCACAAGTGGATCGATATTCAGAGTCTTGTCAAGATCCTAGGGGGATGGAGGAAGGATGGAATGGCATCACTCGTAACTAGAATCCTCGATGAGTTGTACGACAAAATGAAGGAAGATTTCCCTACGGATAGGCACAATTTCTGGGACGAGTGGCCATTGTGTGATATAAACCTGAAGTATGCAGCCATAGATGCTTACGTGACCTACCAGCTGTACAAGAAGATCCATTTTTTTCTACGTTACCTCGTGTTTTGCCCTATTTGCAAGAGGGAAGACGAGCTTAGGAGAGACCTTTGTAGAAAATGCAGAATAGCTGAGTTTGAAGCTGCATATGCAAAGAAATTGGCTGCATCACGCGGGTGAGAGGCTGCGAAGAGAGCTTGGTGAAGAGAAGGGTGAAGCAAGAGAGAGGTCGCAGCTGAAGCGGCAAACAGAGAGGCAGCATCTTCTAGCAGCAACAATCAGGCCTGTGATGCACCGCTAATTGTGCTGCAGGACGTTGAAGATAGGGAAGCCAAGTCAGATGCCAGGTGGGACAAAGCAGTTCGTGAGCTGTGGAGTACCTGGAATGGTCGCAGTTTGTCGCCTAGGAACAATGGCAAGCGCCTTAAGTGGTCTGATGAGGAGTGAATTAAATTTTACTTATCAGTGTTATGTTTCTGTTTTGTGGAACTCAGTTAGCTTTCCAAGATGTCTAGCGCCTCAAGTGATACTAGTAAAATAAATTTAACCCTCGTTGTGTTATGTTTATGTATGTGTCTTGTAGCTTGTCAAGATGGTAGCTTCTTAACTGGCAGTTTGAAAGAGTGCCATTTTCCTCTCTTGCTAAACAGATATGTTTCATTTTGCCCAAATTGGTAGCAAATCTAGAGAAGATTCTCACTTCGATATTTCGTTTCCTTTTGGACCTCTTTTTGCCTCCGATCAGGTAGCAAATCTAGAGCAGCAAATCACACCAGGCAGAATATATTCATTCAGAAAACAAAACAAGTGTAGATATAGCTGTGCGCAGCTAAATAGGATATAGCGATAGAAAGTAGGTTGCTTAACGAGGTTCGATGCATTCAGCCAGAAATAGGATATAGCCAGGAGACGGGGGCCTCCTCGCCGGCGGCCTCGGAGGCGGCGATGGCCACCTTATCCTCCTCGGTCATCGCCGGCGCGGACGGGGTATTCTCGGGAGTTTGCGGATGCTGGTGGGACAGTGGAGAGGGTTGCGTGGGGAGAGTGAGCAAGAGTGGGAGTGGGTGTGCGGAGAGGGGCTCTATAGTTAAGGTGGATGGAAGCAAGGCACGTTTCCTTGCACCACCGCACAACGCGCCGTGCTGTCTACTGCACCGTGCACCACGACATGCGCACGGTACACCCCGTTTTTTTCCCGGGCCATGCATGGCAGTTCTGTATTGAGCCGCATGCAAAGGGCGCATACACAATTTCTATGTACGAAGTTTGACACGGCCCTAAAATTGGTGTAGTTAAAAGTGGAAATGTAGAGGGGAAGGTAGGTGGCTGTATGGCGAGATTTGTGGGGTTGTGCTAGATCGGGTAGAGGGATGTGTTGATGAAGGCAAAGACGTTAGGTCTCGTCGAGCTCAGCTCTTCGGTCTCCAGCTAGCGCATGCAAGCTTCTTACGGTCGGGCCCAGTTGGAAGTGAGATTGAGAGCCGCTGCGTAAAAAATGGGATATGTCTTATTAAAATCAAGTGGCAATAAATTGCAGCTGTCCATCGACGACCGCGCACTCGATGACGCATGCGTTGTGGCATAGTAGTAGAAGTAGTAGGATTTTTAGACTTGATTAAACATGACATGACCGCTCGATGACTTTTTCCATGGACGGCATCGTGTTCCTTCTTGTAGATGTCTCGCTGAGGGAGACGTCCGTGTTGTCTCATGCTAGGGCCATGTTGTACTGTGAAGGGCACGACGTGTGCAACGATCATCGTTGGATCGCACAGAATCAACGGTTGGTGTGCACTATCCGCGTGACAACTGTGATAACCAATCAGGGAGTAGCCGACAGGGTGAGCACATGTTTGTGCTTCTACGAAAGATAGAGAGGGGGGGGCAAAACTGAGTAGTACCACATAAAACCAAGGGCGATACTGAGTAGTATAAAAATGGAAAGTGAGTGTCTTGTACAATGAAATACATCATGGCATACATCAAATTATGCCAAGATAGATCCACTAGAGTTCATTGGATGTGTGTTCTTCTCATAAACCACGTAAGGATCCACTAGATTTCATTGCATGTGTGTTCTTCTCATAGACCACACATGGATCTACCAGTGTCATTGCATGTCTACTCTTTTCATTAACCACAGTTAGAGTCATCGCATGTCTGCTTTTTTCATGAACCATAGTTAGAGTCATTGCATGTGTGTTCTTCTCACAAACCATATAATGAACCACACCCAGTGTCATTGCATGTGTGTTCTTCTCATAGACCACACATGGATCCACCAGTGTCATCGCATGTCTTCTCTTTTCATGAACCACAGTTAGAGTCATTTCATGTGTGTTCTTCTCATGAACCACAACTAGAGTCATTGCATGTGTGTTCTTCTCACAAACCATATCATGAACGACACCCAGTGTCATTGCATGTGTGTTCTTCTCATTAAGCACACATGGATCCACCAGTGCCATTGCATGTCTGCTCTTTTCATGAACCACAGTTAGAGTCATTGCATGTCTGTTCTTTTCACAAACCACATATCACCAGTGTCATTGCATGTGTGTTCTTCCCACAGACCACACATGGATCCACCAGTGTCATTGCATGTGTGTCCTTCTCACAAACCACATATGGATCCACCGGTGTCATTGCATGCGTGTTCTTCCCACAGACCACACATGGATCCACCGGTGTCATTGCATGTGTGTTCTTCTCACAGACCACGTAAGGATCCACCAGTGTCATTGCATGTGTGTTCCTCTCATAGACCACACATGGATCCACCGGTGTCATTGCATGTCTGCTCTTTTCATGAACCACAGTTAGAGTCATCGCATGTCTGCTCTTTTCATTAACCACGGTTAGAGTCATCGCATGTATGATCTTTACATGAACCACAGCTAGAGTCATTGCATGAGTGTTCTTCTCACAAAACATATCATGAACCACACCCAGTGTCATTGCATGTGTGTTCTTCTCATTAACCACACATGGATCCACCAGTGTCATTGCATGTCTGCTCGTTTCATTAACCACAGTTAGAGCCATTGCATGTCTGTTCTTTTCACAAACCACATATCACCAGTGTCATTGCATGTGTGTTCTTCCCACAGACCACACATGGATCGACCAGTGTCATTGCATGTGTGTTCTTCCCATGAACCACACATGGATCCACCAGTGTCATTGCATGTCTACTCTTTTCATGAACCACTGTTAGAGTCATTGCATGTCTGTTCTTTTCACAAACCACATATCACCAGTGTCATTGCATGTGTGTTCTTCCCACAGACCACACATGGATCCACCAGTGTCATTACATGTGTGTTCTTCCCATGAACCACACATGGATCCACCAGTGTGATTGCATGTGTGTTCTTTTCACAGACCACATATGGATCCACCAGTGTCATTGCATGTGTGTTATTCTCACAAACCACGTAAGGATCCACCGGTGTCATTGCATGTGTGTTCTTCTCATTAACCAGACATGGATCCACCTGTGTCATTGGATGTCTGCTCTTTTCATGAACCACAGTTAGAGTCATCGCATGTCTACTCTTTTCATGAACCACAGCTAGAGTCATTGCATGTGTGTTCTTCTCACAAACCACATATTACCAGTGTCATTGCATGTGTGTTCTTCCCACAGACCACACATGGATCCACCAGTGTCATTGCATGTGTGTTCTTCCCATGAACCACACATGGATCCACCAGTGTCATTGCATGTGTGTTCTTTTCACAGACCACATATGGATCCACCAGTGTCATTGCATGTGTGTTATTCTCACAAACCACGTAAGGATCCACCGGTGTCATTGCATGTGTGTTCCTCTCATAGACCACACATGGACCCACCGGTGTCATCCCATGTCTGCTCTTTTCATTAACCACAGTTAGAGTCATCGCATGTCTGCTCTTTTCATGAACCACAGCTAGAGTCATTGCATGTGTGTTCTTCTCACAAAACATATCATGAACCACACCTAGTGTCATTGCATGTGTGTTCTTCTCATTAACCACACATGGATCCACCAGTGTCATTGCATGTCTGCTCTTTTCATTAACCATAGTTAGAGTCATTGCATGTCTCTTCTTTTCACTAACCACATATCACCAGTGGCATTGCATATGTGTTGTTCCCACAGACCACACATGGATCCACCAGTGTTATTGGATGCGTGTTCTTCTGATGAACCGCACATGGATCCACCAGTGTCATTGCATGTCTGCTCTTTTCATGAACCCAGTTAGAGTCATTGCATGTCTTTTCTTTTCACAAACCACATATCACCAGTGTCATTGCATGTGTGTTCTTCCCACAGACCACACATGGATCCACTAGTGTCATTGCATGTGTGTTCTTCCCATGAGCCACACATGGATCCACCAGTGTCATTGCAGGTGTGTTCTTTTCACAGACCACATATGGATCCACCAGTGTCATTGCATGTGTGTTATTCTCATAAACCGCGTAAGGATCCACCGGTGTCATTGCATGTGTGTTCCTCTCATAGACCACACATGGATCCACCGGTGTCATTGCATGTCTGCTCTTTTCATGAACCATAGCTAGAGTCATTGCATGTGTGTTCTTCTCACAAACCACATATCACCAGTGTCATTGCATGTGTGTTCTTCCCACAAACCACACATGGATCCACCAGTGTCATTGCATGTGTGTTCTTCCCATGAACCACACATGGATCCACCAGTGTTATCGCATGTGTGTTCTTTTCACATACCACATATGGATCCACCAGTGTCATTGCATGTGTGTTATTCTCACAAACCACGTAAGGATCCACCGGTGTAATTGCATGTGTGTTCCTCTCATAGACCACACATGGATCCACCAGTGTCATCACATGTCTGCTCTTTTCATGAACCATAGTTAGAGTCATCGCATGTCTGCTCGTCTCATGAACCACAGCTAGAGTCATTGCATGCGTGTTATTCTCACAAACCACGTAAGGATCCACCGGTGTCATTGCATGTGTGTTCTTCTCATTAACCAGACATGGATCCACCTGTGTCATTGGATGTCTGCTCTTTTCATGAACCACAGTTAGAGTCATCGCATGTCTGCTCTTTTCATGAACCACAGCTAGAGTCATTGCATGTGTGTTCTTCTCACAAACCACATATTACCAGTGTCATTGCATGTGTGTTCTTCCCACAGACCACACATGGATCCACCAGTGTCATTGCATGTGTGTTATTCCCATGAACCACACATGGATCCACCAGTGTCATTGCATGTGTGTTCTTTTCACAGACCACATATGGATCCACCAGTGTCATTGCATGTGTGTTATTCTCACAAACCACGTAAGGATCCACCGGTGTCATTGCATGTGTGTTCCTTTCATAGACCACACATGGACCCACCGGTGTCATCGCATGTCTGCTCTTTTCATAAACCACAGCTAGAGTCATTGCATGTGTGTTCTTCTCACAAACCATATGATGAACCACACCCAGTGTCATTGCATGTGTGTTCTTCTCATTAACCACACATGGATCCACCAGTGTCATTGCATGTCTGCTCTTTTCATTAACCATAGTTAGAGTCATTGCATGTCTCTTCTTTTCACTAACCACATATCACCAGTGGCATTGCATGTGTGTTGTTCCCACAGACCACACATGGATCCACCAGTGTCATTGGATGTGTGTTCTTCTGATGAACCGCACATGGATCCACCAGTGTCATTGCATGTCTGCTCTTTTCATGAACCCAGTTAGAGTCATTGCATGTCTTTTCTTTTCACAAACCACATATCATTGCATGTGTCATTGCATGTGTTCTTCCCCCAGACCACACATGGATCCACTAGTGTCATTGCATGTGTGTTCTTCCCATGAGCCACACATGGATCCACCAGTGTCATTGCATGTGTGTTCTTTTCACAGACCACATATGGATCCACCAGTGTCATTGCATGTGTGTTATTCTCAGAAACCACGTAAGGATCCACCGGTGTCATTGCATGTGTGTTCCTCTCATAGAGCACACATGGATCCACCGGTGTCATCACATGTCTGCTCTTTTCATGAACCACAGTTAGAGTCATCGCATGTCAGCTCTTTTCATGAACCACAGCTAGAGTCATTGCATGTTTGTTCTTCTCAGAAACCACATATCACCAGTGTCATTGCATGTGTGTTCTTCCCACAGACCACACATGGATCCACCAGTGTCATTGCATGTGTGTTCTTCCCATGAACCACACATGGATCCACCAGTGTCATTGCAGGTGTGTTCTTTTCACAGACCACATATGGATCCACCAGTGTCATTGCATGTGTGTTATTCTCACAAACCGCGTAAGGATCCACCGGTGTCATTGCATGTGTGTTCCTCTCATAGACCACACATGGATCCACCGGTGTCATTGCATGTCTGCTCTTTTCGTGAACCACAGCTAGAGTCATTGCATGCGTGTTGTTCTCACAAACCATATCATGAACCACACCCAGTGTCATTGCATGTGTGTTATTCTCATTAACCACACATGGACCCACCGGTGTCATTGCATGTCTGCTCTTTTCATAAACCACAGTTAGAGTCATTGCATGTATGTTCTTTTCACAAACCACATATCACCAGTGTCATTGCATGTGTGTTCTTCCCACAGACCACACATGGATCCACCAGTATCAATGCATGTGTGTTCTTCCCATGAACCACACATGGATCCACCAGTGTCATTGCATGTGTGTTCTTTTCACAGACCATATATGGATCCACCAATGTCATTGCATGTGTGTTATTCTCACAAACCACGTAAGGATCCATCGGTGTCATTGCATGTGTGTTCTTCTCATAGACCACACATGGATCCATCGGTGTCATTGCATGTCTACTCTTTTCATGAACCACAGTTAGAGTCATCGCATGTCTGCTCTTCTCATGAACCACAGCTAGAGTCATTGCATGTCTGTTCTTTTCACAAACCACATATCACCAGTGTCATTGCATGGGTGTTCTTCCCATAGACCACACATGGATCCACCAGTGTCATTGCATGTGTGTTCTTCCCATGAACCACACATGGATCCACCAGTGTCATTGCATGTGTGTTCTTTTCATAGACCACATATGAATCCACCAGTGTCATTGCATGTGTGTTATTCTCACAACCCACATAAGGATCCAGCGGTGTCATTGCATGTGCGTTCCTCTCATAGACCACACATGGATCCACCGGTGTCATCGCATGTCTGCTCTTCTCATGAACCACAGCTAGAGTCATTGCATGCGTGTTGTTCTCACAAACCATATCATGAACCACACCCAGTGTCATTGCATGTGTGTGCTTCTCATTAACCATAGATGGATCCACCTTGCATGTGTGCTCTTTTCATTAACCACAGTTAGAGTCATTGCATGTCTGTTCTTTTCACAAACCACATATCACCAGTGTCATTGCATGTGTGTTCTTCCCACAGACCAAACATGGATCCACCAGTGTCAATGCATGTGTGTTCTTCCCATGAACCACACATGGATCCACCAGTGTCATTGCATGTGTGTTATTTTCACAGACCATATATGGATGCACCAGTGTCATTGCATGTGTGTTATTCTCACAAACCACGTAAGGATCCATCGGTGTCATTGCATGTGTGTTCTTCTCATAGACCACACATGGATCCATCGGTGTCATTGCATGTCTGCTCTTTTCATGAACCACAATTAGAGTCATCGCATGTCTGCTCTTCTCATGAACCACAGCTAGAGTCATTGCATGTGTGTTATTCTCACAAACCATATCATGAACCACACCTAGTGCCATTGCATGTGTGTTCTTCTCATTAACCACATATGGATCCACCAGAGTCATTGCATGTCTCCTCTTCTCATGAACCACAGCTAGAGTCATTGTATGTCTGTTCTTTTCACAAACCACATATCACCAGTGTCATTGCATGTGTGTTCTTCCCACTGACCACACATGGATCCACCAGTGTCATTGCATGTGTGTTCTTCCCATGAACCACACATGGATCCACCAGTGTCATTGCATGTGTGTTCTTTTCACAGACCACATATGGATCCGCTAGTGTCATTGCATGTGTGTTATTCTCACAAACCACGTAAGGATCCATCGGTGTCATTGCATGTGTGTTCCTCTCATAGACCACACATGGATCCACCGGTGGCATCGCATGTCTGCTCTTCTCATGAACCACAGTTAGAGTCATCGCACGTTTGCTCTTTTCATGAACCACAGCTAGAGTCATTGCATGTGTGTTCTTCTCACAAACCATATCATGAACCACACCTAGTGTCATTGCATGTGTGTTCTTCTCATTAACCACACATGGATCCACCAGTGTCATTGCATGTCTGCTCTTTTCATTAACCACATCTAGAGTCATTGCATGTCTGTTCTTTTCACAAACCACATATCACCAGTGTCATTGCCTGTGTGTTCTTCCCACAGACCACACATGGATCCACCAGTGTAATTGCATGTGTGTTCTTCCCATGAACCACACATGGATCCACCAGTGTCATTGCATGCTCTTTTCATGACCCATAGCTAGAGTCATTGCATGTGTGTTCTTCTCACAAACCACATATCACAGTGTCATTGCATGTGTTCTTCCCATGAACCACACATGGATCCACCAGTGTCATTGCATGTGTGTTCTTCCCATGAACCACACATGGATCCACTAGTGTCATTGCATGTGTGTTCTTTTCACAGACCACATATGGATCCACCAGTGTCATTGCATGTGTGTTATTCTCACAAACCACGTAAGGATCCACCGGTGTAATTGCATGTGTGTTCCTCTCATAGACCAGACATGGATCCACCGGTGTCATCACATGTCTGCTCTTTTCATGAACCACAGTTAGAGTCATCGCATGTCTGCTCGTCTCATGAACCACAGCTAGAGTCATTGCATGTGTGTTCTTCTCACAAACCATATCATGAACCACACCCAGTGTCATTGCATGTGTGTTCTTCTCATTAACCACACATGGATCCACCAGTGTCATTACATGTCTGCTCTTCTCATTAACCACAGCTAGAGTCATTGCATGTCTATTCTTTTCACAAACCACATGTCACTAGTGTCATTGCATGTGTGTTCTTCCCACAGACCACACATGGATCCACAAGTTTCATTGCATGTGTGTTCTTCCCATGAACCACACATGGATCCACCAGTGTCATTGCATGTGTGTTCTTCCCATAGACCACACATGGATCCACCAGTGTCATTGCATGTGTGTTCTTCCCATGAACCACATAAGGATCCACCGGTGTCATTGCATGTGCGTTCGTCTCATAGACCACACATGGATCCACCGGTGTCATCGCATGTCTGCTCTTTTCATGAACCACAATTAGAGTCATCGCATGTCTGCTCTTCTCATGAACCACAGCTAGAGTCATTGCATGCGTGTTGTTCTCACAAACCATATCATGAACCACACCCAGTGTCATTGCATGTGTGTGCTTCTCATTAACCACAGATGGATCCACCTTGCATGTGTGCTCTTTTTATTAACCACAGTTAGAGTCATTGCATGTCTGTTCTTTTCACAAACCACATATCACCAGTGTCATTGCATGTGTGTTCTTCCCACAGACCAAACATGGATCCACCAGTGTCAATGCATGTGTGTTCTTCCCATGAACCACACATGGATCCACCAGTGTCATTGCATGTGTGTTCTTTTCACAGACCATATATGGATGCACCAGTGTCATTGCATGCGTGTTATTCTCACAAACCACGTAAGGATCCATCGGTGTCATTGCATGTGTGTTCTTCTCATAGACCACACATGGATCCATCGGTGTCATTGCATGTCTGCTCTTTTCATGAACCACAGTTAGAGTCATCGCATGTCTGCTCTTCTCATGAACCACAGCTAGAGTCATTGCATGTGTGTTATTCTCACAAACCATATCATGAACCACACCTAGTGCCATTGCATGTGTGTTCTTCTCATTAACCACATATGGATCCACCAGAGTCATTGCATGTCTTCTCTTCTCATGAACTACAGCTAGAGTCATTGCATGTCAGTTCTTTTCACAAACCACATATCACCAGTGTCATTGCATGTGTGTTCTTCCCGCTGACCACACATGGATCCACCAGTGTCATTGCATGTGTGTTCTTCCCATGAACCACACATGGATCCACCAGTGTCATTGCATGTGTGTTCTTTTCACAGACCACATATGGATCCGCTAGTGTCATTGCATGTGTGTTATTCTCACAAACCACGTAAGGATCCATCGGTGTCATTGCATGTGTGTTCCTCTCATAGACCACACATGGATCCACCGGTGGCATCGCATGTCTGCTCTTCTCATGAACCACAGTTAGAGTCATCGCACGTTTGCTCTTTTCATGAACCACAGCTAGAGTCATTGCATGTGTGTTCTTCTCACAAACCATATCATGAACCACACCTAGTGTCATTGCATGTGTGTTCTTCTCATTAACCACACATGGATCCACCAAAGGTCATTGCATGTCCGCTTTTTCATTAACCACATCTAGAGTCATTGCATGTCTGTTCTTTTCACAAACCACATATCACCAGTGTCATTGCCTGTGTGTTCTTCCCACAGACCACACATGGATCCACCAGTGTAATTGCATGTGTGTTCTTCCCATGAACCACACATGGATCCACCAGTGTCATTGCATGTCTGCTCTTTTCATGACCCATAGCTAGAGTCATTGCATGTGTGTTCTTCTCACAAACAACATATCACCAGTGTCATTGCATGTGTGTTCTTCCCACAAACCACACATGGATCCACCAGTGTCATTGCATGTGTGTTCTTCCCATGAACCACACATGGATCCACTAGTGTCATTGCATGTGTGTTCTTTTCACAGACCACATATGGATCCACCAGTGTCATTGCATGTGTGTTATACTCACAAACCACGTAAGGATCCACCGTGTAATTGCATGTGTGTTCTCTCATAGACCAGACATTGATCCACCGGTGTCATCACATGTCTGCTCTTTTCATGAACCACAGTTAGAGTCATCGCATGTCTGCTCGTCTCATGAACCACAGCTAGAGTCATTGCATGTGTGTTCTTCTCACAAACCATATCATGAACCACACCCAGTGTCATTGCATGTGTGTTCTTCTCATTAACCACACATGGATCCACCAGTGTCATTACATGTCTGCTCTTCTCATTAACCACAGCTAGAGTCATTGCATGTCTGTTCTTTTCACAAACCACATGTCACTAGTGTCATTGCATGTGTGTTCTTCCCACAGACCACACATGGATCCACAAGTGTCATTGCATGTGTGTTCTTCCCATGAACCACACATGGATCCACCAGTGTCATTGCATGTGTGTTCTTCCCATAGACCACACATGGATCCACCAGTGTCATTGCATGTGTGTTCTTCCCATGAACCACATAAGGATCCACCGGTGTCATTGCATGTGCGTTCGTCTCATAGACCACACATGGATCCACCGGTGTCATCGCATGTCTGCTCTTTTCATGAACCACAATTAGAGTCATCGCATGTCTGCTCTTCTCATGAACCACAGCTAGAGTCATTGCATGCGTGTTGTTCTCACAACCATATCATGAACCACACCTGTGGTCATTGCATGTGTGTGCTTCTCATTAACCACAGATGGATCCACCTTGCATGTGTGCTCTTTTTATTAACCACAGTTAGAGTCATTGCATGTCTGTTCTTTTCACAAACCACATATCACCAGTGTCATTGCATGTGTGTTATTCCCACAGACCAAACATGGATCCACCAGTGTCAATGCATGTGTGTTCTTCCCATGAACCACACATGGATCCACCAGTGTCAATGCATGTGTGTTCTTTTCACAGACCATATATGGATGCACTAGTGTCATTGCATGTGTGTTATTCTCACAAACCACGTAAGGATCCATCGGTGTCATTGCATGTGTGTTCTTCTCATAGACCACACATGGATCCATCGGTGTCATTGCATGTCTGCTCTTTTCATGAACCACAGTTAGAGTCATCGCATGTCTGCTCTTCTCATGAACCACAGCTAGAGTCATTGCATGTGTGTTATTCTCACAAACCATATCATGAACCACACCTAGTGCCATTGCATGTGTGTTCTTCTCATTAACCACATATGGATCCACCAGAGTCATTGCATGTCTGCTCTTCTCATGAACCACAGCTAGAGTCATTGCATGTCTGTTCTTTTCACAAACCACATATCACCAGTGTCATTGCATGTGTGTTCTTCCCACTAACCACACATGGATCCACCAGTGTCATTGCATGTGTGTTCTTCCCATGAACCACACATGGATCCACCAGTGTCATTGCATGTGTGTTCTTTTCACAGACCACATATGGATTCGCTAGTGTCATTGCATGTGTGTTATTCTCACAAACAAGGTAAGGATCCATCGGTGTCATCGCATGTGTGTTCCTCTCATAGACCACACATGGATCCACCAGTGGCATCGCATGTCTGCTCTTCTCATGAACCACAGTTAGAGTCATCGCATGTTTGCTCTTTTCATGAACCACAGCTAGGGTCATTGCATGTGTGTTCTTCTCACAAACCATATCATGAACCACACCTAGTGTCATTGCATGTGTGTTCTTCTCATTAACCACACATGGATCCAGCAGTGTCATTGCATGTCTGCTCTTTTCATTAACCACATCTAGAGTCATTGCATGTCTGTTCTTTTCACAAACCACATATCACCAGTGTCATTGCTTGTGTGTTCTTCCCACAGACCACACATGGATCCACCAGTGTAATTGCATGTGTGTTCTTCCCATGAACCACACATGGATCCACCAGTGTCATTGCATGTCTGATCTTTTCATGAACCATAGCTAGAGTCATTGCATGTGTGTTCTTCTCACAAACCACATATCACCAGTGTCATCGCATGTGTGTTCTTCCCACAAACCACACATGGATCCACCAGTGTCATTGCATGTGTGTTCTTCCCATGAACCACACATGGATCCACCAAAGGTCATCGCATGTGTGTTCTTTTCACGCACCACATATGGATCCACCAAAGGTCATTGCATGTGTGTTATTCTCACAAACCACGTAAGGATCCACCGTGTAATTGCATGTGTGTTCTCTCATAGACCACACATGGATCCACCGTGTCATCACATGTCCGCTCTTTTCATGAACCACGTTAGAGTCATCGCATGTCCGCCTCTCATGAACCACAGCTAGAGTCATTGCATGTGTGTTCTTCTCACAAACCATATCATGAACCACACCGGTGTCATTGCATGTGTTCTTCTCATTAACCACACATGGATCCACCAGGTCATTGCATGTGCTCTTCTCATTAACCACAGCTAGAGTCATTGCATGTCTATTCTTTCACAAACCACATATCACTAGTGTCATTGCATGTGTGTTCTTCCCATGATCACACATGGATCCACCAGTGTCATTGCATGTGTGTTCTTCCCATGAACCACACATGGATCCACCAGTGTCATTGCATGTGTGTTCTTCCCATAGACCACACATGGATCCACCAGTGTCATTGCATGTGTGTTCTTCCCATGAACCACATAATGATCCACCGGTGTCACTGCATGTGCGATCCTCTCATAGACCACACATGGATCCACCGGTGTCATCGCATGTCTGCTCTTTTCATGAACCACAATTAGAGTCATCGCATGTCTGCTCTTCTCATGAACCACAGCTAGAGTCATTGCATGCGTGTTGTTCTCACAAACCATATCATGAACCACACCCAGTGTCATTGCATGTGTGTGCTTCTCATTAACCACAGATGGATCCACCTTGCATGTGTGCTCTTTTTATTAACCACAGTTAGAGTCATTGCATGTCTGTTCTTTTCACAAACCACATATGACCAGTGTCATTGCATGTGTGTTCTTCCCACAGACCAAACATGGATCCACCAGTGTCAATGCATGTGTGTTCTTCCCATGAACCACACATGGATCCACCAGTGTCAATGCATGTGTGTTCTTTTCACAGACCATATATGGATGCACTAGTGTCATTGCATGTGTGTTATTCTCACAAACCACGTAAGGATCCATCGGTGTCATTGCATGTGTGTTCTTCTCATAGACCACACATGGATCCATCAGTGTCATTGCATGTCTGCTCTTTTCATGAACCACAGTTAGAGTCATCGCATGTCTGCTCTTCTCATGAACCACAGCTAGAGTCATTGCATGTGTGTTATTCTCACAAACCATATCATGAACCACACCTAGTGCCATTGCATGTATGTTCTTCTCATTAACCACATATGGATCCACCAGAGTCATTGCATGTCTGCTCTTCTCATGAACCACAGCTAGAGTCATTGCATGTCTGTTCTTTTCACAAACCACATATCACCAGTGTCATTGCATGTGTGTTCTTCCCACTAACCACACATGGATCCACCAGTGTCATTCCATGTGTGTTCTTCCGATGAACCACACATGGATCCACCAGTGTCATTGCATGTGTGTTCTTTTCACAGACCACATATGGATTCGCTAGTGTCATTGCATGTGTGTTATTCTCACAAACAAGGTAAGGATCCATCGGTGTCATTGCATGTGTGTTCCTCTCATAGACCACACATGGATCCACCAGTGGCATCGCATGTCTGCTCTTCTCATGAACCACAGTTAGAGTCATCGCAGGTTTGCTCTTTTCATGAACCACAGCTAGAGTCATTGCATGTGTGTTCTTCTCACAAACCATATCATGAACCAGACCTAGTGTCTTTGCATGTGTGTTCTTCTCATTAACCACACATGGATCCACCAGTGTCATTGCATGTCTGCTCTTTTCATTAACCACATCTAGAGTCATTGCATGTCTGTTCTTTTCACAAACCACATATCACCAGTGTCATTGCCTGTGTGTTCTTCCCACAGACCACACATGGATCCACCAGTGTAATTGCATGTGTGTTCTTCCCATGAACCACACATGGATCCACCAGTGTCATTGCATGTCTGCTCTTTTCATGACCCATAGCTAGAGTAATTGCATGTGTGTTCTTCTCACAAACCACATATCACCAGTGTCATTGCATGTGTGTTCTTCCCACAAACCACACATGGATCCACCAGTGTCATTGCATGTGTGTTCTTCCCATGAACCACACATGGATCCACCAGTGTCATTGCATGTGTGTTCTTTTCACAGACCACATATGGATCCACCAGTGTCATTGCATGTGTGTTATTCTCACAAACCACGTAAGTATCCACCGGTGTAATTGCATGTGTGTTCCTCTCATAGACCAGACATGGATCCACCGGTGTCATCACATGTCTGCTCTTTTCATGAACCACAGTTAGAGTCATCGCATGTCTGCTCGTCTCATGAACCACAGCTAGAGTCATTGCATGTGTGTTCTTCTCACAAACCATATCATGAACCACACCCAGTGTCATTGCATGTGTGTTCTTCTCATTAACCACACATGGATCCACCAGTGTCATTACATGTCTGCTCTTCTCATTAACCACAGCTAGAGTCATTGCATGTCTGTTCTTTTCACAAACCACATGTCACTAGTGTCATTGCATGTGTGTTCTTCCCACAGACCACACATGGATCCACAAGTGTCATTGCATGTGTGTTCTTCCCATGAACCACACATGGATCCACCAGTGTCATTGCATGTGTGTTCTTCCCATAGACCACACATGGATCCACCAGTGTCATTGCATGTGTGTTCTTCCCATGAACCACATAAGGATCCACCGGTGTCATTGCATGTGCGTTCGTCTCATAGACCACACATGGATCCACCGGTGTCATCGCATGTCTGCTCTTTTCATGAACCACAATTAGAGTCATCGCATGTCTGCTCTTCTCATGAACCACAGCTAGAGTCATTGCATGTGTGTTGTTCTCACAAACCATATCATGAACCACACCCAGTGTCATTGCATGTGTGTGCTTCTCATTAACCACAGATGGATCCACCTTGCATGTGTGCTCTTTTTATTAACCACAGTTAGAGTCATTGCATGTCTGTTCTTTTCACAAACCACATATCACCAGTGTCATTGCATGTGTGTTATTCCCACAGACCAAACATGGATCCACCAGTGTCAATGCATGTGTGTTCTTCCCATGAACCACACATGGATCCACCAGTGTCATTGCATGTGTGTTCTTTTCACAGACCATATATGGATGCACCAGTGTCATTGCATGTGTGTTATTCTCACAAACCACGTAAGGATCCATCGGTGTCATTGCATGTGTGTTCTTCTCATAGACCACACATGGATCCATCGGTGTTATTGCATGTCTGCTCTTTTCATGAACCACAGTTAGAGTCATCGCATGTCTGCTCTTCTCATGAACCACAGCTAGAGTCATTGCATGTGTGTTATTCTCACAAACCATATCATGAACCACACCTAGTGCCATTGCATGTGTGTTCTTCTCATTAACCACATATGGATCCACCAGAGTCATTGCATGTCTGCTCTTCTCATGAACCACAGCTAGAGTCATTGCATGTCTGTTCTTTTCACAAACCACATATCACCAGTGTCATTGCATGTGTGTTCTTCCCGCTGACCACACATGGATCCACCAAAGGTGTCATGCGTGTTCTTCCCATGAACCACACATGGATCCACCAGTGTCATTGCATGTGTGTTCTTTTCACAGACCACATATGGATCCGCTAGTGTCATTGCATGTGTGTTATTCTCACAAACCACGTAAGGATCCATCGGTGTCATTGCATGTGTGTTCCTCTCATAGAACACATATGGATCCACCAGTGGCATCCCATGTCTGCTCTTCTCATGAACCACAGTTAGAGTCATCGCATGTTTGCTCTTTTCATGAACCACAGCTAGGGTAATTGCATGTGTGTTCTTCTCACAAACCATATCATGAACCACACCTAGTGTCATTGCATGTGTGTTCTTCTCATTAACCACACATGGATCCAGCAGTGTCATTGCATGTCTGCTCTTTTCATTAACCACATCTAGAGTCATTGCATGTCTGTTCTTTTCACAAACCACATATCACCAGTGTCATTGCTTGTGTGTTCTTCCCACAGACCACACATGGATCCACCAGTGTAATTGCATGTGTGTTCTTCCCATGAACCACACATGGATCCACCAGTGTCATTGCATGTATGATCTTTTCATGAACCATAGCTAGAGTCATTGCATGTGTGTTCTTCTCACAAACCACATATCACCAGTGTCATTGCATGTGTGTTCTTCCCACAAACCACACATGGATCCACCAGTGTCATTGCATGTGTGTTCTTCCCATGAACCACACATGGATCCACCAGTGTCATCGCATGTGTGTTCTTTTCACAGACCACATATGGATCCACCAGTGTCATTGCATGTGTGTTATTCTCACAAACCACGTAAGGATCCACCAGTGTAATTGCATGTGTGTTCCTCTCATAGACCACACATGGATCCACCGGTGTCATCACATGTCTGCTCTTTTCATGAACCACAGTTAGAGTCATCGCATGTCTGCTCATCTCATGAACCACAGCTAGAGTCATTGCATGTGTGTTCTTCTCACAAACCATATCATGAACCACACCTAGTGTCATTGCATGCGTGTTCTTCTCATTAACCACACATGGATCCACCAGTGTCATTGCATGTGTGCTCTTCTCATTAACCACAGCTAGAGTCATTGTATGTCTATTCTTTTCACAAACCACATATCACTAGTGTCATTGCATGTGTGTTCTTCCCACAGATCACACATGGATCCACCAGTGTCATTGCATGTGTGTTCTTCCCATGAACCACACATGGATCCACCAGTGTCATTGCATGTGTGTTCTTCCCATAGACCACACATGGATCCACCAGTGTCAATGCATGTGTGTTCTTCCCATAAACCACATAATGATCCACCGGTGTCATTGCATGTGCGATCCTCTCATAGACCACACATGGATCCACCGGTGTCATCGCATGTCTGCTCTTTTCATGAACCACAATTAGAGTCATCGCATGTCTGCTCTTCTCATGAACCACAGCTAGAGTCATTGCATGCGTGTTGTTCTCACAAACCATATCATGAACCACACCCAGTGTCATTGCATGTGTGTGCTTCTCATTAACCACAGATGGATCCACCTTGCATGTGTGCTCTTTTTATTAACCACAGTTAGAATCATTGCATGTCTGTTCTTTTCACAAACCACATATCACCAGTGTCATTGCATGTGTGTTCTTCCCACAGACCAAACATGGATCCACCAGTGTCAATGCATGTGTGTTCTTCCCATGAACCACACATGGATCCACCAGTGTCAATGCATGTGTGTTCTTTTCACAGACCATATATGGATGCACTAGTGTAATTGCATGTGTGTTATTCTCACAAACCACGTAAGGATCCATCGGTGTCATTGCATGTGTGTTCTTCTCATAGACCACACATGGATCCATCGGTGTCATTGCATGTCTGCTCTTTTCATGAACCACAGTTAGAGTCATCGCATGTCTGCTCTTCTCATGAACCACAGCTAGAGTCATTGCATGTGTGTTATTCTCACAAACCATATCATGAACCACACCTAGTGCCATTGCATGTGTGTTCTTCTCATTAACCACATCTGGATCCACCAGAGTCATTGCATGTCTGCTCTTCTCATGAACCACAGCTAGAGTCATTGCATGTCTGTTCTTTTCACAAACCACATATCACCAGTGTCATTGCATGTGTGTTCTTCCCGCTGACCACACATGGATCCACCAGTGTCATTGCATGTGTGTTCTTCCCATGAACCACACATGGATCCACCAGTGTCATTGCATGTGTGTTCTTCCCATAGACCACACATGGATCCACCAGTGTCATTGCATGTGTGTTCTACCCATGAACCACATAATGATCCACCGGTGTCATTGCATGTGCGATCCTCTCATGGACCACACATGGATCCACCGGTGTCATTGCATGTCTGCTCTTTTCATGAACCACAATTAGAGTCATCGCATGTCTGCTCTTCTCATGAACCACAGCTAAAGTCATTGCATGCGTGTTGTTCTCACAAACCATATCATGAACCACACCCAGTGTCATTGCATGTGTGTGCTTCTCATTAACCACAGATGGATCCACCTTGCATGTGTGCTCTTTTTATTAACCACAGTTAGAGTCATTGCATGTCTGTTCTTTTCACAAACCACATATCACCAGTGTCATTGCATGTGTTCTTCCCATGCACCAAACATGGATCCACCAGTGTCAATGCATGTGTGTTCTTCCCATGAACCACACATGGATCCACCAGTGTCAATGCATGTGTGTTCTTTTCACAGACCATATATGGATGCACTAGTGTCATTGCATGTGTGTTATTCTCACAAACCACGTAAGGATCCATCGGTGTCATTGCATGTGTGTTCTTATCATAGACCACACATGGATCCATCGGTGTCATTGCATGTCTGCTCTTTTCATGAACCACAGTTAGAGTCATCGCATGTCTGCTCTTCTCATGAACCACAGCTAGAGTCATTGCATGTGTGTTATTCTCACAAACCATATCATGAACCACACCTAGTGCCATTGCATGTGTGTTCTTCTCATTAACCACATATGGATCCACCAGAGTCATTGCATGTCTGCTCTTCTCATGAACCACAGCTAGAGTCATTGCATGTCTATTCTTTTCACAAACCACATATCACCAGTGTCATTGCATGTGTGTTCTTCCCACTAACCACACATGGATCCACCAGTGTCATTGCATGTGTGTTCTTCCCATGAACCACACATGGATCCACCAGTGTCATTGCATGTATGTTCTTTTCACAGACCACATATGGATTCGCTAGTGTCATTGCATGTGTGTTATTCTCACAAACAAGGTAAGGATCCATCGGTGTCATGGCATGTGTGTTCCTCTCATAGACCACACATGGATCCACCAGTGGCATCGCATGTCTGCTCTTCTCATGAACCACAGTTAGAGTCATCGCATGTTTGCTCTTTTCATGAACCACAGCTAGAGTCATTGCATGTGTGTTCTTCTCACAAACCATATCATGAACCAGACCTAGTTTCTTTGCATGTGTGTTCTTCTCATTAACCACACATGGATCCACCAGTGTCATTGCATGTCTGGTCTTTTCATTAACCACATCTAGAGTCATTGCATGTCTGTTCTTTTCACAAACCACATATCACCAGTGTCATTGCCTGTGTGTTCTTCCCACAGACCACACATGGATCCACCAGTGTAATTGCATGTGTGTTCTTCCCATGAACCACACATGGATCCACCAGTGTCATTGCATGTCTGCTCTTTTCATGAACCATAGCTAGAGTCATTGCATGTGTGTTCTTCTCACAAACCACATATCACCAGTGTCATTGCATGTGTGTTCTTCCCACAAACCACACATGGATCCACCAGTGTCATTGCATGTGTGTTCTTCCCATGAACCACACATGGATCCACCAGTGTCATCGCATGTGTGTTCTTTTCACAGACCACATATGGATCCACCAGTGTCATTGCATGTGTGTTATTCTCACAAACCACGTAAGGATCCACCGGTGTAATTGCATGTGTGTTCCTCTCATAGACCACACATGGATCCACCGGTGTCATCACATGTCTGCTCTTTTCATGAACCACAGTTAGAGTCATCCCATGTCTGCTCGTCTCATGAACCACAGCTAGAGTCATTGCATGTGTGTTCTTCTCACAAACCATATCATGAACCACACCCAGTGTCATTGCATGCGTGTTCTTCTCATTAACCACACATGGATCCACCAGTGTCATTGCATGTGTGCTCTTCTCATTAACCACAGCTAGAGTCATTGCATGTCTATTCTTTTCACAAACCACATATCACTAGTGTCATTGCATGTGTGTTCTTCCCACAGATCACACATGGATCCACCAGTGTCATTGCATGTGTGTTCTTCCCATGAACCACACATGGATCCACCAGTGTCATTGCATGTGTGTTCTTCCCATAGACCACACATGGATCCACCAGTGTCATTGCATGTGTGTTCTTCCCATGAACCACATAATGATCCACCGGTGTCATTGCATGTGCGATCCTCTCATAGACCACACATGGATCCACCGGTGTCATCGCATGTCTGCTCTTTTCATGAACCCCAATTAGAGTCATCGCATGTCTGCTCTTCTCATGAACCACAGCTAGAGTCATTGCATGCGTGTTGTTCTCACAAACCATATCATGAACCACACCCAGTGTCATTGCATGTGTGTGCTTCTCATTAACCACAGATGGATCCACCTTGCATGTGTGCTCTTTTTATTAACCATAGTTAGACTCATTGCATGTCTGTTCTTTTCACAAACCACATATCACCAGTGTCATTGCATGTGTGTTCTTCCCACAGACCAAACATGGATCCACCAGTGTCAATGCATGTGTGTTCTTCCCATGAACCACACATGGATCCACCAGTGTCAATGCATGTGTGTTCTTTTCACAGACCATATATGGATGCACTAGTGTCATTGCATGTGTGTTATTCTCACAAACCACGTAAGGATCCATCGGTGTCATTGCATGTGTGTTCTTCTCATAGACCACACATGGATCCATCGGTGTCATTGCATGTCTGCTCTTTTCATGAACCACAGTTAGAGTCATCGCATGTCTGCTCTTCTCATGAACCACAGCTAGAGTCATTGCATGTGTGTTATTCTCACAAACCATATCATGAACCACACCTAGTGCCATTGCATGTGTGTTCTCATTAACCACATATGGATCCACCAGAGTCATTGCATGTCTGCTCTTCTCATGAACCACAGCTAGAGTCATTGCATGTCTGTTCTTTTCACAAACCACATATCACCAGTGTCATTGCATGTGTGTTCTTCCCACTAACCACACATGGATCCACCAGTGTCATTGCATGTGTGTTCTTCCCATGAACCACACATGGATCCACCAGTGTCATTGCATGTGTGTTCTTTCATGCACTACATATGGATTCGCTAGTGTCATTGCATGTGTGTTATTATCACAAACAAGGTAAGGATCCATCGGTGTCATCGCATGTGTGTTCCTCTCATAGACCACACATGGATCCACCAGTGGCATCGCATGTCTGCTCTTCTCATGAACCACAGTTAGAGTCATCGCATGTTTGCTCTTTTCATGAACCACAGCTAGAGTCATTGCATGTGTGTTCTTCTCACAAACCATATCATGAACCAGACCTAGTGTCTTTGCATGTGTGTTCTTCTCATTAACCACACATGGATCCACCAGTGTCATTGCATGTCTGCTCTTTTCATTAACCACATCTAGAGTCATTGCATGTCTGTTCTTTTCACAAACCACATATCACCAGTGTCATTGCCCGTGTGTTCTTCCCACAGACCACACATGGATCCACCAGTGTAATTGCATGTGTGTTCTTCCCATGAACCACACATGGATCCACCAGTGTCATTGCATGTCTGCTCTTTTCATGAACCATAGCTAGAGTCATTGCATGTGTGTTCTTCTCACAAACCACATATCACCAGTGTCATTGCATGTGTGTTCTTCCCACAAACCACACATGGATCCACCAGTGTCATTCATGTGTGTTCTTCCCATGAACCACACATGGATCCACCAGTGTCATCGCATGTGTGTTCTTTTCACAGACCACATATGGATCCACCAGTGTCATTGCATGTGTGTTATTCTCACAAACCACGTAAGGATCCACCGGTGTAATTGCATGTGTGTTCCTCTCATAGACCACACATGGATCCACCGGTGTCATCACATGTCTGCTCTTTTCATGAACCATAGTTAGAGTCATCGCATGTCTGCTCGTCTCATGAACCACAGCTAGAGTCATTGCATGTGTGTTATTCTCACAAACCACGTAAGGATCCACCGGTGTCATTGCATGTGTGTTCTTCTCATTAACCAGACATGGATCCACCTGTGTCATTGGATGTCTGCTCTTTTCATGAACCACAGTTAGAGTCATCGCATGTCTGCTCTTTTCATGAACCACAGCTAGAGTCATTGCATGTGTGTTCTTCTCACAAACCACATATTACCAGTGTCATTGCATGTGTGTTCTTCCCACAGACCACACATGGATCCACCAGTGTCATTGCATGTGTGTTCTTCCCATGAACCACACATGGATCCACCAGTGTCATTGCATGTGTGTTCTTTTCACAGACCACATATGGATCCACCAGTGTCATTGCATGTGTGTTATTCTCACAAACCACGTAAGGATCCACCGGTGTCATTGCATGTGTGTTCCTCTCATAGACCACACATGGACCCACCAGTGTCATCGCATGTCTGCTCTTTTCATTAACCACAGTTAGAGTCATCGCATGTCTGCTCTTTTCATGACCCACAGCTTTAGTCATTGCATGTGTGTTCTTCTCACAAACCATATCATGAACCACACCCAGTGTCATTGTATGTGTGTTCTTCTCGTTAACCACACATGGATCCACCAGTGTCATTGCATGTCTGCTCTTCTCATTAACCACAGCTAGATTCATTGCATGTCTGTTCTTTTCACAAACCACATATCACTAGTGTCATTGCATGTGTGTTCTTCCCACAGACCACACATGGATCCACAAGTGTCATTGCATGTGTGTTCTTCCCATGAACCACACATGGATCCACCAGTGTCATTGCATGTGTGTTCTTACCATAGACCACACATGGATCCACCAGTGTCATTGCATGTGTGTTCTTCCCATGAACCACATATGGATCCACCAGTGTCATTGCATGTGTATTCTTTTCATAGACCACATATGGATCCACTAGTGTCATTGCATGTGTGTTATTCTCACAAACCACATAAGGATCCACCGGTGTCATTGCATGTGCGTTCCTCTCATAGACCACACATGGATCCACCGATGTCATCGCATGTCTGCTCTTTTCATGAACCACAATTAGAGTCATCGCATGTCTGATCTTTTCATGAACCACAGCTAGAGTCATTGCATGTGTGTTCTTCTCACAAACCATATCATGAACCACACCCAGTGTCATTGCATGTGTGTGCTTCTCATTAACCACGGATGGATCCACCTTGCATGTGTGCTCTTTTCATTAACCATAGTTAGAGTCATTGCATGTCTGTTCTTTTCACAAACCACATATCACCAGTGTCATTGCATGCATGTTCTTCCCACAGACCACACATGGATCCACCAGTGTCATTGCATGTGTGTTCTTCCCATGAACCACACATGGATCCACCAGTGTCATTGCATGTCTGCTCTTTTCATGAACCCTAGTTAGAGTCACTGCATGTCTGTTCTTTTCACAAACCATATATCACTAGTGTCATTGCATGTGTGTTCTTCCCACAGACCACATTTGGATCCACTAGTGTCATTGCATGTGTGTTCTTCCCATGAACCACACATGGATCCACCAGTGTCATTGCATGTGTGTTATTTTCACAGACCACATATGGATCCACCAGTGTCATTGCATGTGTGTTATTCTCACAAACCACGTAAGGATCCACCGGTGTCATTGCATGTGTGTTCCTCTCATAGACCACACATGGATCCACCGGTGGCATCGCATGTCTGCTCTTTTCATGAACCATGGTTAGAGTCAGCGCATGTTTGCTCATTTCATGAACCATGGTTAGAGTCATCGCATGTCTGCTCATTTCATGAACCACGGCTAGAGTCATTGCATCTGTGTTCTTCTCACAAACCATATCATGAACCACACCCAGTGTCATTGCATGTGTGTTCTTCTCATTAACCGCACATGGATCCACCAGTGTCATTGCATGTGTGCTCTTTTCATTAACCACAGTTAGAGTCATTGCATGTCTGTTCTTTTCACAAACCACATATCACCAGTGTCATTGAATGCATGTTCTTCCCACAGACCACTCATGGATCCATCAGTGTCATTGCATGTGTGTTCTTCCCATGAACCACACATGGATCCACCAGTGTCATTGCATGTCTGCTCTTTTCATGAACCCTAGTTAGAGTCACTTCATGTCTATTCTTTTCACAAACCATATATCACTAGTGTCATTGCATGTGTGTTCTTCCCACAGACCACACATGGATCCACCAGTGTCATTGCATGTGTGTTCTTCCCATGAACCACACATGGATCCACCAGTGTCATTGCATGTGTTCTTTTTCATGACCACATATGGATCCACCAGTGTCATTGCATGTGTGTTATTCTCACAAACCACGTAAGGATCCGCCGGTGTCATTGCATGTGTGTTCCTCTCATAGACCACACATGGATCCACTAGTGGCATCGCATGTCTGCTCTTTTCACAGTTAGAGTCATCGCATGTCTGCTCTTCTCATGAACCACAACTAGAGTCATTGCATGTGTATTCTTCTCACAAACCATATCATGAACCACACCCAGTGTCATTGCATGTGTGTTCTTCTCATTAACCACACATGGATCCACCAGTCTCAATGCATGTGTGTTCTTCTCACAAACCACATATGGATCCACCAGTGTCATTGGATGCATTTTATTTTCATAAACCGCATATGGATCCTAATTAACCTTAGGAGAGCCCTAACCTTAGCGTTAGACCGAGTCTTCTAGAAGGCACGCCCTAACACAGTTGTTATGCTTGACGATTGTTATATACTATTCGATCGGGGCGCTTGGATGATTGGGATGGTTTTCGTGAGATCGATCCGCGAGTAGTCTGTTCTGCGGCATGATTGGCCACGCTTGCTCTGGACAAACTGGCAACACCGAGGGCTCCCCTGTTGCGAGTGTCACAACTCATGAGTTGAGCGGGCCATATCCCAGTGTCACGTCCCCATTACTTCTCTTCCTCCCCGAACTTCTCTTCCTTCCCCTCGAAGCCACATTCCCCACTTCACTCCCATCCTGTCGTAGCCGCAAGCCAACGGAGCCTCCATCCCAATCCCCTCTCCGGCAGCCACCCCCCTCCCCTCTCGCCATGGGTTCAAGGGGAGATGGCGAGGAAACGCGTCGTGACGATAGGGACGGTGATTTCGATGAGAGTCGTCTCATCTCTATTGATGGCTCAGTGTACAACACCAGAAAAGTGCTGGTGCGGTGTTGATGTAGAGCTCGTTGGGAACCCCAAGAGGAAGGTATGATGAGCAAAGCGGCAAGTTTCCCTAAGTTATGAAACCAAGGTTTAATCGAACCAGTAGGAGCAAGGAAACACCCCAAAGGTGTTGCTAGCTGAGACTTGGCAGGGCGCACTACCGGTGCTAGTAGCAACTTGGAGACCTGCACAACACAACCACAGAACTTTGTCCCCAACTTGCGATGAGGTTGTCAATCTCACCGTGTTTTGCTGAAAACAACGGATTAAACGTATCGAATGGAAAGAAGTAATAGTTTGCAGAAATTAAACACAAAGCAGTAAACAGTTTGTAGATTGTATGTAAAAGAAAAGGACCGGGATCCATAGTTCATTAGAGGTGTCTCTCCTTAGATAGATAACATGCTGGGTGAACAAATTACAGTGGGGCAATTGACAAACATCGAGAAAGCAATACAAGCATATACTAATCATCTTGACTCTTTTGGAACTTGATTGAGCATTACAACATTATACATAGACCGCCATCCAACTGCATCTATGACTAATAATCCACCTTCAGGTTATCATCCGAACCCCCTCCAGTATTAAATTGCAAGCAACATATTATTGCTTTACGCATTGCATGTAAAGTAAACAATACGATTGTTCTATGAACAAAGGATTGTTGTTTTCTCCCTAGTAGCAACAACACATCTAGTACCTTAGAGATTTCTGTCACTTCCCCAGATTACCAGAGGCATGAACCCACTATCGAGCATAAATACTAACTCTTGGAGTTGCTAGCATATACCTGGCCAAGATAGCTACTAACAACGGAAAGCATGCAAGATCACAAATACAAAGACATGATAGAATCAATAATCAATCTGAAATAGCATCTCAATATCCATCGGATCCCCGCAAACACAACATGTATGATTACAAATAGATGATCTTGATCATGAACGGAGCTCACAAGATCTAGACATGAAAGCACAAAGGAGGAGAACCAGCCATCTAGCTACTACATGGATCTGTAGTCCAAGGATGAACTACTCACGCATCACACCGGAGGCTTGCATGGTGATGAATAAGGCCTGTGGTGAATTCTCTCCCCAGGTGCCGGGAAGAGCTTCAGATCCCTCCCGATCTAGGGATGGAGATGACGACGGCTATAGACTCTTTCGTGGATTTTTTGATCGGGCCCTTAGGGTTTTCGTCCCGAGGGCATCTTATAGGCGAAAGGGGAGGCCGAGGGGGTGCCAGGGCTGGTAAGACCACCCCCTGGCGCGAGCTAGGCTGGGCCGCGCGGCCAGGTGGTGTGGTGGCCCCCTGGCCCCTCTCCGTCTCGTACTCTGGCATCTGATGACTTCCGAAAAAATAGGCACTTTGGCTTTTGTCTCGTCCAATTCCGAGAATATTCATTTTCTGACTTTCTTGGAACCAAAAGCATGAGAAAAACAGCAATGGAACTGTGGCTCTTGTTAATAGGTTAGTCCAAGAAATCATATGAAAAGTACTCCAAAGTGTGGACAAAACACAAGAAAGTGGATAAAACCAAGCATGGAACATCAAAAATTATAGATACATTTGCAATGTATCAACATCCCCAAGCTTAACTCCTGCTCATCCTCGAGTAGGTAAGTGATAAAAAGAAAGAATAATTTTTGAGGTGACATGCACCATCAAAGACTTGATCAAAGTATTTGTAAAATATTCAAAGCTGGGATCATAGTACTTCAATCATAACATGAAAGACAAAGTTCTAGCTATAAGACAAAGAAACTATGATGCAACATGAAAAGGCACAAACAAAAGATTCATGGATAACAATGCTTTGCAAGATGTTTGTTTGTTTCACATAAAGAAAACATATCATAATAGTATTCAGTTTGTCCCTCATAGAGTAGCAAAACATAAATGCATAGGACACCTTCAAAGTTCATAAGAGTGACTAGATACAAATAGTTTAAAACAAGCAATATCAAGATATGCATTAATCAACTAGTCTTGGGACAATGCACATAGAACTAAGAATGGCCACTATGCTCTCAAAGTAGGTGCATAAAGATAGAAGGTGGAGACTCAATATAATGGTGGAAGAAAGGCCTTTATAAAAGGAAGTAGGGATTCAAGTCTCATAAAGAGCTTCCAAAAATTATGGTACTTATAGCTTTCAGCTCTCATTGCCCCTATCATAAGCATCTTGAAGGTGATTAAGGTTAAAGTGACACAACTAAGAGGATATGCTTGACAAGTTATAAACCGAAATCTCATGCCCCTTACTTACGAAGACCGAACCTCATGCTACTCAACTTTAGTCACAAGTAAGCTCTTGCCATTGTAAGTACATATGCATCATAAAGAACCGCCAACGGGGTACCCCTTGCACATGATATGGGAGCTTTCCCATAATCAAAATGACAAGGCAAGCAGACAATGAGCATCTTAGCAATCTTTTTATTTGCTATTTGCATAGGTTTTTATTGAGGATGCTTCATAGAGTGCTCATTATGGTGATGCTGAAAGTTTCCACCATGATTAGGCATGGCTTAGGCTAGCGGCCCAGGCGTTTCTCTAACACACATACAAACTCCATGATCTTACAAGTTCCACTTTCATTTCACACCGCCGGGATCCGTAAGCAAAAGAACATGATATCAACGGGGTACAAAGTACAAGTGCAATGTTGAAAGCGTTCCCCATGAAACATGGTTTTGCTAATTTCAACTTATAAAGCACAAGCATATACGCAACAAAGAAGGACCCAATGGTTCAAGTTTATTAGATGCAAAAAAGTAAAGTGTGCCATCAAGTTCGTGAGAGCTTTAATCACTAGTTTTCTCATAACAAGTTTAATTTGGAAGGTAAACAAAAGCATGAATATACTTGGAATAGCATAAGCTAGTAGGTAGGTATGGTGGAATCTTTGGAATAACTTGGTTTAGGGAGTTGGATGCATGAGTGGGACTCATACTTGGTTGTGGAGGCTAGCAAAAGACTGGGAGCGACAAACTAAGAGAGCAATAATGGCCATAATCATGCAGAGCGACAACACATCATTGATCAAAGAATAAAGTGATACTACAAGTTGAAAACTAAAGGATCATAAAGGCTATGGTGACTTGGGATAGTCATAACATGGTGTGATCATGCGCCAAGTCAACCCAAATAAAGCATCAAAGGAGAATACCACTATAATATGCTTTAATATGCTAAAACAACGCATGATTCATCCAAGGCACATTAAGCAATCTCAATTGTTTATAACAAGTCATACTACAGAAAAGAATACTAAGAATAAAGCCAAAACAATATCAAGCATGGCATGATAGAGCATAGGTCACAGTCAAAAACGAGCTCTTTTTACCACATAAGTATGAACTTTCCTGCTCTTTTCCAAACCAAACCAAACTATTTGCGAACCAATGTATGAAAGAGGGGGTCCAACCAATTTATTCAGAAAACTAAGCAAACAAAAGCAAACGAAAACCAAAACAAAAACGAAAAAGAAGACGCTCCAAGAACAACACAACTATGCATGAAACAATAAAAATGAAGCGTTTGGAAGAAACCTGGAATTTTTATTGATGAAGAAGGGGATGCCTTGAGCATCCCCAAGCTTTGACGCTTGTACTTCTTGGATATTTCTTAGGGTGACACGCGTGGCATCCCCAAGCTTGAGCTTTAGTCCATCCTTCATCTCATTACTCATTCCTTCCATACACCTAAAAATTTTCCTTCATACAAAACTTCACACAATCTTTATTAGCAACATTAGTGTACTCAAGATAAAAGGTCTTAAGGTTCAGTTCCAACACCAATAAACTTCCATTAGAACACTAGATACTGAAGCACTTCCCTCAAAAAGCTCAATTATCCAAAAGAAGTCAAAAAGAAATCAACAAGAAGCAAATGCAGAAAATGGTAGAAATCTGTCAAAACAGACTAGCAGGTAAAGACGAATTTTTTCGAAAACCTTCGGTTGCTCAAATAAAAAAGTGTTGAATTAACGAAAGTTAGATAACAACCTGGGGCAGAAGCACAAACATTCACGCCTCAAAAAGACGTACAGAGATTTTACAGAAATTTTTATGGTGAAGTACAGAAATCTGTTTCGGGACTGCAACTTTCCCAATCATTACTTCTCTCTCATTAGAGGTTACTCTTGACACAAAAAGCAAATAAAAAGGATAAGGAGCGGTTATTACTGAAGTAATAACTTCCAAGACTCATCTAAAACTTTTGGGTTATCTCCCAATAAGTACTTTTCTTTAACGCCTTTATGTTAGGCATAAGAAGCAAGAAAGAATCAAGTGTTCTCAAATGAAGAAGCATTAAGACCAAATTTTGTTTTCATAGGATAAGCAAAAGAAATCTTCTCTCTCTTCTTAGGGAAGTGTTCTATACCTTTCTTGAGTGGGAGTTGATATTTAATGGTGCCTTCTTTCATATCAATAATGGCACCAACAGTTCTAAGAAAAGGTCTTCCCAAAGTAATAGGACAAGAAGCATTGTATTCAACATCCAAAACATAGAAATCAACAGGGACATAGGCATTGTTAACCATAATAAGAACATCATTAAGACTCCCCATGTGTTTCTTTTTAGCATTATCATCAAGTGGGACATTCAAATAACAATCTTCAAGTGGAGGCAAATCAAGCATATCATAAATCCTTCTAGGCACAATAGAAACACTACTATCAAGGTCACATAAAGCTTTGAAATCAAAGTCATTCACTTTCATATTAATGATGGGTTCCCAACCATCTTCTTGTTTTATAGGAATAGAAGCTTTATGTTTCATCTTTTCTTCTTTAATCTTTATGAGAGCATCAGTAATGTGTTTTGTAAAGGCCATGTTCATAGCACTAGCATTAGGACTTTTAGCCAGCTTTTGTAGGAACTTAATAACTTCAGAGATATTGCAACCATCAAGATCAAAATCATAATTATCATCTAAGGTGGTAGAACTATTACTAGCCTCAACACTAGTGGCGGTGATAGTAGAAACACTAATGTTTCTAGCAATTTCATCTTCTCTTTCCCACTTAGCATGCAATTCAGCTAATAGTCTAACATTTTCATCAATTCTTACTTGTATGGCATTAGTGGCTGCAAAGGGATTATCATTAGTTTCAGGTTTAGCAGCCATTTTATTCAAAGAAGCTTGAGCTTCAGCCAAAGATGCTATATTTCTTTCAGCATTAGAGAGTTTTTCCTCAATAGTTTTATTTAAAGCAGTTTGTTTACTAATAAAGTCTTCAAGCATAACTTCAAGTTCAGAGGGAGCACTCCTAATGTTGTTGTAGGAATTTCCATAAGCATTACCATTGTTGGGAGGATATGGCTTATAATTGTTGTTACCAAAAGTATTGTTGCCAAAATTATTATTTCTTATAAAGTTCACATCAACTTGCTCTTCTTGAGCAACCAAAGAGGCTAAAGGAACATTATTTGGATCAATATGGGCTTTCCCATTAACAAGCATAGACATAATAATATCAATCTTATCACTCAAGGAGGAGGTTTCCTCAACAGAATTTACCTTCCTACCTTGTGGAGCTCTCTTAGTATGCCATTTAGAATAATTAACCATCATATTGTCCAGAAGTTTTGTTGCAGCACCCAAAGTAATGGTCATAAAGGTACCTCCAGTAGCAGAATCCAATAGGTTCCTTGAAGAATAGTTCAATCCTGCATAAAGAGTTTGGATGATCATCCAAGAAG
Source organism: Avena insularis (assembly GCA_023614405.1). Lineage (NCBI taxonomy): Eukaryota > Viridiplantae > Streptophyta > Magnoliopsida > Poales > Poaceae > Avena > Avena insularis. The sequence goes on along the minus strand of CM042684.1, from coordinate 102,523,953 downwards.
TCAGTCCATGAGTGGGATAATTCTTTACCAAAGATTTCATTCTTTCCCAAGCTTGAGCAACATGCTCATTATCAAGTTGTTTAAACTTCATTATTTCACTTCTCATAGATATAATCTTAGCAGGAGGATAGTATTTTCCAATGAAAGCATCTTTGTACTTAGTCCAAGAATCAATACTATTCCTAGTTAAGGAATTCAACCATTCTTTAGCTTTTCCTCTCAAAGAGAAAGGAAACAATTTAAGCTGAATAATATCACCATCTATATCCCTATGATCTTTCATCTCACAAAGTTCAACAAAGTTATTTAGATGGGAAGCAGCATCTTCATTACCAATACCAGAAAATTGTTCTCTCATAACAAGATTGAGCAAAGCAGGTTTTATCTCAAAGAAGTATCTTCAGGCACAGGTGGAGCAATAGGTGTGCTCATAAAATCATTGTTGTTGGTGCTAGTGAAGTCACACAACTTAGTGTTTTCAAGAGTAGTCATTTTTTTGAGTTTTCAAATAAGAAAGCAAACTAGTAAACTATTTTTGTGTGTTTTTGATAAAGAAACAAGCAAACAAAGAAAAATAAACTAAGCAAAACAAAAATAACAAAGTAAAGAGATTGGTTATGAGGGACTCCCCTTGTGAAGATGTCCTTGACTCCCCGGCAATGGCGCCAGAAAAATGCTTGATGGCTCAGTGTACGGTGCCAGAAAAGTGCTGGTGCGGTGTTGATGTAGAGCTCGTTGGGAACCCCAAGAGGAAGGTATGATGAGCACAACAGCAAGTTTCCCTCAGTTATGAAACCAAGGTTTAATCGAACCAGTAGGAGCAAGGAAACACCCCAAAGGTGCTAGCTGAGCCTTGGCAGGCATCACTACCGTGCTAGTAGTAGCAACGTGGAGACCTGCACAACACAACCACAGAACTTTGTCCCCAACTTGCGATGAGGTTGTCAATCTCACCGTGTTTTGCTAAAAACAACGGATTAAATGTATCGAATGGAAAGAAGTAATAGTTTGTAGAAAGTAAACACAAAGCAGTAAATAGTTTGTAGATTGTATGTAAAAGAAAAGGACCGGGATCCATAGTTCACTAGAGGTGGCTCTCCTTAGATAGATAACATGCTGGGTGAACAAATTACAGCGGGGCAATTGACAAACATCGAGAAAGCAATACAAGCATATACTAATCATCTTGACTCCTTTGGAATTTGATTGGGCATTACAACATTATGCATAGACCGCCATCCAACTGCATCTATGACTAATAATCCACCTTCAGGTTATCATCCGAACCCCCTCCAGTATTAAGTTGCAAGCAACAGATTATTGCTTTATGAATTGCGTGTAAAGTAAACAATATGATTGTTCTATGAACAAAGGATTGTTGTTTTCTCCCTAGTAGCAACAACACATCTAGTACCTTAGAGATTTCACACTTCCCAGATTACCAGAGGCATGAACCCACTATCGAGCATAAATACTAACTCTTGGAGTTGCTAGCATCTACTTGGCCAAGATAGCTACTAACAACGGAAAGCATGCAAGATCACAAATAACAAAGACATGATAGAATCAATAATCAATCTGAAATAGCATCTCAATATCCATCGGATCCCCGCAAACACAACATGTATGATTACAAATAGATGATCTTGATCATGAACGGAGATCACAAGATCTAGACATGAAAGCACAAAGAAGGAGAACCAGCCATCTAGCTACTACATGGATCCGTAGTCCAAGGATGAACTACTCACGCATCACACCGAAGGCTTGCATGGTGATGAAGAAGGCCTCCAGGGTGAATTCCCCTCTCCGGCAGGGTGCCAGGAAGAGCTTCAGATCCCTCCCGATCTAGGGATGGAGATGACGGTGCTATAGACTCTTTCGTGGATTTTTTGATCGGGCCCTTAGGGTTTTCGTCCCAAGGGCATCTTATAGGCGAAAGGGGAGGCCGAGGGGGTGCTAGGGCTGGCCAGACCACCCCCTGGCGCGGGCTAGGCTAGGCCGCGTGGCCAGGTGGTGGGATGGTCCCTGGCCCCTCTCCGTCTCGTACTCTAGCATCTGATGACTTCTGGAAAAATAGGCACTTTGGCTTTTGTCCCGTCCAATTCCGAGAATATTCATTTTCTGACTTTCTTGGAACCAAAAGCAGGAAAAACAGGCAGCTGACACTGTGGCTTTTGTTAATAGGTTAGTCCATGAAATCATATGAAAAGTTCTCCAAAGTGTGGATAAAACACAAGAAAGTGGATAAAACCAAGCATGGAACATCAAAAATTATAGATACATTTGCAATGTATCACTATCTCTATCATCCATGGCCAGTTATCTATTTTTTGAGCTAGATCTACTCCGTTTACTCATGCGCGTATGATGTGTTAGGCCAACCAGATGATGTATGACGCCGACTATCACGGTTTAGCGGATGAAGACAGTCCTCTGCTATGTATACATGGATATGCGCCTGCTAAATTTGTAGCGTTCGAAGGACGAAATGCAGGCAGGAGGTTTCTACAGTGTGATAACTAGTTCTATTTAGCTTAAGCTCCGTGCCTTTTTTAAGTTGTAATAGTTGTACTTGTTGACCTAGCAGTCTGAACTATTGGCCTCGGAGTCCTCGGAGTAAAAAATTGGTTGCCTGTTAATCTGTCTTAACCCTGCATTACTTCCTTTTGTCTGACCAATGCCCCTTGGATATTCCGCTTGTCGCTTTGTCGTCCTCGTGTATAAATAGGAGGCTCCATAGAGCGTCGCTTCGTCACCCATCCCCTCGCCCTCTCCAATATCCACCGCGCCATCACTTTGTTGTCCATCCCCTCGCTCCCTCTCCAATCTACACCGCGCTGCCATGGAGATGCCTCGCTGAACTTCTACGAGGCGGTGATGTTCGTGCACTTCGACATCCTCGCGCCGCCGGCCGCGACGGTGCCCCACGGATGGCGCATCAGCTATGCGGGGGTGCCGGTGGCTCGCCTCGCCCGCGGAGCCGTGATGGAGAGCGAAATCGCGCACGCCGCCAGATGCTCAGGAAGAGGGCGCCGCCAGTATGGCGGCCCAGCCCGCCGGGCGCTCTTCAAGAAGGAGCAGAAGGCCAAGATTGGCAACCGCATCGTTTACGGGCGCGTGGTGCACCGGGATCTCCGCAACCGAGAAGGGCGGGAGAGGTTCTGGTCCGTCCCTGGACGTACCAAGTTCACCGTCATCGCCGCCGCTCGCTGCGAAGAGGTGCTCCGTCTCGCGTACAATGCGGAAATCGTGGAGTCTCCGTCCGACGAAGACGAGGAAGCCGGCGGCTCGGAGGACAGCTGCAGCAGAAGTGAAATTGTTGACTAGTGGTTGAATTAATGTAGGATGTGAAATCGCACCTTTATTTAGAAGAATTTGTGGTTGAATTAATGAAATGCCTCGATTTAGATCTCTGTCTCGATTAATTTGTAGAAGAATTTGTGATTTAGATCAATTTCTGCCTCGATTTAGATCTCTGTCCCGGATTGGGAACGTGACCGTGGACCAAAGACCCCTTTTCTACTAGTGTATTCTGACATTGGTGGTTTGTTTAAACGTAATCTACGTGGATTTGGCCGCATGCAAATGGCACAACCACAATTTATAAAGTGGAAGCACGCATAATCTTGCCATCGAAGATCCGGGAGCATCGCCAGATGCAGGGGATGTAGGAGCAAAGAGGCGGTGAGATAGACGGGCTCAAGATTAGGCCAGAAAGTGGTACCGATTTCCTCCTCATCTGGGCATTATCGGTGAGAACATTGCTGTTTATGTTGCCACGTCGTTGTGCAGCATCTGAAATAAGTTGCTGCTTCGTGGAGTGTGCCAGCTTAAATAATTTATTTATGTGCCACTTACATTCCGTCGTATTTGGAGACCTCCTGCCCCTCAGCAATCATGGAACCGGTGGATCCTTGTTTTCAGATAGCAGTGGCACAATCATAATTTCGATTCAACTCATCGACTGGCGTTTCCAAACCCTAAGTCGCGGTACATTTTACTCAGAGAACGTGGGTAGATTGTTTCGCCCAGCAACGTGCCACACACAGAGCTCCAGAATTTAACAGAATTACATATATAGGTTCAAGTTCAACACATTACTATGCATCTTCATTGCCAGCAGCCTTCTTCCACAGCCTGGGTGCCAAGCCTTCACGTCCACTGGCTTCTTCATTTCCTGCCTTCTTCCTCTTCCTTGGTGCCAATTTTCTTAGCTTCACGTACTCTGCATCGTTGGGACAATGGGCACCAGAATCGTGTCCAAAGATCATCTTTCCACTGCTTTTAATTTCTTCGCAACAAAATGATCGACCAAATCATGTTTCTAACCTTGCGGTGCTTCCTGTCAAAGAAACAAGACTGTTGCATAACTGCCCAATATCTACAGAGTAAATAAAACAAAAATTACAATTCAGCACAAACATGCGAACCCCAAGTGACCCTTGCTTACCAGGAGCTAATTGGGTTCGAGCAACCACCCTGTCCAAGAATAGAAGGGCGACTCCCAGTTGCAGCAGCTTCCACATCCAGTACATGACATTTCAGGTCAAACATGGCAGCCGAAGCATACCTTTTCATCAACCCAATTAGCTGACTGTCACATGTTATAGGAACCATGATGCCACATTCATCCATGAAGCTGAACTTTGAAGTCTACTTCGGCCATAATTCAACATGATTACGCAGAGCAGCAACCATACCAGATATAGTGCAGATCTGCCCAGGCGCTTCTTCCATCGTGAAACAATGGTGTCCATAGCTCTTGCCCTTAGAGTCGTACTTGTAGAGGACTACCATAACCAGGTAAGGGGGGTCCGTGCAGATCCCACTTGACAGAAAACTGTGGACAAAATATGTTTATCAGCGTTGGGATAACAAACAATTTGAGGTTCAGTAGCCAGCTAGCAATTATAATTAGTGCGAATAGCAAAGAGAAGGGTAGCTCACCCGCTTGTAGCCAGAACTTCTTCTTCCTTGATAGTAGGATCTTCCATCCTCCGAACTGCTCGGCTTGTCGGCAGCGGAGGCGGGCTAGAGCCTCGCAATGGCGGCTACGGCATGCGCCATTGGAGCTTGGTATCAGCGACTGGGCGTAGCGACTGAGCGCAGCAACTGGGCACAACAACTTGGCCCCGGAAGTCAAATGTCCGAAGGGATCATCCTGCCTGGAGGGTGGATTCCGACGCCATCGGTGCTAGGGGAAAGCTGGGAGTGGATTTGTGAATTTGGTCAACGCACCATGCTCCTTTAGTATCTCGTTTCGCCTACGTGGTTGCCGTGTTGGTGCTCGCGTCACGGAAATATTACTGACATGAGGGTCCCGACCGTCTACTTCACGGGGCAGTTTCACGGCTTGTTTGGATTTGGTAGGGGTGAGACGAGTTTGCATTGAAATGGCCCCTCTCGGTAGTTGGCGGCCCAACTTTTCGAAACGTGGTAATTTCAGGCAACTTAGGTACCGCCATGCGCTGGCCTACCAACTTTGGTACCGCAGATGAACAAGCCCGCTTTCTTGGCACAGTCGATCAATCCATTATGCTTCGACATCCAATCCATTCCTAGTACTACTTCCAAACCTTTGGTTCCAAGTACTATTAGATTGGCATAAAAATCTATCCCATGTATTCTGATAGGTACAACTTTGCAAATTTTTCTAGCTTTTGTGGTTGAATCGGGTATTTGAACTATCATGCCATGCTTCAAGTTGGTTGGGTGAATCTTACTAGTGCATGCAAATTCTTCGGTGACTAATGAGTGCGATGCTCCAGAATCAAACAACACTCTTGCTAAAACCGAGTTGACAGAAAACATACCTAGCACGACATCTGGCGCTTCTTGGGCTTCTTCGGCGTTCATGTGGAAGAGACGGCCGTTGTGGTTGTGAGGGTTCCCTGGGGCGAATCTTCTTCCGGGCTGAACACGACGCTGCTGTTGAGATGGGGCATTCACATTGGCAGTGGCAGCAATCTTCTTGGGACACTCATTGGAGTAGTGACCCTTCACTCCACACTCGAAACAAGTAATCTGAGACTTGTCTTTTGCTGCATCAGGCACATCATTGCTTCCAGTTCTAGGCGTAGTATTGTTGTTATTATTGTTGTTGTTGTTGTTGTTGGGCTTGGGCGGTGCACGGTTGAAGTTGCTAGAGTTGCCAGGGTGGTTGTTGTTGTTTCCTCCATACTTCACATTTCCTCCGCTGCGGTTGGGGTAGCTTGGGCGAGACATTGGGGGTCAATTGTTCCTCGGGGCATATCCAGCAGACGGATTGGGGCGATACTTCTAGTGACTGTTAGATCCAGCTTGGTGCATCATCCGGCATTTGCGGTTGTCGTTTGCTTGATTAATCTTATCTTCCATCTGAATGGCAGAGTCGACTAGCTCTTCGAGATCCTCGAAACGGATGTTGACTAGCACCGTCTGCATCTCATCATGCAGTCCGTTCAGGAATCTCTCCTTCTTCTTGGCCTCCGTATTGATCTCATCAGGTGCATACCTGGTGAGGGACAAAAATCTGTCACGGTACTCCACTACAGTCATTCTGCCCTGCTTTAGTTCTCTAAATTCATCTCTCATCCTGGTGACTAAACCCTGCGGCACATGGGTGTGGCTGAACTTGACTTTGAAGGCTTCCCACGTCATCACTTGACCGTGGTTCATTGTGCGGGTGCTGTTCCACCATGCTCGTGCATCTCCTGCCAGATAGTGGGTGGCAAACATAACTTTCTCGTTGGCATCCACTCCGGCGACTTCTAAGTTGTTTTCCATGGTCTCTAACCAATCATCAGCATCCAGCGGGTCTTCAGACTTGCTAAAGATTGGGGGATTTATATTCTAGAAGTTTTTGAGTTTGGATCCATGATGATCCTGATTTCCGTGGCCCTAATTGTTGTGAGCCATCTGGGCGATCTGCTGCAGTGTGGCTAGATTTGCTTGGCGCTCTGCCCTACTAGCTTCAAGGTCTGCAATGAGCGTCTGTAGAATCTGCAGCATGGGGTCCTGCGATGAGCTGCTCCCTCCTTGGTTTCCACGTCTGAGGATTGAGATTGATAATGGGGTAAGAGGTAAAGTTCTAAGGTTTATGGTTTTGTTTTCAAAGCTAAAACTTTGAGTTTGACTCAGGTTTTGCAACTAACTTCTTTTCATTCATTCAAGCAAAGCACACGATACAAACACACACACCACAACAAAAGGGAAAATAGATGGTTTTAAGAACCATTCTGCAAGCTAAGATACAATGGGATCGATACTCCTCGCTCCTACGATAGTGCTCTAGTGCATCTACTCATCATCGATGAAGTCAGAGTCATCATCGTCGGTGTAGAAGTCCATGGCATCATCCTCCAGATAGTCATCATCATTTCTGAGGTACGAGTGAATATCCCCTGGATGTCTTCACCTTCTTCCTCTTCTTTTGCTGCAAGCTGAGCTTCTTGCTCCTTGATGGTCTTCTCGAGGTCGGCCACCTTCCTGCAAAGACGTTCGATGGTGCGATCCTTCTTTGCGCGTTGATAGCGAAGTGCCTGACAATCCTTGACGAGCAGGGAGAAAGTCTGGGCCTTCTAGGCGGCAATGGCAAGGTTGTGGTTGGCAAACTCTCAAGCATTGTCCAATTCCTTCTGTCTGTCATACAACAGGAAGTCAAGGTTCTCCACTTGGTGCTTCAACTCCGGGTGACTTGGCATATCTAGAGGCATTCCCATAGAATCACGTCTTGCATAGTGAGCAAAGCGGGTTCCTTGGATCAAGTTGACATTCTGTGCGCAAAGACGAGCGAGAGCTTCATGCATTGCCCTGGCTAATCCATCTAGCCAGTTGTTCTCTCTCACGGTGAATTGAATCTTCTCGGAAAGTGGTGCCTCCATCTTGCCTCGAAGATCAGCAACTACTAGCCATTGTAAATCTCCTCCTGGGGGACCATTGAGTTGAGCTCCAAATAATTCCGGATGTGGGTGCTCCAAGTACTCAGACAGTGTATCAAGATCCCTCTCGAAGATCAGTTGGCCTCCGTTGCCCAACTGGTAGAACTTGCAGTACCGAACTTCCATCTATAAGAATTTAGGATGAGAAAGTTAGTGAGGTGATCAAGCGTGTCAAATTTTAGGGAGTAATGTAAGAATTTTTGAGGAACATGTATTTTTTTGAGAGAAAGAATCCTAAGGGTAAGTGAGGAAATAGGTTTTCATAAATACTCACTTCTTTGTTTTTGAAACTAAGTTTTTGTTCGGACGTCCATTCTAACTAGGGTCTCCTATGGTCAGGATGGCTCTGATACCAACTTATCAACACCCGGATTTTTAATCCCAGATGCATGTTATGCCATACACCGCAATCCCAGGATTACCATTTTTGCGAGACATAATAGATTGGATATCATAGTACATCATCCATTACAAACCATAATAAGGTCTTGCACAAATAAAGGATCTCATGATCTAGTCTTAGTACAAACAAGTAGAGGAATAAATAGCGTAGCGGTGGGCTCCATCTTTAGTGTCACAGGCAATGCTGACGATGGGAGATGATCCTAGTTGTCGTAGCCGTCCTGTTTTCCTTCTTCCGGGTAGTCCTACTCATAGTCTGGCCACGGGAATAGCCAGGGACAAAGCCATGAGTACTTTTTAAGTACTCGCAAACTATCACTAACAAGTAAGATAGTTCTAGTAGGAGTGCTAAGTTCTAAGTTTATTTGTAAAGTTAAGTTGGAAACCTAAGATGAGTTCAGAAACAAAGAAAGATAAAATAAAGTTTGAAATCACCTAAGTGGAAACTTAGTTGTCATAGTCACAACTCTGTTGTGGTCAAGTCATGTCACAATTCATTTCATAAGTCATTTTGAAAACATCTGACAACGGAACAGTATGGCCACTCCAACTGTCCATAACCACGGACGCGGCTATTTGAATAGTTTGACACTCTACAGAGGTGGTACACTTTCACCACAAAATTCGATACATCTGTCAGGGAGAACCCTGAATCATCATACTTAGTATGCAGATAATCAAACATAACATTTCCTTTACACACTCTAGTATAAGCACCTCTCCTTTGAGCTTGGCCTACCAGCCATGGCCATCTGCCATCCTGGGCACTGCATAGGTGGACAACATTGAGAGGTAGCCTCATCTCAAACCTCTCCCACGAGGGAACTAATACTAATGAATATAAATTTCCATCTAAGCCTTACCCAATTCAGGTATTGTGGTTATACGGTAAAATTGGAATGGTATCGCATCCGAACCCAACCATCAGTTTTTATAAAGGGCTAAGGCTCATGCCTCAACATTTTCATCATCATCATAAACCAATTTCGTTTCTCAACACATGTCAAAACATCTCAATAGAATGACTCATCATTCCAAGGTTTTCATAAGTCATTTTCACCAAGTATTCCCATCTAAAGTGATCAAGTTTTTGGTTTAGCTCTAATCCCTAAGTTAAGAGTGTTCACTAATGTGGGATGCTAATCTCAATCTCATGCCATAGAATGACATCTAATTCTAACTAGACAGGCCAAGTTTTATACTCTTTACTATCTATAAACCAAGTAAAGGACTTTGGTAAAGTAAAAGAAAGTAAAGCTTGTAAGTAAAACTTGGGGTAGGTATAAGTCAAAAGGTATAACCAAAGCATGCCTAATGCATCTTGCTTGGGTTATATTGCATCTAGTGATGGCTTGCAAGTTTTAGCTTGCCAATAATAGCTTGCCTTGATTGGTGCAGTGGTTGAAATTCTCCTCTTCTTCTTCGGGGTAGAACTCCTCCTCCTCATAGACTTGGTCGGTACTATCGTCTATAAATACATACGGGATACACAATCACCAAACAATACTTAACTAGTTTTTTTAGCACACTAAGGCACACACTTGATGATCTAGTGTCCTCACATTCATCACAAGATTTTAATGAACTAGTTTTATTTATTTTATTTGAGAAAAGTAGTTTCTACTCATTGAAAAATAACTAAGATTTAATATTCTCCAATTAAAATATGAGATCATGTGGACACATGTCATCACCACATATTCTAATACATGAGAATGTGATTTAAGTGTTGGATCACATTTTATAAAGTTTAAGATTAATATTTTAATGATTTAAAGTGACTAGAAATGCCTATATAGCATTATTTTGGTACTAGTCAAAAGTCACTGCATGCAAACTTAAATATTATTACATATTCAGATAGGTATATTCAAATGTGATTTTTGAGAGTTGGAATCAACTCAAAAGCTATTATGGTTGATTTTTTAAAAATGTTTGAATGTAGAAAAGTCTCTATCTTGTTATTTTTGCTATATGTGATCTATAACTCTAATTGATTTAAATCCAACGGGCTTTGATATAGATTTAAATTTCCTTTCTAGCAAAATTGGAATCATTCAATTTGGTTAAGTAAATCTTTCTGAAATGATTTTTAAACTAGTGGACAAAAACTAGATTAAGTCTAAATAGAAAAATCTAAATTTGAATTCTAGGGCTAGCACGGGAGCACTAATGGGCCGGACCAGTCACACTATGCGGCGTAGAGAACAACTGACAGGGGGGTCCCGCATGTCAGCGGCTCTTCAAACGCGAAGCGGTACGGGGCGATATGGGTCGCACGATTAGAACTATGATCGACGGTTGTGGCTCATCATCAATGATGGACAGGTCACCGGCGAGACGGAACCCTAGCGGCTCGGTGGGGGTGCAGTGGGGGCATACCAGGGCTCCAGCTAGTGTGGCGATGGGGGCGATCGAACGAGGAGACAACGGCGGACTCAGGCGAGGTCACGACAGCTCCTGGGGTGGACGAAATCATCGGGACCCTTTCTTCTCTGCTACGGTGAACTCCGGCGCAATTCCGGCAAACGGCTGCTCTAGCGGCTCTGGCTAACGGTGGGGAAGGATCAGTGGTGAGAGGGGAGCTGAGTGGTATGAGGAATTGGTGCTAGGGAGGGCTCCTTATAGCCTCGACGAGGGGACCGTGAGGGCAACGGTGAGCTTGTCAGTGACGATGATACAGGGCGCTAGAGGCATGGGCAGGGTAGACAGATGGTGCCTTGCCTCCTGGCGGTCAGCTACAGCGTGATGGCGACGCTAGAGGCGGTGGCATGCGGTCGGGAAAGACTAGCGCTCTGTGTGGCAGAGGCGGTGCTCGACGCATTTCACGGCGGCTGCTGGTCGCGCGGAAGGAAGAGGGCGTGTCTGGGGAGGTGCTAGGGTTATGGTGGAGCGGCGCACTCGAGATGAAGGCAAGGCGCGGCTTGTGCGGGCTTGTCGGGGACGATGCTCTGGCGTGAGCTGGGCACGGTGCAGAGGCGGTGGGCACGAGCTGTCCTCGGCGGTCTAGGGGCTGGCAACACTCGGGGAAAGGACCGTGGGTGGCGGTAGGGTTTGGCGGAGCTAGGGAATGCTAGATTGGCGCTGCATGGTCGCTGGCGTGTTGCCCGCATTTGGTCGGCGATGACCATATTTGGGCGGCGTGCCACTATTGCTAGCGGTTAAGGGGGAGCTGGTCTGGGCTGGGGTAGATGCTAGGGGGACAGGGGATTAAGTTGGAGACCAAATTGGTCAATGACCACTGTGGAAACAGTGAAGCTAATCTAGTTCTAGTTCAGTGCCTGCCATGTGTTCGACAGAATGGCCGCAAGAAGAAAAGTTTTGAATTTTGGATTCAAATTTTTTGAGTGTTCTCCACTTAAGCTTGAGATTCTATGCCTGTTTGGAAAGGTCAAGGGGAAATCATTTGTGCGGTTTTTGAAAAGGTGTGATCTATGTATATGACTTGAATTCCATTTTGAAATGCCAATTAAAATTAGTGTTTAAATATTTTTGTAAGATTTCGATGTGGGCCTTGGTAGGTCATTACTTGTACTAGCAAAGGGTGCAAAGAGTTAGAATTGTTTCTGTTAAGAATTGACTTCTAGGAACACCTAAAGTGACCTAGTGGATTAAAATGGCAAAAGTGACCATTTGCCTTTATTACTTCCAATTGATTTCTTTTTCTTTGGATTTTGCTTGGGAATGATCTAGATGATGTGGAATTCACCTTAGAATCATTTTATAACCATTAGAACAAACAAACATGGCAATTCAAAATAATTCCATATTAATTTAACACACATATGCATGCTTAATTGTTTTAATAATAAAAAGTTTTTGTTAACCCTAAATTGGGTGATTTGAATCTTGATTAACCTTGATCAAAGTTTTGGGATGTTACACACCATGCACTTCGGCAGTGAGGAAAACCCTACCATGCCGGTGTAGTCCTTCTTGCATACGAAATAGGTTTCGAATTCCCGAATGACATGCACAATGTTGAGGAAGAGTTTTGGGCTTATCCTAAAACGGTGCCGAAACACGGCCTCTTCGTGCAGCGGCTTGTCGGTGAAGTAGTCGGTGTACAACATGAAGTAGCCCTCCACTCGTTGCCTTGCTTTGCAATTCCGGCGACCCTTCGTCGAGCCTCCATGCTTCAGCGCTGCGGTCTACGTGTACAGGCAGGCCAAGGAGGCGAGGATCTGCATGTTCTCTTCATCTTCGGTGGTTGCGGCGGTCTCTTCCTCTAGCAACAGGGCTAACATGTCCTCGTCATCGGACTCCATGGCTGAACGGGCAAAACGCCGAACACTCCGCGGGCGAGGTGGTGGGAGCTCAGGATGAAGTCGAGCTGTGGTGAAGTCAAGAAGGCGAAAGGAGGCCAAGGATGAGGGGAAAGGATGCGGCGGACGCGGCGGGCCTATCTACAGGCATGGTTTTGGCTTGGCGTGGTGGGAGCTCGCTGGTGACGACATGGCAGCGACGAAAGATCTCTGCCACAGGAGAGCCGAGTCAGGTGGGGAATGGGTTGTCTCTCCGAAAGGACTGGCCCACCTATTTTTCGCTGCGTCTGGCATTCCTAGGCTTCCCAGCACCCTGGGTTCGTCCTGGGAAAGCCGGATGAAATTTAGGCCAAATCCGGATGAATTCGGCATCCTAGGAACACGAGTGGGCGAAATTTTGCCGTCCGGACGAAAAAACACCTGGGAACGCCTTCCTGGGAATCCGAGTGGAGATTCTCTAATACTCCCTCCGTTTTAAAATACAAGATGTTTTAGACCCTTTTTTTAGTGCGTAGGTTCACTCCGAATCTCTCCGAATCAACACTATAAAAGAGGTCTAGATACATTAGCTTCACAAAGCTAAAATATATTATATTTTAAAACAAAGGGAGTACAGGTGAAGATTACAGTATGAAAGTATATTTTATAATAATTAAAATAATGTACTCTCTCTGTCCATAAATAACTGATTTAGATTTGTCTAGGTTTGAATGTATCTATACATTAAAACATGTCTAGATACATTTGAATCTAGCAAATACAAGTCACTTATTTCTAGACGGAGGGGGTATATTAAATATTGTATTATTACATCCGTATCTAGACAAATCTAAGTTAATTAACTTGGATCAGAGGTAAATATTCGCTCTCTTATGGCATAAAATACATGAATATATTACGACAAAATGGTGAAATACTTGATGAATTGTACGGTACAAAGTTAGAAAAAATATTAGTGCCTTAGATATTTGTGTTCTACGAATGTGTATCTCTTCTAGGAACATATCCACCTGTCCTCCCAATAAGTTGTTTGGCAAGGGTGCTAGAAGAGGGTTTGGGGAGTGTCGGCAAAGTTGTGCCCCCTACCTAAAAGGAATATGCTCGAGAGACAATAATAAAGTGGTTATTATCTTATTCCATATTTATGATAAATGGTTATTTTTCGTGTTATAATTGTGTTAACCGAAAACGTTAATACATGTATGATTTATAAACAAAATAAAAGGTTCCTAGTACTTGTTGATTAACAGATGATCAAAGGTTTCCTGATCATGAATATTGGATGTTGTTAATAACAGGATCATATCATTGGAGAATGATATGATGAATAGTTATCTGAAGTAGATGTAGTAATACAATCATGTCTATATTTTTATCACATTCGTAGTAACTCAATGTCCTAAGACCATGAGATCACATCAATCACTTTCACCGGAAAGGTACTTTGATTACTTCAAACATCACTTCATAACTAGGTGATTATAAAGGTGACGTCGGGTACTTGAAAAGTGTTAGTCGAGGCTCGTGGATCAAGAGTGGGATTTGTTCATCTAGATCGGAGAGATATACTCAGGGCCCTCTCAGTGATATCACATTGACATAGCTTGCAAGCTAGTGATTTGATCACTGGAATGTTATATCACAGGAACGAGAAAAGGAGTACTTATCGGGAATGGGATTAAACAAGTTATGGATAATACCGAGTGATAGAATCTCGGACAAGTAAAATATCGTGAGACAAAAGGAATTTGATTATAACAAAAAAGGTTCAAACAATCATTGGATTTTCGTGGAACTAGTGGGAGTCATTATGGATCTCTAGATTCTGCTAATGATTATTGATCGGAGAAAGTCTCGATCATATCTACATAGTTGTCGAACCCATAGGGAGGCACACTTAAGGTTATTCGATGCAATTGAGTGGATAGGGAACATAGGAGAAGATAATGGACATCGCAAGAATTTGTTCTGTCAAATCTACCGAATAGTTTTGGGGTATGGAAACAAAGCAAGAGAATAAAATGTTAATATGTTCATTAAATGAAATGTTCATTAAATGAAGTACTCATTAAATGAAGTGTTCATTAAATTGAGTTACATTAAACCAAGAGAATTAAAGTGCTTTAATTGAAAGACCTTTGATTTTTGAGTGGAAATTAAATAGAAGATGAGTGGAGCTATATTGATGTGAGTGGAGTGTCCACCCACATAATTGGGGGAGAGGTAGGGGTAGCACCATAGTTGTGCGTCATGCCCTCTTGGGATGCCTCCCTCACCTATAAAAGGCCCCCTCCTCCCCTCTCATCTTACACCATTCACCCTTCCTCTCATATGCCCTTTGGTTGGCATCTTTCTCCCATTTTAGTCTTGTCCATTATGAGATCCAAGCACATGGCTTAATAGGATTGATTGGATACCCATATCAACAAGTTGCAACTTATTTTCCAGAATCTCATCCAAAAAGAACCTCCGAGTTAAGCGTGCTTGGCCTGGAGCAATTTCAGGATGGGTGACCGACCGGGAAGTGGATACCAGGTGCGCACGAGTGAGGACAAAGTGCGCAGAAAAGACTAGTGTTGGTTTGTGGGGCCATTCTAGATATCCTATTAAGCTGCCAGGAGTGACACCCCCGGGGCCCAGTGGATGGGGTGTTACAAAGTGGTATCAGAACCGATCCTCGCAGTTACATGGGCGTATGCGGGTCATTGGCGGGACATGTGGATCATGGCGCATGTGTCCCAGAGCAGACACGGCATGGCACATGTGCCATCACTGGACGCACAAACATGTGCCAAGATGGTATGTTCCTGGCTTGTTCTTGATTGAGGAGGGCATTGATCTTCTAAGGGTGGGTGTATGTGATATCCAAGCACATGGCTTAATAGGATTGACAGAATACCCATATCAACAAGTTGCAACTTGTTTTCCAGAATCTCATCCAAAAAGAACCTCCAAGTTAAGCGTGCTTGGCCTGGAGTAATTTTAGGATGGGTCACTGGCCGGGAAGTGGGTACCGGGTGCGCACGAGTGAGGAAAAATGCACAAAAAAGATTAGTGTTGGTCTATGAGGTTAGTCTAGATATCCTATTACACCCAGGAGTGACACCCCTGGGACCCAGTGGACGGGGTGTTACATCCATTGCCACGAGCGAGGTGCTTAGGTGAAGCCCTGCTCAAGATCCTCTCCACCACCATCACCACCATGTCGTAGTGTTGGTGGAGTTCCCAGGGATCTGCTACTTCTGCTTTTCGGCTGGAGCAAGGGTTCGGGAGTCGTCGGCACACCGTACGTGTTACCGATTACGGAGGCGCTGCCTCTTGTGGCATTGATCATCTGCGCGTCCTTGAGGATGGTCGTGTACATTCTACATCATCCATGTTTGTTTGCGGGAACATTATACCGCGTGATGGTCTTTGACGGCGAGTCCATATAAAACCATTATATGTATCTCCTAGATATGATCTTGGTGGTTGCAAACGTAGGAATTTTTTGTTTTCTATGCAACGAATCTCATCAGTGGTATCAGAGCCGTGTCTATGCATAGCTACTTTGTACGTTAGAACACATATGAATATGTGGGTGCTGATGATCATTTTATTTCATCCTTCATGTATTTTGGATATTGGTGGCATATCGGGATGAAGTGGCCCGGACTAACTTTACATGTCCTCGCATATGAGACCTATTCACGCTTGACATGCAACTAGTTTTGCATAAGTGGCTAGCGGATATCTATCTCTCCCACTATAGTTGATATCTAATTTATAACGGGTTGCTAATAATTTGATTATCATCATTGTGGTTCCATGTTCACAGGTAAGAACGATTCTTTCTTCGAAAGCCCAAAGCCATGTAAAATATGCAAAAGATAAATTAGCAGCATCTAGTTTTATTTTTGCTGGGCATGTGTCATGATATGGTAAATGATATAATTTTATTATGGTGAGATACTCTCGGGAATTATAACAAAGTGGGAGCGCCATAGACCTTGGCGCTACACAAATGGAATGATCGAGATCATACCATGATGCGCAAGATAGTGATTAAGTGCAAGAACCATATCATATCACTTTTACATATGATGTTTGTTTGCATCTTATTTATGCTTATGTCTAGATTAGAACTTGGCGATAGCATTATAAGATGATCGCTCCTACTAAATATCAAGATAATAATATGTTCTCCTTAGTATGCACTGTTAAGAAAGTTCGTCGTTTCGAAGCACCACGTGATGATCGGGTGTGATAGAATCTATGTTCGCATACAATGGGTGTAAGACAATTTTACACACGCAGGTACTAAGGTTCTTACTTGGAGAGCCTAGCATGTACATACATGGCCTTGGAACATTGAGCAAAAAGGTAAAGCACGAGTCATATAAATGATATGATGTCCATATGATGCTCGCCATTGGAGCTGCACCACCACTTGTGATGATCGGTCGTGGCGAAGTGAATTTGGTTCATGTAATCACCAAAACAACTCGAGGGATATTATTTTGAGTGGGACTTCAATTTAGTAATTTGGATTAATTTGAACTCAATTTATCATAAACTAAATCGAAGTGATTTTGCATAATTTATTGTAGTCATTGGCATCTGTTTACTGCCTTATGCTTAGTTATAATTGAGATAACAGAACTATCACAACAAGAAAAGTTGGCTTTTACAACGGACGATTTTCGTGGTTGAAAACTTGTTTTTCGTGGCTAAAAAGTCTTCTATGACGGATGCCCATCATGGTAAAAGCCCCGTGACAAAAGAATCTACCACGGTTTTTTCTGACCGTGGTGGATCGCACCCTTCAGCTATAAAAACTTGTTCCATTGTAGATCTGTTCGCCAGCCGCATTGACTGATGACGTCATGCAAAATGCCACGTGGCAAACACCGTTAACACCCAGTTACCGCTGTTAACGGCCACATAAACCGTGGTAAAAGCCAGGCCCAGCCAATGTTTGCTAATAATTAAGTGGCCTGACCCATAAGGGGAGCTCAATAAGATTATGGCCTGTTACTATTTCGTCCTGCACTGTTTAAAATGGGCCCAAAAGATGCGACCAGTAGCAGCCTAAGAAATGTCGACCAATTATCATTTCGTTTTTCAACATCAGGCGGCCCGTTAACAGCCTACGTTAAGTAGGCCCGATACTATTAAGACCCACGGTCAGCCCGTCACTATTTGCATAGCTCGTCCTGGGCCGCCTACGAACAACCCACTTTTGAGAAGGTCCGATACTGTTCTGCCCTTTTACTATTCTGGCTCGTTACTGTTCTAGTCGTCTACTATTCATGTCCGTTACTATTGCGGTCCTTTACTGTTCTGGCCCATTACTGTGCTGGTTGCACTGTTCTGGCATGCTACTGTTTAGGCATGTTACTGTTCTGGCCTATTGCTTTTCTGGTCTGTTACTGTTCTGGCCTGTTTCTGTTTTAGCATGTTACTATTTTAGACTGTTACTATTTTGGCATGTTACTGTTTTGGCCTGGCCTGTTATTATTTTGGCTTGTTACTATTCTACCCAATTGCCGTTACTGTTTCGGTAATTCTGAAGCCCATGCAAATATCATAAAAGGAGTATAATTAGCGAGCATCTTTAACTATTCATGGAAGGCGCAATATAAGAGGGGCAAATAACAAAACCCTATACAGTTACCTGATCGACCTGGCTGGCGCAGTTATGGTACCACCATTCGTGGATGGCGTCAACTAAATGCCTACATGGCCTATGCGAGTTATCTAGATATTACATCAGCTGCAAACTTCTTAAAAATATTATATAATATAAACAAAAGGGAAAGAAAGTTCAGTATTTCAGTTGCCAATCAAGTTGATAGTAGAGTCCTCAATTTGCTTTCTCAATCCATCAACTACATCTCCCTTTGAGTGTTATAGATACATTGGAAAACCACCTTGATACATGATCTTCAGTTCCCTCTTTGGTGGCGATAACAATAATTACAGTTTGAAACTAACTAATAACAAGTTAATACAGCAAAGAAGACAAACTACTCATAGCTAAGAATGAACTAGATATGAATTATAACTGCATAATACGAACTTGTAGAGCAGGAATGCAAACCATGAATGAAATATATAGTAGAGGATAGTTATGTCGTTGCCTAGGATGAACCAGAACCAGATACGAGATATAATGGTGTGGCGTGTGAACCTGTAGAACAAGACAAACAAACATTAGACAAGTATGCCAACAATAAAATGAGCAATCAAACAAAGTGTTTCTTAAAATTTCAGTATAAACTAGCCAGGTCATTTCAGCAAATATATATAGAAGCAGTGGTATCTCCTGGAATGCAAGAGACGTTGGGTGACTCGGAATTTGCGGTGAGCTACACAATGGCATGCAATTACTATCGTATCTAACAATGAACCATATAGAAATTATAACCACAGCATACTAGAACATGTCGAGCAGGAATAGAAAACACGAATGAACTATATAGTAAAGAATAATTATGCCGTTGATTAGGACGAACCAGCACCAGATACAGAAAATTTATAATGGCATCGCTGGTGGACCTGTAGGCTGTGCAAACCAACATGTTCAGTGTTGCCTTCTTTTGCTCTACGCAAAGAAAAAGAAAATAGTCAGTGTTGCGGCTTTTGAAGAACCAGATGGCAACAACAAAATTATAATTGAACTAGTACGAAGAGTTTGAACGGGTACTACAGGATAGCGAAACGATGCCAGGGAGGAAATAATAGCAGGAACTTAGCTTAGGAATAACCAGATATAGTCAGTAACCGTGGAGAAGAGAATCCACACTAATATTTTCACTGATATTACATTTTGCAAGAACTACACAATAGCAGGCAATTACTGGTGTACGGAGCAGCTAAGATAAGAACATGTGCATGACAATATAACAGACATGTGCATACCTTGAAATTTGTAGAGCAGCGAATGCAAACCAACATGTCTAATGACATTGTATGTACTAGCACGAAGAACAGGCGTGCCCAGTGACTCGTATGTACTAGCACGATTACAAAAATGCAGTTCACTCTGATAGGCTTAAACCTGCTATACCGCTGACAAAACAAAAACGGGTTGGAGATTCAGTTACCTTGGTCGGAGAGGCGTCTAAGCATCGTCGGTACCGTGCGAGTGACGTCCATGTCACCGAGGGTGTTGCGGTTGCAGTGGCTGTTGGCGTCGGGGAAGCAGATCTTGGGCGGTCGATGCCAGTGCAGTCAACGGTGATGACCGTGTAGCTGGTCTGTAGCAGTGGACATGGAACTTGTTGAACTAGATCCCGTCTGGTGGACAACGGTGAAGCTGCTCCAGTACGGTTGGGTAACTTTCAGCGGCTGGGAAGCATAGCGTGGGCGATCAACGATGCCATAGCCGTGGTCAGCGAGACCACAACTCTGGTGGAGTGGCAGAGAGACCCGATGAACTAGATCTGATGGGGTGGGCATCGATGAAGCAGCTCTGGCAGCCATGGAATTGCCGTCGGGCGGTGTGCGCGATAGTCGTGGAGGTGAGGGCATAGGAGAGAAGCCTGGGATTTTGGGAGGGCCAGCTGGAAAAACTGCGCGAACCAGGACTATGGAGGTGAACAGAAAAATAATTATGATTGTGTCCCCAAGCTACTGACTTTAGCGTGCCCATAGGGCGTCTGAACAATGGGTGGAATGGGAATTTTAAAATCAAAAGTTTTTGAAACGGAGGAGCACGAAATTCTTCAAAGTCGGTGTGTTATTTTGCCGCTCGACAGAGATTTTGAATTTGGCTACCGGCCAAATAATAATAATAGAAAAGTGGTACTCCTCGGTGGGAGATTTCGGCTCAAAGTTTTTGAAACAGTGGGGCGGGAAACGCTTCAAAGTAGTTGTTTGATTTTGCCGCTCGACAGAGATTTTGAATTTGGCTACCGGCCAAATAATAATTAATAGTAAAGTGGTACTCCCCGATGGGAGATTTGGCCTCAAAGTTTTTGAAACAGTGGGGCAGGAAATGCTTCAAAGTCGGTTTTTGATTTTGCCGCTCGACAGAGATTTTGAATTTGACTACCGGCCGAATAATAATTAATAGAAAAGTGGTACTCCCTGGTGGGATATTTTACCTCAAATTTTTTGAAACGATGGGGCAGGAAATGCTTCAAAGTCGGTGTTTGATTTTGCCGCTCGATATAGATTTTGAATTTGGCTACCGGCCAAATAATAATAATAGAAAAATGGTTCTCCTTGGTGGGAGATTTGGCCTCAAAGTTTTTGAAACGACGGGGCAGGAAATGCATCAAAGTCGGTGGTTGATTTTGGCGCTCGACAGAGATTTTGAATTTGGCTACCGGCCAAATAATAATAATAGAAAATTTGTACTCCTTAGTGGGAGATTTGGCCTCAAAGTTTTTGAAACGGTGGGGCGGGAAATGCTTCAAAGTAAGTTTTTGACTTTGCCGCTCGACGGAGATTTTGAATTTGACTACTAGCCAAATAATAATTAATAGAAAAGTGGTACTCCCCGGTGGGAGATTTGGCCTCAGAGTTTTTGAAACGATGGGGTGGGAAATGCTTCAAAGTCGGTGTTTGATTTTGGCGCTCGACAGATATTTTGAATTTGGCTACTGGCCAAATAATAATAATAGAAAAATAGTACTCCCCGGTGGGAGATTTGGCCTCAAAGTTTTTGAAACGGTGGGGCAGGAAATGCTTCAATGTTGGTTTTTGACTTTGCAGCTCGATGAAGATTTTGAATTTGACTACCGGCAAAATAATAATTAATAGAAAAGTGGTGCTCCCTGGTGGGAGATTTGGCCTCAAAGTTTTTGAAACGGTGGGGCAAGAAATGCTTCAAAGTCAGTGTTTTATTTTTCCGCTCGACGGAGATTTTGAATTTGGCTACGGACAAATAATAATAATAGAAAAATGGTACTCCCCAGTGGGAGATTTGCCCTCAAAGTTTTTGAAACAGTGGGGCGGGAAATGCTTCAAAGTCGGTTTTTGATTTTTCCACTCGACAGAGATTTTGAATTTGACTACCGGCCAAAGAATAATTAATAGAAAAGTGTTACTCCCCGGTGGGAGATTCGGCCTCAAAGTTTTTGAAACGGTGGGTTGGGAAATGCTTCAACGTCGGTTTTTGATTTTGCTGCTCGACAGAGATTTTGAATTTGGCTACCGGCCAAATAATAATTATAGAAAAATGGTACTCCCCGGTGGGAGATTTAGCCTCAAAGTTTTTGAAATGGTGGGGCAGAAAATGCTTCGAAGTTGGTTTTTGACTTTGCCGCTCGACAGAGATTTTGAATTTGACTACCGGCCAAATAATAATTAATAGAAAAGTGATACTCCCTGGTGGGAGATTTGGCCTCAAAGTTGATGAAACGGTGGGGCAGGAAATGCTTCAAAGTCAGTGTTTGATTTTTCCGCTCGACAGAGATTTTGAATTTGGCTACCGGCCAAATAATAATAATAGAAAAATGGTACTCCCCGGTGGGAGATTTGCCCTCAAAGTTTTTGAAACAGTGGGGCGGGAAATGCTTCAAAGTCGGTGTTTGATTTTGCTGCTCGATAGAGATTTTGAATTTGGCTATCGGCCAAAGAATAATTAATAGTAAAGTGGTACTCCCCGATGGGAGATTTGGCCTCAAAGTTTTTGAAACAGTGGGGCAAGAAATGCTTCAAAGTCGGTTTTTGATTTTGCCACTCGACAGAGATTTTGAATTTGACTACTGACCAAATAATAATTAAAAGAACAGTGGTACTCCCTAGTGGGAGATTTGGCCTCAATGTTTTTGAAACAGTGGGGCGGGAAATGCTTCAAAGTCGGTATTTGATTTTGGCGCTCGACAGAGATTTTGAATTTGGCTACCGGCCAAATAATAATAATAGAAAAATGGTACTCCCCGGTGGGAGATCTGGCCTCAAAGTTTTTGAAACGGTGGGGCGGGAAATGCTTCAAAGTCGGTTTTTGACTTTGCCGCTCGATAGAGATTTTGAATTTGACTACCGGCCAAATAATAATTAATAGAAAACTGGTTCTCCCTAGTGGGAGATTTGGCCTTAAAGTTTTTGAAATCGTGGGGCGGGAAATGCTTCAAAGTCAGTGTTTGATTTTGCCGCTCGACAAAGATTTTGAATTTGGCTACCAGCCAAATAATAATAACAGAAAAATGGTACTCCCCGGTGGGAGATTTTGCCACAAAGTTTTTGAAACGGTGGGGCGGGAAAGGCTTCAAGGTCAGTGTGTGATTTTGCCGCTCGATTGAGATTTTGAATTTGGCTACCGGCCAAATAATAATAGAAAAAAGCTAGTAGACCATATGCTATCTGTCTAGGAATTCAAGTCCTAGAGTCACATCAACTAATCATCCATGAGCATAATAATTGCGCAGACTGATATTTTTAATTTGGCTAGCGTCCAAGCCATATTTGGATAAAATGTGTACTCCCTATTCAGGAATTGAAGGCCGAGAGTGACATTAACTTATCATCCATAATGAAAATTGGATAACTCTGATTCAAACAGGGTTGGCTGCAGGTTTTGCCGCTCGACTGTGATTTTTTAATTTTGTTAATGGTACTCCCTCGATATGAATTTAAGGCTGATTCACATCAACCGATCATCAAAATACTGACCATATTGGCAAAGAAATTGGATACATAATCTCCGATCCAAACGAGGTAGGGGGTAGGATTTGTCGATGGACTGAGATTTTATATTTGGCGGTTGTCCAAAGAAGAAAAAACCTTTGTGAGGTTGATGAATCCAAGGCTAAGAGAGTGAGGTTGGGGCACAGGATTTTTGTGCATCGAGCATATGGTAAACAGATAAAAGCATGATGCGAAACAAATACTCCCTTCATTTTTGTTACATGGCCTCAAACACAACCCGGGCTCTATAGCAGGAACCATTTCACAGTACCATTGTACTCACCTGTCATTGTCAGGGTTCATCTTCAATTTAGAAGAGTCTTCATCTATGGGCTCTCGAGAATTCTGTTGATCTCGTAACATCTTTAACTCCGCATCACTTGCTAATGCTTTCTGTCTCATATCATCGATTGCTCATCTATGCACTTCATGTTCAGCCCGTAGTGCTACAATTTCTTCCTAACTATACAACTACGGTGACTTGGACTTGGACTTGCACTGCGACAACCCAACATTACGCAGGAACATGCTTTTACGATGACCTTCACCTTTTAGTACCATTTTAAATGTTTCCAGACATTCTTCTTGGGTTTGTTCTAGACCATCTTTCCCAGGTTTTGCCATCTCCTCATTCAATTTAATCTGTAAGATTATCAGTTGGTAGACATGGGTGAGATAAGAAAAGCTAATAAAGAGAAACATGAAGACACCACATTTAACCTATCTATGAACAAATCTTACAAGTTGGCATGGCTGATTACGCATCATATATATTATAGTAAAAGTATAGCTATCTGATCATACTGATAAGAATTTTATCACTAGCACGCAATAACATGACTATGCCAACATGGTATATGTTTGTTTCTTCATCGTCGGGTGCATGATATACACAAGACAACTCTTTGTACAGCTAAAAACTAAAACTCACACTAGTTGGAAATCATCTACTTAAATTAAAAAGAAAACTAGGAAGAAGTTGAGGCAGTGTTGCACATCTAACTATACATATAAATCACTGAGGGTGTGTCATCACAAAATATCAATCGAACAGAAGACTTATAGTAACACTCTTAGTGGAGGGATTGAGCCCTTCTTTTTTGCTTGTCTGGCATGCCTGGAATTTTTGCTGCAGACTTACCGCACCTTTCTACAAAGTGGGCGGAACACATTATCAAAATATAAGAAGCACAAAGTCTGTAGAATATTAAAAACTAATTATTCTTACTATTGCGCTCAGGTGGCCAACCAATGCACGAGATCCAGTTCAGTTTGTTAAGCGTTGTGCGACACGGTTTCTCTTGTTTTTTCAGCGTTCAACTGCAAAAGGAGACTAGTGATACAGATGTGCAAATAGGAATTTCGAATGTGATATGGTATCAGTTTTCACAAACCATACTGTAATCTTTGGATCAAACTAGTGGTCGAGAAGATCTATCTAGTGTTGGTCAGTCATAGTGTGTTCCATAGGAGTCGTTCTTTGAATATCATAGCTTGCCTTACCATCAAAGTATTTACTCTTTAGCCTATGGTGCTGCTGGTGCAAAGAACAGGAGAACATGTCCATGAGAACATACTCTACATCCTCATTATCCTGATCGAAGTTGAATTTTGTCTGTCAGCAAGAATGGAACATTTGATGTGTTATGTGTAATAGAACCAAGAGCAAGCTTGAATGCATGGGACAGAGCACCATGACTTACATGTAACTTCTACAGTAATGAAATTGTAATGGTCAGGGGTATGTTGGTGGAGCTTGAACGATCTGAATATGGGAATATCATTCCTGACAAAAATGCCTATTTCAGATGCTAGAAAAGCAGATTCTTCTGGATCTTCTGGCCGTCTCTTGTCAGGCACAATAGAATTGATGCAATATCTAGATTGTGTTCCAGAAATTTTAGCTTCAAGCTTTTTTTCCAACCGTTGGCCCCCTTTTCTTAAATCTTCGTGTAGCTGCCAATTCAACCATTACATCAAGCTTGCATGGTATATATAAGGAAGCATGCATCGATAATCCTTGGAACACATACCTTGTTTGGCGACGGGCTGATCAACTGGTTGGTGATCATCGCTAGCTTGTTGGTGTTGTGCTAGCAGTGTTAGGCAAGTAGAGGTCAAAACTGGTTCAGCTGTCAATTGTTGATGGGTATCTTGATTGGCACTTGGTGATTGTGGAATATGTGGGATGGTATTTTCTGCGTCTACTATGGTTGGAACCCGTGGTGTGCCTCCAAGACGACACTTTTTAGCCGTATGTGAGTTTCCCAATTTCCGTTTATTATATTTTATGGCGTGTGTTTGTGTTCCACCGGTAGCATTAGCAGGACGGCTTGTCGACGCTTCGCGTTTGGTACCTGAACGTGTCTTACATGAACCAGCCGATTCCTGACACACATAAACAATACATCAATCTGTTATAGTTCTATATGTAATGAGATGTAGATGGAATGGAAGAATAGTTAGGAAAAATGTGCTCTATATATATGATGCATGAACTAGGCAGAGGGCATTGCAAAATATTTGGTGGGATTGAAATACAAAACATGGAAAATGCAACAGATATCACAATTAAAAAACTGAGCAAGCCCCTTGGGGGTGGACAAGCTGGCGGACTAGCAGGGAGGTCCTCGACAGGTCCAACTTCCTAAGTCAGGTCTCCCTTGAAATATTGTTCATCAATAGAAACTAATGCTGAATCAGACACTTGCCGATCATAGTTTTTCTCCCTGCTGGTACCTAGAATGGTCTTAGGTGAACCAGATGATTCCTGACACACATAAGCGATACATTAATCTATCAAAGTCCTATGTAAAATGAGACGCGGATAGAACAGAAGAACAGTAAGGCAAGATATGCTGAACATATATGATGCATGAACTAAGCAGATGGCATTGCACAACATTTGGTGGGATTGAGGTACGAAACATGGAAGATGAAACAAATATCGCAATGACAAGACAGAGCAAGCACCTTGGGCAGTGGACAAGCAAGTGGATTAGGGAGAGGTTATTGACAAGTCCATCTTCCTGAGTCAGATCTCTCTCGGGGTTTTGTTGATCTTGAGGATAAAATTCTGCATGAGAATCCTGGACTTCATGATTGGTGGTGGTAGCTACGAAAGATCTAACTCTCTGCGGGCCGAGCGACCTTGCATATTTGGAATTCTTTAATAATCTATCTTCCGTTCTTACTCATCACTCGGCCGCACATCACCTTACATGCATCAGCAAAAAATATATCTTATGAGATTTAAGAGCAAAGTGTGCGTAGAAGAGAAAGTTAGTACAGTGCTAGCAAGAAGTTGAAAGCCCTAAAGGAACAATGACAGACATATGCTTATACGATGCCTCGACAAGAAATGTCAGAGTACAAGATAAAAAATTCAATGCGAGAATGTAGTGAAACAAGCGATGAGCTACTTTCAGACATCAAATGCGTAAAGAGCATATGAAGTGTATGACGGCAACCTTTGTGACCGTGATTATGCTATTTCCTTCCCGTGCCTTTGCCGGACTTATGGTGAGCTACGACCTCGATGTTCGCCCTTTAAGCGGATTTGCCTCCCCATCTCTCCGGCACCATGGACAAGGTCGAGGAAGCAAATCTGGTGTCGTGTAGTCAGGGAAGTGAATCCAATGAAGCTGCGATGATGTTGCTGAGCCGGCTCCGGCGCCATGGATCTCGTGTACATAGGAGCTGATCTGGTGCAGGCTAGCGTCAGGAGTTGGTAAAATGTCTTTGGTCGCTACGGTGGCATGCCGGTGGAGAGGCTGTGAAGGAGAGATGGGGTGGAAGGAGCACAACCGTGGTCGTGCAAGGTGATCTCAAGGGATCCGGCCTGAAGGGCGCGGGTGGTACTAGTATGTTTGAAACTTTGAATTGTGTGGCGCATGGGAATTTACAGGAGAAACTAATTTGAGGAATGACCTTTGGCGCGTTGTTTCTGTACCGAAGGGCGAGATGAAAATTTAGTACCGTTTGAATTTTGGACGCAGGAGCCCATTGCGGCGGGTGTTTCTGGCGCACTTCATGGTGGAAGAGGTGATTTCGGCTTGTGGTTTGTCGCTCAGTTGATTTTTTTTGTACTCGATCTACTACTGCAATCTAAAAATTTGACTTTAGGGCCACACAAGTATATAGTGCACGAATTTATTCACGATAATGGGCACGAACTACCTTTCATGGTAATGTGTTAATTTTCGGCAAAACATGTGTCTACAGATCTAAATGAAAGTGCAAAATAAGATTTCAAGTTTATCACGGGAAAATGTTGTTTTTCATTTTCCAAATGGCTAGAACGGGACCGGGATACATTGTCCAGATGCAGCAATCAGGTACAATACAATTTCATACAGCGTGCTAAAGAAAATATCAGGCTGACAACACAAGGAAAGTCATCATCATTATTCGAAATAACAATCTATTCGCATGGAGGCTCTTTCATCACCCTTCGAAAATCATCTGCCTGCAAAGATGTGCGGAAAATCTCCGCTTGTGCTTTCACCTGTTCCAAAACTGTCACATTGATCTCATTGAAATCTGCATCAGCCAAATTGGGAACACGATTTTCAGCGACTAACTTCTGAAGATTAGTGACAGCATCAAGGCCATCTTCAATAGTATAAATCCATCCTCGGTTCAATCCTCTGATCCGCCGAGTGGCTGTGTCCAAATCCTTTTGGAGAAGCCTAATCTTAGCTTCGGCCATGCACCATACTTCGATTTGGTTCATAGAAATGGTTGTACCACTGGCACTCTGAATATCTGTGTTGCAAACCTTCTTGGCAGGGACATGATCATGCACTTGCTTCTACAAATTGTAATGCAGTGATACGTCCAAAACATATCTACTTTCCTGAAAACTTTTGCTATTGTTTCTCCTCTAAACTTGTGTGATTTGGATACAACTAACACAGACGGACGTTGTTTTCAGCAGAATTGCCTTGGTGTCTACTTTTTGTGCAGAAAATCAACTATCAGGAAAAATCCCGGAAAATATGCCAAAAATCCTATTTCACCAGAAAACTCCCGGAGCCAGAATACGAGACGTAGGGGGGCTGGGCCGAGGCCACACCACCTGGCCGCGCGGGTTAGCCCAGGCCGCGCCAGGGGGTGGTCTGGCCGCCCCAGACACCCCCTCGGTCTCCCTCTTCGCCTATAAGAAGCCTTCTAACCTAAAAACTTAGGGGGGTTCGACGTTTTTCCAGAAGGAGTTCCGCTCCGCCGCCACCACCAGATTCCATGAAACAACACCAGAAACTTCGTTCTGGCACCCTGCCGGGACAGGGAATTGGAGGAGATCATCGCCATCATCATCACCATCGCTTCTCCATCAACCATCCATGTTTCCCCATCATGAGTGAGTAATCCCCCGCTGTAGGCTATGGGGATGGTAGGGATTGGATGAGATCGTTCATGTTAGGGCATGGTGCCTAGTATCTTTTATTAGTGCTTTATGACTTTGTTGCGACTTGTTATGCTTAATGCTTGTCACTAGGGCCCGAGTGCCATGATTTCATATCTGAACATGTTATTGATTCATTATGATAGTATTGTTTATGGTCTTACCTGCAAGTTGTATACACACGTTGTTGTCCGGAACCAATGGCCCCGAAGTGACAGAAATCGGGATAACCGGAGGGAATGGCTTTGATGTGAGGATCACATGTGTTCACGGAGTCTTAATGCTTTTCTCCGGTGCTCTATTTAAAGGAGCACCTTAATTGCCAGTAGTTCCCTTGAGGCCCCGCTGCAAACGGGCTGGCAGGACAAAAGATGTTGTGCAAGTTCTCATTGCGAGCACGTATGACTATATATGGAATACATGCCTAGGATTATCTAGTACTTGGATGCTTTATCTTATTTATCTGCAATTGCCCTATGTTCTGATTGCTATGTGAATTGTCTTGTCCATGCAACGCCCGTCCATCCATCCCTATGCCTACCGCACTCGAATCCTACTGTTTACTGTTATTGTTACTACCGTCTTTACTTTACTACTGCTGCTACTTTACTATTCCTACTACAAAACTGTTGCTACTTATAAATTGTTGTGAGCAAGATTGTTTCCAGGTGCAGCTGAATTGACAACTCAGTTGTTAAGGCTTATAAATATTCTTTGGCTCCCCTTGTGTCGAATCAATAAATTGGGTTTCACTTCCCTCGAAAATACTGCGATACACCCTTATACTTGTGGGTCATCAAGACTATTTTATGGCGCCCGTTGCCGGGGAGCATAGCTTTATTTATTAAGTTCACTTGGATTCTCTATTGTTCGCTGTTATCCATCCATCATGGGTAAGTCTCGTGATGGCAAGGTTCCTATTTTACCATCCACTACAAGAAGAGGTACGGTTCCGAACACCTATGTTGCTCTTGATTCACCATCTGTTATGAGTAAGCTCGTTACACCACCACATACACATGCTACACACACCGCTACTACTGCTGAATCTGAAACTTCTGATGCTTATGATGTTGCTTCTACTATGCTTGATAAGATTGGTTCATTAGGTCCTTTCCTAGATGCTACAATTGCTAGAACTATAGCTGGAAATACTGAAACACCTGTTAGTTCACCTGAGTCTAGTGAGAGTTATGATATTGAAGATGGTTATGTTGAGATGATTGATGAATTTATTAAAGAATGTAAAAACACCCATGCTAGGAGTGCTGCTAAGAGTCTCCTTGAGAGGCGTACTATTAGACCCAAATTGTCTCCTATTGCTAAGTTTGCTGCTTCTCCCATAAACATTAAAGATAAAGATTATGCTTTCTCTCTTGATCTATCTTACCTAGCTATTGTTGAGAAAGAACCTTTTTGTGGGACTAAGAATGAAAGTGCGGTAGCACATATGAATGAGCTTTCTACCATGAGTGGCTTGTTTTCTGATGATATTAAGATGCGTACTTACTTTGTTGCTAAGACTTCCCCTTTTCACTGGAAGGAGAAGCTAAAACTTGGTTTAGTAATTTACCTCCTGGATCTATTGATAACCCTGATTGCTTGATTAGTACTTTCCTATAGAAATATTTTCCTCCAAGTGCTAGACATGCTATTTTGCAGGAACTTTTTGATTTTAAACCGGGAGAAAAAGAGATATTGCCTGAATCATGGGCAAGGTTTTGTGCTTTGATTCATGCACATGCTGGAAGTCCATTACCTAAGAATGAGCTTCTTGATATATTTTATAATGGACTAACTGAAGAATCTAGGACATACCTAGATAGTTGTGCTAATTGTGTTTTCAGGAATAGGACTCCTAAGGAAGCTGAGGAATTAATGGCTAAAATAAGCAAGAACTATGAGGATTGGAATCCTCCTGAACCAGCTATACCTGCAGTAATTATACCTGAATCTACTATACCGGTGCCTATTCCAACATCAAAGAAGAGGGGAGTTATTGAATTAAATGATGAAGTGATGAAGGAAGCTAAGAAATGTCTTAAGGAAAAGGGAATTAAAGCTACAGATGTCAAGAATTTACCTCCTATTGAAGAATTATGTAAGCCTATTCCCTACTCATCCACTATTGAGGTACACTCTCTCCAACACTTCGATGAAGGTGATATCCCTTACTCTAAACCTCCTGATCAATGCTTAGAAGAATTCGATATCTTTATTGTTAAGCAAGATAATTTTAATAAAAGGGTGCAAAATCATCTAATGGAAAACACTAGAGCCATTGTTGAGTTAAAAGATATTGTGGAAAGAACCTCTAATGATGTTAAAATGATTGTCAAACACTTTCAAATGGTTCAAACTCAAATAGATTAACTCATTAAAGTGCAAAAAAGACTTGCTAATTAACGCTGCTAAAGAAAAACATGCTTATGAAATTAGAACTAGAAATGGTGCTACTACCCAGGATCCACTATATCCTGAGGGACATCCCAAAAGAATTAAGAAAGATTCTCAACAAGCTGAAAATAGTGGCTCTACTCATAAGAAAAGTAAAAAGAAACATAAAACTGTTGTATAACCCTCTGAGCCTGCTATAGATCCTAATAGTATATCTATTTCTAATGCTGAAACTGAAAGTGTTAATGAAGAAAATGATGTTCCTGATAAAGAAAAAGTTGAAGAAGAACCTGAAAACCACACTAAGAATACTAAATACACTAAAGAAGATTTTGTTGCTAAGAAACATGGTAGTGAAAGAGAGCCTTGGGTCCAAAAACCTATGCCTTTCCCTGGTATGAAACCTTTATTCTTGCAAATTCCTTTGACTGATGCTATTAAATTGCCTCCTTATTCAAAGTATATGAATGATATTGTCTCGAATAAAAGGAAGATCCCTAATGAAGAAATTTCTACTTTGCTTGCTAATGA
The DNA here is from genome assembly GCA_023614405.1 of Avena insularis. Classification (NCBI taxonomy): domain Eukaryota; kingdom Viridiplantae; phylum Streptophyta; class Magnoliopsida; order Poales; family Poaceae; genus Avena; species Avena insularis. Next base: position 102,492,409 of record CM042684.1, on the reverse strand, counting down.
TTCCTTTAATGGTAAGGTTCCAAAGAAACTTGGAGACCTAGGGATTCCAACTATCCCTTGCTCTATTAAGAATAGTTATGTTAGAACTGCTTTGTGTGATTTGGGAGCTGGAGTTAGTGTTATGCCTTTCTCTCTCTATAGGAGACTTCAACTGGAAAAATTAATACCAACTGATATATCTTTGCAAATAGCTGATAAATCTACCACTATTCCTGTTGGTATATGTGAGGATGTACCTGTTCAGGTGGCTCATAATTGCTTGATATTAACTGATTTTGTTGTGCTTGAAATGCCTGAAAATGATAATATGTCTATTATTCTTGGGAGACCTTTTCTTAATACTGCAGGAGCTGTTATTAATTGTAATCAAGGAAAGGTGACCTTTAATGTTAATGACAAGGAACATACTGTCTATTTCCCCAAGAAGATTGAAAGGACTTATGGTTTGAATTCAATTGAACATGTTGAGGGCATTCAAGTTGGAGAAATATATTGTCCCATACCAAGAGAAAAATTTGAAACTATTATGATTGGGACCATTGCTATCAAGGTTGAGGTAACATAATCATTAGTGGGATACAAAGTTTTGTCTCATATGAAATTGTTTTGGTAACAAGACCTGATCAACCTTGTTAACAAAAGGATTTCATTGAACAAAACAATGTTTTCACCGTGATTATCTCTGTTTACTTTTATTCTATCCATTTTAGTTTTGCTTTCGTTTAGTTTTCTTTGTTGTTAGTTGCTTGCATTTTGGAGTGTCTTAGAACTTCTGTAGCTTTTGCTTTGTTTTGCATTGCATCTTTTTCAAAATGATTTTTCTGCAGAAAAATCATTCATCTATGCCTGAAAATTGCCCAAAAATAAAGTGTCACGAAAAATTCTAGAAAATTCATATTAAATTTTTACGTGAAAAAAGGGCCAGAGGAGTGCCTGAAGGCACCAAAGGCTACCACCAGGCAGGCTCACAACCTGGTGGCGCGGCCTGCCCTAGGTGGTGCCATGCCATGGTGTGGGCCACCCCTGGCCCTCCACTCACTCTCTCACCTGCCACTTTCTTCTCTCTCCCGAGCAAACTCTAGTTCATTGCTCAAAATCGCGTTCTTGCTGTGCTTGCTCTCGATTTTTTCGATCTCCTTGCTCATCCCATCTTTGTTGCTGAAATTTGGAGCATTTGTTCTGTGGTATGTGACTCCTCCCCTTGTCCAAGTAGATTTGTGTTTAGTGGATTATATCTTGAGTATTTTGCTACTGTAGGTGACAGGCTATGAGAGCTAGTAAGATTGTTGATGCTTAGAGATATAGTTTTGATGCATGTTTAGGCCTCTTACAAGTCCCTATGAGTAGTACCCTTCATTATATTCACTTTGCAATCACTTGTTTAATAGGTGTTTAAATTTCAGATTAGAAGATGAATGAGCATCAACTAAACCAACATGAACTATGGGTGCCTGAGGTTATGAAGGTTCACCGGGAGGAGGAGGTTTTTCCTTCCATTTACCCATGCTCTCAATTCATGAGAGCTGCAGGAATTCTCCAGGATTTCCACACTTTGGTTTCTAATGCAGGGTTGGAGCACTTTTTGGAAGATGAACCTTGTCAATTTGTGAAGCTAACCATGTCTGTGGTGCAGGACTTTCAATTTAGTTACTCTTTGCCTAACCCATGGTCCACTACAAAATTTACAATATTGTTGTCGACCTTTCTCTTGATGACTTTTGTGCAGCTATTAAGGTACCTCAATGGGGATCATGTAGAAGGATTAAAGAGCGACCTGCACCACTCATGGATTTATACGCAGAAATTTGCCAAGGGAGCAACCTCTCAAAGGAGAGTGGAAAAATCCATAACATTCATCTCCCCTCCATTCGCTACTTTGCCTACTTTATTGCCAAGTGTGTTCTTGCTAGGAAAACTGCCAATAAGTTATCTTCATATGATCTAGCATTTATCTCTGCTGCTCTTAAACGAGATAGGTCTTACAACTTGGGTGCTTTGATAGCTTTCCGTCTTACCGCTAACCGCAAGAAAGGTGGAATTTGTGGGGGCCTCATTGCTTCTCCTTTACTAGCATTACATGGTTTAGTGCCTCATCATCTAGACCTACAGTTTCCCATAGAAAGGATTGATCTTAATTCCATGATACAACATAAATTTGTTTCCTCGTGGGCTAGTTTGAGTGAGTTATCTTATGAAATAACCTTTCTCAAAGCTGGTTGGAGAAAGAGAAAGTCCGAGCGTGTTGTTCTTTTGCCTGCACCTATTTTGTTTAACCTTGATAACAGGGTAGGATGGTCCCTCACTAAGGAGGAGCTTGACACGTACCTGGGAGAGCTCTCCCAACAGGAGCAGGATACTAGAAGGCAGGTCACGGATGATTCGGTCCAGCCCTCGAATGAGGGGGAGTCTTCATATCAGCATCCTATCTATGATTGGGGAGCTTCTTCTTCCTCCCAAGCGCCCAACTACGACCATTCTTATCATGATCCTCCTGCTTGGAACCCTTACCCGTATCTGGATTGACACCCACTTAGGCCAAAAGCCTAATCTTGGGGGGAGGTACGCCGGCATCACACTCATCTCCTTATCATGTTGCGTCGGTACTTTGTATATTCATGTTTCGTTCTCTTTTTAGTTTTTGTTCTTTCTTTGATTTTGCTTTCTAAAAACACAAAAAGACCAAAAATATTTCTGTTGTTTCTCTTTGGTTTGCTTCTTCTTCTTTTTGCCTTGGTTTGCTTTTCCCTTTTTTGCTTTGTTTGAACTATTCGAAAAACCCAAAAAGATTTTGCTTTGCTTTGCTTTGCTTGTTTTTTTCTTTTTTGGTTCTGGTTTTAAAAATCGAAAACACCAAAAATATTTGTTGTTCTTCTTTGGCTTTGTGAGTTTGTTGCAGGGTTCAGCAGTCCTCAATGGATATTGGTTTCATATTATTATTCAAGCCACACAAGTGAAGAGCAATAATGAGGATTAATGACAACTTGAGGTGTGGTAAGAGGCTGGTAACAAACTCTATTTGTTTTCATTTTTGTACATATACTCATCATTGTGGGCATGCTTGGTCTGTTCATGTAGGGTGTATGTTATCTTTGGATGCTTAGTAGTTCTTGCTTTCATATGATTAGTTCCAGCTTGCTAATAGTTTGTAGCATGTCTTATGAATGTTTGCTTGCATTACTTTATTCATAACTTCGTATGACACCGTGGTATCCTCCTCTGAATGTTTCATTTGAATTGACTTGGCACATGCTCACACATGCATATGACTGAAATAATCAGTTAAGCCTCGATGAATTATTTTGCCTTGAGGGTCTTGAATCACTTTCATGCCATGATTAATCCTGTTTTGTTGCAAGCATGATTATGACAGCTGTTGCTCTCTCGTTTGTCGCTCCCTTACTATTGCTAGCCTTCACTTTCACTAAGTATGTTTTACTCATGTTTCCAACTCCCTAAAACAAAATATTGCCAAAGTGTCCACCATGCCTACCTATTAGCATCATTTGCTATTTCTGTGCATATTCAATATGCCCTGTTTTCTTCCGAATAAAATGTTTGCTTGCTATGAGAAAGTTAGTTAGTAAAGCTCTCACGAACTTGGTGGCACACTTTATTTCCTGCACTTAATAAACCTGAACCATTATGATTGTCCATGAAAGTTATATGCTTGCAAATTATAGGCTAGGGATTAGCAGAACGGTGCTGTCACGGCGAACACTTTCAACACTTGTAAATATATACCCAGTTGATCCAATGCTCTTTTGTTTGCGGATGTCATCGGTGTGAAATAAAAGGGGAGCTTGTAAGTCCATGGAGTTATGTATGTGTGTTAGAGAAACGCCTGGGCCGCCGGTCTAATCCATGCCATCATGGTGGAAACCTGCAGCGTAACCATAATGATATCTATGAAGCATTCTTCTTATAAAAAAGAGAGATAGCTATTGAGAAAAAAGAAAAAAGAGGTTTATGAAAAGAGGAAAGAGAGAAAAAGCACCATTTTCCCATGGTAAATAAGAAGATTGCTGAGATACTCATTGTCTGCTTGCCTTGTCATTTTGTTATGGGCATTCTTCCGTATCATCGGGCAAGGGGTACCCCGTTGGTGGTTCTCTATGATACACACGTATTTACGATGACAAGAACATACCGGTAACTAAAGTTGAGTAGCATGAGGAGCGGCCCTCGTACTCAAGGGACATGGGATTTCCAGTTTATAGTCTATCAAGCATATAACTCAGATTGGACCTCACTTTCACCTTAACCATATTAAAAATGCTTATGATAGGGGCAATGAGAGCTCAAAGCTAATGAGTACCGTACTTTCAGCATTTGGAAGCCTTTCAAACTATTCAAAACCTTTTCATTTCCTTGTTGAGTCTCCACTTATTCTATGAGCACTTTCTTGAGAGCATAGTTGTCATTCTTTGTGCCTATCTCATTACTTGATTATTTGTGTTATGACTTTGATGCTTGTATCTTTGACATCTTTACTTCTAGTCTTCACCTAAACTTCAGAGGTGCCTTGGCATTCACAATAAAAAGGAAAGCGAGATACCACTCTATCATACCTTGTTATGAGCATTGTAATGTTGCTTATATTTATACTTCATGCTACTTATTATTTTTAAGTTGGAATCTCTTCATATCTTGCAATGCCTATTAAGTAAATTTAGTTGCATACTCTTTATTATGAATTTTATAAGTAGTTGATCACATGCTGAGAATATATACATCATATGAAGCAAATGTGTTCGTGAAAGTTCTTTTATCGCACTCAGTTTTCAACTGAATTGCTTGAGGACAAGCAATAAGGTAAGCTCGGGGGGAGTTGATACATCCAAAACGTATCTACTTTCCGAACACTTTTGCTATTGTTTCTCCTCTAAACTTGTGTGATTTGGATACAACTAACACGGACTGACGCTGTTTTCAGCAGAGTTGCCTTGATGTCTACTTTTTGTGTAGAAAATCAACTATCAGGAAAAATCCTGGAAATATGCCAAAAATCCTATTTCACTAGAAGACTCCCGGAGCCAGAATACGATACGGAGGGGGGCTGGGCCCAGGCCACACCACCTGGCCACGGGGCCTGTGCCGCCGCCAGGGGTGGTGCCGCCTAGACACCCCCTCGGTCTCCCTCTTTGCCTATAAGAAGCCTTCTGACCTAAAAACTCAGGGGGGGGGGGTTTGAAGTTTGTCCAGAAGGAGTTCTGCTCCGCCGCCACCACCAGATTCCATGAAAAGACCGAAACTCCGTTCGGCACTCGCCGGACGGGAATTGGAGGAGATCATCGCCATCATCATCACCATCGCTTCTCCATCGACCATCCATGTTTCCCCCATCTATGAGTGAGAAATCCCCCGCTATAAGCTATGGGGATGGTAGGGATTGGATGAGATCGTTCATGTAATGTCATCAGATTGTTAGGGCATGATGCCTAGTATCTTTTATTAGTGCTTTATGACTTTGTTGCGACTTTTTATGCTTAATGCTTTTCACTAGGGCCCTAGTGCCATGATTTCATATCTGAACATGTTATTGATTCATTATGATAGTATTGTTTATGGTCTTACCTGCAAGTTGTATACACACGTTGTTGTCCGGAACCAATGGCCCCGAAGTGACAGAAATCGGGATAACCGGAGGGAATGGCTTTGATGTGAGGATCACATGTGTTCATGGAGTGTTAATGCTTTGCTCCGGTGCTCTATTAAAAGGAGCACCTTAATTGCCACTAGTTCCCTTGAGGCCCCGCTGCAAACGAGCTGGCAGGACAAAAGATGTTGTGCAAGTTCTCACTATGAGCACGTATGACTATATATGGAATACATTCCTAGGATTATCTAGTACTTGGATGCTTTATCTTATTTATCTGCAATTGCCCTATGTTCTGATTGCTATGTGAATTGTCTTATCCATGCAATGCCCGTCCATCCATCCCTATGCCTACCGCACTCGAATCCTACTATTTACTGCTATCTTTACTACTGTCTTTACTTTACTACTACTTCTACTTTAATATTCCTACTACAAAACTGTTGCTACTGATAAATTGCTATGAGCAAGATTGTTTCCAGGTGCAGCTGAATTGACAACTCAGTTGTTAAGGCTTATAAATATTCTTTGGCTCCCCTTGTGTCAAATCAATAAATTGGGTTTCACTTCCCTCGAAAATACTACGATACACCCCCTATACTTGTGGGTCATCATGCAGCAAATCAATCAGTAAATAACACGCAAGATGCAACAAATATCCATGTTTAGGGTACTTAACCAGGCCATGTTTCTATACCAGTTGTGTTGTGCCGAGCGGGGCTAGATCCGCATGTCCAAAACTCTTCAGGATTCGTTGGCAAGACATGACATGTTTCGGTAGTACATCATCTTCCATGCCTTACAAAAAATATATACTAGTATGACAAGACAGGGCAAGCAAAGGCTGAAATACTCTCGAAAATAAAATGCATAATGACAATGCACATATATGCAAAATGGAGGCAAACGATTGTCTGGGAAGGATTATTGGGGGTTATCATTGGGCTAGCGAGGCTTCGTACTAGTGTGAGATAACCAATTTGGCTTGACGACTAGCAGTTGCCTTCTTTTCTCTTTGAACCGATCCCACAGTACTGCAACTAGCATGCATTAGAAATAATTGGTAACGAGAAGGCACATCAAGGAAGCGATGAACTACATTCGGAAGTAGTAGTAAAGTGCAAGGAAAACGGGCATAGGAAGTGTGCAACAACCTTCGTCTCGGTTGTACGGAGTTCTAACCATCACCCTAGTGAGGGTCCGCGTGGCATACGCATCTCTCGGTTGTGGTGGTGGGGAAGCTGACACTCTGAGTGGGGGAAGCAGATGCGACAAAGAAACGATGGTAGCATGGATGACAGCGTCGCTGAGTAGACTCCGTCGACCTGGAAGTCGGCTAAGGAGGGATGGGATAGAGGATGATGTGAGATGGATTGTGGAGTCGGCGGGCGAGCGAGCGCGAGGCCCCATCCGTATGGAGGTAGCTAGCGTTTGCCAAGAACTGAGAAGTGAAGGAAGGGTTAAATTTTGGGAAAGCTAGAAGGGAGGGTCCCACCAATAATCCTCTAAAATTTCGAACTAGAAGATCCCGCCAATATCACGCAAAAATTTAGTGCTGAATCGCGCTTGGCTCACCTCGCGAGTAGTATTAAAAGGAAGGCTCGAAAATCAGCACGCATCGAATGTGATGGGACGATGGTGTGTGTAGCTTGTGATGAAAGGTCGGAGTCTAGTACGGTGGTGGATAGATGAAAAAGAAAATTGGGGTGGTGTTGGCTGCGAGCCGTGGCCCTCATAAAAAATAAATAAATATTTCAAATTGGTGTAAATACATCAAATAATTGATCCAACAGTCAGCATTCGAAGTTATTCGTATGAATGTGGCCCATATAGTGTAGTGAGCGAAACGGCTGAGTGAACTTGGGTTTCTTAGCTAAAAGGTGCCCATATGCATATGCCAACTCATTTGAACTAATTTAGGCAGACAGTACTATAATTTAAGTGGTTTAATTTAGCTACGAACCATAAAAACTCATAGAACCTAGGAATCACAAGGAAAACATGCATGCTCCACAATGTCCGGAAACATGGCGTGCTTGTCGCATTCCGAGCCAAATTCTTCTGATTTTCTTTACTAGTATGAAACATCCCCGTAATCACTTAGAAAAGTGAAAAATGTTCTTTCATAATTGTTCGAAAATCCCACGGTCAACATTGTTTACTACTCCAAGACGCACCCATCTACCCGATGTGAGAACCGTATCATAAAGTGTAGCTAGGGTATCAATATATATGGCCATGACCTTATTGGTCCTTCGGACTGAAACCCAAGAATGTTCATACATTGTAAGCTACTAGTAAATTGCACGTGCCATGCACATGAGACTCAGATAATAGACATATGCCATATCATCATTATATAAAATTATAAAAGGTAAAGCACAAAAAATTATAAATTTGATCAACATATTTGAAGTATGGGTGTATATTTGGTTCTTGTACTTTGTATCATCATGTAGAAGTCAAAGATTATTAGCTACACTTGAAATTTTTGGTGACATGGTCTAGAGAAACAAGGGAGAGGATTCTAGGAGTATGATGGAGAAGTGTGTTTTGAGGTTTGTGCATAGCATTCATTATGCTGAAGACTATCTATAGAATCTTCTGAATGCTGGAATGGAAAAGAAGATCCAACGGTTGGAAATATTGGGATTCACGAGTATTGATCCAATGGCCAGCATTCAAAGTTATTTGTATCTTACCACTATTAGTAAATTCCACATGCCCTGCACATGAGACTCAGATAATAGACGCCTGACATATCATCACTATATAAAATTATCTCTACTACTATAATTGAGCAGTTTTGAATTGGAACCATAGCACCAATCCTGACCGTTGGGCTGTTAGATCCAATGGTTCAGAGCATCTAGATTCGTGTTAAATAGTACCTAGAGAACACTCCACCATGTTCTAGAACCATCATTTCACCACCCCCAAAATTTCATAACACAGTAGGTTGTATTCTCAATATGTGTAGATAGTTATTATTAATAGACTTAATTTATGCATTTTGGGGGTGGTGACATGATGGTTCTAGAACATGGTGGAGTTTGCTCTAGGTCTGTACTATTTAACACGAAACCAGTTGCTTTGAACAATTGGATCTAACAGCCCAACAGTCAGGATTGGTGCTATGGATCCAATCCAAAACTGCTCCACTACAGTAGTAGAGAGAATACAACCTACTGTGCTATGCCATTTTGGGGATGGTGGCATGATGGTTCTAGAACATGCATGGTGGAGTTTACTCTAGGTACTATTAACATGAATCCAGCTTCTTTGAACCATTGGATCTAATAGCCTAACAATTAGGATTGGTGCTATGGATCCGATTCAAAACTGCTCCATTATAGTAGTAGAGATAGAGATATCTTACCACTATATAGTGTACGAATAACTTTGAATGTTATTGACCATTGGATCAAGACTCGTGAATCCCAACATTTCTAGCCGTTGGATCTTCTTTTCCATTCTAGCATCTAGAAGATTCTATTGATAGTCTTCAGCATAATGAATGCTATGCACAAACCTCAAAACACACTTCACCATCATACTAGAATCTTCTCCCTCACAGCTAATAATCGTTGACTTCTACATGATCTTATCTTATCTTATCTTACCACTATATAGTGTACGAATAACTTTGAATGTTGACCGTTGGATCAAGATTCGCGAATCCCAACATTTCTAGCCATTGGATCTTCTTTTACATTCTAGCATCTAGAAGATTCTATTGATAGTCTTCGGCATAATGAATGCTATGCACAAACCTAAAAACACACTTCTCCATCATACTAGAATCTTCTCCTTTCTCTCTAGACCATGTTATCTAAAATTTCATGTGTTAAGTAGCTAATAATCTTTGACTTCTACATGACATACAAAGTACGAGGACCAAATATACACCCATACTTTATAGATGTTGATCAAATTTATAATTTATTGTGCTTTACCAATTATAATTTTATATAGTGATGATATGTCATACGTCTACTATCTGAGTCTCACGTGCAAGGCACGTGCAACTTACTAGTATAATAGGTAAAGTAGAAAAAATATAATTCTGATCAGTATGAGTGTATATTTGGTTCTTGTACTTTGTATATCATGTAGAAGTCAATAATTATTAGCAATCTAAAACTTGAATTTTTTGTAACATGGTCTACATAAACGAGGGAGAGGATTCTAGATTGATGGAGAAGTGTGTTTTCAGTTTTGTGCATAGAATTCATTGTTATGAAGACTACCAATAGAATCTTCTAGATGCTAGAATGGAAAAGAAGATCCAACTGCTGGAAATATTGGGATTCACGAGTCTTGATCCAACGGTCAATATTCAAAGTTATCCATACACTATATAGTGGTAAGATAAGATAATACTAGTAAGTTGCATTTGCCCTGCACGTGAGACTAAGATAATAGACGTCTGGCATATCATCACCATATAATATTATAATAGGTAAAGCAGAAAATATATAAATTTGATCAACATCTATAAAGTATGGGCATATATTTCGTCTTTGTACTTTGTATATCATGTAGATGTCAATGATTATTAGCTATCTAAAACTTTAAAATTTTGGTAACATGGTCTAGAGAAACGGGGGAGAATATTCTAGAATGATAAGTGTTGTTTGAGTTTTGTGCATAGCATTCATTGTGATGTAGACTATCAATATAATCTTCTAGATGCTTGAATGGAAAAGAAGATCCAACAACTGGAAATGATCCAACGGTTAATATTCAAAGTTGTTCGTACACTATATATGTAACACCCCAAAAATATTAATCAAGATTATCAAGTTCTAATCACCCAAGTTTAGGGTTAACAAAAACTTTTATTACTAAATTGAATATGAGTGTATGTGTGAATTGCATTAGTGTATGATTGAGTGAAATTGCCATGTGTGTTTGCTATAAATGATAAGAAATGGTTTAAAGATGAATAATACATCATCTAGGCCAATTACAAACAAAATCCAAAGAAAAAGAAATCAAATATGAATCAAATAAGCAAATGGTCATTTTGACCAAAATCAACCACTAGACCACTTTGGGTATTCCTAGTAAAAGATTTCTAATATAAACTTTCTCAATTCTTTTCACCCCTTGCTAGACCAAGTAAAATTGAATCCAAACCCACTTTATAAACTCACAGAAACTATTTTCAAATCTATTTAAAGGACAATTCAAAATTGAATCAAGTTCATGTACTAAGATCACCATTTTGCAAAAACCACTCAAATCAATTCACCTTGACTTTTCCAAGCAGCCATAGACACTCAAGCAAGTGCTCAACACACTCACCAAATTTCATTCAAAAATTTCAAATTTCAATTCTTGCGGCCATTTAGTCGAACACCTGGCAGACACAGATCAATTACTTCCTAAGTCCACTGTTTGGAGCAGTGATCACTCGACCATTTGCCCCCATTTCACTCACATGTCTCCCCCAGCACCTAGCAATGCAGTGGACAGCCTCCCCCCTTTGCTGTTGCGCCAGTGCAGTGCCGCCCGAGACTTGCCACGCCGGCCAACCATGGACCGCTTGCCAAAGACCATGCCACCCTCGTCCATGATGTCCAGCAGGCAGACCACCGTCCACCGCCACCCCTTGTCCAACCCTTGACCGCAGCCAGGCCATGGACCACCCCAGCATCGTCACGCCCACTTTCTCTGCGCCATGCCGGGAGCGTGCCAGAGCGCCGCAGCCGACCAGCTCGCACGCGTCGCGCCTCGCCCTCTTCGCGCGTGCACACCCTCGTCATAACACCAGCAAGCTCCCAGACATCCCCGTTCGCTGCCGCGCGACCCGTAGCCCCTGTGCGCCGTCTCGAACACCGCTAGTTCCGCGTAGAGCACCGCCCGCACCCGACCATCCTCGACCGCCCCGTGTCGCGCCTTTAAGCCCGTGATGACCGCTAGGGAGCACCACATCGCCCCCTACCCTCAGCCAGGCTGCTAGCTCGATGTACCACTGTCGCCGGAGGAGCAAGCCCGTGCTGCAATGCCCCTCTCCCTGGTGTATAAATAGAGGCCCCCTCCACCTCAATTCTCCACACCACCTCACTCCCCATTCCTCACAGAACCTCCCACACCTCTCCCCGGAGCAAGGCGAGCACCACCTCACCGGAATTTGGCCGGAGTCCACCGCTGCAGAGGAGAAGAGGAGCCGTTGATTGGAGCCTCCCCAGGAGCCCGCATCGCCGACCCTACCCGGAGCCCTGGTGAGCCTCACATGACCCCCACCGCCGCATTAGGGTTCAGACCTCGCCAGAGCTGTTCGGCGTCGATGATGAACCTCAGCCGTTAGATTAGGTTCTAATCGTAGGGCCTATATTGAAAGATACTGTTTTGGTTAGATAGAGTCGCTGACTAGTGGGCCCCTTCTGTCAGTAGCCCTCTGCGCAGCGCTGTGCAGATTGGGTCGGCCCTGTTAGTTTCCCGCACAGAGCCCAATGATTCAAATAATTATTTTCCATTTTAGTTGAAACCAGTTTGTGTCAATAGATTCAAAAATCAATTCAAAGAGATTCACTGAACCAAATTGCATGATTCCAATTTTGTTAGAAAGATATATCAAATTATCTATCCAATCCCGTTGGGTTCAAACCATTTGGAGTTAGGGATCACCTATAGTAAAAATAACAAGACAGAGACTTTTCCAACTTCAAACATTTTTCAAAAATCAACCATAAATGCTTTTGAGTTGATTCCAACTCTCAAAAATCACATTTGACAAGATCTATCTGAATATGTAAAAATATTTAGGTGTACATGTAGTGACATTGGATTAGTACCAAAAGAATGCTATATAGGCATTTCTAGTCACTTTAATTCTATTAAATGATAATATTAAACTTTATAAAATATGACCACCACTTTAAATCACATTCCCAAGTATTAGAATATGTGGTGATGACATGTGTCAACATGATCCCATATTTTAATTGGAGAATATTAAATCTTAAGTATTTTCAATGAGTAGAAATTACTTTTCTAAAATAAGTTAAACAAGATTAAGTCTTTATTTCATGTGATGATTGTGATGATGCTAGATCATCAAGTGTGAGACTTAGTGTGCTAAATAGAAATAGTTAAGTATTGTTTGGTGATTGTGTACCCCGTATTCATTTATAGACGATAGTACCGACCCGGGATACGAGGAGGTGGAGTACTACCAAGAAGAAGAAGAAAACTTCAACCACTACACTACTCAAGGCAACCCTAGCACTACAAGTTAACTATGCAAGTTAACACTTGCCCAATTGATAACTTAAGCAAAATGCATTAGGCATGCTTGGTTATATAACTTTGATTATACCAATCCCAAGTTTTACTTGCAAGCTTTATTCTTTTACTTTACCAAAGTTCTTTACTTTTAGTTAGTTCTTTGTGAGTATTGGAAAAATAGTATAGATACCATAAAGAGTATAAAACTAGGCCTGAGTAGTTATACTTAGATGTCATCAAAAGGCATAACACTAGAGTTGGATAGTTACACTTGATTAACACCCCTCATTAGTGAATACCCTCCACTTTAGTGGCTAGTTCTAAGCATAAAAGTTGATCACTTTAGATGAGAATACTTGGTGAAAATGATTATGAAAACCTTGGAATGAGGATTCATTCTATTGAAATGTTTTGACATGTGTTGAGAAACACAAAAGGATTTGATGATGAAAATCTTGAGGCATGAGCCTTAGCCCTTTATAAAAACTGATGGTTGGGTTCAGATGCGATACAATTCCAATTTTACCGTACAACCACAATACCTGAATTGGGTAGGGCTTAACTGCAAGTTTATATGCCTTAGTATGGGTTCCCTCGTGGAAGAGGTTGAGCTGAGGCTACCTCGTGAGTGTGAATGTCCACCTATGCAGTGCCCAGGATGGCAGATGGCCATGGCTAGGAGGCCAAGCTCATAGGGGAGGTGTCTATACTAGAGTGTGTAATTGAAAGGTTATGATTGATTATCCGCATACTCAGTATGATGATTCAGGGTTATCCCTGACGGATGTATTGAATTTTGTGGTGAAAGTGTACCACCTCTGCAGAGTGTCAAACTATTCGAATAGCCGCGTCCGTGGTCATGGACAGTTGGAGTGGCCATACTGTTCCGTCGTCAGATGTTTTCAAAATGACTTATGAATTGAACTATGACTTTGACTTGACCACAATAGGGTTGTGAACATGAAAATTAGATTCCCACTTAAGTGATTTAGAACATGAACGTAGTTTTCTTTACTTCTAAACTAAGTATGAGATAAACCTGGCTTTTTGCAAATAAACCTAGAGCTTGAGATTCCTACTAGAACTACCTTACTTGTTAGTGATAGTTTGCGAGTACTTAAAGAGTACTCATGGCTTTGTCCCAGGCTATTCCCGTGGCCAGACTATGAGGAGGACTACCAGGAAGATGGACAGCAGGAGGTCTATGATAACTAGGATCATCTCCCATCGTCAGCATTGCCTGTGACCCTGAAGATGGAGCCTCTACTATGTTTCTTTTCTGCTGCTTGATATGTATTAAGACTGGATCATGAGATCCTTTATTTGTAAGACCTTATTATGGTTTGTAATGGATGATGTACTATGGTACCAATTCTGTTATGTCTCATAAAATGGTAATCACAGGATTGCGGTATGGCATAACAGGAATCTGGGATTAAAAATCCGGGTGTTGACAAGTTGGTATCAGAGCCATCCTAACCATAGGAGACCCTAGTTAGAATGGACGTCCGAACAAAAAGTTAGTTTCAAAACAAAAGAAGTGAGTATTTATGAAAATCTATTCCCACTCTTATCCTTAATTCTTTCAAAAAAGTCATGTCCTCAACAATTCTTGCATTCCTACATAAAATTGGACACACTTGATCACCTCACTAACTTACTCACCCTAAATTCTTATAGATGGAAGTACAGTATTGCAAGTTCTACCAGCTGGGCAACGGAGGCCAACTAATCTTTGAGAGGGATCTAGATGCACTGTCAGAGTATCTTGAGCGCTCGCACCCGAAATTCTTCGGGGCACAACTCAACGATCACATAGGAGGAGATCTACAATGGCTGATAGTTGCAGATCTCAGAGGGAGGATGGAATCACCCACTTCGTAGAAGATCCAATTCACCTTGTGTAAGAACAACTGGCTAGATGGATTAGCCAGGGCTATGCATGAAGCTCTTGCCGTCTGTGTGGGAAAAACATCAACCTGATCCAGGGAACTCGCTTTGCTCACTTTGCAAGGCGTGATTCTATGGGAATGCCCTTGGAGATGCCAAGACACCCAAAGCTGAAGCACCAGGTGGACAATCTTGACTTCATGTTGTATGATAGGCAGAAGTATTTGGACAATGTTCGTGCCTACGCCAACCACAACCATGCCATTGCCATCAAGAAGGACCAGACCCTCGCCATTCTCGCCAAGGAGCGCCAATCACTTCGTCGTCAGCGCGACAAGAAGGATCGCACCATCAATCGTCTTCGCAAGAAGGTGGCCGCTCTCGAGAAGACCATCCATGAACAGGAAATCTAGCTTGAAGTGAAGGAGGAGGAAGGTGAAGATATCCAGGGAGATCTTTACTCTTACCTCAGTGATGACAACGACTACCTGGAGGATGATGCCATGGAGTTCCACACTGATGATGATGATTCTGACTTCATTGATTATGATTAGATGCACTTGATCACTACCGTAGGAATGAGTTATACCGGTCCCACTGTATTGTAGTTTCATAGAATGGTTCTTAAAACTATCTGTTTTCTATTTGTGTTGTGGTGTGTGTTTGTATGGTGTGCTTTGAATGAATGAATGAATGAGAGGAAGTTGTTAGTTTGCCAAACCTGAGTCAAACTCAAAGTTTAATCTTTTGAAACAAAAACACGAACCTTAGAAATTTTCCTCTTATCTCATTATCTATCTCAATCTTCAGATGACTCGTGGAAACCCTAGAGGAAGCAGTTCATCTCAGGACCCAATGTTGCAGATTCTGCAAATGCTAGTTTCTGACCGTGAAGCTAGTAGAGCCGAACCCCAAGCCAACCTAGCCACTCTTCAACAGATAGCTCAGATGGCCCACAATAACCAAGGTTACATAAACCAGGATCACCATGGATCCAAGCTCAAGAACTTTCAGAATACCAACCCACCTATCTTTAATAAGTTTGAGGATCCCTTAGATGCTGATGACTGGCTACAAACCATGGAGAACAACTTGGAGGTTGCAGGAGTTGAAGCCAATGAAAAGTACTGTTTGCCACCCATTATCTGGCAGGAGATGTATGAGCCTGGTGGAATAGCACCCGTACCATGAATGAAGGTCATATGATGACTTGGGAAGCATTCAAGATCAAGTTCAGCCGGACCCATGTGACCCAAGGTTTGGTCACCAGGATGAGGGATGAGTTCAGGTAACTGAAGCACAGAAGGATGACGGTAGTTGAGTACCGTGACAAATTTCTGTCCCTAGCTAGATATGCCCCTAATGAGATTAACACCAAAGCAAAGAAGAAGGAAAGGTTCCTGAATGGATTACATGATGGGATGCAGATTGTGTTAGTCAACATCCATTTTGCAGATCTAGAAGAGCTAGTAGACTCTGCTATCTAGATGGAAGGGAAGATAAACTAAGCCAATGACAACCGTAAGCATCGCATGATGCACCATCCTGGATCCCACCATACCCAGAAGTATCACCCCAACCCGTATGCAGGATATGCCCCAAGAAACAATAGACCCCCTATGTCATGTCCAAACTATCCCAATCGTAGCGGAGGAAACCTGAAGTTTGGAGGAAACCACAACAACAACCACGACAACTCCAATAACTTCAACTGTGCACCGCCCAAGTCCAACAATAACAACACCAACAACAACAATACTGCCCCAAGGACTGGAAGCAATGTTGTGCCTGTTTCAGGAAAAGACAAGTCCTAGATTACTTGCTTTGAATGTTGAGTCAAGGGTCACTACTCTAATGAGTGCCCCAAGAAGCTTGCAGCAGCCACCAATGTGAATGCACCCGCTCAGCAGCAACGCCGTGTTCAGCCTGGAAGGAGATTTGCCCCAGGGAACTCGCTCAACCGCAATGGCCGTTTGTTCCACATGAATGCTGAAGAAGCTCAGGAAGCGCCCGATGTCGTGCTGGGTATGTTTTCTATTAACTCAGTACTTGCAAGAGTGTTGTTTGATTCTAGAGCATTGCACTCGTTTGTTATAGAAGAATTTGCATGCACAAGTAAGATTCAAGCAACAAAACTGAAGCATGTTGTGATAGTTCAAATACCTGGTTCAACCACCAAAGCTAGAAAAATTTGCAAGGCTGTACCTATCAGAATCAATGGAATAGATTTTTATGCTAATCTAATAGTACTTGGAACCAAAGGTTTGGAAGTAGTACTAGGAATGGATTGGATGTCGAAACATAAAGGATTGATTGACTGTGCCAAGAAAGCCATAACCATGACCAGTAGCACTGGAGTATCAGTAGAACATGTATCTGAGACCTTGCCCCGTCAATTCAAGTGCAACAAGAGTCTAGCCCAACCAACCCTAGACCAAGTTAGTGTAGTATGTGAATACCCCGGCGTATTCCTAGAAGAATTGCCCGGTATGCCCCCAGATCAGGATATCAAGTTCGTCATTGAACTAATTCCTGGAACTGGACCCATAGCTCAGAGACCTTATAGTATGAACCCATCTAAATTAGTGGAGCTGAAGAAACAACTTGATGTTATGTTGGAGAAAGTCTGATTCAACCAAGCACATCGGCATGGAGATCGTCTATTCTGTTTGTGGATAAGAAAGATGGAGGTAACCGTTTGTGCACGGATTACCGGAAGCTGAATGATGTCACCATCAAGAACAAGTACCCACTGCCGAAGATCGAGGATATGTTTGACTAGTTGACTAGTGCCAGAGTGTTTTCTAAGATTGACCTTAGAACTAGTTATCATCAACTCAAGATTCGTGCAACGGATATTCCAAAGACTGCCTTTACCACCAGATATGGATTGTATGAGTATACGGTCATTTCTTTTGGATTAACCAATGCCCCCGCTTATTTCATGAATCTCATGAATAAGATTTTTATGAACTTCCTGGATAAGTTTGTCATTGTTTTTATCGATGATATTCTGATCTATTCCAAGTCAGAAGAAGACCATGAGCTACACTTGAGAACCATCCTTGAAACCCTTAGAGAGCATCAGTTGTATGCCAAGTTTAGCAAATGTGAGTTATGGTTGAAGGAAGTAGGATTCCTAGGACATATTGTGTCGGCAGGAGGAGTCGCTATTGATCCCGCCAAGATCAAAGATGTTGAAGCATGGAAAGCCCCAACCACTCAAACCCAAGTCCGTGCATTTATCGGATTAGCGGGATATTACCGCAAGTTCATTGAAGGATTTTTGAGCATCGCAAGACCAATGACCCAATTGTTGAAGAAAGATAAGAAGTTTGAATGGACGGATAAATGTGAAGCAAGTTTTCAAGAGCTCAAGAAGAGATTGATTTCAGCCCCAATTCTGATTATGCCAAATATCAAGAAGACTTTTGATGTGTATTGTGATGCATCCAAGATTGGTCTCGGATGTGTGTTGATGTAGGAAGGCAAAGTCATAGCATATCTGTCTAGACAACCGAAGCAACATGAGCAAAACTACCCTACCCATGACCTTGAACTAGCAGTTGTAGTTTTAGCCTTGAAGACATGGCGTCATTACCTTATGGGTAACCGATGTGAGATTTATTCGGATCACAAGAGTCTGAAGTATATTTTTACCCAAAAGGAGATGAATATGAGGCAAAGGAGATGGATAGAGTTAACCAAGGATTATGACCTTGACATTCACTATCACCCCGGCAAAGCCAATGTGGTAGCGGATGTTCTTAGCAGTTTGCTGTGTAGATTAAACACCATGATTAAAGAAGCCCAACCAAGTTTGCATGAAGAATTGGAGCAGTTTAGAACAGAGCTAGTTAGCAAAGGATTTTTAGCTAGCATTGAAATTCAACCCACTTTGATCAGCCAGATCAAGGAAGCGCAGAAAGGAAATGCAAGTATCGATGGAATCAAGCGTCATATCGGTACAAGGAAGGTACCCGGATTCACCGAGGATGAAGAAGGAGTTTTGTGGTACAAAGGATGTATTTGTGTGCCAGCAAATGCCGAGCTGAAGCAAGTTATCATGTAGAAAGCTCATGATACTCTTTATTCTATCCATCCCGGAGGAACAAAGATGTATCAGGATTTGAAGGAGCAACTTTGGTGGCACAAGATGAAGAGAGAAATCGGAAGCTACATAGCTAAGTGTGATATATGTCAGAGAGTCAAAGTGGAACATTAGAGACCCGTAGGACTTTTGCAACCATTGGATATTCCAGAATGGAAATGGGATTCCGTCAGAATGGATTTTATCACCGGTTTGCCTACTTCTAGTAGGGGAAATGACTCTATTTGGGTCATAGTTGATAGACTGTCCAAGGTAGCCCATTTTATACCTATCAAGACCACCTACCAGAGTTCGAAGCTAGCAGAGATGTACATTGCTAGAATCGTCAGTTTGCATGGAACCCCTAAGACCATAGTGTCGGATCGAGGAACCCAATTTACCTCAAGATTTTGGCAGAAAGTCCAAGAAGGATTAGGAACCAAGCTGAACTTCAGCACAGCTTATCACCCGCAGACCGACGGACAAACCGAAAGAGTCAACCAAATCTTAGAAGATATGTTGAGAGCTTGTGTGTTAGAATATGGATCAAAATGGGAAGATTGTCTGCCTTTCGTAGAATTCTCATAGAACAACAGTTATCAAGCTAGTTTGCAAATGGCCCCCTTTGAATTTCTGTATGGAAGGAAGTGTCGTACCCCCTTGAATTGGTCGCAAGTAGGAGAGAGTAAGATTTTTGGACCCGACATCCTATGAGAAGCCGAAGAGAAGGTTCACAAAGTCTGTGAACACCTCAAGACCACCCAATCCAGACCGAAGAGTTATGCTGACAAGAGACGTCGAGACCTGACCTTCAATGTTGGAGATTTTGTGTACCTCAAAGTATCACCCTTGAAGGGAATGCAACGTTTTTGTTTGAAAGGAAAGTTAGTCCCCAGATATATTGGACCCTTCAAGATTTTGAATCACCGAGGAGAAGTATCATATCAACTGGAACTGCCAGAGGAGATGTCATCCATACATAATGTGTTCCATATCTCGTTACTTCACGGATGCCTAGAAGTTCTGGAGAAGACCGAAGTGTTCAAGAACATCGATCACCAATCCATAGATATCAACCAGGATCTAACCTATCGTGAAGTACCCATTCGTATTTTGGAAGAAGCTTTCAGAACCACCAGGACCCGGAGTATCAAGTTTCTCAAGATCCAGTGGAGCAACCATACTGAAGAACAAGGTACTTGGGAGCGAGAAGATTACGTTAGGACTGAGTTTCAAAATCTCTTTAGTTCCTAGTTTTTCTTAAATCTCGGGATGAGATTTTGTTTAAGGAGGGAAGGTTTGTAACACCCCAAAAATATAAATCAAGATTATCAAGTTCTAATCAACCAAGTTTAGGGTTAACAAAAACTTTTATAACTAAATTGAATATGAGTGTATGTGTGAATTGCATTAGTGTATGATTGAGTGAAATTGCCATGTGTGTTTGCTACAAATGATAAGAAATGGTTTAAAGATGAATACTACATCATCTAGGCCAATTACAAACAAAATCCAAAGAAAAAGAAATCAAATATGAATCAAATAAGCAAATGGTCATTTTGACCAAAATCAACCACTAGACCACTTTGGGTGTTCATAGTAAAAGATTTCTAATATAAACTTTCTCAATCCTTTTCACCCCTTGCTATACCAAGTAAAATTGAACCCCAAGCCCACTTTACAAACTCATAGAAACTATTTTCAAATCTATTTAAAGGACAATTCAAAATTGAATCAAGTTCATGTACTAAGATCACCATTTTGCAAAAACCACTCAAATCAATTCACCTTGACTTTTCCAAGCAGCCATAGACACTCAAGCAAGTGCTCAGCACACTCACCAAATTTCATTCAAAAATTTCAAATTTCAATTGTTGCGGCCATTTAGTCGAACACCTGGCAGACACAGATCAATTACTGCCTAAGTCCACTGTTTGGAGCAGTGATCACTCGACCATTTGCTCCCATTTCACTCACATGTCTCCCCCAGCACCTAGCAATGTAGTGGATAGCCTCCCCCTTTGTCGTTGCACCAGTGCAGTGCCGCCCGAGGCTTGCCACGCTGGCCGACCATGGACCGCTCGCTAGAGACCATGCCGCCCTTGTCCATGATGTCCAGCAGGCAGGCCACCGTCCATCGCCACCCCCTGTCTAGCCCTTGACCGCAACTAGGCCATTGACCACCCCAGCATCGCCGCGCCCACTTTCTCTGCGCCGTGCCGAGAGTGCGCTAGGGCGCCGCAACCGACCAGCTCACACGCGCCGCGCCTTGCCCTCTCCACGCGTGCACACCCTCGCCATAACACCAGCTAGCTCCCAGACATCCCCGTTCGCCGTCGCGCAACCCGTAGCCCCCGTGTGCCATCTCGAACACCGCCAGTTCCGTGCAGAGCACCGCCTATTCCCGACCATCCTCGATCGCCCCGTGCCGCGCCTTTAAGCCCGTGATGACCGCTAGTGAGCACCGTGTCGCCCCCTACCCTCAGTCAGGCGCCTTAGCTATTTTGTCACATCATGGAGGAGGAGCCAGCCCATGCTGCAATGCCCCTCTCGCCGGTGTATAAATAGAGGCCCCCTCCGCCTCAATTCTCCACACCACCTTGATACATTGCAAATGTATCTATAATTCTTGATGTTCCATGCTTTGTTTTATCTACTTTCTTGTGTTTTGTCCACACTTTGGAGTACTTTTCATATGATTTCTTGGACTAACCTATTAACAAGAGTCACGATTGCCACCTGCTGTTTTCTCTTGTTTTGGTTCCAGGAAAGTTAGAAAATGAATATTCTCAGAATTGGACGGGACAAAAGCCAAAAATCCTATTTCACCAGAAGACTCCCGGAGCCAAAATATGAGACGGAGTGGGGCTGGGGCCCAACCACACCACTGGGCCACGCTGCTAGGCTGGCCGTGTGGGGTGGTCCGCCCCTAGACACCCCTCGGTCTCCCTCTTTGCCTATAAGAAGCCTTGACCTAAAAACTCTAGGGTTGACGTTTTTCCGAGGAGTTCCTCGCCGCCACCACCGATTCACCAAGCACGAAACAGGCTCGTTACGGCACCCTCTTGAGAAGGTGGAGGAGATCATCGCCATCATCATCACCATCTCTCCTCCATCGACCATCCATGTTTCCCCCATCTATGAGTGAGTAATCCCCCACTGTAGGCTATGGGGATGGTAGGGACTGGATGAGATCGTTCATGTAAGGGCATCAGATTGTTAGGGCATGGTGCCTAGTATCTTTTATTAGTGCTTTATGACTTTGTTGCGACTTGTTGTGCTTAATGCCTGTCACTAGGGCCCGAGTGCCATGATTTCAGATCTGAACATGTTATTGATTCATTATGATAGTATTGTTTATGGTCTTATCAGCAAGTTGTATACACACATTGTTGTCCGGAACCAATGGCCCCGAAGTGACAGAAATCGGGATAACCGGAGGGAATGGCTTTGATGTGAGGATCACATGTGTTCATGGAGTGTTGATGCTTTGCTCCGGTGCTCTATTAAAAGGAGCACCTTAATTGCCAGTAGTTCCCTTGAGGCCCCACTGCAAATGGGCTGGCAGGACAAAAGATGTTGTGCAAGTTCTCATTGCGAGCGTGTATGATTATATATGGAACACATGCCTAGGATTATCTAGTACGTGGATGCTTTATCTTATTTATCTGCACTTTCCCTCTGTTCTGATTGCTATGTGAATTGTCTTGTCCATGCAACGCCCGTCCATCCATCCCTATGCCTACCGCACTCGAATCCCACTGTTTACTGCTATTATTACTGTTGTCTTTACTTTACTACTGCTGCTACCTTGCTATTCCTACTATAAAACTGTTGCTACTGATAAACTGCTGTGAGCAAGATTGTTTCCAGGTGCAGCTGAATTGACAACTCAGTTGTTAAGGCTTATAAATATTCTTTGGCTCCCCTTATGTCGAATCAATAAATTGGGTTTCACTTCCCTCAAAAATACTGCGACACACCCCCTATACTTGTGGGTCATCAAGACTATTTTCTGGCGCCGTTGCCGGGGAGCATAGCTTTATTTATCAAATTCACTTGGATTCTCTATTGTTCGCTGCTATCCATCCATCACGGGTAAGTCTCGTGATGGCAAGGTTCCTATTTTACGATCCACTACAAGAAGAGGTACGGTTCTGAACACCTCTATTGCTCTTGATTCACCATCTGTTATGAGTAGGCTCGTTGCACCACCACATACACATGCTACACACACTGCTACATCTACTGAATCTGAAACTTCTGATGCTTATGATGTTCCTGTAGGGGTTCGTAGCATGGAAAACAAAAAAATTCTATCGCATACAAACAAACAAGCCAAGATCTATCTACTAGATTGTAGCAACGAGTCGATAGAGGAACTCACCCTCGAAGATTCCAAAACGGTTAACGAGAGCAGATTCTCGTGGATGATGTAGTCGTACTCTTTCCGATCTCAAGATCGCGTAGACGATCCTTCGGTATCACGTTCCGGCGCTCCATGATCGGTCACTGCGTTGATTTTCGCGAAGACCTTCCTCTCCCTTGTTCCAGCAGCGGAGGTTGTAGCACTCTCCTCGCGATTCGGCTGACTGGCGTGTGGTCTGAGGTAGAGGGAAATCCCTTGAGGGCTTGCCTTAAGCCGGTCTGTAGTATGGTGGAGCTTATGAGAGAGGCTATTAGTGGTCTAGTAATTAGACACACCAATTAGAAGGCTCTAAACCAATTAGAAGGCTCTAAACCGAAATAGCTCTAAACCGGGGTTTAGGTCTAGGGTTTAGTTTAGAGGATAGGAACTTGTGTGTGCTAGGAGGGAGCCCTGCCCCTCCTTATATAGGTGGGAGGGGCTGGCCGGCCAAGGGGAGGGAGTGGAGTCCCTCCCCAACTCGGCCTTGAGGTGGGGCGCCGGCTTGGGGAGGAGGAATCCCTCCCCAACTCGGTTTCCACTTCTCCTCCTCTTTCCACTTTCCAAAACTTGCCGTTTGACTTTCAAACTAGCCGTTTGACTTTTCAATTTAGGATTTAAATAAACCCTTTATTTTGGACAGCGAGAACACTTAGTACATGATGCAATCATTCCAACTTACAATGACACATTCATGTACCCTTCCCCCTCAGTCTTGCGGACATTAGGACCTTCTAGAATGTTCCCGATGAAAACACCGGAACCATTCCCCAACTCCGAAATGGGACTTTCCTTATATGAATCTTATTCTCCGGACCATTCCGGATCTCCTCGTGATATCCCGGATCCCATCCGAGACTCCGAACAACATTCGGTCTCTTTCTCATAATACCATAACTACTCAAAACAACGTCGAATCCTTAAGTGTGTCTCCCTACGGTTCGTGAATTATGCGGACATGATCGAGACACTTCTCCGAACAATAACCAATAGAGGAATCTGGAAATTCATATGGCTCCCACATATTTCTACGATTACTTTGCGATCGAATGAACCACTTACATACGATACCAATTTCCCTTTGTCTCACGATATGTTACTTATCCGAGGTTATGATCGTCGGTATCTCTGCATACCTAGTTCAACCTCGTTACTGATAAGTACTCTTTTCTCGTTCCTGTGGTATGTGATCCCTTGTGAGCCAGTCACATGCTTGCAAGCTAATTGGATGACATTCCACCGAGAGGGCCCAGAGTATATCTATCCGTCATATGGATGGACAAATCCCACTCTTGATCCATGTGTTTCAACCAATACTTTCCGAACACTCAATGCCACTTTTATAGCCACCCTGTTACGGTGTGGTGTTTGATGACATCAAAGCATTCATCCGGTAAAGGTGATATGCATGATCTCATGGTCGAAGGAATTAGGTTACTATGTATCAGAAAGCATATAGCAATTGAACTATTGAAATGACTTGATCTTTATGCTACGCTTATCTATAGGAGTATGTCCACCATATCATTCTCCTAACGATATGATCTTGTTGTTGATAACATCTCAATGTTCATGATATGGAAACCACAATCATCAATCAACCAACAAGCTAGTGAAGTATAGAGGCTATACTAGGGACTTCAAATTAAGTTTACAAATCACACAAGTATTAATGGTTTCCTTGTTAATACTATTATAGCATGAATGTAAACATTTATCATAAGTATGAAGATATGATAATAACCTACTTTATTATTGCCTCTTGGGCATATCTCCAACAGTCTCCCACTTGCACTAGAGTCAATAATCTAGTTTCAAACCTTTGTGTTTTCAACACCTATGGCTTTCTGGTGTTGTATGTATACAATTGCTAGTGGTTTAACTGATCTCCGAATCTGACACTTCCAGGTCCGTGTGTAATTGCATGTCTTTGCGTCTCTACGCATCACTCATTCTCTAATGAGATGGCTTTGTATAAATTTGGTCTTTTGGTGTGACCTTTAGTTCTTTGGGGTTAAAACATGTTGACAATATTGTCGTACAATATATCTTCATAGTATTATCCTGCTGTGAACTACACCTAGTTTGATAACAAACTACTTGACACAAATGCCCTCTTTTGCTGCTATAATAGCAGTCATATACTTAGCCTTTTGTTGTAGTATCTGTCACAATGTCTTAACTTTGGAACTCATCCAAATCCATTATGGAACTCACTTTCCATTATATTGTGCCACCCTTAGTTTAGATTGAGATAAACTAAATTTGTACTTTGTGACAAAGCTAGTATCAATGTAGTACTTTTACAATGAACTAATCATCTATTTGTCACTTCTACAAATAATATACTCTTAGTTCTTCCAAAAGATCATAAGAATATCCTTACTATCGTCCAATGATCATCTTATGAATCATTCTGGTATATGCTCATAATATTTATAGCATAGGACATATCTGGATTTGTACATATCACAAGATGATTGATATAAATACTCTTTGTGATTTCATACATCAAGTATCACTCTATACTTGAATCTTTGTTTCACTTACCAAGTGCCAATACACTTGAATATATCATCAACATTGAACTCTTTCAATCCTTTCTGTGCAACAAGAACCTTTCTTGTAGTTTCTATATTGAATTCATTCAATATCTCGTCTATGTATACGGCACAACCATATTAGCGTCTATTGATGCCAAATATTTGGGTTTTGCCTAAGTCTTTCATCGGGATGAAATTCTTAATATGTGTTAATAAAAGATACATTATTTCCAATCAACAATATGTCTTCCACATAATGTATTAGAAACATGTCTTAAGCGCTCCACTTAATTTCTTGCAAATGCAAGCATCTTCATTGTCTCGATGAAATTAAACTCTTTTAACAGTTTCATCATAGTGAAGATTCCAACTCCGCTATGCTTACTTCATCCATTGAAGTTTGCATATGCTTTTAGCATCCTTTGAATTAACAAAACCCTTTGGACCGTGTCATGCACACCGTCCTAGGTAACCATTCTATTAGAAGAACTTGTTTTGTTTATTCTACTACCACATAACAAATTATATGTATTGGTTGCTACATTAATCCGTCTAGACTAAAAATCGCTATGAAAGATCAAATCTTGTCATATACAACCTTTGAACATTGTTGTGAACTCTTTCCCAACATGTGACTATTTCATAGATGTGAAACATCCATGTCTACTTCTTTATAGATCCAAACACAAGCTGCAAGGTCTTACACCTTTTGAGGGTCCTTCAAGTTCAAAACTTGATTTCGTGTATGGAACTATCACGGATTATATGGCTTCAAGCCATTTGACGTCGGGGCCCATCATCGCTTCTTTGCATGTAGTAGGTTCATTATTCTCAAATAATGATTCAACCCTCAAATCTTGGTATTTGATTGTTCATCCGACCTACTTGTTTCAATAGAAACTTAGACCTCCGTGACCACAACCTTTGAGGCACGTGAGCCATGAGCATTATTCTTTGCCTCGAACACTTTTGGTCTTTGCGCAACTCTGCACATATAGCTAAGGTTCCTTTAACCTTATCAAAGTTCTATTGTCCTCCCACTTAACTTTTCACGAAAAATTCCTTCTCAAAGAAACTTGACGTTCTAAGCGACAAACACTTTTGTCTCCGGTGTTTATGGAGGAATAATTAACATTTATACAAAGACAGGTTTATCCGACTTTGGTTGCACACATCTTTCTTATGCATAGCATACCAATGTTTTAAGAAAGGACTACTTGGGTTTTATCCCAAACCATAACTTTATATGGTGTCATTTCAGCGGATTATGATGAAGCTCTTTTCAGTGGAAAACGGTAGTCTCTAAAGCTTTTAATCTTTAAAATATAATAGCAGTTTTATGAATTATACCTTCGATCTTACCATGTCAAACAAGGTTCAATTACATATCTCGAACGCTCCATACTCTTATGGTGTTTCGGGAAATGCAAGTCCACGGACCGATTCCTTAAATCTTAGGTATTATGCTAAACTTGTAACTTAAATATCTTCCTTTATGATCTTATCATAAACTATTTATATTCTTGTTACAATGATTTTGCACTTCATCTTGAAAGTCTTTTGAACTTTTCAAATATTTCATACTTCATCCTTATTAAGTAATATTCATATATTCACTCAAATTTTCGGAGAAAGCATATGAAGTTGAAATCCATCGCTCTTGACTACACATAATGGAGTTCGTACAACAATATGCACAAGTTCCAATAAGCTAGTCTTTCGTTCCCTTTTGGCCTATGAGCGAAGTTTTAATTATCTCTAGGAAAGTTTCACAAGCGTCATTTGATCAAAATCAAAAGACTCCAAAATTCCATCCACATGGAGTTTCTTCATGTTTTCTTTCCAATATAATTTAAACGGCGATGTCACTTCCTAAGTGATCTTTCAATCAATTTGTCTTTCGACAATTTTAGCACTAGTTTTATGGATGTGATTACTCCAACGAGATTTGTGAATCATCCATCTTTTATGGATTACGGCAATTATTTGAACAACCCTTTTGTTCTCATAATACCTGATAAAACAAATCTTGAAGGCAAGCGTTGATGTTTAACAAAATAACCCTTTATTTGTTCTCGATGAACATCATCACCTATTCTTTTGCTAGTTACTTAGGCCATTGTAGTTCATGAATTGTGTTGTTTCGTATGACGATTCACACCAACAAATTCAGTATCAAATACTTAAGAACCACATTGTTTAATAAGCAAAGAATATAGCCATAACACATATATCATCTATATACTTAAACTGAACAATTCTAGTCTTTTCTTTTCTGCCATATACTTATGAGATTCTCTTTCAGTATTTCCTTTTCTGTTTGAAAGAATCTATCAACATCAATAGTGGAGTCATACTTATGACACATAGTCCAAAGCGTGTATAGTTAAATACCAATGTCTTTGAACTTGCACTTTGAAGTAGATCACCATTATCAAATATTTGGTGTTCTTTCAAATTCCTTTCTTTAGTAATCTCTTGGTGTAGTAAACATTTTACCTACATCAAATATTCACCCTCATCATGGACTTATCCATGATCTAGCTACTTTTAGCTTGTAACGGTGAATCGCGAGTATAATGTTGCTCTCCAAAACCTTTTGGAAGATTAGGACAACTAGTGTCTCCAACCTTTTGCAAATTCTCATCCAAATATGAGAACATGAACTTTTGCCATATTATACTCTATCATGTTGTAACCAAAACTTCATTTCAGATATCACAATATCTTCCACACATCATGGTTTCTGAAACAACTCTTTCAGATCCTAGATAACCTTGATATTAAAACAATCCTTTGAATATCAAGAATCATGGAGACAAACATGATACTCAAACACTAACACTTGGAATTGTCACTCTTGTTTTAATACTAATTATTAAACTTTATGGAGTAATGGAAATTACTGAAAGTTTGCAATAGGACTTTTAAACTTTAGATTAACACTTCAAAACAATACGATACCAGTTAAGTAAGTAACTAACCAGAATTCTATAGTTCTATCATCTCAATTAAAACTAAGCGCAAGGTGGTAAACTGATGCCAATGACTACAACAACTATGCAAATTCACTTTGATTTAGTTTATGATAAATTGAGTTCTAATTAATAATTAAATTAATCTAGGTGAACTCCCACTCAAAACAACATCCCTCACATTGTTTTAGTGATCACACGAACCAAATCCACCATATCAAAACCGATCATCACGAGAGTTGATATAGCTTTAATGGCGAACAATCAACATGTTCATCATATCTACTATATGACTCATGCTCTACCTTTCGCAATCCGTGTTCTGAGGCCATGTCGTACATGCTAGGCTCGTCAAGATCAAACCTTAGCTACCGCATAAGCAAATCTGGCTTGCTTACGTTGTATTCACCAGCGGAATCAAAGACACCCGATCATCACGTGGTGCTTGAGCAACAAGCTTTGCAACGGTGCATACTAAGGGTGAACACTTTAGAACTTGAAATTTATGTGCATGAGGGATCATCTTATAATGCTACCGTCGTCTACTAAGCAATACAAGATGCATAAAGGATTAACATCACATGCAATTCATAATATGTGATATGATATGGCCTTTCTTCTTTGTGCTTCCGATCTCCATCTTCAAGCACGAACATGATCTCCATCATCACCGGCATAGCATCAAGGTCAATGACGCTTCTTCATGGTTGTCGTCCACCAGCTTCAACTATTACAACTATTTTGAATAGACACGGTCTTAACAGAAATTAAAGACAACCATATGGCTCCTGTCGGTTGCCAACTTACAATAAGGAACATTGCATACATCAAATATAATCACAATCATGGCCATATCACATCACTGCACACCCCTGCAAAACAAAGTTAGACGCCTCTACTTTCTTTGCATATTTTACGTGGTTTGGGGCTTTCAATAAGTGTCGTTCTAACTTACGAACAAGAACCACAACATTGATACTAGCATTGTTGATTACCCGTTGTAAATTGGATCTTTACTATGCTAGGAGAAACAGGCACCCGCAAAGCCACTTATGCAATACAAGTTGCATGTCAAGCGTGGAGCAAGTCTCATGAACGATGTCATGTAAGGTTAGCCCAGGCTGCTTCATCCCAACATACCGCTAGATGCAAAGTACACAAAAAGCAATCTACAATAAAAGCATCAATGCCCACAATGACCATTGTGTTCTACTCGTGCAACAGATCTACATATAGACACGGCTCTGATACCACTGTAGGGGTTCGTAGCATGGAAAACAAAAATTTTCTATCGCATACAAACAAACAAGCCAAGATCTATCTACTAGATTGTAACGCAGTCGATAGAGGAACTCACCCTCGAAGATTCCAAAGCGGTTAACGAGAGCGATTCGTGGATGATGTAGTACTCTTTCCGATCTCAAGATCGCGTAGACGATCCTTCAGCGCCACGTTCGGCAGCGCTCCCGATCGGTCACACGTTGATTACTCGACGAAGACCTTCCTCTCCTTGTTCCAAAGTGACGGAGGTTGTAGCACTCTCCTCGCGATTCGGCTGACTGGCGTGTGGGAGGTAGAGGGAAATCCCAGAGGGCTTAAGCCAAAGTGCGAGTATGGTGGAGCTTATGAGAGAGGCTATTAGTGGTCTAGTAATTAGACACACCAATTAGAAGGCTCTAAACCAATTAGAAGGCTCTAAACCGAAATAGCTCTAAACCGGGGTTTAGGTCTAGGGTTTAGTTTAGAGGATAGGAACTTGTGTGTGCTAGGAGGGAGCCCTGACCCTCCTTATATAGGTGGGAGGGCTGGCGGCCAAGGGAGGAGTGGAGTCCCTCCCAACTCGGCTTGAGGTGGGGCGGCTTGGGAGGAGGAATCCCTCCCAACTCGGTTTCCACTTCTCCTCCTCTTTCCACTTTCCAAAACTTGCCGTTTGACTTTCAAACTAGCCGTTTGACTTTTCAATTTAGGATTTAAATAAACCCTTTATTTTGGACAGCGAGAACACTTAGTACATGATGCAATCATTCCAACTTACAATGACACATTCATGTACCCTTCCCCCTCGGTCTTGGGACATTCGGGACCTTCTAGAATGTTCCCGATGAAAACACCGGAACCATTCCCCAACTCCGAAATGGGACTTTCCTTATATGAATCTTATTCTCCGGACCATTCCGGATCTCCTCGTGATATCCCGGATCCCATCCGAGACTTCGAACAACATTCGGTCTCTTTCTCATAATACCATAACTACTCAAAACAACGTCGAATCCTTAAGTGTGTCTCCCTGCGGTTCGTGAATTATGCGGACATGATCGAGACACTTCTCCGAACAATAACCAATAGAGGAATCTGGAAATTCATATGGCTCCCACATATTTCTACGATTACTTTGTGATCGAATGAACCACTTACATACGATACCAATTTCCCTTTGTCTCACGATATGTTACTTATCCGAGGTTATGATCGTCGGTATCTCTGCATACCTAGTTCAACCTCGTTACTGATAAGTACTCTTTTCTCGTTCCCGTGGTATGTGATCCCTTGTGAGCCAGTCACATGCTTGCAAGCTAATTGGATGACATTCCACCGAGAGGGCCCAGAGTATATCTATCCGTCATATGGATGGACAAATCCCACTCTTGATCCATGTGTTTCAACCAATACTTTCCGAACACTCAATGCCACTTTTATAGCCACCCTGTTACGGTGTGGTGTTTGATGACATCAAAGCATTCATCCGGTAAAGGTGATATGCATGATCTCATGGTCGAAGGAATTAGGTTACTATGTATCAGAAAGCATATAGCAATTGAACTATTGAAATGACTTGATCTTTATGCTACGCTTATCTATAGGAGTATGTCCACCATATCATTCTCCTAACGATATGATCTTGTTGTTGATAACATCTCAATGTTCATGATATGGAAACCACAATCATCAATCAACCAACAAGCTAGTGAAGTATAGAGGCTATACTAGGGACTTCAAATTAAGTTTACAAATCACACAAGTATTAATGGTTTCCTTGTTAATACTATTATAGCATGAATGTAAACATTTATCATAAGTATGAAGATATGATAATAACCTACTTTATTATTGCCTCTTGGGCATATCTCCAACAGTTCCTTCTACTGTGCTTGATAAGAGTGGTTCATTAGGTCATTTCCTAGATGCTACGATTGCTAGAACTATAGCTGGAAATACTGAAACTCCTAATGAAGACACTACCACACCTGTTAGTTCTCCTGAGTCTAGTGAGAGTTATGACATTGAAGATGGTTATGTTGAGATGACTGATGAATTTATTAAAGAATGTAAAAACACCCATGATAGGAGTGCTGCTAAGAGTCTCCTTGAGTGGCATACTATTAGACCCAAATTGTCTCCTATAGCTAAGTTTGCTGCTTCTCCCATAAACATTATAGATGAATATTATGATTTCTCTCTCGATCTATCTTACATA
Source organism: Avena insularis (assembly GCA_023614405.1). Classification (NCBI taxonomy): domain Eukaryota; kingdom Viridiplantae; phylum Streptophyta; class Magnoliopsida; order Poales; family Poaceae; genus Avena; species Avena insularis. The sequence goes on along the minus strand of CM042684.1, from coordinate 102,460,199 downwards.
GCTATTGTTGAGAAAGAACCTTTTTGTGGGACTAAGAATGAAAGTGCGGTAGAACATATGAATGAACTTTCTACCATGAGTGGCTTGTTTTCTGATGATATTAAGATGCATACTTACTTTGTTGCTAAGATTTTCCCTTTTTCACTGAAAGGAGAAGCTAAAACTTGGTTTAGTAATTTACCTCCTGGATCTATTGATAGCCCTGATTGCTTGATTAGTACTTTCCTGCAGAAATATTTTCCTCCTAGTGCTAGACATGCTATTTTGCAGGAACTTTTTGATTTTAAACAGGGAGAAAAAGAGATATTGCATGAATCATGGGCAAGGTTTTGTGCTTTGATTCATGCATAGGCTAGAAGTCCATTACCTAAGAATGAGCTTCTTGATATATTTTATAATGGACTAACTGAAGAATCTAGGACATACCTAGATAGTTGTGCTGATTGTGTTTTCAGGAATAGGACTCCCAAGGAAGTTGAGGAATTAATGGCTAAAATAAGCAAGAACTATGAGGATTGGAATCCTCCTGAACCAGCTATACCTGCAGTAATTATACCTGAATCTACTATACCGGTGCCTATTCCAACATCAAAGAAGAGGGGAGTTATTGAATTAAATGATGAAGTGATGAAGGAAGCTAAGAAATGTCTTAAGGAGAAGGGAATTAAAGCTACATATGTCAAGAATTTACCTCCTATAGAATAATTATGTAAGCCTATTCCCTACTCATCCACTATCAAGGTACACTCTCTCCAAAACTTTGATGAAGGTGATATCCCTTACTCTAAACCTCCTGATCAATGCTTGAAGAATTCGATATCTTTATTGTTAAGCAATATAATTTTAATAAAAGGTTGCAAAATCATCTAATGGAAAACACTAGAGCTATTGTTGAGTTGAAAGATATGGTGGAAAGAACCTCTAATGATGTTAAAATGATTGTTAAACACTTTCAAATGGTTCAAACTCAAATAGGTCAACTCGTTAAAGTGCAAAAAGACTTGGTAGTTAATGCTGCTAAAGAAAAACATGCTTATGAAATTAGAACTAGAAGTGGTGCGGCTACCCAGGATCCTCTTTATCCTGAGGGGCATCCCAAAATAATTGAGCAGGATTCTCAACAAGCTGAAAATAGTGGTTCTACTTGTAAGAAAAGGAAAAAGAAACATAAAACTGCTGAAGAACCCTCTGAACGTGCTATAGATCCTAATAGTATATCTATTTCTGATGCTGAAACTGAAAGTGGTAATGAAGAAAATGAAGTTCCTAATGAAGAAAAAGTTGAAGAAGAACCTGAAAATCACACTAAGAATACTAAATACACTAAAGAACATTTTGTTGCTAAGAAACATGGTAATGAAAGAGAGCCTTGGGTCCAAAAACCTATGCCTTTCCCTGATAAGAAACACAAGTCAAAGGAAGATGAACACTATAATAAGTGTTGTGAGTGGATGAAACCTTTATTCCTGCAAATTCCTTTGACTGATGTTGTTAAATTGCCTCCTTACTCAAAGTATATGAAGGATATTGTCTCGAATAAAAGGAAGATCCCTAATGAAGAAATCTCTACTTTGCTTGCTAATTATTCCTTTAATGGTAAGGTTCCAAAGAAACTTGGAGACCCAGGGATTCCAACTATCCCTTGCTCTATTAAGAACAGTTATGTTAGAACTGCTTTGTGTGATTTGGGAGATGGAGTTAGTGTTATGCCCTTCTCTCTCTATAAGAGGCTTCAACTAGAAAAATTAATACCAACTGATATATCTTTGCAAATGGCTGATAAATCTACCATTGTTCCTGTTGGTATATGTGAGGATGTACCTGTTCAAATGGCTCATAATTGCTTGATATTAACTGATTTTGTTGTGCTTGAAATGCCTGAAGATGATAATATGTCTATTATTCTTGGGAGACCTTTTCTTAATACTGCAGGAGCTATTATTAATTGTAATCAAGGAAAGGTGACCTTTAATGTTAATGACAAGGAACATACTGTCTATTTCCCCAAGAAGATTGAAAGGACTTATGGTTTGAATTCAATTGAACATGTTGAGGGCATTCAAGTTGGAGAAATATATTGTCCCATACCAAGAGAAAAATCTGAAACTATTATGATTGGGACCATTGCTATCAAGGTTGAGGTAACATAATCACTAGTGGAATACAAAGTTTTGTCTCATATGAAATTGTTTTGGTAGCAAGACCTGATCAACCTTGTTAACCAAAGGATTTCATTGAACAAAACAATGTTTTCACCATGATTATCTCCGCTTACTTCTATTCTATCCATTTTAGTTTTTGTTTATGCCTAACTTAAAGGCGTTAAAGGAAAGTACTTATTGGGAGATAACCCAAAAATTTTAGATGAGTCTTGGAAGTTATTACTTCAATAATAACCGCTCCTTATCCTTTTTATTTGCTTTTTGTGCCAAGAGTAACCTCTAATGAGAGAGAAGTAATAGATTTCTGTGCTTCACCGTAAAAATTCGTATAAAATCTCTGAACATCTTTTTGAGGCGTGCATTTTGGTTCTTCTGCCCTAGGTTGTTATCTAACTTTAGTTAGTTCAACACTTTTTGATTTGAGAAACAGAAGGTGTTCGGAAAAATTCGTCTTTACCTACTAGTCTGTTTTGACAGATTTCTGCCATTTTCTGCATTTGCTTCTTGTTGGTTCCTTTTTGAGTACTTTTGGGGAATTGAGATTTTTGAGGGAAGTGCTACAGTAGCTAGTGTTCTAATGGAAGTTTATTTTGTGTTAGAACTGAACCTTAAGACCTATTATCTTGAGTGCACTAATGTTGCTAATAAAGATTGTGTGAAGTTTTGTATGAAGGAAAAATTTCAGGTGTATGGAAGGAATGAGTAATGAGATGAAGGATGGACTAAAGCTCAAGCTTGGGGATGCCACGCGTGTCACCCCAAGAAATATCCAAGAAGTACAAGCGTCAAAGCTTGGGGATGCCCAAGGCATCCCCTTCTTCATCAATAAAAAATCCTAGGTTTCTTCCAAACGCTTCATTTTTATTGTTTCATGCATAGTTGTGTTGTTCTTGGAGCGTCTTCTTTTTTGTTTTTGTTTTGGTTTTTCGTTTGCTTTGGTTTGCTTAGTTTTATGAATAAATTGGTTGGACCCCCTCTTTCATACATTGGTTTTCAAATAGTTTGGTTTGGATTGGAAAAGAGTAGGAAAGCTCATGCTTACGTGGTAAAGAGAGCTTGTTTTTGACTGTGGCCTATGCTTTGTCATGCCATGCTTGATATTGTTTTGGTTTTATGCTTAGTATTCTTTGCTGTAGCATGACTTGTTATAAACAATTGAGATTGCTTAATGTGCCTTGGATGAATCATGCGTTGTTTTAGCATATTAAAGCATAGTATAGTGGTATTCTCCTTTGATGCTTTATTTGGGTTGACTTGGCACATGCTCACACCATGTTATGACTATCTCAAGTCACCATAGCCTTTATGATCCTTTAGTTTTCAACTTGTAGTATCACTTTATTCTTTGATCAATGATGTTTTGTCGCTCTGCATGATTATGGCCATTATTGCTCTCTTAGTTTGTCGCTCCCAGTCTTTTGCTAGCCCCCACAACCAACTATGAGTTCCACTCATGCATCCAACTCCCTAAACCAAGTTATTCCAAAGAGTCCACCATACCTACCTACTAGCTTATGCTATTCCAAGTATATTCATGCTTTTGTCTACCTTCCAAATTAAACTTGTTATGAGAAAACTAGTGATTAAAGCTCTCACGAACTTGATGGCACACTTTACTTTTTTGCATCTAATAAACTTGAACCATTGGGTCCTTCTTTGTTGTGTATATGCTTGCGCTTTAAAAGTTGAAATTAGCAGAACCATGTATCATGGGGAATGGTTTCAACATTGCACTTGTACTTTGTATCCCGTTGATATCATGTTCTTTTGCTTATGGATCCCGGTGGTGTGAAATAAAAGTGGAACTTGTAAGATCATGGAGTTTGTATGTGTGTTAGAGAAATGCCTGGGCCGCTAGCCTAAGCCATGCCTAATCATGGTGGAAACTTGCAGCATCGCCATAATGAGCACTCTATGAAGCATCCTCAATAAAAACCTATGCAAATAGCAAATAAAAAGATCGCTGGGATGCTCATTGTCTGCTTGCCTTGTCATTTTGATTATGGGATAGCTCCTGTATCATGTGCAAGGGGTACCCCATTGGCGGTTCTTTATGATACACATGTACTTACAATGACAAGAGCTTACTCGTGACTAAAGTTGAGTAGCATGAGGTTCGGTCTTCGTAAGTAAGGGGCATGAGATTTCGGTTTATAACTTGTCAAGCATATCCTCTTAGTTGTGTCACTTTAACCTTAATCACCTTCAAGATGCTTATGATAGGGGCAATGAGAGCTAAAATCTATAAGTACCATAATTTTTGGAAGCTCTTTATGAGACTTGAATCACTACTTCCTTCTATGAAGGCCTTTCTTCCACCATTATATTGAGTCTCCACCTTCTACCTTTATGCACCTACTTTGAGAGCATAGTGGTCATTCTTAGTTCTATTTGCATTGTCCCAAGACTAGTTGATTGATGCATAGCCTTGATATTGCTTGTTTTAAACTATTTGTATCTAGTCACTCTTATGAACTTTGAAGGTGTCCTATGCATTTATACTTGCTACTCTATGAGGGACAAGATGAATGCTATTATGCTATGTTTTCTTTTTGTGAAACAAACAAACGTCTTGCAAAGCATTGTTATTCATGAATCTTTTGTTTGTGCCTTTTCATGTTGCATCATAGTTTCTTTGTCTTATTGCTAGAACTTTGTCTTTCATGTTATGATTGAAGTACCATGATCCCAGCTTTTAATGTTTTACAAATACTTTGATCAAGTCTTTGGTGCATGTCACTAGAAAAATTATTCTTTCTTTTTATCACTTACCTACTCGAGGACGAGCAGGAGTTAAGCTTGGGGATGTTGATACATTGCAAATGTATCTATAATTCTTGATGTTCCATGCTTTGTTTTATCTACTTTCTTGTGTTTTGTCCACACTTTGGAGTACTTTTCATATGATTTCTTGGACTAACCTATTAACAAGAGCCACAGTGCCAGCTGCCTGTTTTCTGCTGTTTTTGGTTCCAGGAAAGTCAGAAAATGAATATTCTCGGAATTGGACGGGACAAAAGCCAAAAATCCTATTTCACCAGAAGACTCCCGGAGCCAAAATATGAGACGGAGTGGGGCTGGGGCCCAGCCACACCACCTGGCCGCACGGGTTGGGCCTGGCCGCGCCAGGGGGTGGTCTGGCCGCCCCAGACACCCCCTTGGTCTCCCTCTTCGCCTAGAAGAAGCCTTCTGACCTAAAAACTCCGGGGGGTTCAAAGTTTTTCCAGAAGGAGTTCCGCTCCACCACCACCACCAGATTCCACGAAACAACATGAGAAACTCCGCTCTGGCACCCTGCCGGGACGAGGAATTGGAGGAGATCATCACCATCATCATCACCATCGCTCCTCCATCGACCATCCATGTTTCCCCCATCTATGAGTGAGTCATCCCCCGCTGTAGGCTATGGGGATGGTAGGGATTGGATGAGATCGTTCATGTAATGGCATCAGATTGTTAGGGCATGGTGCCTAGTATCCTTTATTAGTGCTTTATGACTTTGTTGCGACTTGTTGTGCTTAATGCTTGTCACTAGGGCCCGAGTGCCATGATTTCAGATATGAACATGTTGTCCGGAACCAATGGCCCCGAAGTGATAGAAATCAGATATGTGTTCACGGAGAGTTAATGCTTTGCTCCGGTGCTCTATTAAAAGGAGCACCATAATTGCCAGTAGTTCCCTTGAGGCCCCGCTGCAAACGGGCTGGCAGGACAAAAGATGTTGTGCAAGTTCTCATTGCGAGCACGTATGACTATATATGGAACACATGCCTAGGATTATCTAGTACTTGGATGCTTTATCTTATTTATCTGCAATTTCCCTATGTTCTGATTGCTATGTGAATTGTCTTGTCCATGCAAAGCCCGTCCATCCATCCCTATGCCTACCGCACTCGAATCCCACTGTTTACTGCTATTGTTATTGTTGTCTTTACTTTACTGCTGCTGCTACTTTGCTATTCCTACTATAAAACTGTTGCTACTGATAAACTGCTGTGAGCAAGATTGTTTCCAGGTGCAGCTGAATTGACAACTCAGTTGTTAAGGCTTATAAATATTCTTTGGCTCCCCTTGTGTCGAATCAATAAATTGGGTTTCACTTCCCTCGAAAATACTGCGATACACCCCCTATACTTGTGGGTCATCATGCAGCAAATCAATCAGTAAATAACACGCAAGATGCAACAAATAGCCATGTGGGTCATCACACCTCACTCCCCACTCCTCACAGAACCTCCCACACCTCTCCCCGGAGCAAGGCGAGCACCACCTCGCCAGAATTTGGCCAAAGTCCACCGTTGTAGAGGGGAAGAGGAACCATTGATTGGAGCCGCCCCAGGAGCTGCCGTAACCACCGTTCGATCTGCCCTCGTTGACCACGTCGTTCGCCCCCATCGCCGACCCTAGATGGAGCCTTGTTGAGCCTCACACGACCACCACCGCCGCTTTAGGGTTCAGACCTCGCCGAAGCTGTTTACCATCGACGATGAACCTCAGACGTTAGATCAGGTTCTAATTGTAGGGCCTAGATTGAAAGATACTGTTTCGGTTAGATAGCATCGCTGACTAGAGGGACCCCCCTCTTAGTAGCCCTCTACGCCACGCTATGCAGATTGGGCCGGCCCAGTTTGTTTCCCGCGCAGGGCCCAATGATTCAAATAATTATTTTCCATTTTAGTTGAAACCAGTTTATGTCAGTTGATTCAAAAATCAATTCAAAGAGATTCACTGAACTGAATTGCATGATTCCAATTTTGTTAGAAAGATATTCAAATTATCTATGCAAGCCCATTGGATTCAAACCATTAGGAGTTAGGAATCACCTATAGTAAAAATAACAAGACAGAGACTTTTCCAACTTCAAACTTTTTCAAAAGTCAACCATAAATGGAAAATATTAAATCTTAAGTATTTTCAATGAGTAGAAATTACTTTTCTAAAATAAGTTAAACAAGATTAAGTCTTTATTTCATGTGATGATTGTGATGATGCTAGATCAGCAAGTTTGAGCCTTACTGTGCTAAATAGAAATAGTTAAGTATTGTGTGGTGATTGTGTACCCCGTATTCATTTATAGATGATAGTATCGACCCGGGATACGAGGAGGAGGAGTACTACCAAGAAGAAGAAGAAGAAGAAAACTTCAACCACTACACTACTCAAGGGAAGCCTAGCACTACAAGTTAACTATGCAAGTTAACACTTGACCACTTGATAACTTAAGCAAAATGCATTAGGCATGCTTGGTTATATAACTTTGATTATACCAATCCCAAGTTTTACTTGCAAGCTTTATTCTTTTACTTTACCAAAGTTCTTTACTCTTAGTTAGTGCTTTGTGAGCATTGGAAAAATAGTATAGATACCATAAAGAGTATAAAACTAGGCCTGATTAGTTATACTTAGATGTCATCAAAAGGCATAACACTAGAGTTGGATAGTTACACTTGATTAGCACCCCTCATTAGTGAATTCCCTCCACTTTAGTGTCTAGTGCGAAGCATAAAAGTTGATCACTTTAGATGGGAATACTTGGTGCAAATGATTATGAAAACCTTGGAATGAGGATTCATTCTATGGAAATGTTTTGACATGTGTTGAGAAACACAAAAGGATTTGATGATGAAAATCTTGAGGCATGAGCCTTAGCCCTTTATAAAAACTGATGGTTGGGTTCGGATGCGATACTATTCCAATTACCGTACAACCACAATACCTGAATTGGGTAGGGCTTAACTGGAAGTTTATATGCCTTAGTATGGGTTCCCTCGTGGAAGAGGTTGAGCTGAGGCTACCTCGTGAGTGTGAATGTCCACCTATGCAGTGCCCAGGATGGCAGATGGCCATGGCTGGGAGGCCAAGCTCATAGGGGAGGTGCCTATACTAGAGTGTGTAATTGAAAGGTTATGATTGATTATCTGCATACTAAGTATGATGATTCAAGGTTATCCCTGACGGATGTATCGAATTTTATGGTGAAAGTGTACCACCTCTGCAGAGTGTCAAACTATTCGAATAGTCGTTTCCGCGGTCATGGACAGTTGGAGTGGCCTAGTTAGAATGGACGTCCGAACAAAAACTTAGTTTCAAAACAAAAGAAGTGAGTATTTATGAAAACCTATTCCCACTCTTATCCTTGATTCTTTCAAAAAAAGTCATGTCCTCAACAATTCTTGCATTCCTACATAAAATTTGACACACTTGATCACCTCACTAACTTACTCACCCTAAATTCTTATAGATGGAAGTCCAGTATTGCAAGTTCTACCAGCTAGGCAATAGAGGCCAACTAATCTTTGAGAGGGATCTAGATGCACTGTCAGAGTATCTTGAGCACCCACACCCAGAATTCTTCGAGGCACAACTCAACGATCACATAGGAGGAGATCTACAATGGCTGATAGTTGCAGATCTCAGAGGGAAGATGGAAGCACCCACATCGGAGAAGATCCAATTCACCTTGCGTGAGACAAACTGGCTAGATGGATTAGCCAGGGCTATGCATGAAGCTCTTGCCCGTCTGTGTGGGCAAAACATCAAAGTTATTCGTATTCGTACGATCAACATTCAAAGTTATTCGTATTCATACACTATATAGCGGTAAGATAAGATTGTACGAATAACTTTGAATACCGACCGTGGGATCTCAAGACTCGTGAATCCCAATATTTCCAACTGTTGGATCTTCTTTTCCATTATTGCATCTAGAATATTGTATAGATAGTCTTCTGCATGATGAATGCTATGCATAAACCTCAAAACACACTTCTCCATCATACTAGAATCCTCTCCCTCGTTTTTCTAGACCATATTACCAAAAAACTTAAGTGTTTTAGGTAGCTAATAATCTTTGACTTCTACATATAATACAAAGTACAAGAACCAAATATACACCCATACTTTATGTATGTTGATCAAATTTATAATTTTTTGTGCTTTACCTATTATATTTTTATCTAATGATGATATGTCATATGTCTATTATCCGAGTCTCACGTGCAAGGCACTCCTCTCACTGCTCTCGCGCTGCCTACCTTTTGGAGTAGTAGTATAGAATGAAGTGGAGTACTTTGCTTTATAGAAAAAATATTTCCATCGCTTAGAAAATTAGAGTTGTTACTTTTCCTAGTATTTGGAAACTCGCATTGGCAAAGTTGTTTACCAATGCCAAGATGCACACATCTACTTTCTTTAGTACTAACAAATTACCATAAACTATGATGTGGATATGTCCATGGCCTTGCTTGGTCGCTCGTCTTGAAACCTGTTCATACTTATACATGGTAGGCCATTTTTGTGAAGCGGGTTTCTTCAAAAGTTGTGAAAACTCATGTTTATTATTTTTCATCACAGGTAATACAAGAAAAAGGACACCATGCATGAGTCCCCCTGTTTTTGTTGCCTATTTCTCTCTCTTTTTCCAAAGCAAGGTCAACTTTGCTGGCATGCAAAGTCTAGAAAGAAGTTGAACCTTTGAAAACTCCCGGTCGTGTTCTCATATATTGGTTGTCTGGTGGGCAACTTCAAAAGATTTTTCTGAAATTTAAAGAGCAATTGGCAGCTCACATGTGGTTCGATATAATTTGACATAATTTCGATAGACTCCCTTCGATCCATATTAATGTTCATAGATTCATCTAGATTCAAATGTATCTAGTCATGTTTCTATGCTAGATACATATATCCGAATCTAGACAAATCTGAGAATATTAATTTGAATCGAAGAGAGTTGTGTAATTTCATTGGGTTAATTTATCTATGAACCTTGAAAACTCAAAGAACCTAGGAATCGCAAGTAAAACATGGATAGTTCGCTATGTCCGGAATTATGGCGTGATTCTCGCATTCAGAGCCACATTCTTCTGATTTTCTTTACTACTAGTACAAATAATCCCCCTAATCAGTTGGAAAAGTGAAAAATGTTTTTTCCTAATTGTTCGAAACTCCAATGGGCAACATTGTTTACTAGGCCAAGACGACCCATCTACCCGATGTCAGAACCCTATGTAAAAGTGTAGCTAGGGTATACATCGATATAGAAGGCCATGACCTTATTGGTCGTTCGTGCTGAAAACCAAGAATAATGTTACATCATGGTGGGCTATAATGTGAATCTATTTTCCCTAAGGTTGTCGAATCTCATGTTTATCATTTTTCTTGGCAATTAATAATACTAGCAAAAGTATCCCAATCATAATGAAGTCTCATGTTTTTGTTTTATGCTTTATTTTGTTTCAATGTTTTCCATACGCGATCAAATTTGTCGGTATGCAAATACTAATCAGTAATGGCATTTCTCAAAACTATTGTTGGCCCATGATATATTGGCTGCCTAGGTACCTTCAAAAGAATTTTGGATATTGTCAAGATTAATAGTCTATCACGCTCACATGTATTCAAGTTTGACCTAATTTCGTTTAATCGACTTAGAGTCACACAATTAAGTGCACGTGGAGCTTTAGCTTGGAAGTTTGAAAAATACTTAAACTTTGGAACTGTAAGAAAGAATTGTCCACTTTGTACGAAAATTTGGTGGGGCCATTCTTTCTTATTTTCTACCAGTAAAAGTACTTGAAAAACTCACACTTCTGGTATTGCCTACTATATCATGTACTATGTATGAACTTTCTTGGTTTTCAAGCCAAATGACCAAGGTCATGGACATACTCTGTCTTCATCAAGATAATGACCGTGTGCCCATATTTTGGTATAGCTAGGTTGGTGCATGTTAGCATGCATGGTAAAGAATTAAAAGTATTTTTTGGAAGGAAGTGCGATCAATATGGCCATGACTTAGAGTTCATAGCATGTGCCATTTATTTACTATAGTACATAAAGTGGTTGGATAAATTACATGTTATATTTTTCAAGCTTAATTTTCTAGTTAATTTCACCCACCTAGACAACTTTCCGTCGATTTGTCAAATTAGGTCGAAATTAATATTCTACAAGTGCGTGAGAGCTAGTTCAATAGTACAACCGAGTGTTAGGTATAACAAAGTGACACGTCATATATTGCTGGCTTTATACCAGCATGTACAATGCCTAACATTTAAACTATAGAACAACTAGCATTACATGCAACAACCTCATCAAAAAGCAAGAAGATTAAACAGGAATAAAATGAAAAACATTGCTATACCCGCTTGAAAAATCCTAAAACTTGGAAATTATAAGAAAACATGGTACACTTTGTCTGAAAATTGGGGTAGTGGTATTCTTTATTTATTTTTTGGAACCTGGGTACCATAGGTCCTGAAGGAGCGAGACACTCCAATTAGCGCACTAGTGTTTGTAGTAGTCGCAATGTGATCTGAGGACCTTTTTGTAATTATTATTATTACTTTTGAGACTTTTTGTATTGGTGTAGATTTTTATTAATTCAGTAGATGGCTTGAATTTCGGAGAAAAAATGGTTGCTGGAAGTAGATTGGTGTGACGTACCAAGGCACACGTGCGCAGTGCCACGTTGTGGACGAGGAAGAGACAAGTCGGACTGTGCACCCGCAGCTGCAGAGAAGAGATCGATGGAGGATGGATGGTGAGAGCCAGCAAAGTAGAGAGAATATACAACTTGTTTTGCATGCATATTACTACTAGTAGGTCCATATATTTACTACTAGTAGAGCATACCTCGTGTCAGCAGCCCATAATAGCTTTGATCTGACATCGCACCGCCTTCCGACTCCTCCTCCCACTGCTCTCGCGCTGCCTCCTTTTTTTGGAAGGAGCCGCCTCCCTTTTTGAGTAGTACTAGTACGGAAGTGGATTACTTTGCTTTACAAAAAAAATATTTCCATCGCTTAGAAAATTGGAGTTGTTAATTTTCCTAGTATTTGGAAACTCCCATTAGAAAAGCTGTTTACCAACGCCAAGATGCACACATCTACTTTCTTTTAGTACTACTACAAAATTCCCATAAACATGGATACGTCTGTGACCTTGCTTGGTCGCTCGTCATGAAACCTGTTCATACTTATACATGGCAGGCCATTCTTGTGAAGCGGCTTTTTTCAAAAGTTGTGAAAACTCATGTTTATTATGTTTTATGGTAGGTAATACAAGCAAAAGTATGCCATGCATGTGTCCCTCTGTTTTTTGGCCTCTTTCTCTCTCTTTTTTCAAAGAAGAGTCAACTTTGCCGGCATGCAAAGTCTAGAAAGAAGTTGAATCTTTGAAAACTCTCGGTCGTGTTCTCCACATATTGGCTGTCTGGTGGGCAACTTCAAAATATTTTTGTGAAATTTAAAGAGAAATTGGCAGCTCACATGTGGTTCGAAATAATTTGACATAATTTCGATAGACTCCCTCCAATCCATATTATTGTTCATAGATTCATCTAGATTCAAATGTATCTAATCATGTTTTTGTGCTAGATACATATACATGAATCTAGACAAATCTGAGAACATTAATTTGAATCGGAGATAGTAGTGTAATTTAAGTGGGTTAATTTATCTATGAACCTTGAAAACTCAAAGAACCTATGAATTGCAAGTAAAACATGGGTGGTTCGCTATGTCCGGAAACATGGCGCGCTTGTCGCATTCCGAGTCACATTCTTCTGATTTTCTTTACTACTAGTACAAAACATCCCCGTAATCACTTGTAAAAGTGAAAAATGTTTTTTCCCTAATTGTATGAAACTCCCACGGGCAACATTGCTTACTAGGCCAAGACGCACCCATATCTACCCGATGTGAGAATCGTATCTAAAAGTGTAGCTAGGGTATATCTTATCTTACCACTATATACTAGTAAGTTGCACGTGCCCTACATGTCAGATAATAGATGTCCGACATATCATCACTATATAAAATTATAATAGGTAAAGCAGAAAAAAATAAATTTGATCAACATATAAAAAGTATGGGTGTATATTTGGTTCTTCTACTTTGTATCGTCACGTGTAGAAGTCAAAGATTATTAGCTACCTAACACTTGAAATTTTTGGTAGTAACATTGGTCTAGAGAAACGAGTGATAAGATTCTAGTATGATGGAGAAGTGTGTTTTGAGGTTTGTGCATATCATTAATTATGCTGAAGACTATCAATAGAATATTCTAGATGCTAGAATGGAAAAGAAGATCCAATGGTTGGAAATGTCGTTCAGATTCGCGAGTCTTGATCCGACGGTCAATATTCAAAGTTATTTATATTCGTACACTATATAGTGGTAAGATAAGATTGTACGTATAACTTTGAATGCCGACCATTGGATCTCAAGACTCACGAATCCCAATATTTCCAACTGTTGGATTTCTACATGATGATACAAAGTACAAGAACCAAATATACACCCATACTTTATGTATGTTGATCAAATTTATAATTTTTTGTGCTTTACCTATTATAATTTTATATAACAATGATATGTCATACGTCTATGATACCTTCGATCCGGATTACAGATGTAGTATAGCTCTTTTTCCCTAGTAGACCTAGTTTATCGAATCCACCGGAAGCGAATGCGTAGTGAATTTACTTTAACGGACCTTCGAGAGTTTTAGAATTCCTTTTGTGTTTTTACCGGACCAGTAGCTTGCGTCTTTTTGTTGTTCTCGATGATGGAGATAGAGGGCCTAGGGCATTCAGTTTCATCTGTAGCTATGCAAAACATCTGATGGAAATAAAAGATAGAAATAAAGTATGCATGTACTTGTTAGAGCAAGATAAATTATATGTGGACAGTGCATCCATAATTGCTAATGTCTCTGCAACCGCTTATAACAATAACCTACTAGTCTCATCCATAGAAGAAAGAGAACTAATGATATGCATAGTGATGTCACCGTTAATCCCAAGAAAATCCCTCACATACAGCCGCACTACCCCTTCTGTCACTAGGGTTCCCAACCTATAGATCAGTCATCACTCATACTCCCTATACCTGGCTCAAACCCTCGGGGTCTTGGGTACCTGAAAAGTCCATAGATTGAGGCAAGAGAGGATACAATAATCATCATGTCATATAAACTAATACACGATGTCATCTATGATAAATAACATGCACAATTGCTACATGGCTAGGCCGAAGCCCTTAGCCCAAGGAGAATTACTCACACATAGAGATGAGATCAACAATCACAAACATTGTAATGGAAATCATATGATTGATAGCAATAGTCTTACAATGTCGCCAATCGGAGAAGAGATCTACTATTACAAGTGGTGGAATATGGCTATGGAGATGGAGAAGGGTTTGGAGATCTAAGGCGGCTTTTTGGCGGAGTCTGGCTTCTTTGGGGCAGAGCAAGAGATGTGGGGGGGCTTTTCTCGTCGCCCGAGGCTTCTTTATATAGGGGTCCCTTCATGAAAGTTGTTCTATTTGACCTAACGGTGGTGGCGCCAACTATACGACCGGGGTTATACGGTCGAAACTTTTGCTCCGGTCGCATAGTTCGTCGTCACGGCGTTTGCCTCTGTTGTTCAGCTCCTGGTTTCTTCTGGTTGTTGGAAGTGATTCCCTCCTTTAAACGACATTATCTGTGCAGGAAAAATACAAGAAGAAAGGATTGCATACCCCTCTGAATATTAGCATTAGTGGCAGGGTTTAAAGAGATATTTCATCAAAAATATGATTAATATCTAGTTTAAATGTGGACGTAGATGGCTATATTTCAGAGCCATCAACCTCCCCAAGCTTAAACTTGATCGTCCCGAGCAAGAAAATCAAAATCAAAAAGGAACTCAGCATTTAAACTAAAATAACGAGATGGTGATCTTACTCATGATTAATAGTCTCATGTTTCCTCCACTTCAAAAATCTGAAAAACTTCAGTATAGATAGAGTAATGGCAAGCATATATACAGGATCCATGGATCCTTATAGCGCATCAAAATTATTGTAAGTATGGATGATTCAAATGTGTAAACTTTATTCAATATCAAGTAATCAACTCATAGGCTTACCTTTGAACAGTAAAGTACGATCATGTAAATTAAGAGTGTGAGAGTTGTCATGAAAAGCATATATACTAGAGTATCTCAAATCTCCCACATCAATGGATCAAGACTTCGCAAGCACTACTTTTCTATTCATTGTCCTTCAAGAATTTTAGTTTTTAAGTGATTGAGAGCATTCCAAAAAAAAATTATTAGTTTATCGGGTTGTGATGGACACTCGTGGCATTACTAAGATTTTTGTTCCTTTTACATAATGATTACTCATAATACCACAGGAGTGATTCCATCATGATTATAGCTACCCGGGAGTGCCAAGAATCTTACCCACTATAGCATTACTGCTACAAGTGTTTAATCAACTCATAGCCAAAATCTAGGAGTTTCCTCCATGAAGATCGTTCGTAGGCCAGTGGAGTTGTTGGCATATGATATGTTGCTAACCTATCCATAATTTTTGATGTTCCATGCTTGGTTTTATCTACTTTCTTATGTTTTGTCCACACTTTGGAGTACTTTTCATATGATTTCTTGGACTAACCTATTAACAAGAGCCACAGTGCCAGCTGCCTGTTTTCTGCTGTTTTTGGTTCCAGGAAAGTCAGAAAATGAATATTCTCGGAATTGGACGGGACAAAAGCCCAAGTCAGTTTTTCACCGAGGGACACCTGGAGCCAGAATACGAGACGGAGAAGGGCCAGAGGGTGGCCACACCACCTGGCCTAGCGGCCAGGCCTGGCCCGTGCCAGGGGGTGGTGTGGCCAGCCCAGGCACCCCCTCGGCCTTTCCTTCCACCTATAAGATGCCTCCGATATAGAAACCCTAAGTACCCGATCAAAATTCTACGAAAGAGTCGGTAGCCACCGTCATCTCCATCCCTAGATCGGGAGGGATCTGAAGCTCTTCCCGGCACCCTGCCGGAGAGGGGAATTCACCCTGGAGGCCTTCTTCATCATCATGCAAGCCTCCGGTGTGATGTGTGAGTAGTTCATCTCTAGACTACGGGTCCATGTAGTAGCTAGATGGCTGGTGCTCCTCCTTTGTGCTATCCTGTCTAGATCTTGTGAGCTCCGTTCATGATCAAGATCATCTATTTGTAATTCTGCATGTTGTGTTTGTGGGGATCCGATGGATATTGAGATGCTATTTCAGATTTATTATTGATTCTATCATGTCATTGTTATTTTTGATCTTGCATGCTTTCTGTTGTTAGTAGCTATCTTGGCCAAGTAGATGCTAGCAACTCCAAGAGTTAGTATTTATGCTCGATAGTGGGTTCATGCCTCTGGTAATCTGGGGAAGTGACAGAAATCTCTAAGGTACTAGATGTGCTATTGCTACTAGGGAGAAAACAACAATCCTTTGTTCATAGAACAATCGTATTGTTTACTTTACACGCAATTCATAATGCAATTATCCGTTGCTTGCAACTTAATACTGGAGGGGGTTCGGATGATAACCTGAAGGTGGATTATTAGTCATATGCAGTTGGATGGCGGTCTATGTATAATGTTGTAATGCCCAATCGAATCTCAAAGGAGTCAAGATGAGTAGTATATGCTTGTATGCTTTCTCGATGTTTGTCAATCGCCCTGCTGTAATTTGTTCACCCAACATGTCATCTATCTTAAGGAGAGCCACCTCTAGTGAACTATGGACCCCGGTCCTTTCTTTTACTATCAATCTACAATCAACTGTTTACTGCTTTGTGTTTACTTTCTGCAAACTCCACTCGATACGTTTAATCCTTTGTTTTCAGCTAAACCGGTGAGATTGACAACCTCATCCCATGTTGGGGGCAAAGTTCTATGGTTGTGTTGTCCAGGTCTCCATGTTGCTGCTGGCACCGGTAGTGCGCCCTGCCAAAGTTCAGCTAGCTACACCTTTGGGGTGTCTCCTTGCTCCTACTGGTTTGATTAAACCTTGGTTTCATAATTGAGGGAAAACTTGCTGCTGTGCTCGTCATACCTTCCTCTTGGGGTTCCCCAACGAGCTCGATATATTTTGGGCCATCAAGCTATTTTTCTGGCGCTATTGCCGGGGAGTCAAGGACATCTTCACAAGGGGAGTCCCTCATAACCAATCTCTTTACTTTGTTATTTTTGTTTTGCTTAGTTTACTTTTGCTTTGTTTGCTTGTTTCTTTATCAAAAACACAAAAAAATTAGTTTTACTAGTTTGCTTTCTTTATTAAAAACACACAAAAATTAAGTCTTTCTATGGTTGTTACCTCTTCCTTAGCTCACCATGTTGATCCCTAAATTCACCCTAAAAGACCTTTCAATAGGTAGTGGTTCTATAATTGGAAAAGATAATATTGAAGAATTCTTTAATCATGTTAGCAAACATGAGGATATTGAGGATAGATCCCTTGCAGAACTTGCTCCAAACTATGAAATTGCTGCAGCTTCTTTAGTTCACATGTTGCAAGCTAGGTTTGTTAACCTTAACCCCTTAATGCAAGTAATGTTTCTTAAACTTAAAGAAATTGAGGACCCTGAAAAGAGGGAATTTATTCTGGAAACTTTGCTTAAGGAATTCTATGATGTTGCCAAGGAGGCTATAAAAGTCTTTGAACGTTTTAATATGCTAGGATCATGTGTAGATGTTATTGGTACACGATAAAAGATGAACAAAACCGATCCTAATGGGGAGGAAACTAAGATACCAATACCCTTTAAACTTTTAGCAATGCATGAAGCCATAGAAACGAATCTTGATTGGATTGTTCCCGAAAACCCATTTGATGAAAATAGTGAACCAGAGAGCATTGAGAGAGGATCCTCTAGAACTTATTTGGATGAGATACCTTGCCTTGTTGAAGATATTTCTGGTATTAATCTTAATGCTTCTTCATTTGAGAACACTTGATCCTTTTTCTTGCTTCTTATGCCTAACTTAAAGGCGTTAAAGAAAAGTACTTATTGGGAGATAACCCAAAAGTTTTAGATGAGTCTTGGAAGTTATTACTTCAGTAATAACTACTCCTTATCCTTTTTATTTGCTTTGTGTGCCAAGAGTAACCTCTAATGAGAGAAGTAATGATTGGGAAAGTTGCTGTCCCGAAACAGATTTCTGTGCTTCACCGTAAACATTCGTGTAAAATATCTGTACGTCCTTTTAAGGCGTGAATTTTTGTGATTCTTCCCCAGGTTGTTATCTAACTTTCGTTAGTTCAACACTTTTTGATTTGAGCAACAGAAGGTCTTCGAAAAAATTCGTCTTTACCTGCTGGTCTGTTTTGACAGATTTCTGCCATTATTTGCATTTGCTTCTTGTTGGTTCTTTTTGAGTTCTTTTGGGGAATTGAGCTTTTTTAGGGAAGTGCTACAGTAGCTAGTGTTTTAATGGAAGTTTTATTGGTGTTAGAAATGAACCTAAAGACTTATTATCTTGAGTGCACTAATGTTGCTAATAAAGATTGTGTGAAGTTTTGTATCAAGGAAAAATTTTAGGTGTATGGAAGGAATGAGTAATGAGATGAAGGATGGACTAAAGCTCAAGCTTGGTGATGCCACACGTGTCGCCCCAAGAAATATCCAAGAAGTAAAAGCGTCAAAGCTTGGGGATTCCCAAGGCATCCCCCTCTTCATCAATAAAAATCCCAGGTTTCTTCCAAACACTTCATTTTTGTTGTTTCATGCATAGTTGTGTTGTTCTTGGAGCGTCTTCTTTTTCGTTTTCGTTTTGGTTTTTCGTTTGCTTGGTTTTCTTAGTTTGCTGAATAAATTGGTTGGACCCCCTCTTTCATACATTGGTTTTCAAATAGTTTGGTTTGGATTGGAAAAGAGCAGGAAAGTTCATGCTTAAGTGGTAAAGAGAGCTTGTTTTTGACTGTGGCCTATGCTTTGTCATGGCATGCTCGATATTATTTTGGCTTTATGCTTAGTATTCTTTGTTGTAGCATGACTTTTTATAAACAATTGAGATTGCTTCATGTGCCTTGGCAGGATCATGCGTTGTTTTAGCATATTAAAGCATAGTATTGTGGTATTCTCCTTTGATGCTTTATTTGGGTTGACTTGGCACATGCTCACACCATGTTATGACTATCCCAAGTCACCATAGCCTTTATGATCCTTTAGTTTTCAACTTGTAGTACCACTTTATGCTTTAATCACTAATGTTTTGTCGCTCTGCATGATTATGGCCATTATTGCTCTCTTAGTTGGTCGCTCCCAGTCTTTTGCTAGCCTCCGCAACCAAAGTATGAGTTCTACTCATGCATCCAACTCCTAAAACCAAGTTATTCCAAAGAGTCCACCATACCTACCTACTAGCATATGTTATTCCAAGTATATTCATGTTTTTATCTACCTTTCGAATTAAACTTGTTATGAGAAAACTAGTGATTAAAGCTCTCATGAACTTGATGGCACACTTTAATTTTCTTTCCCTTAATAAACTTGAACCATCGTGTCGTCTATGTTGTATATGCTTGCACTTATTTTTTGTGGATTAGCAGAACCATGCTGTCATGGGGAACACTTTCAACATTGCACTTGTACTTTGTACCTAGTTGATATCATGCTCTTTTGTCTATGGATGTCGTCGGTGTGAAATGAAAGGGGAGCTTGTAAGTCCATGGAGTTATGTATATATGTTAGAGAAATACCTGGGCCGCTGGTCTAATCCATGTTGTCATGGTGGAAACCTGTAGCGTAACCATAATGAGTTGTCTATGAAGCATTCTTCTTATAAAAAAAGAGTCAGATATTGAGAAAAAAGAGAAAAAGAAAAGAGAAAAAAAGAGATATATGAAAAGAGGAAAGAGAGAAAAAAGCACCATATTCCCATGGTAAATAATCAGATTGTTGAGATGCTCGTTGTCTTCTTGCCTTGTCATTTTGATATGGGGATTCTTCCGTATCATCGGGCAAGGGGTACCCCGTTGGCGGTTCTCTATGATACACATGTACTTACGATGACAAGAACTTACCGGTGACTAAACTTGAGTAGCATGACGAGCGGCCCTCGTATTCAAGGGACATGAGATTTCCAACTTATACTTTGTCAAGCATATACTCCATAGTTTGTTCACTTTAACCTTAATCACTTCAATATGCTTATGATAGGGGTAATGAGAGATGAAAGATATTAAGTACCATAATTTTTGGAAGCTCTTTATGAAACTTGAATCCCTACTTCCTTCTATGAAGGCCTTTCTTTTACCCTTTAGTCTCCACCTTCTATCTTTATGCACCTACTTTGAGAGCATAGTGGCCATTCTTAGTTCTATGTGCATTGTCCCAAGACTTGTTGATTGATGCACAACTTTGATATTGTTTGTTTTAAACTATTTGTATCTAGTCACTCTTATGAACTTTGAAGGTGTCCTATGCATTTATGTTTGATACTCTATGAGGGACAAGCTGAATGCCACTATGCTATGTTTTCTTTAGGTGAAACAAACAAACGTATTGCAAAGCATTGTTATTCATTAATCTTTTGTTTGTGCCTTTTCATGTTGCAACATAGTTTCTTTGTCTTATTGCTAGAACTTTGTCTTTCATGTTATTATTGAAGTACTATGATCCCAGCTTTGAACGTTTTACAAATACTTTGATCAAGTTTATGATGGTGCATGTCACCTCAAAAATTATTCTTTCTTTTTATCACTTACCTACTCGAGGACAAGCAGGAGTTAAGCTTGGGGATGTTGATATGTTGCTAACGTATCCATACTTTTTGATGTTCCATGCTTGGTTTTATCTACTTTCTTATGTTTTGTCCACACTTTGGAGTACTTTTCATATGATTTCTTGGACTAACCTATTAACAAGAGCCATAGTGCCAGCTGCCTGTTTTCTGCTGTTTTTGGTTCCAGGAAAGTCAGAAAATGAATATTCACAGAATTGGACAGGACAAAAGCCAAAGTCAGTTTTTCACCGAGGGACTCCCGGAGCCAGAATACGAGACGCAGAAGGGCAAGAGGGTGGCCACACCACCTGGCCGTGCAGCCAGGCCTGGCCCGCGCCAGGGGGTGTTGCCAGCCTAGCACCCCCTCAGCCTCTCCTTCTGCCTATAAGATGCCTCCGATACAGAAACCCTAAGTACCCGATCAAAATTCCACGAAAGAGTCTGTAGACGCCGTCATCTCCATCCCTATATCGGGAGGGATCTAAAGCTCTTCCCGGCACCCTGCCGGAGAGGGGAATTCACCCTGGAGGCCTTCTTCATCATCATGCAAGACTCCGGTGTGATGCGTGAGTAGTCCATCTCTGGACTACGGGTCAATGTAGTAGCTAGATGGCTGGTTCTCCTCCTTTGTGCTATCATGTCTAGATCTTGTGAGCTCCGTTCATGATCAAGATCATCTATTTTTAATTTTGCATGTTGTGTTTACGGGGATCCGATGGATATTGAGATGCTATTTCAGATTGATTATTGATTCTATCATGTCTTTGTTATTTGTGATCTTGCATGCTTTCCGTTGTTAGTATCTATCTTGGCCAAGTAGATGCTAGCAACTCCGAGAGTTAGTATTTATGCTCGATAGTGGGTTCATGCCTCTAGTAATCTGGCAAGTGACAGAAATCTCTAAGGTACTAGATGTGCTGATGCTACTAGGGAGAAAACAACAATCCTTTGTTCATAGAACAATCGTATTGTTTACTTTACACGCAATTCATAATGCAATTATCTGTTGCTTGCAACTTAATACTGGAGGGGGTTCGGATGATAACCTGAAGGTGGATTATTAGTCATAGATGCAGTTGGATGGCGGTTTATGTATAATGTTGTAATGCCCAATCGAATCTCAAAGGAGTCAAGATGAGTAGTATATGCTTGTATGCTTTCTTGATGTTTGTCAATTGCCCTGTTGTAATTTGTTCACCCAACATGTCATCTATCTTAAGTAGAGCCACCTCTAGTGAACTATGGACCCCGGTCCTTTCTTTTACTATCAATCTACAATCAACTATTTACTGCTTTGTGTTTACTTTCTGCAAACTGTTACTTTCTTCCACTCGATACGTTTAATCCTTTATTTTCAGCAAAACCGGTGAGATTGACAACCTCATCGCAAGTTGGGGGAAAAGTTCTATGGTTGTGTTGTGCAGGTCTCCTCGTTGCTGCTGGCACCAGTAGTGCGCCCTGCCAAAGTTTAGCTAGCTACACCTTTGGGGTGTTTCCTTGCTCCTACTAGTTTGATTAAACCTTGGTTTCATAATTGAGGGAAAACTTGTTGTTGTGCTCATCATACCTTCCTCTTGGGGTTCCCCAACGAGCTCGATATATTTTGGGCCATCAGCATCCCATGAAGCTTGACACGCGTAAAGCTATATCATTCTTATGATTAACAAGTCAAACTTTGGCATGCTCACAAAAACTGCTAAACATTAATTCAATCAAACAAATCCTTTCAAAGAGAGTTATCAATTCAATCAACATTTTCAGTGGTGCCGAGTGTCTCTAGAAATAAACCTTCAAGACTAGGCACTACAACACCCAAGCCTTCAATTATGAGACTTTTTGTTATTAGAATTGTTTAGCAATTTTTAGGCAAGACTTGGTTAATTATGTGAGCTGGAAAAAATGAGCCCAATTAAATACCCATGCAAACAACAATCTTACGATGATACAAAGACTCACTCCACCAATATAATATCTTAACATTTACTACTAACTATCATAGGTTTCTCAAACTTCAAAAGTGGGGAGTCAAAAGGCATACCTCTCATGTTTGGTTCCACTTCCCTCTTCCTTTTTTATTTGTTTCTTGGAAACTCGAAGTCGATCACTCTCCTGCAATTATATGAAGTCCTCGAGGCGGAAAGAAAAGCAAGAGGAAAAATAAGGAAAAATGGAGAAATCTTTTTGTGGTTTTTAAGAGAGGGACTTAAAAGAATAGAAAATTGGCGGCAAAGATCGGCTAGAAAAATTCGAAAGCAAATAGAAAGAACTAAACTAAAGTGTTGGGGAAACCAACACGAGTGCTTATAAACTCAAATAAAAACGCAACCTCGAAATAAATAAAAGCAAATAAACACCAAATAAAGATATATGAGAAAACTTCCCCAAGCTTAGGCCTTTGCAAGCCCTTCAAATCTTTGTGGTGGTGGGAAAAAGTCATTACTCCAGTTCGTGAATTGAGTTGAGAGGTTACTTGTTGATTCTCAGAGGTTCAAAGAGAGGCTATGCATCCTCTCCACAGTTCCTCCAAGTCCTTGGAAATATTGGTATGTGGTGAACCGGGTTTGTGGTTGCTCCTCTTGATAAGGAACTTCTTGCTCCTCTACTTGGTCCTTGTCCTCTTTAGGAATCTCTTCCTCGGGTTGGTGTTGCTCAACCTGCGAATCATATAGCAAATGTCCTTCGTCAATAGAGAAAAGACCATTAGGCATAGGAGCAGGGTAGATACACCTAGCTCCAGTAATATGTAGGTAATAAACACCACCTCTCCTAGTGAGCATTCCATAGGCCCACAAGGTGGAGAAACCAACACGTGTCTACCTAGTACGGGTTCAACTCACCTAGATCGATGTCTAGGGCAGTGGCAAGCACGGTGATGACGCCTCCTCCTATGATTGGCCCTTGGCTTTGGGAGACTTGGTTCTCCAGGTAGCGCACAAGGATGGCGCCCAAGTTGAGTGACAAGCTACAGTTGATGTAAGCAGCCTTTGAAAGGACTAGGATGTCCTCCTCGTTGAGTCTCGTGAACTCATTACGTGCCTGCAAGGTGTTAGCAATAACATAGAATAAATAGTGAATTGCAGGATGTTGAATATTCTTCCCCTTGTTCACTCTACTAGTGAAGCTCATTCCATTATAATATTGATCGGGGGAAGGACTTAAGCTAGTAAAAGATGCGCGTAAAGCATGAACATCATTGTTTGGAAAATTAAAGCATGCGCACCATTCATCTAATGTTAAAGTGTAGTTGTTATTTATCAGACGGAAAGAAATAGTATCCTCTCCTTGCCACAGTTTAACGGTGCTTTGCAACAAACTTAGGAATTCAATGGTTAAGCGGCAATAAGTAGGTACATCATTGTACAAAAAGTTTTGTAGGCCAGCTGTATTGCAAAGTAGATTAAAGTCATCAGAAATACCGAGTTGGTTCAATACAATGGGGCAAGCCCACTTGGTGGCCTTCACTTCGTGGTTCTTGATACTGTTCAAGCGATCACGATGGGCCTCATCCTTGAACCGTATCCCCATGCGTTCCTGAGCGGCAGCTCGAGAAGCGCTAGAGATGGCACAAGCATGAGTTTGGCTCCTTGTGTTCATCATCTAAAATATTGAAGAAAGTCAAAAATAAAACTTTTTGATCCAACAATAGTAAGTATAATATATTCCTCATCTAAGCATACTACAGAATCTCCTCAAGATAATAATCTAGGCAAGAAAATCATGGCAATTGGTTCATAGTAGGTCTCACCCTAGATTGACAATGCCTATAGATCGAAGATGAATTTGCAAAAAGTAAATGGAGGATCGGAGGAGAAACATACCATAGATCACTTGTGTGTGAGGAAATCGAACGAAATTGAGTAGAGATGAAGATCCCTTGAGGTTTTGAGAGAGTTTGGAGGTAGAAGAAAGAAACAGGATTGAAGTTTTGGAGTTGGAAGTACCTTCCCGTGCGATTTTGTGGTCGGACGCAACTATACGGGTGGAACCAAATGTTCCGACCGTATAGTTGGTTGTTAAACTGTCTATCCTGCGAAAGAAAATTTGCAAAGGCATCGACGTCTATACGACCGTAACTATACGGCCAGAATTTTTATTCCCACCGTACAGTTGGTCATTAAACTTTCAGTACATATGAAAAGAAATTGTAGGCATTGATATCTATACGACCGGAACTATGCGGCCAAAATTTTTGTTCCCGCCATATAGTTGGTCGTTAAACTCTCAGTACATATTACAGAAAAAATTTCGATGGCAAAGATAACTATATGACCGGAACTATACGGCCAGAATTTTTATTCCTGCCATAGTTGGTCGTTAAACTATTTCTTTTCCTGTAACTTAGTGATATACCTTGTTTTTGATAGAGAATTGACAGTAAATATTTTCGACCAACAATAGCATGAATAAAGCAAAATTTCAACTACTACCAAATTTCTTCTCCTCGAATGAAGTTTTCTAGCACTCTTTATTAAACAAAAACTTAAACTAAAACTAAAAACTTAACTCAAACCTTAATTTAACATGGGTTGCCTCCCATGGAGCGCTCTTTTATGGTCAATAGCTTGACCTTGATGATACTCACTTGGGCCAGATGAGTGGAACACCCACTCCAAAGTAATTGGCCTTCAAAGTGATGGCCCCCTTCTCGTCATGTTTGGATTTCTTCTTCCTAGGGAAATGAATAACAAAAGGATCCAAAGAAGGCAATTGCAACTTCATGTTCCCATCATGAAGGTTAATTAAAGCCTTTATAGTTCTTAAGAAAGGATGGCCTAGTATTATAGGAGCAATAGTATCTTCAGGCATGTCGACAATTACAAAGTCAATTAGAGCAGGACAATCTTTGATGTAAACTAAAGTGTTCTCCTTAATCCCTACATCTTGTTTGTAGGTAGAATCTCCTAGATGCAATTTTAACTCAGTAATTTCAAAGGAGCCAAGATTTAATTTGTTAAAAAGACTCTTTGGAATTGTTGAGACGCTTGCACCTAGATCACAAAGTACAGCTATCTCATTGGTTCCAATCTTTATCTTTATAGTAGGCTCAAATATGTCATCTAGTTTAACAGGTAACTTTTTAGTGATTTTCTTATATTCTTCTTCAAGCTCGCATACCTTAATTGCTACTTGATCAACAAAGTGTTGATACATGGCTTCATCATTACCTTCACTTACCGGAATTTTGACGTTGATCCTCTTTACGAGATCTTCGATGGTGTAGCTTGGTGAAGGGGCATTACTATAATCAAGTTCTTCAGGCTCCTCCCTTTGGATCCTCATCATTTTGAGTTCTTCAACAGGATTGGGCTCAGCTTTACCTACAAATTTAGCTAGATTGAGAGTTTGACTCTCGGTTATCTTACCTAGCCGTGCCTCAACAATCCTTGTTCTTTCTTGAATGGCCTGCAAATCATTTCTCAAACTAACAACTTGGTTAGATAATTTACCAAATATAGCATCATGGTTCTCCATAATTTTTACTAGAATATTATTTTGTTCATTTTGTGATTCTATGAAAGACCTAAGTGTTTCTTGGAGACTACCATTACTAGTTCCCATATTATTATTAGAGTTTCCTCACTATAAGAAAAGTTTCCTTCCGCAACGACTTGGCCTGATGGTCATCGTAGAAGGCGCGTCTTTCGTGACAAAATTCTCGGCTCGGCCGTGGCCGATGGAAAGCTTTTTTTCCGGTTTCACGACCCTCTACTATGACGGATCTGCTAAAAACATGGAGGAAGCTCGGCCAGCGCGTGGCAGAAGCAAGATTTTTGTTTCCTCGCGTGATGTTGACTCGCTGAAGTATTTTGATGCATGTGGGTCCTGGATGTCAGTGTCTCTTGGGGACCATACTTTTCGGTCGTGCCTCCCTGATTTGAACTTGATAACGTTGCTCGAGGCGTCTACCGTTTAGTCAGGCTGCTAGGTCCCACATGTCAGCCTCTCATTGGAAGGATCGTTTGTATGATGGATTTTTTTCCTTCGCTCGCGCTACCCTGTTCTCAAGTTGATAGCGCTGCTCGATGCATCACCGTCTAATCAACCTCCTGGGACCCACATGTCATCCTCTCATTAGAACAAACGTGTGTATAATGGAATTTTTTCCCTTGGCTATTTCCTCCCTGATTTCAACTCGATAACATTGCTCGATCTATCTGCCGTCTAGTCATGTTGCTGGGTCCTCCATGTCAGCCTCACATTATAAGAATCATGTATATGATGGAATTTGTTTTTTTGCTCATGCTACCCTGTTCCGAACTTGATAGCATTGCTCGATGCATCTACCGTTTAATCAAACTCCTGGACCCCCATCTCATCCTCTCATTAGAAGAAACGCGTGTATGGTAGAACTTTTCCCTCGGTCGCGCCTCCATGTTCCGAACTTGATAGTGTTGCTCGCTGCATCTACCGTTTAATCATGATGTAGGGCCCCACATGTCATCCACTCATTAGAAGAAACGTGTGTATGATGGAACTTTTGCTGTTTTTCCAGGCTGCTGTTCCCCCATGTGAGCATCTCATTAGAAGAAACATGTGCATGCTGGACTTTTTTTCTCACTCGCGCCTCCCTGTTTCGAACTTGGCAACATCGCTCGAGGAAGAACCTGTATAAGGCCGCACTAATAGGTCCCACATGCCGGTCTCTCTGTAAATCAAACCTGCATATGATGGACTTTTTTTCAGCCGCGCGTCCCCTATTTTGACCTTGGCAATGTTGCTCGATCTGGCAGTCGTGTATGGTCTTACTGCTGAGGCCCCCATGTCAGCCTCTCTGGTATGTTCTGGCTTGTGGGTCCTAGATGCAGCCTCGTATGTTCTGGCAGGTGGGTTCCCGATGCCAGCCTCTTTGTACAAGTATTTAACTTTTTTTCAAACCCGACCATTAAATGCGAGGGATGCTGAAGGCTGGTGGGTCCGTGATGTCAGCCTCTCCATAAAGCAATATTGCTAGAAGAAAAAATGTAAACCCAAGAAAATTTTATGTTAAGCACATAGAATTGAACTCAAGACTTCAAAACACATATAAACCATGTGCGCTGCCACAACGACAATCAACATAGATGAACATTCTCATTAAAAAGCTTTATAGTACATATAACTTATATATTAGCCTTCTTAATAAGATTTTATGTGTCCATGTTATCTCTTTTATTAAAATAAAAGGGAAGCAATCCTGGCATCTCAATTTATTAAATGCCAGATAATGGAGTAGTTTCTTAAAAACATGGGTAGGCGGGTTTTTTGTTTTTGTTTTAAAGGGCAATTCCAAAAACACCGAATTAAACATTTTGAGCTATTCTACATCTACTATACTGAATGGGCTATACTCCATGCACTATTCTCCATGGGCTCCTTGATAAATATTTAAATGGGTTGTCATCAGTAAGTCCCCTGACCCCTACAAGGCCGAATTAAATTGTTCTGGGCTAAAGAGGGGCCTAATGGCCTAGATTTTACCTCCTCTTTACTAAAATTAGCATTATGTTGTGGCTTGGCCGGATTCGGAACACACATCTCATTGCCGGAGGGGGAAAATGATAATTCTTTTGACAAATATTCGTGTAAAAATATCTAAAGAACAAGGTACATAGACCGCGTGCACCAAAACTGGACTGATATCCAATGACTTCACTTGGTACCCTCTCATTTCTGTCCAAAATACATCCAACGGTTTCGATGACACACAGGCAAAAGCTCCAGTGCAAGCAGCCCAGCAGCAGCGACATAACTTTTTTACAAATTCAATAGCATTTGTAAGATCCAGTAATACGGAATAAGATAGAAAAAATATCAACAGATTCCTAGTTCATATTCAGCAGCACTTGATCGATTCTGCAGCATTCCAAAGTGACTATTTCAGCTATACAAACACTGAAACTCAATAGCAGTATAGAGAGAACCCGTTCATGTTTTAGCTCTAAAAACCTTGTCACACTATCAGTTTGCCCATTTCTCCAAACACACTCGATCATTGGAGCAAACATAACTGATGATCAAGTATGCTTTTGTGTGCATACCTCCTCTTCACATTAGTACCAGTGTGACCCCCATATATATGCATCCCAAAATGCCCAAGCCTCATCTAGATTGTGACAAAGCCAAGATTAAAAATACCAGCAAGACCATCTACTGCACTTGATCTAAACAAGTACCAGTACATCAGTATTAGTTCTAGAAAATACCTTAGTAATAGTAACGACATAACACTTGACAGTTTGAGTAGAATTTGAAGCTTGAGCAGTATAGAATAAGACAGAAAAAATATCTATAGATTCCCAGTTCATATTCAACACCACTTGATAGATTCAGCAGCATTTCAAAGTGACTGATTCAGCAGTACAGACAATGGCCAAAAGAAATGATAGATTCAGCAATGCAGACATTGAAATTCAATAGTTGTAGTAAGGCCATGACTCAAAAGGAAAGAGAGTCCACATTCAGAACTCGATCGGTCGATCTGAACAAGTACTAGTACATATGTATACTACAAAATAGATTAGCAGTAGCAAGTTAAGACCTCCAAACAAAATACTCGGCATAACGCAACAGCATGTCAAGTGCTGGCTGAGTAGCACTTTCTTTCCTGCCTGTTACCCTTTCCTTATCACACCGTCGCCTGTGGGCCCACTATGTTAGCAGCGTACATTGGAAATAGGTATACATTGCCGCAAACTTGTTCCACCTCTCCCCATAAAAATTGAATCTGTCACCAACATAAAGTAGTAATTAATTAGTATGACGTTACATATCTTAACATTGGGATCATCACAAAGAATATTTAGATGTTTTATCTCACTTTTGAAACTTGTTGATGCAATACTCCTAATCAGAAGCTTCCAGGTAACACTGCGGCTGCAACAGGTACGACCTGAGCCCTTCTAGGGTGACTTCGACCGACAATGGTCTGCTCGTTAGCTCAGACGTCACCACCATTTCGACCGCATGGAGCTCATGCCACAAAGACAACGACCAAAGCTTCACATTGTACCGTGGTGATTCGCACGCCCCTGAACCGATGAACCTGGGGGATATGAAGATGTTCATGGTGTGGCCATCAAGTTGGGTGACAAACACGGTGACCTATTTCTCGATGCCGATAATATCCTCTCTCCGCAAGCCCCCTGTGGGCACCGGCTTAGACGGATCCTAGTGTTTGTGGCTATAGGGCATTATGGGCGCAGTCCTCGAGTGGGCAACTCTGAGGTGGCGGACGAGCTCTACCATAGGTGTTAGCTCTACCGACGAGGTGATGAACTCGCATCCAGGATCCATATAGACTTGCTGGTCGTGAAAGCACTAGATTATGTGGTTATAGACGTCGTTGTAGGGGACGAATGTCCTGCAGTGGTCGTTGGGGCATCTGCTACCTTTTTCGCCCACGACTTGGCGGTACAGCTCCTTGGAGCATGCAGCCAGCCGGGCGGCGCTGGTAGTGTCTAGACGCATAGAGATTTCGTTGAAAACATCATCGCCGACCTTGCGCCAGACGCCGTGTAGTGGTTTGTGTGTTGATTGCGACATCGGGATGGATTGGGGGAAGAGGTCGGACCAGAGTATGACTATCGGGGGATTTTTGTAGAGGGGTGGTGCGCGGCCTGCAAGATCTAATGCAGCAGGCGAGATGGCGAGGAAAATGTGCGAAGCATGCACTAGAGATGATCCCAAATGCAGGGCCAGGAGGCGTTGGCGAGTGGGGATAAAAAAGGCGAGATGGGGAAGATGGGATGGCTCTTTGAACGATTTTTTTGCAAGGCCTCTAGAGCTGCATCTAGGACGCCGATTAGCTTGGCTTGCACGCTGTAGTGCACTAAATTAACCATCTGAAATCCTAGCGCATTTTATAGCTAGGCCGGCACGCTGCCGTCCGCTAAATTAACCATGTCACAACCTGGGCCATTACAGCTAGGCCAACACACTGCCGTGTACGCCGACTAGAGTTACTACTGCTGTCATGTTTGACCAAATGATGTTTGTTTAATTTGCTAAGAAGGATTATACTGTGTAGGGCTAGACTACCGAGCAGCTCGACTCATTAAGGCTCGTCTCGTTAAGGCTCATGCTCATTAAGGCTCAGGTCATTAAACTCGTTAAGGATAACGAGCAAAAAGTAAAGCTCAACTCGGTTCATTAGATGTTAATGAGTGCTCCCAAGCTGCTCGTTATGAAAATGTATTAGCCTCAGACAGAGGCATACTGAATTAAAAATGACAGTCGGCAGGGTTTGGTCAGTGCCGCGGTCAGCAGATCCAGATCGAGAAGATCGAGATGGGGTATGCAGTGGGAGACGACGAGTTGACGAGACACATGAGAAATATGCTGAATCGATCGGGAGAGTCTAGGGTAAGGTTTTTGGTTGGTCGCTCTCGCTCCTGGATTGATCAGTCTTACTCAATGGGCTAGATGTTTGCCTTAGATGGGCTGCCAGATTAGACATGTAGCAACATAAGTGGGTCTTACCTTGGTTGTTACCGATCTTAACGAGTAGCTCACGAACATCGTTAACTCGATCGTTTAGCTTGTTAAGGATATCGAGCAAAAATTGCAGCTCAGCTCAGATCATTAAGGAAACAAGTCGATTTCGAACGAGCCGAGCAAACGAGTGCTCATTAAACTCGTCGAGTTTCGAGTTTTATGTCCAGTCCTAATACTTTGGAACAGGAGGTAGTACAATACTAGCAGTACTACACTAGATGTTTGTTTTGTAGTTTTGCTACAAAGGTAGTACAATAAATACCTCCATGTTGGATCCTAGCGCGATTAAGTCCCACGGTGTTCCAACAGGATGCATGATAACGGAAGGTGTTCAAGCACCTCTTTACAGAATAGTTATAATTAGAAGCGAATAGTCACTACATTAATACACCTACGATATAGTAAATTATCCATCAAATGATGGGTGATAAGCTGCACATCTGATCACCTTCTCGCAGTTATCATGATCAAATACTATCACCTTAAAGGAAGTGGTGGCAAGATTTCTTGAATACCAGAAAGCATCCTACCTTCAAGTCATGTGCTTTGACAAAATCTAGCCATCCTTCATCAAGGATTACCTTGCCATCTTGCTTCTTCAGCTCGATGTCCCAGGTGCAGGCTTTGCATATCTTCAGCTTGATGGCCTCTAGATACTCACCACCAAACGTTGGCAAAAGGAGTTGGGTATGCTCTGCACGTCTAACTCTCTCGGTATTAACAGCATCTTGCAGAACTCATCACAAGTGTTCTCCACGTGGGTGTTCCTGGCTCGCCCCTCCATCCAGACCGCACAGTGCTCTCTTGTCTTCTTCGATGATGAGTCTATCCAAGCTTGAGCTTCTTGCCCAAACACTGCAAAAAAATCCCGTGGACAGATAATGTCTCTACCAGCTGCCAATAATTATGAAATAGTACAGTATTAGCTGATAGAGTACAATACAAGATCAGCTAAGAAAGTAAAGTGGAGCAATTTTCTTATCAAAGTACACAAATTAAAGTCTTAACTCTAGATAGCATGAAGGCCGGTTATATTAGTACTACTTCCAAGGTCTAGGCATCACATTAGTGTAGTTATTTATCAAGCAGTACAAATACCGAACACCCAGGAACAGACGAACGGATGAACAGGATGAGCTCTTTCTGCTGCCGATGCTAGAGATGCATACATATACTCGAAATTTTGGCAAAAATCAGGGTAGGGCAGTGATGTCCACGCACTTCTATTCTTGTATACAGTTGTTGGGCCTCCAAGTGCAGAGGTTTGTAGAACAGCAGCAAGTTTTCCTTAAGTGGATCACCCAAGGTTTACCGAACTCAGGGAGGAAGTGGTCAAAGGTATCCCTCTCAAACAACCCTGCAATCAAGATACAAGAAGTCTCTTGTGTCCCCAACACACCCAATACACTTGTCAGGTGCATAGGTGCACTAGTTCGGCGAAGAGATAGTGAAATACAAGTGGTATAGATAATTATAAGTGGTAACAGTGCCAGAAAATAGCTTGATGGCATGGAAGAGACTAACGGCAAACTGAAATAAAGATGGAAGCAAGCAAACATGTAACAGATCTAGTTGCAAACGGTGTTTCAATGCTTGGAAACAAGGCCTAGGGATCATACTTTCAATAGTGAACACTCTCATATAAATATCTTCTCTTTATGATACTACTCTAAACTTCTCTCTGGTTGGACACTCTAATCCATGGTAGGGCTATAACAGCACACCTCAAAGTTCGCTTTCCCCATCTAGGTAACCCCACATTGTCACCTTAAGCACTAGTTGGTTCCAACAAACACCACAATTTCATAGAAACATCCAACTCCAAATATAACTCATAACAAGTATTTGTAATCTTTAGCCTAAGTGCCACCATGGTGTGCACGCTGTCACTTTCACACACATGGGGAGAGCAGAGATCTATTAAAGCACTAGAGTAGCAAGGTATATCTACTTGATTACAAAGCTCATGATGACAATATGATCATGCATAGAGAGAGAGATAAACACATAGCTACCGGTAGAACCCTTAGCCTTGAGGAAGAACTACTCCCTCCTCATCATGGGAATCAGCAATGGCGATGGAGATGGTGGTGGAGATCGATGGAGATGGCTCCGGGTGCACTTCCCCATCCCGGCAGGGTGCCGGAACAGAGACTTTCTGTCCCCGAATCTCCCCTTCAGTGGCGGCGACGCTGCGGAACTTTTCGTGGCTGGAGGCTTCTCGATCTAGGGTTTTTTCCCAGGGGCTTCTTATAGGCGAAGGGGCAAGGCCGGTGGCCGGCCAGGGGGCCCACCCCATGCCCTGGCATGGCCTAGGGCTGCCTGCGCCAAGGGGTGGTGTGGCCGTCCTGTGGCCCCCCTTCGTCTCTCCTTCGGACTCCATGTGGTTTTGCGCGAGGGGAAAGGGTAGGAGAGAGGGAGGATGGATGGTGAGATGTAGCGAAGGAGAGAGAAAACACACAATTTTTTTTACGTGCATAGGTCCTGGAATTTACTACTAGTAGAGTGGCCACAGGAGTACCTCGTGTCAGGAACCCATCATAACTTTCCTCTGACATCGAACCGCCTTTAACTCCTCTTCGTTGCTTCCCTCTTTTACCATGCCTACGTTTTATTCTCTCAGCGTGTACATCGTGTGGACAGTGGTGAGCATATGTCTAAGCAAAGAAATGAGTACTAGTACTATACTAGTGTACTAGTACTAATATACTTTCCTCAAAAAAGTACTAATATACTACTCCTTCCGATCCAAATTAATATTCTTAGATTTGTCTAGATTCGGATGTATCTAGCACTAAAAGATGACTAGATACATCCGAATCTAGACAAATGTGAGAACACTAATTTGGATTGAGGGAGTACTATTTGCTTTTTCCCTAATAAAGGCATCAGCAATGTGTACAAAAGCACATCTTAAGGCCTAGTATGTGGCATTCGCTAAGGTTCACCATATACATTGTGGAGAAAATAGACTTTGTATCTTTAAGCCTAATAAGGTGCACCTCAAGCTTGTGGGTTGCCCATAGAGAATAGAAAAATCATTTCCCCTCTCTCCCTGTTTCATGTAATCATTTTCAAAAGGTGTTCAAAATTTTCATGATACAAAATCTTAGCTCGAAGTCGAACCAGTCATCAAAACTCTCTATGGTTTCTGATATATTAATTAACTGCTTGATGGGTACCTCCAAAAGATTTTTTCATAAAACTTTCAAAGCAACCTACAATTTATTACTTATAGTTCAAGTTTGACCTAATTTCATTAACATAAAGTATTATCGAAACCAAAGAATAATTAATAATGTTTGTATTATACTTTTATAACTTGTTTTTCCGGATACACGTAACATGATGCCACAAAAAATTATTATACTTCTTATTCTTTTTTTGAAATGTTATGAAAACCGTGTCAACTTTTTCGGGATGCGTATGCATAGCAAGAACATGAATTTTTCAGAACTTTCTTTGTTTTTTTGATGTACCGAATTCCTGCTTAGCTTCAAAAGATTTTTGGAAAATTTTAAGAGTAACCTATCACGCTTACATTTAGTTAAAATTTGAAAAGGTTGGTGGGAGTACAGTTTACATCGAAGAACTCAAAAAAATAGAAAATTGCATAGAAGTCCATACATTTAGCACAAAGGGCACTAAAATTAAGCAATGAAAAACAGTCAGGTGCGGGTCCTTCTCGAGGAGTGGCCGAGCCATACCCTTCGTACTACTCCTACTGTACTTTTGATCCAGCGTGATGCGGGTGTGCTTGGTGGCTTCCTCTTCGTAGATTGTGAAATGGAACGACAATGGAGTACTACGGTGTAGTGGTAAAGCTGGTCAGATCATAATGAAGTGCACCGAATGCGATGGGACGTACTGCAGACACCATACAGTATAAACAATCCCTTGTGCACCACTATCTTTTGAATCTTTTGAATAACCTTCCCTCCGGATGTTTGGGAAGGAAGTGAAAATTTTGAAACTGTGAAAGTTTGAACTCCGACTCTAATAATAGTATGAGTATTGTCCCTTTTGTTTCCAAGCCCCAAAATGGTTCCTTCTATGCAGCATGCCTGATACTAACACGGAGCCGATGACAAGGAAGGTCGACACACGTGCGCAGCGCCACGTTTTGGACGAGGGAGAGATCACCTAGCCGGGGTATAGAGATGGTGATGAGGCACTGAAGGAGAGAGAAAACACAATTTGTCTTGCATGCATACAGTAGTATATAGTAAAGGTTCTGAAATTTACTAGTGCTAGTTCCGTACTACTAGTACTACTAGGTGGTTGTACCTTGTACCTCGTGTCAGGAAGCCATCACAGCTTTGCTCTCATATCGCACCATCTTCAACTCCTCTCTTCGCTGCTCTCTCGAGCTACTTCCTCTATGTCCAAAGTTTTTATTCTTTCTCTTTGTTTCTTTTCTATAGAAATACATATTCTTCCTATTTTCTTTACAGAAAATACACTCCTCTCACTTGGAAAATTGATTTTTTCCTTTCCTCATGGTTGGAAACTCAGAGTGGCAACATTGTTACCATGCCATGATTCACACGCATTTTACACCCAAATATGGGACCATCATGGACGGTGGGAGTACAATTTACATCAAGGACCTAAAAATGAAAAAAAATTATATAAAGGTCCTTACATTTAGCATGAAGCCCCCTAAAATTAATCAATGGAAATAGTCGGGTGCGGCTCCTTCTCGAGAGAGCAGCTGATCGAGCCATACTCTTCATACTACTTTCTCTTCATTTGTTTTCAAAATATATGGCCAAATTTGGTAGCATGCAAATTTTTCGATATGGGATCATGAATCATCAGCATAAAGTATGATGTAGATATGTCCATGACCCTGGTCGTTTGGCTTGAAATGTAAGAATGTTCATATTCATTGGCAACTAATAAGCTTAAATACGTTTAAATTTTACCACTTGCTTTTAGGTACGAATTTTACACGTACGTATGGTCGAGGTACATTTCACATCAAGGACCTAAAAGGGTAAAATTACATTGAGGTCCATACATTTAGCATGAAGCACCCTAAAATTAAACAGGAAAAAGTCATGTTTTGCTCCTTCTCGAGAGAAAAGCTGATGGAGCCATACCCTTCATACTACTCCCTCTTCGTTTGTTTTCCAAATATGACCCAATTTGGCGGCATGCAAATTCTTGGATATGGGATCATGAATCATCGATACAAAGTATGATGTAGATATGGATATTACCTTGGTCGTTCGGCTTGAAATCCAAGATTGTTCATACTCATTCACAACTAAGCTTAAATACATTTGAATTTTAGCTAAAAAAATTTCTTAAATAATACATTTTTTTAAATAATTTTCACGAATAATACACGAATTGAAAGATTTACAATTCTAGCATGGTGTCGGCATTTGAAAAGCAGACCAGTCCATATCGGCTTTTGAATAGCCGACTAGTCCCTGTCTGTTTTTGAAAAGCTGACTAGTCCTTGTCTGCTTTTGAAAAGCTGACTAGTCCCCCTATTCTTCACATTGCCCTATAACTTGTCGGCTTTTCAAAAGCAGATAGAGACTAATCGGCTATTCAAAAGCCGATAAGGACTAATCGGCTATACAACTGCACTAGGCTTTTCAAAAGCATATAGGGACTAATCAGCTTTTCAAAAGTAGACAGGGACTAGTCGGCTATTCAAAAGCCGATAAGGACTAGTTGGCTATTCAACTGTGCTAGAATTGCAAATCTTCCAATTCGTGGAAATTATTAAAAAAACATACTATTTAAAAAATAGCTGAATTTTACCACTTTCTTTTATCTTTGAATTTTACACAGATGGTGGGAGTACATTTTATAGCAAGGACCTAAAAAGGGGTAAAATTACATCAAAGTCCATACTTTTAGCATGAAGCACCATAAAATTAAGCAGGGAAATCAGTCATGTTTGGCTCCTTCTTGAGAGTGAAGCTGATCGAGCCATACTCTTCATACTGCTTCCTCTTCGTTTGTTTTTAAAATATGGCCAAATTTGGCGGCATGAAATTTCTTGGATATGTAATCATCATCAGCATAAAGTATGATGTAGATATGGCCATGACCTTGGTCATTCGTCTTGAAATCCAAGAATTTTCATACTCATCAACAACTAATAATCTTAAATACGTTTAAAAACGGTAAAATTACATCGAGATCCATACATTTAGCACGAAGAACCCTAAAATTAAGCAGGGAAAATAGTCGGGTTCGGCTCCTTCTCGAGAGAGAGCAGCTGGTCAAGCCATACTCTTCATACTAATTCCTCTTTGTTTGTTTTCAAAATATGGCCCAATTTGGCGGCATGCAAATTCTTGGATATGGGATCATAAATCATCGATATAAAGTATGATGTAGATCGATATGGCCATGACCTTGGTCATTCGGCTTTGAATCCAACATTGTTCATACGCATTCACAACACTAAGCCTAAATACGTTTAATTTTACCACTTGCTTTTATCTTCGAATTTTACATGGACGGTGGGAGTACATTTTACAGCAAGGACCTAAAAAGGGGTAAAATTACATCGAGGTCCATACTTTTAGCACAAAGCACTCTAAAACTAAGCAAGGAAAACAGTCATGTTTGGCTCCTTCTCGAGAGAGAAGCTAATCGAGTCATACTCTTCATACTACTTCCTCTTTGTTTCTTTTCAAAATATGGCCAAATTTGGCGGCATAAAAATTCTAGGATGTGTGATCATCATCAGCATAAATTATGATGTAGATATGGCCATGACCTTGGTTGTTCGTCTTGAAATCCAAGAATGTTCATACCCATCGACAAAAATAATCTTAAATACATTTTTAAAAGGTAAAATTACAACGAGGTACATACATTTAGCACGAAGCACCCTAAAATTAAGCAGGGAAACAATCATGTTTTGCTCCTTCCCGTGAGAGAAGTTGATCGAGCCATAATCTTCATACTACTTCCTCTTTGTTTGTTTTCAAAATATGGCCAAATTTGGCGGCATGCAAATTCTTGGATATGGGATCATGAATCATCAACATAAAGTATGATGTAGATATGGCCATGACCTTGGTCGTTCATCTTGAAACCCAAGAATGTTCATACTCATCGACAACTAATAATCTTAAATATGTTTAAAATTTTACCACTTGCTTTTAGGTTCGAATTATACACGGACGGTGGGAGTATAATTTACAGCAAGGACCTTAAAAGGGGGGAAATTACGTCAAGATCCTTACATTCAGCATGAACTACCCCAAAATTAAGCAAAGAAATAAAACAATCGGATTCGGCTCATTCTTGAGAGAGCACCTGATCGAGCCATACTCTTCATACCAATACTTCCTATTCGTTTATTTTCAAAATATATAGCCAAATTTGGTGGCATGCAAATTCTTGGATATGAGATCATCATCAGCAAAAAGTGTGATGTTGATATGTCCATGACCGTGGTCGTTCGGCTTGAAACTCCAACAATGTTCATACTCATTAACAACTAATAATCTTAAATACGTTTAAATTTTACCACTTGCTTCTAGGTTCGAATTTTACACGGACGATGGAAGTACATTTTACATCAAGGACCTAAAAAAGGTAAAATTACATTGATGTCCATACATTTAGCATGAAGCACCCGAAAATTAAGCAAGGAAAACAGTTGGCTTGGGAAGCTTGAGAACTCATAAAACTTGGTAATAAATCATAAGTGTATCAAGGTCCACGCTTTGTCTGAAAACTAGGGTTATTGTTGTGGTACTCTAAGCCATTTTTCTTCGTACTTGCTTATAGAAAAATCTTGTCGCTTTCAGTTTCATTGTTCCTATAAGTTGGAACCTGTGGTTGCGACCATTTTTCACCTTGCCAAGATGCACACATCTACCAAATATGGGAACATTACAATACATTACGATGTGCATATGGTTGTTACCTTTGTCGTTCGTCTTGAAACCCAAGAGTGTTCATACACCGTGGGCCATATATATTGTGTAACTATTTTTTTGTAATTTATGATGACTCACGGTTATTAATTATTTTTCAGTGCAAATAGTAGTACACGCAAGAGGACGCCATGAAGAAGGCTTCATTTTTAGGGTTTTCATTATTTTTGTTCATAGCTAGTGAGGATCAAATTGTCAACATGCATATTCGTAGGAAGAATTTTAATCCTACAGAACTCTCGTTGGTTTTTGAAGTATTAACCGCCTCGGTACCATAAAGACTCAAAGGATGTTTGTAACTTTTTAAGAGCATTCTATCATGTTTACTTGTAGTTCAAATTTGAAAATGATTTTTTATTCCTAATTTTGGAAACTCCTAATATTGGTAGCATTATTGTTCACCATGTCAAGATACACTCATCTACCAAATATGGGAACATTACCATAAAGTATGTTGTACATATATAAGGCCATTTAGCTTCTCTTTCGGCCTGAAGCCTAAGGATATGTTCATACATGGCAGGCCATATTTGCAAGTACATTGTTTTTTATATGCGAACTATCTTGATAATAATCATTTTTCACAACAAGTAGGACAAGTCAGAGGTCACCGCGCAATTTTTTTTTATTGTTTTCAAATAAAGGACAAATTTTGTACATGCAAATGCTTAGCAAGAAGTTGAATCCAACAAATTCATTGGTTTCCGATATATTGACAGTCTGGTGTGGGTACCTTCAAAAGATACTTGTATAACTTTAAGAGCAATCTACTACTTACTCATAGTTCAAATTTTATCTAACATTGATAAATCAGCTTAAATTAGTTTAATAATGTGAAGGTCCCTAGGAAACCTTGAGAACTCAAAAAGGTTCGTAATCATAAGTGAAACATGTATAAACTTTGTCTGGAAACTATGCGTATGGAATTCCGATCCATATTCACCGTGCTTGCTCTCAGGAAAATAAATCCCAGGAAAATAATAATTTACTTAAAGTTTATGATAAATCGGGGTGTTTTTTGCGTGAGGTGTAATAAACAGACATATATCGTTAGTCCTACACTTTAAAAGAAACTCTTCAATGGACATTTGGATATGTGAATGAAACGTCAAATCTTATGTACAAACAAGTTATGTTCAAAAACAAGTTTATTACGACCAAATAAAGCCTTTACAAATTCAATGTGCGACGGACTGTTATGTTGGTACCTTTGTGTAAACATTGATGTTTCATATGAAATAAGTCTCTTACATACCAGCTACATGCATCCAAAAAGTATTGTGGGTGATAAATATCGTTAGTATCTAGTTTTTAGCATCATTAAAATCTTTGTGTGTGAATGGGAGCAATGGCATTCGGGGACCACTTGTCAGTCTTGCTACCAATGAGGTTAAATCGGTCATTACAGGACTAAGTGGCCAAATTTGTGCATATTAGGCAAAAAAACTGTTAAAATGTGCAAAAATGATGTGCACCAAGTGCTTTGTGCAAAAGTGTGATGAAAAGATGGTCGATCGTGCAATTTCCTCTATCTAAAAAATGTTTTATACTACTCCCCCGTCCCAAAATATAAGGCGTCTAAGGATTGGTCAAAAGTCAAACCTTACCAACTTTAACCAAATATTTAGAAAAAAATATCTACATCTACAATATTGAATGGACATATTAAGAAAATATACTTTATGGTGAATCTATTGATATTAATTTAGTATTATAAATTTTTATATTTTTGGTGTATAATCATGGTCAAACTTTAAAAATGTTGACTTTTGACTAATCCTTAGGCGCCTTATATTTTGGGATGGAGGGTAATACAAAGTATTGTACTGTACTTACTACTAGCAAAACAGGTACCAGATGGAAGTTTTAAACCTAAAGGGTGCTCACTATTTTAGTCGTTTCAAAGAAATGAATTAGTTCGTCAAAAAGTGATGATATGTGAAATGTAGTTTTTTGTAGTACGGTACTACTAAAGCGGGTAGAGGGTTACCCACTCCCATTCTCTAACTCCTCTCCCATCATTCCCTCTCTTTCTATCACATTCCCGCACTCACCTCACAACTCTCAGTCGTTAAACCAGCCGTTGCCTCGATGAAACTAATGCCAAAACCTTTGTTTCTGGTTGAGCTGGGGTCGTCATCAAGCTCTGCTTCGGAGCTGCAGGTGGCTTGTTCGATTCCGACGGCCTCAGCGCCCTCTCTGAAATGTCCTTCACCTTTCGCGTGAGTGTGGGTTGTGCCCAAGGTGAGGCGTCCGTCGCCCTTAGGGTTTCGGCCGGTCGCACCGAAACCCTCATCGCCCGCTGAAAGGTCGTCCAAGCCTCCAACGCTTCATGCGTTGGGAAGGAATGCTCGTGCGGTGGCGGACGCGTCCTTTTCGTCTACAGGTTGGACTCTCATTCCCAATGTGCCAAATTTCAAAGTGTACGTGGTGAAACCCCTATCGGTGGCCCCTCCTTCATCAGCGATTGTTTGTGCTTCTTCGGTGTATGTGGCTGGTTCTTCGTTAGTGGCCCCTTGTTCATCTGCTCAACCCATCAACCCCTGTGCAAGTTCGCGCCCCCAACTATAACGAGGTTAGATCTAGAGGATTGGGGCTTTAACCCAAATCCGACGTGCATCTAGTCAGATTTTTGCAACGTGTACTGCAGGTTCTTTGTTGAACTGCTTAGTTGTATGTCATATTCTTGATAATTGTCTTTTGTGCTGTTCTTTATACTCCCTCCATCCAGAAATAACTGACTTGACTTTGCCTAGATTTGAATGTACTCCCTCTGACCCAAATTAGTTGACTTAGATTTGTCCAGATTCGATTGTATCTAGACATGATTTAGTATTAGATACATCCGTATCTTGACAAATTTGAGTCAACTAATTTGGGTCGGAGGGAGTACTATAGTTGTCTTTTGTGCTATTCTGCTTAGTTATGGAATATTCTTGATGATGATGATGCAGGGTTCTGTTTTGGTACTTAGATGATGCATTGTGTTGTTTAGGAATTTTCCATGACGCTTGTGATGTTTTGGTTTTTTTGTATGATGCATTGTGTCCTGTCTCCTCAGTGTGTTGTTTCGTCCATTTTGATATGCGTTCTGCTGTTTAGGATTAAATTATATGCCTTCTAGTTGTTCAAATTATTTCAATGACCCATCAGTTTAGGTAATTTTGATTGTGTAGACACTGTTTATTAAATTTAATTACATGATACCTTTTGTTGTTTTGGTAGTTTTGATGATGCACTGCATTATGCTATTTTGTCTATCCAGATAATGCATTGTGCTGTTTTAGCCATTCAGATTATGCATTGTGCTGATTTATCAATCTAATTAAATGTTATGCCTTCTACTAGCTGTTCAGATAATTTTGAGGACCCATCGGGTTAGGTCATTCTGATGATGCATTGTGTTGTGTAGGCAATTTAGTTTACCTGATACCTTGTGTTGTTTAGGTAATTTTGATGGTGCAATGACTCAGTGTGATCTTTAGTCAATTTATACAATATTGTTGTGTTTTGGTAATTCCAAAAGACTGACGCAATGGTAATTTTCATGTAGGACGGCCTAGTTGTAATGCTGAACTTAGACTACATTCTTGACCGGACTACTATAACTCTATGTGGCTATGAAGATGCTCTCCTCATCATACCAAGGGAGTTGAAGCTACCGTGCAGGAGAGTGGAGGCCTTGGCAAGGGCAAGTGCTGCCAGGTCGGTCGCTAGTTCTGCCAAACCGAGAAGACGCCCTAGGTCAGTTGGACACCATGCCACAGCGCATCGTCTTAGGCGCTTCTACATCCAATTAGTCCAACATGACTTGTATATGCTTATCATCCTGACTTACTTCAAGCCTTACTTGAAGGGACACCCCTACCCACAACTAGTGGTGGTCTAAGCATGCGAGGAATGCGAGTGGGTTGTCCATGCCAACCGCAACAAAGACCAGATCGTCCTGGACAAAGAGTGGGCTACCTTTGCTGCTTTCCATGAGTTGAAGGAGGGTGACTGCCTTATGTTCAAGGTCACCGCAGACGTGTTCAAGATGAAAATCTACGACCGCATCACCTCCTACCGGAAGGTGTTTGTCTGTCGTGAGCACACACATCTTGTTTAAGTGCCAATTTGGATCGAAGGATTTTCAAAGGAATTTTGGAGGAATTTGACTCATAGAATTTTTTTCATAAGGAAGCCCTTTGGATGAAAGGAATCATACCTCCAAAATTCATATAGATTGCATTTCTACACCCTAATCCCATAGGAATTTCAACATCCACTTTTTTACACTCATTCGCGTAGGATTGAGGCAATTTTCCTCCGCGTTTACTATGTTTCATTGAAATG
Organism: Avena insularis; assembly: GCA_023614405.1. Lineage (NCBI taxonomy): Eukaryota > Viridiplantae > Streptophyta > Magnoliopsida > Poales > Poaceae > Avena > Avena insularis. The sequence continues at coordinate 102,416,764 of CM042684.1, read as the reverse complement.
ACTTTAAGCTAGCAGATTTCCTCTATTTTGTACCTCCGACCTTGTTATCCTGTGTTTTGAAATTCTGTGATCCAAAAAAAGCTATTTCCTCCGTTTTCCAATCCATTGTTTTGTATCTATGGCCGAGTCAAATTCCTGTGTTTTTAAATCCTGTTATCCAAAGAAGCTCAAAGTTATCTTTAAGTTTGTCGTTCAATCTTTTGGCGACCGTTTGTGATGCTTATGCGTCAACCCTAAATATATTCAACGTGACTACTACTACTACTACCACCTCCGATTTATTGCTAGATACGTCCAATTCAGCGACGAATAAATATGGATCAGAGGGAGTACTACTACTACGAGCAAGGACAGCATGAGCCGTTCCTAACATGGCTAAGAAATGTACGTACTAGACTTATTTTTCCGAATCTACTAGAAATTTACTAGACTGGCCGGTAAAAACCAATCCTAAAGATGGGACCCACTTAGTACAACATAAGCCAGTTGATTGCACCACTATGTATCTAGCCAAATTTCTCCATAAACTTTGGGTGGGTCGTAAGAGCAAGCGCAACATATGAGAATTGCAGTGGCTTCCACAGTGTTGCATTTTTCTGGTGCCCAATTGATTTCTTGCTCCGATCTTCGGTGCCTTCGCATTGTGTGACCGATGCCCAAACAGAAATCTTCAGGCACGAGAACAACGAGAGTAACCGATGCCCAAACAATCCAGCTACTAAAATATTACTCTCAGTGTACTATTGCATGCAACTGAGAAGAATTGGTGTGGAGCTAAAAAGTGAAGAAGAATAGAGTCCGGTTGTTTATTGTATTGTGGGTCCTGTTATCATCGATGCCCAAAATCAACACACTGTGGGCACGGTACCTCAAATATTTTTCCTGGCATCGCTGACAAGCTAGCAAACTCTCTACCATTTGGGCAGCGCTCACACTGTGGAAGGCCTTATCTCAAGTCTAAACGGTGGAGTACCTGTGTCTAACCAAAAAATTCTTAGGCACGTGTCTAGTACTAGTCCCAGCGTGGCCTTCCACAGCGTATACCAAATCGGTGCCCAAACTCGTTTTTAGGCATCGAGGACCGGTGCCCTCCGCTGTGGAGGACGTGCCCCAAACTTTTTTCTAGGAATCAGAGCATCTAGCTGCTCAGATTCCCAAACGCTGTAGCAAATAAACTATTTGTAGTATTGAGCTGGCAATCGCATGCGATGAAGAGAACTAGAGGAGAAAAGGACGAGAGGTAGGCCCCACAATTTGTTTCAGGCATCGATCGTTTTTCCAAACGCTGTGAGAATGGAGCCTAGCTTATTTTTTAGGGCATCGATGATTAGGTGGCAAACTTTTCAGGCTTTGGGCATCGACGATGCTATGGAGGGCCTAGAAAAGGCAAAAATGCCCACTGTCAGCCTCATATTATCCTGACGCTGATGGCAGAAAAGTGGGTAGAAAAGGTACCTTTTTCTAGGCTTGTGGGTCCTACCGAGGTGGCTAACCAGTGCAGCCATTTTTTCTCTGCTAGCTCCATTTTTGAGTTGGAAAGCTTTATTGCTAGATACTGTCTAAACGGTGAGCGTGTGCAGCGTATAGGAAATGGGGTGGCTAAGAAAACATTTCATCTCTTACACCTATGTCTAAACGGTGAAGAAGATGGGTCTAAGGAAAATATTCTTGGACTTGTGTCTAGTACAAGACCCAGAGGCTAGTTGATTAAAATATTTGGCATAATACTTTGAGGAATTTTGATTGGCCAGAGCACTAGTAGTTTGGAGAGAAAAAAGTGAAAAAAAAGCTGCTACATGGGACCCACACAAGAGAACTAAACAGTGGAGCACTTTTGATTTTTATAGACTCACGTCTAAGTTATTTTCTTAGCTCATGCCTAAGCCTTAGCACACTGCACAATATTTGTAGCTAGTAAGCTCGATCGCTTGATGGACCAACAAGATTGCTCGTAGGCCGGCAACGAGACCTAGTATTTTATTTTAACAAGCGAGATCCAGTACTTTACGTTTTGCTTCCACTATTCACTCTCCTCTGTCCTCCTACTAGTACTACCTCGCTCCACCTTCGCAGAAACCATTTTCTTCGAGTTCTCCTCCCTTTCTTCTCTACTTCTTTATCCAGCGATGTCACAAAATATCCTGTCTCGTCGGAAAAATAACAAGATGGCGGTGGTTAGATCCATGGAGAAATCCCGCCGGCAGGGTGACCTGTAGGCTCGGACCGAGAAATGAGACCAGCCATGGGGCGAGGGCTCGTCTTCGCGCATGTATCCGAAGAGCGGCTATTATAGGGACCAAGAGTCCGGGTAGGTTTGTACTTCTGTTGATTCCTAGGTTGTCTGCTCCTACTATTGAATCGTCTTTGTACATCTTCCAGGGCAGGCGGCTCGAGCGTCGAATTTTCCACCCCATGGGTCGATAGCACGACGGATATCTCTGACGCGTACGATGCCCTCATGCCCGCTCTCGGTCGAAGAAGAGAGGTACTGTAGTCACTATACATGTATTGGAATTTTATGTTCTTCTCTGCATGCACTCCGTGCTCTCTTACTGATGACGCCTTTTCCATGCAGGAAATTGGGGCGAGAATCTCGGCCAAAGTAGATAAATCTACAGCCATAACATCAACATTCTTCAAAAAAAACTTCGAGCTCAACCTAGAGTGTGATCGCCTCCGAGCCGATTTGGCTTTTCGAATGAAGCTCGCACGATCTTACGAGCATGACTCCTCCATGCTTCGCGCTGAGTGCGAAGATTTGAATAAAGAAGTCACGGTGCTCCACAGCTAGCAGCTACCATTGCGGAGATCGTCCAGGTCACGCCCCGCTAAGTAGGAAGAGAGAAGCCATCTCATGTTGGCCGTCGAAGTCATCAAGGCCCTACCTCCGCAGGGCGGCCACACTGTTGGAATCGCCAAATCTTGGAGTAGAAACTAGGAAGGGGAGGGCTTGCCTACGTGGCCCTCCTTTTTATTTCTTTTGGATGCATGGATCATTTTTTCTCATCCGTCTTCGCATAATTATATTGCACTCTTTAGCGTTCGAATGCGCTCTGTGGAGCTTTTGTAACGATATACTTGCCATATAGTAGTCACTATTTAGTGTACATATACATTCAAATTTAGTCAAATATGTGATATCCTTTTTAATTAGGTTGGAGGGCATTTTCAGAAAAATTAGGATGGAGGGAGATTATGTCTGATAAATCAAAAATATTTAAATCGTCAATGAGTGATCATTAAATTTGGTCATACTTTCTACTTTCTCAGATGTGTAGGGATCCGGATCCAGTGTCTAGAAAAGGAAGTGCATCGTCAGTGTCAGGGACACCCAGCTATTGTCTGGACTCTGGAGTACTTTGGGTCACAAGCACAGCTACCCCTATAGTCTACCCACGAACACCCAATGATTCCTTGCATAGGCATTCCCGCCAGAGCCTTTGCAGGGAAGGTATCTGCTTTGACCCGTTGATTTCGGATTGGACAGACAAGATTGCTAAACGCTGAATTTTGTGTCCCTAGATGATGTTTCTACTACTACTACTACTACTATGTAAAAATACACTTATGTGTGAGATGAGTTGATTAGCGAGGGTCATCAGCATACGGGGGCCTTGACCGCACAAAAAAAGGTTTGTCACTCAATCAATTGTGCTCACATCTACCATTAAATGTGAGCATTTTACCAGCTCGACTGCCTCTATGCACTAATTGTCCATCCATCTAATCACTCGTTGTATAATTTAAAGTGTTCAATTCTCCCTATCTGGACTCTGGAGTGTCTAGAAAAGAAAGTGCACTGTCAGTGTCAGGGACACCCAACTATTGTCTGGACTCTGGAGTACTTTGGGTCACAAGCACAGCTACCCCTATAGTCTACCCACGGACACCCAACGATTCCTTGCATAGGCATTCCCGCCAGAGCCTTTGCAGGGAAGGTATCTGCTTTGACCCGTTGATTTCGGATTGGACGGACAAGATTGCTAGACGCTGAACTCTGTCTCCCTGGATGATGTTTCTACTACTATTACTACTATGTAAAAATACACTTATGTGTGAGATGCATTGATTAGCGAGGGTCATCAGCATACGGGGGCCTCGACCGCACAAAAAAAGGTTTGTCACTCGATCAATTTTGCTCACATCTACCATTAAATGTAAGCATTTTACCAGCTCGGCTGCCTCTATGCACTAATCGTCCATCCATCTAATCACTCGCTGTATAATTTAAAGTGTTCAATTCTCCCTATCTAACAAATAATTCTTCAAACTGACAACCTAGAAAACTCCTCTAGAAAGAGAGAAAGAGAAATTACTTATGATGTTAATTAGATTTGTAGTATTACCTCTGTATGTAAATACAAATTAGCGGAAATACTTAATCACTAAGGTGTAACTAATTTCGTGTGTTATTTTATAGTAAAAATACTTCAGTACAAAAATGTAAAACTATGACCAAAGAAAAGAAGTGATTTCGTTTATGGAGTGTACGGATATTATTATTTATCATGACAACATTGCAAATGTATAATATTACCATACTCCCTCAATACGAAACTTAGATTTTTATAGATTCATGAGTATGTAGATTAAGTATATAGATCATATTCACGAGTATATAGACGTATTTTAGTGATACATACGAATCTAGATAAATTCCAAGTCACTTATTTCCGAACTACAAGTAATCGTTTTATCACAAGTCTCCTAAGACAAGAGGTCAATTGTCTTTGTGAGTGTCCACAAGAATGTAGTACATTTATTGAATTAAAAAATTTCACCTAGCCACCACAAATGAATCTAGCATGCTCCCTCCTTGACACTTTTAATTATAAATTAGACGGTCACTAAGATTTATACACATCAGGTCATTACATATGGTTATTGTGTTGGAATTCATTTCTTGTGCTATATATTTTTGGTGATGAAGACATTATTTTGCCAAGTAATGGAAACATTTCCCCTGATGGTGAAAACATTGTTTCGTTTTATGCAATGCTCTATAAATGGTAAAAAATAATTATTAACAATGAAAATATTTTTAGATGCTACAAAAAGGTCACAAGTCTTTTTTGGTCATTTCATGCATCATTGGAAATGATGGTAGTTTAATGTAACATTTAGAAAGTAGGGAAAAACGATGAAACTTACACGTAACATTGAATATAGACTCCAATCGTTATTCATGGAGAGGTATATGTACATTGTCTACCTAGACGTCAAAGATGAACAATGCAAAACCAAAATTGTGCATGTCATGCAAAACCATCCATAGTACTGCATCCATTAAAAATACACGATATCTTGGTAAGCTAGAAACATATTTGGGAGTACTTCTAAAATACCCGAGAGATGTTTACTTCTAAGTCGACCAAGTATTGCACCAAAGTTCTAAATTATGCAGGATATTATTATCCTTTAATAAGGTAAGTTGAAGTGCACACAATAAAATAGTCGTGCGAAGCACGTACAGTTTACTAGTCACGTAAGTACAGTACCTTTTTCTGAGCTGCATGCATTCACTCATGAACACCATAAGTAAAACTTTGAACTCATGCAGCGCCAAAATGATATCGCGCCAGCTAGCCCGATTAATATCTACTACTACAGTAACCTACACATCTACCCCTATAGTCTACTCTGGGACACCCAGCGGTTGCTTGCATAGGCGTCCATGCCAGAGCCTTCGAAGGGAAGGTATCCCCTATGGCCCATTGATTTGGGATGGACGGACAAGATTGCTAGATGGCCAGAATCACGTGGTCCCCACTCCCTCGCGCCCCTCCATTTCAAACACTGCAAAATTTCTAGCACCCCTCCATTTCAAACACTACAAAATTTCAAGCGCCCCTCCATTTCAAATGATACCAAAATCATGTGGTCCCCACTCCCTCGCGCCCCTCCATTTCAAACACTGCGAAATTTCTGGAGCCCCTTTGTTTCAAACGATACCAAAATCATGTGGTCCCCACTCCCTCGCGCCCCTCCATTTCAAACACTGTGAAATTTCTAGCGCCCCTCCATTTTAAACACTGCAAAATTTCTGGCGCCCCTCTATTTCAAACGATACCAAAATCACGTGGTCCCCACTCCCTCGCGCCCCTCCATTCCAAACACTGCGAAATTTCCGGCGCCCCTCCATTTCAAACGATACCAAAATCATGTGGTCCCCACTCCCTCGCGCCACTCCATTTCAAAAACTTCGAAATTTCTAGCGTCCCTCCATTTCAAACACTGTGAAATTTCTGGCGCCCCTCTGTTTCAAACGATACCAAAATCACACAGTCCCCACTCCCTCGCGCCCCTCCATTTCAAAAATTGTGAAATTTCTGGCGCCCCTCCATTTCAAATGATACCAAAATCACGTGGTCCCCACTCCCTCGCGCCCCTCCATTTCAAACACTGCGAAATTTCTGGCGCCCCTCCATTTCAAACACTGGGAAATTTCTGGCGCCCCTCCATTTCAAATGATATCAAAATCACATGGTCCCCACTCTCTTGTGCCCCTCCATTTCAAAAACTGCGAAATTTCGGGCACCCCTCCATTTCAAACACTTCGAATTTTCTAGCGCCCGGAACCTCCCGCAGCACTTCTCTGCGGCTGGCTTTGCCCGTCGGAACTCGACACCATGCACTCCTCAGCCAATAGTATACTAGAGCTGCATTAGCTGCGGTCTCATCCAAAGCATCAGTGCCGCTTCACCGACGTCCACCGCACCCGACCTTGGTCACCGAGTCCATCATCGTCCACCGCACCTGATTTCCTTGTCTCACTTTCCCCTCCACGGTGTCGAAACCGTCAACGACTGCCCAAGATCTGCATCAACGTCGTCGGCATCCTCCCCACCCAAACCACACCTGAACCGCCCTGCAGTGCACCGATTAACCCCGTCCACCGCGCTCAAGCCGACATCAAGCGCCCAAGATATACTTCCCTGACGCAAACAGCCGGCGCAACCGAAGCACCCTCAGTGACAAGGATGTCACCCGTGCCAGTACGGATGATGATTAGAAGCCTATCCGACCATGGTAACCAAATCACCAACTCTTTTTTTTATTTTGTCAGCAGTACATCAGGTTCAAGCCTGTCGCACTGAACTGCATTTTTCTAATCGTCATGTACACCCAGTCAAAGCGCACGCCTGTTCTTCGTGCTAGATACTACGGAGTAGGTCACTAGACATGTTGGTTTGCATTCGCTGCTCTACAAATTTTGAAGTCATGCACATGTTCTTAGCTACTCCGAACAATAGTAATTGCCTGCTATAGTGTAGTTCTTGTAGAATGTAAAATCAGTGGAAAATATTAGTTTGGATTCCCTGCTCCACAGTTAATGAATCTATCTGGTTCGTCCTGAGATAAGTTCCTGTTATTGTTTCCTCCTTGGCATCGTTATGTTGTCCGGTAGTACCCGTTTAGACTCTTCATACTAATTCGATTATAATTTTGTTGTTGCCATCTGGTTCTTCAAAAGCTGCAACACTAACTATTTTCATTTTCTTGCATAGAGCCCATAATGGAACAATGAACATGATGGTTTGCATAGCATCTTGTATAGGTTCACAAGCGAAGCCATTATTTCCTTATGTGGTGTTGGTTCGTCCTAAGCAATGGCATAACTGTCCTCTACTATGTAGTTCACTCGTGGTTTGCATTCCTTCTCGAGAATTCCTCTTAGATGCCATATTTCTATCTCGTTGATTCTTAGCTATGACAGAAACTGCATGACATTGTGTAGCTCACCGTAAATTCTGAGTCACTGTACGTCTCTTGCATTCCAGGAAATACCACTGCTTCCATATATGTTTGCTTATATGACCTGACTAGTTTATATTTGCTGAAATTCTAAAAAACACTTTGTTTGATTGCTCATTTCATTGTAGGCACACTTGTCTAATGATTGTTTTTCCTTTTCTACAGGTTCACGTGCGATGCTACTATATCTTGCATCTCGTTCTGGTTCGTCCTAAGCAACGACATAACTATCCTCTACAATATATAGTTCATTTCTCATTTTCATTCCTGCTATACAAGTTCTCGTATGATGCGATTATAATTTCTATTTGGTTTATTCTAACCTATGAGTAGTTTGTCCTGTTTGTTGTATTAATTTGTTATTACTTAGTTTTAGACTGCAATTATTGTTATTCCAACCAAAGAGGGGGCTGCAAGATCCTGTCTCAAGGTGGTTTTCTAATGTAGCTGTCACACTCAAGAGGAGATGCAGTTGATGGATTGAGAAAGCAAATTGAGGATAATGTAATCAACTTGATTTTCAATTGTAATGCTGAATTTTCTTTCCTGAGTGTTGATATTATGTAATATTTTTAAGAATTTTGCAGCTGATGTAATATCTAAATAACTCGGATAGGCCATGTGGGAATTTTTTTGAGCTAGGCCATGTAGGCATTTAGTTGACCCCGTCCACGCATGGCGGTAGGCGGTATCATAACTGCGCCATCCAGGTCGATCAGGTAAGAGCTTAGGTCTTTGTTATTTGCCCTTATTGTGTTAGGCCTACCATGAACAGTAAAAGATGCTCGCTAATTGTACTCCTTTTATGATATTTGTTTGGTCTTCAGAAAGGACGAAACTGTAGGTGTCCGCAATCTTAACGGGCCTACCGTTAGGTGGCAACCAGTAATAGGCTAGAATAGTAATAGGCCAAATAGTAACAGGCCAAAACAGTAACAGGCCAAAATAGTAACAGGCCAGAACAGAGGCAACCCAGCTCAGTAACGAGCTAGATTAGTAACAGACCAGAGAAGTGGCAGGCCAGAACAGTATAGGACCACAATAGTAACGGACCTGAATAGTAGAAGACTATAATAGTAACGAGGTAGAATAGTAGCAGACCGAAAATATTACTAGACAGGAACAGTAATAGGCCAAACATATTGGCAGGCCAGAACAGTACCAGATCAGAATAGTTGTAGGCCGCCGGTGGGCCCGAGAAGTTGACGGATGGTACTGTAAAAGGCTAGAACAGTATCGGACCTTCTCAAAAGTGGGTCGTTCATAGGCGGCCCAAAACAAGCTGTGAGAACAATGACGGGCTGACCGTGGGCCTTAACAGTATCAGGCCTACTTGACGCAGCCTTTTAACGGGTCGCACGGTATTCGAATAGTGTGGGCTTCTGTAGGCCGAAACAGTAATGGGCCTGACATTCGGGGCTGCTGCTGGCCACATCTTTGGGACCATTTCAAATAGTGATGGACGAAATAGTAACGGGCCATAATCTTATTGAGCACTCTTGATGGGCTGGCCCACTTAATTATGAGCAGGCCTTGGCTGGGCCTGGCTTCTACCACGGTTTCCGTGGCCGTTAATGGCGGTAACTGGTCGTTAACGGTGTTGCCACGTGGCATTTTGCATGACGTCAACAGTCAACGCGGCTGGCGAACAGATCTACAATGGAACCAGTTTTCGTGGCTAAAGGGTGCGATCTGTCATGGTCAGAAAAACCATGGTAGATTCTTTTGTGATGGGGCTTTTACCACGATGGGCATCCATCGTAGGAGACGTTTTAGCCACGAAAAATGGGCCTTCAACCACGAAAATCATCCGTTATAAAAGCCAACTTTTCTTGTAGTGCCTGCAGGACTAGCATAGTGTTTGTGAAAGTTAGGATTATAACTCTTCTTCCAAGCAGGATTGTAATCATTACGAGCTACGAAGTCTATTTCTTCAATATTTGTTTCAGGGGTGGCTCTTACCTGGGTTTCCTTACCTTTAACGGCTAGTATGAGCTCATCCAGCTTAGCATTGAGATCTTCATTCTCTTGTGGTGAGACAGAGTTCACCATCTTCATGTTTGATCTTTCCACATGCCATTGGGCATGGTTGGCTTGCATATTGTCTAGCAGCTGCTTTGCTTTGGTAATTTGTTTACCCATAAATGTTCCTCTAGCTACAGTATCAAACATAGACTTAGACACAGGATTAAGAGCATTGTAAAATAAATGGAGGATTAACCAATCTTCCATCCCATGACTAGGACAGTTTCTTAGGCATTCTTTCATCCTTTCCCATGCAAGCGCTAGTGGCTCATGCTCTTCCTGTCTAAAGCCAGCAATATTAGATTGAAGTTGCATGGTATTTGCAGGTGGGAAAAATTTAGTCATAAATAAAGAAGTACATCCCACCCATGATGTAATAGTGTTTCTAGGCAAAGATAGCAACCGTTCTTTAGCTCTCCCTCTTAGAGAGAAAGGAAATAGACGTAATTTGACTTCATCAGGGTCAACGTCTTTTATACAGATCATATCACACATTTTAGTGAAATTATTTAAGTGCATACTTGCGTCTTCAACAGCAGAGCCTCCAAATTGATTCTGTTGAACCAAACTTAAGTAATGGAGCTTAATTTCACAGTCATCAAGATCTTGTGGTCGAGTAATAGAGTCATAAATAATCATTATTGGGAGTAGCAAACTCCCCAAGCTTCTTTTCAGCCATACTTCCTATGTTTTTGGGTTTTCTTAGATTAAAAAATATAACAGTAAAAACAAGAATTTAAAGACTAATTAATTTTTTTGGTTTATAAAATAAAGACTGAATAGCAAACTAACAAAAGTAAAAACAAGAATAAAAACTAGCAAGGTTCCTAATAACCTCACTAGGGTAGCTATTGCTTCCCCGGCAACGGCGCCAGAAAAAGGGTTGATACCTTCGATCCGGACTATGGATGTAGTATAGCTCTTTTTCCCTAGTAGACCTAGGTTATCGAATCCACGAGGAGCGAATGCATAGTAAAGTTACTTTAACGGACTTTCGGGAGTTTTAGAATTCCTTTTGTGTTTTTACTGGACTAGTAGCTTGTGTCTTTTTGTTGTAGTCGATGATGGAGAGAGAGGGCCTAGGACGTTCGGTTTCACCTATAGCTGTGCAAAACATGTGATGGAAATAAAAGATAGAAATAAAGTATGCATGTACTTGTTAGAGCAAGATAAATTATATATGGGCAGTGCATCCATAATATCTATTGCCTCCACAACCGCTTATAGCAATAACCTACTAGTCTCATCCATAGAAGAAAGAGAACTAATGATATGCATAGTGATGTCACCGTTAATCCCAAGCAAATCCCTCACATACAGCCGTTCTACCCCTTCTGTCACTTGGGTTCCCAACTGGCAGATTAGTCATCACTCATACTCCTATACCTGGCTCAACCCTCGGGGTCTTGGGTACCTGACAAGTCCTTAGATTGAGTCCAGAGAGGATACAATAATCATCATGTCATACAAACTAATACACGATCCCATCTATGATAAATAACATGCACAATTGCTACATGGCTAGGCCGAAGCCCTTAGCCCAAGGAGAATTACTCACACAAAGAGATGAGATCAACAATCACAAACATTGTAATGAAAATCATAAGATTGATAGCAATAGTCTTACAATGTCGCCAATCAAAGAAGAGATATACTATTACAAGTGGTGGAATATGGCTATGGAGATGGAGAAGGGTTTGGAGATCTGAGGCGGCTTTTTTGCGAAGTCTGGCTTCTTTGGGGCGGAGCGAGATATGGTGGGGGGCTTTTCTCACCGCCTAAGGCTTTTTATATAGGGGTCCTAACGGTGGCGGTGCCAACTATACGACCGGAGCTATATGGTCGGAATTTTTGCTCCGGTCGTATAGTTGGTCGTTGCGGCATCTGCCTCCATTGTTCGGCTCCTGGTTTCTTCTAGTTGTTGGAAATCTCGTATCTTTGACTTTAATGTAGTGATTCACTCCTTTAAACGACATTATCTGTGCATGAAAAATACAAGAAGAAAGGATTGCATACCCCTCTAAATATTAGCATTAGTGGCAGGGTTTAGAGAGATATTCATCAAAAATATGATTAATATCTAGTTTAAATATGGACGTAGATGGCTATATTTCAGAGCCATCAGTCTATTATCCGAGTCTCATGTGCAGAGCACTCCTCTTGCTGCTCTCGCGCTGCCTACCTTTTGGAGTAGAAGTACAGAATGAAGTGGAGTACTTTGCTTTATAGAAATAAAATTTCCATCGCTTAGAAAATTAGAGTTGTTACTTTTCCTAGTATTTGGAAACTCGCATTGGCAAAGTTGTTTACCAATGCCAAGATGCACACATCTACTTTCTTGTAGTACTACCAAATTACCATAAACTATGATGTGGATATGTCCATGAACTTGTTTGGTCGCTCGTCCGGAAACTTGTTCATACTTATACATGGTAGGCCATTTTTGTGAAGCGGGTTTCTTCAAAAGTTGTGAAAACTCATGTTTATTATTTTTCAGGGCAGGTAATACAAGAAAAGGACGCCATGAATGAGTCCCCATGTTTTTGTTGCCTATTTCTGTCTCTTTTTCCAAAGCAAGGTCAACTTTGTCGGCATGCAAAGTCTACAAAGAAGTTGAATCTTTGAAAATTCCCGGTCTGTTCTCGATATATTGGCTGTCTGGTGGGCAACTTCAAAAGATTTTTCTGAAATTTAAAGAGCAATTGGTAGCTCACATGTGGTTCGATATAATTTGACCTAATTTCGACAGACTCCCTCGGATCCATATTAATGTTCATAGATTCATCTAGATTCAAATGTATCTAGTCATGTTTCTGTGCTAGATACGTATATCAGAATCTAGACAAATCTGAGAATATTAATTTGAATCAAAGATAGAAGTGTAATTTAATTGGGTTAATTTATCTACGAACCTTGAAAACTCAAAGAACCTAGGAATTGCAAGTAAAACATGGATGGTTCGCTATGTCTAGAAACATGGCGTGCTTCTCGCATTCAGAGCCACATTCTTCTGATTTTCTTTACTGCTACTACAAAACATCCCCATAATTAGTTGGAAAAGTGAAAAATGTTTTTTCCTAATTGTTCAAAACTCCCACGGGCAACATTGTATATAGGGAAAGACGCATCCATCTATCCGATGTCAGAACCCTATGTAAAAGTGTAGCTAGGGTATACATCGATATGGAAGGCCATGACCTTATTGATCGTTTATGTTGAAAACCAAGAATAATGTTACATCATGGTGGGCTATAATGTGAATCTGTTTTCTCTAAGGTTGATAATCTCATGTTTATCATTTTTCTTGGCAATTAATAATACTAGCAAAAGTACCACAATCGTAATGAAGTCTCATGTTTTTGTTTTATGCTTTATTTTGTTTCAATGTTTTCCATACGCGGTCAAGTCTGTCGGTATGCAAATACTAATCAGTAATGGCATTTCTCAAAACTATTGTTGGCCCATGATATATTGGCTGCCTGGATACCATCAAAAGAATTTTGGATATTTTCAAGAGTAATAGTCTATCACGCTCACATGTATTCAAGTTTGACCTAATTTCATTTAATTGACTTAGAGTCATGCATTTAAGTGCATGTGGAGCTTTAGCTTGGAAGTTTGAAAAATACTTAAACTTTGGAACTGTAAGAAAGAATTGTCCACTTTGTATGAAAATTTGGTGGGGCCATTATTTCTTATTTTTCTACCAGTAAAAGTACTTGAAAACTCACACTTCTGATATTGCCTACTATATCATGTACTATGTATGAACTTTCTTGGGCTTCAAGCCAAATGACCAAGGTCATGGACATACTCTGTCTTCATCAAGATAATGAACATGTGTCCATATTTTGGTATATCTAGGTTAGTGCATGTTAGCATGCATGGTAAATAAGTAAAAGTATTTTTGGAAGGAAGTGCGATCAATATGGCTTAGAGTTCATAGCATGTGCCATTTATTTACTATAGTACATAAAGTGGTTCGATAAATTACATGTTATATTTTTCAAGCTTAATTTTCTAGCTAATTTCACCCACTTAGATGACTTTCTGTCGATTTGTCGAATTAGGTCTAAATTTAATATTCTACAAGTGCGTGAGAGCTAGTTCAATAGTATAACCGAGTGTTAGGTATAACAAAGTGACACGTCATCTATTGCCGGCTTTATACCAGCATGTACAATACCTAACATTTGAACTACAGAACAACTAGCATTACATGCAGCAATCTCATCAAAAAGCAAGAAGATTAAACATGAATAAAATGAAAAACATTTCTATGCCTTCTTGAAAAATCCTAAAACTTGGGAATTGTAAGAAAGCATGGTACACTTTGTCAGAAAATTGGGGCAGTGGCATTCTTTATTTATTTTTTGGAACCTGGGTACCATAGGTCCTGAAGGAGCGAGACACTCCAATTAGCGCACTAGGGTTTGTAGTCGTCGCAATGTGGTCCGAGGACCTTTTTGTAATATTATTATTACTTTTGAGACATTTTGTATTGGTGTAGGTGATTATTAATCTAGTAGATGGCTTGAATTTCGGGGGAAACAGTTGCTGGAAGTAGATCGGTGTGTCGTACCAAGGCACACGTGCGCAGCGCTACGCTGTGGATGAGGAAGAGACAAGCCGGACTATGCACCCGCGGCTGCAGAGAAGAGATCGATGGAGGATGGATGGTGAGAGCCAGCAAAGGAGAGAGAAAACACAACTTGTTTTGCGTGCATATTACTACTAGTAGGTCCATATATTTACTACTAGTGGAGTGTACCTCGTGTCAGCAGCCCATCATAGCTTTGCTCTAACATCGGACCACCTTCCGACTCCTCCTCCCACTGCTCTCGCATTGCCTCCTTTTTTTGGAAGGAGCCGCCTCCCTTTTTGAGTAGTACTAGTACAGAAGTGGAGTAATTTGCTTTACAGAAAAAATATTTCCATCGCTTAAAAATTGGAGTTGTTACTTTTCCTAGTATTTGGAAACTCCCATTGGCAAAGCTGTTTACCAACGCCAAGATGCCCACATCTACTTTCTTGCAGTACTACTACAAAATTCCCATAAACATGGATATGTCCGTGACCTTGCTTGGTCGCTCGTCCTGAAACCTGTTCATACTTATACATGGTACGCCATTTTTTTGAAGTGGCCTTTTTCAAAAGTTGTGAAAAACTCATGTTTATTATTTTTCATGGCAGGTAATACAAGCAAAAGGATGCCATGCATGAGTCCCCCTGTTTTTTGGCCTATTTCTCTCTCTTTTTTCAAAGCAGGGTCAACTTTGCCGTCATGCAAAGTCTAGAAAGAAGTTGAATCTTTGAAAACTCTTGGTCGTGTTCTCCATATATTGGCTGTCTGGTGGGCAACTCAAAAAGATTTTTGTGAAATTCAAAGAGCAATTGGCAGCTCACATGTGGTTCAAAATAATTTGACATAATTTTGACAGACTCCCTCCGATCCATATTAAAGTTCATAGATTCATCTAGATTCAAATGTATCTAGTCATGTTTCTATGCTAGATACATATACCCGAATCTAGACAAATCTGAGAACATTAATTTGAATCAGAGATAGTAGTGTAATTTAAGTGGGTTTATTTGTCTACAAACCTTGAAAACTCAAAGAACCTAGGAATCGCAAGTAAAACATGGATGGTTCGCTATGTCTGGAAACATGGGAACCTCAAAACACTTCTCCATCATTCTAGAATCCTCTCCCTCGTTTCTCTAGACCATGTTATCAAATTTTGAAGTTTTAGATAGCTAATAATCGTTCACTCTACATGATATACAAAGTAAGAGAACCAAATATACACCCATGCATTATAGATGTTGATCAAATTTATATTTTTTCTGCTTTTACCTATTATAATTTTATATAGTGATGATATGTCAGAAGTGTATTATCTGAGTTTCACGTGCAGGGCATGTGCAACTTACTAGTTTACTATAGTACTACATGAATTGGTTGGATAAATTACATGTTATATTTTTCAAGCTTAATTTTATAGCTAATTTCACCCAAAAGTGCATCATGCTTAAATCAACACATTCGGTGGAATTAAAGGTTACATCAAAAAAATAGAAAATTACATCCAAGTCCATACAATTGGCACAAAGGCCCCTAAAATTTAGCTTGGAAAGGCAGTCGGGTCCGGCTCAATTTCAACCGAGCAGCTGAGCCATACTCTTGCTACTACTGTTTGCTTCACACACGAAACATAGTGTGCTCATGCATGTCTATCATGGTCAAAGGGACGATATTGCTCGGAATGAGTAGAGGAGCACACTGCCCCCATACCGAGTCGATTCCCCTAGCCGCACCTTCACCGGCCACAGGTTCCTCACGCTCGAGCTCGAACTCGAGCATGTCCTGATGGTAAGCAAGGGTCAGCATAGGATCAATAGGCTCGAGGGGACCCAGGATGGCGTCATCTGCCACAGCCATGGCGACCTGGCGCCCACCCGAGTTGTTTGCCCCGGTCGCATGCTCGCTGGCCGCAGGTTCCTCGCGCGTGATCTCAAACTCGAGCATGTCCTGATCGTAAGCAAGGGCCAGCATAGGATCGATAGGCTCGAGGGAACACAGGACAGCGTCAGCCATGGCCACGGCAACCTGGCGCCCACCCGAGTTCTCTGCCCCGATCGCATTATCGTTGGTTGTAGGTTCCTGGCGGAAAGATTGGCCACTGTCTCGCATGGGCTTAACTTGGCCACGGTTGATGTCTAGCCAGAGTGCCTGCCCGGAAGTAGCTCCGTCACAGTAGAAAGGGAGGCACACCGGGACCGGCGCTTTGTTGTAGAGGTCCACTTTTGCTTGCTTGTCGTGTTGACGCCTCCGTGATGCGGCCAGCGCATGATCAATAGCCTCGAGAGGGCCCAAAGTCGCGTTGTCGGCCGGCAGGGCCAACACACATTTACCGCGGGCGACCAGGCGCTCTATAGAGGCGGCTCCAATGGCGGCATGTTCCCACCGGATGAACCGTTCCGGGGCCTAGACTCGAGCCGAAGCAGACCTCTGACGATGACACAGCCAATCCACTAGGATTCCTTCAAGTATTTGTGAGGGTAACATGCCTTTGGTGGAAGAAAGAAATTTTGCCGGAGAGTATAATGAAGGAGAAGTTGAACTTCTTTTTACGAAGGAATAGTATAGTACTAGTAGTACTACTAGCGGTGGTACTCAATTTTACTCCCACCGCGAGGGGACCTCTTTTTCGGTGTTTTTCTTTGACCAAGAATTTCTCCAAGGAGTACTTTTTTTAGATGCTCCAAGGAGTATGCACAGCGACCGCTTGGCAGCGCGTGAGTTTTTTCGCAATTGATGGTTGTCTGGGGCATTAACTCAAAAGATAAATGTCATATCAGTACTTGTAGCGGCCGTACTTTCAGCTGGCCGTAGTCTAATCGGATAGTAGAAGTACTATACACTCTCGAAACAGAGGTGGCGAGCAGCTGGCAGCTCGAGCAACGAGTCTGGTAAATTCTTGGAGTATGTACTCTAGTATACAGTAGTAATAAGTTGCACATGCCTTAGTGCTCTGGCACGTGATAGAACTATAGAAGTACAGTATGTCTTATTATAACTATAGAAGTACTCTGGCACGTGTGACTCGTATATTCATATTTTTTTGAGCTTTACCTATATTATATAATTTTACCACACTATATTGTGTACGTTGTACTTTGAACTTTGAAAAATCGATCAAGCCTGGCAAATCCCAACATTGCAAACCGTTGAATCTTCTATCCATGCTAGCATATAGAATATTCCATTGATAGTCTTTAGCACAGTTAACGCTATGCACAAACCTCAAAATGCACTTCTCAATAATTCTAGAATCTTCTTCGTCATTTCTCTCGAGAATATCGAGTAATAGGTAGCTAACAGTAGTAGGTTGATTTCTACATGACACAAGGTTATACACCCTATACTTTATGGATGTGGCTCAAAATTATAATTATTTTTCAGTGATACCAACACAATCTCTTTCATCATTAATTATCGTGACACATAAGTATTTTCCATGCATGTAATAAGACCTTTGACAATGGGGGAGTCTCTTAGTGTGGCATCCTAGGAAAAATGCTTTTGTGGCATGTCAATTAAGGAGGAGAGAGGGTGTTGTTGTATATTAGCTAAGATACACCCGTTGCACGTAATCATAGGCAAAAAGAGTTGATTGCCCAATAAAATTCATGCTTGAGAGCAAAAACATTAAATTAAGATACAACCTCTAAAATACAATGCATTGGAGAGGTTTTCTATTAGGTATTTATAACTCCTATGGTAATGTGATAAGCTATACCCCATTGTGAAAGGCCTAATGCATGATACAGTATGTACCACCTGATACCCCCCATTGGGGCTAGTCTCATACTCTCATCCCAAACAGAGGTAGAGTAGTAGTACTGGTACCTCCATCCCAGAGTAGTACTGGAGTACAGTATTTAGTCTTCCACGTAGCCCTAGGTCATCAAAGCGACGTGTACACCGGGTCAGAGGGAGATAATTAATCAGGGAACACAGTGCTTCCCTAGTTTTCTCTGCACCAGTCTCTTGCCAAAGAAATAACGTATCGGTTCATGGCTGTTGAATTTGGATGGATGGATGATATTGCCTAGAGCGAGATGAGGATTCTAGTACTCCTGGTATTTAACTATTGTACCAGTCTCTCTCACTCGCTCTCATCAACCCTCTCAGATCTGTGTTCCTTCCTCTGCTCTCTCGCTCGGTCTCAAAATCCCTCTTAGATCCGCCATAGTTGAAGAAGGCGGCTGTATGGAGGACGAGTGGTTTGAAGCTATGATTGACATGAGTGCAATGAGGTAGGTCTTTAGTTGCAGGCTGTGTTCTCAAATTGTTCGTCATCCCGTGTACATGCTTATTACTACTTCTTTCTTCATGATGTTTTCCACACTGGTTTGATACAACTCTTGTTTTTTGGCTAAATCTCTTTTCCTTGCACGAGCAGTGATTTGGCAAGGCCGCGACGCACATTGCATGCGCACAATGTGTTGGAAAATTGTCCCATGGCCAGTGCCCGGGATGTGAATACGGAGGCGTCTTCGAACCAACCACTACCGTGGATTAGTTTTCCTTGGGAATGAAGCTCAAGTGCAGCAACGAAGGATGCGACATGGGTGGCAGCTTCCTCGAGTTCATCGAACACCAGACGGCATGCCCGCACGGGCAGAGGGCGACATAGGTTCTTGACAAAAAAAGAACCGTATGATATTTGGGTGTCTATGTGTGTGCTGATTCTGTCTAGAGTATGGTTTAGTTTCTATCGTGGTTGTGTTGTACCTATACTAGTTATGTTATGTAAATAAATTGAATCAGCATCGCATCGACATAGTTTCTCTTTTACCGATAGCAAGGGGAAGTACCACTAGCATGTGCATCTACATAGTTTCTCTCTTTTAGCTAAAAGCTTGAAAATCTGTAGAACTTGGGTGGCCCTCCACAGCGTATGCAAATATCGGTGCGCAAACCACTTCTCATCCATCCGGCATCGGTGCCTACTCTGCACAGCCGATGCCACACAAAAAATTCAAGGACATGTTAAAATATTGGTCTTCCCTGTCCAGCTCAACAACCCTTCCTCTATTTAACGCAGAGACAACAGTCATCCCTCTCGTCACGTGGGAGTAGTAACTTACATGTACATGCAATGCCAACTAAGCAAATTGGTGACATGACATGATAATTAATGATGAAAGAGAGGGAGGTATTACCATAACATCACACATTTATATGAGTCTAGAACCTAATTAATTAGGTCTTGCATGACACCACACACATGTTATCACCCACTATGAAGATAGTAACATATGCAAGTTACTATATTTAGGCTGGTCATGGTGGGGAGTAACTTAGAGTAGTAACATGCATATGTTACTAGTCTAAGTTACTACCTCCATTTTTGCAAAAAAAATAAGTTACTACCTCCATAGTGGAAAATAAAATAGGTGTGGTATCATGCAAAGTCTCATTTATTGCAATGTAGACTCATTTTGTCTTGAAATTCTACCACAAGTGCACAGTGTAGTGAGGAGAGAGAAACAATTAATTTCTAGTTCTTATGGCCGAGTCATACTGGTATGGTCGACCACAAGGTTTCTTAGCTTAAGACCAAGTGCTACAATGTTTAAATTCCACTAAGGTCGACCACATGTGTCTTATATCCGACCTTATTTTCACACTGGAGATGCCCTTATGGTAACATAGCTAGTTACCCCAAGGATCTCTCTCTCATCATTTAATTGCATGCCATGTCATCTAAATGCTTAGTTGGCAATACATGTAGGACTATGTACTACCCAAATTACTCCCACTAGCACTATGACCATCCTAAATAGAACCATGAAGAGAGGACAAGCCAGGGATGATGTTGGGGAGTGACGAGGTTGCACGGCCCTGCCTTTTGTTTGAGCAGTCCACTCTCGAGGTCCATTTGATTCCAAGGATTTGCCTAGGAATTTTGTAGACGATTGTTTGATTTGTAGGATTGATTCGCATAGGATTTTTTCCTAAGGATTCCTTTGTACTACTTTCCATAGAAAATCAAACTTTCACCCATACCTCTTTTTTAGATTCCTATGGTGGAATCAAACAGACATTGGTGCATATGAATTCCTATAGGATTGGAGTGAACATGACAATGCAATCCTACATTTTTCCTATTCCTGCGATTTTCCTATCCTACAAATCAAATAGGCCCTCACCCATTTCCCCTGGCTTCTTCCCCCTCATCCAGGCCAGCACCACCGACTAGCCCCCGCCCCCCTCCCCCCCCCCCAAAAAAAATCCCCAAATGTCGGCGCCACCGGAACTGGAGCGCTCCTCACAGGAGCGCATCATTGAGTCTGGCCCCCATGTCTTTTGTGTCTGCCGCGTCTCCGCAGCCACAACCGACTTCTTTGTCGCTGAGCTGTAGTTAGTTAACGAGGCAATGCCGTACACAATGAAACTGAAGATCTTCTTCTCGAGGATGTACAAGCTCAAGAGGATGCATGGCTCCATCCCCGCCTGTAACACCCTCAAATCGGCCCTATGCAAGTTTCAGCGCTTCCCGCCAAACCCGCATAGAAACGATTCAAGGGCGCCCACCAAGCACTTTCGTGCGGGTGGAAAACAAAGTAATACCATTACACAATAGTCCACGATGGAACCCATAGAACAGATTGTTTCAACACGACTCCATGAGTCAAGAATATAGATATATAGTACAAGATCCAAATCACCTTGAAACCAATACAACGTCCGAGTACGGACAAGATGCAAATGGGGCTAAGAGCCCTGAAGAATAACCAATGGCGTCCATAACCCTGCCCAGGCCAAGCCGGAAGGGTAACCCTGCTAATGACGTCGAACTCGTACCTGCTACACAAAAGGGGTGCCGACAAAGGGCAAAGGAAAAAGAGGAGAGTTAGTACTGAGGCCAGTACACGGCGAGGCTAGAATTCGGAGGCTCTCGCCTACATAGGTATGGTGGACTGAAGCGGCAGCGAAGCATGCACTAAACAACCTATAGAGACTCGATACATCTGTCGGCTATTAGAGAGGGGTAAGAAAGACCTATTCGGAACCAACCTGTCACTAACACCAATCATACCCATCCTGGTATTCCCCCCCTCGAGACTAAACGAAGAAGTCAAACCGAGGAACTCACACAGTTGGCAGTTTTATTCATTCCATTATAGTTGAAGCACTTGCTAGTCAGATATAGATAGCATGAGTCATCCTGATAGCATAAGTAGTGGGCAGTTTTAGTTAATCATTCAGTTATAGTTGCAGTACTTACTAGTCAGATACAATTAGCATGTGACATCCCAGACCTAGCAGTTGTTGGCACTTTTATTTCATTCCATTGGAGTTGCGATACTTACTAGGCAGGTATAACATGACACGATACACCCCAGTTCCACCAGTTGTTGGCACTTTTATTATCCATTCCATTGTAGTGAAGTTGATTACTAGTCACATATTAAGTCAAATTTATAGCACTACTTTAGTTATGCTTGTCTATGATCGAGATACTGTGCTCCAGGTCGTCCATAACTGCAGACATGGCTTTCAGAAAGATTTACCCTGCACGGGTGCACAAATAGCAACACACACACGATCAACCTCGGAAAAACCAACTCAAAACCCAATGAGGCTTTCACGACAAAGCAATCACAGGATTCATAAAATATTTCAGGGGGCCACCCCACTAAGCTACCCGCAACGAAGTTGGCCGGCTCCGAGACGGACCCAGGGTTTGTGTCAATGGTTGTAAACGACTCGGAACCCGAAAGTGTGACTGGGCTTGTCGATACCGCGAAAACATTCCACGTTCCAAAATAGTACAGGTGCTCCACGCACAATCATAAATAAAGCAGTAAAGCATGGCATAGATACAGGATAGTAATAAAGCCCCAAACTAGTTTGTGGCCCCAAGAAATAAGAAATGAGTCAAGCTCTGGCTAAGGGGATTCATGGTCCCATATGCGGATAGTGCGATAGTCAAGGAACAGGTATCAAGTACTCGGGGTCCTACGGGACACAAGTGAGCGTGGAAAAACCAAATAACATCTATTGCCCACCGATGCCTCTGCATTAGTTATATCAATTCCCAGCATTTTAACAGTTGCATTTAAAGTCATGATCGTCTCCACCATTAAGCATCTCCACCATTTATCATGTGTCAACTTGCCGTCAACGGTGAAATGACAACGACGCGAAGCAACACATAAGCAAGCAACTACGACTTGCAAGGCTGACTATCTATCAAACAACAGGCAATAGGATGTGTCCATGGCAATATAGAGGCTGCAAGGAGTATAAATGGTGCACGGATCTAAAGCATCGCAACACGGATAGCAATAGATCAACAGGAGGAAATAAAGACTATAAAAGCAAAATAGGTAGAAAGAGGGAGATGCTCGCCTAGGAAACACTGCCGAAGATTCATTATCCGAAGAACTTGTCGATACTCGCATCCACTCAATGGTCTAATCCGCGAAGAAGCAAAACACTAAAAGAAACACCGGATGCACTATTTAATACTACGACAGAAGATCGGGCATGATGCATATATGATGCATGGCATGGCAAAGATGCGGTGCAATTAGGCAATATTAAGCGGAACCGGGGTCCCGATAATTAATTAAAGGGTTCATGTTATTTAGGTACCCCACAATTTAAATGTTGTCCGAACAATACCAAACATGGCATCGGTTCGCTACACAATTTTAAATGGAGGCAATATAAGACTAGAAAAGCCTGCATATGCACTCCATATTTAATTATGAGGTGAAACGACTTAATGCCCCCAAACCCACATGATGAGATGTATGCAAGCATGAACGCTTTAATATGCAACAAGTTTGTATTTCATTTATAAAAATAAGGGCTTAGAAAGGGGTCACACATAGGGTTTGGTGATCTTGTTCCGCAGGGTCGGGGATCGGTTTCGGACTCCGGGATCAGGCTTCGAGGCTTGGTCTTCGGGTCCGGGAAAGCAGCCTCATGTGTCTTCTCGGAAGACCTCAGCTCGTCTCCATGCATCGGTCTTGGCATGCGGGCAGAACTTGGTGGCCACGGGATCACAACACCGGAGCGAAGATCTTGACGAATCACATCGACATCGAAGGTCTTGATGTTCAGTTGTTCACTTGTTCTTGATAGACCATCTAGCGCATTAGCATGGACACGACACCATCTTGCGGGAGTAAACCAGAGACACCAAACTTGTACACACCAGCCGGGACATGTGTTCTCAGAAGAACATCAACAAGAATCTTGGCGACACTGGACGAGCTCGAGCTTCTCGTGGGATGGGCATGCTGCAGAGGGGAGGGAACGACAGGGAGGAGCATAGGCTGCGCCGACCAGAGCTTGGAGTGGCAGCGACGAATAGAGGCGAGGGCGGCAGGAGGCTCCAGCGAGGAGGAGGAGACGGGAGCTAGCGGCTCTACAGGGCCATGCTGATGGCAGGGAGGAGTAGCGGGCGGAGACCATGGATCAGAGGAGGGCGGTGACGCCGAGAGCTCACTGCGGAGAGCTTGGGGTCGCGCGGTTCACTATGGAGGAGGGCGGCGTGGGGGCTTGAGGCGACTGCGACCGACGAGCTTGGCGGCATGGGGTCGAGGCCCAACGAGGAGGGCGTCAGCGGCGAGGTCAACGATAGCCAGCGAGGAACCAGCGGCGCATCGTGAGTGGAGACCGCAGGGGCCGCGGTGCTCTGGCGGCTTGCTGTGGGGGCGGAGGAGAGTCGCGCGGTGGCGACCGCTTGTGCTCTTGCGGCCGGCGGCCTGCAGACGAGGCGAAGCAGGGTCGAGCAGCGGGGGGGCTCGCGAGGTGCGGCCTGCAGGGATCCAACGGCGGCGCTTGTTCGAAAGGGGGTCGGGGTCACGATAGAGGACGGCCAAGGGCTCGGGGTCGAGGTGGCCGTCGAGTTTGGGAGAGGCATCGCGGACGGCAGCGGTGCTACGCTGGATCGAGGAAGGGAGCGAGGGGATCGAGAGGACGATGAGGAAGGAACAGGGTGCGGGGCACGCGTGATGGAGTGGTGGGGTGTGGGGCGGTTGGTGGCGAGGTGGGTCGCATCGTGGGACCAGGTGCGCAGCAGAGATCCCAAGGAGGGGGTTGTCGGCACGGGACGTGTGCGTGCCTCTGTGTAGCGTGTCAAGGCTAGGGCACGCGCGTTGGGGTGAGCGTGTACCGCGGGCTGCGCGGGATGTGAGATCGAGGGGTGGAGGAACAGGGGTGCGTCGGTGGGAGCGAGCCAGGATGGTGGGGCCGAGGGGTCAGGGCTGGCGGTAGGTGGGAGCGATAGGTTGGTTGGGAGCGGGGCTGGCGTGCGTGCGCGTGTGTGTGTGGTGTTTGGTTAGGTGGGGGTGTGGAAGGTGGTGGGGTGGGGCTTAGGCGACAGGGACAGGCCGATGTGGGGCCGGGTTGGGTAGGTAGGGATTGGTTTGGGTTAGGATAGGATAGGATTTTATTTTTAGGGTTAGTGGAGGTGGCCGGCCGGGCTTTCGGGCCTGGCGGCCGCCTCCTAAAAATAATCTGAATATATTATTTATTAAAAACAAGGCTTTTACAATCCATTTTTAGACGAAACAAAATAATTCGGAGGCCCGGGGTTTTTGCTTTGAAATTAAAGATGAGGTATTCAGAAAACAAAAATAGGCTTTGCGGAAATAGTTTTAGGCAAAACCATGCAGGATGACATGACGATGCTCAAATGCAATGTGGCATGATGACATGAGCATTCGGTCATGATGATGCAATGCACAAAAACACAGCGATTTTCTAGTAGTGGTTTTAGCGGGGCGCCACAATTCGACACCACTAACAAGGGATCTCGCCCTCGAGATCCGCCTCATGGTACCGGGAATAAGGTCGGCGATCTGAATCTTCTCGCTTCATGTAGATCCTCGCCACACCACTAACAAGAGGTCGTTGTCCGTGATCGTTGAGAGAACACTCCGGGAACAAAGGACGAAGGTAGAGGTATCAACAAATAAAGCCACCTCTAGCTCCGATAGACGGAGAGAAAAGATGCAGTCTAATCCACTCCAATGTACAAGAGAAAATAGAATGAGTAGTCGGCATGGGGGCCAATCCATCACGCACCCAAACTATTACTCCGCACAATCAGTTGAAAAGCGTGCAACCATTCTCGAAATCAGACTGGAGATCTCGACAAGCGATGTTCAGAACAAAGGAGTGATGCAGACTCTGCATCGGATCTGATGTAGATGATGTCGTCGCGTCGGAAACACCGGAAGGCACAAACAAGGAACAAAGAATGGTACCACAGATAAAGGATCACTCAGATAGCATGAAGACCGGATGTAGCAACACCGTTACCAAAGGAGGAAGCGAAACCCTGAAGGTATGACGGAAACCCAACCACGAGAATTCCTAGACTCGAACACGCAGAGGTAAGAGGAGAACAGCTGAGGGGTAAGGAGTAAAATCAGACCTAATCAGATCTATCCAACCGATTTTGCAAAATAGTTTTGACACTCTAGATCGTCTGTTAGCTAGGTTATCCTACAGGCTAGACTAGTGGGGTATCGCAACTGCTGAGCTCTGATACCACTCTGTAACACCCTCAAATCGGCCCTATGCAAGTTTCAGCGCTTCCCGCCAAACCCGCATAGAAACAATTCAAGGACGCCCACCAGGCACTTTCGTGCAGGTGGAAAACGAAGTAATACCATTACATAATAGTCCATGATGGAACCCACAGAACAGATATATTCAACACGACTCCATGAGTCAAGAATACAGATATACAGTACAAGATCCAAATCATCTTGAAACCAATACAACGTCCGAGTATGGACAAGATGCAAATGGGGCTAAGAGCCCTGAAGAATAACCAATGGCGTCCATAACCCTGCCCAGGCCAAGCCGGAAGGGTAACCCTGCTAACGACCTCGAACTCGTACCTACTACACAAAAGGGGTGCCGACAAAGGGCAAAGGAAAAAAGAGGAGCGTTAGTACTGAGGCCAGTACACGGCGAGGATAGAATTCGGCGGCTCTCGCCTACATATGTATGGTGGACTGAAGCGGTAGCGAAGCATGCACTAAACAACCTATAGAGACTCGATACATCTGTCGGCTATTAGAGAGGAGTAAGAAAGACCTATTCGGAACCAACCTGTCACTAACACCAATCATACCCATCCTGGTATCCCCCCCCCTCGAGACCAAACGAGGAAGTCAAACCGAGGAACTCACACAGTTGGCAGTTTTATTCATTCCATTATAGTTGAAGCACTTACTAGTCAGATATAGATAGCATGAGTCATCCTGATAGCATAAGTAGTGGGCAGTTTTAGTTAATCATTCAGTTATAGTTGCAGTACTTACTAGTCAGATACAATTAGCATGTGACATCCCAGACCCAGCAGTTATTGGCACTTTTATTTCATTCCATTGGAGTTGCGATACATACTAGGCAGGTATAACATGACACGATACACCCCAGTTCCACTAGTTGTTGGCACTTTTATTATCCATTCCATTGTAGTGAAGCTGATTACTAGTCACATATTAAGTCAAATTTATAGCACTACTTTAGCTATGCTTGTCTATGATCGAGATACTGTGCTCCAAGTCGTCCATAACCGCGGACACGGCTTTCAGAAAGATTTACCCTGTAGGGGTGCACAAATAGCAACACACACATGATCAACCTCGGAAAAACCAACTCAAAACCCAACGAGGCTTTCACGACAAAGCAATCACAGGATTCATAAAATATTTCAGGGGGCCACCCCACTAAGCTACCCGCAACGAAGTTGGCCTTCTCCGAGACGGACCCAGGGTTTGTGTCAATGGCTGTAAACGACTGGGAACCCGAAAGTGTGACTGGGCTTGTCGATACCGCGAAAACATTCCACGTTCCAAAACAGTACAGGTGCTCCACGCACAATCATAAATAAAGCAGTAAAGCATGGCATAGGTACATGATAGTAATAAAGCCCCAAACTAGTTTGTGGCCCCAAGAAATAAGAAATGAATCAAGCTCTGGCTAAGGGGATTCATGGTCCCATATGCGAATAGTTCGATAGTCAAGGAACAGGTATCAAGTACTCGGGGTCCTACGGGACACAAGTGAGCGTGGAAAAACCAAATAACATCTACTGCCCACCGATGCCTCTGCATTAGTTATATCGATTCCCAGCATTTTAACAGTTGCATTTAAAGTCATGATCGTCTCCACCATTAAGCATCTCCACCATTTATCATGTGTCAACTTGCCGTCAACGGTGAAATGACAACGACGCGAAGCAACACATAAGCAAGCAACTACGACTCGCAAGGCTGACTATCTATCAAACAACAGGCAATAGGATGTGTCCATGGCATTATAGAGGCTGCAAAGAGTATAAATGGTGCACGGATCTAAAGCATCGCAACAGGATAGCAATGGAACAACAGGAGGAAATAAAGACTATAAAAGCAAAATAGGTAGAAAGAGGGAGATGCTCGCCTGGGAAACACTGCTGAAGATTCATTATCCGAAGAACTTGTCGATACTCGCATCCACTCAACGGTCTAATCCACGAAGAAGCAAAACACTAAAATAAACACCGGATGCACTATTTAATACTACGACAGAAGATCGGGCATGATGCATGTATGATGCATGTCATGGCAAAGATGCGGTGCAATTAGGCAATATTAAGTGGAACCGGGGTCCCGATAATTAATTAAAGGGTTCATGTTATTTAGGTACCCCACAATTTAAATGTTGTCCGAACAAGACCAAACATGGCATCGGTTCGCTACACAATTTTAAATGGAGGCAATATAAGACTAGAAAAGCCTGCATATGCACTCCATATTTAATTATGAGGTGAAACGACTTAATGCCCCCAAACCCACATGATGAGATGTATGCAAGCATGAACACTTTAATATGCAACAAGTTTGTATTTCATTTATAAAAATAAGAGCTTAGAAAGGGGTCACACATAGGGTTCGGTGATCTTGTTCCGCAGGGTTGGGGATCGGTTTCGGACTCCGGGATCGGGCTTCAAGGCTTGGTCTTTGGGTCCGGGAAAGCAGCCTCATGTGTCTTCTCGGAAGACCTCATCTCGTCTCCATGCATCGGTCTTGGCATGCGGGCAGAACTTGGTGGCCACGGGATCACAACACCGGAGCGAAGATCTTGACGAATCACGTCGACATCGAAGGTCTTGATGTTCAGTTGTTCACTTGTTCTTGACAGACCATCTAGTGCATTAGCAAGGACATGACACCATCTTGCAGGAGTAAACCAGAGACACCAAACTTGTACACACCGGCCGGGACATGTGTTCTTAGAAGAACATCAACAAGAATTTTGGCGACACTGGACGAGCTCGAGCTTCTCGCGGGATGGGCATGCTGCAGAGGGGAGGGAACGACAGGGAGGAGCATAGGCTACACCGACTAGACCTTGGAGTGGCAGCGACGAATAGCGGCGAGGGCGGCAGGGGCTCCAGCGAGGAGGAGGAGACAGCAGCTAGCGGCTCTGCAGGGCCATGTTGATGGCAGGAAGGATCAGCGGGTGGAGACCATGGATCAGAGGAGGGAGGTGACGCCGAGAGCTCGTTGCGGAGAGCTTGGGTCGTGCGGTTCACTGCGGAGGAGGGCGGCACGGGGGCTTGAGGCGACGGCGACCGACGAGCTTGGCGGCATGGGGTCGAGGCCCAACGAGGAGGGTGTTAGCAGCGAGGTCAACGATAGCCGGCGAGGAACCAGTGGTGCATCATGAGTGGAGACCGCAGGGGCCGCGGTGCTCTGGCGGCTTGCTATGGTGGCGGAAGAGTGTCGCGCGGCGGCGACCGCTTGTGCGCTTGCGGCCGGCGGCCTGCGGATGAGGCGGAGTAGGGTCGAGCATCGGGGGGGCTCGCGAGGGGCGGCCTCTAGGGCTCTGGCGGCGGCGCTTGTTCGGAAGGGGGTCGGGGTCGCGACGGAGGACGGCCAAGGGCTCGGCGTCGAGGTGCCAGTCGAGTTCGGGAGAGGCATCACGGACAGCAGCGGCACTGCGCTGGATCAAGGAAGGGAGCGAGGGGATCGAGAGGACGATGAGGAAGGAACGGGGTGCGGGGCATGCGCGATGGAGTGGTGGGGTGTGGGGTGGTTGGTGGCGAGGTGGGTCGCGTGGTGGGACCCGGTCCGCAGCAGAGATCCCAAGGAGGGGGTTGTCGGCACGGGACGTGTGCGTGCCTCCGTGTAGCGTGTCAAGGCTAGGGCACGCGCGCTGGGGTGGGCGTGTACCGTGGGCTGTGCAGAATGTCAGATCGAGGGGTGGGGGAACGGGGGTGCGTCGGTCGGAGCGAGCCAGGATGGTGGGGCTGAGGGGTCAGGGCTGGCGGTAGGTGGGAGCGATAGGCTGGTTGGGAGCGGGGCTGGCGTGCGTGCGTGCGTGTGTGTGTGTGGTGTTTGGTTAGGTGGGGGGTACGGAAGGTGGTGGGGGTGGGGCTTAGGCGACAGGGACAGCCGGTGTGGGGTCAGGTTGGGTAGGTAGGGATTGGTTTGGGTTAGGATAGGATTTTATTTTTAGGGTTAGTGGAGGTGGCCGGCCGGGCTTTCGGGCCTGGCGGCCGCCTCCTAAAAATAATTTGAATATTTTATTTATTAAAAACAAGGCTTTTACAGTCCATTTTTAGACGAAACAAAATAATCCGGAGGCCCCAGGGTTTTTGCTTTGAAATTAAAGACGAGGTATTCAGAAAACAAAAATAGGCTTTGCGAAAATAGTTTTAGGCAAAACCATTCTCAATGACATGACGATGCTCAAATGCAATGTGGCATGATGACATGAGCATGCGGTCATGATGATGCAATGCACAAAAAACACAGCGATTTTCTAGTAGTGGTTTTAGCGGGGCGCCACACCGCCCCTCTAGAGGAGGACGATGTCAGGACCACACCCTGCAAAGAGGAAGTGTTGAATCTCATCCTGCCTCCCAGCAAGCTGCGAAGAGCAAGCAAGGTCGTGGGAACTATGCATAAGGTTCTGGGCTGTGTATGGCTGCTGAAGAACCTGCAACTCACGGCGGAGGAGTGGGACATCATCATGCCGTATGACATTCTGCACCGGCTCTGGCTTGCGGCGTGTATGTGGGTCAACGGGTTCCACTTCAACCTAACCCTCAGCCTGAATCTTCGACTCATCATCAACTTGTCGGCTCTTCAAGACAGTTGGTACCTGGTTGAGTAGGAGGATGACCACTACAGCATATGCATGCAGGCGTTGTCGAAGAGCACAATGGTGTGTCTCCAGGGTTGCAACCATCTGTACCACCACAAGTGCATCTTCACTTGGTTTGAGACCAACGCCAACTGCCCTATCTGCCGAGACAATGTGCTCGCCCATCTCTACTGACACGAGGTGCATATGCCCCCTTCTGTATGAAACTAGTCCTGTGGTTGATAATCAATTAATGTACTAAACCAATATTTCTGCTAAACGCCAAGTGAACCTGTTCTACATATGTTTGCACTTGTCGAATTAAGCTTAATCCAACTTAGACATGGAAAACAATTAGTCTAGGATTACAATCCAACAGGAAATTGTCATCATGTCTCATACATTTTACAAAGATAAAACCAATAAGAATCATTGTTCATCATATCACTGCATAATATGAAACAACAGTCTAATCATCATCATCATTGCTTTCTGCACCGTCGCGTTCTAGATCCACATATTCTGACTGGGTTGGATCTTCTTCCCCTTGCCATTCATCATACTTGTCCTGAGATTCATCAGGTAGAACCAGTTTATTCCTATCTTTGTCGACTACACTAACCTTGAAAGTGAAATCTACTTGTCCATCATGCGTAGAGCCGCCTCTAGCAATCAAATTTTCATCAACGTCAGCCAGTTCAGTTACCATACAACCACTGGGATCATCTTGGTGGGCAACATCTGTGGTGACTGGCTCGTCATACTCATTCACATCATAGGTGCTCCTTGCCTCAAACTTTTGCACATATTGCCAGTCCTTATTATCTCTGTCATCCAAGAATATTACCTTAGAAGCTTGAGTTACCAAAATATAAGGTTCCTCCTTATACCACTCAGCAGTAGTATTGATCGATATGAAATTCCCATCATTTCTGGGGCCTCTTTTCTTGTTCGGATCTTGGTTATAACAATAACACTTGAATAGAACCACAGATCGACCACCTGTCTTGTCATTATAATTCAACTCAATAACCTCTTTTATGCAACCATAATGATCATAGTCATCTGACTTCTTCATTTTGGCTATCAAGTGCTCTCCACTGGTCATGATGCCACTGTTTTGTGTCTTCAGATGTTTCTCACGCTCATAAGTGTTGTAGTGGATACCATCGTCATTGCAAGTTGAAGTTGTCTGCACCCTCTTTGCCGGACCACATGATAAGGCATAGAGACCATCACTAACATCGCCCGATTCTCTTCACGCAGCTTCATGATCTACGGTTATACAAAATAATCAAGAGGTCATCTCATGTGCACAATTCGTATGCAATTCAAAGTTCAATGGACCATCTTACATGATTCCTAAACCGTTCCTGAAACTCGCCCCCAAATACTGGTGCAGCATAATCTTTTCCTTTGGTTGCTTTAAATAACCTACAAAAACAATACTCAAGTAAGACATCTGAAATATCTTGCTACAAGTTTCATTTCATATATGTGAGGATATGTATGAATAGTGCTCACGCAACAAAGTTTTCAGCCTCATCAGCATTATTCAGCACATACCAAGTAAGTTGGTCATATTTGTGTTGCATTAATGTTCTATGTTCCTTCTTTCCTACTAGGCGAACACCATGGTTAAAAACAGATTTTTCAACTTCTTCAATTCTACCACCTAGACTGGATCTTGTTTTACGATCAAGAATGTATCTTGAGCAAAATGCAAATGCTTTAGCAGCAATGTATGCCTCTACAATGCAAGCCTCTGCTCTAGCCTTGTTCCTAACAATACCCTTGAAAGTGCAAAGTCGATGTTCTATAGGGTACATCCATCCGTACTATACGGGACCTCTATAAAGTGCATCTTCAGTCAGATGAACAGCCAAATGCACCATCACATCAAAGAAGGCTGGTGGATATATCAGCTCAAGCTTGCAATGGATTTCTGCTATGTCCGTCTAAAGACGCGCTACAACTCTTCTGTCCAGAGTTTTTCTACAGATTTCCCTAAAGAACTTTCCAAACTCTGCAAGCTCGTTGTACAAATCCTTGTTCACTAAACCTTTAATGTCAAGAGCTAAAAGCCTTTGTAGTAGGATGTGGCAATCGTGAGTTTTCAACCCTTGGAGCTTGTTCCCCTCTGCATTGATACAATTTGCAATGTTGGAAGCAAATCCAGATGGGAACTTCACACCTCGGAGGAATTCACAAAATAGTACCCTTTTATTCATCGGCAAGCTAAATTCTGCACCTCGAAATTTGTAATTTTTTCACCGCCCTTGTCAACCGTATCTTCAGGATGTAGCTTCAAATTGTTGTTAACGTTGAGTTTTTCATAGTCAAACCTGGCATTATAGCTATCTTTTGTCTTAGATGGAATGTTGAGTAATGTGCCTATAATGCTGTCACATATATTTTTCTCCATGTGCATGACATCAATATTATGTCGAAGTGTCTTAGTAGCCCAATACGGCAAGTCCCATAGAGTGGATCTGTGTTTATAAAATATTCTCGGTTCCTTTTCCTTCCCTTGGGAATCTGCTGCTACTTCTTTCGCTCTCTTCCTTTTGGATGATGCTCCTATTGTCGGTGCATCTTCTGTATTCTTTCTTTTACCTCATCTGGCTGCTGGTTGTTTTCCTGGTTTGACATTTCTGACCTTTTGGAAATGTCCCTGCAACTTAGCTGCAGTGAACTTTTGTGGTGCAGTGCCATATTTAGTCCTCTTTCCATAGAACTACAATTTTTTCAAGTTTTTTCAGAATTTGTGGCCTTGAGGAAGAAGAACCCGGTGGCCAAGGAAACTGGTCTTATTTTGTAGCCTCACTTTGACCTGTTTTGTCTCACAGCGAACACATGCGTTATAACCTGATGTCACTCTGCCTAACATAGTGCCAAGAGCTTGAAAATCATGGGTGCAGAATAGCACAGCAGCATGCATAGGGAACTTGGCATCTTCAGGGTTGCTAGCAAAGATATCAGGAGTCATGACACCCTTCCATAGTTCCTGCAAGTCCCGTATAAGAGGCTGCATGAACATATCAAAATCCTTCCCAGGTGATTTGTGACCTGCGATGAGTAAAGACAGCAAGCAGTTCGACTGATCAGTGCATGCCCAGGGAGGCAGGTTGTAAATTGTAAAAAGTACTAGCCACATGCTGTACGAGTTACTCATGTTACCAAATGGGTTAAATCCATCTATAGCTAGACCAAGTCCCAGGTTCCTTGGATCCGCTGCAAATCTTGGATAAGCCTTGTCAAAGTTCTTCCATTCATCGCCATCAGTTGGATGTCTGAGTAAGTAATCGTCTGGCTTCAGAATTTCTTTGTGCCACCTTGTTTCCTTAGATGTTTGTTCTGACTGAAACAACCTCTTCAATCTATCTATAATTGAAAAATATCTCAGAACCTTATAGGGATCTTTCTTCTTTTTATCACCATTTTTCCATCTTGATTCGTTACATACTGGGCATTCAACGAGGTTTTCATAATCCTCCCAGAACAGTACACAGTTATTTGGACAAAAATGGATCTTCTCATATGATAGTCCAAGTACCTTGATGTACTGTTTCATCTCATAAAAGGATTTTGGCAGTCCTTCCCTAGGGATTGACTCGATGTACACCTTCACTAAATCAAAAGCTTTGTTGGTAATCTTGTTGAATTACTTCTCCTTTAGTAATTTCATTACTAGTTTGAATCTTGAGATACCAGAATCAAGGTCCACTGAACACTTGGCATCTTCTATCAGGTTAGAGAAAAGTGATCTTTTAAGAGAAGGAGCGCATTTTTTTTGCTTGCAGTGGGGTACAGGTCCCTTAACAAACCAGAAAGGTCCTCATCCTCGATCTGATGAGCTTCAGGCAGATCAGCATCAGCTAGAGGATCAAGAACAGGCTGATCATATGGTTCACCATGTTTAGTCCACCTAATATATGTGTGTTGCATCCCATTAACGAAAGTATGGTCTACGACTGTGCTCTGACTCAGCTTTTTATAATTAAGGCATTGTCAGCATGGGCAGAACACATCCGGGTCGTTGTTATGTTGTCTAACAAACTTCATAAAGTCATTAACACCTTCCCAATATGAAGGTGTTGTTTTTTTCCATTCAGTATCCAATATTTGTCCATCTGTTGAGAATAGAGATGGTCAGAAGCTTTCAAGATATTTCACCAAACAGGTTGATTATAGATCAAATTAAGCCAAGATATCTGAGCAACCTGATTGAAAATAGAACTATAAATGCCACGTAAGTTTAGCTTATTTCAGAAATTGAGTGCAGAACTATGTTACATATTTGAGAGAACAGATCGACCGAGCACAAAATGACAACCAATTTGAACAACAGATCAAGTGCAGAACAATGTCAAACGAGCAGATCGAGTATGAAACTACTTCTAGGGAATGATTGAGAGAACTAAGGATATTATAAGTGTACTGTGGGGATCGACCAGCTGACCGTCGGCCTGTGTGCATCTCGAAAAGAACAGCGCCGCTAGCAATGGTGTTAGGCCGCCCGGCTGATAGACGAAGTGTGAATGTTTTAATGCGCGGCTTGTGGTTTTGATCGCCTGCGCGTCTCTAGAAGAATGGAGCAAAGAGACAGTAGCTGGCTGCTGGAGTGAAGGCGCGAGTTGGAAGGCGCGAGTGGGAAAGTTTTGGCGCGCGTGGGGTATGTGTCCTGGTTGTCAACAATTTTCACGCGAAAATATCGGCCAAAAATTTCTCGCTCGTTTTTTTCTTCCTTGTTGAGGTTTGGAATTTTTATTACTGAGCCCATGAAATTAGCCTATCAGGCCCAATCATAGCCCAAAACCTTCAATTCGGCCTTTTTATTGTCTTGTGGCCGCCGACTATAGCGCATTCAGTTTTGGAGTGAGCCCATGAAGAATAGGGCATCCGCCCCTAGTTATCCCAGAATCTTTTTAATTCGGCCTTTATGGTCATCCCCTTTCCCAGCACCCTAGAAAAAGCTCCGCCTACCTATGTTGTTTTGTTGAAACTACTGCATTACTAGTAAGTTTCACGTACCCTGCACGTGAGAACCACATAATAGACATATGACATATCATCACTATATAAAATTATAATAGATAATTCTATAATTTGATCGACATCTATATAGTATGTGTGTATATTTGGTCATTTACTTTGTATCATGCATATTTAGACCTAGCAACGGACCGATGTAAAAACAGCGGACGGGGCTGAAAAAAAAGTTCATCATGCACACGTTTCATTTATAGAGAGGCTGGCACATGGGACCCAGCAGCGCGGCCTTATAAGACGCTGCACAGAGCAACATTGCCAAGTTTGAAATAGGGAGGCGCGAGCGAGAAAAAATTCTAGCGTGGTGAGAGGCTAACATGGAGGACCCAACAACATTACCAAGTTCTACCCGAAAAAACAGTCCAACATACACACACGCCTTTTCTAGGTTAGGGAACTGTTTTTTTAGCGCAGGGTCAGGGAACTGCTGAGCACAGGCCGGTGAAATTTGAGAAAGGATCCCATGGAGAATAGGGAAAAACATTTTAATTCAGCCTTGTCAGGGTCAAGGGACTGCTTAGCACAGCCTAGTGAAATTTAAGAAAGGAGCCCATAGAGTATAGCACATATAGATGGACCATGTAGAATAGTCCAAAATATTTTTAATTCGGCCTTTTGAGCATTGCCCCCCCACCTCTTAAAAAACTCCGCCTCCACCTCTTAAAAAAACTCCGCCATATTTTTAAGAAACTAGTCCATTATATATGTGGCATTCTATAAATTGAAATGCCAGGAGGCTACCCTTTTATTTTTAAAAATATAAACATGGACACACGACATCTTTTTTTAAATATTAAAACATAACTTGAAGGTACTAAGGAATGTTTAATAATATATTTTCTATAAATATCTTTGGTGTAGTGGCGACACACACAGTTTAAATCTATTGAAATTCCAAAACAGCAGACGCGGCCGAAAAAAAGGTCTATCATACACACATTTCATTTAAAGATAGACCAACATGTGGGTCACACCAGCGCGGCCTTATACAGGTGCTGTATCAAGAAACGTTGCCAAGTTCGAAACAGGGAGGCGCGAGCGAGAAAAAGTCCATCATACACATGTTTGTTCTAATGAGAGGCTGACATGGGGGACCCAGCAGACTGAAAAAACGGCTAATGCAGCGAGCAACGTTATCAAGTTCAAAACATAGAGAGCGAGCAGAGAAAAAAGTCAATCATACAACCGATCCTTCTAATAAGAGGCTGTCATATGGGACCCAGCTGCATGATCAAATGGCAGATTCGTCAAGCAATGTTATCTAGTTAAAACAGGGTGGCGCTAGAGTAGAAAAAAAAGTCCATCATACCCATGATTCTTCTAATGTGAGACTGATATAAGGAACCCACTAGTACGGCTGATGCAGCGAGCAATGCTATCAAATTCGGAACACGGAGGCGCGACCAAGGGAAAAAATTCTATCATACACACGTTTCTTCTAATGAGAGGATGATATATGGGGTCCAGGAGTTTGATTAAACGGTAGATACATCGAGCAGCGCTATCAAGTTCGGAACAGGGTAGCATGAGCAAAGAAAAAAATTCCATCATACACATGATTCTTATAATGTGAGGCTGACATGGAGGACCCATCAGCGTGACTAGATGGCAGATAGATCGAGCAACGTTATCGAGTTGAAATCAGGGAGGCAATAACCAAGAGAAAAAATTCCATCATACACACGTTTCTTCTAATGAGAGGATGACATGTGGGTCCCAGGAGGTTGATTAGACGGTAGATGCATCGAGCAAAGCTATCAACTTTGGAACAGGGTAGCACGAGTAAAGAAAAAAATTCTATCATACACACGATCCTTCTAATGATAGGCTGACATGTGGGACCTAGCAGCCTGACTAAACGGCAGACACCTTAAGCAACGTTATCAAGTTCAAATCAGGGAGGCACGGCCAAAAAGTATGGTCCGCTAGAGACACTAACGTCCGGGACCCACATGCCTCAAAAGACTTCACCGAGTCAACATCGCGTGAGGAAACGAAAATCTTGCTTCTGCCACACGCTGGCTGAGCTTCCTCCATGTTTTTACCAGATCCGTCGTAGTAGAGGGTCGCGAAACTAGAAAAAAAGTTCTCCATCGGCCATGGCCGAGCCGAGAATTTTGTCGCAGAAGACGCGCCTTCTACGACGACCGTCGGGCCAAGTCGTTGCGGAAGGAAACTTTTCTTATAGTGTATATATTTCTAGATATTTACTTCACGAGCTGGTGCCGTATTGTTTTGAGTGTCAATCTAAAGTTTAGAATTCCTATTGCAAACTTTCAGAAAAATCCATTTACTCCATAAAGTTTAATAAGTAGTATTAAACCAAGAGTAACAATTCTAGTGTTAGTATCTAAAGTATCATGCTTGCCTCCATGATTCTTGATATTCAAAAATTTATTTTAATATCGAGGTCATCTAGGAGCTAAAAGGATTGTTTTAGAAACCATCATGTGTGGAAGATATTGTGATATCTGAAACAATGTTTATGATTGCAGTATGATAAGAGTATAATTTTGCAAAATACATGTTCTCATATTGTATGAGAATTTGCAAAGGTTGGATACGCTAGACGTCCTAATCTCCCAAAGAGGTTTTGGGAACTAACATTATATTCGCGATTCACCTGTATAAGCTATAGTAGCTTGATCATGAAAGTTGTCATGATAAGGATGGATAAAATATGTAGGTAAAATGTTTACTACATTAAAATGATTACTAAAAGGAATGAAATTTGAAAGAACACCAAACATTTGATGATGGTGATCAACTTCAAAGTGTAAGTCCAAAGGTATTAGTATTTGACTATACACGCTTTGGACTATGTGTCATATTTATGGAACCACTATTGATGTTGATAGATTCTTTTAAGAGGAAAAGGTAATGCTGAAAGAGAATCTGGTAAATATTTGGCAGAAAATAAAATGACTAGAAATGTCCAGCTTAAGTATATAGATGATGTACATGATATAGATGTATTCTTTGCTTGTTAAACAATGTGGTTCTTTGGTATTGGATACCGAATTGGTTGGTGTGAAATGTCATACAAAACAACACAATTCATGAACTACAATGGCCTAAGTAACTAGCAAAGGAATATGTGATGACGTTCATCAAAACAAATAAAGTGTTATTGTGTTTCTCGTTGACATCAACACTTGCCTTCAAGATTCGTTTTAATTATTATAATTTTGTTCTGGTATTATGAGAACAATGGTTGTTCAAATAATTACCGTATTCTATAGAAGATAGATGAACTTTTACAAATCTAGTTGGATAAATCACGTCCATAAACATTGATATTAAAAAGTCGCAAGACGAATGATTGAAAGATCACTTATGAAGTGACATCGCCGTTTAAATTATATTGGAAAGAAAACATGAAGAAACTCCATGTTAATGGATTTTTGGAGTCTTTTTATTTTAATCAAATGATGCTTGTGAAACTTTCTTAGAGATAATTAAAACCTCGTTCATGGGCCAAAGAAGAACGAACGACTAACCTATTAGACATAGTGCATGTTAATTTATATTGTCTATTATGTGTAGTCGTGAGCGATGGATTTAAACTTCATATGCTTTCTCCAAAATTTGAGTAAATACATGTGTATATTTACTTAATAAGGGAGAAGTATGAAACATTTGAAAATATTCAAATAATTTCAGGATGAAGTGGAAAATCATTGTAACAAGAAAATAAATAATTTGTGATTGGATCATAAAGGAAGATATTTGAGTTACAAATTTAGCAAAACACCTAAGATTTGAGGAATCGTTCCACTGACTTGCGTTTCTTGAAACACCATAGGAGTATGGAGTATTCGCAAAATATGACCAAACTGTGTTTGACAAGGTAGGATCAACAATGTTATTTACAAAATTGCCATTATATTTGAAAGATTAAGCTTTAGTGACTATCGCTTTTACACTGAAAAGAGCACCATCATGATCCATTAAAATGACACCATACGGGTTATGGTTTGGGATAAAACCCAAGTTGTCTTTTTCTTAAATTTTGGTATGCTAGGCATAAGTAAAATGTTTACAACCAAAGTTGGATGAGCATGTCTTTGTAGGTTATACCAATACAAACATTGGGTGTTCCTCCATAACACTGAAGACAAAAATGTTTGTCACTTAGAACGTCAAGTTTCTTGGGAAGGAATTTTTCATGAAAAGTTTTTTTTCGAGAGTATGCCAATAGCGCACCATATTTCTATAGAAGGTAGAAATAGATTACAAGTAAGTTAGAGTCCTTGTGAACAAGGGCTCGACTACAACTCCACACCCTTGCTCTAAAGCCTACTCCCTCGCTATGTGATCACCAACACCCACACCTTCCCTGACATGTAACCAACGTTTGAACTCATCTAGAATACTAGGAACCAGCTCCTGCACAGAGCAAAATTGACTGGAATTGTTAAAGGCCCTAGCATTTCTTTTTTTCTAGAGCGCCTATGGAAGGATAGAGATGTCACCTAGACGGGGTGAATAGGCAATTTCAAAACTATTACGGTTTTGGCTTGATAGAATGCGGAATTAAACTAACATTTATTTTACACGCACAAAACCTAAATACACTAGGCTCAACTAAGTGCACCAACAACAAGTTAAGCTAAGGAAGATAGCACAAGATAAATATACCGCAAGTGATAATCAAGATATAAGTACTTCAGGCTCGATGGCTATCACAAGGAAAGTAAGCTCGGGTATAGAGATAACGAAGACACGTGGAGACGAAGATGTATTCTCATGTTCCCTTACAAGAAGGTACGTCATGTTGGAGAGGTGTGAGATTCCACGAAGGATTTCCTAACGCCAAGAAGGCTCACCTTCTTCTCCGAGTATATCCCACGAAGGAATAGGACCTTTCCTTATGGATAGCTTTTCCTCCACTCCGGAGATGGCAAGTTCCACAACCACTACACAAGCTCCACGAAGGAGAAGCCCGTGTCTCTTCACAATATTCCACGAAGAGGACACTGCGGCACCAACCACCAAGCCAACTAGGAGGTCACCCTCCAAGAGCAACAATCTCACGGTATCTCAATCGAACAAATCGTAGTGGAGAGCTCAGCACTTATGCAAGAATGCAAAGCAACAACACCAAGGGTGTTCAAATCCCTCACTCTCAAATCCCACCAAAGCAACAAGTGCTAGGGAGGAATTAGAGAGGAAGAACAATGGTGAAAATCAACAAATTACTTCAAGATCTAGATCCAATGGGTTCCCCTCACTTAGAGGAGGAATTGATTGGTGAGGATTGTAGGTCTATATCTCCTCTTCCAAAGCCCTCAAAAAGATGCAAGAATCATAGGAGGGAATAGGGAGGAAGCAAGCTTAAGAGATTCAACAAAGGAGGTCAATTTCAAGCTCTAAAACACACAAAAACGTTGGGGGGGAGAACCCCCTTATATAGGGGGAAGCAAATATGGCCATTGGGAGAATTTCTGTGAAAACTTGGTTTAAAAGTCGGTTGGACCGGCCTCGGGACCGGGAAACTTGATCCCCAGCCCGATGGACCGGCCTACAGACCGGAATAGCTCTATTTACCAACTCGGAATAGACTCGGTCGTGAAAACCGGAAAATCTGGTTTCAGATCTGGTCTATCAGCGCTGGCGCTGGACCGTCCGGTGTGGGAGTCGGTTGGACTGGATCCACAACTGGGATGAAACAGACTTTACGAAAAACGCAATAACTTTTGCATCCGGACTCCGATTTCGATGATCTTGGACTTGTTTTGATGAGGACAACAAGATATACAAGATGGTGCATAAAAACATCATAGTAAAACAAAGGATGATGGAAAAAAGGAAGAAAAATAGGAAGCCTCACTATAAGAAGAACCGATAAAACCTTCAAACTCGAAAACGCCATAGAAGATCCATACTAATTCTGTTTTTGATGAACTTGGGCTTGTTGAAGAGCTAGCAAAAACCTCAAGAAACTCACATGGAGAAACACCAAGAAGCAAAAAAATAGGAAGATGCAAAGTATGCAAAGGATTGAGCTCCCTACGATGATGTGATCATTTTACCCAACCGAGTTCCCCTCTTGATAGTGCGGCTATCTATCCTATAACCTGATCTCCCAACAACCACCTTGA
Organism: Avena insularis; assembly: GCA_023614405.1. Classification (NCBI taxonomy): domain Eukaryota; kingdom Viridiplantae; phylum Streptophyta; class Magnoliopsida; order Poales; family Poaceae; genus Avena; species Avena insularis. The sequence goes on along the minus strand of CM042684.1, from coordinate 102,375,142 downwards.
GACTGGTAAAAGGAGAACCTAGCAAGGCCATACCTTTGCCTTGCGCATCCAGCTTGATCTTGGACAATGCTTCAAGGTCCATCCAAGCCGGAATGCATCACTTGATCATTGTTGCTTCGTGAAGACTCATAATTTGCTCCCCATACCCACTATGGGATTGCTTCATTAAAACACGTCTTCACATGTACATTATCACCAATATGGATGGCAAGCTTCAAGCAAATGATCTTCTCGAGATGCTTATCTTGAACTTTCCCTTCTCAACCTTGATGACGATCACCACTTGATGTCATCCTCTCATGGGCTATATGAGATCTTCACTTATGAAGCATGTCCATGGAACGATACCTATCCCATATAGAAAACACAAAGGCACATATATAATGGGTTAGTTCATGATGCATAAATGACAAGGATTACCATACCACAAGATCCATGTGGTACATTCTTTATGCTTCAGTGTCGACCAACTTGAAATCACTCTTCACTCTTTGTATTGGTCAACCAAGTATCGTCTCATGCTCCATCTCAATATCTTGAGGTACATAAGGAACTCTTCATTTGATTACATGATCTAAATCTTAGTCAAACATATCTCAACTAATGAGGCTATCATGACACTAACTTAGAGACATATCTTGAATTCTTCTCACACTCTGAAGATCTTGATCATATCATATTCTTCTTCAACTCGATGATCTTGATGCCAATACTCAAGGTATATCTTTATCTTCATGGCATCTATATTTGAATCCAACACATGAACTACAAGCATGACCTATGAAATATTCCTTCATATAAAACTCAATGAAAATATTAGTCCATACCATAGGGATTCTCATTAATCACCAAAACCACACATAGGGGCAATTACCCTTTCAGCCTAGCACGCAGCCGTCACTAGTGTGTCAAAATGCCTCCGCTCCTTGCCCTTGAATTTCCTCCTTTCGTTCAACCACCAGCTATCCAAGTTATCGTTTGGTTCTAGGACAACACCCATCAGACCTTCCCATGTGATGCAACCATACCATGTCTCTCTTGCATAGACATAGAATATATATAAGCACATGCTCAATGGTGTCTTCTTTCTGCAAGCAAGTATAGCAGCTGGAGGCTAGGTCTTGTAGCCCATGGCGAGCTCTACAATCAGTCATCCAGACTCTATGTTGGAGGGCTAACCACATCAATTTTTTGCATTTTAGTGGTGCCCACGATCTCCAAGTGCACTCTTCAGTCCCGATTCTGATGGCGCCTTGACAAACCATGTCATATGCTGATTTGTCCTTGTAGACTCCTGATCTAGACCAAGGACATGTAAACAAATCTAGGATCGCCATATATCGCTACACACCAGGGATTTGGAGCCACAGATGTACAACATGTTGCGCATCCTCTGGGTCTGGTAATTCAGCAATGTCTTTGATCCACTTGTTGTTTAGTAAACCATCCGCAACCGTTCGACTATTATTCGTTCTAAGTACTGACTGTTGCATGAACCTTGGGCACAATTTCCTCAGTTGAACTCCCATTTATCCATTGGTCACGCCAGAATTTGATGTGCTACCCATTCCCCCACACAGATCTTTACCAGGCTTTGGAACACTTCATACGCATCTATGTCTCCTGGAGTTGGCAGACCTTGCCATAGCCTCGACATGTATGTTCTCTGCAGCCACTCCCACCGTATTTGCAAAGCAATTCTCTCTAGCCACAAGTTTTTGATTCCCAGACCTCCAAAGCTGGTTGGGGTGCAGATATTTTCCCAAGCAACTAGACATTGTCCTCCATTTACCGATCCTTTTCCTGCCCAGAAGAAGGATCTCATCCATTTTTCGATTTCCTCCAAGAGCCACACCGGTACTTCGGCCACTAACAACTGGTGAATTGGCTTCGCCACATAAAAATACGGTGCGCTATTGGCTTCATCAAAAGTTAAGTGGGAGGACAATAGAACTCTGATAAGGTCGTTGAACCTTAGCTATATGTGCTAAGTAGCACAGTGCCAGAAAGCGTCCCGGAGGCAGCCATAATTCTCATGGCTCCCGTGCCTCAAAGGTTGTGGTCACGGAGATCTAAGTTCCTATTAAACCGCGTAGGTCGAGTAAGAATCAAATATTGAGATTTGATAAACAAGTCGTTATTGTATTGATAATCATGAACCGACTGCATGCAAAGAAGCGATGATGGGTCCTAATTCCGTCAAATGGCTTGAAGCCATAAAATACATAATAGTTACTGAACTTGGAAGATCCTCAGGAAAGCATGAAGCCTATTGGTTGTATTTGGATCTACAAAGAAATAGACATGGATATTTCACATCTATGAAATAGTCGACATGTTGGTAAAGAGTTTACGACACTGTTCAAGGAGTTTAATACGACAAGATTCGATCTTTTGTAGTGATATTTAGTCTGGACGGGTTAGTGTAGCAACCACTACAAATATGTCAATTGTTGTATATGCTAGTTTAACAAACAAAAAACATTCTTCTAATAGAATGGTTACCTAAGACGTGTATGTGACACGGTCTGAAGGGTTTTGTTAAATCAAAGGATGCTAAAAAGGCATGCAAACTTCAATGGTTGAAGTAAGCATTGCGGAGTTGAAATCTTCACCATGATAAAATTGTTAAAAGGTTTAATTTCATAGAAGATGATGAAGATGCTTGCATTTGCAAGAAATTAAGTGGGAGAGCTGAGACATATTTCTAATACATTATGTATAAGACATATTGTTGATTGGAAAATATGTATCTTTTATTGACACAAGTTAAGGATTTCATTAAAATTAGATTTAAATGAAAGATTGGGCAAAACCAGAATATTTTACATCAAAGTCTATTTTGATAGATTGAGACGTTAATATGGTTATGCTAAATGTACATAGATGACATATTGAATGAGTTTAATATGGAAACGGCAAGAAAGGTTCTTGCCACATGGAGAAGGTTGAATCAAGATTCAAGTATATTGATACTTGGTGAGTGAATCAAGATTCAAGTGTTTTGACACTTGGTGAGTAAAATCACATGAATATCTTGATAAACGAGATTCAAGTGTTTTGACACTTAGTGAGTAAAATCACATAAATATCTTGATAAACGAGATTCAAGTGTTTTGACACTTGGTGAGTAAAATCACATGAATATCTTAATCAATCATATCGTGATATGGACATATATAGATATGTCATATGCTCTATATGTTATGAGCATATACCAGGATGACTCATAAGATGATCATTGGACGATAGTAAGGATATTCTTATGATCTTTGAAAGAACTAAGAATATATTATGTATGTAGAAGTGACAAATAGTTCATTGTAAAGTGTTACATTGATGCTAGAAAGATAGTTCATTGTAAAATGTTACATTGGAACAATACAAATAATTCATTATAAGTGTTACATTGGAACTAAACAAATAATTCATTGTAAGTATTACATTGATACTAGTTTTGACACCAGATACAAACTAAGTTTATCTCAATTTAGGCTATAGGTTAAGGCAGCACAATATAATTGAAGGAAGTTCCATGATGGATTTGGATAAGTTCCAAAAGGTTAAGGACATTGTGATGGATACTACAACGAAAGGCTAAGTATAATAATGATATGGTAGCAGCAAAGGAACTAGGTATGGTTCAATGGATTAGTACTTTGAAGATATATTGTATGACAATTATATCAACATGTTTTGAACCCCAAGAAACTAAGGTCTCACAAAATTTATACAAAGCCATCTCATTAGAGAATGAGTGATGCGTAGAGATGGAAATACATGCAAATAAACACAGACCTAAAAGTGTCAGATCTAGGGATTATGTTTACCACTAGAAAACATGTATATACAACACCAAAGTGTCATAGGTGTTGAATGTGCAAGTTTTTCAAACTAAATTATTAACTCTAGTGCAAGTGAGAGACTGAAAGGAATATGCCCGAGAGGCAATAATAAAGTGGTTATTATCTTATTCCATGTTTATGATAAATGTTTATTTCTCATGCTATAATTATGTTAACTGGAAACGTTAATACATTTGTCATTTATAAACAGAAGAAAATGTTCCTAGTAATGCCTCTCTTAATACTAGCTTGTTGATTAATAGATGAACAAAGGTTTCCGGATCATGAACATTGGATTTTGTTAATAACAGGGTCATATCATTGGAGAATGATATGATGAACAGTCACCTGAAGTAGATGTAGCAATATGATCATGTCCTCAAGTTTATATTTCTATCACATTCATAGTAACTCAATGTCCTAAGACCATGAGATCACGTCAATCACTTTCACTGGAAAGGTACTTTGATTACATCAAACGTCACTTTGTAATTGGGTGATTATAAAGGTGTCATCGGGTAGTTGGAAAGTGTTAGTTGAGTCTCATGGATCAAGAGTGGGATTTTTTCATCCATATGACGGAGAGATATCTCGCGGCCCTCTCGGTGATATCACATTGACATAGCTTGCAAGCAAGTGATTTGATCACTAGAATGTTATATCACAGGAACAAGAAAAGGATTAATTTTTGGGAACTATATTAAACAAGGTATGGATGATACCGAGTGATCGAATCTCGGACAAGTAAAATATCACAAGACAAAAAGGAATTTGATTACAATGAAAAAGGTTCAGACGATCAATGGATTTTTGTGGAACTAGTGGGAATCATTATGGATCTCCAGATGTCGCTAATGATTATTGATCAGAGAAAGTCTCGATCATGTCTACATAGTTCTCGAACCCGTACAGATACACACTTAAGGTTAGTCGATGCAATTGAGTGGATAGGGAACGCAGGAGAAGATAATGGACATTGCGATAATTTTTGTGTCGAATCTGCCGAAATAGTTTCAGGGTATCAAAACAAAGCAATGGAATAAAATGTTAATATGTTCATTAAATGAAGTACTTATTAAATGAAGTGTTCGTTAAATTGAGTTGCATTAAACCAAGAGAATTAAAGTTCTTTAATTGAATGACCTTTGATTTTTGAGTGGAAATCAAATGGAAGATGAGTGGAGTTGTATTGATATGGCTGGAGTGTCCACCCACATAATTAGGGGAGAGGTGGGGGCAACACCATGGTTGTGCGTCATGCCCTCTTGGGCTGCCCCTCACCTATAAAAGGCCCCCTCCTCCCCTATCATCTCACACCATTCACCATTCCTCTCATATGCCCTTTAGTTGGCATCTTCCACCACCATCACCACCATATCGTAGTGTTGGCGGAGTTCCCGGGGATCCACTACTTCTGCTGCCTGGATAGAGCGAGGTTCGGGAGTCGTCGGCACACCATACGTGTGACTGATTACGGAGGCGCTGCCTCTTGTGGCGACGATCGTCTGTGCGTCCATGAGGACGATCATGTACACTCTACATCATCCATGTTTGTTTGCAGGAACATTATCCCGTGTTACGGTCTTCGAGGGTGAGTCCATCTAAAATTGTTACATGTATCTCCTAGATATGATCTTGGTGGTTGCGACCGTAGGAACTTTTGTTTTGTATGCAACGAACCCCATCACTACCTACCCATAGGCCAACCTCCCCATACACCCAGGATGCTCGAGCATTTCGTCGAACAGGTGCAAGGCAAGCATGGGCGGGAAAGCGAGTCGACCACAATGACATGGTGGTCATGGGTGGAGCGGATGATGTCATGGAGGAGCTCGGTGTGGTGGCTGACGGTGTCACTTCCCAGGATTATGCAGTGGACAAGGCTCTGGTACTCCCACGCTGAGCTCCATGAGGTAGAGCATTGACGGACCTCGCACGGAGTAGAACTCGCTCCTACCATTCCATCGCCTGCAATTCCCATGCCACCTTGTTGCTGATGTCCTCCATCGCGCTCTGTTTTGCAGCTCAAGGTCGCCACCCATCGTATCCCACGTCAAGGATCAGCATGCTCGCGCCACCACCCCATTAGTAGGAGCACGGCAATGCTGAAGAAGAGCATGTGCAGTGCGAGCATGCAATCCACCTCGAGCTCCTTATGACATGGGTATGACCCATCGGGTTTCCATTGTTAGTGTACCTAGTATGGATCTAAGACAAGGACCATGGGCCCATACAGAGTTGAAGGTTCTGGAAGCACCCAAAGCCTAGGAACCAGATGTGATGATCAAGGCAAATCCCAAGATGTAATCGACATAGTCCTAGAGTTATCTATAACTGACCCGAACTAGACTCCGAGACCCGGTGTCTCATATAAAGGCTATGAGGGGCCAACAAGGAGGTACCGAAAATCTAGTCACAACAACCCGTTATAAGCTAGATCGCATATATCATGCGACTTTGTACTCTTCATCCATAAAGATCAGACAAGCAGGAAGTAGGGTTTCCTCTACGAGGGCCTAAACCTGGGTAAATCTCGCCTCCCGTGTTTGTCTAATAAGCCGACAAAATCACCAGCACAACTCTTTTCCCTGAAACCCAAGTCCATAATAATGAACATTGTCGAGCTTACCCCTCCTAACCTTCCTCTAGTAGACATTGTACCCGTCGTGGCTGGTGGTGCCCCAAATTTTCCATGCCTTCTGCTTTGGTCATAAATGGAGCATGGACCTTGGAGCGAGCCTACCCCATGCCAAGACACGGGTTCTACCATCGAGCCAGCCACCCTTAGAGCAGCACGCCTGTGACCCAGCCATGGAGTGCTCGGTCAAAGATGACAAGGCAGAGGATGTATGTGGGAGGAGTCAAGGATGATCTTGGACGGATTCGGAAGCATGAACGAGGCATGGTGACCACGCCCAGCTCCATCACAGACGTGCAGGCGCTGAAGTTGAGCATGGAGGTAGTGTTCTACATGTCATCGAGGGGCGGCGGAGGTGGTGTTCTACATGTTGCTGCCGTAAGCTATTGTTGCCGAGGGCGATGGGCCTGGCCGCGGCCGGTAGCGAAGGAGATGCTGAGCTGGAGAGTAGTGCGGTCGGCTTGGAGGAAGAGAGAGGTCAGAAATGGAACTGGCAGGTAGCATGCATGCAGGGGAGAGGTAGGTGGGGGCGATAAATAGGAGAGAGGCATGCACAAGAGAGAGAAAAAAGAGAAATAGAAATCGTTAGGGTCGCTATAGATGGACCAGGCATGCATGATGATGATATGGATTTGGTTCCTGGCGCCCCCGATAGAGCCCCTGTTGGTAGGGCCTACTTGGAAGTGTTAGACAACTTTCTCGGGTTGAAAACTATCGGCATCCCTTAGGAGCCCCCGGTGTGGGGATTGTTTTGTCTGAGAGGCCCCAAATCTTTGGGGAGCGCTTTGGGAGCCCCCGGTAGTGATTCCCTAAGAGGAACAAAACTAATAGGCACACATGTTGATAAAATTCAAGCCAAGAACTGGTTAACAAGGATCTCCCATCATGCTATGGTTAAGAAGTTAAAGATCAAAATAAGAGAAAAAATAAATTCAAAAAATTGAAACCACTGAGCAAAAAGTAAACAAGGTGGAGGCCTAGTTGGATTAGTCAACTATAGTGACCTGTAAATTTGAGAGACTCGAAAATGGGTAGAACATAGTTGTGTGCATTACATCCATGTATATAAAATCCGAAAGAACTAAAAACTTTTTGATAGAACTTATCAAAGTGATTAAAGTTCCACTTGAGATGGTGATTTAAGACTAGTTCATTATGTTAAGTGTTAAAAATTTGAAATAACCTTTGGTAAACTTCTATGTTAGGAAAGGTAGATGTAAGATTCATAAATAATAATGAATCAACACACAATACACTTGAGTAAACAAATAAAAACTTGATGCTTAACTTATCTTCTCTAACCATCAATTAACACATGTGTTGAATAGTTTTTAACACATGATTATTCCACCCAAACAAGATCAAATATATCCTTATCTTATATTACTTTATATTATCTTATCTTCATCTTATCTATGATCACTTGTGATTGACAAGAGTCTAGTAACAAGTAAATCCTCTAAGTATATTGACCAAATCTTGATCTTAAAAAAATCATTTATTCTTAATCAGATCATAAATTAATAATTAAATATAATAAAACTAAAATCATTTCCATTCCCTGAAATAGATCCAACTATTCGAATAAAATCAACTATGAGTATTCTACAACTCAAAATATCATGCCTTGATGAGATCAAATCATCTAAATTGCTAATTAAGTTTTTGCTTAATTAAGAGTGAGGCCTACAATGATCAATTGCATTTGCAAATTAAGTTTACACATAATATGCAAGTCAGCCCATATGTCCAATTTAGCCCAAAGCTCACCTAGTGATAGGTGCCCCTTGTCATGATCTAAAAATAAATCTTTCATAATATCAAATAGGGAACTTGGTTCCAAGTTGCTTCAAGCCTAAGTTACCTTAGCAACATTTGCCACCATGGTAGCTCATGAGAGATTAACACCAAGTAGTTTAGTCATCCATGCAAGTGAGGAGTCGTCACATAGGTGTCACCTTGCCATGCATCCCAGGACACTATAAATAGCCATGCATCCAAGACCCCAAGGATCACAACTCAACATCATAGCTTAGACCAAAAACCCACTATAGAGAGTGATCTAGAGGGAGCAAGGAAGCAAGAACTTGAAGAACAACTCAAGAACGGGAAGAACAAGGAAGAGAAGCATCTAAGATCTTCATAAATAAAACTTAGGAAACTTCAAAGGTTTACAGCTAAACAATTAGAATAAGTAAAAGAGTAGAAATAACCAATAAATTAGAGATCCTCTTGATCTTTAAAAGGGTTTAGGCATGGAACCTATAATCTCATAGTACCGGTAGGTCATGTCTAAGAATGTGTCATATTGATGGGAAGGAAATGCACCACATCACTCACACAAGCACACCATAAACACTTGAAGCAAGTTTATGGGTAATCTTAAGATTACGGTTTCAACTTTAGTGATATGATCAATACCTCACACTTTTGTGAAACAATTTTGTTCTTCTAACACTAAACCCTAGTGTTATGTGGATAAAAAATGATCACAGGTAACTAGGGGAGTAAAACCCTAAATATTTTCCTAGGGATATTATTAGTAGAGGAGATAAATAATTGTCTTGGCTAAAAACACAAAGATGATCTTATGATTTTTATCACAGGAACAATTAACCAAAATCATCTTTGTCTATCAATAGATAATCTACTGAAATCAAATACCAAAATTATTTATAAGTGTCTCGACTCAACTTTGAGTTGCTTAAGATCTTATGAAGTACTTCCAACCACACATAGGAATCCATTTAAGATTTCTCTCAAATCAAAAACCCTAGTGGTTATTCACATCATTATATAAAGAAATGAATGTAGAAATCCTTTATAAAATTTCAAAAATAATAAAAGGCAATATAAAGGGACAATGAAATCTTTAAGTGTGAAAAATAATCATTTTGAACAAGGACTTCATTGAAGGTTTTAAATATTTTTCCTCTCATAAAAAATATTTCCTTTGAAAGAATTCAACATCAACTTATTTCCATATAAGGAAAATGGTACAAAGATCTTAGAATCCTATTTGTACCCAATCCCATGTACCATGGGAATAGTTTTGATAGCTCAAAATATTTATATTGGTAAATTCCATTTGAAATGGTAAAGTAATATTTGAATATCACATATTGTTATGTGTGGAAGAATTAAATGAACACCATTTTATTGCAAGCACATATGATACAAAACTTTTACCTAAAACAAAATATTCTAGTCCATGAGAATACTTTGAATTCTCGGAATATTTCTTGTGAACAAATCCTTTTGAAATGGTAAATAGAAATATTTGAAAATCACATAGTATTATGTGAGAAAGAAATGCCTCAAATCATTTTTTCTAAAATACTTTCGAGAGATGATAAAATGCCTTTCAATGATATCCAAATGACTCAAAAATTTGAATTATTAGAAATGTTCTCAAACCAACATTTGAGTTATTCCAAATGTTCTCAAACTAGAACACGAAACCTTAAACAAAAAGTACAAATGAAAATACAAAATATAAATAAAAACTGAAAATATAAAAAAGAGGGAAAATACTTGGATGAGCTAACTGGGTTGAAACCCACTTACCAACCCAAGCAACCATCCCATCTAGTGATCGGTGGAGAAATCCCACGGTCGCACATAACTCCACCGCCACCAGTTTTTTTTTGTAAAAACAACATAACCGCCTATCTACGTCATTGCATTCCTTCCCGACAGCGGCGGGGTCATGTCCATGCCATCACCACGTAGGATCCACACTACCACCGTGTCCTTCTCATGCATCCAGACACTATAAATAGCCCTCGACCACCACCACAAACCTCACAACTCTCATTCTCCCACTCTCGGGCTCTCGCACTTGAGCTCTAGAGACACCCTAATTAGGGAACGCCAGAGCTACTGCGAGGGAGCTCCCGTTGCACCGCAGTGAAGCGTTGTCGCTCCGGGAAGTCGTCAATCGAAGTTTTACCGTCGCTTGCTTGCTGGAAGGGGTTGAGGCTAGCGAGTCAGAACTTCTTCCCTGGAGCTTCTCATCGGAATATGCGACTTCGTCTTCAACTCCGACCACCTCAGGCAAAGATAGCTTGGATATCAACCTCCTTGTGAATTAGCGCAACCTTAGAGCCCTTTAGATCATAAATTAGATGTCGGTAGTTTAGTTGCGTACATCATCGGTGTAGCATCGCTGCAGGTGGAGTTTACCATCGTAGTTGTTGATGACCAGTTGGTCATGCAAGTAGGTAGAGAGACTCGCCGTAGTATGGTGAGTCTAACGCACTCACTCGCGCATCCTAGAATAGATCGTGGACTCGATTTCGACACTTGCCGGAATCGCACCACCACAGCACATCGCCATGATGATGTTGCCGGTGTCCCCTTTGTTCGTGCCCTAACTAATTAACATCGTCTTGATCATTCGCGGCGATTGGTACCAGCCTTGCTTGCTAGAAGGCCATAAATCAATGACATCATCGTCGATCTTCGTTAGTCAATACCGTCTCCCGCAAGGGTGGGACCCATCGTCTAGTTGACTAGTCCTTGCCCGTGTGGCAAGTGACATGGATCTGCCCCCACGAGTCAGTGACTCGGGCTAGGACGTATATCGGTGAGAAAAGGATCTGTTGACCATTATGCAGACGTGGCAGTTGACTAATCCTAGACCCACTCGTCAGTGAAACATCTGTCCACCAGTACAAACACATTATCCACTCAGAAAATTGAAAATTATTTAAGCTTAAAAATATCAGAACTAATTCATCATAAGTGAGAAAAATACAAATAATATATGAAAATGTTAAGGAAAATAAACTCTATGCATTTACACCATAATATAAAACACTTATAAGGACTATAAATCCAAGAATTCATAAAACGTTTACATATATCTTATTGAACTCAAACTTAAAAGGAAATTCAAAATAACCAACATAAATTTTAAATGGGAATAAAATATAACTTTATATTCCTAAATGAAAAGAAAATCACCAAATCATTTCTTGACTTATACAAAATCCAATAAAAATACCATTATGCTTTAAGTAACAAAATTAAAGATTAATCAAAAACAACATTATTATTAAAATGATATAAAATTAGGGAAATTGCTTGGGAATATTACATGGTTGGAATGACATTAATAATAAATTTCCATTCTAAAATACTTGTTTGATATACCAAAAATAATTAGCATTGCCATGCTCTCCATAAATAAAAAACAAATACCTTAAAGGAAAATTATGAAAAATGAATATCTTGGAAATGTGATCTTGTTTAATAATAAGCATAAAAGTTAATTCTTCTAAACCTCTAGTAGTAGATTCAAAGAGAAATCAAAAGTTAAATGAAATTTTGTAACCATTCTCACATATAATAAAATGAAATAATTATTCTCTCTAAAATTGTTTTGTCAAACTATAAAATTAAAAGGAACCAAGATGTTTTACTTTGAACCAATAATTATTATAAGTAAAAGTAAAATGATCTCATAAGAGAATTTTATTCAAAAGTTATTTTTTTTTGCTAAAAGAATGAAATTTAAAATCAACTATTTCCCTAAAACATTTAACCACTTGAAAAATGTATAAGTAAGAAATATCCACAACTAGAAGTAAGCATACCATGACTTATAATAATAATTGTGGTTTTGTGATTTGAATAAGAATATTGAAGTATTTAGGATTTTTTAATGGGTGAAGTAAACTTAAACCTAAATCAAATTTGTAAAAAAATAACCAAACCAACACTAAGACAAATACGTAATTGAAGTCGACGGGAAACTAGTACCGAGGGCTTTCATCTCGTATATTATGCATCCCAATATATTGACATCTTTAAACATTAGTTCTTACTAGACTGATGATATTATTCTTCCATTTGGGGCTTATGAAAGTAGAAGACGATGATTGCATGACCTGCAAGGCAAATTCACTCTTACATAATTATTGTGAGACCAAACTTGCATACATTTGAAAGTTCAATCTTACATGTCATTTATTTTACAAAAAAACCCTTTTTAAAACTTTATTACTTGTATTCAAGTAAGATACCATTTTATGAATGAAATTAAATGATTATTGGTGGACAATAGAATCGTGGTTAAGAGACATGATTGGGAAGCCATGTGGAGGAGATTCCATTGTACCGGGAAAGTTAGGACTTAACAACAAATGTGATCAGTGATACAAAGCGCCGTATAAACCATGCTAACCACATATCCTAGAATGGGATGGGCAAATCAGTTAGATCTTCTTCCTTTCATTGTCCTTGTATCTAAGTCGAGTCGTGATCCATAGTAGTGATTAGCGGATGGGAGTCTATAACGTCCTTTGTGGCCGTGGGTTCGATCCCCATGGTGGGCGCCAACTATCGTCGGATTAAAGACAAGTACGCAATGAGGGGGTACTCGAGGCGTGAAAAAAGGTGGGATGTGAGACATGCGGTTCTTTCGGACGATAAGCACACAAGCTTACCCAGGTTTAGATCTGAATATGGTGGACGGATCCTACTCCTGCTAGCAATCCAGTATACCGGTAGAGTCGTAAGTATAACGGATTACAAGAGAGCTTCCGCCTATGCAAGTTATGGTTGTAGTGTGTGCCCTAAAGGATGGCTTATATAGTCATCTGGTCCTACGGTTATAGGAGAGTCCTATCTCGATACGATAGAGAGTCGTACAGAGTACATCTTGGACTACAAGTATTCCTATAGGCCTACGTCGGTAAGTCTACTAGGCCTTCTCATAGCCGGATGGGCTTCCATCTTTTATCTCTGACTGGGCTACCCATGAAGCATAACTCTAACCTGAAGTGGGCCATCCTGGTCAGCGAGTCACAGTGGGTATATTCGGAAAGTATATCTCCAACATCCCTATCTTGTGATGCAGGATAACAACTTAGCATATTTGAAAGGATGATAACTATGCAACATAGGTTTCTGAACTGAAACTCGTTATAGAGGGTGGGCAACAGAATCATGGAGAAGGGTAGACATTGGCTAGTCTTTAGACTAGGCCTTAAACACGGAATTCTGGATGGGAATTTGTCTGCATACATAATCTGGTTGTGTAACAAGTCTAAAAACATTTGTGGATAAATTAGCACATCTTCCTAGAGTGTATAAAACGTGATATGTTACTCCTTGTTATGGAAAACAACTTCGAAAGCAACGTGAAAAGGGACTCCATGAAGTCATGTACAACTCGTGAAGACTGGCATAAATAGAATTTTTCAACTAAAACTTACCTTTTCTAAAAAACGTTTTCAAAAACTGCACAAGGCTTGGATATATAATCCATGGCTATTCATTAAACATATACATATTTAGAACTTGCTGAGTATGTTATAATCAATCTATAGTCTTATCTGTTGCTAGACTACGGTAAGTACTTAATAACATCCCAAACTAAGAAGATGACAAATGAGGACCACTACGAGGAACCAAGGAGCAAAGTAATCAATGATGTCATATACTTCAAACAGAGATGATGGGGATCAAGTTAAACATAGGTAGAAACTAATTCTCAAAGATAGAAGTCATACTATTAGAGAATGTTATCAGAGCATATAGCCAGCCTTTAGTTATCGAAATAGACCTAGAGATAGATATAGTGCTAGACTAGTCTACAAGTTGCTTCTTTTGGATCTTGGTTCGAACAGGAACTTACCCGACGAGCTTACTGCGTCATGGAACTTTGAAAATTTTGGTGCGCTTCTTTTTTCTGACATGACTTTGGGTGTGCTTATTCATGACTTTGGGTGTGCTTCTTCATTCCATTACGTGCTAGCTATCGGAACGGAATAAAACGTTCATTTCCTCGTGCGTGTTTACTCGACGTAAAACCAACACATACACGCATGCATAACAAATAGATATCTAGGCGATGTCATCGCCATGCAAACATATTCCAAATTATTAAAAAAACAATACTAAAAAGCATTAAAAAATAATCTTTTTCATCGTCACGACATATGAACACGTTTTAGAAAACAACTTTATAATGAAAAGGCAAGTTTATAGCATAAACATGTTTTCTGTCACAAAGATTTCTTTTCGTGATACAAATTTGCTTTTTGAAAGGTACGAATGAGTCTCCCCAAAGGTTCCTTTAATCGCCATTATGACACCTGCTCCCGCTGAGAGTAACCTGCCGATGCCAGGCTCCTCTCCCGCCACTATGAGCCTCTCTATTCTCTCCCTGTGGTCATGGTGATATACAGGAGAAAGGAGATAGGCTCTGTCACCTCCTACCGCCGGCGGTATGATTGCCGCCACTAGGTTTCCAGTGAGGTGGAGAAGGGGATCGGAAGGAAGGAGAGAGACTTGGGGAGGAAGAAGGTGAGGCCGTCAGAGTTCATTCATTTTCATCATAATCCCCACGTTACATCCGGCGACCGTTATATCGACAGCCCCAGTTCCTGGCCTCAGCCCAACCGGACAGCACACACACAACCCACGACCCACTATACCCCACAGGCACACACAGTTACACCGTTACAGGTAATTCAGTAGTACCATATGTTACACCACCTCCCCCTGAAGAACTAGCTTGCCCCCAAGCTAGTGCATGAGGAAAACGAGCTCGCAACACATCATAATCTTCCCAGGTGGCAACACTGGCTGGCTGAGAAGTCCACTTGACTTTAATCTGTACGTACGTTGCATTACCTTTCTTGCAGAGACGGCGCTCTAGGATCTCCTCAGGCTCCACATCCTGTATATCCAATTGAACCTATCCGGGCAAGTCAGATGATGATGCCGTGGAATATGGTGTAAATGGTTTCAACTGAGATACATGAAACACCGGGTGAATTTCACTTGAAGCATGCAACTCCAGCTTGTAAGCTACAGGTCCAATCTTAGAGAAGATTTTGTATGGCCCATAGAACTTGTAGGCCAATTTGGGACACTGCCTTCTGACCACTGATTGCTGAACATATGGCTGAAGCTTAAGGAGCACAGAATCCCCAACCTGAAACTTTCTAGGAGTTTTGTTTTTTCTACATAATGTTTTATCCAGAGTTGAGCTTTTTCTAGCTGGTACTTGAGCATTTCAGAAGCGGAATGTCTCTCAGTCAAGAAATCCTTCATCTCACTGTTTGTGGTTGTTTGTAAATCTGGGAGCATGCCATAGTGTGGCTCCTCCTTGTACAATGCCTTGAAAGGGGAACAACCAATTGCAGAATGATGTGAGGTGTTGTACCAGAATTCTGCCAAAAGAAGCCAATTGTACCACTTCTTAGGTTGCTCATTTGTTGCACATCTCAAGTACATTTTGAAGGAGTTATGCCCTAGAGGCAAATAATAAAGTGTATTATTTGATATATCTCCTATATGTTCATAATACGTTTCATACCGTGTTATAACTGTGTTAATACGAAACATTAATACACATGTGGTATGTAAACAAACCGTGTCTCTAGTTATCTCTAGTGAACTAGTTCATTCGTCATGAGGATGATCTGAGTTTCAAGATCATGTGCATTTATGCCAATTGACAATGAGATCATGTCATTAGATGAATGACATGATAGACAAACATCCGACAGTTATATCTTAATGAGATCTAGTTACAAAGTTCACCATTGATGATAAACACAGAGAACCTTGCAACCTGATCCTTTGACTATGAGGTAATGCAAATCACCGTTCTGGAGGAAGCTTAGATGGTTATCAAGTATCATATCGTAAAAGGGTGATAAAAAAGGTGCCACTCAGGTTTTCCAAAGGGACGCATAGAGGAGTATATATCAAGACCAGGATTTGTCTAATCCATGTAATGGATAGATACATATGGTCATCTCAGTGACGTTGCATTTATGAAGCTTGCAAGCATGTGACTTGGTCACGGAATGCAACGACATGAGAACGAGTAAAAAAGTTCATCGGTAACAAGACCGAACTAAGGTATAGGGGTACCGAAGATCAAGTCTTGGATGAATTAGTATCAAATGACAAAGGGAACAAGAAACTACTATCTCACAGTTTGAGTGATTATATTCGTGAAACGCACGGGGGTCACATGGCCATCTAGGTCCCTATGTTGATCATTGATGTGAGAGTAGCCTCGATCATGTCCGGAGTGTTTCCAAACCGAAGGATGTCACGCTTAAGGGTGGGGACGCTTAGGGTAGATGAGGTATAGTAGGAGAAATAGAGAGAGAAATCAGAATAGTTCCAGGTAACATCCGATGTAGATCAGAAGAGGTCCGGAAGGTGTTTCGGAGTAAAAGAATAAGATAATATGTGTATTTGAATGTTAATTGGAGAATTAATATAAAATATATTTTTTACTTTATTATTAAAGGCAGCCCAATGCTACTGGGCCTCACCCGAAGGGGAGGCCCAAGAGGCAAGACGCCTAGGGAGAAGGGGGGCCAGCCGCCCTAGGCTCAGTGGGCCGCCCTAGTGGGAACCGCCTAGGGCTGGCGGCTGCCCCTAGGTGGCCGGCGGGTGTGGGGATTAGTCCCACACCGCATGGCCCCTAGGTGGTGTGCCCCCCTCCCACTATATATAGGGGTCTCCCCTCCCCCTTTGGAACCATCCCATTCCCCCTCATTCTCTCTCTCTCATCCATTGAGGACTTCTCCAGAATATTGGAGAGGACCTCATGGATCGTGAGTTCTCCACCTTCACACTACCGTCATGTGATCAGCGATCCGACATGTACTTCTTCCGTTGCTCGGCTAGATCGGAGTCTAGTTGATGTCACCTACACCGGACGTGTGACAAACTTCGGAGGCACCACACTTGAGGTGTTGCTCATCTTCATGAATATAAGCCTTCCTGTATAAGGCGTGCCTCGGTCTTCAAATGTAATAATACCGTCTTTATCTTCCGTTGCTTATGTCCACATAGTATAGATCCTGGTATTAGCGTTCGTGTAGATAGAAAAAAATTGTTTTCTACTACGGAACCCTTTCAGTGATATCAGAGCGGGTCTATGGGTAGACATGTCGTACGGATAAAACACATAGCAATATGTGGGCATTGATTCTCTAGTTGCTACCCTCTTTTATGTTCTTGTTCATATCGCGGCACTATTTGATGAAGCGACCCCCAACCGACGTCATGTGGTGATTCACGAGACTGGTCCAAGAATCAAAGTGGCTTAGGGGTGTCTGTCTCTCTATAGTAGTTGATATGGCATCAACATTGGAGGGCCCTAAAAAGGGAAGAAGAATGGAAATCATTGAATCCATGTTGTGGCTCCACGTTCATAGGTGGGAAGGGGTTCTACCACGAAATCCCTAAAGCCGCGTAAAACTTGCAATAGATAATATAGAGGCGTCTATTTTTATTGTTGCATAGGGGCATGTGTTAAGACATGGCAATGATGAGTTTGTGAAACTTTCATTGAAGCTATTCATGATGATCAAGATGATATAACCACGTCATAACACTTTACTTTATGAAGTATTACTTATTGTGCTAGTATAACTTTACACACATTCGACGGTAGCATAATAAGATAATCCCTCACGGTATTCCAGTAATCGTATTCCCCTTGTGTGTGCACCACCAAGAAAGTTCTTCGGTATGAGGCAGTCCATGATGATCGGGTGTCAGACATATCTATGTTCGCATACAGTGGCTCTAAGCCATGTTGCACTATGAATACACACAAGTTAGAACTAGCGAGCCTAGCATGTACAGACATGGCCTCGGAATACAAGAGACCAAAAGGTCGAGCATGCATCACATGGTTGATGTGATCGACACTAGGGAATGTCCACCTTTGATATTGCACTAATGTCCGTGATGATCAGGGGAGGTGCAGGGGATTGGGATCATGTGATCACTAAACGAGTGGAGGGATGTTCGTTTGAGTGGGAGTTCTTTTGTTTTAAGTACGATGGTATAACTAAAACTTGAACTCATTATTATGAACATGGTCTAAACACTTTGCAAATCCATTGTAGATGTCTCGCCCACCCACTTTCAACCTTAGCACTTTCCTCGAGAAGGACAAGCTGAAAACTAATGGAACCAACTTCACCGCATGGTTCCGCAATCTTAGGATCCTCCTAGTCCCCTACATGTTGACTTATGTCATCGAGGCTAAAATTCCAGCTAAGCCTATAGATTCCGCCTCCCAGGACGAAAAGAATGTCTGGCGGTCCAAGGCGGACAATTTCTCCCTCATTTAGAGTGGAATGCTCTATGTCATGGAGTCGGAGCTTCAAAAGCGTTTTGAGAATATGAATGCTTTTGAGATCATTGAGGATCTCAAAGCTGTCTTTGCTCCACAGGCTCGCGCAGAGAGGTATGATGCTTTCGAGCTCTTCTTCTCTTCTAAAATGGAAGAGCACAACAGTATTAGTGAGCACGTAGTCAAAATGTCTGGCTACGTTAAGCGTTTGAATACCCTGGATTGCAAAATCCCGGAGGAGCTTGCGATTGATAGGATGCTGCACTCGCTGCCCCTAGCTATAAGAGCTTTGTGATGAACTACAACATGCAAGGGATGACTAAGACCCTTGCCGAGGTGTTCTCCATGCTCAAAACTGCTGAGGTAGAAATCAAGAAGGAGCACACGATGTTGATGGTCAATAAGACCACCAACTTTAAGAAGCCGAGGAAAAAGGAAAAGGCAAGGGCAAGAAGCCCAAAAAGGATGGAAAGTTCGTTGCCAATACCTCAAAGACTGCCAAGCCTGGCCCTAAGCCTGGCACTACGTGCTACTACTGCAAAGGGGATAGGCACTAGAAACGCAACTGCCCCAAATACCTTGAAGACAAGAAAGTTGGCAAGATAGCCGCCAAGGACAAAGGTATATGTGATATACATGTTATTGATGTGTTCCTTACAAGCGCCAGGAGTAACACCTGAGTATTTGATACCGGATCTGTTGCTCACATTTGTAACTCTCTCCAGGAATTGCAGAGTAGGAGGCGCCTGAAGAAGGACGAGGTGACGATGCGCGTCGACAATGGTTCAAGAGTCGAAGTGATGGTTGTTGGCACCCTGCATCTTCGTCTATCGTCAGGATTATTTTTGGTTTTGAATAAATGCTACTATGTACCCGCACTGAGTATGAATATTGTGAGTGGATCTTTCTTGTTGCAAGATCATTATTCGTTTAAATCTAGAATAAATGGTTGTTCTATTTATATGAATGAGATTTTCTATGTTCATGCCCCTGTGTGTAATGGTTTATTCTTACTTGATCTTGATTGTGATACACACATCCATAGTGTTGATACTAAACGTTGTAAGCATAATGATGATAATTCCATGTTTGTGTGGCATTGCCGTCTTGGTCACATTGGTGTAAAACGCATGAAGAAGATTCATTCAGAAGGGATTCTTGGATTGTTGGATTTTGAATCCCTTGATACATGTGAGCCATGCCTCATAGGCAAGATAACTAGGACACCATTCTCCAGGACAATGGAGAGAGCTGAGGACCTACTGGGAATCATACATACGGATGTATGTGGACCAATGAGTGTCTCAACACGCAATGGTTATCGTTATTTTGTTACCTTTACTGACGACTTAAGTAGATATGGATATATCTACTTAATGAAGCACAAGTCTGAAACCTTTGAAAAGTTTAAGGAATTTCAGAAAGAAGTAGAGAATCAACTTAACAAGAGAATCAAGCATCTTCGATCGGATCGGGGAGGCGAGTATTTGAGTTATGAGTTCAACATGCACTTAAAAGACTGTGGGATCATCCCACAGCTTACGCCAGGAGGAACACCACAGCGTAATGGTGTGTCGGAATGACATAACCGAACTCTATTGGATAGTGTGCGGTCCATGATGTCTTTAACTGATTTGTCTGTGTCTTTTTGGGGATACGCGTTGGAAACTGCCGCTTTTATTTTAAACCGAGCACCATCCAAATCCGTGGAGACAACTCCATATGAGATATGATATGGCCAGAAACCAAAGTTGTCATTTCTAAAAATTTGGATAGTGCTGACTACAAAGAAGCTATGGATAGTGCTGACTCCGAAAAATGGCTAGAAGCCATGAAATCTGTAAAAGGATCCATGTATGAAAATCAAGTTTGGACCTTGGTAGATCTTCCGGAATGCTGCAAGGCCGTGGAGAATAAATGAATCTTTAAGAAAAAGACAGATGCAAATGGTAATGTGACCATTCACAAAGCTCGA
Organism: Avena insularis; assembly: GCA_023614405.1. NCBI lineage: Eukaryota > Viridiplantae > Streptophyta > Magnoliopsida > Poales > Poaceae > Avena > Avena insularis. The sequence goes on along the minus strand of CM042684.1, from coordinate 102,354,554 downwards.
CTTGTCGCAAAGGGGTTTCGACAAATTCAAGGAGTTGATTACGATGAAACTTATTCTCCTATAGTGATGCTTAAGGCTGTCCGGATTTTACTAGCAATTGTTGCTCATTTCGACTATGAAATTTGGCAGATGGATGTCAAGACCGCATTCCTCAATGGTCACATTGATGAAGAGTTGTATATGATGCAACCAGAAGGTTTTGTTGATCCTAAGGATGTTGGAAAGGTGTGCAAGCTTCAGCGGTCCATTTATGGATTGAAGCAGGCATCTCGGAGCTAGAACCAACGTTTTGATCAAGTGATCAAGAGTTTTGGATTTGTCCAAAATCAACAAGAGTTTTGTGTTTACAAGAAAGCGAGTGGGAGCTCAGTTGTTTTCTTAGTAGTATATGTGGATGAGATATTACTCATGGGAAACGATGTGGATCTAATGAGAAGCACGAAAGCATATTTGAGTAGTCAATTTTCCATGAAGGTTCTAGGTGAAGCTGCATACATATTAGGAAGCAAGATCTATAGAGATAGATCAAGACGCCTAATTGCATTAAGTCAGAGTACTTACATTGAAAAGTTTTTGAAGAGGTTCAAACTAGATAATGCCAAAAGGGGCTCTGTGCCAATGATGAAGAATTGCAAAATGAGTGTGACTCAATGTCTGATAGCGGATAATGATAGAGAAAAGATGTCTTACATCCCCTATGCCTCAGCCATAGGATCTATCATGTATGCAATGTTAAGTACGCGACCTGATGTGGCATTAGCTCTTAGTTTGATGAGCCGATACCAAAGTAATCTAGGACCGGATCACTAGATAGCTGTGAAGAATATCCTAAAGTATCTCAAAAGAACAAAGGATATGTTCCTAATCTATGGAGGAAGTGATGAAGCTCTAAACGTAACGGGTTACATGGATGCGAGTTGGAACTCAGATCATGATGACTCGAAGTCTCAAACAGGTTTTGTGTTCCTAATAAATGGTGGTGCGCTAAGCTGGAAGAGTAAGAAGCAGTCGGTGCTGGCGCAGTCCTCAATGGAGTCTGACTACATTGTTGCGGCTGATGCAGCAAATGAAGGTGTTTGGCTAAGGAATTTCATCATTGAACTAGGAGTCATTCCAAGTGCACAGGACCCCGTGACAATCTATTTTGACAACATGGGAGCTATTGCAAATGCAAAGGAACCAAGGACTCATTCCACAGCCAAACACATAAAGCTTAGATTTCACGTCATTCGGCAGAATGTTGACGAAGGTGAAGTCAAGATTTGCAAAGTAGATACGGAACTGAATATGGTAGATCCTTTAACCAAAGCTCTCCTACAACACAAGCACGAACAACACCGAGATTCCACTGGTGTTAGTTTCCTGCCTATTGTAAACTACTTTTATTTGTACTCTAGTGCAAGTGGGAGACTGAAGGAGTTATGCCCTAGAGGCAAATAATAAAGTGTATTATTTGATATATCTCCTATATGTTCATAATATGTGTCATATCGTGCTATAACTGTGTTAATATGAAACGTTAATACATGTGTGGTATGTAAACAAACCGTGTCTCTAGTTATCTCTAGAGAACTAGTTCATTGGTCATGAGGATGATCTGAGTCTCAAGATCAAGGGCATTTATGCCAGTTGACAATGAGGTCATGTCATTAGATGAATGACATGATAGACAAACATCCTATAGTTATATCTTAATGAGATCTAGTTACAAAGTTCCCCATTGATGATAAACACAGAGAACCTCGCAACTTGATCCTTTGACTATGAGGTAATGCAAATCACCGTTCTGGAGGAAGCTTAGATGGTTATCAAGTATCATCTCGTAAAAGGGTGATCAAAAAGGTGACACTCGGGTTTTCCAAAGGGACGCGTAGAGGAGTACATATCAAGACCAGGATTTGTCTAATCCATGTAACGAATAGATACATGTGGCCATCTCGGTGACGTTGCATTTATGAAGCTTGCAAGCATGTGACTTGGTCACAGAATGCAACGACTTGAGAAAGAGTAAACAAGTTCATCGGTAACGAGACCGAACTAAGGTATGGGGATACCAAAGGTCAAGTCTCGAATGAATTAGGTATCAAATGACAAAGGGAACGGGAAATGACTATCTCACGGTTCGAGTGATTATATTCGTGAAACACATGGGGTCACATGGCCATCCAGGTCCCTCTGTTGATCATTGATGTGAGAGTAGTCTCGGTCATGTCCGGAGTGTTTCTGAACCGAAGGATGTCATGCTTAAGGGTGGGGACGCTTAGGGTAGATGAGGTATCATAGGAGAAATAGAGAGAGAAACCGGAATAGTTTCGAGTAACATCCGATGTAGATCAGAAGGGGTCCGGAAGGTGTTCTGGAGTAAAGGAATAAGATAATATGTGTATTTGAATGTTAATTGGAGAATTACTATTAAATATTTATTTTTTATTCAAGCCCAATGCTAATGGGCCTCACCCGAAGGGGAGGCCCAAGAGGCAAGGCGCCTAGGGAGAAGGGGGCCCACCTAGGCTCGGCTGGCAGTGTGGCCCCTAGGTGGCCAGCGGGTGTGGGGATTAGTCCCACACCGCCTGAGCCCTAGGTGGTGTTCCCCTCTCCCACTATATATAGGGGTCTGCCCTCTGATACTTCATAAACGTATCTATAATTTTTGATGTTCCATGCTTGTTTAGTATCTACTTTCTTATGTTTTGTTCATACTTTGAGGTATTTTTATACATTTTCTGGAACTAACCTATTAACAAGATGCCACAGTGCCAGTTGCTTGTTTTCTCCTGTTTTTGGTTTCAGAAAAGCTGGAAAAGAAATATTCTTGGAATTGGACCGGACAAAAGCCAAAGTCAATATTTTACCAGAAGACTCATGGAGCTAGAAGACGAGACGGAGAGGGGCCACGAGGTGGCCATACCACCTGGTGGTGCAGGCCAGCCTAGGCCGCGCCAGGGGTGGTGTGGGCCCCTCGCGCGCCCACCGACCTTGCCTCTTCGCCTATAAAAGCCTCCCGGGATGAAAACCCTAAGGACTAGATCATAATTCCACGAAAAGTTCTGTAGTCCCGCCGCCACGAAGTGGAGATTCAGGGGACAGAAGTCTCTGTTTCGGCACCCTGCCGGGACGGGGAAGTGCCCCCGGATCCATCTCCATCGACTCCACTGCCATCTCCATCGGCGTTGCTGATCCCCATGATCAGGAGGGAGTAGTTCTCTCTCGAGGCTAAGGGCTCTACCGGTAGCTATGTGTTTATCTCTCTCTCTATGCGTGATCTTATTGAGATCATGAGCTTTGTAATCTATAGATCTATTCTTCTACTCAAGTGCTTTAATGAATCTCTTCTTATCCCCATGTGTGTGAAGTTGACAGTGTGCACACCGTGTGGCACTTTGGCTAAGATTACATAAATACTTATCATGAGTATAATTTGAGTTGGATGTCTCTATGAGATTGTGGTGTTTGTTGGAACCATCTAGCGCTCAAGGTGACAGTGAGGGGTTATCTAGATGGGGAATGCAAACTTTAAGGTGTGTTGTTATAGCCCTACATCATACTACCGGAGAGTAGTTAAGGGTATCATCATCAAGAGAAGATATTTATATGAGAGTGTCCACTAGTGAAAGTATGATTCCTTAGGCCTTGTTTCTAAGCATTGAAACACTGTTTACAATTAGTCCTGTTACATGTTTGCTTGTTGCCACTCTTATTTCAGATTGCAATTACCACTTATAATCATCCATATTACTTGTATTTCACTATCTCTTCGCTGAACTAGTGCACCTATACACCTGACAAGTGTATTGGGTGTGTTGGGTACACAAGAGACTTCTTGTATCTTGATTGCAGGGTTGTTTGAGAGGGATACCTTTGACCACTGCCTCCCTGAGTTCAATAAACCTTGGGTGATCCACTTAAGGGAAACTTGTTGCTGTTCTACAACCTCTGCACTTGGAGGCCCAACACTGTCTACAAGAATATAAGCGTGCGTAGACATCAAGCTATTTTCTGGCGTCGTTGCCGGGGAGTTAGGTAAAAGGTACTCACATCTTCTGGATACTAAGCTATCTTCTAGTACTGTTGCTGGTGTGTGAGTGCTCGAAGTTATTTCCTTTAGATTCTGCAATTATATCTTTTTGTTTCTTGTTTTTATTTTCACTAGTTAGGCTTATTGGAAAACAACAACAAAATTAGAGAGCTTTATAGTATTTATCTTGAGTTAGGACATGAAGTGTTTGAAGAGAAAATTAAAAAACCTATGGAACTTTATTTGCATGCTAATAGCAATGTTATTAGTATGAATTCTTTGAACACCATTATTGCTAATGCTATGGAAAAGTATAAGCTTGGGGAAGATGGTTTTGATGAGCATGATATTTTTAGTCCCCCAAGCACGGAGGAGAAAATTTACTTTGATGATACTATACCTCCAATATATGATGATTACAATGATGAGTATGATATTTTAAGTCCACCTACTATTGAGGAGAAAATTAATTATGATTACAATATGTCTCCTATATTTGATGATTATGGTGATGAGAATAATAATGATAGATATTTTGTTGAATTTGCTCCCACTACAATTAATAAGAATGACTATGTTTATGTGGAGAATATTAATTCTTTTATGCATGTGGCTCATGATAAGAATGTTTTATGTGATATCTATATTGTTAATTTTATTCATGATGCTACTGAAAGTTATTATGAGAGAGGGAAACATGGTTTTATGTATCTCAACAATATTAAGTTCCCCCTCTTTATGTTGAAACTTTTGAAGTTGGAGCTGTTTTGCTTTCGTACGCTTGTTGCTTTGTGCTTTCATGACTTGTTTCTTTACAAGATTATTTTTCATAGGAAGTGGGTTAGACTTAAATGTGTTTTATATTTGCTTATTCATGCTCTCTTTTACTCTAAATTCATATTTCTTTTGTGAGCATCATCGAAATTATCATGCCTAGCTCAAAGGCGTTAAAGAAAAACACTTATTGGGAGATAACCCAAATTTTTAGTCAATAAAATTTTTCTTTTGTTGAGTTTTGGAAGTTATTTCCTCAGTAATAACCTCTCCCTATCATTTTTGTGTGGTTTTTGTGCCAAGAATAACCTCTAATAAGAGAGAAATAATGCTTGGAGAAGTTGTTGTTCCAAAACAGATTTCTGTGCTTCGCTGTAAAAATTCATGAAAATTCTATGTATGTCAGATAGAGCTGTAATTTTTTGTGCTTATGCCCCAGGTTGTTATCTAACTTCCGTTAGTTTAACACTTTTCGATTTGAGCAACATAAGGTCTTCAGAAAAATCGGTTTTTATCTGCTGGTCTGTTTTGACAGATTTCTGCCATTATTTGCATTTTCCTCTTAATCTCTTTCTCTTTGAGTTCTCCTTGATCATTTGAAATTTTAAAAGGAATTTCTACAGTATCTTGTGTTTTAATGGAAGTTCTACTTGTGTTAAAACTGAACCCAAAGACTTATTATCTTGAGTACACTAATGTTGCTAATGAAGATTGTGTTAAGTTTTGTACGAAGGAAACTTTCAAATGTAGGGAAGAATAATGTGATAAGATGAAGTATGGACAAAATCTCAAGCTTGGGGATGCCACCCGTGTCACCCCAAGAAATATTCAAGACGTACAAGCGTCAAAGTTTGGGGATGCCCAAGCCATCCCCTTCTTCATCAATAATAATCAAAGGTTTCTTCCAAACACTTCATTTTTATTATTTCATGCACAATTGTGTTGTTCTTGGAGCGTCTTTGCTTTGTTTTTAGTTTTATTTTGTTTAGTTTGCTTAAATAAGTTGGTTGGATCCAACCACACTTCTTTTGGAGAGAGACACGCCCCGTTATTCATTGCCTAGAACACTCTAGTTTTCACTCTTATTGTTCTGCGAGTGTTCTCCTTTGCTAGCACTGCGTTAAGCTTTAGTTTTTGATTGGTGTTGGAAAAGAGTAGGAAGTTTCATACTTAAGTGGTACAAAAGGAGTTTTGTTTCGACTGTAGCCTATACTTTATCATGTCATGTTTGATATTGCTATGACTTTATGCTTAATGATTATTTCTGTAGCATGACTTGTTACAAACAATTGAGATTGCTTAATCTGTCTTGAAAGAATCATGCGTTGTTTTAGTATATAAAATCATAATATTATGGTATTCTCCTTTGATGCATACCATGTTAAGACTATACCAAGTCACCATAGCCTCTATGATCATTTAGTTTTCGACTTGTAATATCACTTTATATTTTAATTAATAATGTTTTGTCGCTTTGCATGATTATGGCCATTATTTCTCTCTTAGTTGGTCGCTCCTAGTATTTTGCTAGCCTCCACATGTACCAAGTATGAGTTCCAATCATGCATCCAACTCCAAATAAAACCAAGTTATTCCAAAGAGTCCACCATACCTACCTATTAGCATTATTGCTATTCCAAGTATATTCATGTTTTTATCTACCTTCCGAATTAAACTTGTTATGTGAAAATTAGTGATTAAAGCTCTCACGGACTTGATGACACACTTTACTTTCTTGCACTTAATAAAGTTGAACCATTGTGCCCATCTATGTTGCGTATATGCTTGCGCTTTGTAAGTTGTGAATTAGCAGAACCATGTTACCATGGGGAACGCTTTCAACATTGCACTTTATTTAGTTGATATCATGTTCTTTTGCTTATGGATCCCGGCGGTGTGAAATGAAAGGGGAGATTGTAAGGCTCATGGAGTCCGTATATGTGTTAGAGAAACGCTTGGGCAGCTAGTCTAAGCCATGCCTAATCATGGTGGAAACTTGCAGTATAACCATAGTGAGCAATCTGTGAAGCATCCTAAAAAACTGAAAACCCTATGCAAATAGCATACAAAAAGATTGCTGAGATGCTTATTGTCTGCTTGCCTTGTCATTTTGATATGGGAAAGCTTCTGTATCATCGGGCAAGGGGTACCCCGTTGGCGGTTCTCTATGATACACATGTACTTACAATGACAAGAACTTACCTGTGCCTAAAGTTGAGTAGCATGAGGTTCGGTACTCATAAGTAAGGGGCATGAGATTTTCAGCTTATAACTCGTCAAGCATATTCTCATATTTTCTCACTTTAACCTTAATCACCTAAAGATGCTTATGATAGGGGCAATGAGAGCTGAAAGCTAATAAGTACCATAATTTTTGGAATCTTTTTATGAAACTTGAATCCCTACTTCCTTCTATGAAGGGCCTTTCTTTTACTTTTATATTGAGTCTCCATCTTCTATCTTTATGCACCTATTGAGAGAGCATAGTGGTCATTCTTAGTTTAATGTGAATTGTCCCAAAACTTGTTGATTGATTCATAACTTTGATATTGCTTGTTCTAAAACTATTTGTATCTAGTCACCCTTATGAACTTTGAAGGTGTCCTATGCATTTATGTTTTGTTATACCATGAGGGACAAGCTGAATACCATTCTCATTATGTTTTCTATATGTGAAACAAACAAACGTCTTTCAAAGCATTGTTATTCATCAATCTTTTGTTTGTACCTTTTCATGTTACAACATAGTTGCTATGTCTTAATTTTAGAACTATATCTTCCATGTCTATGTTAGAGTACTATGATCCTAGCTATCAATGTTTTACAAATACTTTGATCAAGATTGTGATGGTGCATGTCACCTCAAAAATTATTTTTTTTATCACTTACCTACTCGAGGACGAGCAGGAGTTAAGCTTGGGGATGTTGATACGTCGTAAACGTATCCATAATTTTTAATATTCCATGCTTGTTTAGTATCTACTTTCTTATGTTTTGTTCATACTTTGAGGTATTTTTATATATTTTCTGGAACTAACCTATTAACAAGATGCCACAGTGTCAGTTGCCTGCTTTCTGTTGTTTTTGGTTTTAGAAAAGCTGGAAAAGAAATATTCTCGGAATTGGACTGGACAAAAGCCAAAGTCAATATTTTACCAGAAGACTCACGGAGCCAGAAGACGAGACGGAGAGGGGTCACGAGGTGGCCACACCACCTGGTGGCACGGGCCAGTCCAGGCCACGCCGGGGGGTGGTGTGGGCCCCTCTAGCGCCCACCGACCTTGCCTCTTCGCCTATAAAAGCCTTTCGGGACAAAAACCCTAAGGACTAGATCAGAATTCCACGAAAAGCTACGCAGCGCTACCGCCACCGAAGAGGAGATTCGAGGGACAGAAGTCTCTGTTCCGGCACCCTGCCGGGACGGGGAAGTGCCCCCGAATCCATCTCCATCAACTCGCCATCTCCATCGCCGTTGTTGATTCCCATGATGAGGAGGGAGTAGTTCTCTCTCGAGGCTAAGGGCTCTACCAGTAGCTATGTGTTCATCTCTCTCTCTATGCGTGATCTTACTGAGATCACTAGACCATGAAAGTGCGCATTGTCATGCCCGCCCGGTTTACAAACATATTGGCAATTCGGCCTTTTTTGGAAAATATGTGAGATTATATCATGTATTATGTTCCACGAACCAGCAATGCAATTAAAGATTTTATCTAAAAATTATTTACAAATACATCATTACTGAATGTTTTGTTTCTGAGTCCTCTAGAGAGGGACACTACCCAATTAGTAAGGAGTAGAATAATTAGGAAGCAAGTAGCAATGATGAAACATATAAAGATAGTTATGCTATCTTGCAACATCATGTCAAATTTGGCATGTTTCTAAGAAAGTAGGTCAAATGAGAGAGTAGAACAATTATCTCCAGGCTTAACATTGCAATTATTGAAATTCTATCAGTCTTGTTCAAAAGAGAAACAATACAATCATGAGTGCCAGTCTAGTGGAAGTGTTCAGGAGGAAATTAATTGGCCAAACGGTAGGGGATTGTCCAAACGAGTTACTCGGCAATTCTTGCAGAAACCTAGAAACGACCGATTGGATTGTTTAACGGAAAATATGTATGAAACAGCTCCTAAAGGATTTGTTGCAAATATACAAATGGAAAAGGAAAACATGAATAAGTACATTGATAGAACATACACGGTAGAAAGGACATTAATGGTTGCTAGCCAATCAGGTAAAACTCTAAATAAGTTGTCGTTCAATTTCCTATAGCAACAAGAGAAAAGAAAAAAATGGATTGTTGTATATAGCAATAAGGCTCGACGATCAAGAATCGGGGAAATAAATCTTGTAGATAATTGAGGTTCTTGAGATAAGCAACTGAAATTGGAGAGATCTATTCAGTTGGGATGCCCCTACCTCCCGCAAAGATGACTCTTTGACACGGTAATCATCTGTATCATCCCAACCTGCCTATGATACCAGGAATCAAATAATAATAATTGTGTTGTTCACTTCAAATCGTCTGTACAAGGACATCAAACAAAAACATTTCTAGTCTCAGAAAAGAAATCGTGTTGTTCTCTTCAATAGCATGTACAAGAACAACATTCATGAAACTTCTGGTCTTTCAATTGTTTCATTTTGGCAGACTTAAATTTTGCCAATACTTCTAGGTTTTAAACAAAAGGGATCAATGAGCTTACACAAATTGCAGCATGGTCCTGTTAAGCGGGGACATGGGGCATCGGGACTTGAGTAGAGAGCTTGGCTAGCTTATAGCAAGAGGGTTGGTTCTCCATGGCAGGCTTTTCAGAGCTCGATTCCATGACTGTGCTACAAAGAGAGCGAACAACAGACATACCCAGACTGCTTGCGAAACTGGCTTCGACCTGTTTCATATTAACTAAATCAGCCCAAATATAGCATAATCCAATGTTATTAGTTTCTTTTTTCTAACTCACTCACCACCTCAGCAGTCACTACTAAAGTAAGATATTGCCATCTTCGTGTGTTGCGTGTAACACTTTTCTGTAACATCGGGTAAAAAAAATTGCAACACGCAAGGATATAGCAAGAATTGCTCATTAAACATCTGAATGAAGAGTGCAATCAGACAAGAAACAGGAAGTAGAAAGGGTAATATGTATAGTGTTAAGAAAAGGTAACTGGGAACATGATCATGTACTCCATTCAGGCTGCTAACTAAATCTAGTAGAGCTTCAGGTTTCTGGTGTGCCTTAACTTATTTCAACATTGTTATAATTCATGTTCTTCAAATATCACTTGATAGCATAGCCATTAGCACGTCGGGCTTCCACTGTGTTTTTGACGGCCCAGACACGAGCTCCTCCAGCTTCCCTGATGTTGTCGATCATGTCGACCTGCAGCTGCCAGTGGCGATTAATGGAAACAGTAGACCTTCGTCTCCCTTTGGTCACCATTGATATTAGTGGAGGTCTGTTGCTATTCCCTTTTCCTGGATTTATCTATATCTTACATCTCCACGTTCTCCTTCCTCCCATCAATCTACCTATTTCAGTTCCCACCTCTATTCGTTTGTTAGTTATGCGTTGAACCGAATAATTTTTCTCCCCATGTTGTCATCCCGAACTCATACTACCCTAATAAACTTCCTTTTCCTTCTTCCACAAACTCTTGTCCTCACAGTTGGTACGAATTGCTCTGCCGGACTAGCCGAACGTTCTGGGCGAAATATCGTGTCCGCATCTTCCGCCGCCCCGGGTGAGCCCTCCGATTGCATGGTATGCAACTACATGCCTGTGCACGTACCAATTCTGTCGGGTTGGTGAGATTGTCGTGTCCGTATGTCCAACTGGTTACAGTCTTGCTCTTAACATCATGCAATTCTCGAGAGAAGTAACGATGGTGACAATTTGGCACCCAACTTCCCAATAAAAGGTATATTGAAGGCTCAGCTGAACATTAAGCATTATATGTAGGATGAACTAATAAATGACCATTGTATGATTAATTGTTTAATTGAGAAGTATGAAGAATATTGTCAGGCCAAATTTGATTGCTATCATTTGTCGGTACGACTGTTTGCCTTATTTCAGGGAGTGGTTTGTTTGCTAAATTTGGCCCAATATAAGATGGAGAGAAAATTAGTTTACTATAATATGGAAGCATATATTTTCCTCCAGTCTGTATTCTTTAGACGGGTAATTCTCTTTAAACTCCTATTTTATATTTGTTCCTATTTGGCTAGATTCTGCTACTATAAAAGATGTAGTTGGCAACGAGGTTTGGTAATGGGATTGATCAAATCATGTTCCTCAATTTATTTTTTGGTGTTCTATTTTATTTAGGTGCCTGATACCTCACACAAGTAAGTATAGAGACTCATGTATACGAAGTATCTTAGCTTGGCACATGTAAAATCTCAATTGTAGGTACATCTTTTTAAAGGCTGCAGGTACATTACGTATGCCGATGTTGATAGTATTTGGCCAATTGCTTTCTATGCAGGCACTAATTCTGGGTGGGAACATTGAACAAGTGAAACTTGAAGCACCAATTTTTTTGCAAAATAAACAAACACCCTGATTTGTACTGGACCTTAGCAACATGTACCAAATATGGCACATGGTAACAATTATACCTACTGTGGTTACCCACATCATTACGAGCATCCAAGTCAAAACCGCTGATGCCACTCATCATCTCTCTGTTCTACAATGCGACCCGCAAACAGCAACATCAATCCAGAAAAGCAACCTATTACAGCAGTGTTACTAACGGGATACCCTCCCACCCCATCATTGGACAACCCTTACAGTTAAATTCAAAGATGAATCTAGTGATTCGCTGTTATATTCATATTCTGGGATGTATGGAACACCCAAATTCAGTTGGAAAACTAAATTCACAATTTCAGTAATCAATAAAGTAGCACTGGCATGTGATGCTTGCAACTCCACTTGCGATGATGAGCCGATTCAAGAAGAATCAAGTGAAGTATTTTCTAAGCAGACGAGCATATATACTTCATAAATTATAATTGGGGATGGGTCGAAAGAGCTGCTAACCGTAGAAAATCAACACAGTGTAGATAGGTGTGGCCTCCATGGTAGTGAGATATGTTCAACCGTAGCATATAGGGATGAAAAGAGTATTCAAGCACCTCAAAGATGTGCATCTCGCGTTGGACTCCAATCAATATAGCCTACATGTCTTGCGTGTAATTCAAGATAGCTAGCGCCCTATTCTGTGGGGGACCTGGCAGATGGATCGACGGGGCGGCCAGCAGGGGGCGAGGTGGGGATGGGGACGATCGACGAAAGGCCAGCGGGGGTCGCCCCTCGCTCCTAAGTGGACGAGCGGAGTGAGGGCAGATGCTGAAGCCCCATCGAGAGCTGGGGAATCGTTAGGGTTGTGGCCGGCCTACTCCTCCGGGAGAGGAGGGGACAAATGTTGGTTTTGAGTGGCTCACCTCCACCGCCATTAATGGCTTGTAGATGTAGTAACCGAAGATTAACTCGTCGTCGCTTCGATGGAGGACTCCAATCGCCTCGCTCTCGCCGTCTCGCGCATTGCCTCTCCCCCTCCTCCTCGGCTTGGCCTTTTTCCCCTCTAGGCCCATATTAGAGCTTCTCTAAAAGAATCAGAGTTCTGCGGCCCGACAAATCTGGCATGGCCCAAGTTGTTCTGTGGAGTAGCAGCCCAGCAACGAATGCTGGACCATCGAGGCGATGGGACGAAGTAAAAAACTGTTGTATCGGCTATTCGGGAGTAGCAAGCTAACTGAGACCATTAGATTAGCGGATCTGACGGCTCAGGGCTCCAAATCGTTGTGGAGGCTCCTAGCTGGTTAACTTATATTGTTTCTTAATGAGCTTTCTAATCTATAGATCTATTCTGCTACTCAAGTGCTTTAATGAATCTCCTCTTATCCCCATGTGTGTGAAGTTGACAGTGTGCATACCGTGTGGCACTTTGGCTAAGGTTACATAAATACTTATCATGAGTATAATTTAAGTTGGGTGTCTCTATGAGATTGTGGTGTTTGTTAGAACCATCTAGCGCTCAAGGTGACAGTGAGGGGTTATCTAAATGGGGAATGCGAACTTTAAGGTATGCTATTATAGCCCTACATCGTACAACCGGAGAGTAGTTCAGGGTAGCATCATCAAGAGAAGATAATATGAGAGTGTCCACTAGTGAAAGTATGATCCCTAGGTCTTGTTTCTAAGCATTGAAACACCGTTTACAATCAGTTTTATTACATGTTTGCTTGCTGCCACTCTTATTTCAGATTGCAATTACCACTTATAATCATCCATATTACTTATATTTCACTATCTCTTCGTCGAACTAGTGCACTTATACACCTGACAAGTGTATTGGGTGTGTTGGGGACACAAGAGATTTTGTGTATCTTGATTGCAAGGTTGTTTGAGAGGGATACCTTTGACCACTTCCTCCCTAAATTCGATAAACCTTAGGTGATCCACTTAAGGGAAACTTGCTGCTGTTCTACAAACCTCTGCACTTGGAGGCCCAACACTGTCTACCAGAATAGAAGCGTGCGTAGACATCAAGCTATTTTCTAGCGCCGTTGCCGGGGAGGTAAGGTAAAAGGTACTCACATCTTCTGGATACTAAGCTATCTTCTAGTACTGTTGCTGGTGTGTGAGTGCTTGAAGTTATTTCCTTTAGATTCTGTAATTATATCTTTTTGTTTCTTGTTTTTATTTTCACTAGTTAGGCTTAATGGAAAAAATGAGAGAGCTTTATAGTATTTATCTTGAGTTAGGACATGAAGTGTTTGAAGGGAAAATTAAAAAACCTATGGAACTTTATTTGCATGCTAATAGAAATGTTATTAGTATGAATTCTTTGAACACCATTATTGCTAATGCTATGGAAAAGTCTAAGCTTGAGGAAGCTGGTTTTGATGAGCATGATATTTTTAGTCCCCCAAGCACGGAGGAGAAAATTTATTTTGATGATACTATACCTCCAATATATGATGATTACAATGATGAGTATGATATTTTAAGTCCACCTACTATTGAGGAGAAAATTAATTATGATTACAATATGTCTCCTATATTTGATGATTATGGTGATGAGAATAATAATGATAGCTATTTTGTTGAATTTGCTCCCACTACAATTAATAAGAATGACTATGTTTATGTGGAGAATATTAATTCTTTTATGCATGTGGCTCATGATAAGAATGTTTTATGTGATATCTATATTGTTAATTTTATTCATGATGCTACTGAAAGTTATTATGAGAGAGGGAAACATGGTTTTATGTATCTCAACAATATTAAGTTCCCCCTCTTTATGTTGAAAATTTTGAAGTTGCACCTGTTTTGCTTTCGTATGCTTGTTGCTTTGTGCTTTCATGACTTGTTTCTTTACAAGATTATTTTTCATAGGAAGTGGGTTAGACTTAAATGTGTTTTATATTTGCTTCTTCATGCTCTATTTTACTCTAAATTCATATTTCTTATGTGAGCATCATCGAAATTATCATGCCTAGCTCAAAGGCGTTAAAGAAAAGCACTTATTGGGAGATAACCCAAATTTTTAGTCACTAAATTTTTCTTTTGTTAAGTTTTGGAAGTTATTTAGTAATTAATAACCTCTCCTTATCATTTTTGTGTGGTTTTTGTGCCAAGAATAACCTCTAATAAGAGAGAAATAATGCTTGGGAAAGTTGTTGTCCCGAAACAGATTTTTGTGCTTCGCTGTAAAAATTCGTGAAAAATCTCTGTACGTCAGATTGATCTGTAATTTTTTGGTTGTTATCTAAGTTTCGTTAGTTTAACACTTTTCGATTTGAGCAACAGAAGGTCTTCGGAAAAATCAGACTTTACCTGCTGGTCTATTTTGACAGATTTCTGACATTATTTGCATTTGCCTCTTAATCTCTTTCTCTTTGAGTTCTCCTTGATCATTTGAACTTTTAAAAGGAATTGCTACAGTATCTTGTGTTTTAATGGAAGTTTTACTTGTGTTGAAACTGAACCCAAAGAATTATTATCTTGAGTACACTAATGTTGCTAATGAAGATTGTGTTAAGTTTTGTATGAAGGAAACTTTCAAGTGTAGGGAAGAATAATGTGATAAGATGAAATATGGACAAAATCTCAAGCTTGGGGATGCCACCCGTGTCACCCCAAGAAATATTCAAGACGTACAAGCGTCAAAGCTTGGGGATGCCCAAGCCATCCCCTTCTTCATCAATAATAATCAAAGGTTTCTTCCAAACACTTTATTTTTATTATTTCATGCACAATTGTGTTGTTCTTGGAGCGTCTTCGCTTTGTTTTTAGTTTTATTTTGTTTGGTTTGATTAAATAAGTTGGTTGAATCCCAACACACTTCTTTTGGAGAGAG
Organism: Avena insularis; assembly: GCA_023614405.1. Lineage (NCBI taxonomy): Eukaryota > Viridiplantae > Streptophyta > Magnoliopsida > Poales > Poaceae > Avena > Avena insularis. The sequence continues at coordinate 102,339,379 of CM042684.1, read as the reverse complement.
AGACACCCCGTTATTCATTGCCTAGAACACTCTAGTTTTCACTCTTATTATTCTGCGAGTGTTCTCCTTTGCTAGCACTGCGTTTAGCTTTAGTGTTCGATTGGTGTTGGAAAAGAGTAGGAAGTTTCATATTTAAGTGGCACAAAAGGAGTTTTGTTTTGACTGTGGCCTAGACTTTATCGTGTCATATTTGATATTGCTATGACTTTATGCTTAGTGATTATTGATGTAGCATGACTTGTTACAAACAATTGAGATTGCTTAATGTGCCTTGAAAGAATCATGCGTTGTTTTAGTATATAAAAGCATAATATTGTGGTATTATCCTTTGATATTTTATTTGGGTTGACTTGGCGTATGCTCACACCATGTTAAGACTATACCAAGTCACCATAGCCTCTATGATTATTTTGTTTTCGACTTGTAATATCACTTTATGCTTTAATTAATAATGTTTTGTCGCTTTGCATGATTATGGCCATTATTGCTCTCTTAGTTGGTCGCTCACAGTCTTTTGCTAGCCTCCACATGTACCAAGTATGAGTTCCACTCATGCATCCAACTCCAAATAAAACCAAGTTATTCCAAAGAGTCCACCATACCTACCTATTAGCATTATTGCTATTCCAAGTATATTCATGTTTTTATCTACCTTCCGAATTAAACTTGTTATGTGAAAATTAGTGATTAAAGCTCTCACTGACTTGATGGCACACTTTACTTTCTTGCACTTAATAAACTTGAACCATTGTGCCAATCTATGTTGTGTATAAGCATGCACTTTGTAAGTTGTGAATTAGCAGAACCATGTTACCATGGGGAACGCTTTCAACATTGCACTTCATTTAGTTGATATCATGTTCTTTTGCTTATGGATCTCGGCGGTGTGAAACGAAAGGGGAGCCTGTAAGGCTCATGGAGTTCGTATATGTGTTAGAGAAACACCTGGGCGGCTAGTCTAAGCCATGCCTAATCATGGTGGAAACTTGCAGCATAACCATAGTGAGAAATATGTGAAGCATCCTAAAAAAAGGGAATACCCTATGCAAATAGCATACAAAAAGATCTCTAAGATGCTCATTGTCTGCTTGCCTTGTCATTTTGATATGGGAAAGCTTCTATATAATCGGGCAAGGGGTACCCCTTTGGTGGTTCTCTATGATACACATGTACTTACAATGACAAGAACTTACCTGTGACTAAAGTTGAGTAGCATGAGGTTTGGTACTCGTAAGTAAGGGGCATGAGATTTTCAGCTTATAACTTGTCAAGCATATCCTCATATTTGCTCACTTTAACCTTGATCACCTAAAGATGCTTATGATAGGGGCAATGATCGCTCAAAAGCTAATAAGTACCATAATTTTTGGAAGCTCTTTATGAAACTTGAATCCCTACTTCCTTCTATGAAGGGCCTTTCTTTTAATTTTATGTTCAGTCGCCATGTTCTATATTTATGCGCCTATTGAGAGAGCATAGTGGTCATTCTTAGTTTAATGTGCATTGTCCCAAAACTTGTTGATTGATTCATAACTTTGATATTGCTTGTTCTTAAACTATTTGTATCTAGTCACCCTTATGAACTTTGAAGGTGTACTATGCATTTATGTTTTGCTATACCATGAGGGACAATCTGAATACCATTCTCATTATGTTTTCTATATGTGAAACAAACAAACGTCTTTCAAAGCATGGTTATTCATGAATATTTTGTTTGTACCTTTTCATGTTATAACATAGTTGCTATGTATTATTGTTAGAACTATATCTTTCATGTGTATGTTAGAGTACTATGATCCCAGCTATCAATGTTTTACAAATACTTTGATCAAGATTGTGATGGTGCATGTCACCTCAAGAATTATTCTTTTTTATCACTTACCTACTCGAGGATGAGCAGGAGTTAAGCTTGGGGATGTTTATACGTCGTAAACGTATCTATAATTTTTGATGTTCCATGTTTGTTTAGTATCTACTTTCTTATGTTTTGTTCATACTTTGAGGTATTTTTATACATTTTCTAGAACTAACCTATTAACAAGATGCCACAGTGCAAGTTGCATGTTTTCTACTGTTTTTGGTTTCAGAAAAGCTGAAATAGAAATATTCTCGGAATTGGACCGGACAAAAGCCATAGTCAATATTTTACCAGAAGACTCACGGAGCCAGAAGACGAGACGGAGAGGGGCCACGAGGTGGACACACCACCTGGTGGTGTGGGCACCCACCGACCTTGCCTCTTCACCTATAAAAGCCTCCCGGGACGAAAATCCTAAGGACCAGATCAGAATTCCAATAAAAGTTCCGTAGCGCCGCCGCCACCGAAGAGGAGATTCGGGGGACAGAAGTCTCTATTCCGGCACCCTGCCGGGATGGGGAAGTGCCCCCGGATACATCTCCATCGACTCCACCGTCATCTCCATCGTTGTTTCTAATTCCCATGATGAGGAGGGAGTAGTTCTCTCTCGAGGCTAAGGGCTCTACCGGTAGCTATGTGTTCATCTCTCTCTCTCTCTATGCGTGATCTTATTGAGATCATGAGCTTTGTAATCTATAGATCTATTCTGCTACTCAAGTGCTTTAATGAATCTCTGCTTATCCCCACGCGTGTGAAGTTGACAGTGTGCACACCGTGTGGCACTTTGGCTAAGGTTACATAAATAATTATCAGGAGTATAATTTGAGTTGGATGTCTCTATGAGATTATGGTGTTTGTTGGAACCATCTAGCGCTCAAGGTGACAGTGAGGGGTTATCTAGATGGGGAATGCGAACTTTAAGGTGTGTTTTTATAGCCCTACATCGTCCAACCGGAGAGTAGTTCAGGGTAGCATCATGAAGAGGAAATATTTATATGAGAGTGTCCACTAGTGAAAGTATGATCCTTAGGCCTTATTTCTAAGCATTGAAACACCGTTTACAATCAGTCATGTTACATGTTTGCTTGTTGCCACTCTTATTTCAGATTGCAATTACCACTTATAATCATCCATATTACTTGTATTTCACTATCTCTTCGCCGAACTAGTGCATCTATACACCTGACAAGTGTATTGGGTGTGTTGGGGACACAAGAGACTTCTTGTATCTTGATTGCAGGGTTGCTTGAGAGGGATACCTTTGAACACTTGCTCCCTGAGTTCGATAAACCTTGGCTGGTCCACTTAAGGGAAACTTGTTGATGGTCTACAAAACTATGCACTTGGAGGTCCAACAGTGTCTACAAGAATAGAAGCGTGCATAAACATCACCCTCCCCCTTTGGAACCATCCCATTCCCTCTCATTCTCTCTCTCTCATCCATTGAGGACTTCTCTGGAATATTGGAGAGGACCTCGTGGATCGTGAGTTCTCCACCTCCACACTACCGTCGTGTGATCAGCGATCCGACATCTACTTCTTCCGCTGCTCGGATGGATTGGAGTCCGGTTGACGTCACCTACACCGGACGTGTGACGAACTTCGGAGGCACCACACTTCAGGTGCTGCTCGTCTTCATCAATATACGCATTCCTGCGTAAGGCGTGCCTCGGTCTTCAAAGGTATTAATATCGTCTTTCTCTTCCGTTTCTTATGTCTACATAGTATAGATCCTGGTATTAGCGTTCGTGTAGATAGAAATTTTTTGTTTTCTGCCACGGAACCCTTTCACATTTCCAATGACTGATTGACTCTCTCTGTTTGACCATCACTCTGGGATGGTATGCACTGCTCATATGTAGTTTGGTATCAAACATAGCAAACAATTTCTTCTAGAAATGGCTGGTAAAAACCCTATCTCTATCAGAGACAATAGAAATAGGCATGATGTGTAACGTCATAACATTATTGAAGACAACCTTGGCCACATTATGAGAAGAATATGGGTGTTTCAAGGGAATGAAATGTGCATACTTGGTGAACCAGTCCACAATCACCAGTATCACATCATAACCTACAGACTTAGGAAGTCCCTCAATGAAATCCAGGGAAATATCTTGCCAAGATCCTTTAGGAACCGTGAGTGGTTGTAGCAGACCTGGAGTCTTACAATGTTCATGTTTTGCATGTTGACACACAATACACTGTTGCACAAACTCCTGCACTGCTGCCTTCAGACCGGACCATGTAAATAGCTTGTTGATCCTATGGTATGTAGTTTGAATGCCAGAATGGCCTCCCAAGGCACTAGCATGGAATGCCTGAATCAACTTAGTTTGGAGTCCAACATTAGCACCAATCCAAACTTTACCATGGAACTTAATAAGGCATTGCTGAAGTTCATAACCCTCGCTATTATTGCCCACCACTGCCAGTTCTTGTAACAATGACTGAGCCTTAGTGTCCACTGCATAAGAATTGAGGACTTCCTGAATCCAAACTGGCACTCCAGCTGACACGGAATACATGGAAAAGGCATGTCCCACCCTAGACAAGGCATCAACCACCTTGTTGTCTTCACTTTTTTATAATGGAAAGTGAAAATGAGTCCCACCAACCTTGTCATGGCCTTCTTTTGCAGATTAGTGTGTAAGACTTGATCCTCCAACTGATAGAGGCTTTGGTGATCAGTCTTAATCACAAAGGGTCCTCTAGACAGATATGTTCTCCACCCATCCACAACCATCATAATTGCCAAAAACTCCTTCTCATAAATGGATAATTTCTTGTTATTTACACTCAAGGCTTTGCTATAGTAAGCCACGGGATGTCCTGCTTGGATGAGTACAACTCCAATGCCTGTGTCACATGTATATGTTTCTATCCAAAATGGTTTGGAGAAATCTGGTAGAACCAACATAGGTGTCCTACTCATTGCTGACTTGAGAGTGTCGGATGCTAGTTGGCCTTCTAGATTCCAAACAAAACTCTGTTTCCGCAAGAGAACAGTGAGAGGCTTGGCAATGATGCCATAATTTTGGACAAACTTCCTGTAATAACCAGTAAGTCCCAAGAATCATCTTAACTCAGTAACATTAGAAGGAACTGGCCAGGCCATCATGACTTTGGTTTTCTCAGGATCAGTGGCCACTCCTTTATCAGAAATGATATGCCCAGGATACTCCAACTTAGGATGAGCAAAGGAACACTTACTCTTCTTGGCAAACAACTGATTTGCCAACAGAACCTGGAAGATTAGTTGTAAATGCTATACATGATCTTCAATAGTTTTGTTGTACACCAAAATGTCATCCATGAATACCAGTACAAACTTTCTGACAAATGGAGCAAAACGGAGTTCATCACACATTGAAAGGTTCCAGGTGCATTGGTAAGGCACTGATATCTAGGATATGGCTAAACTTTCCATGACTGAAACCAGTGTTCAAGTAATTGTTCACATACCTTCTGAGATTCAGGCTTTGTTGGATAATTCAACTGCTGTATTTCAAGAACCAAAAGGACTGCCTCCACTTAGAGAATTTGACCATGCTATTAATCTGCTACCAGGATCTCAGCCAACAAATTGCATACCATACAGATACTCTCCTTTACAAAAGGATGAGAAAGAAAGGAGCCAAAGTGCCATGTCCCGTCGCCGGCGGTATGATTGCGGCCGCTAGGGTTTCAGTGAGGTGGAGAAGGGGATCGGAAGTAAGGAGAGAGACTTGGGGAGGGAGAAGGTGAGGCCGTCAGAGTTCATTCATTTTCATCATAATCCCCACGTTACATATGGCGACCGTTAATCGACAACCCTAGTTCCTGGCCTCAGCCCAACCCGACAGCACACACACACGGCCCACGACCCACTATACCCGATCGGCACACACAGTTACACCATTATAGGTAATTTAGTAGTACCAGATGTTACAGGCTCGCTGCTCTAGGAATCAGTGCCCGATAGGGAGTTTGTGTGCATGCAGTGGTGCATGCATTTGAAGTTATGCCTCCCCTCAATAAGCTCGGGGGGTCTCTACATCGATCTGCTCCTCCCGAATCAAGCTTCCATGGTGGTGGTTGGAATTGGGAGACGGTGAGATCTTCATCTCCCGAGCTTGGCCATGAAGCTCCAAATCAACTATAGGTGTGCGGTGCTTCCATGACCCTCGTGGCAGGCCGTGGTGGCGTGGGGGAGAGATGGGATGGTGGGAACCAGTCTGCCATTCCGCTTTTCCCAGCCGGTCATGGTGGCGAGGGGGAAGGCGGATGCCGGGCGTGTTGTGCTCTGATGTGAAGGAGATCGCAAAGTTTGCACCACGGTTCTTTCAGCACGATGCCCAGATCTTGAACTGCTTTATCCGGAATCATCAGTTACGTGTGATCCCATGGAATCAAGGTAATATCAATATGATTCACACATATATTTTGTCAGTCAAGGGCAGGACTACCGATTCACTTGTTACCAACATTGGGGAGGTCCTGATTGTTGGATCTAAGTCAAATCTGCATAATTGATATATGGTCCTGAAGCAAATTGTTGGTAGCGCTTTATATGCAATTGAGCAAGGTTTATATTTAAAGTTTAGCTGCACGCGACTATCTTGGTTTGTTGATAAGATTGGTATTGACACCGTCCTCGTTGTTCGGATTGATCCACCAGCAGTGGATGACAACGTTGTCGTTGAGGTTCCTCATATTCAACAGCTGGGACCCTTGAGTTTGAGCTCGGTGATGGATATCTATATCTACAGCTCAGAGCTCCCCTTCCTCAGGTGTAGATTCCAGACAGACTTTCGGTAGAACCACCCACAGGGTATCAACTGGTTTGTACCATTGAGCCCTTTGAGACTGCAGTTGCGCCCTAAGAGATTTATGCAAGCTTCTTCATATAGGTAGAGATGCAAATAAAGCGACGCATTTGTGTGCCAAACAGGCTTTTAAGGGTAGTTAACTTTTTTCGCTTTGATGTAATACCTGGATTCTTGGCTGATGTTATTCAGTCCGAGTGTAACCGTTGTCCCATTTAATAAAGCAGTAGATTATGATTAAAAAAACAGATCTCAACTTTGTCAATTTGTTCTACGAAAGCAATGTTTGTACCACAAATTGCCTTTTCTTGACATAAAGTTGATTTTCAAAATATTCTCAACTTGACGGTCCGTATTACAAAATCAATAACTCTCAATTTTATAAACTTGCTTTTTACCACAGTACTTCTCAACTTTTCTTTCTATTCTACAAAAGCAATGTTACGACGAACTGTTTTTCCGTGACAGAAAATTGAATGCACGCACGATATTCTCAACAACAAAAAAATGCACGCACGATAATCTCAAAAACATATGCATGCACTATTTTCATAAAACCAACTAAGTGTGATGAAATGCAAGTTTGCTTTTATAATACTTACTCCGTCACAAAATAAGTGATGTGTTTTAGTCTAGATACATATGTATCTAGACATGTTTTAGCGTGTAGATATATAAATATCTAGATAAAACCACCGTCACTTATTTTAGGACGCAGCGAGTAGCAGTGCAAAGTTTTTAGAAGACGAACAAGCACCACATTTATTTACTTGAAATTTTCTTGTACCATTTCGTTTTGCACATACATATCTTGAATGATAAGATAATCCATTTGAGAGAGGAAAGCAATGGCTTTACAAACAATTTGTTAAAGAATGCACGTGTGGATTGAAAATCTCATCGCGAGGAACACAACGGTGTAAAACAAGTGTAATTTAGATTCTTGGTTTGACAGTGATCCAAACCAGTTTCGGATGCCGCTAATATTATCTATGCCGGCTCTATTATGTGATTTGCTGCTGACAGTTACATGCAATCTTGGACAGAAAAAGCGCGCGCGGGCGCTCTCCAGCAACGTTACAAATGATGGAATTGTAAAAAAAAAAGCATAATACAAATTTACAAATGATGCACAGTAAGTTTTGTAGATGCACTATGATTTCTGCTTTTGTAGATTTGCTAAAACTCTACAGGTTTTGTAATTTTGTAGATTTGCTAAAACTATACAGATTTTGTACTAATTATAGAAGTTACCATGAGGCAACTAACGGCAACAGCAACTCCCTATCTGGAACGAAGATGTTTAATTGAAACAGGTGACAATGGAATCTTCCCCATCGACATACTAAAGTCTACTGTAAGTCCAGCTTTATCCAAAAGTAACCCCAACCAATCACCTAATATCTTTCTATTTTCACTAGTAATAAAAGTAAATACTTAACAGGTTCTTGCTGCCCCAACCAGACAGTACACAAGATCAATCAAGCGTCCATTTTTGCATCTATATCTTGACAACCCCAAAAGATCTTCAATACAAGATTTTTCCAAAATTGACGAGAGTGCTGCCTTAGAGCATTAATCACGACCAAGCAAAATATGACCACTAAACCTCTAAACCACTAGAAGAATTTCAGATACAAAAAAAAAACTTTCAACCGGCCTACGAAATGGATTTCTGTTCAACACGCACTGTGACAGCTGCCTAGCCAACAATACAATCTCAACTCATGTTTCAAAGTTGCAGCTCATACATTCGTCAGCAGAAGACAAACATGCTCTTGTCAGAAGAAACCAGCCTCCGTGCAGAAGATGTTCCAACAATTCGTTCCAACTGCAAATTTGCAAGGTAGCCCGGTCAAAAAAAATGTTGGTGGAGAATTCACTTGTGAATTGCTTGAATACAACTAAACTGTTTTTAGCACGACACTACAAAAACGAAAGGCGACACAAGGCCGAGCTATCAGTACAATCTCGAATAATTTTATCACAGTATAAAATGATGGATGTGTTGAAGTATATGTGGATTGCCTAACATTCTCCATCAGTTCAGACTTTTGATTTTACTGGTTGGTGCATTAAACTTAATAAGATGAACTGTGCAATATGATCTAACACAATCTACATGACACAGTCCAAAATGATTTACAATGGTCCAGATTATAATTTTGCTTCAGTAGTAGCTGTACATTTCTCACCTTAAGAATATCCAGAGGAGAAAAAAGTACATTGCACTTCGGATTTGCTGATTCGCCAAGCATATTTACAAGCTGAAAGAAAAGGAAACCACAGGGGGTCCAAGGAGTATCTTTTTAGAATTTTTAACAGGACAATTTCATACATAGTGCATAATGCATACAACAGCAATGTAGTCAATACCTCTGGATAAAAATCTTTTCTCCCTGGCAATGAGTAGACAATCAAATGATGGCCTCCTCTGATCTGCATATTTAATGGTAAGAGTTTAAACATTAAACAAACGGACAATCAAGTGCATGCTTGTGAAACCACAGGAAGAGCACATCATAACAAGTCCTCGAGGGCCTTTTAGACGTTATGACCTTGTATCTGTGAAAGAAGTGAGATCTCTCACTATATAGCAAGATCTTCTTCTGGCCCTCAAAAAACCAGAGTCTTGCACGAGATATATCCGGTTGTGACGTAGCCCTAATATATGAACACATATACAGTTACTATATGCATAGTACCAAAAACAGATTCTCAATAAAAACGAAGACTGGGAGGAGAAGCAGTTCAGTTCAACAAAAAAAAGGTTAGCAGAAAAAGGAAGGTGCACTTACTCTCCAATTCTACAGAACGATGCATCCTGAGATTTTAAGAAATTGCTCATCCTAATATATTCATAATAGGAACTGACGAACAGCAACACTCCACCCTGCACATTGCATTAAACAATTCGATAAAACTTGCATATCTCCAAACTACTATATTCAAAAATAGTAACTTGACGAATCATTATGGGAATCCAGATGAGGAATTGTCAGGTAATGTACATTTTGCTCTAACACTAAATCATTTCCAGACACGTCTAGCACATCTACAAACAAACTTTGTTGCAAAACGTTCAAAGTTCTGATACATTTCTGACAAATACTGTTGAGAACTTTCCTCGGTAATAATAACATTAAGTGAACCATGTGGTGACTTAGTGTACATCCTACTGCTACAAAATAATATGTTTACTTGCATAAATAAATCCAAAATATCGTGTGCTATCAGACGCAACCCATGGTTTTCTTGAAATCTTCCACCCATCAACATTTTAGTTAGCAGTGCCGACTCCTACAGGTTGACAATTCAAACTAATACTCCTACCAACTTCGAGAAGTACCAAATTCAAGTGAACATGACAACATTGGAGATATCAGGAGTATGGAAGAACAATACCTCATCTGACTCCTGAATCTTTGGGTATACCTGTAATAATAAATCACAAATAGTCAATAATAGAATATACATATATAGGGGCCACAACTTATTTTAGTACTATCCATTTTTCTAACAATCAAGAGTCAATACTAAAGGTGCCAAACAAAAACTGTATGACTCTAGTTTTACGCAGCACCTAACACTGAAAGAACTTATGTGAGTCACATCTGGGCTTAGTACTTCTGTGTACTACCACATGCCCCAGCTTCTTCTGTCCGAGCTTGTTGCTAAATTACAGAGTAGGTACGCACTCTTTCATACAATTGACACATTATGGAATTCCCATGTCCAAGTTTTTGATAGTGACAGAGCACTAAATTTGGGTGATTGGGTTTTGATTATGTTACCCTGTGAATCTGGGTGAAATCAGCGGATGCAGAAGGATATTGCTTGTTCTTTATTTAAATCTCATTTTTATCTCAGAGTAATTGCCAGATATAAATATTAATGCGGATAGTATTGGTCACAAATATGAACCGAGCACAGAGCAAATCAAATACATACATCATTAAGTCAGATATTCCGTGATATATATCGTAATATAAAGACCAATCAATCTTACAATTTTTTCAAAATTCAATAACATTAACAATTCAACACGCAGCTTTTTTGACAATATGTAGTCAACCCGATGGCATGTATGTAGTAGCTAGATTCAAGGACATATTAGTCGGACATTGCACCAAGTCCAGATAAGAATTTAGGTTGGTTATCCTTGTCAAGCTTCATGCACTAACCAACTATTCCAAAAGACCGATCTGATGGAAAGTGGTAGGCAATCCACTTATACACTTTAACACCCCTCCTCACGTGTGACAGGAAGGCACCAACTATTCCAAAAGACTAATCTGATGGAAAGTGGTAGGCAATCCACTTATACACTTTAACAGTATAATTGTTCACATACAGTTGCCACATAAATTATGTACTGTAAAGATGACTAATAGTTTTGAAAATGAGCTGAGTGTGCTAAATTCCATAATGTATTATCAAGATGCAATACAAGCACAAAATGACTCACCCTTGTGCAGAAATAATCAAAGCGGGCATCGTCGGATTCACCAACAGAAGATGCATCAAACCGTTCATACACCTGTGTAGTGATTGGACAATGACAAACATGTCATTTAATAAGTACTGTTAGCATGAAGATACGAGTCTGTTGAGTGAGTCCATCCAAAATTTGTAACAGAATCAAAGGAACAACCCTGGATCCCTGGCATGAAAATTTTGTTCGGATGGACATATCCGCAAAGCAAATTTGCAACGATTCAACGAAGCATGAAGATACACAAGGAATTAACTGACCTGCCGTATGTCAAGCTGTATTTTGGGAAGAACACCTGTAAACTCAGTCACCAGCTTAACCTAAAAAAAGTTGAGTCCCAGCATTTTAGAAACATGAGCCCAACACTGCAAAAGGATCAATTAGTGACTTCCAGCATGCTGCATACCTTTCCCTCATAATTTAAGCATGATCCGTTGAATAAAGCATTCATTTCTGCACAGCAGGCAAAGAATTAAAACATAAATAGGTTAATAAATAAACAAGCAGATTACAAATGTAAATATAGAAGGTGAATTTACGTCGCACAAGCGAGTACAATATATTAGCAGCCAAAGTATGATGGTGCACATGCACAACAACTAATGCGAGCAATTTAAATACTAAAGTACCAGGCATAACTCCAGTGGACACATACAACTAGCAAAAACAACAATAGTGATTAAGTAATAAATGCTGATCATGACTAAAACAAGAACTAGTATTTGATATCGAAAATCCAATTGGATGATATAAGCTAAAGGCTAGAAAAATATGAGTCAAAATGATGGTCACAGTTCCAAGTGAAATTCCATACCTGGTGTAAGATACGAGCTTAGGATTATTGTTTGCCGATAGTAACGTGCATGCTGATCCAAGTACCTTAGGCAAATAAATGAAAACGTAAAAAGCATATAATTGACCTCATAAACATCAAAATCAAGAACAAATTCCATGTTGTTTTGCTATTCACAATACAGTATGTTGACGACTTATAGATAGTACGGCCTTAGAGCATGGCATAAATAAATATCCAAAAAGAATTACCATGGCCTAATCCGCATCACACTGGCTACATGTTCTTTTGATGGCAACTGATTTAGTTGTTCAAGAACAGCATGGAGATGTGACCAATTCTACATTCATAGATAAGAGAGTCATTTGTACCAGCAGGCATCCACAAAAACGTACAGCAAAGTATTAGAGTTGGAGGTTAACCTGCATAGATATCACATCTGCGTGATCAACCACCACTATCTGCACAGAACAAATATACTAATAGTTTAGACCTCGTCAAAAATAAGAACAGAACTGTGTGTGTTCCTTTGTGGAAGCAGTTATACAAAGGGTCTTATAGATGTCCAGATCGAAATTTATATTTCCTCCAAAAAATGATGGCAAAATACTTGTAATTTTCAGGATGAAATCCTGACAACCAATAAGATATTTAATCATTGTTTCCATGCAACCATAGACAATTTACATATAATAATGGTTTACATAAATGAAATAGTATATAGTACCATTGATAGTAGTAAATAGAAAATTGTATATGAATTAGAGTAGAACTAACTTCAATCGATGACAGGAAATCAGAATCATTTTCCTTTGCATGTCCCTTTTTCTTGATATCTTCAGCTCCATCGATTTTCTGATATCAGACAGACATAATAAGGTAGAGAATACTAATACTTCAGCAAGACTGCACATTTAATCAGAGTAAAAATCAGAGATGATATGGATTTGGAAGCAAAGTAATGTGAGGGCACAACGAGATCTAGTTTCTATTACAAATGAATCTGGTGCCTAATGATCGAATAATAACAAAACAGATCCTGTTTTATTTCATCCAATGGAGTAGCACTTACTCAGTGGATCGGCAAATCCAACAGCATGTTGGCATGTACCTCCCACCGTTGGGACCTCAAGGGACTGAGCCCATCAGGTGTTTGTGCAAAAGTAGGATAGTATTTTCTAGCTGTTCCATTCTCCCTCTGTTCCATTTTATTAGGTGTATTTTTCATGCAAGGTGACCAAAGAGACTGATTTTAGGATAATTTGGGACGAAAATACCCCTGGTTACACCGTTGATTAGAGTAGTAAAGTAATTGCCGGTGGCTAATCAAAGATCATTCCAATTCAAGAGGGGTAGAATCGGCATCAACTAGGATAAAAAAGGAAATACACCTAATAATCCAGAATTTACCTAAAGCCAAATACACCTGATAAAAAGGAACAGAGGGAGTGTGTTTTTATATTGTGCAGTGCTAATTACAACAGAAAACTATGAGGTGTCCACAGAACAATAACAATATACAGCTGCTGGATGCATGAGTGATCGTTACTAGTTGAGCCTGCGAAGAAAACCTTTGGCAGAGAGTACTTACAAGTTTAAGCGCTAAAGGAGATGCCACTATGATATCAGAAGCATAGAAGTTACTGTATAGCTTAACAGATTTCCTGCAGAAGGATTGGTTAAGACATCAACTTTTAAGAAGCCTTGTGCATGTGAACATAGTCCTAAGAAAATACCAAAATATCAATGTGCTAGCAATAATGAATTTAAGGAAATATATTTTGCTAAAGGCTTAAGATCTCATAATGCAGAATATCAAAGAGTAATCTCAACACATGGAAAGATCTTGCAACATTCTACAGGATGCTCCTATATTGGTTGTAATAACATCTTGTATTAGGGGTTGGCGGGAGTATGTTATTAGAATTAGAACCATCATGAAATATACTTTCATATTATATGTATTTGACCTTGTAAATTAAGCTGTTGAAAAAAAACGTGGAGAGTACAAGGTGGGCTGTGGACGCACTTGTCTCCACAACCAGAAAATTATCATGAGGAATTATTAACGATCTAGCACACTTGCTTTGTATATTTTATCCCAAAAAGAAAGTGATCTTCAACATCCCCAGCAAAAAGAAGGTTAAAATCTGCGGGTTTTGAACTATTTTCAGTCTCCTCTTCATCATCTGAATCATCAAACTCTTTTCTGAATAGTCCCATGGCATTATCCTATAGATGAAAGAATTCTCTATCTCTTAGCACCATAGAAAAATAATTGCTAAACCAGCAATCACAAATTATATACATAATGATCTGCAGATTTAAATGAACCTGATGTATAAATTTTGCCTGTAAGAGCAACCACAGAAGTAAAAGTGTACCTTTTGTGTCAGTGGAGATAATTGGATTAATCTCTTCACTACACGCCGTGCAATGCTTTTGAGAGGTAACAAGAAAAGAATCTGGGGCCATGATAATAATACAAAAGAAGAGCAATAAGTTCAACAGATAAATATACAACAAAAATACTTGTATAAATGAAGTGACAGCATGTTAGAAATCTACTGGCATGTAACATTTTCTCTTTAACAAAAAAGAATAGCATTTACGTGATTCGATGGTGCAACTGATATTCAAGCAACTATCTGTAGCACCATACGCATCTATGCAAGATAATGTGTCAACTAAGATACTGTTTGCTCAAATGTTTTGACTATGTGACAATACCTTTGGACGAGTAAAACCCTGATCACGGTATGAGTTGTCATCCAGAATATCTGTGTTAGCATCATTCCTAAGCTTTGCGTCATTTTTAATGACAACATCTCTTGTTCTATGAACATGACTCAACTGCCATTGCGACAACATTGCACATTAGTCAGCACCATAACAGGTACAATAATAATGTTATCAAACAGGGATTTTGAAACTTACAGCATGCATAATATATGCATCCATAGTACTGGAATCCACCTTACTACCCTTAAGGTAAAATGGCTTCTTATTACAATGCATTATGTCATGATAACTATTACCTGTAATAAACAATTAGGATTAGAATTACACTTACTATAAGTGACAGAGAGAGCCACGATACATCATTTTAGCCAGGAAGCATGACATGGAAAGCCATAATGTATCTTAAATTTACTTAATTATAAGGTAAGAATGGAGCATGTAACTTTGTATGCTATAAAACCATAGCGGTGACAATTTTTTCTTCAAAATAGCAAGAATATAGATCCAAAACAGACGTGCACAACAGTATAGGCTAGGGGAACCAGAAAAGGTACTTTCTGTCTCTATATGCCAAAATTACTAAGAAAGGCACATGACAAATAGTTTCTGCTCTTCAGATCAAGTGGAGACAACATAATAAATGAGAAGTCCACATCTGAATCAGCTTGAGAGCCTTAAAGCACCTTAGAATTTCTACTTTTCCCTACTTATAAAACAGGTAGAGAAGCTCCTGTTGGCTTCTTTGTAAACAAATACAGTCTTACTTCGTTTTGGAGGGAAGTTTAGAGTTACCAGGTAGCCACACACAAACATGCAAAGAAGTATTTGATCATGTGGACTTTAGAGGTGTAAGTCCTGATCCATCAAAATTTATGGCCAATTTCTATTGCTGGGTTGTGCTGCAAAATTAGTTAGCAATAGGGACATTTTCTAATTCTAGAAAAATAGCTCTATTATATTCCTCAAAAGCAGCACTATTGAGTAAGTCATATATAAAAAAGCTAGTGAAGGCAGGTTTTACAAGGGACCAGTGCTAAATTCAGCAGCTTTAATGTTCTACTGAGTCATGTCGTTTGTGAAACAAGGCACTAAAAGAAAGATAATCAACAATGAGTACTCACAAAGTGAGAAGAACCTCAATCTAGAATCCAAGTTATCAGAGAGGGTGTTTTGCCAGTGGTCCCTCAGCTTTCCTTTGACATCAACAAAAGGATCATCAGGAGCTCCCTGAAAGAACAAAGCAATGAGAATCTCTTGAACTATTTATTATACAGAAAAGCATCCCCGCGGTAGTAATGAAGAAGTCGAATAACTCAGCGCAAAGCATTTGAGTAGTTTTTTTATTTTTTTTAGCTGAGCATTTAAGTAGATTGATAACTAATGCAATGGATAAAGTACCCAAGCACAGAGGAGCACTGGCAACTTCACATACCATTTGAAGATTACTGCAAGTAATCAGAAAACATGTGGATGGATGTGATAAAGATAAATGCATCACAGTAACTCCTCCCAAATAAGTTACAAAATGAAATATAGGTCATAAGGTGATCTAAATACGTGATAAACATGAAACCTTCGGACTCCGAATAAACATACTGGTATCTTTTTATTAGAGAACAAATACCTATAACGCTATCAAGGGCTGAAAAGTTCAGTCACATTTCAAGGAGTTCAAATACCTATGACGCTATCAAGGGCGTAAGATAAAATTATACTATCACACAAAACATGACTTCTGAAGTACTTAGAGGGCATAAGATTCACAATACCCAAGTTAACATGTGAATTAATCAATAACTCATCATGATGTAAATCCATAAAGTACCTGGATTTTTTCACCTGTTCCAACCCATTTGGCTTTTGGAATGTCCACTGCAGGCATCTCCCATCTATATTTACTCTTTTGTTTCAGTAATGCAGTGACTTCATCATTTGCTAGTACATGACTAACATGACGCTGAAATGAACTAAAACGTGCAAAAGAGGGTGCTGTTAGAACGAGTTACATGCAAAGATCATGTATATATAATGAAAGGAAACAAAATGGAAATGGTCTGAATAAGTATTCTGTTCAACTTCTGAAACCAATACAAGAATACATTGAGTTCCAACTTCTAGTAATGAAAGGAAACAAAATGGAAATGGTCTGAATAAGTATTCTGTTCAACTTCTGAAACCAATACAAGAATACATTGAGTTCCAACTTCTAGTAATCAGTATCATAAATTATTTCCAGCATGTAAAATGATCTCTGGTTGACTTTTAGTTTGATCTCATTATTGCTGTGACAAACGATACAGTAGAGGTGACATCAAGCAAGCATTCTGAAACCAAGTTATCTAGGACAAAGAAAGAGTCATAGCAAAATACTATAACCAGAAACTGAATGACTGATCATATCATGCAAAAAGTAATATAGTACTTGTCCATATTTGGTTAACAGTCATTGTGCCTCCGAGAGAGTGAAGAAACAGAATACATGAACAGTGTTGTATCAATAGCACCAACCATGACGGCTCCACTTCATCATAAGCGTCATTTTTATTGCTTATCATATCATGTGCCTCATCCTCACTGGAAACATATGTTAAGCCATCTTCATCGGTCTGATGTCGGTCTTGAGATACTCCATTGGATAGTTTCCCACGCCGAGAAGCCTCCGCTGCTATGATTCCAGCTGCATGGTCAAGTAATTAAGTCCAATAAGAAAAAATAACAGGCTGCACTACATTGCTTCATGAAGCAATAAAGTGTCAAGAACGAAGAAGGGGCTACTCTAATTTGGTTTTATATAGCCATTGTCTGCCTGAGAGAAAACGTAGATGATAAACACGGTGACAAAAGCCGAACCTGGAGAGTCAGGGAGACCACCGTCAAGCGCTGGATTTTTGGACTTCTCACGCCGCCTCTTCTGACCTGAAACCACACGATAGCATAGCATCAGGAGTGGGAACAACTGAGCAAGTAAGGCAGAAATTCGAAGCTTCGGGCAAGAGACGTAACCTAAGATTTAATACCTCGAGGAGTAGCTGTTGCAGAGACAGGCTTCAGCTTCCCCATCGGCAACGAAGCTTAGCTCTTGTACGCTGGCGTGGAGGTCGGAGGCGGGAGAGGCGGCCGGCGGCGTGGTGTTGAAAGTAATTGGGCGTCGGGGACGAGGGGGTTTGGACAGCGGCGAGAGGGGCTGGACGCGGCGATCCGACACGAGTTGGACGGGGGCGGCTGGAAAGAGAGGAAGGGCGGTGCGGGGAGGTCGAGCTGTCTGCAAGGCTTTTGCCCTTAGCAGCGCAGCGACCACCAATGCAGTCCAAAATTGCGCCCCTTCCGGATTCAGGCCCAGCTAAGCGCGCGGATCGGTACGCCTATAATACGGTCCGGGCTGGATTACGACCGAACAAGACGGACGAGGGGTCTGTCGGGCCGTTCTGCGCTGGCGCGCGAGGCGGCCGGGTATGGGGACCCGATGGGTACCCGCAAAATCAGGGGCGATGGGTCGATCTGGGCGGCGCTGGCCGTCGTCGGAGCCGCTACCCTCCTCGACCAGCTCCCTGGCGCGTGCGGGATATGGAGCGTCGCCGCGTCGGTGTGTACTCTCCAGGCAGCGGCGTCGGTGAGGGCTCAGACGAGCTCCCCTCGTTGAGCTCGAGCGGCCCAGCCTCCAAGGAGAAGGTGCTGTGGCGGCGAGTGCCGCAGGTGGTGGCGCAGCGATTGAGGTGGTAGCGCCGGGAGGTGCGGGCGTGCGGCGGCGGTGGTAGCGCAGGTAGGTGCGGCGGCGGCGCAATAGAAGGTGCGGGCGTGCGCGGGCGTGACTACGCGTGTCGCGTTGCTCCAGTTAGGGTTGCGAAAGCCGCACCCAATGGGCCCCGCTTAGTAGGCTAAATTTTTTTAGGCTAATTCTTTTCATCAAAATTTCTCTAATTTAAACTAAATTTTGTTTTTGCTGGTTGCCGCAACCCCTACGCCACTGTGTCTGTGGCTGTGTGGCAGTGGGAGTTCGGGTTAGGATTAGTGAGATTTAGGGTTAGAACTAGTGGCGTTTGACCCGTTGTACGAGTTTGCCACCTCAACCAGCCCCACTAGACATCGATGGGTCTAACATTTTACCATTAAGCATCTCTGTGGGGTTTTTTTCTTTATCAAACCCTCCCTATTTAAGGTGGGTACTCGTCGGATTCGCAGGTTTTGGGTACTGTCGGGGATATGACCCCGGGTACCCTAGAGTTGAGGTATCAAGTGATTCAATAAAGTAATAAGTAATACAGTAAAAGCTTATGTAGAGAGAAGATATAAAAAGGAGTACGATAAGAATTAGATAAAGGAAAGAAGGAAAAAAACTAATCTGGACCGACATACGAATAAGTCGGCCCAGCTGAGTCTATCCTATGCTGAGCTAAATTCTTCCTGGCAGAGCAGACCCTAGCTGGGCCGAGTCGGCCCTAGCTGGCCCAATACGGCGCTACCTTCACCCGGCCCAGTTCACCGCGTCACCAACCACACTTCCTCGCCGAACTCCTCGCCGCCTCGCTACCCCGCGTCGCCACCTCGGAGCCAGCTCCTCCCGCCAAATTCCCTCGCGTGGGCCAGCATAGGATCACTTCGTCCCACCGCGGGCTGGCCGCGTCACCTCGCGCCACCGCCTCACCCCGCTTCACCCGGGTGGGCCAGTAGAGGAGTAATCCGGCCCACCACGGGACAGATGCTCTGCCTCCTCTATTTCCCGGCTGGGCGGCTCCTCTGCTGATCCGGCTAGGCCGAGTGTAGACTGATTCGGCTGGGCCTCAAGGACTGACTCGCCCGGGCCCTTTGCTTAACTTGGCTTGGCCTTTTCCAGCTCCCCGGGCTGGATCACCCAGCACCCCGGCTGGGCCTTGACTCAGCTAGGGAAGGTTGACCCGCAGGGCCTTTTCCTTCCCTCTAGGCCGAGTAAAACTGCCCCAGGCCAAATTCCCCAGGAATAGGTCCCCTAGGCCGAGTCAGCTGCCCTCCAGGCCAAGTTTGACCGGCCAGTCGAGCCCTTAGTCATGTGTCGATCTTGACGCCTCTGGCTCAGCTGCGTCATCGTTGCATGCGAGATGCTCTATTACGTTCCAAACGTATCTATAATTTTTGATGTTCCATGCTTGTTTTATATCTATTTTCTTATGTTTTGTCCACACTTTGGAGTATTTTTACACACTTTCTTGGACTAACCTATTAACAAGATGTCACAATGTCAGTTGCCTGTTTTCTGCTGTTTTTGGTTCCAGGAAAGTCAGAAAATGAATATTCTCGGAATTGAACGGGATAAAAGCCAAAGTCAATATTTCACCGAGGGGAACATGGAGCCAAAAGACGAGACGGAGAGGGGCCAGGGGCCGGCCACACCACATGGTCGCGCGGCCAGGCCTGGCCGGCGCCTGGGGGTGGTGCGACCGCCTCGGGCACCCCCTCAGCCTCCCCTTTCGCCTATAAGAAGCCTCCGATACAGAAACCCTAAGTACCCGATCAAAATTCCATGAAAGAGTCTGTAGCCGTCGTCATCTCCATCCCTAGATCGGGAGAGATCTAAAGCTCTTCCTCCTGGAGGCCTTCTTCATCACCATACAAGCCTCTGGTGTGATGCGTGAGTAGTTCATCCTTGGACTACGGGTCCATGTAGTAGCTAGATGGTTGGTTCTTCTCCTTTGTGATACCATGTTTAGATCTTGTGAGTTCCGTTCATGATCAAGATCATCTATTTGTAATCCTACATGTTGTGTTTGCGGGGATCCGATGGATATTGAGATACTATTTCAGATTGATTATTGATTCTATCGTGTCTTTGTTATTTGTGATCTTGCATTCTCTCCGTTGTTAGTAGATATCTTGGCCGAGTAGATGCTAGCAACTTCAAGAGGGAGTATTTATGCTTGATAGTGGGTTCATGCCTCTAGTAATCTAGGGAAGTGATACATTGCAAATGTATCTATAATTTTTGATGTTCCATGCTTGGTTTTATCTACTTTCTTGTGTTTTGTCCACACTTTGGAGTACTTTTCATATGATTTCTTGGACTAACCTATTAACAAGAGCCACGGTCACCTTTCTCATTTCTGTTTTGGTTTCAGAAAGTCAGAAAATGAATATTCTCGGAATTGGACGGGACAAAAGCCAAAGTTATTATTTTTCCGGAAGACTCATGGAGCCAGAAGGAGAGTTAGAGAGGGGCCACAGGGTGTCCACACCACCCCTAGGCGCGGGTCCCCCTTGGTCGCGCCAGGGCATGGTGTGGGCCCCCTGGACGGCCACCGACCTTGCCTCTTTCGCCTATATATCTCCCCCGAGGCAAAAACCCTAAGTCGTTAAGCCTCCAGCCACGAAAAGTTCCACAGTACCGCCAATCAAGGGGAGATTCTGGGACAAAGTCTTTGTTAAGACTTCACGGACGAGGAAGTGCCCTCGGAGCCATCTCCATCGATCTCCACCACCATCTCCATCACCGTTGTTGATTCCCATGATGAGGAGGGAGTAGTTCTCTCTCGAGGCTAAGGGTTCTACCGGTAGCTATGTGTTCATCTCTCTCTATACATGATCATATTGTGATCATGAGCTTTGTAATCAAGTAGATCTACCTTGCTACTCAAGTGCTTTAATAGATCTCTGCTCTTCCCATGTGTGTGAAAGTGACAGCGTGCACACCATGGTGGCACTTAGGCTAGAGATTACAAATACTTGTTATGAGTTATATTTGGAGTTGGATATCTTTATAAAATTGTGGTGTTTATTGGAACCATCTAGTGCTCAAGGTGACAGTGTGGGGTTTTTTAGATGGGAAAGATTTACTTTGAGGTGTGATGTTATAGCCCTACCATCGATTAGAGTGTCCAACCGGAGAGTAGTTCAGCGTAGTATCATAAATAGAAGATATTTATATGAGAGTGTTCACTAGTGAAAGTATGATCCCTAGGCCTTGTTTCTAAGCACTGAAACACCATTTGCTATTAGATCTATTATATGTTTGCTTGCTTCCATCTTTATTTCAGTTTGCCTTTAGTCTCTTCCACGCCATCAAGCTATTTTCTATCACCGTTACCACTTATAATTATCTATACCACTTGTATTTCACTAACTCTTTGCCGAACTAATGCATCTATACACCTGACAAGTGTATTGGGTGTGTTGGGGACACAAGAGACTTCTTGTATCTTGATTGCAGGGTTGCTTGAGAGGGGATACCTTTGACCACTTCCTCCCTGAGTTCGATAAACCTTGGGTGATCCACTTAAGGGAAAACTTGCTGCTATTATACAAACCTCTACACTTGAAGGCCCAACAACTGTCTACAAGAATAGAAGTGCGTAGACATCAGGAAGTGACAGAAATCTCTAAGGTACTAGATGTGTTGTTGCTACTAGGGAGAAAACAGAATCCTTTGTTCATAGAACAATCGTATTGTTTACTTTACACGCAATGCATAATGCAATTATCTGTTGCTTGCAACTTAATCGGAGGGGTTGGATGATAACCTGAAGGTGGATTATTAGTCATAGATGCAGTTGGATTACGGTCTATGTATAATGTTGTAATGCCCAATCAAATCTCATAGGAGTCAAGATGATTAGTATATGCATGTATGCTTTCTTGGTGTCTGTCAATTGCCCCGCTGTAATTTGTTCACCCAACATGTCATCTATCTTAAGGAGAACCACCACTAGTGAACTATGGACCCCGGTCCTTTCTTTTATCATCAATCTCCAACTGTTTACTGCTTTCTATTTACTTTCTGCAAACAATTACTATCTTCCACATAATACGTTTAATCCTTTGTTTTCAGCAAAACCGGTGAGATTGGCAACCTCACTATAAGTTGGGGACAAAGTTCTGTGATTGTGTTGTGTAGGATTCCAAGTTGGAAACAACACCTTGGAGGTGTTTCCTTGCTCCTACTGGTTCGATAACCTTGGTTTCATAACTGAGGTAAAACTTGTTGTTGTGCTCATCATACCTTCCTCTTGGGGTTCCCCAACGAGCTCGATATATTTTGAGCCATCAAGCTATTTTTTCTAGCGTTGTTGCCGAGGAGTCAAGGACATCTTCACAAGGAGAGTCCCTCATAACCAATCTCTTTACTTTGTTTTATTTGTTTTGCCTAGTTTATTTCTGCTTTGTTTGCTTCTTTCTTTATCAAAACACAAAAAATAGTTGTACGAGTTTGCTTTCTATATTAAAAACACAAAAAAATGCCTAATCTTGAAAACACTAAGTTGTGTGACTTCACTAGCACCAACAACAATGATTTCATGTGCACACCTATTGCTCCACTATTCCTGAAGCTACTTTATTTGAAATTAAACCTGCTTTACTCAATCTTGTTATGAGAGAACAATTTTCTGGTATTAGTACTGAAGATGTTATTGCTCATCTTAATAACTTTGTTGAACTTTGTGAGATGCAAAAACATAGGGATATAGATGGAGATATTATTAAGCTTAAATTATTTCCTTTCTCTTTGAGAGGAAAAGCTAAAGAATGGTTGCAATCCCTAACTATAAATAGTATTGATTCTTGGACTAAATGGAAAGATGCTTTCATTGGAAAATACTATCCTCCTGCTAAGATTATATCTATGAGAAGTGAAATAATGAAATTTAAACAATCTGATAATGAACATGTTGCTCAAGCTTGGGAAAGAATGAAATCTTTGGTAAAGAATTGTCCCACTCATGGACTGACTGCTTGGATGATTATCCAAACCTTTTATGCAGGACTAAATTATTCCTCAACAAATCTACTGGATTCTGCTGCTAGAGGTACCTTTATGACAATTACTTTGGGTGCTGCAACAAAGCTTCTGGATAATATGATGGTTAACTATTCTGAATGGCACACTGAGAGAGCTCCACAAGGTAAGAAGGTAAATTCTATTGAGAAAACCTCCTCCTTGAGTGATAAAATTTATGTCATTATGTCTATGCTTGTTAATGGGAAAGATCATATTGATCCAAATCATGTTCCCTTAGCCTCTTTGGTTGCTCAAGAAGAGAAAGTTGATGTGGACTTTATAAGAAATAATAATTTTAGTAACAATTCCTACATGAATAATTTTGGTAATAATAATTATAGGCCATATCCTCCCAACAATGGTAATGCTTATGAAAATTCCTACAACAATAATAGGAGTGCTCCCTCTAAACTCGAAGTTATGCTTAAAGATTTTATTAGTAAACAAACTACTTTCAATAAAACTATTGAGGAAAAACTCTCTAATGCTGAAAGAAATATAGCATCATTGGCTGAAGCACAATCTTCTTTGAATAAAATGGCTACTAAACCTGAAACTATTGATAATCCCTTTGCTGCTACTAATGCCATACAAGTTAGAATTGATGAAAATGTTAGACTATTAGCTGAATTGCATGCTAAGTGGGAAAGAGAAGATGAAATTGCTAGAAATATTAGTGTTTCTACTATCACTACCACTAGTGTTGAAGCTAGTAATAACTCTACTACTTTAGATGATAATTATGATTTTGATCTTTATGGTTGCAATATCTCTGAAGTAATTAAGTTCCTACAAAAGCTTGCTAAAAGTCCTAATGCTAGTGTTATGAATATGGCCTTTACAAAACACACTACTGATGCTCTCATAAAAATTAAAGAAGAAAAGATGAAACATAAAGCTTCTATTCCTATGAAACAAGAAGATGGTTGGGAACCCATCATTAATATGAAAGTGAATGATTTTGATTTTAAAGCTTTATGTGATCTTGATAGTAGTGTTTCTGTTATGCCTAGAAGGATTTATGATATGCTTAATTTGCCACCGTTGGAAGATTGCTATTTAAATGTCCCACTTGATGATAATGTTAAAAGGAAACTCATGGGGAGTATTAATGATTTTCTTATTATGGTTAACAATGCTTATGTCCCCGTTGATTTCTATGTTTTGGATGTTGAATGCAATGCTTCTTGTCCTATTACTTTGGGAAGACCTTTTCTTAGAACTGTTGGTGCCATTATTGATATGAAAGAAGGCACTATTAAATATCAACTCCCACTCAAGAAAGGTATAGAACACTTCTCTAAGAAGAGAGAGAAGATTTATTTTGCCTCTCCTATGAAAACAAAATTTTCTCTTAATGCTTCTTCATTCGAGAACACTTGAATCTTTTTCTTGCTTCTTATGCCTAACTTAAAGGCGTTAAAGAAAAGTACTTATTAGGAGATAACCCAAAAGTTTTAGATGAGTCTTGGAAGTTATTACTTCAGTAATAACCACTCCTTATCCTTTTTATTTTCTTTTTGTGCCAAGAGTAACCTCTAATGAGAGAGAAGTAATGCTTGGGAAAGTTGCAGTCCCGAAACAGATTTTTGTGCTTCACCGTAAAAATTCGTGTACAATCTCTGTACATTGTTTTGAGGCGTGAATTTTTGTGCTTCTGCCCCAGGTTGTTATCTAACTTCCGTTAGTTCAACACTTTTTGATTTGAGCAACATAAGGTCTTCGAACAAATTGGTTTTTACCTGCTGGTCTGTTTTGACAGATTTCTGCCATTATTCGCATTTGCTTCTTGTTGGTTCCTTTTTGGGTTCTCTTTGGGGAATTGAGCTTTTCAAGGGAAGTGATTCAGTAGCTTGTGTTTTCATGGAATTTTTATTGGTGTTGAAACTGAACCCAAAGACTTATTATCTTGAGTGCACTAATATTTCTAATAAAGATTGTGTGAAGTTTGTATGAAGGAAAAAATTTCAGGTGTATGGAGAGAATGATGTAATGAGATGAAGAATGGACTAAAGCTCAAGCTTGGGAATGCCACCCCATGTCACCCCAAGAAATATTCTAGAGGTACAAGCGTCAAACCTTGGGGATGCCCAAGACATCCCCTTCTTCATCAATAAAAATCGCAGGTTTCTTCCAAACACTTCATTTTTATTGTTTCATGCACAATTGTGTTGTTCTTGGAGCGTCTTTGTTTTTGGTTTTCGTTTGCTTGGTTTTCTTAGTTTGCTGAATAAATTTGTTGGACCCCCTCTTTCATGCATTGGTTTTCAAATAGTTTGGTTTGGATTGGAAAAGAGTAGGAAAGTTCATGCTTAAGTGGTAAAGAGAGTTTGTTTTGACTATGGCCTATGCTTTTTCATGCCATGCTTTATATTGTTTTGGCTTTATGCTTAGTGATCTTTGTTGTAGCATGACATGTTATAAACAATTGAGATTGCTTAATGTGCCTTGAAAGAATCATGCGTTGTTTTAGCATATTAAAGCATAGTATTGTGGTATTCTCCTTTGATGCTTTATTTGGGTTGACTTGGCGCATGCTCACACCATGTTATGACTATCTCAAGTCACCATAAGCCTTTATGATCCTTTAGTTTTCAACTTGTAATATCACTTTATGCTTTAATTAATGATGTTTTGTCGCTTTGCATGATTATGGCCATTTTGCTCTCTTAGTTGGTCGCTCTCAGTCTTTTGCTAGCCTCCACAACCAAGTATGAGTTACACTCATGAATCCAACTCCAAATAAAACCAAGTTGTTCCAAAGATTCCACCATACCTACCTATTAGCAATTGCTATTCCAAGTATATTCATGTTTTTATCTACCTTCCGAATTAAACTTGTTATGTGAAAACTAGTGATTAAAGCTCTCACGAACTTGATGGCACACTTTACTTTCTTGCATTTAATAATCTTGAACCATTGCGTCCATCTTTGTTGCGTATATGCTTGCGCTTTATAAGTTGAAGTTAGCAGAACCATGTATCATGGGGAACGCTTTCAACATTGCACTTATTATTATGTTGATATCATGTTCTTTTGCTTATGGATCTCGGCGGTGTGAAACGAAAGGGGAGCCTGTAAGGCTCATGGAGTTCGTATATGTGTTAGAGAAATGCCTGGGCGGCTAGTCTAAGCCATGACTAATCATGGTGGAAACTTGCAACATAACCATAATGAGCACTCTATGAAGCATCCTCAATAAAAACCTATGCAAATAGCAAATAAAAAGATCACTGAGATGTTCATTGCCTGCTTGCCTTGTCATTTTTATTATGGGATAGCTCATGTATCATGTGCAAGGGGTACCCGTTGGCGGTTCTCTATGATACATACGAACTTACAATGAGAAGAGCTTACTTGTGACTGAAGTTGAGTAGCATGAGATTTGATACTCGTAAGTAAGGCGCATGAGATTTCAACTTATAACTTGTCAAGCATATCCTCTTAGTTGTGTCACTTTAACCTTAATCACCTAAATATGCTTATGATAGGGGCAATGAGAGCTGAAAGCTAATAAGTACCATAATTTTTGGAAGCTCTTTATGAAACTTGAATCCCTACTTCCTTCTATGAAGGCCTTTCTTTTACTTTTATGTTGAGTCTCCACCTTCTATCTTTATGCACCTATTTTGAGAGCATAGTGGCCATTCTTAGTTCTATGTGCATTGTCCCAAGACTTATTGATTGATGCATAACTTTGATATTGCTTGTTCTTAAACTATTTGTATCTAGTCACCCTTATGAACTTTGAAGGTGTCCTATGCATTTATGTTTGCTACTCTATGAGGGACAAGCTGAATGCCACTATGCTATGTTTTCTTTATGTGAAACAAACAAACGTCTTGCAAAGCATTGTTATTCATGAATCTTTTGTTTGTGCCTTTTCATGTTGCAACATAGTTGCTATGTCTTATTGCTAGCACTTTATCTTTCAAGCTATGTTGAAGTACTATGATCCCAACTATCAATGTTTTACAAATACTTTGATCAAGTTTATGATGGTGCATGTCACCTCAAAAATTATTCTTTCTTTTTATCACTTACCTACTCGAGGACGAGCAGGAGTTAAGCTTGGGGATGTTGATACGTTGCTAACGTATCTATAATTTTTGATGTTCCATGCTTGGTTTTTATCTACTTTCTTATGTTTTGTCCACACTTTGGAGTACTTTTTATACACTTTCTTGGACTAACCTATTAACAAGATGCCACTGTGACAACTGCATGTTTTCTGCTGTTTTTGGTTCTAGGAAAGTTAGAAAATGAATAGTCTCGGAATTGGACGGGATAAAAGCCAAAGTCAGTTTTTCACCGAGGGGGACACGGAGCCAAAATACGAGATAGAGAGGGGCCAGAGGGCCGCCACACCACCTGGCCGCACGGCCAGGCCTGGCCCGCGCCAAGGGGTGGTGTGGCCACCTAGGGCACCCCCTCGGCCTCCCATTTCGCCTATAAGATGCCTCCGATACAGAAACCCTAAGTACCCGATAAAACTTCCACGAAAGAGTCTGTGGCCGCCGTCATCTCCATCCCTAGATCGGGAGGGATCTGAAGCTCTTCCCGGCACCCTGCCGGAGGGGAGCATTCACCCTGGAGGCCTTCTTCATCACCATGCAAGCCTCCGGTGTGATGCGTGAGTAGTTCATCCTTGGACTACGGGTCCATGTAGTAGCTAGATGGTTGGTTCTTCTCCTTTGTCCTACCATGTTTAGATCTTGTGAGCTCCGTTCATGGTCAATATCATCTATTTGTAATCCTACATGTTGTGTTTGCGGGGATCCGATGGATATTGAGATACTATTTCAGATTGATTATCGATTCTATCATGTCTTTGTTATTTGTGATCTTGCATGCTCTGCGTTGTTAGTAGATATCTTGGCCGAGTAGATGCTAGCAACTCCAAGAGGGAGTATTTATGCTCGATAGCGGGTTCATGCCTCTAGTAATCTAGGGAAGTGACAGAAATCTCTAAGGTACTATATGTGTTGTTGCTACTAGGGAGAAAACAACAATCCTTTGTTCATAGAACAATCGTATTGTTTACTTTACACGCAATGCGTAATGCAATTATCTGTTGCTTGCAACTTAATATCGGAGGGGGTTCGGATGATAACCTGAAGGTAGATTATTAATCATAGATGAAGTTGGATTACAATCTATGTATAATGTTGTAATGCCCAATCAAATCTCATAGGAGTCAAGATGATTAGTATATGCATGTATGCTTTCTCGATGTTTGTCAATTGCCCCGCTGTAATTTGTTCACCCAACATGTCATCTATCTTAAGGAGAACCACCACTAGTGAACTATGGACCCTGGTCCTTTCTTTTATCATCAATCTACAACTGTTTACTGCTTTCTGTTTACTTTTTGCAAGCTTTTACTTTCTTCCACACAATACGTTTAATCCTTTGCTTTCAGCAAAACCGGTGAGATTTACAACCTCACTGTAAGTTGGGGGCAAAGTTCTGTGGTTGTGTTGTGCAGGATTCCAAGTTGGCAACAACACCTTGGAGGTGTTTCCTTGCTCCTACTGGTTCGATAACCTTGGTTTCATAACTGAGGGAAAACTTGCTGCTATGCTCATCATACCTTCCTCTTGGGATTCCCCAACGAGCTCAATATATTTTGGGCCATCAGGAACCTAGTTTTCATATCCACAACTCTGTTATGGTCAAGTCAAAGTCATCTTTCAAGTCACAGGTCATTTTGAAAACATCTGACAACGGAACAGTATGACCACTCCAACTGTCCATAACCGCAGACGCGGCTATTCGAATAGTTTGACACTCTGCGGAGGTGGTACACTTTCACCACAAAATTCGATACATCCGTTAGGGATAACCCTGAATCATCATACTTGGTATGCGGATAATCAATCCTAACCTTTCAATTACACACCCTAGTATAGGCACCTCCCCTATGAGTTTGGCCTCCCAGCCGCCATCTGCCATCCCGGGAACTGCATAGGTGGACATTCATATTCACAAGGTAGCCTTAGCTCAACCTCTTCCCGCGAGGGAACCCATACTAAGACATATAAACTTCCAGTTAAGCCCTACCCAACTCAGGTATTGTGGTTGTACGGTAAAGTTGGAATGGTATTGCATCCGAACCCAACCATCAGTTTTTATCAAAGTCTAGGCACATGTTTCATTCAGTATCATATTCAACTCATTGGGTTTCATAACACATGTCAAAACATTTCAATAGAATGACTCATCATTCCAAGGTTTTCATAATCAGTTTCTCCAAGTATTCCTATCTAAATTGATCCATATTAACTTAGCACTAGCAACTATTTATGAAGGTGTCACTATTGAGGGGCGCTAATCAATTGTAACTATCCCAACCTAGTTCTATGCTCTTGATAGGATCTATCCTATTTTTCCTCTAATCACCAATTAATTAACTATTTGAGAAACTTTGGTAAAGGAAAGAAAAGATAAATCTTGCAAGTAAAACTTGGGATTGGTATAATCAAAGTTGCATCCCAATAGAATGCATAATGTAGCTTGCATATTCTAGCTTGCATAGGATGGCTTGCCTTGGGTAGTGCAGTTGTCGAAGTTCTCTTCTTCGTCTTCGTAGAACTCCTCTTCTTCGTATCCCGGGTCAGTACTAGCATCTATAAATAAATACGAGGTACACAATCACCAAACAATACTTAACTACTTCTATTTAGCACACAAGAGATCACACTAGACGATCTAGCACCATCTCAATCATCACATGAAATATGGACATATTCTTCTTTATTTTATTTTAGAAAAGTAATTTCTACTCATTGAAAAATACTTAAGATTTAATATTCTCCAATTAAAATATGGGATCATGTTGACCATGTCATCACCACATATTCTAATACTTGGGAATGTGATTTAAAGGGTTTGGCATATATCAGAAAGTTGAATATTACTATTTAATATAATTCAAAAAAACTAGAAATGACCATATAGCATTCTTTTAATCCTAGTCCAATATTACTTCATGTTAAACTAAATATTTTTACATATTCAGATAGATCATCGCAAATGTGATTTTTGAGAGATGGATTCAACTCAAAAGCATTTATGGTTAATTTTATAAAATGTTTGAAGTTGGAAAAGTCTCTGTCTTGTTATTTTTACCATGGTTGATCTATAATTTCAAATCTTTTGAATCCGACGGAAGTGATTAGATATTTGCAATACCTTTCTAACAAAATTTGAATCATGCAATTTGGTTCAGTAAATCTCTTTGAATTCAATTTTGAAATCACTGACAGAATAGGGGTTTAATTTAAATGGAAAATCTCTATTTGAATCGTTGGGCTAAGCGCGAGAACAAAAATGGGTTGGCCCAGCTACACGGCATGCGCGCAGAAGGCTGTGCTCAAGCTGGTCCCACGCGTCAGCAATTGAATCTAAGCGAAACGGTATGGGCTAATCTAGGCCAAGCGATTAGAATGATATCGACGGCTAAGGGTCGTCGTCTCCGGTGAACGGCGCGCGGGGGATTCTAAACCTAGCGCCATGACAAGGGTCGTCGAGGGCTTACCAGGGCTCCAGCTAGGTCCAGCGATGGGGGCGAACGGGCTGGTAGACGACGACGAGTCGAATGGTGGTCGCAGCAACTCCTGGGGTGGCTACAATCAATGGCTCCTTTCCTTCACTGAAGTGGCGGGCTTCGGCGAAATTCCAGTGATGGGGTGCTCGCCTTGCTATGGGGAAAGGTCAGGGTTGTTTCTGAGTGAGAGGGGAGTAGAATGGTGTGCCTTTGGAGGCTAGGGGAGGGTCCTGTTTATACACCGGCGAGAGAGGCAATGCGGCATGGCTCAGACTCGTCGGCGACGTTGCTACATAGGGATATCAGCATGGCGGAGGGCATAGGTCAATGCGGTGGACGGCGGTAATCGTCATGCGCATAGTGGCACGGCGAGGCGCAGTCTTAATCGGTCGGGATACGTCTGTGCTCTGTGCAGGTACTGAGGTGTTCGTCATGGCGTACGGTGGTCATGGGGCACGCGGTGGTGAACGGTCATCTCTGGGAGGTCCCTAGTGACGTGGCGAGTGATGTCACGCAAGGAGAGAGCGAGGCGTGGCGTGGTGGCGCGGGAATGGCTCGATGCTCTAGCGTGCGCTTGGCATGGCAGTGAGTTAAATGGGCGCAACTGTGCTGGCTTCTCCACTACTCGATGTTGGTCAAGGGGTGGACAGAGGGGTGCGGTGAGGTCATGCCTAGCTGCTAGTGGTCATGGGAGAGGGCGGCGTGGCTTGTGGCTTCGTGTCCATGTCCGACCGGCATGGCACGCTTGGGTACGGGCGACACTGGTCCAATTGGTGAGTGAGAGGTGCTCCACTACACGGCTGGGTACTGGGGGTGATCGTGGGTGAGTAACTCAGGCTGAATGGAGTACAAGGATGCTCACAAGATTGATTCAAATAGTGTATAGTTGGTAGACTTGTACTCTGCATGTTAAGTGTTTGATTAAATGGCCGCATGAAATGAACATTTGAGTTTTCAAATTATTTTTGGTGGCTGTGTTGTCACATGCTTAGGAGTCTCTGGTTGCTAGGATTTGTCAAGTGGATATGGTTAGGTTGGTTTTTGTAAAAGTGCTATCTTGATGTCTATTGTAGATTCAATTTTGAAATGTCCCTCAAATGGATTTGAAATTGGTTTCTGTAGGTTTGCAAAGTTTGCCTATGTTCATTTTCACTTGATCTAGCAAGGGGAGAAAAGAAGTAGAATTGTTTCTGTTGGAAATCTTTTACTAGAGATGCCCAAAGTGGGATAGTGGTTAACTTTGGCAAAAATGACCATTTGATCATATGCCTTCTTATTTGATTTTATTTTGATTTTATTTTGTTTGTAAATGACCTAGATGATATTCTTTTCATCTTTAAACTAATCCTTATCATTTATAGCAATCAAACATGGCATAGCAAGCATTCATGCATTAATAACAAACACACATGCATTCATATGGGTTTAAGAATAAAAGTTTGTGTTAACCCTAATTTTGGATGATTAGAATTTGATAATATTGTTTGATATTTTTGAGATGTTACAAACCTTTCCTCCTTAAACAGAATCTCGTCCCGAGATTCAAGAAAAAACTAGGAACTAAAGAGATTTGGAAACTCTGTCCTAATATAATCTTCTCGCTCCCAAGTAGCTTCTTCTTCTGTATGGTTGCTCCACTGGATTTTCAGAAACTTGATACTCCTGGTCCTGGTGGTTCTGAAGGCTTCTTCCAAAATACGAATGGGCACTTCATGATAGGTTAAATCCTTGTTGATATCCACGGCTCTGTGGTCAATGTTCTTGAAAACTTCGGTGTTCTCCAGAACTTCTAAGCATTTGCGAAGTAACGAGATATGAAACACATTATGCGCGGCTGACATCTCTTCAGGCAGTTCTAGCTAATAGGATACATCTCCTCAGCGACTTAAAATCTTGAAGGGTCCGATATATCTAAGGGGAAGCTTCCCTTTGAGTTGAAAACGCTGTATTCCTTTCAAGGGTGATACTTTGAGATACACAAAGTCTCCGATATTGAAGGCCATGTCTCGACGTCTTTTGTCAGTGTAACTCTTCTGTCTGGATTGAGCGGTCTTGAGGTGTTCACAGATCTTGTGAACCTTCTCTTCAGCTTCTTGTAGGATGTCGGGTCCGAATATCTGACTCTCTCCTACTTGAGACCAATTCAGTGGGGTACGACACTTCCTTCCATACAAAAACTCAAATGGGGCCATTTGCAAACTGGCTTGATAACTATTGTTGTATGAGAATTCTGCAAAAGGCAGACAGTCTCCCCATTCAGATCCATACTCTAACACATAGGCTCTCAGCATATCTTCTAGGATCTGGTTTACTCTTTTAGTTTGTCCGTTGGTTTCCGGGTGATAAGCTGTGCTGAAGTTCAGTTTGGTTCCTAATCCTTCTTGAACTTTCTTCCAAAACCTTGAGGTAAACTGGGTTCCTTGATCTGAAACAATGGTCTTGGGGGTTCCGTGAAGACTGACTATTCTAGCAATATACAACTCTGCTAGCTTCGAACTTTGATAGGTGGTCTTGACGGGTATGAAATGAGCTACTTTGGACAGTCTATCAACTATGACCCTAATAGAATCATTTACCCTACTAGATATAGGTAAACTGGTGATGAAATCCATTCCAACTGAATCCCATTTCCATTCTGGAATCTTCAATGGTTGCAAAAGTCCTGCGGGTCGCTGGTGTTCCGCTTTGACTCTCTGACAGATATCACACTTGGCGATATAGCTTCCGACTTCTCTCTTCATTTTGTGCCACCAAAATTTCTCCTTCAAATCCCGATACATCTTCGTTCCTCCCGGGTGAATAGAATAAAGTGTATCATGGGCTTCCTAGATAATGACTTGCTTCAACTCTAAATCTGCTGGTACACAGATACGTCCTTTATACCACATAACTCCTTCCGTGAATCCAGGTACCTTCCCTGTACCGATACGATGCTTAATTCCATCAATACTAGCATTTGCTTTATGGGCTTCCTTTATTTGACTGATTAACTTGGGTTAAAGTTCAATATTGGCTAAGAATCCTTCGCTAACTAGCTCCATTCTAAAATTCTCCATCTCCTCATGCAGACTTGGCTGAGCTTCCTTAATCATGGTGTTTAATCTACACGGCATTTTACTAAGAGCATCCGCTACCACATTGGCCTTGCCGGGGTGGTAGTGAATGTCAAGGTCATAATCCTTGATTAACTCTATCCATCTCCTTTGCCTCATATTCAGCTCTTTTTGGGTGAAAATATACTTCAAACTCTTGTGATCTGAATAAATCTCACAACGGTTACCCATGAGGTAATGACGCCATGTCTTCAAGGCTAAAACTACGGCTGCCAATTCTAAATCATGGGTAGGAT
This sequence comes from Avena insularis, assembly GCA_023614405.1. Classification (NCBI taxonomy): domain Eukaryota; kingdom Viridiplantae; phylum Streptophyta; class Magnoliopsida; order Poales; family Poaceae; genus Avena; species Avena insularis. The sequence goes on along the minus strand of CM042684.1, from coordinate 102,305,044 downwards.
AATTCTGCTCATGTTGCTTAAATTGTCTAGACAAATATGATATTACTTTGCCTTCTTGCATCAACACACATCCGAGACCAATCTTGGATGCATCACAATAGACATCAAAAGGCTTCTTGATATCTGGCATAATCAAAATTGGGACTGAAATCAATCTCTTCTTGAGATCTTGAAAACTTGCTTCACATTTGTCCGTCCATTCAAACTTCTTGTCTTTCTTCAACAGCTGGGTCATCGGCCTTGCGATGCTTGAAAATCCTTCAACAAACTTGCGGTAGTATCCCACTAATCCAAGAAATGCACGGACTTCGGTTTGGGTGGTTGGGGCTTTCCATTCTTCAGCATCTTTAATCTTAGCAGGGTCAACGACTACTCCCGCCGACAAGATATGGCCTAGGAAACCTACTTCCTTTAACCAGAACTCACATTTGCTAAACTTAGCATACAACTGATGCTCTCTAAGGGTTTCAAGGATGGTTCTTAGGTGCTGTTCATGATCCTCTTCCGACTTGGAGTAGATCAGAATGTCATTGATAAAAAAAACGACAAACTTATCCAAGAAGTTCATAAAAATCTTATTCACGAGATTCATGAAATAATCGAGGGCATTGGTTAATCCAAATTACATGACATTGTACTCATACAATCCATATCGGGTTGTGAAAGCAGTCTTTGGGATATCCGTTGCGTGGATCTTTAGTTGATGATAACCAGTTCTAAGATCAATCTTAGAAAACATTTTGGTTCCAGTCAACTGGTCAAACAGATCTTCTATCTTCAGTAGTGGGTACTTATTCTTGATGATGACATCATTCAGCTTCCGGTAATATGTACACAAACGGTTGGCACCATCCTTCTTATCCACAAACAAAACAAGTGATCTCCACGGTGATGCACTTGGTTGTATCAGACCTTTTCCCAACATGTCATAAAGTTGCTTCTTGAGCTGCACTAATTCAGCGGGGTTCATACTATAGGGTCTCTGAGCTATGGGTCTAGTTCCAGGAACTAGTTCAATGATAAACTCGATATCCCGGTCTGGGGGCATACCGGGTAATTCATCTGGGAACACATCAGGGTATTCACTGACTACTCATACTTGGTCTATGGTTGATTGGGCTAAACTCTTGTTGCATTTGAATTAACAGGGCAATGTCTCAGACACATGCTCAACTGATACTCCGGTGCTACTGGTCATGGTTATGTCTTTCTTGGCATAGTCTATTAATCCTTGATGTTTCGACATCCAATCCATTCCTAGTACTACTGCCAAACCTTTTGTTCCAAGTACTATTAGATTGGCATAAAATTCTATCCCATGTATTCTGATAGGTACGGCCTTGCAAATTTTTCTAGCTTTCGTGGTTGACCCAGGTATTTGAACTATCATAACATGCTTCAAATTTGTGGGTTGAATCTTACTAGTGCATGCAAATTCTTCTGTAACAAACGAGTGCGATGCTTAGAATCAAACAACACTCTTGCAAGTACTGAGTTAACAAAAAACATACCCAGCACGACATCTGGTGCTTTATGGGCTTCTTCAGCATTCATGTGGAACAGACGGCTGGTACGGTGGTGCGGGTTTCCTAGGGAAAACCTCTTTCTAGGTTGAACACGGCGCTACTGCTGGGCAGGTGCAGGGACATTGGTGGCTGCAACAAGCTTCTTGGGACACTCATTGGAGTAGTGACCCGTGATTCTGCATTCAAAGCAGGTGATCATTAACTTGTCCTTCCCTGCAACAGGCGACCCGTGATTCCGCATTCAAAGCAGGTGATCATTGACTTGTCCTTCCCTGCAACAGGCACAACATTGCTTCCAGTCCTTGGGGCCGTATTGTTATTGTTGTTGTTGTTGGACCTTGGCGGTGCACGGTTGAAGTTATTGGGTTTGTTGTTGTTGTGGTTGTTGTGTTTGTTGTGGTTATTGTGGCCTCCGGGCCTCGGGTCTCCTCCGCCACGATTGGGAAAGTTCGAACAGGACATAGGGGGTCTGTTGTTTCTAGGTGCTAATCATGCCAACGGGTTGGGGCGGTACTTCGGGGTATGGTAGGGTCCAGGCTGGTGCATCATACGATGCTTGCGGTTCTCACTGGCTTGGTTGATCTTCCCTTCCATCTGGATTGCAGAATCCACTAAAGCTTCAAGGTCGTCAAAGGGAATGTTGACTAACACCATTTGCATCTCATCATGCAGACCATTCAGGAATCTCTCCTTCTTCTTCGCTTCAATGTCAATCTCATCAAGGGGATATCTAGCCAGAGACAAGAATATGTCACGGTACTCTACCACAGTCATTCTTCCTTGCTTCAGTTCCTTGAATTCATCCCTCATCCGATTGATCAAACCTAGGGGCACATGAGTCCTGCTGAACTTGAGCTTGAACTCTTCCCAAGTCATCATCTGTCCTTTGTTCATTGTACGGGTGCTATTCCACCATGATCTTGCATATCCTACCAGATAGTGGGTGGCAAACAGTACTTTCTCAGCATCATCTACTCCTACAACTTCTAAGTTGTTTCCCATCGTTTGCTGCCAGTCATCAGCATCTAAGGGTTCTTCAGACTTGCTAAACATAGGGGGATTGGTGTTTTGGAAGTTTTTCAGCTTGGCTCCATGGTGATCTTGGTTTCCATGGTCTTGATTGTTGTGGGCCATCTGGGCTATCTGTTGAAGAGTGGCAAGATTAGCTTGACGTTCAGCTCTACCGGCTTCATGATATGAAACTAACATCTATAGAATCTGAAGCATTGGGTCCTGGGATGAGCTACTTCCACCGGGGTTACCGCGAGTCATCTGAAGATTGAGGTAGATAATGAGACACGTCATCTGAAGATAAGAGGGAAATTTCTATGGTTTTAGGGGTATGTTTCAAAAGCTTTAAACTTTGAGTATTGCTCAGGTTTGAAAACCAACAACTCCTTTTCATTCATTCATTCCAAGCAACACGGTACAGCAACACACCACAACTACCGAGCAAATGGTTTTAAGAACCATTCTGGCAAGCTACAATACATCGGGACCGGATACAAACTCACACCTACGATAGTGCTCAAGTGCGACTACTCATCATCAGAACCGTCAGGCTCCTCGTCATCAATGAAGTCGGCGTCATCCTCATAAGTGTGGAACTCCGTGGAGACGTCCTCCAGATAGTCATCATCATCACTGAGGTAAGAGTGGATATCCCCACGAATATCTTCACCTTCCTCTTCCTTCTCCTCAAGCTGGATCTCCTGATCATGGATGGTCTCTGATATGTTGCAAACATATCTATAATTTTTGATGTTCCATGCTTGTTTTATATCTACTTTCTTATGTTTTGTCCACACTTTGGAGTATTTTTATACACTTTCTTGGACTAACCTATTAAAAATATGCCACAGTGCCAATTGCCTGTTTTCTGTTGTTTTTGGTTCCAGAAAATGAATATTCTCGGAATTGGACAGGACAAAAGCCAAAGTTAATATTTTACCGGAAGACTCACGGAGCACAAAGCAGAGACGGATGAGGGCCAGGGCCTAGCCACACCATATGGTGGCGCGGGTGACCCCTGGCCGCGCCACCAGGTGGTGTGGGCCCCCTGGCACTCCACCGACCTTTCCCTTTCGCCTATAAGAAGCCTCCGATGCAGCAACCCTAAAGAACCGAGCCTCCAGCCACGAAAAGTTCCACAATACCGCCAACCAAGGGAGATTCGGGGAGAAGTCTCTGTTCAAGACTCACGAGGAGAAGTGCCCCCGGAGCCATCTCTATCGATCTCCACCACCATCTCCATCGCCATTGCTGGTTCCCATGATGATGAGGGAGTAGTTCTTCCTCGAGGCTAAGGGTTCTACCGGTAGCTATGTGTTCATCTCTCTCTCTATGCGTGATCATATTGTGATCACGAGCTTTGTAATCAAGTAGATCTACCTTGCTACTCAAGTGCTTAAATAGATCTCTGCTCTCCCCAGGTGTGTGAAAGTGACAGCGTGCACACCATGGTGGCACTTAGGCTAGCGATTACAAATACTTGTTATGAGTTATATTTGGAGTTGGATGTCTCTATAAAATTGTGGTGTTTGTTGGAACCATCTAGCGCTCAAGGTGATAATGTGGGGTTATCTAGATGGGGAAAGCGAACTTTGAGGTGTGCTGTTATAGCCCTACCATGGATTGGAGTGTCCAACCGGAGAGTAGTTCAAAGTAGTATCATAAAGAGAAGATATTTATATGAGAGTGTTCACTAGTGAAAGTATGATCCCTATGCCTTGTTTCTAAGCATTGAAACACCGTTTGCAACTAGATCTGTTACATGTTTGCTTGCTTCCATCTTTATTTCAGTTTGCATTTAGTCTATTCCATGCCATCAAGATATTTTCTGGCACCGTTACCACTTATAATTATCCATACCACTTGTATTTCACTATGTCTTTGCTGAACTAGTGCACCTATACACCTGACAAGTGTATTGGGTGTGTTTGGGACACAAGAGACTTCTTGTATCTTGATTGCAGGGTTGCTTGAGAGGGATACCTCTGACCACTTCCTCCCTGAGTTTGATAAACCTTGGGTGATCCACTTAAGGGAAAACTTGCTGCTGTTCTACAAACCTCTACACTTGGAGGCCCAACAACTGTCTACAAGAATAGAAGTGCGTAGACATCAAGCTATTTTCTGGCACCGTTGCCGGGGAGGTAAGGTAAAAGGTACTCACATCCTCTGGCTACTAAGCTATCTTCTAGCACCGTTGCTGGTGTGTGAGTGCTCGAAGTTATTTCCTTTAGATTCTGCAATTTTTTCTTTTTGTTTCTTGTTTTCACTAGTTAGGCTTAATGGAAAACAACAACAAAATTAGAGAGCTTTTTAGTATTTTTCCTAAAGAAAAATAAAAAACCATGGAACTTTCTTTGCATGCTAATAGCAATGTTATTAGTATGAATCTTTTGAACACCTTTGTTACTAATGCTATGGAAACGTCTAAGGTTGGGGAAGTTAGTTTTTATGAAAATGATCTTTTAGTTCCCTAGCTTTAAAGAAGAAAGTTTGCTCTGATGATACTTTATCCCATATGTGGTAATTCTAATGATACTTGTGAAATTTTAAATCCACATACTAAAAGCATCTCTTTTAAAATACCTATAAAAATTGTTGAACGTGTTATGAGTAACTATTATTTTGGAGATGGAACTGTCCATCCTGGTGATCATTTACTCTTTATACACGAATTATGCGAGTTGTTCAAATGTGTAGGTATTTCAATGAACCAAGTTAAGAGGAAGCTATTCCCTTTTTCACTTAAGGGCAAAGCAAGGAAGTGGTATGAGCTACTAGACTATCCTCATCATTTGGAGTGGAAGGAACTTGAATCTCTCTTTTACTTTAAATTTTATCCTCCTCATGAAATTCATAAAGATAGGAATTACATTTATAATTTTCATCCACATGATGGACAAAGTATTGCCCAAGCATGGGGGATATTGAAGTCACTAATGCTCAATTGTCCCATTCATGAGCTCCCCAGTAATATTGTTATTAATAATTTCTATGCAAGGCTTTCAGGACATTACAAGGACTATCCAGATACTTGTTTAGAGGGATCCTTCACAAGTAAGGAGGTCAAAGCTAAGTGGGATATTCTTGAAACAATTCAAATCAATACCGAAGATTGGGATAACGACAAAGGTAAAGAACCAGGTATAAACTATGAGTATGACTGCATTAAGTCTTTCACTGAAACTGCTGATTTTCAAGAGCTTAGTGCTAAATATGGTCTTAATCCTCAAATTCTTGTTGATTGTTTTAGAGCCTTTGCTTCTCATATTAATGCTCCTAAAGAAAAATGGGACATGTATCATGAGCCTTTTAAAGACACTTGCATGGAAAATGAAATTGTTATTAATGATAGCAATAAACATGCTCAAACCTGAAGAAAGCATGTTAATTTTTGTGGAATACATAGACCTTGTGAGAATAATCAAATTGAAGAAGAATATTGTATCACCCACTGGAATGAAAAAACTAGAATGTGGTATAGGGATTTAAATGATCTTGGTAAAAAAGTTTGTGCCCTTTATCCTTTTATTTGTGAACCTTCCTTTGAAGTGGGTCATTTCAATTTTCAATGCCTAGGCCATAATAATAGCCCTTCTAATCCAATGAGTACTGCAAGTTTGTATTGTGATGACATGATCACTCCTAATCAACATGATGAACTTACATTATTTTTGGGGTGTGAAGAGTTATCAAGAAAAACTTCTTTGGTAGATATGAGTGCTTTTGGTATTAATAGCGTCCTGCATGGTTGTCATCTTTATTGTGTTGATAATTTCCACACAAATACTTACATACGAAATATTATAAAAAGATGAGATTTTACCAAAATATGACAGGACTAATATGTGTTTTGATCTTATTAATGAAAAGAAGGAATCCTCCAAAGTTTCTTCTATTGTCTCTAACAATAAACCAGGGTATATGGAGAAGATTCCTTTCAAGCCTCTCCCTCCTAAAGAGAAGAAGAAAAAGAAGAAAAGGAGGAGTAAAAGGTATTTCCGCCTAAACATGTTGCTCCTATTATAGTTTTTGATGAGTCTGAAGTCGATGATGTTCCTATGCCTGTTACCTATAATAGTGATCATGATTAGGAAAAGCACACTAATTTTGATATTGAAAATCTCTTCTGTACCAATTCTGAAAATGATGATATTAATAATTGTTGTACTATAGAGTTATCCATGTTCCTTCCAATGATGATATGTTTACAAATGAACACACTTTGGAAGATAACTATTCTATTGCTTATGATGATACTATACCTCCAATATATGATGATTGCAATGATGAATATGATATTTTTAGTCCACCTACTATTGAGGAGAAAATTAATTATGATTACAATATGCCTCCTATATTTGATGATTATGGTGATGAGAATAATAATGATAGCTATTTTGTTGAATTTACTCCCACTACAATTAATAAAAATGACTATGTTTATGTGGGGAGTATTAATTCTTTTATGCATGTGGCTCATGATAAGAATGTTTCATATGATAGTTATATTTTTAATTTTATTCATGATGCTATTGAAATTTATTATGAGTGAGGGAAACATGGTTTTATGCATCTCAATAATATTAAGTTTCCCCTCTTTATGTTGAAAGTCTTGAAGTTGCACTTGTTTTGCTTTACTATACTTGTTGCTTTGTGCTTTCATGAATTGTTTCTTTACAAGATTCCTATCCATAGGAAGTGGGTTAGACTTAAATGTGCTTTGAATTTGCTTCTTGATGCTCTCTTTTACTTCAATTGATATTTCTTATGTGAGCATCTTCTCAAACTATCATGCCTAACTTAAAGGTGTTAAAGAAAAGTACTTCTTGGGAGATAACCCAATAGTTTTCTTGAGTCCTGGAAGTTGTTACTTCTGTAATAACCTCTACTTATCCTTTTTATTTGATTTTTGTGCCAAGAATAACCTGTAATGAGAGGGGAGTACGATTTGGAGAAGTTGCTGTCCCGAAACAGATTTTTGTGCTTTGCTGTAAAAATCCGCGAAAAATCTCTGTACGCCGGTTTGAGCTGTAATTTTTTGTGCTTCTGCCCCAGGTTGTTATCCAACTTTCGTTAGTTCAATACTTTTCGATTTGAGCAACATAAGGTCTTCAAAAAATTGGTTTTTACCTGCTGGTCTGTTTTGACAGATTTCTGCCATTATTTGCATTTGCCTCTTAATCTCTTTCTCTTTGAATTCTCTTTGATCACTTGAACTTTTTAAAGGAAGTGCTACAGTAGCTTTTGTTTTAATGGAAGTTTTACTTATGTTGGAACTGAACCAAAAAGACTTATTATCTTGAATGCACTAATGTTGCTAACAAAGATTGTGTGAAGTTTTGTATAAAGGAAAAAATTCAGGTGTAAGGGAAGAATGATGTAATGAGATGAAGAATGGATAAAAGCTCAAGCTTGGGGATGCCACCCATATCGCCCCAAGAAATATTCAATAAGTACAAGCGTCAAAGCTTGGGGATGCCCAAGGCATCCCCTTCTTCATCAATAAAAATCTCAGGTTTCTTCCAAACACTTCATTTTTATTGTTTCATGCACAATTGTGTTGTTCTTGGAGCGTCTTCATTTTCGCTCTCGTTTGCTTGGTTGTCTTAGTTTGCTTGAATAAGTTGGTTGGGTCCCAACACACTTCTTTTGGAGAGAGACACACGTTGTTATTCATTGCCTAGAACACTCTAGTTTTCACTCTTATTGTTCTGTAAGTGTTCTCTTTTGCTAGCACTGCGTTTAGCCTTAGTTTTCTTGTGCTTTTAGCTTAGAACTTTTTAGTTCTTCTTTATGGATTTGTGAGACAAGCTCACCGATCTTTATTTATTATTATTTTTGTGAGTTGTTTCAAATAAGTCAATTGGTTTGGATTGGAAAAGAGTAGGAAAAGCTCATGCTTAAGTGGTAAAAGGAGCTTGTTTTTGACTGTGGGCTATGCTTTGTCATGTCATGCTTGATATTGTTTTGGCTTTATGCTTAGTAATTTTTGTTGTAGCATGACATGTTATAAACAATTGAGATTGCTTAATGTGCCTTGAAAGAATCATGCGTTGTTTTAGCATATTAAAGCATAGTATTGTGGTATTCTCTTTTGATGCTTTATTTGGGTTGACTTGGCGCATGCTCACACCATGTTATGACTATTCCAAGTCACCATAGCCTTTATGATCATTTAGTTTTCGACTTGTAATATCACTTTATGCTTTAATTTCACTAAAACTGCTGATTTTCAAGAGCTTAGTGCTAAATATGGTCTTAATCCTCAAATTCGTGTTGATTATTTTAGAGCCTTTGCTTCTCATATTAATGCTACTAAAGAAAAATGGGACATGTATCATGAGCCTTTTAAAGATACTTGCATGGAAAATGAAATTGTTATTAGCAATAAACATGCTCGAACCTGAAGAAAGCATGTTAATTTTTGTGGAATACATAGACCTTGTGAGAATAATCAAATTGAAGAAGAATATTGTATCACCCACTGGAATGAAAAAACTAGAATGTGGTATAGGGATTTAAATGATCTTGGTAAAAAAGTTTGTGCCCTTTATCCTTTTATTTGTGAACCTTCCTTTGAAGTGGGTCATTTCAATGTTCAATGCCCAGGCCATAATAATAGCCCTTCTAATCCAATGAGTACTGCAAGTTTGTATTGTCATGACATGATCACTCCTAATCAACACGATGAACTTACATTATTTCTGGGCTGTGAAGAGTTATCAAGAAAAACTTCTTTGGTAGATATGAGTGCTTTTGGTATTAATAACGTCCTGCATGGTTTTCATCTTTATTGTGTTGATAATTGCCACACAAATACTTACATACAAAATATTATAAAAAGATGAGATTTTACCAAAATATGACAGGACTAATATGTGTTTTGATCTTATTAACGAAAAGAAGGAATCCTCCAAAGTTTCTTCTATTGTCTCTAACAATAAACCAGGGTATATGGAGAAGATTCCTTTCAAGCCTCTCCCTCCTAAAGAGATTTAGAAAAATAAGAAAAGGAGGAGTAAAAGGAGAGAGTAAACGGTATTTTCCCCTAAACATGTTGCTCCTATTATAGTTTTTGATGAGTCTGAACTCGATGATGTTCCTATGCCTGTTACCTATAATAGTGATCATGATTGGGAAAAGCACAGTACTTTTGATATTGAAAATCTCTTCTGTACCAATTCTGAAAATGATGATATTAATAATTGTTGTACTATTAGAGCTATCCATGTTCCTTCCAATGATGATATGTTTACAAATGAACACACTTTGGAAGATAACTATTCTATTGCTTATGATGATACTATACCTCCAATATATGATGATTGCAATGATGAATATGATATTTTTAGTCCACCTACTATTGAGAAGAAAATTAATTATGATTACAATATGCCTCATATATTTGATGATTATGGTGATGAGAATAATAATGGTAGCTGTTTTGTTGAATTTACTCCCACTACAATTAATAAAAATGACTATGTTTATGTGGGGAGTATTAATTCTTTTATGCATGTGGCTCATGATAAGAATGTTTCATATGATAGTTATATTGTTAATTTTATTCATGATGCTATTGAAAGTTATTATGAGTGAGGGAAACATGGTTTTATGCATCTTAATAATATTAAGTTTCCCCTCTTTATGTTGAAAGTCTTGAAGTTGCACTTGTTTTGCTTTACTATACTTGTTCCTTTGTGCTTTCATGACTTGTTTCTTTACAAGATTCCTATCCATAGGAAGTGGGTTAGACTTAAATGTGCTTTGAATTTTCTTCTTGATGCTCTCTTTTACTTCAATTCATATTTCTTATGTGAGCATCTTCTCAAACTATCATGCCTAACTTAAAGGTGTTAAAGAAAAGTACTTCTTGGGAGATAACCCAATAGTTTTCTTGAGTCCTGGAAGTTGTTACTTCTGTAATAACCTCTACTTATCCTTTTTATTTGATTTTTGTGCCAAGAATAACCTGTAATGAGAGGGGAGTACGATTTGGAAAAGTTGCTGTCCCGAAACAGATTTTTGTGCTTCGCTGTAAAAATTCGCGAAAAATCTCTGTACGCCAGTTTGAGCTGTAATTTTTTGTGCTTCTGCCCCAGGTTGTTATCCAACTTTCGTTAGTTCAATACTTTTCGATTTGAGCAACATAAGGTCTTCAAAAAAATTGGTTTTTACCTGCTGGTCTGTTTTGACAGATTTCTGCTATTATTTGCATTTGCCTCTTAATCTCTTTCTCTTTGAATTCTCTTTGATCACTTGAACTTTTTAAAGGAAGTGCTACAGTAGCTTTAGTTTTAATGGAAGTTTTACTTATGTTGGAACTGAACCAAAAAGACTTATTATCTTGAATGCACTAATGTTGCTAACAAAGATTGTGTGAAGTTTTGTATAAAGGAAAAATTTCAGGTGTAAGGGAAGAATGATGTAATGAGATGAAGAATGGATAAAAGCTCAAGCTTGGGGATGCCACCCATATCACCCCAAGAAATATTCAATAAGTACAAGCTTCAAAGCTTGGGGATGCCCAAGGCATCCCCTTCTTCATCAATAAAAATCTCAGGTTTCTTCCAAACACTTCATTTTTATTGTTTCATGCACAATTGTGTTGTTCTTGGAGCGTCTTCATTTTTGTTCTCGTTTGTTTGGTTGTCTTAGTTTGCTTGAATAAGTTGGTTGGGTCCCAACACACTTCTTTTGGAGAGAGACACACGTTGTTATTCATTGCCTAGAACACTCTAGTTTTCACTCTTATTGTTCTGTAAGTGTTCTCTTTTACTAGCACTGCATTTAGCCTTAGTTTTCTTGTGCTTTTAGCTTAGAACTTTTTAGTTCTTCTTTATGGATTTGTGAGACAAGCTCACTGATCTTTATTTATTATTATTTTTGTGAGTTGTTTCAAATAAGTCGATTGGTTTGGATTGGAAAAGAGTAGGAAAAGCTCATGCTTAAGTGGTAAAAGGAGCTTGTTTTTAACTGTGGGCTATGCTTTGTCATGTCATGCTTGATATTGTTTTGGCTTTATGCTTAGTAATTTTTGCTGTAGCATGACATGTTATAAACAATTGAGATTGCTTAATGTGCCTTGAAAGAATCATGCGTTGTTTTAGCATATTAAAGCATAGTATTGTGGTATTCTCTTTTGATGCTTTATTTGGATTGACTTGGCGCATGCTCACACCATGTTATGACTATTCCAAGTCACCATAGCCTTTATGATCATTTAGTTTTCGACTTGTAATATCACTTTATGCTTTAATTTCACTAAAACTGCTGATTTTCAAGAGCTTAGTGCTAAATATGGTCTTAATCCTCAAATTCGTGTTGATTATTTTAGAGCCTTTGCTTCTCATATTAATGCTACTAAAGAAAAATGGGACATGTATCATGAGCCTTTTAAAGATACTTGCATGGAAAATGAAATTGTTATTAATGATCGCAATAAACATGCTCGAACCTGAAGAAAGCATGTTAATTTTTGTGGAATACATAGACCTTGTGAGAATAATCAAATTGAAGAAGAATATTGTATCACCCACTGGAATGAAAAAACTAGAATGTGGTATAGGGATTTAAATGATCTTGGTAAAAAAGTTTGTGCCCTTTATCCTTTTATTTGTGAACCTTCCTTTAAAGTGGGTCATTTCAATTTTCAATGCCCAGGCCATAATAATAGCCCTTCTAATCCAATGAGTACTGCAAGTTTGTATTGTCATGACATGATCACTCCTAATCAACACGATGAACTTACATTATTTCTGGGCTGTGAAGAGTTATCAAGAAAAACTTCTTTGGTAGATATGAGTGCTTTTGGTATTAATAACGTCCTGCATGGTTGTCATCTTTATTGTGTTGATAATTGCCACACAAATACTTACATACAAAATATTATAAAAAGATGAGATTTTACCAAAATATGACAGGACTAATATGTGTTTTGATCTTATTAACGAAAAGAAGGAATCCTCCAAAGTTTCTTCTATTGTCTCTAACAATAAACCAGGGTATATGGAGAAGATTCCTTTCAAGCCTCTCCCTCCTAAAGAGATTTAGAAAAATAAGAAAAGGAGGAGTAAAAGGAGAGAGTAAACGGTATTGTCCCCTAAACATGTTGCTCCTATTATAGTTTTTGATGAGTCTGAACTCGATGATGTTCCTATGCCTGTTACCTATAATAGTGATCATGATTGGGAAAAGCACAGTACTTTTGATATTGAAAATCTCTTCTGTACCAATTCTGAAAATGATGATATTAATAATTGTTGTACTATTAGATCTATCCATGTTCCTTCCAATGATGATATGTTTACAAATGAACACACTTTGGAAGATAACTATTCTATTGCTTATGATGATACTATACCTCCAATATATGATGATTGCAATGATGAATATGATATTTTTAGTCCACCTACTATTGAGAAGAAAATTAATTATGATTACAATATGCCTCCTATATTTGATGATTATGGTGATGAGAATAATAATGATAGCTATTTTGTTGAATTTACTCCCACTACAATTAATAAAAATGACTATGTTTATGTGGGGAGTATTAATTCTTTTATGCATGTGGCTCATGATAAGAATGTTTCATATGATAGTTATATTGTTAACTTTATTCATGATGCTACTGAAAGTTATTATGAGTGAGGGAAACATGGTTTTATGCATCTTAATAATTTTAAGTTTCCCCTCTTTATGTTGAAAGTCTTGAAGTTGCACTTGTTTTGCTTTACTATACTTGTTCCTTTGTGCTTTCATGACTTGTTTCTTTACAAGACTCCTATGCATAGGAAGTGGGTTAGACTTAAATGTGCTTTGAATTTGCTTCTTGATGCTCTCTTTTACTTCATTTCATATTTCTTATGTGAGCATCTTCTCAAACTATCATGCCTAACTTAAAGGTGTTAAAGAAAATTACTTCTTGGGAGATAACCCAATAGTTTTCTTGAGTCTTGGAAGTTGTTACTTCTGTAATAACCTCTACTTATCCTTTTTATTTGATTTTTGTGCCAAGAATAACCTCTAATGAGAGGGGAGTAAGATTTGGAAAAGTTGCTGTCCCGAAACAGATTTTTGTGCTTCGCTGTAAAAATCCGCGAAAAATCTCTGTACGTCGGTTTGAGCTGTAATTTTTTGTGCTTCTGCCCTAGGTTGTTATCCAACTTTCTTTACTTCAACACTTTTCGAGTTGAGCAACATAAGGTCTTCAAAAAAATTGGTTTTTACCTGGTGGTCCGTTTTGACAGATTTCTGCCATTATTTGCATTTGCCTCTTAATCTCTTTCTCTTTGAGTTCTCGATCACTTGAACTTTTTAAAGGAAGTGCTACAGTAGCTTTTGTTTTTTGGAAGTTTTACTTATGTTCGAACTGAACCAAAAAGACTTATTATCTTGAATGCACTAATGTTGCTAATGAAGATCGTGTGAAGTTTTGTATGAAGGAAAAATTTCAGGTGTAAGGGAAGAATGATGTAATGAGATGAAGAATGGATAAAAGCTCAAGCTTGGAGATGCCACCCGTATCACCCCAATAAATATTCAATAAGTACAAGCATCAAACCTTGGGGATGCCCAAGGCATCCCCTTCTTCATCAATAAAAATCTCAGGTTTTCTTCTAAACACTTCATTTTTATTGTTTCGTGCACAATTGTGTTGTTCTTAGAGCGTCTTTGTTTTCGTTTGCTTGGTTGTCTTAGTTAGCTTGAATAAGTTGGTTGGGTCCAAACACACTTCTTTTGGAGAGAGACACACGTTGTTATTCATTGCCTAGAACACTCTAGTTTTCACTCTTATTGTTCTGTATGTGTTCTCTTTTGCTAGCACTGTGTTTAGCCTTATTTTCTTGTGCTTTCAGCTTAGAACTTTTTAGTTCTTCTTTACGGATTTATGAGACAAGCTCACTAATCTTTATTCATTATTATTTTTGTGAGTTGTTTCAAATAAGTCGATTGGTTTGGATTGGAAAAGAGTAGGAAAAGCTCATGCTTAAGTGGTAAAAGGAGCTTGTTTTTGACTGTGGGCTATGCTTTGTCATGTCATGCTTGATATTGTTTTGGCTTTATGCTTAGTGATTTTTGTTGTAGCATGACATGTTATAAACAATTGAGATTGCTTAATGTGCCTTGAAAGAATCATGCGTTGTTTTAGCATCTTAAAGCATAGTATTGTGGTATTCTCTTTTGATGCTTTATTTGGGTTGACTTGGTGCATGCTCACACCATGTTATGACTATTCCAAGTCACCATAGCCTTTATGATCATTTAGTTTTCGACTTGTAATATCACTTTATGCTTTAATTTCACAGAAACTGCTGATTTTCGAGAGCTTAGTGCAAAATATGGTCTTAATCCTCAAATTCGTGTTGATTGTTTTAGAGCCTTTGCTTCTCATATTAATGCTCCTAAAGAAAAATGGGACATGTATCATGAGCCTTTTAAAGACACTTGCATGGAAAATGAAATTGTTATTAATGATAGCAATAAATATGCTCAAACCTGAAAGTACTATTTCTTATAAGCATGTTAATTTTTGTGGAATACATATACCTTGTGAGAATAATCAAATTGAAGAAGAATATTGTATCACCCACTAGAATGAAAAACTAGAATGTGGTATAGGGATTTAAATGATCTTGGTAAAAAAGTTTGTGCCCTTTATCCTTTTATTTGTGAACCTTCCTTTGAAGTGGGTTATTTCAATTTTCAATGCCCAAGCCATAATAATAGTCCTTCTAATCCAATGAGTACTGCAAGTTTGTATTGTGATGACATGATCACTCCTAATCAACATGATGAACTTACATTATTTTTGGGCTGTGAAGAGTTATCAAGAAAAACTTCTTTGGTAGATATGAGTGCTTTTGGTATTAATAGCGTCCTGCATGGTTGTCATCTTTATTGTGTTGATAATTGCCACACAAATACTTACATACAAAATATTATAAAAAGATGAGATTTTACCAAAATATGACAGGACTAATATGTGTTTTGATCTTATTAACGAAAAGAAGGAATCCTCCAAAGTTTCCTCTATTGTCTCTAACAATAAACCAGGGTATATGGAGAAGCTTTCTTTCAAGCCTCTCCCTCCTAAAGAGAAGAAGAAAAATAAGAAAAGGAGGAGTAAAAGGAGAGAGTAAACGGTATTTCCGCCTAAACATGTTGCTCCTATTATAGCTTTTGATGAGTCTGAACTCGATGATGTTCCTATGCCTGTTACCTATAATAGTGATCATGATTGGGAAAAGCACACTACTTTTGATATTGAAAATCTCTTCTATACCAATTCTGAAAATGATGATATTAATAATTGTTGTACTATTAGAGCTATCCATGTTCCTTCCAATGATGATATGTTTACAAATGAACCACTTTGGAAGATAACTATTCTATTGCTTATGATGATACTATACATCCAATATATGATGATTGCAATGATGAATATGATATCTTTAGTCCACCTACTATTGAGGATAAAATTAATTATGATTACAATATGCCTCCTATATTTGATGATTATGGTGATGAGAATAATAATGATAGCTATTTTGTTGAATTTACTCCCACTACAATTAATAAAAATGACTATGTTTATGTGGGGAGTATTAATTCTTTTATGCATGTGGCTCATGATAAGAATGTTTCATATGATAGTTATATTGTTAATTTTATTCATGATGCTATTGAAAGTTATTATGAGTGAGGGAAACATGGTTTTATGCATCTCAATAATATTAAGTTTCCCCTCTTTATGTTGAAAGTCTTGAAGTTGCACTTGTTTTGCTTTACTATACTTGTTGCTTTGTGCTTTCATGACTTGTTTCTTTACAAGATTCCTATGCATAGGAAGTGGATTAGACTTAAATGTGCTTTGAATTTGCTTGTTGATGCTCTCTTTTACTTCAATTCATATTTCTTATGTGATGTGGCGCTCTGCAAAAACCACTACTAGGAAATCACTGTGTTTTTGTGCATTGCATCATCATGACCGCATGCTTATGTCATCATGCCACCTTGCATTTGAGCATCGTCATAATCTTGCATGGATTTGTCTAAAACTATTTTCGAAGCGCCTAGTTTTGTTTTCCAATATTCCCGTCTTTATTCAAATTAAAACCCGGGTCTCCGGAATATTTTGTTTCGTCTACCAACGGTTTACAAACGCCTCGTTTTTAATAAATAAAATATTTAAATTATTTTTGGGAGGCAGCCAGCCAGCCAGGCCCGAAAGCCCAGCCGGCCACCTCTAGATAAAAATCCTACCTATCCCAGAACTACCCAAACCCTTTGCTACCAAATACCCTACCCCTAATCCTACCCAGCCCCCTCCACCTCACCCCGGCCAATCGCTTCTCGCCACGTCACCCTCCTGACCTCACCCCTGTCTTCCATCCACCCACACCACGCCACCTGCCAGCCACCACTCCACCTCACCGGCCGACCAGGTCCCTCCTGGGCGCGCTCCCCAATCCTTTTCCCGCCCAACCGCCGCCGCACCCCACGTCCACCCCGCGCCAACCCAACTCCCGCTCGCCCGCTCCCCGTAACGCGCGCCCACGCCACCACCTGGGCACGCTCCCCACCTACCACGTGCCGGTCCACCTTTTCCCTGGCCCACCTCGGTTCAACCCCACCTTCCTTCTCCTCTGTTCCCACCAACCCCTGCCGCCTCCCTCCGGCCTCCTTCCCCTCTCGCCTCGGGCCCTCACGCCTGAAGGCGTCACCTCCCGGAGCCGCAGGTGCCCGTGCTCCCCTCGTTGGCCCGGCCTTGCCGTCCACCTCCTCTGCCCCATGAGGCTCATTCACTGCCCCTGAGCTCGCCCATGCTACACAGGCCCTCGCCGACCCTTCCTGCCACCTCTGCGTCTTCCTCCGCCTCCCGCCACCGTCTTCCTCACCGTCGAGCTCCCCTGCCTCGCTTTCCCTCCTCTCCTCAGCTGCCGTGCTTGGCCGCTTTGCTGAGCCCTCGCTGCCTCTCGACCGGGCACGCCGCCGCCAGCCTCGCTCCAGTCACCGTCGCCTCGGCCACCTCTCCATCGAGCTTCTCCGACCGCCGTGCGTGCCTCCCGAGCCCGGCCCCTCGCTGGCGTCGCCCCACCGGCCGTCCGAGCCGCCGCCCCGGGCAAGCACGCCTCGTACGCCGCCTGCACCGTCTCGACCTGGGGCACGTCGCCGCTCCGCCGCCTCGCTCCGGTCGCCGTCGCCTCGGCCACCTCTCCGTCGAGCTTCTCCGACCTCCGTGCGTGCCTCCCGAGCCCGGCCCCTCACTGGCGCCGCCCCACCGGCCGTCCGAGCCGCCGCCCTAGCAAAGCGCGCCTCGTACGCCGCCTCCCCGCCTTGCCTGCCGCCAGGACATCACCCGAGCTCGCCATGTCCCTGCGTGGGTTCCTGTTGTGCATCTGTGCACATATGTCTATGTGCGTGTGGTTGTGTTGTAATGAGCCGTCAGTGCACTTTATGCGTCAAGGCCCAATCCTCTTCCTCCAAAAGCTGCCACGACCCCCACCGGCAAGTCAAGATCGACCGACGACAAAACCGACGCCAAACTCCAAGACCTTCTACATGGATCCAAGCATCGAACCCCCAGTACGACAAGACCGTCGACATGACCCGAAGACCACGGTCCCGGAGAATCCTCGGACGACGAGCTCTTCTACTTGAACCCGAAGACCGCATATGCGACAAGTACTTCTCCCCGGATCCGATGCCCGAGAACCCAGACGCCAGGGTCGTCGACACGGATACGCCAAATACTTCCTCGAGGACGCCAAGTTCTTCACCCCGAACGCCAAGACCGACCCGATACGCGGACCCGACAAGATCTTCTTGACGACAAGATCGACACCGACCAGGGCAAATCCGATGCGCCCCGACGCCAAACCAAGTCCTTCTTCCCGGATGCGACAAGATCTACTTTGTTGCCCGAGAACGTCCCCGCCGAGACCGATCCCCGTCGAACCCTGTCGAACCCCGGACCCTCGCAACCCAAGATCTTCCGAACCCAGATGTGTGAACCTTTTCCGAGCCCCTATTTTATAAATGCTATACATAAAACCTGTCGCAGATTAAATTGTTCATGCATGCATATCTGTCTGTGGTTTGGGGGCATTATGCCGATTCACCGCATAATTAAATATGGAGTCTATATACGAGATATTGTTGTCTTATTCCGGACTCCATTTAAGTTTGTGTAGTGAACCGATACCATGTTTGGCCTTGTTAAGACAACATTTAATTTGCAGGGTAGATAAATAACTAGAACCATATAATTATTTGTTGGGACCCCGGTTCCACTTAATATTGTCTAATTGCACCGCATCTTGCCATGCCATGCATCATATCATAATCATGCCGGATCTTCTGTCGTCGTATTAAATATCGCATCCGGTGTTTCTTCTAGTGTTTGCTTCTTCGCGGATTAGGCCGATGAGTTGATGTGAGTATTGACAAGTTCTCCGGATATGATCCTTCTGCAATGTTTTTCCAGGCGAGCATCTCTCCCCCTTCTACCTATTTTGCATTTATAGTCTTTATTTCCTCCTGTTCATCTATTGCTATCCGTGTCGCGATACTTTAGTTTCCGAACACCAGTTATATCCCGTGCATCCTCTATATTGCCTTGGACACCTCCTATTACCTGTGTTTGGTAGATAGTAGTTGCTTGCTCAGGTGCGATCTTGTGCTGTCGCGTACCACAATTGTTGGTATGCTGGCAGATGTTTTTGGCGAAGATGCTTATTGGTGGAGATGATCATGTCTTTAAATACAACTATTAAAATGCTAGATATAACTAATGCAGAGGCATCGGTGGGCAATAGATGTTATTTGGTTCTTCCACGCACACTTGTGTCCCGTAGGACCCCGAGTACTTGATACCTGTTCCTTGATTTTTCGCACTATCCACATCCGGGAGGCCTTATGGACCCCCCCTGAGCCAGAGCTTGATTCATTTATATTTCTTGGGGCCACAAAGTAGTTTGGGGATTTATTACTATCCTGTACTTATGCCATGTTACTGCTTTATTTATGATTGTGCGTGTAGCACCTGTACTGTTTAGGACCGTGACACGTTTTCGCTGTATCGACAAGCCCAGTCACACTTTCGGGTTCCCAGTCGTTTACAGCCATCCACACAAACCCTGGGTCCATTCCGGAGCCGGCCAACTTTGTTGTGGGTAGCTTAGTGGGGTGGCCCCCTGAAATATTTCTGAATCCTGTGATCGCTTTGTCATGAATGCCTCGTTGGGTTTTGAGTTGGTTTTTCCGAGGTTGATCGAGTGTGTGTTGCTATTTGTGCACCCCTGCAGGGTAAAACTTTCTGAAATCCGTGTCCGCGGTTATGGACGACTTAGAGCACAGTATCTCGATCATAGACAAGCATAACTAAAGTAGTGCTATAAATTTGACTTAATATGTGACTAGTAATCAGATGCAACTATAACAGAATGGATATTAAAAATGCCAACAACTGGTGGATCTGGGTTGTTTTGTGACATGCTATACCTGCCTAGTAAGTATTGCAACTCCAATGGAATGAAATAAAAGTGCCAACAGCTACTGGGTTTGGAATATCACATGCTAATTATATCTGAGTAGTAAAAGTTCCAACTATAACAGAAAGGTGATTAAAACTGCCCACTACTTATGCTATCAGGATGACTCATGCTATCTATATCTGATTAGTAATTGCTGCAACTATAACGGAATGAGTAAAATGGCCAACTGTGTGAGTACCTCGGTTTGACTTCCTCGTTTGGTCTCGAGGGGGAATACCAGGATGGGTTTGTTTGGTGTTAACAGTTGGATCGAATAGGTCTTTCTTATCCCTATCTCGATAACGCTTGTATTGAGTCTTTATAGGTTTTTAGTGCCGCTGCGCTGCCACTTCAGTCCACCATACCTATGTAGGCGAGAGCCGCCGAATTCTAGCCTCGCCATGTACTGGCCTCAGTACTGACGCTCCTCTTTTCCCTTTGCCCTTTGTTGGCGCCCCTTTTGTTTAGCAGGTTTGAGATCGACGTCGTTAGCAGGGTTACCCTTCCGGCTTGGCCTAGGCAGGGTTATGGACACCATTGGTTATTCTTCAGGGCTCTTAGCCCCATTTTCCTCTTGTCCATAGTCGGACGCTCTATCGTTTTCAAGGTGTTTTGGATCTTTGTATTGTATATCTGTATTCTTGACTCGTTGAGTCGCTGTTGTATATATATCTGTTCTATGGGTCCCATCGAGGACTGTTGTGTAATGTTATTACTTCGTTTTCCACCCGCAAGAAAGTGCTTGGTGGGCGTCCTTGAATCGTTTCTATGCGGGTTTGGCGGAAAGGGCTAAAACTTGCATAGGGCCGATTCGAGGGTGTTACAGAGTGGTATCAGAGCTCAGAAGTTGCGATACCCCACAAGTCCAGCCTATAGGATAACCTAGCTAACGGCCGAAGTAGAGTGTCAAAACTATTTTGCAAAAATCGGTTGGATAGATCTGATTAGGTCTGCTTTTACTCCTTACCCCTCTGCTATTCTCCTCTTACCTCTGCGTGTTTTAAATCTGCTCTCTTACCTTTCTTCAAGTCCAGGAATTCTCGTGGTTGGATTTCCGTCATACCTTTAGGGTTTCGCTTCCTCCTTTGGTAACAGTGCTTCTACATCCGGTCTTCCTGCTATCTGAGCGATCCTTTATCTGTGGTACCATTCTTTGTTCCTTGTTTGTGCCTTCCGGTGTTTTCCGACGTGACGACATCAGCGACGCCAGATCCGATGAAGATTCTGCATCACTCCTTTGTTCCGAACCTCGATTGTCGAGATCTTCAGTCTAATTCCGAGAGTTGGTTGCATAATTCACCTATTCGTGTGCAGAGTAATGGTTTGGGTGCACGATGGACTGATCACCATCCGACTACTCTTATCATTCGCTTTTGTATATTGAATCGGTGGAACCAGCAATTTTACTCCGTCCACAGAAGCTAGAGGTGGCTTTATTTGTTGATACCTCTACCTTCATCCTTTGTTACCGGAGTGTTCTTTCGACGATCACGGACAACGACCTCTTGTTAGTGGTGTCGCGAGCATCTACACGAAGCGTGAAGATTCAGATCGTCGGCCTTCTTCCCGGTACCATGAGGCGGATCTCGAGGGTGAGATCCATTGTTAGTGGGGTCGAATTGTGGCGCCCCGCAAAAACCACTACTAGAAAATCAATGTGTTTTTGTGCATTTCATCATCATGACCGCATGCTCATGTCATCATGCCACCTTGCATTTGAGCATCGTCATCATCTTGCATGGATTTGTCTAAAACTATTTTCGAAACGCCTAGTTTTGTTTTCCAATATTCACGTCTTTATTCAAATTAAAACTCGGGTCTCCGGAATATTTTGTTTCGTCTACCAACGGTTTACAAACGCCTCGTTTTTAATAAATAAAATATTTAAATTATTTTTGGGAGGCAGCCAGCCAGGCCCGAAAGCCCAGCCGGCCACCTCCAGATAAAAATCCTACCTACCCTAGAACTACCCAAACCCTTTGCTACCAAATACCCTACCCCTAATCCTACCCAGCCCCCTCCACCTCACCCCGGCCAATCGCTTCTCGCCACGTCACCCTCCTGACCTCACCCCTGTCTTCCATCCACCCACACCACGCCACCTGCCAGCCACCACTCCACCTCACCGGCCGACCAGGTCCCTCCTGGGCGCGCTCCCCAATCCTTTTCCCGCCCAACCGCCAAGACCCCACGCCCACTTGCCAACCCAACTCCCGTCCGCTTGGCTCCCGTCATGCGCCCACGCCACAACCTGGGCACGCTCCCCACCTACCACACGTCGGTCCACCTTTTCCCTGGCCCACCTCGGTTCAACCCCACCTTCCTTCTCCTCTGTTCCCACCAACCCCCGCCGCCTCCCTCCGGCCTCCTTCCCTTCGCTCGGGCTTGCGCCTTGCTGCCCTCTCGCCGACCCTCCCCGCCACCTCTGTGTCTTCCTCCGCCTCCCGCCACCGTCTTCCTCACCGTCGAGCTCCCCTCTGCCTCGCCCTGCCCCTCTCCTCCCCGGCTCAGCCGCGCTTGGCCACCCCGCTGCGAGCCCCTGCGCCGTCTCGACCTGGGGCACGTCGCCGCTCCGCCGCCTCGCTCCAGTCACCGTCGCCTCGGCCACCTCTCCATCGAGCTTCTCCGACCGCCGTGCGTGCCTCCCGAGCCCGGCCCCTCACGCCGCTGCCCACTGCCGTCAAGCCGCTTCGCAAAGCGCGCAGACGCCGCCTCCCCGCCTTGCCTGCCGCCAGGACATCACCCGAGCTCGCCATGTCCCTGCGTGGGTTCCTGTTGTGCATCTGTGCACATATGTCTATGTGCGTGTGGTTGTGTTGTAATGAGCCATCAGTGCACTTTGTGTTCTGCGTCCAATCCTCTTCCTCCAAAAGCTGCCACGACCCCCACCGGCAAGTCAAGATCGACCGACGACAAAACCGACGCCAAACTCCAAGACCTTCTACATGGATCCACGCATCGAACCCCCAGTACGACAAGACCGTCGACATGACCCGAAGACCACGGTCCCGGAGAATCCTCGGACAACGAGCTCTTCTACCTGAACCCGAAGACCGCATATGCGACAAGTACTTCTCCCCGGATCTGATGCCCGAGAACCCGGACGCCAGGGTCGTCGACACGGATACGCCAAATACTTCCTCGAGGACGCCAAGTTCTTCACCCCGAACGCCAAGACCGACCCGATACGCGGACCCGTCAAGATCTTCTTGACGACAAGATCGACACCGACCAGGGCAAATCCGATGCGCCCCGACGCCAAACCAAGTCCTTCTTCCCGGATGCGACAAGATCTACTTTGTTGCCCGAGAACGTCCCCGCCGAGACCGATCCCCGTCGAACCCTGTCGAACCCCGGACCCCCGCAACCCAAGATCTTCCAAACCCAGATGTGTGAACCTTTTCCGAGCCCCTATTTTATAAATGCTATACATAAAACCTGTCGCAGATTAAATTGTTCATGCATGCATATCTGTCTGTGGTTTGGGGACATTATGCCGATTCACCGCATAATTAAATATGGAGTCTATATACGGGATATTGATGTCTTATTCCGGACTCCATTTAAATTTGTGTAGTGAACCGATACCATGTTTGGCCTTGTTAAGACAACATTTAATTTGCAGGGTAGATAAATAACTAGAACCATATAATTATTTGTTGGGACCCCGGTTCCACTTAATATTGTCTAATTGCACCGCATCTTGCCATGCCATGCATCATATCATAATCATGCCGGATCTTCTGTCGTCGTATTAAATATCGCATCCGGTGTTTCTTCTAGTGTTTGCTTCTTCGCGGATTAGGCCGATGAGTTGATGTGAGTATCGACAAGTTCTCCGGATATGATCCTTCGGCAGTGTTTTTCCAGGCGAGCATCTCTCCCCTTCTACCTATTTTGCATTTATAGTCTTTATTTCCTCCTGTTGATCTATTGCTATCCGTGTCGGCGATGCTTTAGTTTCCGAACACCAGTTATATCCCGTGCATCCTCTATATTGCCTTGGACACCTCCTATTACCTGTGTTTGGTAGATAGCTGGCCTTGCGAGTCGTAGTTGCTTGCTCAGGTGCGATCTTGTGCTGTCGCGTACCCACACTGTTGGGTATGCTGGCAGATGTTTTTGGCGAAGATGCTTATTGGTGGAGATGATCATGTCTTTAAATACAACTATTAAAATGCTAGATATAACTAATGCAGAGGCATCGGTGGGCAATAAATGTTATTTGGTTCTTCCACGCTCACTTATGTCCCGTAGGACCCCGGGTACTTGATACCTGTTCCTTGATTTATCGCACTATCCACATCCGGGAGGCCTTATGGACCCCCCTGAGCCAGAGCTTGATTCATTTCTATTTCTTGGGGCCACAAAGTAGTTTGGGGCTTTATTACTATCCTGTACTTATGCCATGTTACTGCTTTATTTACGATTGTGCGTGGAGCACCTGTACTGTTTAGGATCGTGACACGTTTTCGCTGTATCGACAAGCCCAGTCACACTTTCGGGTTCCCAGTCATTTACAGCCATCCACACAAACCCTGGGTCCGTTCCGGAGCCGGCCAACTTCGTTGTGGGTAGCTTAGTGTGGTGGCCCCCTAGAATATTTCTGAATCCCGTGATCGCTTTGTCGTGAATGCCTCGTTGGGTTTTGAGTTGGTTTTTCCGAGGTTGATCGAGTGTGTGTTGCTATTTGTGCACCCCTGCAGGGTAAAACTTTCTGAAAGCCGTGTCCACGGTTATGGACAACTTGGAGCACAGTATCTCGATCATAGACAAGCATAACTAAAGCAGTGCTATAAATTTGACTTAATATGTGACTAGTAATCAGATGCAACTATAACGGAATGGATATTAAAAATGCCAACAACTGGTGGATCTGGGTTGTTTTGTGACATGCTATACCTGCCTAGTAAGTATTGCAACTCCAATGGAATGAAATAAAAGTGCCAACAGCTACTGGGTTTGGAATATCACATGCTAATTATATCTGACTAGTAAAAGTTCCAACTATAACGGAAAGGTGACTAAAACTGCCCACTACTTATGCTATCAGGATGACTCATGCTATCTATATCTGATTAGTAATTGCTGCAACTATAACGGAATGAGTAAAATGGCCAACTGTGTGAGTACCTCGGTTTGACTTCCTCGTTTGGTCTCGAGGGGGAATACCAGGATGGGTTTGTTTGGTGTTAGCTTCAGGTTGGATCCGAATAGGTCTTTCTTATCCCTATCTGATAAACGCCAGTTGTATTGAGTCTTTATAGGTTTTTAGTGCCGCTGCGCTGCCGCTTCAGTCCACCATACCTATGTAGGCGAGAGCCGCCGAATTCTAGCCTCGCCATGTACTGGCCTCAGTACTGACGCTCCTCTTTTCCCTTTGCCCTTTGTTGGCGCCCCTTTTGTTTAGCAGGTTTGAGATCGACGTCGTTAGCAGGGTTACCCTTCCGGCTTGGCCTAGGCAGGGTTATGGACACCATTGGTTATTCTTCAGGGCTCTTAGCCCCATTTTCCTCTTGTCCATAGTCGGACGCTCTATCGTTTTCAAGGTGTTTTGGATCTTTGTATTGTATATCTGTATTCTTGACTCGTTGAGTCGCTGTTGTATATATATCTGTTCTATGGGTCCCATCGAGGACTGTTGTGTAATGTTATTACTTCGTTTTCCACCCGCAAGAAAGTGCTTGGTGGGCGTCCTTGAATCGTTTCTATGCGGGTTTGGCGGAAAGGGCTAAAACTTGCATAGGGCCGATTCGAGGGTGTTACAGAGTGGTATCAGAGCTCAGAAGTTGCGATACCCCACAAGTCCAGCCTATAGGATAACCTAGCTAACTCAAGTAGAGTGTCAAAACTATTTTGCAAAAATCGGTTGGATAGATCTGATTAGGTCTGCTTTTACTCCTTACCCCTCTGCTATTCTCCTCTTACCTCTGCGTGTTTTAAATCTGCTCTCTTACCTTTCTTCAAGTCCAGGAATTCTCGTGGTTGGATTTCCGTCATACCTTTAGGGTTTCGCTTCCTCCTTTGGTAACAGTGCTTCTACATCCGGTCTTCCTGCTATCTGAGCGATCCTTTATCTGTGGTACCATTCTTTGTTCCTTGTTTGTGCCTTCCGGTGTTTTCCGACGTGACGACATCAGCGACGCCAGATCCGATGAAGATTCTGCATCACTCCTTTGTTCCGAACCTCGATTGTCGAGATCTTCAGTCTAATTCCGAGAGTTGGTTGCATAATTCACCTATTCGTGTGCAGAGTAATGGTTTGGGTGCACGATGGACTGATCACCATCCGACTACTCTTATCATTCGCTTTTGTATATTGAATCGGTGGAACCAGCAATTTTACTCCGTCCACAGAAGCTAGAGGTGGCTTTATTTGTTGATACCTCTACCTTCATCCTTTGTTACCGGAGTGTTCTTTCGACGATCACGGACAACGACCTCTTGTTAGTGGTGTCGCGAGCATCTACACGAAGCGTGAAGATTCAGATCGTCGGCCTTCTTCCCGGTACCATGAGGCGGATCTCGAGGGTGAGATCCATTGTTAGTGGGGTCGAATTGTGGCGCCCCGCAAAAACCACTACTAGAAAATCAATGTGTTTTTGTGCATTTCATCATCATGACCGCATGCTCATGTCATCATGCCACCTTGCATTTGAGCATCGTCATCATCTTGCATGGATTTGTCTAAAACTATTTTCGAAACGCCTAGTTTTGTTTTCCAATATTCACGTCTTTATTCAAATTAAAACTCGGGTCTCCGGAATATTTTGTTTCGTCTACCAACGGTTTACAAACGCCTCGTTTTTAATAAATAAAATATTTAAATTATTTTTGGGAGGCAGCCAGCCAGGCCCGAAAGCCCAGCCGGCCACCTCCAGATAAAAATCCTACCTACCCTAGAACTACCCAAACCCTTTGCTACCAAATACCCTACCCCTAATCCTCCCCAGCCCCCTCCACCTCACCCCGGCCAATCGCTTCTCGCCACGTCACCTCCCCGACCTCACCCTGTCTTCCATCCACCCACACCACGCCACCGCCAGCCACCACTCCACCTCACCCGCCGACCAGGACCCTCCTGGGCGCGCTCCCCAATCACTTTTCCCGCCCAACCGCCGCACCCCACGCCCACCTCACCAACCCAACTCCCGCCGTCATTTCAGAACGCGCCCACGCCACAACCTGGGCACGCTCCCCACCTACCACACGTCGGTCCACCTTTTCCCTGGCCCACCTCGGTTCAACCCCACCTTCCTTCTCCTCTGTTCCCACCAACCCCCGCCGCCTCCCTCCGGCCTCCTTCCCCTCTCGCGTCTTCCTCCGCCTCCCGCCACCGTCTTCCTCACCGTCGAGCTCCCCTCTGCCTCGCCCTGTCCCTCTCCTTCCCGTCTCAGCCGCGCTTGGTCGCCCCACTGCGAGCCCCTGCGCCGTCTCGACCTGGGGCACGTCGCCGCTCCGCCGCCTCGCTCCGGTCGCCGTCGCCTCGGCCACCTCTCCGTCGAGCTTCTCCGACCTCCGTGCGTGCCTCTCGAGCCCGGCCCCTCACTGGCGCCGCCCCACCGGCCGTCCGAGCCGCCGCCCTGGCAAAGCGCGCCTCGTACGCCGCCTCCCCGCCTTGCCTGCCGCCAGGACATCACCCGAGCTCGCCATGTCCCTGCGTGGGTTCCTGTTGTGCATCTGTGCACATATGTCTATGTGCGTGTGGTTGTGTTGTAATGAGCCATCAGTGCACTTTGTGTTCTGCGTCCAATCCTCTTCCTCCAAAAGCTGCCACGACCCCCACCGGCAAGTCAAGATCGACCGACGACAAAACCGACGCCAAACTCCAAGACCTTCTACATGGATCCACGCATCGAACCCCCAGTACGACAAGACCGTCGACATGACCCGAAGACCACGGTCCCGGAGAATCCTCGGACAACGAGCTCTTCTACCTGAACCCGAAGACCGCATATGCGACAAGTACTTCTCCCCGGATCTGATGCCCGAGAACCCGGACGCCAGGGTCGTCGACACGGATACGCCAAATACTTCCTCGAGGACGCCAAGTTCTTCACCCCGAACGCCAAGACCGACCCGATACGCGGACCCGTCAAGATCTTCTTGACGACAAGATCGACACCGACCAGGGCAAATCCGATGCGCCCCGACGCCAAACCAAGTCCTTCTTCCCGGATGCGACAAGATCTACTTTGTTGCCCGAGAACGTCCCCGCCGAGACCGATCCCCGTCGAACCCTGTCGAACCCCGGACCCCCGCAACCCAAGATCTTCCAAACCCAGATGTGTGAACCTTTTCCGAGCCCCTATTTTATAAATGCTATACATAAAACCTGTCGCAGATTAAATTGTTCATGCATGCATATCTGTCTGTGGTTTGGGGACATTATGCCGATTCACCGCATAATTAAATATGGAGTCTATATACGGGATATTGATGTCTTATTCCGGACTCCATTTAAATTTGTGTAGTGAACCGATACCATGTTTGGCCTTGTTAAGACAACATTTAATTTGCAGGGTAGATAAATAACTAGAACCATATAATTATTTGTTGGGACCCCGGTTCCACTTAATATTGTCTAATTGCACCGCATCTTGCCATGCCATGCATCATATCATAATCATGCCGGATCTTCTGTCGTCGTATTAAATATCGCATCCGGTGTTTCTTCTAGTGTTTGCTTCTTCGCGGATTAGGCCGATGAGTTGATGTGAGTATCGACAAGTTCTCCGGATATGATCCTTCGGCAGTGTTTTTCCAGGCGAGCATCTCTCCCCTTCTACCTATTTTGCATTTATAGTCTTTATTTCCTCCTGTTGATCTATTGCTATCCGTGTCGGCGATGCTTTAGTTTCCGAACACCAGTTATATCCCGTGCATCCTCTATATTGCCTTGGACACCTCCTATTACCTGTGTTTGGTAGATAGCTGGCCTTGCGAGTCGTAGTTGCTTGCTCAGGTGCGATCTTGTGCTGTCGCGTACCACAGTTGTTGGTATGCTGGCAGATGTTTTTGGCGAAGATGCTTATTGGTGGAGATGATCATGTCTTTAAATACAACTATTAAAATGCTAGATATAACTAATGCAG
This sequence comes from Avena insularis, assembly GCA_023614405.1. NCBI lineage: Eukaryota > Viridiplantae > Streptophyta > Magnoliopsida > Poales > Poaceae > Avena > Avena insularis. The sequence goes on along the minus strand of CM042684.1, from coordinate 102,275,869 downwards.
AGGCATCGGTGGGCAATAAATGTTATTTGGTTCTTCCACGCTCACTTATGTCCCGTAGGACCCCGGGTACTTGATACCTGTTCCTTGATTTATCGCACTATCCACATCCGGGAGGCCTTATGGACCCCCCTGAGCCAGAGCTTGATTCATTTCTATTTCTTGGGGCCACAAAGTAGTTTGGGGCTTTATTACTATCCTGTACTTATGCCATGTTACTGCTTTATTTACGATTGTGCGTGGAGCACCAGATTGTTAGGATCGTGACACGTTTTCAGATCGACAAGCCCAGTCACACTTTCGGGTTCCCAGTCATTTACAGCCATCCACACAAACCCTGGGTCCGTTCCGGAGCCGGCCAACTTCGTTGTGGGTAGCTTAGTGTGGTGGCCCCCTAGAATATTTCTGAATCCCGTGATCGCTTTGTCGTGAATGCCTCGTTGGGTTTTGAGTTGGTTTTTCCGAGGTTGATCGAGTGTGTGTTGCTATTTGTGCACCCCTGCAGGGTAAAACTTTCTGAAAGCCGTGTCCACGGTTATGGACAACTTGGAGCACAGTATCTCGATCATAGACAAGCATAACTAAAGCAGTGCTATAAATTTGACTTAATATGTGACTAGTAATCAGATGCAACTATAACGGAATGGATATTAAAAATGCCAACAACTGGTGGATCTGGGTTGTTTTGTGACATGCTATACCTGCCTAGTAAGTATTGCAACTCCAATGGAATGAAATAAAAGTGCCAACAGCTACTGGGTTTGGAATATCACATGCTAATTATATCTGACTAGTAAAAGTTCCAACTATAACGGAAAGGTGACTAAAACTGCCCACTACTTATGCTATTAGGATGACTCATGCTATCTATATCTGATTAGTAATTGCTGCAACTATAACGGAATGAGTAAAATGGCCAACTGTGTGAGTACCTCGGTTTGACTTCCTCGTTTGGTCTCGAGGGGGAATACCAGGATGGGTTTGTTTGGTGTTAGCTTCAGGTTGGATCCGAATAGGTCTTTCTTATCCCTATCTGATAAACGCCAGTTGTATTGAGTCTTTATAGGTTTTTAGTGCCGCTGCGCTGCCGCTTCAGTCCACCATACCTATGTAGGCGAGAGCCGCCGAATTCTAGCCTCGCCATGTACTGGCCTCGATCGACGCTCCTCTTTTCCCTTTGCCCTTTGTTGGCGCCCCTTTTGTTTAGCAGGTTTGAGATCGACGTCGTTAGCAGGGTTACCCTTCCGGCTTGGCCTAGGCAGGGTTATGGACACCATTGGTTATTCTTCAGGGCTCTTAGCCCCATTTTCCTCTTGTCCATAGTCGGACGCTCTATCGTTTTCAAGGTGTTTTGGATCTTTGTATTGTATATCTGTATTCTTGACTGCTGAGTCATTTGTATATATATCTGTTCTGTGGGTCCCATCGAGGACTGTTGTGTAATGTTATTACTTTGTTTTCCACCCGCACGAAAGTGCCTAGTGGGCGTCCTTGAATCGTTTCTATGCGGGTTTGGCGGAAAGGGCTAAAACTTGCATAGGGCCGATTCGAGGGTGTTACATGTGAGCATCTTCTCAAACTATCATGCCTAACTTAAAGGTGTTAAAGAAAAGTTCTTCTTCGGAGATAACCCAATAGTTTTCTTGAGTCTTGGAAGTTGTTACTTCTGTAGTAACCTCTACTTATACTTTTTATTTGATTTTTGTGCCAAGAATAACCTCTAATGAGAGGGAAGTAAGATTTGGAAAAGTTGCTATCCCGAAACAGATTTTTGTGCTTCGCTGTAAAAATCCGCGAAAAATCTCTATATGTCGGTTTGAGCTTTAATGTTTTGTGCTTATGCCCCAGCTTGTTATCCAACTTTATTTAGTTCAACACTTTTCGATTTGAGCAACATAAGGTCTTCAAAAAAATTGGTTTTTACCTGCTGGTCTGTTTTGACAGATTTCTGCCATTATTTGCATTTGCTTCTTAATCTCTTTCTCTTTGAGTTCTCTTTGATTACTTGAAGTTTTTAAAGGAAGTGGTATAGTAGCTTTTGTTTTAATGGAAGTTTTACTTATGTTGGAACTGAACCAAAAAGACTTATTATCTTGAATGCACTAATGTTGCTAATGAAGGTCGTGTGAAGTTTTGTATGAAGGAAAAATTTCAGGTGTAAGGGAAGAATGATGTAATGAGATGAAGAATGGATAAAAGCTCAAGCTTGGGGATGCCACTCGTATCACCCCAAGAAATATTCAATAAGTACAAGCGTCAAAGCTTGGGGATTCCCAAGGCATCCCCTTCTTCATCAATAAAAATCTCAGGTTTCTTCCAAACACTTCATTTTTATTGTTTCATGCACAATTGTGTTGTTCTTGGAGCGTCTTCATTTTAGTTTGCTTGGTTGTATTAGTTTGCTTGAATAAGTTGGTTGGGTCCCAACACACTTCTTTTGGAGAGAGACACACATTGTTATTCATTGCCTAGAACACTCTAGTTTTCACTCTTATTGTTCTATAAGTGTTCTCTTTTGCTAGCACTGTGTTTAGCCTTAGTTTTCTTGTGCTTTCAGCTTAGAACTTTTTAGTTCTTCTTTATGTATTTGTGAGACAAGCTCACTGATCTTTATTTATTATTATTTTTGTGAGTTGTTTCAAATAAGTCGATTGGTTTGGATTGGAAAAGAGTAGGAAAAGCTCATGCTTAAGTGGTAAAAGGAGCTTGTTTTTGACTGTGGGCTATGCTTTGTCATGTCATGCTTGATATTGTTTTGGCTTTATGCTTAGTGATTTTTGCTGTAGCATGACATGTTAGAGATTGCTTAATGTGCCTTGAAAGAATCATGCATTGTTTTAGCATATTAAAGCATAGTATTGTGGTATTCTCTTTTGATGCTTTATTTGGGTTGACTTGGCGCATGCTCACACCATGTTATGACTATTCCAAGTCACCATAGCCTTTATGATCATTTAGTTTTCGACTTGTAATATCACTTTATGCTTTAATTAATGATGTTTTGTCGCTTTGCATGATTATGGCAATTATTGCTCTCTTAGTTGGTCCCTCCCAGTCTTTTGCTAGCCTCCATGCCAAGTATGAGTTCCACTCATGCATCCAACTCCAAATAAAACCAAGTTATCCCAAATAGTCCACCATACCTATCTATTAGCATTTGCTATTCCAAGTATATTCATGTTTTTATCTACCTTCCGAATTAAACTTGTTATGAGAAAACTAGTGATTAAAGATCTCAGGAACTTGATGGCACACTTTACTTTTCTTGCCCCTAATAAACTTGAACCATTGTGTCATCTATGTTGTATATGCTTGCACTTATATGTTGGGGATTAGCAGAACCATGTTGTCATGGGGAACACTTTCAACATTGCACTTGTACATTGTACCTAGTTGATATCATGATCTTTTGTCTATGGATGTCGTCGGTGTGAAATGAAAGGGAAGCTTGTAAGTCCATGGAGTTATGTATGTGTGTTAGAGAAATGCCTGGGCCGCTGGTCTAATCCATGCCTAATCATGGTGGAAACCTGCAGCTTAACCATAATGAGAAATCTATGAGGTATTTTACTTAGAAAAAAGGGATAGAGATTGAGAAAAAAAAAGAAAAAGAAAAAGAAAAAAAAGAGACGAGAAAAGAGGAAAGAGAGAAAAAGGCACCATTTTCCCATGGTAAATAAGTAGATTGCTGAGATGCTCGTTGTCTGCTTGCCTTGTCATTTTGATATGGGGATTCTTACGTATTATCGGGCAAGGGGTACCCCGTTAGTGGTTCTCTATGATACACATGTACTTACTATGATAAGAACTTACCGGTAACTAAACTTGAGTAGCATGAGGAGCGGCCCTCGTATTCAAGGGACATGAGATTTCCAACTTATACTTTGTCAAGCATATACTCCATAGTTTGTTCACTTTAACCTTAATCACTTCAAGATGCTTATGATAGGGCAATGAGAGCTGAAAGCTAATAAGTACCATAATTTTTGGAAGCTCTTTATGAAAACTTGAATCCCTGCTTCCTTCTATGAAGGCCTTTCTTTTAAATTTATGTTGAGTCTCCATCTTATATCTTTATGCACCTATTGAGAGAGCATAGAGGCCATTCTTAGTTCTATGTGCATTGTCCCAAAACTTATTGATTGATTCATAATGTTGATATTGCTTGTTCTTGAACTATTTGTATCTAGTCACCCTTATGAACTTTGAAGGTGTCCTATGCATTTATGTTTTGCTACTCCATGAGGGACAAGCTGAATGCCACTATGCTATGTTTTCTATATGTGAAACAAACAAACGTCTTTCAATGCATTGTTATTCATGATCTTTGTTTGTACCTTTTCATGTTATGACATAGTTGCTATGTCTTATTGTTAGAACTATATCTTTCATGCTATGTTAAAGTACTATGATCCTAGCTATCAATGTTTTATAAATGCCTTGATCAAGATGGTGATGGTGCATGTCACCTCAAAAATTATTCTTTCTTTTTTATCACTTACCTACTCGAGGACGAGCATGAGTTAAGCTTGGGGATGTTGATACGTTGCAAATGTATCTATAATTTTTGATGTTCCATGCTTGTTTTATATCTATTTTATTATGTTTTGTCCACACTTTGGAGTATTTTTTATACACTTTCTTGGACTAACCTATTAACAAGATGCCATAGTGCCAGGTGCCTGTTTTCTGCTGTTTTTGGTTCCAGGAAAGTTAGAAAATGAATATTCTCGGAATTGGACGAGACAAAAGCCAAAGTCAATATTTTACCGGAAGACACATGGAGTCCGAAGGAGAGACGAAGGGGGGCCACACACCCCTTGGCGCGGGCAGCCCTAGGCCACGCTAGGGCATGGTGTGGGCCCCCTAGCCGGCGACCGACCTTGCCCCTTCTCCTATAAGAAGCCTCCGATGCAGAAACCCTAAAGAATCCAGCCTCCAGCCACGAAAAGTTCCTCAGTGCCGCTGCCATCGAAGGGGAGATTCGGGGGACAGAAAGTCTCTGTTCGGGCACCTTGCCAGGACGGGGAAGTGCCCCTGGAGCCATCTCCACCGGTCTCCACCACCATCTCCATCTCCGTTGCTGATTCCCATGATGATGAGGGAGTAGTTCTTCCTCAAGGCTAAGGGCTCTACCGGTAGCTATGTGTTCATCTCTCTCTTTGCATAATCCTATTGAGATCATGAGCTTGTAATCTATAGATCTATTCTGCTACTCAAGTGCTTTAATGAATCTCTGCTTATCCCCACGTGTGTGAAGTTGACAGTGTGCATACCGTGTGGCACTTTGGCTAAGGTTACATAAATACTTTTTATGAGTTATATTTGGAGTTGGATGTCTCTATGAAATTGTGGTATTTGTTGGAACCATCTAGCGCTCAAGGTGACAGTGTGGGGTTATCTAGATGGGGAAAGCAAACTTTGAGGTGTGCTGTTATAACCCTACCATGGATTAGAGTGTCCAACCGGAGAGTAGTTCAGAGTAGTATCAGGAAGAGAAGATATTTATATGAGAGTGTTCACTAGCGAAAGTATGATCCCTAAGCCTTGTTTCTAAGCATTAAAACACCGTTTGCAACTAGATCTGTTACATGTTTGCTTGCTTCCATCTTTATTTCAGATTGCCTTTAGTCTCTTCCCACGTCAACCACGCGCCATCAAAGCTATTTTCTGGAACCATTACCACTTATAATTATCCATACCACTTGTATTTCACTATCTCCTCGCCGAACTAGTGCACCTATACACCTAAAAAGTGTATTGGGTGTGTTGGGGACACAAGAGACTTCTTGTATCTTGATTGCAGGGTTGCTTGAGAGGGATACCTTTGACCACTTCCTCCCTGAGTTCGATAAACCTTGGGTGATCCACTTAAGGGAAAACTTGCTGCTATTATACAAACCTCTACACTTGAAGGCCCAACAACTGTCTACAAGAATAGAAGTGCGTAGACATCATGGAGTCACGTCTGGCATAGTGGGCGAAGCGGGTGCCAACGATCTGGTTGATGTTCTTTGCACACAGAGGAGCAAGTGCCTCCTGCATAGCTCTAGCGATCCCATCTAACCAGTTGTTCTCCCTCAAGCTAAACTGGATCTTCTCTGAAAGAGGTGGCTCCATTTTGCCTCTGACATCGGCAACGATCAACCACTATAGTTCCCCTCTAGATTGGTCATTGAGCTGAGCTCCAAAGAACTCCGGGTGCGGGCGTTCAAGAAATTCTGCAAGCTGACTTAGATCCCTCTCAAAGATGAGTCCCCTCCATTGCCCAATTGGTAGAACTTGCTGTATTTCACTTCCATCTATAAGCAATTAGGATGAGTAAGTTAGTGAGGTGATCAAATGTGTCAAATTTTATGTAGTATTGCAAGAATTTTGAGAAACAAGTGCACTCTTTTTGAAAGAATCTCAAGGATAGGAGTGAGAATAAGTTTTCATAAATACTCGCTTTCTTTTGTTTTGAAATTAGGTTTTTCAGACGTCCATTCTAACTAGGGTCTCGTATGGTTAGGATAGCTCTGATACCAACTTGTAAACACCCGGATTTTTAAGTCCAAGATGCCTGTTATGCCATACATCACAATCCTAGGATTACCATTTTTGCGAGACATAACAGAATTGGTACCATAGTACATCATCCATTACAAACCATAATAGTCTTACAAATAGGTGATCTCATGATCAAGTCTCAATACATATCAAAGCAGCAGAAAGTAAGCATAGTAGAGGCACCATCTTCATTGTCACAAGCAATGTTGACGATGGGAGATGATCCTAGTTATCATAGACATCCTGCTGTCCATCCTCCGGATAGTCCTCTCCATAGTCTGGCCATGGGAATAGTCAGGGACAAAGCCATGAGTTCTCTTAAAGTACTCGCAAACTATCACTAATGTAAGTAAGACATTGCTAGTAGGAATCCTAAGCTCTAGTCTTGTTTGCAATAAGCCAATTTTATTTCAGAAGTACTTAGTAGTAGAGCCTAATTTAGTTATCTAGATTACTTAAGTGGGAACCAAGTTTTCATATCCACAACTCTGTTGTGGTCAAGTAAAAGTCATCTTTCAAGTCACAGGTCATTTTGAAAACATCTGACAATGGAACAGTATGGCCACTCCAACTGTCCATAACCGCGGACGCGGCTATTTGAATAGTTTAACACTCTATAGAGGTGGTACACTTTCACCACAAAATTCGATACATCCGTCAGGGATAACCCTGAATCATCATACTTGGTATGCGGCTAATTAATCCTAACCTTTCAATTACACACCCTAGTATAGGCACCTCCCCTATGAGTTTGGCCTCCCAACCATGGCCATGTACCATCCCGGGAACTGCATAGGTGGACATTCATATTCACGAGGTAGCCTCAGCTCAACCTTTTCCGCGAGGGAACCCATACTAAGACATATAAACTTCGAGTTAAGCCCTACCCAATTCAGGTATTGTGTCTGTACAGTAAAGTTGGAATGGTATCACATCTGAACCCATCCATCAGTTTTTATCAAAGTCCAGGCACATGTTTCATTCAGTATCATATTCAACTCACTGGGTTTCATAACACATGTCAAAACATTTCAATAGAATGACTCATCATTCCAAGGTTTTCATAATCATTTTCTCCAAGTATTCCCATCTAAAGTGATCCATATTAACTTAGCACTAGCAACTATTTATGAAGGTGTCACTATTGAGGGGTGCTAATCAACTGTAACTATCCCAACCTAGTTCTATGCTCTTGATACCATCTATCCTTTTTTTCCTCTAATCACCAATTAATTAACTATTTGAGAAACTTTGGTAAAGGAAAGAAAAGATAAAGCTTGCAAGTAAAACTTGGGATTGGTATAATCAAAGTTGCATCCCAATAGAATGCATAATGTATCTTGCATATTCTAGCTTGCATATGGCTAGCTTGCATAGGATGGCTTCCCTTGGGTAGTGCAGTTGTCGATGTTCTCTTCTTCATCTTCGTAGAATTCCTCTTCTTCGTATCCCGGGTCAGTACTATACGAGGTACACAATCACCAAACAATACTTAAATACTTCTATTTAGCACACAAGGTCTCACACTAGATGATCTAGCATCATCTCAATCATCACATGAAATACGGACATATTCTTCTTTATCTTATTTTAGAAAAGCAATTTCTACTCATTGAAAAATACTTACGTTTTAATATTCTCCAATTAAAATATGGGATCATGTTGACTATGTCATCACCACATATTCTAATACTTGGGAATGTGATTTAAAGGGTTTGGCATATATCACAAAGTTGAATATTACTATTTAATATAATTCAAAAAGACTAGAAATGACTATATAGCATTCTTTTAACTCTAGTCCAAGATTACTTCACGTTAAACTAAATATTTTTACATATTCAGATAGAGCATGGCAAATGTGATTTTTGAGAGTTGGATTCAACTCAAAAACATTTATGGTTAATTTTATAAAAATGTTTGAAGTTGGAAAAGTCTCCGTCTTGTTATTTTTACCATGGGTGATCTATAATTTCAAATGGTTTGAATCCAAAGGGCGTGATTAGATATTTGCAATAACTTTCTAACAAAATTGGAATCATGCAATTTGGTTCAGTAGATCTCTTTGAATTCAATTTTGAAAGAACTGACAGAATAGGGGTTTAATTTAAATGGAAAATCTCTATTTGAATTGCTGGGCTAAGCATGGAATGAAAATGGGCCGGACCAGCTACGCGGCGCTTGCAGTGGGCTGCACTCAAGCTAGTCCCACGCGTCAGCGACTAAATCTAAGCAAAACGATATGGGCTAATCTAGGCCACGCGATTAGAATGAGATCGACGGCTGAGGGTCGTCGTCTTTGGTGAACGGTGTGTGGGGGATTCTAAACCTAGCGCCACGGTGGGGGTCGTCAGGGGCTTACCAGGGCTCCAGTTAGGTCCAGCGATGGGGGCGAACGGGCTAGTAGGCAATGTCAAGTCGAATGGTGGTCGCATCAGCTCCTGGGGTGGCTCCAATCAACGGCTCCTTTCCTTCACTAAAGCGTCGGGTTTTGGTGAAATTCCGGTGATGGGGTGCTCGCCTTGCTATGGGGAAAGGCCAGGGGTGTTTCTGAGTGAGAGGGGAGTATAATGGTGTGCCTTTGGAGGTTGGGGGAGGGTCCTATTTATACACCGGCGAGAGAGGCAGTGCGGCATGGCTCGGACTCGTCGGCGATGTTGCTACAGAGGGATATCAGCATGGCAGAGGGCATAGGTCGGTGCGATGGACCGTGGCGATTGTCATGCGCATAGTGGCACAGCGAGGCGCGATCTTAATCGATCGGGATACATCCATGCTCTGTGTGGGTACTGAGGTGTTCTTCATGGCGACGGTGGTCACAGGGCGCGCGGCGGTGAATGATCGTGTCTGGGAGGTCGCTGGTGACGCGGCGAGTGTAGTGACGCAAGAAGAGAGCGAGGCACGGCGTGGCTGCTCGGGAACGGCTCGACGCTTTGGCGTGCGCTCAGCATGGCAGCTAGTTAAATGGGCGCGGCTACACCGGCTTCTCCACTGCTCACCGTTGGTCGAGGGGTGGACAGAGGGATGCGATGAGGTCATGCCTAGTTGCTAGTGGGAGAGGGCGGCGCGTCTTGGGGAGTCGTGTCCATGTCCGATCGGCATGGCACGCTCGGGTACGGGCGACACTGGTCCAATTGGTGAGTGAGAGGTGCTCCACTGCACGGCTGGGTACTGGGGGTGATCATGGGTGAGTAACTGAGGCTGAATGGAGTACAAGGATGATCACAAGATTGATTCAAATAGTGTATAGTTGGTAGACTTGTACTTTGCCTATTAAGTGTTTGATTAAATGGCCGCATGAGATGAACATTTGAGTTTTCAAATTATTTTTGGTGGGTGTGTTGGTCACATGCTTAGGAGTCTCTGGTTACTAGGATTTGTCAAGTGGAGATGGTCTGGTTTGTTTTTGTAGAAGTGCTATCTTGATGTCTATTGTAGATTCAACTTTGAAATGTCCCTCAAATGGATTTGAAATTGGTTTCTGTAGGTTTGCAAAGTTTGCCTGTGTTCATTTTCACTTGATCTAGCAAGGGGAGAAAAGAAGTAGAATTGTTTCTGTTGGAAATCTTTTACTAGAGATGCCCATAGTGGGCTAGTGGTTAACTTTGGTAAAAATGACCATTTGATCATATGCCTTCTTATTTGATTTTCTTTTGATTTGATTTTGTTTGGAAATGACCTAGATGATATTGTTTTCATCTTTAAACTAATCCTTATCATTTATAGCAATCAAACATGGCATAGCAAGCATTCATGCATTAATAACAAACACACATGCATTCATATGGGTTTAAGAATAAAAGTTTTTGTTAATCCTAATTTTGGATGATTAGAATTTGATAATCTTGTTTAATATTTTTGAGATGTTATAGATATACTCCCTAGTTCTCCATAAGAGATAAGACGGGTGACTCAAGATGCCAAGGCAAATACTATAGGACAAGCCAAAGGAAAAATAAGATCTGACATGCCCATGCCTTGTCAGTAGACAAGATGCCATTAGTCAACTCAGGAACAGTGCATGTGGGTCATATCTTGTCCCCTAGGATCCCCTTTATATGGAGCACCAGGAGGATTGATCTAGGGAGGCGATCGAGGGGCTCCTCACTTCTCTGCTCGATAGGAGCACTACTTCTTCCTCCTCTGCTCTCCTAGAGAAAGCCATTAGAGGCATAGAGAATACATCTCAAGGAGCACCATTATAGCCACAGTAATTGTCCAGGTCATATAAGATCTAGATGCAGGAGTAGAGGTTTTATCTCACTAGGAGAGCCTCGAACCTGGGTATATCATGTCTCTCCATGAGTTCTTCCGTGTGTAGTCTTCACTGCATCATCCCTCCCCGGATTCCTCCACGTCCGTGCGACCCCAACATAAGCCTACCCCAGGCATCTGCCGTGATACCACCGCGACAGTTGGCGCCCACCGTGAGGCTGATTAGAGGCGCTGTTTTTTCATCCGGATGAGACCATCTTCGTCAACCTCTGCTTCACCATCGAGCAACAACTTCTCCAACCTCATCACCAAATGTATTGTGAGTCTCAATTGACTCAACTAACAAGACATGACTCAACCTCAACCTCATCACCAAGAGTACTATGAGTCTCAATTGACTCAACCAACAAGACATGACTCAACCTCATCACCAAGTGTACTGTGAGTATCAATTGACTCAGCCGCCAACATGCACATGAGATAACCCCGAATGTCACTCGGGGGCTATAACCCTCTATCACTTAGTCCTTCACCCCGGGAAGGAGATGTCTTGACTCGGGGGCTAGCCAACATATCAGTAGAATCACCCATAGATAGAAAAAGTATCTCGGGGACTCGGTCATTATTTGACCCGGCAACCCCATGCATAGAACTTTCACTTAGAGTAGACATAAGATATGTCATCTTTTATGTCCTCACATATGTCAACTGATATATGTCTGTTAGCTATGTCTTTTAGTATGTCTATTTCTACAGTATATCATCTGTTATATGAGCTTGTTGACTAACTGATTCATTTGAAATGACCAATGACGAGGAAACTTACCCCCAAGTCATCACAACTCGTATTATATCTTGGATTTATATCTCGGATTACTATTGATATCAGTTTGCCAGGTTATCTTATATCTCAGATTACTATTTGAATCAGTTTGCCAGGTCATCTTATATCTCGGATTACTATTTGTATCAGTTTGTTAGGTTATCTTATATCTCGGATTACTATTTGAATCAGTTTGCCAAGTTATCTTATATCTCGGATTACTATTTGTATCAACTTGCCAGGTTATCTTATATCTCGGATTACTATTTGAATCAGTTTTCTAGGTTATCTTATATCCCAGATTACTGTTTATATCAGCTTGCTAGGTTATCTTATATCTCGGATTACTATCTGTATCAGCTTGACATGTTGTCTTATATCTCGGATCACTATTTAACTCAGTTTGCCAGGTTATTTTATATCTTGGATTACTATTTGCCAGTTTGCCAGCATATATCATACTATTTCATATTATATCTTGGATCATTTTTTAAATTAGTTTGCCAGGTTACTCCATATCTCGGATCACTATTGGTGTCAGCTTACCAGCATATCATAAATTCATCATATTATATCTCGGATCATTGTTTATGCCAGGTTAGCCAGCATATATCAAGTCATATCTCAAATCACCGTTTATGTCGGTTTGCCAGGATATCATGGTATCATATCATATCCCAAATCATAATCAATATCAGTTTACCAATATATCATATCGGTAGAATATATCTCAAATCACCATTTATGATGGTTTGCCAACGTATCAAAGGGTTATCATAAAACTAACTTAACTCATCACTTATCTCAGCATGACCGAATATCAACATCTATATCAATATTCTCTATATCTCTCTCTCTCTCCGAATATCATGGACCGACATATAAGTCGGATGTGGACATATATGTCAAATTATGATAGGGAACCAGGATGCTGAGTCATATAACTCAGATTTGAGACATATGTCAACTATTGAGTCATATAACTCAGATTTTGAGTCATATAACTCGGATTTGAGACATACGTCAGTTGTTGAGTCATATAAATCGGATTTTGAGTTATATAACTCGAATTTGGGACATATATCATCTGTTGAGTCATATAACTCGGATTTTGGGTTATATAACTCGGATTTGAGACATATGTCAGCTGTTGAGTCATATAACTCGGATTTTGGGTTATATAACTCGGATTTGAGACATATCTTAGCTGTTGAGTCATATAACTCGGATTTTGGGTTATATAACTCGGATTTGAGACATATGTCAGCTGTTGAGTCATATAACTCGGATTTGGGGTTATATCACTCGAATTTGGAACATATGTCAAGTTGCCATCACTAGTGACAAGTGATGATGGCGAGGGGCTTGGCGAGAGAGAGCGGAGGCACGGAGCTGTGCAACAGAAAGAGGTGAGGTCAAGCGCTCGAGTTGGTCCTGGAGGTAGCGTAGCGATAAGGCTTGCGTCATGTGTGTGCGCTAGGTGTGGGCTGGTGTGCGTGAGTGGCTTGGTGATAGGTGGTCCTTAGAATTTTGGTGGGATGGTAGTCTGGCCGGCTAAGCCTACTGTTGGCCTGACCGGCTGGGCTGCCGTCCCTATTTACCTTTTGGGTAGTGCTAGATGATAGTCTCACTTCCGAGTAATGGAAGATAGTTTATCTATTCAGCGGACGACTCGGGTCAGCAGGTTTGGATCTCAAAAACGAGGATATGTGTGTAATAGGAGGAATCTAATATTTTTATTTTGACAATCTTAGGTCAGTGGGTTACCTTCTACATATTCCATTGTACTTCATTTTCTTTTACCTAACTTTGAAACTCCCTATCCTATAATTCTTCGTAGTATTTCATGTTTCTTTTATTTTTCTTCTCACGGTTGAGTGAACAAACTCTGCTCGTACACCGAATCATTTTCCTTTACTTTGTTTGTTATTTTCGCAAGGACTTGAACCTTGTGTGATGACGTGCATGGTTTATACCAACCATGCAAATACTTGCATAAGCCACTTGGTTGTTTCAACCCAACGCTTCAACAAGAAAGTATTCGTTGAACCAAAGGTCCATGTCCATCAAAAGTAAGGTTATTCGTACCTCAATGGTAAAGTGTGTCACCCTTGCTTTATCTTGGGGAGGTAACCACTTCTCACACTCTCTTTTGATAACTGTATTTTCTCTTTTCTTATGGTAATCTATTCAAGTTTGGTTATTGCAAAAGTTCTAGCTTGGGAAAGTTACTTCTGCATGTGTAGAGTCTTGTGCAATGTCCTTGTTCGATGAAACTTTTTGTGCAATCACGTATCCTACCGTTTTTGAATGCTTGCTTAGGTATGTTGTGTTTTATGTTTATATAATGGATGCACTTTATTTTGTAAGGATTCATAAGAGTTGAGTTAGAGTTTTGATTCACTATGTTAAAATATGTATCCAGCTTGAGAAGAACTTTGTGATCCTCTAGAATACATTGCCATGATTTCTACACTTGAAATGAATAAAAGTATATTGATGAAGCATCTAAATAATTTCTCGAGTGATGTTTAATTGTTTTAAGAGTCTAGCCTTATAGATACTCAACCCCATAGATTTATTGATAGAGACTTGATGACACTCTTGAAAGGAGTTGTTTGATACAGATGCAATCTAGCGGTATTTGCGATTCATGCCAAAGCTAACCTTATGGATCAAACTATGATACTATTTAAAATTTCTATGTTTTTTACGGACACCTTTGGATGCCAACAACTCCGCTGGCCTAAGAACGATCAATGGTACAACCCATAATTTTGGGTATGATTTGACGACATGGGTGGCACTTGTTACCGTAATGGGCAGAAGTATTGGTACTCTCGAAGGTTGTGCAAACCATTGTTTAAAAGAATCACTCAATGATCCTTGTTAAGAAAAAAAAATGAAGATCCACATAACAAGTCCTTGGCATGGTCTTTTTACTACTTTATGAATTTTCTTGAAAGACAGTGAATGGAATAGTAGTGTTTGATAGTCTTTATGTGATAACCCATATTTTTAAGATTTGATAAATTTGAGTTAAGTGGAAATTAATTTTTAATTGTTCTAAATTTTGCTAGTCTCTAGTATTTAAATTGGATGCTAAGTTTTGCATCCCATAAAATAGAAGAGTTGATCAAAATGGAGTTACGAACTTGCATGTATGCCTAGTATATATATATATATGTGTGTCGATGGAGCTGAGCTGCTTCACAGTGCATGTGTCGTGTGGTGCTAGTCCCATAGCAAGTAAAAGTAGTATAAGAGTTGTGATCATGAAACGGTGCAATGTGCCTAGTACTAGATGGAGTTCAAGGCATGTCGGCAATCAAACGTCGGTTGAAGTCCTACGTGGACTTCTACATGTCTTGGGTAAAAGATAATCATCATCTCCGTGTCTTCTAGAGAGAGGAAAGCAAACTAGAGCATGCCACGTAGGGAGCAATGTATGGACAACCTAGATATTTATCATGTCTTAGTCGGCGTCCATGTCCTATAAATAAGCCACATCGTAGCTGCTCATTCCCTACAGCGAGAGTGAGATAGAACAAGAGACTGAGAGCCGCCATAGCAAAGAGTGAGAGAGAGAGAGCGTGTAAACATATTGTGTATTACACAGAGGGAGGAGGTGCTGCTGAATCGTATTATGGTGTAGTCTTTAGTAGTGAAGTTTATCAAAGGAGGCGCGATAGAAATATATTTGGTGGAGGCGCTGAAAATGTAGAATGGAGTCGACGCTTAGTCATGGAGACTATTATTTCTACTTCTAGTGTCGTCGGGTATATTCCTGGGTATCGGTCTGCATTTCTATACCATGAAGATCTATTTATATTTATTTTCTGGCAAGCTTTTTATACAACTCTCATATATATTGTGAAGTAGATTCTTTTATTAAAATTATGATATACTATTTGATATGTGAGTTGTGGATTTTCGGTTGAAGTATCTATGGATTAATACGCCGGTGTCGCATGTGGTGATGGATCCGTCGGAGCCACCGATGCGAATCAGGTATTATTTATTGATATGGAGTTGGGCAAGTGGACAATGTGAGAAATCATAATAACTCATTTTCAGAAGTAAAACATGGTGCTACGAAGGTAACCGTATTGTACCGGTCACAGTCCAGGTATGGGACTGGCTGAGTTCTCCACTGAGGACGGCCCTGAAACGGAACATGTCGGTGATGGATCCGTAGGAGCCATCGACATCAGTGAATTCAGGTGTCCGGATTTTAGTGGATCAAAGAACTCTGCTCTTCTAGAGGCCTGTGTGGTTGCGGTGATCCAGTATACCACTGGATGATGTAGTACACTATAGTCGTTGACATAACACCAATGAAACACCGTTCACTAGTATTACATCCCTCAATGTGGTACAACAGAAACATAGCATGTCCAAGACATGACTATAGATTATAACTCGACTCTTTAGAAAAGATCCAGAGAACACTCTAGGTTAAAGAGAGAAAAATAACTTCTTAGAAGAAGAACCAGAAATAATAACTCAGGACTACCTAGTAACTACGACTAGTATATAAACTATTTGGATTGCCATTGTTGTTGTTGCAATGCTCTACAGAAGTAGGTTTTATGGCTAGAGAGTCTATGTCTATCTACTTAAGAACTTAGTCTTCGCTGCGGTTGACGTCTATGTGGACTTCATTGACTTTATTGAAGAACTTTAGTTGTTGATGATGGTTTCTTGAGCAGGCATTGATGTTGACGTCGTCTTCAATGGCTTAAGACCTAGCAAGGGTTAAGAAGGTATGGTTGACTACGAGCGTACTCAGCAAGTTCACTAAAAAGAAGTGTATGATGCACTATCTCTACAACCATAGACCATAGGTCGTAGGAAATGCAGGTTTTTGTAAACATTTCTTCAAAGGTTGCTTTTATTCTGAAAACTATGTCCGACAGCCTTCACAGGTTGACCAAAACTTCATGGTTCCTTTCCTGCCGCGTTCGTAGCTCCTTCCCGGAACAGGGAGTAACATGTCACAATTCTTACACTCTATAGAGGTGCGTCACTTTTCCCATAAGAGACCTTAGCCTTGTTGCACAACCGGGCGATCTTTCCCGTCCACAATTCCGTGATGTGGGGCCCAGTCTAAGATCCAAGCCAGTACTTTCCTCTCCGCGACCCCATATGTCTACATGATCCTCCGAGGCTGACTACACATCCGTTAAGCCGCCAACTAGGGCGAGCTATATCCATGGGAGTTCCCGAAGACTCTATGAGCTGGTGATGCCCCTGGAAGTTCATACCTCTGACGGCCACTCATAAATAATCTAGACACCAAAATCGTGGGGCCTAAGGGTACCCACCCATATGTTGGATCCACACCGGAAATCCCAAAGTCACGATAAGGTCATCTTGCCTCCATATGAAAGGGAGAAGATACAGTTGACTTTCCCGTCCCATTCCAAGTCTTATGGTTGACACGTAATATACGGCGCTAGAATCACTGGTGACATTGGTTGTTAAGTCTTAGATATTATGTTCCTTTATCACTAGAACTGTATCAGTAGATTATTACCATCTGGTAAATAATCCATAATCATATTATTATGAAAATATTGTTTTCTGACCCTTTTGAAATGCAGGTGATGACACAGTTGAGTTACAAGCATATAAAACAATGAAAGGACATGAGCAAGTTGTGAACTTGCCTTTTGTGATTGCAAGATTATGCACTCACGGTCTTCAAGACAATAGAAGATCCAAATTCTGTAAACAACATCATTGGTCCAGTAAGGACTAATGTTTAAAGAAGCAAGATACCGTTATGCATAAGTAATGTAATGCAGTTTGGAAAAACCCGAAGTAATACCCCAATATGATGAATGAGTTAAACCAAGGTGATTTCTTTAAGATTTAGTTTGTCTATAAGTTTGGACTTGAGATGCCTTATGACTTAATTTGGAACAGACAAAAGTTAACTATAAAAACATATTTAAACTTTATACTTATGGACCAAAGTTAGCTTTAAAACATAAATAGACCTAGGGTATGATGTTTTTAAGGTATTAATAACTTTAAGTCTTATAACCAGCATGTTTGAAGATACAGGATCATTCACTTTTAGTTTCAAGTGTTAATAGTTTTATTTTTAAGTATTATTATAGACTTAAGTTATGGTTTTGGAAGTAGTATTTCAATGTACAAGATTTAGGATTTTACATAAAATTGTGGTTATTTCTTATTTAAGAATGTTCTTAAAGAATTTACCAACTACATAATAAATAAGAATTTATTCCTTAATAACTTTAAAGTGTGTTGGAATAACACAATTGGTATTTTTCTAGGGAAACATACTTAATTAAGATCTTAGAAGTGAATTTTATTCAATTTTAAGTGTTATCCTTTTTTTATAAAATTCCATAAAGGGTTATATATTTTTAAATATTTGCTTCAAGATTTATTTGAAAACAATTTAAGTTAGTATTTTTATATAATAGTAGATTTATTTTATGTGCAAAAATGATTTTCATTCATTTTTTAGGTCTTTTCCTTATTTTGTGAAATTTCACTTAGGTTTAAATCGTGTTAATATTTATCTGTATTTTATTTTACTCAAACAAACAATATTATATTTTTCTTAGGTAGATATTATTTTTGTGATCATTACAATATGTTATATGTATTTTTAGGTTTCTTCTATATTTTTCTAGGGCTAAAACAATTTCAAGGTATATTTGTAATTAGAATTTTAAACAAACCTTCTTATCAAACATGGGCCTGGCCCACTGGGCTGGCCCGACCCGATCCGGTCCACTGGGTTGGCCTGGCCCGATCTAGCCTGCTGGGTTGGGTCAAACCAACCCAGGGTCACAATCGGCCCCGTCACTTTCCTCTCTCTCCCTCTCGACCTTATCCCTGGTGATGCTCTGGCGATGCCCTGGCGAGGATGTTGCCGCTATGATTCCGGCGGCCCTAGACCACCGCTGTGGTGCAAGACGGTGCGGACAATGATGCCACACAACGCTGTCCTGCTCGATCTGGTGCTGGTGCTCTCCGCTGGCCGCGGTGACCCCCACCTCAAGGCTAGGGTTTGGTCTGCCGTGCTCTGGCGCTGTCCTCGATGGCGCTGTGGCGCCGCTCCTCCATGGTCGCCACTGCTGTGTGCAGGCGTGGGTTGTAGCGCCCCTTGGGGTGCTCCCCGTGCCGTCGCCTCTCTGCCGTCGGCCTCCTCTCTGCTTCTTCTCTGATAATCTTACGAGGAACTTGAGTAAGTGCTCTCATCTCCTCTCTGAGATCTATGTTATCTCTACTCCAAGCCATGCGGTTACTTGCGATGGATTTCCCTATTTGGAGTTTATCCCTAATTCTAGGGTTCATCCCCTGTAGTGGTGTTTAACTTAGCCTCTTGGTCAGTTTCCTGGGCAATACTCTTGCAGATGGCCTTACTGATGTGTATTGCTAAACTCTGTTTGATCATATTCTGTTACCATGTTCTTTATCATAGAACACCCTGTAAATGCATGGTTAGGATTGTGCCGATACCCAGGTTATTATTGGTATTGGTGGTAAATTCAGTACTATGGTTTGAGTTGGGATGCCTCTATTCTAAACTAATGTTACTTGGTTAATTGACTTGGTACTTTTCTGTGAAGTACCCTGTAATCTATGGCTTTGCTCAGGAGTCTATCTTCATACTATGTAGAACCATGGTGAATTATATTTATTCTATTCTCTGTCATGATTATGAATTGATCTTGTAGAAGAATGATTCCTGGAAGTGTTTTTAAGAAGTTGATTTGTTTTTCTGTCAACTTCTGACAGTGGAACAATATATAATTCTGATTCCTAGAGTTACTACTAGAAAAATGATGAAAATGATGCATATAACATTTATAAGCAGAGATGGTGGCTGCTATGATTATTTTGCCAGTATGATAACAACAATTGAGATGATTCTTGCAAACAAATGATGTTACTTATTTATGCATGCTTTTATTGGTGCTTGTAAGTACTACTGGCTCAAAATGGTTTCCATTTATGATGAATCCAGTTAAGGATCAATTGTGGGCTTTATTTTACTTGTGGGCAAGTGATATGAACAATCTGGTTAACCATATAGCCTCTGTCTTGATGATTTGCTGCTATGGTGCCTCATAAGAGTGTGCACAGCAGTGATTCATCACTGTGTAGTTGGCTGTAAAGTTAATCCCACCTTGTTTTTGTAATCAGTAGCAAATCTTGATGATCTGCACCATAAAAATGATGCCAAGACCACCTTGCCAATAATGCCAAGTCTGAGGCCAATCCTTTTCTAAAACAAGAACATATATTATTTGTCCCTACAGCCTCTATGATGAACTGCATAACATCTTTGCATTCTAAGAGCCCCCTCTCACTCCAAACTCCTTTCTTTAAATAAAAGATCAAGAAAACAGATGCTATGTTTGGTTTGGGAGAGATAACTACCTGCAATGGTGTTGTGATTCTTCTTGCTATTAGATATAACTGGTTCTTGATATCCAACTCCACTTGTCTCACCTCCTAGATGGCTCTTAGAGCAACTAGGATGCAAGGGATGTGTGGTTGAGACAGTTGATTGTTGCTGATGTTTGATCTTCTCTTTGCTTGAGCTACTCTCCCCTGATCTGCTGGCCTTCTCCTCCTTTTAGACTAACTTATGATCTTGTCCTGATCCCCTTGGTGCTTCTTGGGTTAAATCTTGATCTAGGACTTTATGTGATATTGGTTGGTATGTGTGAAGCAGATCTGTGATGATCCATCAAGAACATATGTTGTTCTTGTGGTTTGGAATATGAACCTGTGGAGGTACCGTGTGGTGAGTGACCAACAAAGTGGTACTCTACTGCTATGACTATGTTCTTATCCTCCCTTGTGGACGTCTAGTGTTGACAGCACACAAGCATGCAATGACTAAGCTGCTTGTGTGCTGCTGGTCTAGGGAACCTCCCCTTGTCCAGGTTTCATCCGTGGGATATTTTTGCTAAGGATGTGCTTGGCTGGTTTGGTATTATCTGATCTTGACCTTTATTTTTAGTTGCCAAGTGGAATATTAACACTATGCTAATGATGCACAAGTATGAAGCCTAAATTTGATAAGAACAGATCCAATGTGGCCCCTTTTACCCATACTCAATGATGAACTTAGCATAGCAACACTATGCCAGACTGAGAGTAACATTAATCTAAACAATTCCCTTTATTTTATTATTTTACTTTTGTTTTGTTATCTGTTGTATTGTTTTGCAGGAATCAGAGTGAAGAATGAAGACACTAGATGAAGGAATAGTTAGATATTAGTCTAGGGTTTTTATTTCATTACCTTTTAATCTTTTATTTTGACTTATGTACATACATTGTAATAAGTGTTTATTTAATAAAGTTCTTTTGATTGTGTGACAACTGTTTCAGTAACATTTCCTCACTTATTCACTTGTATAAGAATTATGATTATGGACTAAGAAAAGAATAAGAGATAAACTTTCTTATTTGAATTCTTTGTAATCTTCCTTTACTTATTTATTCTTTTGTAAAGGAACAATGTAATGTTAGTCTTAAATACTCTGTATACCTTTATTTACAACACTTCTATTTGTATTATTGTGAATAATTATTTATAATTCAATTTTCTCCCTTCATAATTCACTTAATTAATAGAGATCATGTCAAAATTCATCCCACTCACCTCAGATGGTGCTAAACCGAACTTCATCGGAGTGAGATAATTCTGATCACTCTAGCCTTTTAATTTGGCAAAATATTTACCCGGATTTTTAGATGTATGAATGCAATGCACACACCTGTGTTCAGCTTATTTCTAAGCTCTAATGCTGGGATGTTACAATGGTTCTAGTTGAGGTTGTCGATGTCGGAGTACCCTTCTGTAGAGTGTAAAAGCGTTAATATTAACCCTTGTGACTCTCGGGTTTGGGAATGCTTACTTTCATGTGTGGCACCACGCGTTTTTAAATTTCTTAACAACTTTATTCACATGTTTTTTTAAAGCAAAGTCTATTTTATAATTATCTTAAGTCTTAAGCATGAACACATGCAGACGCTCTAAGGCCAGGAGACGCGCGCGCTGCCAATGATTCTGGGCCTCTGCCCACACTATGTCATTGCCAGGTGGGACCTCATACCTCCCACACACGGACAAATCCAAACTAGATTTTCTTCTCGATCCCCAATCCTCCAATCTAAAAAAACCTCGTTTATATGATTGCATGTATGATTAGTTTGCTGAGTACCTATTGTACTCACCCTTGCTCCTTAATATTTTTTGGATGCAGTAGGCAAGACGCGGTCGTTCGAGGATAGGATGTATTGGTGGGCGGGAAGCGATAGAGAATCTAGTTGTACATCTTTGCAAATGTAAATGAACATGTAATAAAATCAATATGAGCTTCTCGAGATTCACTATACCGGCTTTTGCCTGTATTTTTTAGCCTTACGGGTATATAGGCCCCCGGGTCTATATACGCGTGGCGGTTGTCATTCTACCTGGCCAGGTCTCGGGGCATGACACTTTATCTATTGATATGGTGTTGTAATGAAGACACTCTAATGTTAAGCTTCTTATTACATGATCTCCCACTCTTATTTTCTAAAGCCCTTACTTTACAAAAGTGAGGAGATACAAAACATAAAAGGCGCAATAGGAGTATCACAAGTTTTCTTTTAAAGCTAGGTTCACTTTTGACATGGAGAATTGAAGTTTTAATTGATATTTTATGGATTTACATAACTGATCTTGTGTTGCCTTGTATGAATATGTTTTTTCTTACTTTGAGCTTGCAGAGAAAATAAGGATACAAAGCATCGATCTTCTACATTCGATATTGTATTTTTGTTTCAATTTTGCCTCATTTATGGTATCGATCTGTGCCTCATGAACATGATGACCTTGTCGACAAGCCACCATCTTGCTCGGGGACGAGCAAGATTCTAGCTTGGGAAAGTTGATGAGTCCAAAACTGAAGCATATTTAAGTATATAAATTATTAAATTGTCACTCATTACATGCTACATCTATCTACAACTATGCCTATTATGTATGATTACTAGTTCTCAGTAATTTTCACATGCACTTTGCACAATTAATAGTTTAGTAGGATTTTATTACTTTTCTCCTTATCTTTGAATTGTGTGTAGGTGCTATGAACAATCATGGATAAAAGGTGCCGAGAGGATGCAATATGGAGGAGCTGTAGGCGCCAGACTTAGCCATTTGAGGAGAGAAAGAAGTGAATTTTTCCATCAACTCCAAATGAATATCCAAGGCCATGGTGTTCTAGCCCTCGTCCATACGAATCCAACGAGCCAAAAAACACCTCAATCGGCGTTCGTATGAAGAATCAGCGACCAAAACACTACAAAGTACCGAGGGCGTGATGACCACTGGTACGGGTGGAGCCCGCCCGTGCTATACGGTTGTACCACCCTTCGACGGCTTTGTTTCATCAAACGAAACAACATTTGTGAAGGCCCAATGGGCATATTCATCCCTAGCTCCGTCGGTTCGCGAAACCGACCTCTAGATGCCTATTTAAAGAGGGGAAATCCTAGAAGAAGGGGGAGAGTCCACACACGCCATAGGGGTGAAGCCCTGCCACTCCGCGGCCTCCATAGCTGCCGCTCGCAAGATCTACATCACCATACTACTCAAGGGAGAGAGGATACTTGCATCTTGAAGGGCTATACATCGATCTTCATCACCATCTTCATCTACAACGTCTCCAATTTCGATCCCCTTTGTTTACTTTGTTGTGATGCAATCTCTATTGTGGATTGCACTTGTATTCAGTTGTACATTCATATTTTATCCATACTATTGCCATGATGTTGATCCCCTTTATTTATGAGTAGTTTCCTTATTCTTAGGGAGATATGGTGAAACCCTAGTATTATTATGCATTGAAATAAGATGATATATTACTTATGACCATGATCTATTGATCTATGATTTGTCTTAGATCTCTCTCTTTAGATGGTATGTGTAGTTGGACACATATCATCTGCCTTCGGGTCTAAAGAAAAGGGTGAAATCCTTTGGACGTGTTTGGAAGTGTGCTCGAAGCTATTGTGACTAGAAGTACCGGCTAGCAACCTGCACGGTCAAAGGAGGAATAAAGAGAGATTCACTAAGATAATTACGTTATCCATGGGGAGACCCTTAATTGCGGTGGTCTGTGTGGGTGACTGATCTCATATATCGCAGTGGTTATTTAGAGATGACCTCATTTCTGGCTCAATAAAGTGACTACCTACGAGCCTTGTAGTGAACATCTTATTATAGAGTTTTCTCCACACATATCATGACATAAGAAATAGGTTATCCTTACCTCAAAAAATAAATAAATAGGTTATCCTAATCATTCATAATTCTCCCATGCTGGTGGCGAATGCTACACTCCTTGAGAATCACTCAATCATAACACAACACTTCATAGACACGCTCTTGCTTTAGTTTACTTTTGTTATTTACTTTTCTTCTTGTTACTTTTGAAATTCACTTGTTCATTGCCATTCTAGTAACCTATAGATTAGACTATTTCCAAACACCATTTTGGGTGCGAACATGGCCCCATTGACAATGTGGCTGCATGGTTGTGTTGTTGCCATTTGCAAAGCTTCCATGATACGAACTTTCTAATAAATAGTTGCTGCTATAAGTACTACAATTACCCTATTTTTGATCGTAGAAAACCCATACATCAACTTGGCGCCATTGCCGGGGAGCATAGGATTTGGTTATTACCTACCCACTCGCATATGGTTTATTTCCGTTTGTTGCTATTTATTGCTTTTACTTATTTGAAAAGAACAAAAAAATTATAAAGCCAAAAACCCATAAAACCTTACAAAACAAAAATCTATAAAAACACTTTCTACTAATCATGTCTTCTGAGATTTCTATTTTAGAACATATTCAACTTGCAAAGGAGGAGAAGAGACGCAAAGAATCCTTGTACATGCTTGCCAAAGAAGAAGACGACACATACGAAGAAAAACTCATAACTACTAATGATATGCAGGTATACGATATGTATTATCAGGTAACCTGATGTGCTCACACATTATGTTCTTCATATCAAATAATATATCTTCACTACATGTGTGTCGGGCATTTTTTGCTTTCAATGTTCTCATACCTATGATGAATCTGTGGCATCTTACAATAGTAGTGATGCTAATAGGTAAGTTATAGAGTATGTTATTTATAAAGGTGCCCATGAACTACTCCAAAAAATAATGATACTTATGATGAGTAGTGATAATGAATTTTTACAAATGGCTTACGAAACCTTGCAATATATTGTTGAGTATTGTCAAGGAAATCTTAGTGAGAATGCACTTGTGGTGGAGAGTAAGGCATAGTGTGAAGCCATAGTGCCTGAAGATAATAATTTGCAGGAATCACAAGATGAAAATGAGGGGAACAAATGTAAGGTTGACAAAGAGCGATATGTTACGAATACTAAGTTTATTAATGATGCCTCTCTCTTTAGTGATGATTCTTGTAATTCTAAAAATGATGATAATTTATCTGCGAAGGCTTCGTTCCTAGATACTCATGAGGAGAGCATTATTAATGATGAACTAGAGATAGGACCTTGCTATGAATCTTTCAATGCTAATGTGTAGGAACTACTTCCTGTTGAAAAGGAAGAACACTATAAAGTATTCCCGTACAATGTTAACCAAGATGACAAATTAAATATTATATTTGAATCTCTAATCCTCTCATTGCAGCTACATAAGGAGGCATGCTCAAATAAAAAGGAGGCATGCTCACAAATCTTGGTTCATTAACACTCCCTTGAGAGCGAGAACCTATTCATATACAAGATATCAATGCACCGCAAGAGAGTACGACTTCGAACGTACTCTACTATGAGATACTCCAACCCTCTGCTGGAGGTAAGTACCATTACACCTTGAATTGATATGCCCTGGGATCCAAGTGGATGATTTAATGGAGCATCTAGCTTGGCTTTATGGCTTTAAAGAAAGAGTTTTCCGGAAGGTAACCCGGAAGTTTTTAGGTGTCTTTCTTAATTTTGTGTCTTGAGTCTAGTTGTATTCATGTTGCATTGGCACTTATATATATGCATGATTTCCTATTAGAGTTGGCTTGGGACTATTTTCGACAGGTAGAATTATTTGTTGCTTTAATCATGTGTTGCATATCTTGGTTAAATCTTCTCAACAAAAATATATGTTTGCTTTATTAGGATGTCGGACTAACATTTCAGGTCCTTAGTAATTTTTTTGGAGAAAATAACTTGTTCATGAGTTCACAATGAGCTTAACGAGCAACAGTACGGGCGGACCCGTCCATACCACGCGCTTGTACCTCTCATGTGACACATCGGAAGAAACAAAAAAATCCAGAAAAGTGACTGCAATCTTAACGAGCATCGGTACGGTGGGACGCGTCCGTACCGCCCGCCCATACCGACTTTGTTACCACACAAAGAAAACATGAAGATGTCCCATAGGGTGTAACGACCACCCGTACGGGCGCATCCCGCCCGTACCACCCGGTCGTACCAACATCGTCGGGAGCCTTCAAAAAAAGAAAAAAGGAGAAGACAAGGTGCAGTACGGGCGGAGCCCGTCCGTGCCACGCGCCTGGACCAAGGGGTAGGAATGCACAGTAAGGGCTATGATGAGTACAAAAAGGTTATAACCCCTCCAATATTTTTATTTTGATAATCTTAGGTCAGTTGGTAACCTTCTACATGTTCCATTATACTTTATTTTCTTTTACCTAACTTTGAAACTCCCTAGCCTATAATTTTCTGTAGTGTTTCATGTTTTTTTATTTTTCTTATCATGGTTGGATGAACAAACTTTGTTTGTACACCGAATCATTTGCTTTGACTTTGTTTATTATTTTCACAAGAACTTAAACCCTGTGTGATGACGTGCATGGTTTATGCCAATCGTGCAAATACTTGCATAAGCCACTTGGTTGTTTCAACCCAACACTTCAATAATGAAGTGTCCATCAAAAGTGAGGTTATTAGTACCTCAACGGTAAAGTGTTTCACCCTTGCTTTGTCAATCTTGGGGAGGTAACCACTTCTCATACTCTCTTTTGATAACTGCATTTCTCTTTCTTATGGTAATCTATTCAAGTTTGGTTCTTGCAAAAGTTCTAGCTTGGGGAAGTTACTTCTGCATGTGTAGAGTCTTGTGTAATGTCATTTTTTGATGAAACTTTTTGTGGAATCACTTATCCTGCTGTTTTTGAATGCTTGCTTAGGTAAGTTGTGTTTCATGCTATATAATGGATGCACTTGCTTTTGTTAGGATTCATAAGAGTTGAGTTAGAGATTTGATTCACTATGTTAAAATCTTTATCTAGATTGAGAAGAACTTTGTGATCCTCTAGAATACATTGCCATGATTTCTACACTTCAAATGAATAAAAGTATATTGATAAAGCATCTAAATATTTTCTTGAGTGATGTTTAATTATTTTAAGAGTCTAGCCTTATAGATACTCAACCCCATAGATTTATTGATAGAGACTTGATGGCACTCTTGAAAGGAGTTGTTTGATAGAGATGAAGTCTAGCGTCATTTGCGATTGATGCCAAAGCTAACCTTGTGGATCAAACAGTGATACTGTTTAAAATTTCTATGCTTTGACACACACCTTTGGATGCCAACAACTCTGCTGGCCTACGAACGATCAATGGTACAACCCCTGATTTCGGCTATGAGTTGATGACATGGGTGGCACTTGTCACCATAATGGGCGAAAGTATTGGTAGTCTCGAAGGTTGTGCAAACCATTGTTTAAAAGAATCACCCAATGATCCTTGTTGAGAATTATCCTTGAAAGTATAAGAAAAAATGAAGATCCACATAACAAGTCCTTGGCATAGTCTCTTTACTACTTTATGAATTTTCTTGAAAGACAATGAATGGAATAATAGTGTTTGATAGTCTTTATCTATTGATATGGGTGTTCTGAGACACTCTAATGCTAAGCTTCTTATTACATGATCTCTCCCACTTATTTTCTAAAGCCCTTACTTTATAAAAGTGAGGAGATACAAAACATAAAAGGCACAATAGGAGGATCACAAGTTTGATTTCAAAGCTCGGTTCACTTTTGACATGGAGCATTGAAGTTTTAATTGATCTTTTTATGATTGACATAACTGAGCTTGTGTTTCCTTGTATGAATATGTTCTTTCTTACTTTGAGCTTGCAGAGAAAATAAGGATACAAAGCATCGATCTTCTACATCCGATATTGTACTTTTGTTTCAATTTTTACCTCATTTATGGTATCGATCCATGCCTCATGAACATGATGACCTTGTCCATAAGCCACCATCTTGCTCGGGGACAAGCAAGAGTCTAGCTTGGGGAAGTTGGCGAGTCCAAAATTGAAGCATATTTAAGTATATGAATTATTCGTATCGTTACTCATTACACGCTACATCTATCTACAACTATGCCTATTATGTATGATTACTAGTTCTCATTCATTTTCACATGGACTTTGCACAACAAGTAGTTTAGTAGGATTTTATTACTTTTTCCTTATCTTTGAATTGTGTGTAGGTGCTATGAACAATCATGGATAAAAGGAGCCGAGAGGATGCAATATGGAGGAGCTATAGGCACTAGACTTAGCCATTTGAGGAGAGAAAGAAGTGAAATTTTCCATTAACTCCACATGAATATCCAAGGCCATGGTGTTGTAGCCTCGTCCATACGAATCCAACGAGGCAAAGAACACCTCAATCGGAGTGCGTATGAAGAAATGGCGACCAAAACACTACATAGTCCAAATGACGTAACTGTAGTATCCCAATTGTCTAACAATTGTAATGCTACATGGTTTAATATATATATGCTACTTCCTACATATCATTAATTGAATTGCATTATATCATTCTCATGTCACCATGCCACATTGCATTTGAGCATCATATAAAGCCCCTTTTCATTTGGTTCTTCCCTCATAATGCATTTTCCTTATTATTTATATTTGCCTCTTGATAAATTGTAGTTGGTTCTTGATATATTGCTTACTGCCCAAGTTGAGTTGGGGCATATCTTTTATTCTTCCACCAGTTTTCTTTGTCTCCATATAAATTCCACCATCCTAATTATATATGAGCTATTGCATTTCCCTTTGGTATTTAAATCTAGCTCATATGTGTTGGTGTGGATCCAATTCTTTCTACATGCTTCCATATATGATATATGTTGTTTTCACAATATTGGATCTTAGAGGAAATGTTCGAATTGAATCTCCATTGGGTGCATATTAAACACCCAGTTACATAGACTGTTTAGATTATTAACCCATTCATGCACGGCAAAAAGAAAGAGAAGCTCTCGGCTCGAGGCATTCCCGCAACTGCGGCGCACGTGCACGTCGTGATGAGGCGAGGCAAGCGATGGAGGAGAAGGAGCATGCGTGTACGTCTCTCTCCTTCTCATCCTTTTACCAAGTGGTGGAAGAGCCCCCCTTATAAGGTGGTGAAATCTTCCTTCAACTAGTAGTGTGGGACTAAACATTTGTCCCACATATAGTCCCACATCATAGCCATGCATGAATGGGCCACATGGGACTCTAGGATTTCCAGGAATTATTAAAATGGAATATGGTCTAGGCCATTGAGGCAAGAATTCCAACAATCCCCCACCAGATCCCAGAGGCACATGAAGTTTGCCTTTTGTTCCAAAACATTGTTTATATACCGGTACTATAGTGGAGACTGTTAAGTTGAACTTCCACCTAGAACTTTATGCTACACTAGGATGCAACTTTTACAGTGGACTATGCCTTGAACTACGACGTTTAAAAATCAGACTCATATAGGTGTGTTCTTCAAAAGATGTTCTGCATGGCAACATCTCTGCTTAAGATCAGCCACTTTGAACACATTAAGATAATAAATCAACCTACCGTGCAAAATAGTAAATTATTGCATCTTCATGGAGTGGTGTTTATTAAAGTAGGGATACTTTCCTCTCATCTAATCAATAGCTTGTCTCCCAATTCTAATTCACGGGATCTCCGATCACATAGACTGGTTTACCACTGAAAAACTCATATTGTGGGTTTCATACCCATCTCCTTCGATGCATTTTCTATCACATTGCGTGATAGACCCTTTGTGAAGAGATCAGCCTAGTTTTTAGATGTTTGGATATAGTCCAATGCAATAACTCTGGAGTTTCTCATTTTCCTGACAGATTTCAGTCTCCTCTTCACATGTCTTGATGACTTCATATTATCCTTAGAACTATTCACTTTGAAAATCACAATTTGATTATCGCAGTTCATAAGGATTGCATGTATTGGTTTTTCAACCACAGGTAAGTTCATCAAGAGTTCACGAAGCCACTCTGCTTCAACAGTGGCTGTGTCTAAAGCTGTGAGTCCTACTTCCATAGTTGACCTCGTTAAGATGGTCTTCTTGCAAGAGTTCCAAGAAACAGCGCCACCACCAAGTGTGAATACATAACCACTCGTGGCCTTTATCTCATCTGCATCAGATATCCAATTTGAATCACTATAACCCTCTAGTACCCTCGGATACCCGGTATAGTGAATGCCGTAGCTCACAGTGCCTTTTAGATAGCGCATAACTCCCTCAAGAGCATGCCAATGATCATCTCCTAGATTTTAAACAAATCTACTGAGTTTGCTTATAGAAAAAGCGATGTCAGGCCTCGTGGCACTAGCTAAATACATAAATGAGCCAATAATTTGAGAGTATCTTAGTTGGTCTCTAGTATTTCCTCGATTCTTTTGAATCATCACACTAGGATCATACAGTGTATGAGAAGACTTGCACTCGCTATACCTGAAACGACTTAATACCTTTTCCACATAGTGAGACTGAAGCAATGTAATCCCACCATCATCATCTCTCAATAGCTTGATTTCTAGGATAACATCTGCTACACCCAGATCCTTCATCTCAAAGGAACGAGATAAGAAATCCTTGACTTCCTTAATTGCATTAAGGTTGGTTCCAAAAATCAATATGTCAAAGGATAGAGATGTCGCCTAGAGGGGGCGGGGGTGAATAGGCAATTTCAAAACTACTACGGTTTTCGCTTGATAGAATGCAGAATTAAACTAACGTTTATTTTACAAGCACAAAACCTAAATACACTAGGCTCAACTAAGTGCACCAACAACAAGTTAAGCTAAGCAAGATAGAACAATATAAATATACCACAAGTGATAGGCAAGATATGGGTACTTGATGGCTTTGTGTATGGCGCCCAGAAAAATGCTAGATCGCGGTGTTGATGTAGAGCTCGTTGGGAACCCCAAGAGGAAGGTATGATGAGCACAGCAGCAAGTTTACCTTAGTATGAAACCAAGGTTTAATCAAACCAGTAAGAGCAAGGAAACACCCCAAAGGTGTGATACATTGCAAATGTATCTATAATTTTTGATGTTCCATGCTTGGTTTTATCCCCTTTCTTGTGTTTTGTCCACACTTTGGAGTACTTTTCATATGATTTCTTGGACTAACCTATTAACAAGAGCCACAAAGCGATTGCCTGTTTTCGCTGTTTTTGGTTCCAGAAAGTCGAAAATGAATATTCTCGGAATTGGACGGGCCAAAAGCCAAAGTGCCTATTTTCCTGAAGTCATCAAGTGCGTGCTCACGAGGGAGAAGGGCCAGAGGTCACCACCACCGGCCACACCACCTGGCCAGGCCGGGCCGCCAGGTGGTGTGGTGGCCCCTGGCACCCCCTCGGCCTCCCCTTCCGACTATAAGATGCCCTCGGGACATAAACCCTAAGGGCCCTATCAAAAATCCACGAAAGAGTTTGTAGCCGCCGTCATCTCCATCCCTAGATCGGGAGGGATCTGAAGCTCTTCCCGGCACCCTGCCGGAGAGGGGAATTCACCCTAGAGGCCTTCCTCATCACCATGCAAGCCTCCGGTGTGATGCGTGAGTAGTTCATCCTTGGACTACGGATCCATGTAGTAGCTAGATGGCTGGTTCTCCTCCTCTGTGCTTTCATGTTTAGATCTTGTGAGCTCCGTTCATGATCAAGATCATCTATTTGTAATCATACATGTTGTGTTTGCGGGGATCCGATGGATATTGAGATGCTATTTCAGATTGATTATTGATTCTATCATGTCTTTGTTATTTGTGATCTTGCATGCTTTCCGTTGTTAGTAGCTATCTTGGCCAAGTAGATGCTAGCAACTCCAAGAGTTAGTATTTATGCTCGATAGTGGGTTCATGCCTCTGGTAATCTGGGAAAGTGACAGAAATCTCTAAGGTACTAGATGTGCTGTTGCTACTAGGGAGAAAACAACAATCCTTTGTTCATAGAACAATCGTATTGTTTACTTTACACACAATTCGTAAAGCAATAATCTGTTGCTTGCAACTTAATACTGGAGGGGGTTCGGATGATAACCTGAAGGTGGATTATTAGTCATAGATGCAGTTGGATGGCGGTCTATGTATAATGTTGTAATGCCCAATCAAGTCTCAAAGGAGTCAAGATGATTAGTATATGCATGTATTGCTTTCTCGGTGTTTGTCAATTGCCCCGCTGTAATTTGTTCACCCAGCATGTTATCTATCTTAAGGAGAGCCACGTCTAGTGAACTATGGATCCCGGTCCTTGTCTTTTACATTCAATCTATAAACTGTTTCTTCTTTGTGTTTACTTTATGCAAACGTTTACTTCTTTCCATTCGATACGTTTAATCCTTTGTTTTTAGCAAAACACGGTGAGATTGACAACCTCATCGCAAGTTGGGGACAAAGTTCTGTGGTTGTGTTGTGCAGGTCTCCACGTTGCTACTAGCACCAGTAGTGCGCCCTGCCAAAGCTCAGCTAGTAACACCTTTGGGGTGTTTCCTTGCTCCTACTGGTTCTATTAAACCTTGGTTTCATAACTGAGGGAAACTTGCTGCTGTGCTCATCATACCTTCCTCTTGGGGTTCCCAACGAGCTCTACATCAACAACGCACCAACACTTTTTTGGGTGCCATACACAGAGCCATCAAGCATTTTTCTGGCGCCATTGCCAGGGAGTCAAGAACATCTTCACAAGGGGAGTCCCTTTACTTTGTTATTTTTGTTTTGCATAGTTTCTTTTTGCTTTGTTTGCTTGTTTTGTTATTTAAAAACACAAAAAA
This sequence comes from Avena insularis, assembly GCA_023614405.1. Taxonomy (NCBI): domain Eukaryota; kingdom Viridiplantae; phylum Streptophyta; class Magnoliopsida; order Poales; family Poaceae; genus Avena; species Avena insularis. The sequence goes on along the minus strand of CM042684.1, from coordinate 102,243,135 downwards.
ATTAGTTCTACAAGTTTGCTTTCTTATTTGAAAACCCCAAAAAATGTCTACTCTTGAAAACACTAAGTTGTGTGACTTCACTAGCACCAACGACAATGATTTTATGAGCAGACCTATTGCTCCACCTGTGGTTGAAAATACTTTCTTTGAGATAAAACCTGCTTTGCTCAATCTTGTTACGAGAGAACAATTTTCTGGTATTGGTAATGAAGATGCTGCTTCCCCATCTAAATAACTTTGTTGAACTTTGTGAGATGCAAAATCATAGGGATATAGATGGTGATATTATTAAGTTGAAATTGTTTCCTTTGTCTTTGAGAGGAAAAGCTAAAGAATGGTTGAATTCCTTAACTAGGAATAGTATTGATTCTTGGACTAAGTGCAAAGATGCTTTCATTGGAAAGTACTATCCTCCTGCTAAGATTATATCCATGAGAAGTGAAATAATGAAGTTTAAACAACTTGATAATGAGCATGTTGCTCAATCTTGGGAAAGAATGAAATCTTTGGTAAAGAATTGTCCCACTCATGGACTGACTGCTTGGATGATCATCCAAACTTTTTATGCAGGATTGAACTATTCTTCAAGGAACCTATTGGATTCTGCTGCTGGAGGTACCTTTATGACAATCACTTTGGGTGCTGCAACAAAACTTTTGGACAATATGATGGTTAATTATTCTGAATGGCATACTGAGAGAGCTCCACAAGATAAGAAGGTAAACTCTATTGAGGAAACCTCCTCCCTGAGTGATAAAATTGATATTATTATGTCTATGCTTGTTAATGGGAAAGCCCATATTGATCCAAATAATGTTCCTTTAGCCTCTTTGGTTGCTCAAGAAGAGCAAGTTGATGTGAACTTCATAAGAAATAACAATTTTGGTAACAATGCTTATAGGAACAATTTTGGTAACAACAATTATAAGCCATATCCTCCCAACAATGGTAATGCTTATGGAAATTCTTACAACAATAATAGGAGTGCTCCCTTTGAACTTGAAGTTATGCTTAAAGAGTTTATTAGTAAACAAACTGCCTTCAATAAAACTATCGAGGAAAAACTCTCTAATGCTGAAACAAATATAACATCTTTGGCTGAAGCTCAATCTACTTTGAATAAAATGACTGCTAAACCTGAAACTAATGAGAATCCCTTTGCAGCTACTAATGCTATACAAGTAAGAATTGATGAAAATGTTAGACTATTAGCTGAATTACATGCTAAGTGGGAAAGAGAAGATGAAATTGCAAGAAACATTAGTGTTTCTACTATTACCACCACTAGTGTTGACGCTAGTAATAGTTCTACTACTCTAGATGATAAATTTGATTTTGATCTTTGATGGTTGCAACATCTCTGAAGTTATTAAGTTCCTACAAAAGCTTGCTATAAGTCCTAATGCTAGTACTATGAACATGGCTTTTACAAAACACATTACTGATGCTCTCATAAAGATTAAAGAAGAAAAGATGAAACATAAAGCTTCTATTCCTATAAAACAAGAAGATGGTTGGGAACCCATCATTAATATGAAAGTGAATGACTTTGATTTCAAAGCTTTATGTGATCTTGATAGTAGTGTTTCTATTATGCCTAGAAGGATTTATGATATGCTTGATTTGCCTCCACTTGAAGATTGTTATTTGAATGTCCCACTTTATGATAATGCTAAAAAGAAACTCATGGGGAGGCTTAATGATGTTCTTATTATGGTTAACAATGCCTATGTCCCTGTTGATTTCTATGTTTTGGATGTTGAATACAATGCTTCTTGTCCTATTACTTTGGGAAGACATTTTCTTAGAACTGTAGGTGCCATCATTGATATGAAAGAAGGCACCATTAAATATCAACCCCCACTCAAGAAAGGTATAGAACACTTCCCTAAAAAGAGAGAAAAGATTTCTTTTGCTTCTCCTATGAAAACAAAATTTGGTCTTAATGCTTCTTCATTTGAGAACACTTGATTCTTTCCTTGCTTCTTATGCCTAACTTAAAGGCGTTAAAGAAAAGTACTTATTGGGAGATAAGCCAAAAGTTTTAGATGAGTCTTGGAAGTTATTACTTCAATAATAACCGCTCCTTATCCTTTTTATTTTCTTTTTGTGCCAAGAGTAACCTCTAATGAGAGAGAAGTAATGATTGGGAAAGTTGCTATCCCGAAACAGATTTCTGTGCTTCACCGTAAAAATTCGTGTAAAATATCTGAACGTCTTTTTGAGGCGTGAATTTTTGTGCTTCTTCCCCAGGTTGTTATCTAACTTTCTATAGTTCAACACTTTTTTGATTTGAGCAACATAAGGTCTTCGAAAAAATTCGTCTTTACCTGCTGGTCTGTTTTGACAGATTTCTGCCATTTTGTACATTTGCTTCTTGTTGGTTCCTTCTTGAGTTCTTTTGGGGAATTGAGATTTTTGAGGGAAGTGCTACAGTAGATAGTGTTCTAATGGAAGTTTATTTGGTGTTAGAACTGAACCTTAAGACTTATTTATCTTGAGTGCACTAATGTTGCTAATAAAGATTGTGTGAAGTTTTGTATGAAGGAAAAATTTCAGGTGTATGGAAGGAATGAGTAATGAGATGAAGGATGGACTAAATCTCAAGCTTGGGGATGCCACGCGTGTCACCCCAAGAAATATCCAAGAAGTACAAGCTTCAAAGCTTGGGGATGCCCAAGGCATCCCCTTATTCATCAATAAAAATCCCAGGTTTCTTCCAAACGCTTCATTTTTATTGTTTCAGGCACAGTTGTGTTGTTCTTGGAGCGTCTTCTTTTTCGTTTTCGTTTTGGTTGTTCGTTTGATTTTATTTGCTTAGTTTTCTGAACAAATTTGGTTGGACCCCCTCTTTCATACATTGGTTTGCAAATAGTTTGGTTTGGTTTGGAAAAGAGTAGGAAAGTTCAGGCTTATGTGGTAAAAAGAGCTCGTTTTTTTTGACTGTGGCCTATGCTTTGTCATGCCAAGCTTGATATTGTTTTGGCTTTATGCTTAGTATTATTTGCTGTAGCATGACTTGTTATAAACAATTGAGATTGCTTAATGTGCCTTGGATGAATCATGCGTTGTTTTAGCATATTAAAGCATAGTATAGTGGTATTCTCCTTTGATGCTTTATTTTGGTTGACTTGGCACATGCTCACACCATGTTATTACTATCTCAAGTCACCATAGCCTTTATGATCCTTTATTTTTCAACTTGTAGTATCACTTTATGCTTTGATCAATGATGTTCTGTTGCTCTGCATGATTATGGCCATTATTGCTCTCTTAGTTTGTCGCTCCCAGTCTTTTGCTAGCCTCCACAACAAAGTATGAGTTCCACTCATGCATCCAAATCCCTAAACCAAGTTATTCCAAAGAGTCCACCATACCTACCTATTAGCTTATGCTATTCCAAGTATATTCATGCTTTTGTTTACCTTCCAAATTAAACTTGTTATGAGAAAACTAGTGATTAAAGCTCTCACGAACTTGATGGCACACTTTACTTTTTGCCTCTAATAAACTTGAACCATTGGGTCCTTCTTTGTTGCGTATATGCTTGCACTTTATAAGTTGAAATTAGAAGAACCATGTTTCACGGGGAACGCTTTCAACATTGCACTTGTACTTTGTACCCCGTTGATATCATGTTCTTTTGCTTACGGATCCTGGCGGTGTGAAATAAAAGTTGAACTTGTAAGATCATGGAGTTTGTATGTGTGTTAGAGAAACACCTGGGCCGCTAGCCTAAGCCATGCCTAATCATGGTGGAAACTTGCAGCATCACCATAATGAGCACTCTATGAAGCATCCTCAATAAAAACCTATGCAAATAGCAAATAAAAAGATCGCTGAGATGCTCATTGTCTGCTTGCCTTGTCATTTTGATTATGGGAAAGCTCCCGTATCATGTGCAAGGGGTACCCCGTTGGCGGTTCTTAATGATACACATGTACTTACAATGACAAGAGCTTACTCGTGACTGAAGTTGAGTAGCATGAGGATTGGTCTTCGTAAGTAAGGGGCATGAGATTTCAGTTTATAACTTGTCAAGCATATCCTCTTAGTTGTGTCACTTTAACCTTAATCACCTTCAAGATGCTTATGATAGGGACAATGAGAGCTGAAAGCTATAAGTACCATAATTTTTGGAAGCTCTTTATGAGACTTGAATCCCTACTTCCTTTTATAAAGGCCTTTCATCCACCATTATATTTGAGTCTCCACCTTCTATCTTTATGCACTTACTTTGAGAGCATAGTGGCCATTCTTAGTTCTATGTGCATTGTCCCAAGACTAGTTGATTGATGCATACTTTGATATTGCTTGTTTTAAACTATTGTATCTAGTCACTCTTATGAACTTTGAAGGTGTCCTATGCATTTATATTTGCTACTCTATTGAGGGACAAGATGAATACTATTATGCTATGTTTTCTTTATGAGAAACAAACAAAAGTCTTGCAAAGCATTGTTATTCATGAATCTTTTGTTTGTGCCTTTTCATTTTGCATCATAGTTTCTTTTGCTTATTGCTAGAACTTTGTCTTTCATGTTATGATTGAAGTACTATGATCCCATCTTTGAATGTTTTGCAAATACTTTGATCAAGTCTTTGATGGTGCATGTCACCCCAAAAATTATTCTTTCTTTTTATCACTTACCTACTCGAGGACGAGCAGGAGTTAAGCTTGGGGATGTTGATACATTGCAAATGTATCTATAATTTTTGATGTTCCATGCTTGGTTTTATCCACTTTCTTGTGTTTTGTCCACACTTTGGAGTACTTTTCATATGATTTCTTGGACTAACCTATTAACAAGAGCCATAGTGCCTATTTTTGGTTCCGAAAGTCAGAAAATGAATATCCTCGAATTGACGGACAAAGCCAAAGTGCCTATTTTTCCGAAGTCATCAAGTGCCGGAGAAGGGCCAGAGGCCGGCCACACCACCTGGCCGCGCGGCCAGGCTGGGCCCGCGCCAGGGGGTGGTGTGGTGGCCCCTGGCACCCCCTCGGCCTCCCCTTCCGACTATAAGATGCCCTCGGGACATAAACCCTAAGGGCCCGATCAAAAATCCACGAAAGAGTCTGTAGTCGCCGTCATCTCCATCCCTAGATCGGGAGGGATCTGAAGCTCTTCCCGGCACCCTGCCGGAGATGGGAATTCACCCTAGAGGCCTTCCTCATCACCATGCAAGCCTCCGGTGTGATGCGTGAGTAGTTCATCCTTGGACTACGGATCCATGTAGTAGCTAGATGGCTGGTTCTCCTCCTTTGTGCTTTCATGTTTAGATCTTGTGAGCTCCGTTCATGATCAAGATCATCTATTTGTAATCATACATGTTGTGTTTGCGGGGATCTGATGGATATGGAGATGCTATTTCAGATTGATTATTAATTCTATCATGTCTTTGTTATATGTGATCTTGCATGCTTTCCGTTGTTAGTAGCTATCTTGGCCAAGTAGATGCTAGCAACTCCAAGAGTTAGTATTTATGCTCGATAGCGGGTTCATGCCTCTGGTAATCTAGGGAAGTGACAGAAATCTCTAAGGTACTAGATGTGCTGTTGCTACTAGGGAGAAAACAACAATCCTTTGTTCATAGAACAATCGTATTGTTTACTTTACACGCAATTTGTAAAGCAATAATCTATTGCTTGCAACTTAATACTGGAGGGGGTTCGGATGATAACCTGAAGGTGGATTATTAGTCATAGATGCAGTTGGATGGTGGTCTATGTATAATGTTGTAATGCCCAATCAAGTCTCAAAGGAGTCAAGATGATTAGTATATGCATGTATTGCTTTCTCGGTGTTTGTCAATTGCCCCACTGTAATTTGTTCACCCAACATGTTATCTATCTTAAGGAGAGCCACCTCTAGTGAACTATGGATCCCGATCCTTGTCTTTTACATTCGATCTATAAACTGTTTCTTCTTTGTGTTTACTTTCTGCAAACTTTTACTTCTTTCCTTTCGATATGTTTAATCCTTTATTTTCAGCAAAACACGGTGAGATTGACAACCTCATCGCAAGTTGGGGACAAAGTTCTTTGGTTGTGTTGTGCAGGTCTCCACGTTGCTACTAGCACCGGTAGTGCGCACTGCCAAAGCTCAGCTAGTAACACCTTTGGGGTGTTTCCTTGCTCCTACTGGTTCGATTAAACCTTGGTTTCATAACTGAGGGAAACTTGCTGCTGTGCTCATCATACCTTCCTCTTGGGGTTCCCAACGAGCTCTACATCAACACAGCACCATCACTTTTCTGGGCGCCATACACAGAGCCATCAAGGTGTTACTAGCTAAGCTTTGGCAGGGCGCACTACCAGTGCTAGTAGCAACATGGAGACCTGCACAACACAACCACAGAACTTTGTCCCCAACTTGCGATGAGGTTGTCATCTCACCGTGTTTTGCAGAAAACAAAGGATTAAACGTATCGAATGGAAAGAAGTAAAAGTTTGCAGAAAGTAAACACAAAGAAGTAAACAGTTTATAGATTGAATGTAAAAGACAAGGACCAGGATCCATAGTTCACTAGAGGTGGCTCTCCTTAGATAGATAACATGCTGGGTGAACAAATTACAGCGGGACAATTGACAAACATCGAGAAAGCAATACATGCATATACTAATCATCTTGACTCCTTTGAGACTTGATTGGGCATTATACATAGACCGCCATCCAACTGCATCTATGACTAATAATCCACCTTCAGGTTATCATCCGAACCCCCTCCAGTATTAAGTTGCAAGCAACAAATTATTGCTTTATGAATTGCGTGTAAAGTAAACAATACGATTATTCTATGAACAAATGATTGTTGTTTTCTCCCTAGTAGCAACAGCACATCTAGTAACTTAGAGATTTTTGTCACTTCCCCAGATTACCAGAGGCATGAACCCACTATCGAGCATAAATACTAACTCTTGGAGTTGCTAGCATCTACTTGGCCAAGATAGCTACTAACAACGGAAAGCATGCAAGATCACAAATAACAAAGACATGATAGAATCAATTATCAATCTAAAATAGCATCTCAATATCCATCGGATCCCCGCAAACACAACATGCAGAATTACAAAAAGATGATCTTGATCATGAACGGAGCTCACAAGATCTAGACATGAAAGCACAAAGGAGGAGAACCAGCCATCTAGCTACTACATGGATCCGTAGTCCAAGGATGAACTACTCACGCATCACACTGGAGGCTTGCATGGTGATGAAAAGGCCTCTGTGGTGAATTCTCTCCGTGGTGCCGGGAAGAGCTTCAGATCCCTCCCGATATAGGGATGGAGATGATGGCGACTATAGTCTTTCGTGGATTTTTGATCGGGTACTTAGGGTTTTCGTCCCGAGGGCAATATATAGGCGGAAGGAGAGACCGAGGTGGTGCCAGGGGCGGCCACATCACCCCCTGGCATGGGCCAGGCCTAGCCGCACGGCCAGGTGGTGTGGTGCCCCCTGGCCCCTCTCCGTCTAGTATTCTGGCACTTGATGACATCCGGAAAAATAGGCACTTTGGCTTTTGTCCCGTCCAATTCCGAGAATATTCATTTTCTGACTTTCCTGGAACCAAAAATAGCAGAAAACAGGCAGCTGGCACTGTGGCTCTTGTTAATAGGTTAGTCCAAGAAATCATATGAAAAGTAGTCCAAAGTTGGAACAAAACACAAGAAAGTGGATAAAACCAAGCATGGAACATCAAAAATTATAGATACATTTGCAATGTATCAACACTTCAAGCTCGGTGGCTATCACAAGGAAAGTAAGCTCGGGTATAGAGATAACAGAGGCATGCGGAGATGAAGATGTATTCCCGTGTTCCCTTACAAGTAAGGTACGTCACGTTGGAGAGGTGTGGGATTCCACGAAGGATTTCCTAACGCCAAGAAGGCTCACCTTCTTATCCGAGTCTATCCCACGAAGGAATATGCCCTTTCCTTATGGCTAGCTTTTCCTCCACTCCGGAGATGGCAAGCTCCACAACCACTTCACAAGCTCCACGAAGGAGAAGCCCGGGTCTCTTCACAATCTTCCACGAAGAAGACACCGTGGCACCAACCACCAAGCCAACTAGGAGGTCACCCTCCAAGAGCAACAAGCTCATGGTCTCCCTGCAAGAGAAATCTGCACGAACCCAGTTTAAAGTTCGGTTGAACTGGCCCAAAAACCGGACGGTCCGGTATCAGGTTCGGTTGAATCCTGGTTTGAACCCGGTTGAACTGGATCTAAACCGGGAAGGGTTACAGAATGTAATCCCGGTTAGACTCGGTTGCGAAACCAGGAACTCCGGTATGAATCCTGGTTGAACCGAATCTGAAACAGACTTCACGAAAAACGCAATAACTTTTGCATCCGGACTTAGATTTCGATGATCTTGGGCTTGTTTTGATGAGGACAAGAAGCTATACAAGATGGTTCAAAGAAAAATCGTATTCCAACAAAGTAGGATAGAACCAAATGAAGAAAGGTATGAAGCTTCCTTGTAAGAAGAACCAGTAAAACCTTCAAACTCCAAAATGCCATAGAAGATGCATACGAATTCCGTTTTCGATGAACTTGGGCTTGTTGAAGAGGTAGAAACAAGATAAAGAACATCGCATGGAGAAACACCAAGAAGCAACAAAATAGGAAGATACAAAGAATGCAAAGGATTGAGCTCCCTACGACGATGTGATCAAGTTACCCAACCGAAAGCCCCTCTTGATAGTGCGGCTATCTATCCTATAACCCAGTCTCCCAACAACCACCTTGAGACTGGTAAAAAAAACCTAGCAAGGCCATAACTGTGCCTTGTGCACCCCGCTTGATCTTGATGACAACTCTTCAAGCTCCATCCAAGCCGGAATGCAACACTTAATCATTGTTGCTTCGTGAAGACTCATAATTTGCTCCCCCATATACACTATGGGATAACTTCATTAATACACGTCTTCACATGTCCATTATCAACAATATGGATGGCAAGCTTCAACAAAATGATCTTCTCGAGATGCTTATCTTGAACTTGCCCTTCTCAACCCTAATGGCGATCACCACTTGATGTCATCCTCTCATGGGCTATATGAGATCTTTACTTTTGATGCATGGCAATGAAAAGATACCTAACCAATATAGATAACACAAAGGCACATATATAATGGGTTAGTTCATGAAGCATAATTGATAAGCTTACCATACGACAAGATCAATGTGGTACAATCTTTATGCTTCATGTGTTGACCAAACTTGAATCTAATCTTCACTCTTTGTACTGGTCAACCATGTATCTTCCCATGATCCATCTCAATATCTTGAGGTACATAAAGGACCCTTCATTTGATTACATCCTCTAAATCTTAGTCAACCATAGCTCAACTAATGAGGCTATCATGACATTGACTTAGAGACATAACTTGAATTCTTCTATTGAGATCACACTCTCAAGATCTTGACCATATCATATTCTTCTTCAACTCGATGATCTTGATGCCAATACTCAAGGTATATCTTTATCTTCATGGCATCCATACTTGAATCCAACACATGGACTACAAGCATGACCTATGGAATATTCCTTCATATAAAACTCAATGAAAACATTAGTCCATAGGGATTGTCATTAATCACCAAAACCACACATAGGGACAATTACCCTTCTAGTATGTCCTCAACATACAAACAAAGGATGACCCCCTCACCCCCACCATGGCGATGGTACACACATTTGTCAGCTTCATTTACAACAAATCTTGCATCAGTTAAAGTTATTTCAAACTTCTCATGCCACTGCTTAGGGGCTTGTTTTAGGTCATATAAAGACTTCAACAATTTGCACATCTTTCCTTATTGACCATTTACCACAAAGCCATCTGGATAATCCATGTAATTTTCCTCATCCAACTCTCCATTTAGGAAAGCTGTCTTAACATCCATTTGATGAACGAGAAGACCATGAGAGGAAACCAATGAAAGTAGTACTCGAATGGTGGTCAATCTGGCAACAGGTGAGTAATTGTCAAAGAAGTCTTCACCTTCTTTTTGAGTGTATCCCTTGGCCACAAGCCGTGCCTTGTACTTCTCAATAGTACCATCAGGCCTAAGCTTTTTCTTGAACACTCATTTACAACCTACAGGTTTGCACCCATAAGGATGACCAGTGATCTCCCATGTTCCATTGGCTAAGATGGAATCCATCGCACTACAGACGGCTTCCTTCCAGCAGTCAGCATCAGGAGATGCATAAACTTCTGAAACAGAAGTGGGAGTATCATTCACGAGGTACACAATGAAATCATCACCAAAGGACTTTGTAGTCCTCTGTCTCTTGCTCATTTTAGGAATTTCATTATCATCCTCCTTAGGATTTTCAACATGTTTAATTAGAGTGGTAGGTTCGGAATTTGTAGCAAATTCTTGACTGGATGAACTAGGCATCTCCCGATTTGATGAGCTAGGTATATCCTTCATAGGAAAGATACCCTCAAGGAAAATCACATCAGTCGACTCCATAATTGTACCGATATGCATGCCAGGTACCTCAGATTTTACTATCAAGAATATATCAATGCTATGGAAAGCATAACCTAGAAATACACAGTCAATGGTTTTTGGTCCAAGCTTGCGCTTCTTGGGAATTGGCACATGAACTTTTGCCAAACATCCCCAAGTCCTTAGGTAAGAGAGTTTTAACCTTTTCTTCTCCCATTCTTCAAATGGAGTAATTTTTTTGTTCTTCATGGGAACTTGGTTTAGGACATGACACACAGTCAATAGAGCCTCCCCCATCATTCCTTAGATAGACCCGATCTATCTAACATGGTGTTAACCAAATCTGTTAGAGTATGATTCTTTCTTTCACCTACACCATTTGACTGAGGTGAATAGGGAGGTGACCTCTCATGGATTATACCATGTTCCGCACAAAAGTAATCAAACTTATTGGAAAAATACTCTCCACCATGGTCATACCTAAGCCTCTTAATCTTTCAATCAAGTTGGTTTTCTGCTTGAGCTTTATAGATTTTTAAGAAACTCAAAGCCTCATCTTTTGATTTCATAAGATACACATGAAAATATCTCGTAGAGTCATCGATCAACATCATGAAATATATATTTCCACCTTTTGTCAACACAACATTCATCTCAGAAAGATCAGAATGTATGAGTTCTAGTGGTGTTAAATTTCTCACTTATGCAGTCGTATGTGACTTGCGAGGTTGTTTTGCTTGCATGCAGACTTGGCACTTAGATTGCTTAATAGTTGTGAAATCAGGCATTAAATTCATTTTGTCTAGTCGCGTCATACAACCAAAAGTAATACGGCAAAGACGAGAATGCTAGATATTTGATTCAAAATTCGTGTAAATATGATTAACAACTTTATTACAAACATCTGACAGAGATAAGAGGAACAAGCCTCTGCACTCATAACCTTTACCAACAAAGGTTCCATACTTAGAAAATACAAATTTATTGGACTCGAATACAATCTTGTAGCCGTCCCTACACAAACGAGATCCTCTAACAGGATTTTTATTTATTGAGGGAACATGATGCATGTTCTTTAGGCGTACGGTCTTTCCCGAAGTGAACTTCAGATTGACCATACCAACACCATGAACAGAAGCATGTGAGCCGTTCCCCATCAGCACGGTTTGAGTCCCTCTGACCTGATATGAAGAAAACATGGAGATATCAGAACATACATGTACATTAGCGCCCGTGTCAATCCACCAATCAGGAGAATGACATAATGAAAGAATAGTAGGTAATATACCATACCCAACATCTTTCATCTCAACATCGCTCATGACAACATTAGTAATCTCGCTGCCCTTCCCATGCTGGAGCTTGTCGAAGCGGTTGGGATAAGCAGGAGCCCAATGATCAGGATCACCGCACACATGACAAACACCTTTCTGCTTAATAGTCTTCTTCTTGAAGTTGGTAGATTATGAAGCCTTGTTCTTTCCATTGAACTTTCCTTTGCCATCAAACTTGCCCTTGTTCTTGAACTTATGAGGCTGGAAGTTCCTTTTCTATACTAGATTGGCATTAGAACCTCCCTCAGTACCTCGAGCACATGTATCTTTTGCTCTCGCCTTCTCTTCCACATCAAGAGTCCCAATGAGATCCATCACGGAAAACTCTTGTCTCTTGTGCTTCAGAGAAGTAGCAAAATTCCTCCATGACTAGGAAGCTTGGCAATAATGCATCCGACAACAAAATTGTCCAGTAACACACAAGTGAAGTGCTCAAGCTCCCTGGCAAGTGACAGTATTTCATGAGCTTGATCCACAATGGAGCGGTCATCAACCATCTTATAGTCATAGAATTGTTCCATGACATACAGTTCACTGCCAGCATCGGAGACTCCAAATTTTCTCTCAAGCACATCCCACATATCCTTGCCATTTCTAAATGACAGCTATGAATCAACAATATTGTCGCCAAGGATGCTGATCAAGGCAGCCTTAAATGTGGTATCAAGTTTTTGAAAGGCCTCTTCTTGAGCAGGATTAAGATCTCCCTCTGGTGCGCCATAGATGACGTTATATTAGCTCATGGTCTGAAACCAGAGCACTGCCCTCGCATGCCATCTTTTGTAATTGACACCTTCAAACACATGTGGCTTCGTTGTTGCAACAAAGCCACTTGGAGAAAATTTCCTATAATAAGGTTTTTGGATTGTTGAGAAAAAGAACAATTTACCCAAGATAAATGCTAAATAAAACATGAATAGAATAATAGAAGTTAAACTAATCATATGATTTAGTGGATACAAATTAAGGCAGATATCCAAGAGGATTACAAAGTATACAACTTGAGATAAGGTCAGAACAAGATCTATAGCAAACCAAAGGGAACAACATACTATCTTACTAAGATAAACAAGATTGAGGAAGAGGATGTACATCATAGCAGAGGGACCACCGGTGTTGGCATTGGCACCGTCGTTAGCCATGTAATCAAGGAAGAGGTTGCTGATGTCGGGGAACAAGTCCTCGTTGGGGAAGATGTCAATGTAGTCGCTATTCGTGAAGGAATCTGTGATGAAGCCAATATTCACACCAATAGCGCTCCCCAAAAATCTTATCGCCCTTCTCCCGTACAGGAATCAAAGCAGTGGGGTCTCGGAGGCCTACTGTCCCGGCTAGCGGTGCACGCCGCAAGCCGGGATGGGGAAGAATGGAGCGGCAGCGCAATTCTCTAGAACTGGAGGCGATGTACTGAAGCATGTCAAAGGAGAGGAGAGGCCTCTCACTCTTATACGCACGAGTAGGCAGGTGAACTGGCAACATCGGGAGAGGAAATGTTCGAATTAATTCTCTGAGAAAACATTGGAATTAAATCTCCGAGGAAACGTTCGAATTGAATCTCAGAGGAAACGTTCAAATTAAATCTCCATTGAGTGCATATTAAACACCCACTTATGCAGACTGTTCAGATTAATAACCATTCATGCGCGACAAAAGAAGGAGAAACTCTCGACTCGAGGCATTCCCGCAACCATGGCGTGTAAGCGCATAGTGATGACGCGAGGCGTGGCGAGGCGGGCGGCGAAGGAGGAGGAGCACACGTGTACTGATGTCTGCAAGTGCACAGATCGTTTGTAGCTAGTTTCGAAGTATAGATGTCGATCCCACAGGGAGGCCAAAGCTAAGTGTTTATGAATGAAGTCTCTGTCACACCCAAAGTTGTCACAGGTCTTCGAATGAATTAACTGGAAGTGTAGAAATAAGAACAAAATTTGGATTAAACAGGATGTATTTAAATAAAAGTAAAATGTAAACTTTAGGAAATAAAAGCATAAAAGTAAAGAACGATTTTGATTGTTTGTTGTTTTCTGCAGATGACAAAGAAGGCACGTGGAGATAGAGTTCATGGTGATAGTGACTGTGCCAGGTGGATGAATGATAAGTGTAACAATTATAATCTTATAAGTATATGTGTAGGCGAGAAACCCATAATTAGCCGGAATTCCTCTTGGTAGATTTCATCCCAACTTCAATAATCCTACTAGTCTGTTACCAAAACTATGGTCAGACACTAGACGATTAAGATCATTCAGGTTTCTTAGCAATTAAGCTCCTTGAATCAGACTAATGCAATAAGCACAGTGGTTCCTCGTTATCCTCGAGTCTACTAGTTTCCCATTGATATCCCCGTATCACTCGAGGGTCGCTGGTTTGCTAGCAAACAAGATCCTATCCCTGTAGAACAAAGCATCATGTTGTCTAGACCCTTAATTGGACAATAAGCATTAGTAATCCCACACATAGTCAAGCACACATAATATAGTAATTAAAATCAATCACAAACTAATGGAAAATATATGAAGGCACATCACATCTCACCAATCCCTTACATCTCCCACGCCCAAGGAACTTACTCACACATGAGAGAAGAAAGCATCATTGATATAATTAAATAAAGGGAGTTCTTCTCGATATTACCGTGGAGATCCATAATAAGAATAGAAAAGTAATCCAACACAATTCAAGATAGGAAGAAACAATCTCAAACCATAGTCTTGCAAGGTGAAGATCTCTCTCTCTCTCTCTAAAGTACAAGTAATGGATATGGGGGTGTGTTGTCTAGGAGGTTGAAGATCATGGAGCAAGATGAAGAACGTCTTCTCCTCCTTCTCCGGATCTCTTCTCTCTCCTTTCTGGATGGGATGGCGGCTGATGTGTTCTGTTTTCACGTATGCCCTCTTCATGAAAGTTGTCCCTTTTGACAAGACGGAGGCGGCGACAGCTATACGGTGGGAACTATACGGCCAGAAAAATGTTCTCGCCGTATAGTTGCTCGTTAAAGCTTCTGTTTGCCTCCCTCGATTGCTTCCAAAAGGAGACTTGCTTGTTTTCACCTGAATATTGTATTTCCCTTGTTAAAACCTTCTGTTGATGTTCATCACCTAAAACACACATTAAAAGCCAAGTTTTCTTTGCTACCGAAGTTTTAGTGTTAGGTAAAGCTAGAAAACGATCAAATCCAGAGGAAAACCATCAAAAATTGGGACTGTTTTGCACACTCATGACCATGCCAATTGAGAACTGTTTAGCAATAGTGGGTCGGAGGAGTACAACAACTTCACTTGGAACGTGAAACCATGAGGAGACTAAAATTTTACCCGTCATAGCATTGCAGCTACAGACGCTTACATAACTCAATAGCCAAAATCAAGTGGTTTCCCACATTTAGACCGTTCGTTGGCCAGCGGAGTTATTAGTTCCCCATGGAGTACGACATTGTTGTAATGACACGCGTAAAGAAATATCTTACAGTAATTATTAGAAAAATTAGTGGCATAATCTCTACTACTTCGAAGCATCCATTTTATCAGACAATTTCATAAAGAGTGTTATCGAGTCTATTTACATTAAGCTCAAATGGGGTTGAGTAGTTCTAAAATCAAATCCTTTGGGCTAAACATGGACTCAAGTCATCTTTTGGATGCTTTTTTTTTCTTGTTGTCAAAATGTCAGAAATATTTTTAACCAAGTTCATTGCTCATTATTTCAAAGCTAAAAAGGAGACACTTGGTAAAGGAATAGAATTTATAGGATAACAAGCTAAGTGGGGAGTGACTCAAGTGGAAGCAAGTAAATAATTGTAGGGTCAATTTAAAGTTGCAGAAAAGGTGACGAAAGGAATGTGATACCTCCTCTTGCTTGCTCCGTTCTCATACTTGAGTCAAATCCCCTCTACATTTCCCTATTGCCAAGTCACCTGAAATTGAGCAATCTCCGAGAGAAACAAAGAAACAAATTTGCAATAAAGGCTACAACTAATTTTTTGTGTTTTTGGTTTAGGAATGCAAACTGAAAGTAAACATGCAATTTTTAATAAATGAAATAAACCAAAATATGGAATAAAAATATGAATGCAAAGTTTGGAGGTTTTCAAACCTCCCCTAAGCCTAGGCTATTGCCATGCTCAGTTGTTTCCGTCGTTCGGCGGCGAGTATGGATGCTGCTGGTAGTAGTCGGGGAAGTGGGTCATGAACTGACTGAAGTTGTGAGTTAAGGCATTAACATCCTCATTCACTCCTTGTGGTGTGTGGTTAATCTCCCCAACGTGTTGGTTGAGCTGCTGAAACTCTTGATAGGGGACGTAGTTGAAACCCTGGTGCTACTGATTGGGCCATGGGTCCCAAGATCGCCCTTGCTGCTGATGATGTCCCTCCCAAGAAGGGTTGTACTCCTTCTCCTGCTCCTGCTCATCCTCATCCTGCTGCCCTCCTTCTTCATCTTCCTCTTGATCAGGCTGGTGAGTTTAGCCATGATCTCCACCACTTGATCCTTGGTGAGGATCCAGGTGTCCTTCTCCACAATCGAGAAGGCTTGTGGACAGGGCAACGGAACCTGGTCACCCTGTGCATCACCAAGATAACCAAAATGATATGCTTGGAGCCTCTTGTTAGCTTGGTAAACACCAAGGAAGCCACAAGCAGTTAAATACTTGACGTCCATAGGTTTGGAGCTATCAACAGGTTGCATAACAGGAAATGTAACATTCATTGCTTGGGCAAGGTGGGTTACCAATCTACCAATGCGAATGTCACCTTTCATTTTGTTGCTCTAGTGGCGAAGATGTTGGAGGAGTAGAGCCACAGGATTGGGGCTTTGCGGTGCATTGGGGAAGAGTGCCTTGGTGATCATGGCCATGTCCGCATTAGCCATGGAACCGGTATCACCTCTTCCCAATAGTGTATTAGCGAGGAACAAGGCGTAGTAGTGAATTGTTGGGTTCTAAATGGTGGACATCTTCTTCTGGTAGAAGTCCCTGCCACCATTAACAGAAATAACCTCCCAAGTTTCTCCACTTGAGACGCTATATAAATTTGTAACAGTTGACTCCCCACCGTGAGGGAGGCCAAAAGAATCACAAAATTGTTCGAAAGTTATTTCATATGGCTGCTGGTTTATGGTGAAGCTTACCATGCATGCATTACCTTTCTCCTTGTGGTCATCATAGAAGGAGGCGAGGAACTCATGGGTGAGATCGGTGTAGGTATTGTGGCTTGTGTAGCCGAGTAGTGTTAGCCCTGCCTTATCACACATTGTAACATCCCAATTTCTGCAACCCTGATTAGTTGTCCAGAATGCAAAAATCAGGGGGAACAAAAACTTTTTCTTGTTCATTGGTGCAGTGTTTGCTTGTTGTTTGTTTGTTTGTGCTTGTGCATGTGAGTGTATGCCATATAGTACTCCTTACCTCACCATCAGTTGACAAAAGCTATCTAACAAAACTATCCTGGCTCAGTTTACATATTCTCAAATGTTCTGGCATTTCAAAACATGAGCCAAGATGCTTGTGTAACCAAAACTAGTTGAGTAGCTTCCTTTGGCAAAACTATGGAGAGCTATAAACTCCTTATGTTTTCAAGATAGAACCTTCAACTACTCTTACCTCTAGGATCTCCAAAAACCCTTTTGTAAGCTTTTGAATTCTACTCTTAGTAGAGATACCAAGGACTCTTATCTTACTCAAAATCCAACCTCTTCAAAATGCCTCAACCTTACCTCAAGCTAAGCTTGATGGTAACCCCTGTAGTAGGTCTGCTTAGTTTATAAGATGAAGTGCCTTGATCTTCTACTTGATTTGTCTGCTTAGGGATAGTATGAGATACTCTAGGAGCTCATCACTAGGATCAAGAGATTTCCAAATCATCACACCCTAAGCAAGAATACAAATCTGGATCTGATCTCTAACTACTAGGTGATCATCTAAAACCCTTAACCAGATCAATTCTGAAGATATCCCTTCTAGAAGCTTCCAACTAAATGAAGACCAATATCAAGCATGGATCCCTTCTACTCAATATATTCTTCAACCTCATCCACTTGATGATGCTTTGGTACCTTGCAACCCATCAAAATCATCACCACCCACATTCTAGTCAAAAACCATAAATCTGGCAAATTTGGCTGTGTCTGGAATCTGTTGCAACATCACCTTTTTGAATGCCTCCTCTTCTCAACCCTTGTGCATTTCTGGAAATGCATTCGAACCATCTTGGTAACCATCCTAAGGAATACCAAGGACCACACTTGTACTTGGTTATATCATCCTCCAACCCACTTGTTCTTGATGGTTTTGCAGGCAAGAAAATAACTATTCCTGCAAATCTAGTCATCATGCCTACTTTGATAGAAGCTCACACCACCATCCAACCTTCTATGGACCAACTATTTGCATGGTTGTGTTCTACTCATATAGGTCTATCAATATATACTTCACTTGTTCCAAGGGGATCTTTGTGCTTCTTAAACCCACAAGGTTTTGAAGGCTAGTTGATAATCTGCTTTGGCAGGATTATTTTATTCAAAGTCTGAAATCAAATCTTGGGGAACTCAAACAAGATCAAGCTCAAAACTCTATACCATGTTGATGTACATCACTTGGTATATCCACCCATCTACCCCATGCCCCAAGGGGAGATCTGAACTCCAAGATACAACCATGTTTTGATGGTATGAAATTAACATCACCCTAGATCCTTAATCTAGGGTATTTCACCAAAATCAACTTGGATTCTCCAATCCCAAGGTTGAAAATGCTTGCTACACCTTATCTACATCATATACCTTGATCACCATGATTTATCAAATATTATCCATAATTATTATGGATCCAAATCTAATTAATCTCTTCAATAGACAAAATCTCCAAAACTCCTTTTTCCAAAGGAAAGTTTGGTTTTTGCCAAAACATTTCCCCAAATCTAATCACCTTTGAGGCCCATATATCATACTCTATCTTCCCACTTCAAAAATAAATATTTTTGAAGAGCTTTATTATTTCTTATTGCCCATTTTCTTAAATCACTGAATTGTTAAATACTTTTGTCTTCCAATAAATCTTGGGAAAATTCCCCTAAGTGTGTATTCACATTTGGGACCGTCTCCAACCAAAAACCAACCTTGTCCAATGTAAAATTATCAAATGATCTTCTAGAAACTACTTCTATACTTTTTGAATAAATAATTGTAAGTGAAATTAAAACCCTTAGAAAAATCCCAAATAATTCCTAGATATCTACCTTGACCTCATCTATCTACCAGTACCATCTTCCCACCTTGTCCTATGCAAAATTTTGAACTTTCTTCACAATCACCTATTTACTCAATTTAGCAAACCTAGCTAGTATCGAGTTAAATCAAGATCAAACCATCACCAAAGCTTGTCAAGCACTCCTATCCAACCACCATGACCCTCCTGGTCGTCACCACTGTAGCACTACAGTACCACCCATCACACATATATTTGTCCTTTACCCCTTGGAAGAGTAGAGAGAGGAGAGACAAGACACTTGTGGCCAACCAACAGAAGCACTACTCATCCTCTTTTTCCCTGCCGACCAGATGACTCACACCACCCCTCCACCGCCCTCCTCGACCAATCCCCTGCTAGCACCCCCTCCTCGATGTCCAAAATGGACATTTTCCCTCTAGAGCTCCCACCTCGGTATAAATAGGCCAGAGGCCCTCCCAGCACGCCCCTGCCCCCTCATTTGCTTCCTCTCCCTTCCCCTCACCACCCCTAGCTCCACTCCTCCTCCCCTGCCCTCCTCTGCCTGAAGGAAGGAAAGAATGGCCTTTCAGCCATCACTCCAGATCTGAGCATAGCTCACTCCCTCCTACTCCTCTCCCCATGCATGCAAGATTTCTGAGACCCCCAGGGAATTCTGAACCTAACCCTACCTTCCTCTTGCTCAGGACAGCCTCCACCGACCGCCACCGTCAAGCTCCGACGAGGTTTCTCTCGGGCGTCCTCGCGCGATCTCCTCCCCGACGTGGAAACAGGCTGTGCCGCCCATCCCTGGAGTCACCGTCGTCAACCATGTCTCCCTGTCGCCTCCCCGACCACCCCCGAGCCTTAGGTGAGCCGCGTCGCTGCTCCCCGAGCCCCGCTAAGGTTTTAGCCCGCCGACGCCGTCGTGAGGTGAACGACGGATGCATGCCATCCATCGCGACTAGATCCAACGGCCACCACTCGCTGATACCGCTTTGGCGCCCCTCCGCCACTGACTGGCAGGCCCCGCCAGTCAGGTTCGAACTCTCCCCTCCCACGCACGGCGTCGCCCCACCTGGGCCGAATCCTCCTCCCTCGGCCCATCTCCGCCGAGATCTAGCCCATGTCCCTCCCCTGCCCTTTTTCTTTTTATTTCAAACCCTAGATCTGTTTATTAAGCAGTTTGGTTTAATTACCAAATAAAAGGAAAACTGCCCTGTTTTTCCTAGATAAAAATATAGACATGTAACCCCATGTTTTGTCCAACATGCAGAGCCAATCCCTCTCCAGAAATAAATTCCTTTAAATTTAGAAAATATATTTACTAGAATGTATCCACTGTAGTAATTAAATTCCTCACTGAGTTTTCTAGATTCAAATGGGAAAAATACAATTCCCTTTGGTGCCCGCTGGTCATACCTACAATCTAAACTTGGTCCTTGGTCAAATGGAACCTTGGTTCATCTATAGCAAAAACAACAAAATACATGCAGTTAAGCCTTTAGAAAATTCCCTAGGCATATCTACAGCATCTATTGGGCTAATTCCAACTCCCAGAGAAGTGGACCATCAATACCTATCCAAAACCAGGAGATAAGGATTTATTGCCCCCCTGTTGAATTTAAGTGAATTAAATACTTCTATAAGTGGTATTATCACTAGATAAATCATTCCAGGAGTTTGAAAACTCCAAAAAGAGTGAGTCCAATTTATAAAGAAAGGTATTCTAAATACCTACCATGTTCCCTTGGAATCAACTCCAAAGATTCTGTAGAATTAATCTGGTGAAAAAGACAAAACAGCTACAGAACTGCCTATGGGAATTTCTCATGGGAATTCTGGTAATTTATTTGACATGATTCCAACTCTAAATGAATAAGTACATCAAACCCTACTTAACCACCCCAGGAAATAATTTTTGGAACTCCAGAACTTTTCTGGTGAATTATTTCCTAAAACTAGAGTCTTATTCACTATAAAAATCATTATAAATCTTTGCTAAGTGATAAACTAGTGAAACCACTTTTGTTGGTTTCATTTTATCAGTACCCATCTGTTGGTATCATGTTTTTGAAATGGTATCTTATAGAATAAGTCTTTGGTCCAAAACCCTCTCATCCCTAGTTTCTAGAATATGAAGCCCATATGGTTTCCTTCAAATGTTCCAAGACATGCTCCCAATCCCTCTAATCCATTCTATCAACACCACTACTGATTTGTAAACTTGTATTGACATTTGCTTGCTGTATGGTTTTGATGCTTGAATTCCTTGATTGATTGTGGACTCGTTTGTTTGCGTGTATACTCGATGACGACGATAGTTGCGCTGGTATTGACGCCAAGAAGAAGAGATCTTATTATTATTGGTATTGGTATTCTTGGTTATCTAAAGAAGAAGTCCAGGGACATATTTCCATATTTCTTATCATCAGGAAAGCCACCTTCTTGCTCATAAGCCTTGTCCTACTATTTTACTTATGCATGTTTTATCTATGGTTTATTAAAAACTACATTGTTTTACTATATGTTGATGTATATATGGTAGTGGTTTGGCTCCTCCAAACTATTACACTTTTGTTCTATTAAGTACAACCCCCTTGGTGACACCTACTTGTCCCTAGTAGAATAGATGGTGTAACACACCCTACCCCTTTGGAGACCCCGATTTAGCCAAAGCAAAGCTAAAGGATGGGAAGACCCCGGAAAAAGTTTTACCAAATGTTTTATGATAAAACCTTAGTGAGGTGGGACCTCCCAAGAGATGTTGAGAAAGAAAAAGTTTTTGTGTCACAAAATGCTGAAGGAAAGATGGAGGAAAAAGGTTTACAAAAACGCACCAGGTTCTTTGCAGTTTTGCTAGAACAATTAACCCGTGCAACCACATTACTCTGGAATGGGACAGGGCTGGATTTGATGTTTGTCTATTCTGGTATAAGCTGCCTCGCAACTACTACAGGGGATCGCGATCCCTGGAGGGTGGGCCTTCTCCGATAAAGTTCCATGTGGGACATCGACCTGGAGAAGGAACGAAGGGCTTGCGAGCCTCCACGCGTTACTATGGGCCCCTCATTGAAAGCGCACACTCATGTAGTGGAAAAAGCGCTCCGGTTGGTCCTCGGTACCTGATGTCCCGGTGTTGAGGGGAACAGCACTCATAGGGTAGGCACTTATATTGGAGTGGGCATACAGAGAGTCTTGATCGGTTACTCGACCCACGATCGATGTAGATCAGGGTAGTGTACCCGGATGGTGTGGGTAAAGTGTACAACCTCTGCAGAGTGTAAGTCTATTCGAATAGCCACGTCCGCGGTCATGGACGGCTGGGAAGGTTGCTATAGAGCGGTGCTGGTCTTGTTTTCAAAAAGGATTTCGAAAAAGAAATGGCTTTGGAAATGTTTTGACCATGGGATGGTCGGAAAGGATACCTGTTTTGACCATGGGATGGTCAGAAAGGAATGAAATGAGTTTGGTCATGGGATGACCGGAAGGAGGAGCAAATGGGTTACCTAGTCCTAATGTTTTCCAAACTTTTCAAAAATGTTTTCCAAAATGTTTTACAAAAGTTTTTAGCAAAGATATGTAGATGCTATATCTACAAGAGAAACTATTTGAGAAAAGAACCTCACTTGAAGCCCTCCTACTACCACAACCATAATGCATATGCTCCTGTTATTATTATTTCCTTGAGGTGGTTTGCGAGTACATTCAAAGTACTCATTGGCATTGTCCCTGGCTATTAACTTGGTCAGATACCAAGAAGAGTATGAAGTTGATGGCTAAGCGAGCTAGGACGTTCTCCCAGTCAGTTGCCTGTAGGTTAAGGCATGGCTCGGGCTCTATGCTTGATGAAGTTCCGCTGATGTTGATCGATGTAGCCATAATGGCAAATAAGGTATGACATATATTCGTTATGTATTGGATGCTTAATTTGATACTTGTCGGTTATGTGCCACGACTAACTGATCATGGGATCATGGTTGTATGCATAACAGGGATTCTCGGAGGATTAATCCGGGGGGCCCACAGACTTGGTATCAGAGCCATCCTGACTGTAGGAGAGCCTTAGTTAGCATGGTCGTTAGACAGGAACGTTATTTTAAAAACCCCGGCTTTCGAAAATTAGTTTCTCAATGAGTTTCAAAAAGTTCTACTTCTTCTCTTACTCTCAGTAAATGCTTCCGAAAATGGTTTACTCCAACTCTCATCCAACTTCAAACCTACGGATCTTAATAACTAGGATCTAAAACCCGGTGAAGACAATGAGAACCCGATGAAGACAAGCAACTATCCGCAAACACAAGGAGACTACAATATCACTTTACCAGTGGAATCCTCCTAATCAGAAGACATCAAGTGTTGCACTATCAAGAAGCGTCCAAGATACACGAAGACTTCATCTGCAAGATAGTGACTCCAACCTGAAGAAGGACGATATCTAGGGTCAATAGTCCTAAGATAGGATTACCCTATATCGCGAGTAGTTAACTCCTTGGTCCTCGGCATTGACCGTGTTTGCTTGCCTAAGTGCATCTTGTGTTGCTTGATGTGTGTTGTGTGCCGAGGATATTGCGGTCCCCTCGCTCTGTTCGTCTTGTTTGTATGTTCTGGTTTGCTTTGACCTCTTCAAAAATGTGACTCGAGGAGCGATAACCCACCTAGTAACTCCGGAAACCCCTCTGTCAGCTGTCGGTATTGAGATCCAGACTAACCTCGAGAGTATATGAGAGGAAAAGCATCGCCAGAACCAGAAGTTCCATCCCGTCAAGTCAGAATAAACTCGAAGATTTCACCTCAGCAGGACGACATACCTCGTCAAACTCACCTCGCAAGACTCGTCAATAGCACCACACTCCCTTGGTCCTCAGTCTACTACAGCCAGAATCCCGTTGAAGCCGGACGTCGATCACCGAAGGATCCTCAATATCCACAGGAAACCCCCCGATAAGTCAACCAAGACAAGAAGTGAAGACCTAACTATGCTGACACTCGGTACATTAGAACTTCCGACCGTCTCAGGAGACTACCTATTATAGTCGAACCTACCCAAACCGACGAGAAGCTCCTCCCTAGAAGGTCAGAGCTACCCCTAAAGTCAGATGATTAGGAAGCGTGAAGATAACGAGTCCACTCCGCCATCAAGCAGAAGCAACGCAAGAAATTCCAGTGAAGACCGCTTACCCAACGCTGTCTGCTTCAACCCTGACTAACTATTAGCAAGATGAGTCGTAAACTACTGCGTTAGGAAACCACCCCCGCCAAGGTTGATCAAATAAGGCGTCACTCGAAGACCCCAGCTCAAGACTCTGGGAAGATACATCTTTCTGCTAACATCGGGTCAGCACTCCAAGACAGAAGATTCGCATCCTTCTTGATGAACCTTAGTGAAGCTCTAAGGTGGAAAGACTGCGTCTTTCCACTCAATCTTCAAAGTCTGTCTACCAGAAGATTCTTCAGAAAATATCCCTGGATCCGAAGTCTTTCCGCCAAACAACATCCCATGGGTATCCAAAGAGAAACTAACTGAAGATTTTACGAAATCCCTCCGCTACTCAGCTGAAAACTCATCCGAAGGACCACAGGATCGCTAACCGCTCAATTCCAATCGCTTAGAAGACGTGAGACTCCAACGGCTCCAACAGGCTAAGTGCGAATAATAGTAGTATATAAACCCCATAGGCCATAGCCTCACGAACGCCTTCTGAAGACCTCGATTCCAGGAGGAAGATGGACGAAAATCTTCAGAACCGCCACCAATGAAGTCAAGACGAAAAGAATGAGTTATCCACAAGCTAACCCAGTCTAATCCTAAGGGGGAAAGACCGCGTCTTTTCCCACAAAAGCAGGGTAACCCTTCGCGAAGCAAACTCAGGAGTCCTGACCCTAAAATTGTTAAATAGGATATGCTACGACCTTAAGGAAGAGCTTTGAATCCTTAGAGAGAGGTAATCCCAGTTGTAGATTCTATCTTCCGATGAGTACCCCGTGAAGTTCAGCATCGAGATAGTCTGCCCAGTCTAAGCCCTCGAGATATAGAGTCCGGAAGGAAAAGAAGTTCATCCCTCGCAATTAGAACTAGACTCTGCTCAACTCTCCGTGCATCCCGGAAGACTGAATCTCAACTTCATCGATGTAGTAACCACTTTCAAGGATGGAGTCCGTAAGATAGTACGCGTAAGACACCTAGTATAAACCCGACTCAAAATCCCCTAACCCAACTCTCCTGAATCTCGGGACGAGATTCTTTTAAGGGGGAAAGGTCTGTAACATCCCAATTTCTGCAACCCTGATTAGTTATCCAGAATGCAAAAATCAGGGGGAACAAAAACATTTTCTTGTTCATTGGTGCAGTGTTTGCTTGTTGTTTGTTTCTGCTTGTGCATGTGAGTGTATGCCATATGGTACTCCTTACCTCACCATCAGTTGACAAAAGCTATCTAACAAAACTATCCTGGCTCATTTTACATATTCTCAAATGTTCTGGCATTTCAAAACATGAGCCAAGATGCTTGTGTAACCAAAACTAGTTGAGTAGCTTCCTTTGGAAAAACTATGGAGAGCTATAAACTCCTTATGTTTTCAAGATAGAACCTTCAACTACTCTTACCTCTAGGATCTCCAAAAACCTTTTTGTAAGCTTTTGAATTCTACTCTTGGTAGAGATACCAAGGACTCTCATCTTATTCAAAATCCAACCTCTTCAAAATGCCTCAACCTTACCTCAATCTAAGCTTGATGATAACCCCAGTAGTAGGTCTGCTTAGTTTATAAGATGAAGTGCCTTGATCTGCTGCTTGATTTGTCTGCTTAGGGATAGTATGAGATACTCTAGGAGCTCATCACTAGGATCAAGAGGTTTCCAAATTATCACACCCTAAGCAAGAATAAAAATCTGGATCTGATCTCTAACTACTAGGTGATCATCTAAAACCCTTAACCAGATCAATTCTGAAGATATCCCTTCTAGAAGCTTCCAACTAAATGAAGATCAATATCAAGCATGGATCCCTTCTACTAAATCTACTCTTCAACCTCATCCACTTGATGATGCTTTGGTACCTTGCAACCCATCAAAATCATCACCACCCACATTCTACTCAAAAACCATAAATCTGCCAAATTTGGCTAAGTCTGGAATCTGTTTCAACATCACCTTTTTGAATGCCTCCTCTTCTCAACCCTTGTGCATTTCAGGAAATGCATTCGAACCATCTTGTTAACCATCCTAAGGACTACCAAGGAACACTCTTGTCCTTGGTTAGATCATCCTCCAACCAACTTGTTCTTGATGGTTTTGAAGGCAAGAAAATAACTATTCCTGCTGAAGGAAATATGCCCTGAGAGGCAATAATAAAGTTGTTATTATGTATTCCTTGTATATGATAGATGTTTATTTTGCATGCTATAATTGTATTGATAGGAAACATCAATACATGTGTGTTTAATAAACAAAAAGGGTTCCTAGTTATGCCTCTCTTATAGACTAGCTTGTTGATTAACAAGATGATCAAGGTTTCCTGATCATGGACATTGGATGTTGTTAATAACAAGGTCACAACATTTGTGAAATGATGTGATGAACATTCATCCGAAGTATAGCATTACGATCAAGTCATTATGTTTATATTGCTATAACATCATACGAAGTAATCTTTATCCTTAGACCATGAGATCATGTTAATTGCTAACACCGGAAGAGTATCTTGATAACATCAAACGTCACACCGTAACAGGGTGACTATAAAGATGGGTTCAGTACTACGAAGGTGTTATGTTGAGGCTCATGGATCAAGAGTGGAATTTGTCAATCCAGATGACAGATAGATATACTCTGGGCCCTCTCGGTGATATCACATTAGGATAGCTTGCAAGCAAGTGATGTGATCACTAGAATGTTATATCACGGGAACAAGAAAAGAGTGCATGTCGGTAACGAGATCAAACTAGGTATGGAGATACCGATGATCGAATCTCGAACAGGTGATATATCGAGAGACAAAGGGATTTAGTTACAAGCGTTAAAGGTTCTCACGATCACAGGAGTCGTCGTTGAATGTGTAGGAGTTAGTACGGATCTCCAGGTCCCGCTGCTGATTATTGATCGGAGAAGGGTCTCGATCATGTCTGCATTATTCGTGAACCGTAGGGTGGCACACTTAAGAGTTACCGGACACCATTTTGGAGCACATATGTTTCAGACGAAAGAATTGCAAAGCGCAGGAATTGTTTCAATAGAAACCAGAAATTGTTTTGGGTGAAATTATGAAGGTGGTTCTGCATGTGATATTGAAATATTGCAAGGGGCTATATGTGAATGTTTGTTAATTAAAGTAATTAACAAAATTCTGAATAAATTTAATAAAAAGAGTTTTATTCAATGAGAGAGCATTAAATTTGGAGAAATTTAATGCATTTAAAGTGGAGACTTTAAAAGGGAATGTGAAGAGGCATTTTAATGTGGAGGGGTTACCACCACATGAATGGGGGAGGTGAGGGGTCACCCCCCATGCGCCGGCCATGGAGAGAGGGGGTACCCCCTTCTCCTATAAAAGGCCACCCATTCCCTCCTTCATCTTCACACCTCCTTCTGAAGGATCTCTCTCCCCCTCTAGAATTATTTCCCCATGGTCTCGGATTAGCGAGATACATGTTCCCAGTGGCATTTCGTCTGGAAGGAGTTGCTGCTTCCGCTGGATCGCTAGAGCGAGGAGGTGGAGGTTATCCGGTGGCTTGAACGTGTGTGCGAGTGCAGATGCGCTGCTGAGTTCCGGCGCTCGGACTTCCACACGATCTTGAGATCGGCAAGCGTACGACTACATCAACCACGAGTTCCTACTCGTTAACAAAACTCATTGTCTTCGAGGGTAAGTTCTCCATGGATATATGTCCACCCGTTGCTCTGTATCTAGTAGATAGATCTTGGCGTATAGTTCTCATCGTAGGAAATTTTTTGTTTTCTATGCTGCGGACCCATGATGGTATCGAGCCTGATCTATGTGTAGGTGCTTTGCACGGGTAGTACACATATGTTTATATGTGGGCGATGATGATCATGTTATTGCATCTTCTATGTACTTTGGATATTGGTGGCATAGTGGGATGAAGCGGCCCGTACCAACCTTACATGTCATCGTACATGAGACCGGTTCCACGACTGACATGCAACTAGTTTTGCATAAGTGGCTAGCGGGTGTCTGTCTCTCCTACTATAGTCAATATCTGATTTACAACGAGTTGCTAATAACTTGGTTATCCTCGTTGTGGTTCATGTTCGTAGGTAAGACCGGTTCTATCTCCGAAAGCCCTAAGCCACGTAAAACTTGCAATTGATAAATTAGAGGCGTCTAGTTTAGATCGTTGCTGGGCTAGTGTATTGATATGGTATTGTTGTAAGTAGATGTATGATAGATACTCTTACAACTCACTTAACGTGTAAGTTCCATAGACCTTGGCATTACACACAAAGGAATGATAGAGATCATACCACGATGCAAATGATAGAGATCAAATGCATGGACCATATCACCTCACTTCACACATTAGCATCTTATATTGCTAGTTTGGCGCTTTTGGTAGCATTATAAGATGATACCTCATTTAGATATCAAGATAAAATGTGTTCTTCTTTAAGTATGCACCATTTTGTGGATCGTGTTTTGAGGCATCATGTGATGATCGGGTGTTCTCGACTCTACGCTTTCATACAACGGGTGTAAGACAGTTTTACACAGGCAAATACTAAGGTTCTTACTTGACGAGCCTAGCATGTACAGACATGGCCTCGGAACACGGACCGAAAGGTTAAACATGAGTCATATAGTTGATATGATGCCCATATAGATGCTTGCCTTTGAAGCTACACCGACTCACGTGATGATCGGACTTGGTGTAGTGGATTTGGTTCATGTAATCACCAAAAGGACACGAGGGATGTCGTTTTTGAGTGGGAGTTCATTAGTAATTTCGATTAGTTGAACTCAATCTATCATAAACTTAGTCTAAATATATTTTACAAATTCTGTTGTAGATGGCACCACCTGCTTTTAATTTCAATGTGTTCATGGAGAAAGAGAAGCTTGCTGCGAATGGTAGCAACTTCACCAACTGGGCTATGAATTTGAGGATTCTCCTCACTTTCGCACAAAAGCAATATGTGCTAGAGGCGCTAGGCCCTCACCAGCTCGATGCCACGACAAGGAAAAGAACGTCTATATAACTCGTCAGAGGACCACAACTTAGTTCATTGCGGCATCTTGTATGGGCTGGAGCGAACTTAACGTTTCAAAATGGCAATGCCTTTGATACCATGGGAGAATTGAAAATGATTTTGATACCCATGCTTTGAGAGAGTTATAATGCTTCTAAAAAGTTCTTTAGCTGCATGATGGAAGAGAACAGCTTAGTGAGCACGCATCAAAATGTCCGGGTACGCCGATAAGCTTGTGTCCTTGGGAATAACGATTCCCATTGACTTAGGCATACATCGTGTTCAATCTCCGCCACCAAGCTACAAGAGCTTCGTGATGAACTATAATATGCGGGGCATGAAGAAGTCTCTTCCCGAGCTTCACAATGCTTAAGACTGCGAAGTGGAGATTAGGGAAGAACATCAAGTGTTGATGATCAATAAGACCACCGGTTTCAAGAAGGACAAGAAAGGCAAGAAGGGAAAGAAGGGCGGCAAATCTATGCGCTGAAAAGAAACCCCGAGCTGGCCCTAAGTCGACAACCGAGTGCTACTATTGCAAGGGTACCGCCATTGAAGCTTAAGCCCCAAGTATTTGGCGGACAAGAAGGCCGGCAAGGCAAACAAAGGTATATGTGATATACATGTTATTGATGTGTACTTGACTAGTACTCGCAGTAGCACCTGGGTATTTGATACGGGATCGGTTGCTAATATATGTAACTCTGTTCAGGGGATGTGGAGTCTTTACAAGTAACAAAAATCCCTCCTATGATTGGCTTTACCTTTTAGAGAGAAGCCCTACACAACAACTGGGACTGAGACTAGCGAACGAGCTTGTAACTCTCACAAGAACTGGCAGGCGTCGAGAACTAGCTCGAAAGGGTAAAAATTCAGATCAAGGATCAAAGACTACAAGAGCTCAAAGTTATTGTCGCACACTTCCATCTATTCTAGGAGATGCATGTCTGCGCTATCCCTTGGATTTAGATTATAGCCTAGGAGATCGATTGGCAGGCCTTGTTCTATGAAAAGAGTATCCTTATGGTTTAGGAACCCCAACATCTATTGAAAAGTCTTCTGCACCCCTCGGTTTACCAACATTTCCATTCCTAAGGTTCCACCAACTCCAACTAAAAGAATAAAATAATTTCATTGAAGTAAGAAGTCTACCCATTTGGTAGACTTCTTACTTCAATTAGTCCCCGTGTGCGACAACTAGCAAGGGATGAGGTCACGATGCGGGTTGGCAATGGATCAAGAGTTGATGTGATCGCCATCGGAACGTTGCCTCCCCATATGCCGTCGGGATTAGTTATAAACCTGAATAATTGTTATTTGGTGCCTGCACTGAGCATGAACATTGTATCCGGATCGTGTTTGATGCAAAGTGGTTATTCGTTTAAGTCTGAAAACAATGGTTGTTTGATTTATATGTATAATATCTTTTATGGTCATGCACCTGTGTTGAATGGTTTATTTCTGTTGGATCTCGATAGTAGTATTACGCATATTCATAATGTTGATGCTAAAAGGATTAAACTTGATAATGATATATCTACATATATGTGGCAATCTGCCTAGGTCATATTGGCGTTAAACGCATGAAGAAACTCCATTCTGATGGACTTTTGGAATCACTTGATTTTGAATCATTTGATACATGTGAGCCATGCCTTATGGTCAAGATGACTAGAACGCCATTTTCCGGTTCAATGGAACGGGCGACAGATTTATTGGAAATCATACATACTGATGTGTGTGGACCAATGAGTGTGTCGGCGCGAGGTGGATATCGTTATTTTGTTACTTTCACGGATGATTTGAGTAGATACGGGTATATCTATTTGATGAAACATAAGTCTGAAACCTTTGAAAGGTTCAAAGAATTTCAGAATGAAGTGGAAAATCATAGTAATAGAAAGATCAAATTTCTGCGGTCCGATCGTGGAGGAGAGTATCTTAGTTACGAGTTTAACACACATATGAAAGACTGTGGAATAGTTTCACAACTCACGCCTGCCGGAACACCACAACATAATGGTGTGTCGGAATGTCGTAATCGTACTTTATTGGATATGGTTCGATCTATGATGTCTCTGACTGACTTGCCACTGTCATTTTTGGGGTTATGCATCGAAACGTTGCATTCACTTTAAATAGGGCACCATCTAAATCCGTTGAAAAGACACCGTATGAATTATGGTTTGGAAACAAACCTAAGCTATCATTTCTTAAAGTTTGGGGATGCGATGTTTATGTGAAGAAACTTCAACCGGATAAACTCGAATCCAAAGCGGAAAAATGCGTCTTCATAGGATACCCTAAGGAAACGATTGGGTATACCTTCTATCACAGATCCGAGGGCAAGGTCTTTGTTGCCAAGAATGGATCCTTTCTTGAGAAGGAGTTTCTCGCGAAAGGTGTGAGTAGTCGGAAGGTAGAACTCGAAGAGGTTATTGAACCTTCTCTTCATGAAATGGCGAGTAGCGCAGCTCCAGAAGTTGTTTCGGAGTTGACTTCACCCAATGAAGAGAGAGCTAATGATATTGATCATGAAACTCCGAAAGAGGACACTACCAAACCTCGCAGGTCAAGCAGGACACGTGCAGCTCCTTAATTGTACGACAATCCTGTTATGAATTTCATGATTGATGAAATAGATGACCCTACGACGTATGAAGAAGCGATGATGAGCCCTGATTCCAACAAATGGCTAGAAGCCATGAAATTCGAGATGGAATCCATGTACGAAAACCAGGTTTGGACCTTGGTGGACTTACCTCACGATCGAAAGGCTGTTGAGAATAAATGGATTTTCAAAAGAAAAACTGATGCTGATGGTAATGTAACCATCTATAAGGCTCGACTTGTCGCAAAGGGGTTTCGGCAAATTCAAGGAGTTGACTACGATGAGACATTCTCTCCCGTAGCGATGCTTAAGTCGGTTAGGATTATGTTAGAAATTGTTGCATATTTCTATTATGAAATATGGCAGATGGATGTCAAAACTGCGTTCCTCAATGGTAATATTGAAGAAGAGTTGTATATGATACAACCTAATGGTTTTGTCGATCCTAAGGATGCTGAAGCAAGCATAACTTCAGCGATCCATCTATGGACTGAAGCAAGCATCCCGGAGTTGGAATCTCCGCTTTGATGAGGTGATCAAAGAGTTTGGATTTGTCCAAACTTATGGAGAGGCTTGTATTTACAAGAAAGTGAGTGGGAGCAATGTGGCATTTCTGATATTATATGTGGATGACATATTATTGATTGGAAATGATATAGATCTTTTAAACAGTGTTAAAAGTTATCTAAACAACAAATTTTCGATGAAGGACCTTGGTGAAGCTTCATATATATTAGGCATTAAAATCTATAGAGATAGATCAAGACGCCTAATTGGGCTATCGCAGAGTACATACCTTGATAAGATATTAAAGAAGTTTAATATGGACGGAAGTAAGAAGGGGTACTTACCTATGTTGCAAGGCAAGACATTGAGTAAGACTCAAAGTTCGGCTACGACAGAAGAAAGAGAGATAATGGATAAGATCCCCTATGCCTCAGCCATAGGCTCTATAATGTATGCCATGCTATGTACAAGACTGGATGTGGCACATGCTATCAGTTTGACTTGTAGGTACCAATCTCATCCAGGTTCGGAACACTGGATAGCGGTCAAGAATATCCTTAAGTACTTGAGAAGAACTAAGGATATGTTTCTTGTATACGGAGGTGAAGAAGAGCTAGTCGCTAAGTTTTATGTCGATGCTAGCTTTGACACTGATCCGGATGACTCTAAGTCTCAATACAGATACGTATTTCTCTTGAACGGAGCAGCAGTTAGTTGGAGGAGCTCCAAACAACCTGTGGTGGCTGGATCAACGACGGAGGTGGAATATGTTGTCGCTTGAAGCGTACAGAAGCGGTTTGGATGAAGGAGTTCATAACGGAACTAGGTGTGGTTCCTAGTGCGTTGGACCCAATGGTGATCTATTGTGACAATAATGGATCCATAGCCAACGCCAAGGAACCAAGGTCTCACAAGAATTCCAAGCATATTAAGCGTCAGTTTCACTCCATCCGCGAGCATGTCAAGGATGGAGATATAAAGATTTGTAAAGTGCACACGGACCTGAATGTAGCAGATCCGTTGACTAAAGTACTCCCTAGGGCAAAACATGATCAACACCAGAACTCCATGGGTGTTAGATTTATCACTATATAAACTAGATTATTGTCTCTAGTGCAAGTGGGAGACTGAAGGAAATATGCCCTGAGAGGCAATAATAAAGTTGTTATTATGTATTCCTTGTATATGATAGATGTTTTTTTGCAAGCTATAATTGTATTGATAGGAAACATCAATACATGTGTGTTTAATAAACAAAAAGGGTTCCTAGTTATGCATCTCTTATAGACTAGCTTGTTGATTAACAAGATGATCAAGGTTTCCTGATCATGGACATTGGATGTTGTTAATAACAAGGTCACAACATTTGTGAAATGATGTGATGAACATTCATCCGAAGTATAGCATTACGATCAAGTCATTATGTTTATATTGCTATAACATCATACGAAGTAATCTTTATCCTTAGACCATGAGATCATGTTAATTGCTAACACCGGAAGAGTATCTTGATAACATCAAACGTCACACCGTAACAGGGTGACTATAAAGATGGGTTCAGTACTATGAAGGTGTTATGTTGAGGCTCATGGATCAAGAGTGGAATTTGTCAATCCAGATGACGGATAGATATACTCTGGGCCCTCTCGGTGATATCACATTAGGATAGCTTGCAAGCAAGTGATGTGATCACTAGAATGTTATATCACGGGAATGAGAAAAGGGTGGATGTCGGTAACGAGATCAAACTAGGTATGGAGATACCGATGATCGAATCTCGGACATGTGATATATCGAGAGACAAAGGGATTTAGTTACAAGCGTTAAAGGTTCTCACGATCACAGGAGTCGTCGTTGAATGTGTAGGAGTCAGTATGGATCTCCAGGTCCCGCTGCTGATTATTGATCGGAGAAGGGTCTCGATCATGTCTGCATTATTCGCTACCCGTAGGGTGGCACACTTAAGAGTTACCGGACACCATTTTGGAGCACATATGTTTCAGACGAAAGAAATGCAAAGCGCAGGAATTGTTTCAATAGAAACCGGAAATTGTTTTGGTGAAATTGCGTATGGTTCTGCATGTGATATTGAAATATTGCAAGGGGATATATGTGAATGTTTTTAATTAAAGTAATTAACAAAATTCTGAATAAATTTAATAAAAAGAGTTTTATTAAAGGAGAGAGCATTAAATTTGGAGAAATTTAATGCATTTAAAGTGGAGACTTTAAAAGGGAATGTGAAGAGGCATTTTAATGTGGAGGGGTTACCACCACATGAATGGGGGAGGTGAGGGGTCACCCCCCATGCGCCGACCATGGAGAGAGGGGGTACCCCCCTCCTCCTATAAAAGGCCACCCATTCCCTTCTTCATCCTCACACCTCCTTGTGAAGGATCTCTCTCCCCTTCTAGAATTATTTCCCCATGGTCTCGGATTAACGAGATACATGTTCCCGGTGGCATTTCGTCTGGAAGGAGTTGCTGCTTCCGCTGGATTGCTAGAGTGAGGGGGTGGAGGTTGTTCGGTGGCTTGAACGTGTGTGCGAGTGCAGATGCGCTGCTGAGTTGCGGCGCTCGGACTTCCACACGATCTTGAGATCGACAAGCGTACGACTACATCAACCACGAGTTCCTACTTGTTAACAAAACTCCTTGTCTTCGAGGGTAATTTCTCCATGGATGTATGTCCACCCGTTACTCTGTATCTAGTAGATAGATCTTGGCGTATAGTTCTCATTGTAGGAATTTTTTTGTTTTCTATGCTGCGGACCCAACACCTGCAAATCTAGTCATCATGCCTACTTTGATAGAAGCTCACACCACCATCCAACCTTCTATGAACCAACTATTTGCATGGTTGTGTTCTACTCATATAGGTATATCAATATCTACTTCATTTGTTCCATGGGGATCTTTGTGCTTCTTAAACCCACAAGGTTTTGAAGGCTAGTTGATAATATGCTTTGGTAGGCTTATTTTATTCAAAGTTTGAAATCAAATCTTGGGGAACTCAAACAAGATAAAGCACAAACCTCTATACCATGTTGATGTACATCACTTGGTCTATCCACCATCTACCCCATGCCCCAAGGGGAGACCTGAACTCCAAGATACAACCATGTTTTGATGGTATGCAATTAACATCACCCTAGATCCTTAATCTAGGGTATTTCACCAAAATCAACTTGGATTCTCCAATCCCAAGGTTGCAAATGCTTGCTACACCTTTTCTACATCATCTACCTTGATCACCATGATTTATCAAATATTATCCATAATTATTATGGCTCCAAATCTAATTAATCTCTTTAATAGACAAAATCTCCAAAACTCCTTTTTCGAAAGGAAAGTTTGGTTTTTGCCAAAACACTTCCCCAACTCTAAGCACCTTTGAGGCCCATATATCATACCCTATCTTCCCACTTCAAAAATAAATATTTTTGAAGAGCTTTATTATTTCTTTTTGCCCATTTTCTTAAAGGCTGAATTGGAATAATAATTGTTTTAAATACATTTGTCTTCCAATAAATCTTGGGAAAATTCCCCTAAGTGTGTATTCATATTTGGGACCATCTCTAACAAAAAACCAACCTTGTCCAATGTAAAATTATCAAATGATCTTCTAGAAACTACTTCTGTACTTTTTGAATAAATAATTGTAAGTGAAATTAAAACCCTCAGAAAAATCCCAAATAATTCCTGGATATCTGCCTTGACCTCATCTATCTACCAGTACCATCTTCCCACCTTGTACTATGCATTTTTTTAACTTCCTTCACAATCACCTATTTACTCAATTTAGCAAACCTAGCTAGTATTGAGTTAAATCAAGATCAAACCATCACCAAAGCTTGTCAAGCACTCCTATCCAACCACCATGACCCTCCTGGTCGTCACCACTGTAGCACTACAGTACCACCCATCACACATCTATTTTTCCTTTACCCCTTGGAAGAGTAGAGAGAGGAGAGACAAGCCACTTGTGGCCAACCAACAGTAGCACTACTCATCCTCTCTGTCCCTGTCGACCAGATGACTCACACCACCCCTCCACCGCCCTCCTCGACCAATCCCCTGCCAGCACCCCCCTCCTCCATGTCCAAAATGGACATTTTCCCTCTAGATCTCCCACCTCGGTATAAATAGGCCAGAGGCCCTCCCAGCACACCCCTGCCCCCTCATTTGCTTCCTCTCCCTTCCCCTCACCACCCCCTAGCTCGATTCCTCCTCCACTGCCTTGCTCTGCCCGGAGGAAGGAGAGAATGGCCTTTCGACCATCACTCCAGATCTGAGCATAGCTCGCTCCCTCCTGCTCATCTCCCCATGCATGCAAGATTTCTGAGACCCCCAGGGAATTATGAACCTAACCCTACCTTCCTCTTGCTCAGGACAGCCTCCACCGATCGCCACCATCGAGCTCCGACGAGGTTGCTCTCAGGCGTCCTCGCGTGAGGTCCTCCCCGACGTGGAAACCGGCCATGCCGCCCATCCCTGGAGTCGCCATCGTCGACCGCGTCTCCCTGTCGCCTCCCCGACCGCCCCCGAGCCTTAGGTGAGCCACACCACCGCACCCCGAGCCCTGCTAGGGTTTCCGCCTGCCGGCACCGTTGTGAGGTGAACGACGGACGCAGGCCATCCATCGCGACTAGATCCAACAGCCACCACTCGCCGATACCGCTTCGGTGCCCCTCCGCCGCTGACTGTCGGGTCCCGCCAGTCAGGTTCAAACTCTCCCCTCTCGCGCACGGCATCGCCCCACCTGGGCCGAATCCTCCTCCCTCGGCCCATCTCCGGCGAGATCTAGCCCATGTCCCTCCCCTGCCCTTTTTCTTTTTATTTCAAACCCTAGATCTGTTTATTAAGCAGTTTGGTTGAATTACCAAATAAAAGGAAAACTGCCCTATTTTGCCAAGATAAAAATATAGACATGTAACCCCATGTTTTGTCCAACATGTAGACCCAATCCCTCTCCAGAAATAAATTCCTTTAAATTAGAAAATATATTTACTAGAATGTATCCACTGTATTAATTAAATTCCTCACTGAGTTGTCTAGATTCAAATGGGAAAAATCCAATTCCCTCTAGTGCTCAATGGTTATACCTACAATCTAAACTTGGTCCTAGGTCAAATGGAACCTTGGTTCATCTGTAGCAAAAATAACAAAATACATGTAGTTAATCCTTTAGAAAATTCTCTAGGCATATCTACATCATCTATTGGGCTAATTCCAACTCCCAGAGAAGTGAACCATCAATACCTATCTAAAACCAGGAGATAAGGATTTATTGACCCTCTGTTGAATTTTAGTGAATTAAATACTTCTATAAGTGGTATTATCACTAGATAAATCATTCCAGGAGTTTGACAACTCCAAAAAGAGGGAGTACAATTTCTACAGAAAGGTATTCTGAATACCTACCATGTGCCCTTGCAATCAACTCCAAAGATTCTGTAGAATTAATCTGGTGAAAAAGATAAAACAGCTATAGAACTGCCTATGGGAATTTCTCAAGGGCATTATGGTAATTTATTTGACATGACTCCAACTCTAAATGAATCAGTACATCAAACCAGGGTATAACCACCCGGGGAAATAATTTTTGGTACTCCAGAACTTTTCTGGTGAATTATTTCCTAAAACTAGAGTCTTATTCACTATAAAAATCACTATAAATCTTTGGTAAGTGATAAACTAGTGAAACCACTTTTGTTGGTTTCATTTTATCAATACCCATCTGTTGGTATCATGTTTTTGAAATGGTATCTTATAGAATAAGTCTTTGGGTCCAAAACCCTCTCATCCCTAGTTTCTAGAATATGAAACCCAAATGGTTTCCTTCAAATGTTCCAAGACATGCTCCCAATCCTTCTAATCCATTCTCTCAACACCACTACTGATTTGTAAACTTGTATTGCCATTTGCTTGCTGTATGGTTTTGATGCTTGAATGCCTTGATTGATTGTGGACTCGTTTGTTTGCATGTATACTCGATGACGACGATAGTTGCGCTGGTATTGACGCCGAGAAGAAGAGATCTTATTATTATTGGTATTGGTATTCTTGGTTATCTAAAGAAGAAGTCCAGGGACATATTGCCATATTGCTGATCATTAGGCAAGCCACCTTCTTGCTCATAAGCCTTGTCCTACTGTTTTACTTATGCATGTTTTATCTATGGTTTATTAAAAACTGCATTGTTTTACTATATGTTGATGTATATATGGTAGTGGTTTGGCTCCTCCAAACTATTACACTTTTGTACTATTAAGTACAACCCCCTTGGTGACACCTACTTGTCCCTAGTAGAATAGATGGTGTAACACACCCTACCCCTTTGGAGACCCGAGTTAGCCAAAGCAAAGCTAAAGGATGGGAAGACCCCGGAAAAAGTTTTACCAAATGTTTTATGATAAAACCTTGGTGAGGTGGGACCTCCCAAGAGATGTTGAGAAAGAAAAAGTTTTTGTTTTACAAAATGCTGAAGGAAATATGGAGGAAAAAGGTTTATGAAAACGCACCCGGTTCTTTGCAGTTTTGCTAGAACAATTAACCCGTGCAACCACATTACTCTGGAATGGGACATGGCTGGATTTGATGTTTGTCTATTCTGGTATAAGCTGCCTCGCAACTACTACAGGGGATCGTGATCCCTGGAGGGTGGGCCTTCTCCGATAAAGGTCCATGTGGGACATCAACCTGGAGAAGGAACGAAGGGCTTGTGAGCCTCCACGCGTTACTATGAGCCCCTCATTGAAAGCGCACACTCGTGTAGTGGAAAAAGCGCTCCGGTTGGCCCTCGGTACCCGACGTCCTGATGTTGAGGGGAACAACACTCATAGGGTAGGCACTTATATTGGAGTGGGCATAAGGAGAGTCTTGATCGGTTACTCGACCCACGATCGATGTAGATCAGGGTAGTGTACCCGGATAGTGTGGGTAAAGTGTACAACCTCTGCAGAGTGTAAATCTATTCGAATAGCCGCGTCCGCGGTCATGGATGGTTGGGAAGGTTGCTGTAGAGCGGTGCTGGTTTTGTTTTCAAAAAGGATTTCAGAAAATAAATGGCTTTGGAAATGTTTTGACCATGGGATGGTCGGAAAGGATACTTGTTTTGACCATGGGATGGTCAGAAAGGAATGAAAGGAGTTTGGTCATGGGATGACCGGAAGGAGGAGAAAATGGGTGACCCAGTCCTAATGTTTTCCAAACTTTTCAAAAAGGTTTTCCAAAATGTTTTACAAAAGTTTCTAGCAAAGATATGTAGATGATATATCTACAAGAGAAACTATTTCAGAAAAGAACCTCTCTTGAAGCCCTCCTACTACCACAGCCATAATGCATATGCTCTTGTTATTATTATTTTCTTGAGGTGGTTTGCGAGTACATTCAAAGTACTCATTGGCATTGTACCTGGCTATTAACTTGGTCATATATCAAGAAGAGGATGAAGTTGACGGCTAAGCAAGCTAGGACGTTCTCCCAGTCATTTGCCTGTAGGTTAAGGCATGGCTCGGGCTCTATGCTTGATGAAGTTCCGCTGATGTTGATCAATCTAGCCATAATGGCAAATAAGGTATGACAGATATTCGTTATGTATTGGATGCTTACTTTGATACTTGTCGGTTATATGCCACGACTAACTGATCATGGGATCATGTTTGTATGCATAACAGGGATTCTCGGAGGATTAATCCGGGGCCCCCACACACATGAGGTTGAAGTCTGCCCTCAACCTTGCCGCGGTGAGAAAGCTATGATCGGCCCAACGTGTGGGCAACACCCTCCTTGTTGAAACATTGGCCAACTTGTTGTTGACCCCGGCCCGGAGCCCTGAGATCTCGCCACGTTGATGCTTGCTCTTGCGAAAAATGCTACCAATTTTGTTCATCTTGATGCACTGAAATATTTCACCATAAAACCTTAGGCATATAGTTTCGAGATGATATACGAACGATTCTACGTGGAAAATTGAATCCTAACATGAGAAATCAACAGGGAAAACAAAATAAGCTTGAGTTCATCCACTAAATCAATGTGAGAGTTTCAACCATGGAATTCTGAAAATAAAGCATGGATAAAGAGAGAAACATACCGATCTGTTAATTCCCCCACTCAAACGAACGAAAACCGTGAAGAATCAAGAGTTGTAG
Organism: Avena insularis; assembly: GCA_023614405.1. Lineage (NCBI taxonomy): Eukaryota > Viridiplantae > Streptophyta > Magnoliopsida > Poales > Poaceae > Avena > Avena insularis. Next base: position 102,202,657 of record CM042684.1, on the reverse strand, counting down.
GTGGGTTTTGGGAGGTTTGGAGAGAGAATATGAGAGAAAAAGTGAGGTGGGAGAAAGAAACCTAGCCGCCCCGGCACGATTAAGAGGTCACGCCAAACTATACGGCCGCAACTATACGGACGAGTGAAGTGGTTCCCGCCATATAGTTGCGGCGGCGTCAACAATTAGGGTTTCTTTATGCAGATCTCAGCTATACGGTGCATCTATATGGCCAGATCAAAATGATCCCGCCGTATAGTTGGTCGTCAAACCTTCTGTACCCTCAAGATAAATTTTCTGAAACAGTCATCGATATCTATACGACCGGAACTATACGGCCGGAATTTTTATTCCCATCGTATAGTTGGTCGTTAAACCATCAGTACCCTGGGAAAGAAATTGTACGAAGGCATCAATATCTATACGACCGAAACTATACGGCCAGAATTTTTATTCCCGCCATATAGTTGGTCATTAAACCTTCTGTACCTAAGAAAGAAAATTTGTCGATGGCAAAGATATCTGTATGGCCAAACTATATGGCCAGAATTTTTATTCCCGCCGTATAGTTGGTCGATAAACCTTCTGTAGTCATCAAAAAATTTCCATTTCTTCGAGAATTCTTTGTTATCCTCAAATACCTTGTCTTTAACAAAAAAAATGATAGTAGAAATTTTGACCAACATCAACATGTATAGAGCAGGATTTTTAGTACTACCGAACTTCTTCTCCTCAACTGGAGATTCACTTTTTAACCTGAACTAAATGATTCAACTAGTTTTTGTTGATCATACTCAACCCCCTTTTTTATACTTATTCTACGCTTGCTCAATTGATGTTTCTACTACTTTTTGATAGGTGCATCTTCACGGGCGCGCTTCCGCAAGAATGTCTGTGAAAAAGTTGTAGGAATACGATTAACATTTTATTCTTTAATTTATTTTATTAATGTGATGGGTTGTCTCCCATTAAGCATTTTATTAAGAATAGTTGAATAATTCAACCCCTTCTCTGTTCTCGAATTCTTACCTTGGGTTGCCCCTTATCAAAGGCACTTACCATACTAACTCATTTTTCCGGTGGGATCTTTCTCCTACTTCTAGCTTCTTTGGAAAATACCAGATGATTTTAGCATCATAAACATTCAAGATTATCTTTCCTTCAGAGCAATCAACTGACGCTCCTACAGTACTAAGGAAAGGTCTTCCAAGTATTATGGAGAATTTTTCATCCTCTGGCATTTCAAGAATGATAAAATCAGTGTGAATAACATGCTCATGTATTCTAAGTAGAACATCCTCAATCATACCAATGGGTTGTTTAGTGGACTTGTCAGCCATCTGTAAAGTGATAATAGTAGGGGAATACTCCCCTAATCCTAACCTTTTATAGAGGGAATATGGCATTACACTAACTCCTGCACCTAAATCACACAAAGCATTATGAATGTCTGTTTTGCCTATTGAGCATGAAATAGTTGGTATTCCTGGATCTCCTGATTTAGATAATAGCTTCCCATTAGCAGGATAACTAGTCACCATGGCAATGGTTTCAGTTATTTCTTTCTTTCTACTAAGAATATCACGGAGGAATTTAGAATAGGTAGGAACTTTTATTGCATCCACAAATGGGATTTCTATACGAAGGTCACCAAGTGCCTTTTTAAAAGAATCATAGATTACCTAATCTAGTGCTTTCTTTTTTCGATCCGGATAAGGAAGCTTTTGCTCACCTTTCTTTTTCTTGTCTTTTACCTTTTGTGTGGGGTCAGGATCTTTTGTTGCTTTCTTTTGTTACTTCTTATTGTTCTTCTTATTTTCTACTACAACAACTTCATCTTCATTGCTTATCTCTTTTTCTTCTCTTGGATCAACCGTCTCTGCATCAGAGTCATAACGGTCATCTTGTGCATCATTTTGCTCCCCCAAGGTTTGATCTTGTGTTTCTTGAGAGGTTGATCTTGAGGATCCACCAGTGTATCATCTTCTTGGATTGCTTTGAGCAAGGCTTTTTCCTTCCGATCTTTTTTAGCTTCATATTCCGGTGGTCCTAATGATCTTGTAACAACTGCAACTCCCCTTGTAACAACATTAGTAGAAATAGGAATATCTATATCATCTTGAAGAAAAATTTGATAACCAGATGCTATTTGTTCACATTGTGTTTCGATCATACTAAGGTACTTGTGAAATAATTTTATTTCTTGGCTAATCTCATCATAATTTTCCGTGAGTTCTGCCAAAATCTTTTTATGTTTTTGAAACTGCTTATGCAAGTTATTATGAGATTTTTCTTGTCGATGTTTTAATTCTTGAAAACTTTTCTAGTTTCATCTTCTTTAGTAAAAACTTGTAACAAGTCTACTTTGTTTTCCTTAACAAGTGTAGAAGGTATAACTTTTTCTTTCATTGTTTTGCGTACTTCAGGCATAAGATCAAGAGTTATCCGAAGTATCCCTTTTTCCGGTTTAGTGCTGAAATCTGGATTATATAAGGAATCATTCTTAGCCCTAGTAGACATCAATTCCAAACATGCTTTAATAGTTAAAGTATTTATCGATCCTCCTGCTGAGAAGTCAAGCAACTCTCTACATTGAGTATTAAGACCGTGGTAAAATAAATGGCAAATAGTTGATTCAGAATAACCATGATTAGGAATACTATTGATCATTCCAAAGAATCTATCCCAGGCTTATGGGTAGTTTTCTCCCACGTTCTGACTAAAGTTGCCTATATTCTTTATAATTTTAGTTACCTTCTTAAAAGGATTAAACCTGTTTATGAATTTAACAATGCGGTTTTCCCAACATTTAATGTAATGATGAGGGAGAGAATATAACCAGTCTAGAGCCTTACCTTTAAGAGACCAACGAAATAATTTTAGACTAGAGAAGTCTCTTGGCAAACCTTTTGGTCCAAGTGATGTTATCACATTGTCGAACTCTCTAAGATGTCTTCCTGGGTCTTCATCTTCCCTTCCACTGAAACCTTTTTCCTACAAAATTTTAATAATCTCACCATCTAATCAATATTCTCTAACTCCAGGATTAGGAAATTCTATTGGTTGTTTAAGAAACTCAGAACTTGGAGCATTGTATTCTCTGAGAGTTTTCTCAGGTTTCTTGGGATTTGTCCTATAAATAGACATGGTTTCCATAATATCACTCAGGTTTTCAACTTCAACCTTATTTGATCTTAAAAGTTTTTCAATAATTTCCTCGTGCCTTTGAGTAGGCACGTGCTCAATATAATCTAGTAAATAGGTCCTACTAAAGCGTGTAGACCCTTTGTCTCTTAGGGAGAACATTTTGTATTAGTAACACCTAAAATGTCAAGAGACAAATACTTAGCACTTAGCTCCCCGACAACGGCACCAGAAAATAGCTTGATGCGAGTGCATAAATTGTTTTTAGCTAGTTTCAAAGTATAGATGTCGATCCCACAGGGAGCCCAAAGGTAAGTGTTTAGGAATGAAGTCTCTATCACACCCGAGTTGTCACAGGTCTTCGAGTGAATTGACTGCAAGTGTAGAAATAAGAACTAAATTTGGATTAAACTGGATGTATTTAAATAAAACTAAAATGTAAACTTTAGGAAATAAAAGCATAAAAGTAAAGAATGATTTGATTGTTTGTTGTTTTCTATAGATGAGAAAGAAGGTGCAGAGAGATACAGTTCATGGTGATAGTGACTATGCCAGGTGGACGAATGATAAGTGTAACAATTATAATGCTATAAGTATATGTGTAGGCGTGCAACCCATAATTAGTTGGAACTCCTCTTGGTAGATTTCATCCCAACTTCAATAATCCTACTAGTCTGTTACCAAAACCATGGTCAGACACTAGACGATTAAGATCATTCAGGTTGCTTAGCAATTAAGCTCCTTGAATCAGACTAATGCAATAAGCACAGTGGTTCCTCGTTATTCTCGAGTCTACTAGTCTCCCATTGATATCCCAGTATCACTCGAGGGTCGCTGGTCTGCCAACAAACAAGATCCTATCCATGTAGAAAAAAACATCATGTTGTCTAGGCCCTTAATTGGATAACAAGCATTAGTAATCCCACACATAGTCAAGCACACATAATATAGTAATTAAAATCAATCACAAACTAATTGAAAATATATGAAGGCACATCACATCTCACCAATCCCTTACATCTCCCCACGCCCAAAGAACTTACTCACACATGAGAGAAGATAGCATCATTGATATAATTAAATAAAGGGAGTTCTTCTCGATATTACTGTGCAGATACACAATAAGAATAGAAAAGTAATCCAACACAATTCAAGATAGGAAGAAACAATCTCAAACCCTAGTCTTGCAAGGTGAAGATCTCTCTCTCTCTCTCTAAAGTACAAGTAATGGCTATGGGAGTGTGTTGTCTAGGAGGTTGAAGATCATGGAGCGAGATGAAGAACGTCTTCTCCTCCTTCTCCGGATCTCTTCTCTCTCCTTTCTAGATGGGATGGCGGCTGCTGTGTTCTGTTTTCGCGTATGCCCTATTCACGAAAGTTGTCCCTTTTGACAAGACGGAGGCGACGGCAGCTATACGACAGGAACTATACGGCCGGAAAAATGTTCCTGCCGTATAGTTGCTCGTTAAAGATTCTGTTTGGCTCCCTCGATTGCTTCCAAAAAGAGACTTGCTTGTTTTCGCCTAAATATTGTATTTACCTAGTTAAAACCTTCTGTTGATGTTCAGATCCTGAAACACACATTAAAAACCAAGTTTTCTTTGCTACCGAAGTATTAGCATTAGGTAAAGTTAGAAAACGATCAAATCCAGAGGAAAACCATCAATAAAAACCATAAAAAATATGTCGAATCTTACAGCTATCATGTACGTCTCTCTCCTTCTCAGCCTTTTAACAAGTAGTGGAAGATCCCCTTATAAGGTGGTGAAATATGCCTTCAACTAGCAATGTGGGACTAAACATTTGTCTGATGTCACAGCCATGCATGAATAGGACATATGGGCCTCTAGGATTTTTAGGAATTATTAAAATGGAATATGGGCTGGGCCATTTAGGCAAGAATTTCAACAATCCCCCACCAGATCCTAGAGGCACATGAAGTTTGCCTTTGGTTCCAAAACATTGTTTATATACCAGTACTAAAGTGGAGACTATTAAGTTGAACTTTCACCTAGAACTTTATGCTACACTAGGCCGTAACTTGTACAGTGGACTATGCCTTGAACTGCAAGTTTGCTGTGAATCTAGCTTCACACAAACTCTTGACCGATACTAGGCTGCCGTGGGACTTCCCCACGGATGGAGCTTATGCGTCATACTCCATGGCCTTTCATGAGTTTATTAGAGAGCACCCTACTCTCATAGACTGTGACGTTTAACAATCGGACTCATATAGGTGTGTTCTTCAAAAGATGTTTTGCAGGACAACATCTCTGCCTAAGATAAGCCACTTAGAACACATTAAGATAATAAATCAACTTGTCGTGCAAAATAGGAAAGTATTGCATCTTCATGGAGTGGTTTTCATTAAAGTAGGGATAATTTCCTCTCAGCTAATCAACATCTTGTCTCCCAATTCTAATTCACGGGATCTCCGATTGAAGGGAATATGCCTGAGAGGCAATAATAAAGTGGTTATTATCTTATTCCATGTTTATGATAAATGTTTATTTTGCATGCTATAATTGTATTAATTGGAAACGTTAATACATGTGTGTTTAATAAACAAAATACAAAGTTCCTAGTAATGCCTCTTATATAAACTAGCTCGTTGATTAACGAGATGATCAAGGTTTCCTGATCATGGACATTGGATGTTGTTAATAACAAGGTCACAACATTGGTGGAATGATGTGATGAACATTCATCCGAAGTATAGCATTACGATCAGAGTCATTATGTTTATATTGCTATAACATCATACGAAGTAATCTTAGTCCTTAGACCATGAGATCATGTTAATTGCTAACACCGGAAGAGTATCTTGATAACATCAAACGTCACACCATAACAGGGTGACTATAAAGGTGGGTTCAGTGCTACGAAGGTGTTATGTTGAGGCTCATGGATCAAGAGTGGGATTTCTCCATCCCGATGACGGATAGATATACTCTGGGCCCTCTCAGTGATATCACATTGAAATAGCTTGCAAGCAAGTGATGTGATCTCTAGAATGTTATATCACGGGAACAAGAAAAGAGTGTATGTCGGTAACGATATCAAACTAGGTATTTGAATGCCAATGATCAAATCTCGGACATGTAATATATCGCGAACAAAGGGATTTAGTTACGACATTAAAGGTTCACACGATCACAAGGGTCATCGTTGAATATGTGGGAGTCAGTACGGATCTCCAGGTCCCGCTACTGATTATTGATCGGAGAGGGGTCTCGATCATGTCTGTATTATTCGCGAACCGTAGGGTGACACACTTAAGGGATACCGACACCATTTGGAGCAAATATGTTTCAGATAAAGATTTAAGAAAGCGCTGAAATTATTTCAATAGACATCGAAACAATTTCGGGTGAAATTGCTGAAATTGGTTCTGCATGTGATACTGAAATGTTGCAGGGGGTTTTATGTGAATGTTTGTTAATTAATGGAATTGACAAAATTCTGAATAAAATAAATAAAATAGTTTTATTTAATGAGAGCTTGCATTAAATTTGGTGGAAATTTAATGCATGTGTGAGTGGAATTTTGAGTGGTGGCTTTTTATGGGAGTGGGAGCTCCACCCACATGAATGTGGAAGAGGTGGGGGCAACACCATGGTTGCCACTCCATGGCCCTTGGGTTCCCCCCTCTGCCCTATAAAAGTCCCCCCTCTCCTCCTCACAACACACACCTCCTCGTGAAGGATCTCTCTCCCCCTCTAGTTATTCCCCATGGTCTCGGATTAGCGAGATACATGTTCCTCGTGGCTTTATCTGGAAAGAAGTTGCTGCTTTTGCTGCTTTGCTGGAGCGAGGGACGGAGGTTGTCGGGGTACCGGACGTGTGTGCGATCATGGATGCACCGCTGCTTTGCAGTGCTGGACTTGGTGGTGCTGGACTTGCTGGAGCTGGATCTGATGGACGTGCTAGAGCCGGACCTGCGGGACTTCATCATGATCTTGAGATTGGCAAGTGTACGACTACATCATCCACGAGTTCCATCTCGTTAACAAAGCTTTGTTGTCTTCGAGTGTAAGTTCTCTATGGATGTATATCCACCCGTTGCTTGTATCTAGTAGATAGATCTTGGCGTATAGTTCCCATCGTAGGAAATTTTTTGTTTTCTATGTTGCGAACCCAACAGTGGTATCAGAGCCTGATCTATGCATAGGTGCTTTGCATGGGTAGTACACATATGTTTATATGTGGGCGATGATGATCATGTTATTGCTTCTTTCATGTATTTTGGATATTGGTGGCATAGTGGGATGAAGCGTCTTGACCAACCTTACATGTCATCGCACATGAGACCGGTTCCATGACCCATATGCAACTAGTTTTGCATAAGTGGTCAAGCGGTGTCTGTCTCTCCTACTATAGTCAATATCTGATTTACAACGAGTTGCTAATAACTTGGTTATCCTCGTTGTGGTTCCATGTTCGTAGGTAAGACCGGTTCTATCTCCGAAAGCCTTAAGCCACGTAAAACTAGCAATGGATAAATTAGAGGCGTCTAGTTTAGATCATTGCTGGGCTAGTGTCATGATATGGTAATGTTGTAAGTAAATGTATGGTAGATACCCTTACAACACACCAAATGTGTAAGTTCCATAGACCTTGGCCTTACACACAAAGGAATGATAGAGATCATACCACGATGCATATGATGGTGATCAAATGCATGGGCCATATCATCCCACTTTACACATTAGATGTTTGCATCTTATATTGCTAGTTTGGCGCTTTTAGTAGCATTGTAAGATGATCCCTCATTTAAATATCAAGATAAAATGTATTCTTCCTTAAGTATGCACCGTTCTATGGATCGTGTTTCGAGACGTCACGTGATGATCGGGTGTACTCGACTCTACGCTTTCTTACAACGGGTGTAAGACAGTTTTACACACGCGAATACTAAGGTTCTTACTTGGCGAGCCTAGCATGTACAGACATGGCCTCGGAACACGGACCAAAAGGTTAAGCATGAGTCATATAGTTGATGTGATGCCCATACTGATGCTTGCCTTTGAAGCTACACCGACTCACGTGATGATCGGACTTGGTGTAGTGGATTTGGTTCATGTAATCACCAAAAAGGCACGAGGGATGTCGTTTTTTGAGTGGGAGTTCATTTCTAATTTGGATTAGTCGAACTCAATTTGTCATAAACTAAATCAAAGTGAATTTGCATAATTTGTTGTAGTCATTGGCATCTATTCACTACCTTATGCTTAGTTTTAATTGAGATAATAGAACTATAGAATTCTGGATATTTACTTTACGAACTGGTATCGTATTGTTTTGAATGTCAATTTAAAGTTTATAAGTTCTATTGCAAACTTTCAGCAAAATCTATTTACTCCATGAAGTTTAATAATTAGTATTAAACCAAGAGTAAGAATTCCAATGTTAGTATCTAAAGTATCATGTTTGCCTCCATGATTATTGATATTCAAAAGTTGTTTTAATATCAAGATTATCTAGGAGCTGAAAATTGTTTCAGAAACCATCACATGTGGAAGATATTGTGATATCTGAAACAATGTTTTTGGTTGCATTATGATAGAGTATAATTTAGCAAAATACATGTTCTCATATTGTATGAGAATTTGTGAAGGATGGAGATGCTAGGCATCCGAATCTCCCAAAAAGGTTTTGGGAACTAACATTATACTCGTGATTCTTCCTTATAGGCTATAGTTGCTTGATCATGAAAGTTTTCATGATAAGGATGAATAGAAGATGTAAGTAAAATGTTTACTATACTAATAGATTACTAAAGAATGGATTTTTTGAAAGAACACCAAACATTTGATGATGGTGATCCACTTCAAAGTGCAAGTCCAAAGGTATTAGTATTTGACTATATACACTTTGTACTATGTGTCATGTGAATGACACCACTATTGATGTTGATAGATTCTTTTAAAAGAAAATGAATTGTTGAAAGAGAATCTATAAAATATTTGGCAGAAAAGAAAAGGTTGGAGATGTCCAACTTAGGTATATAGAAGATATACATGTTATGGTAGTATTCCTTGCTTGTTAAACAATGTGGTTCTAAGGTATTGGATACCGAATTGGTTGGTGTGAAGTGTCATACAGAACAACACAATTCATGAACTGCAACGACCTAAGTAACTGGCAAGAGAATAAGTTATGGTGTTCATCAAAAACAAATAAAGTGATATTGTGTTTTCGTTGTCATCAAACCTAGCCTTCAAGATTTGTTTTAATAATTTTTATTTTGTTCTGGTATTACGAGAACAATGGTTGTTCAAATAATTACGGTATTCCATAAAGGATGGATGAACTTTTACAAGTCTAGTTGGAGAAATCACATCCATAAACATTATTGCTAAAATGTCGTAAGACAATTGATTGGAATGAAGTGACATCGCTGTTTGAATTATATTGGAAAGTAAACATGAAGAAACTCCATGTTGATGGGTTTTTGGAGTCTTTTGATTTTGATCAATTGACGCTTGTGAAACTTTCCTCGAGATAATTGAAACTCCGTCCATAGGCCAAAGAGGAACGGATGACTAACTTATTGGATATTATGCATGTTGATGTATATAGTCCATTATGTGTAGCCATATGCGATGGATCTTTTTGCTTCATATGCTTTCTCCAGAAATTTGAGTGAATATATCTATATATTTACTTAATAAGGAAGAAGTATGAAACATTTGAAAATTGTTCAAAGACTTTCAGGATGAAGTGAAAAATCATTGTAACAGGAAAATAAAATAGTTTATGATTTGATCATAAAGGAAGATATTTGAGTTACAGGTTTAGCAAAACACCTAATATTTCAGGAATTGTTCCATGAATTTGCATTTCTCGATACACCACAGGAGTATGGTATGTTCGAGAGATCAAATCAAACCTTGTTTGACATGGTAAGATCAAAGGTGACATTTATAAAACTGCCATTATGTTTTAAGGATTAAATCTTTAGAGACTACCGCTTTTACACTGAAAAGAGCACCATCGTGATCCGTTGAAATGACACCATATGAGTTATGGTTTAGGATAAAACCCGAATTGTCTTTTCTTAAATTTTGGTATGCTATGCATAAGTAAAATGTTTACAACCAAAGTCGGATAAGCACTTCTTTGTAGGTTATCCCAAAGAATTTGTTGGGAATTCTCCATAACACCGAGGACAAAAGAGTTTGTCGCTTGGAAGGTCAAGTTTCTTGAGAAGGAATTTTTCGTGAAAAGTTAACTGGGAGGACAATAGAACTTTGATAGGGTTGTTGAACCTTAGCTATATGTGCTAAGTAGCGCAGCGTCGGAAAGTGTCCTGGTGGCAGCCACAATGCTCATGGCTCCCGTGATTACAAAGGGTGTGATCTTGGAGATTAGAGTTCCTATTGAACCATGTGGGTCGGTAAGAATCAAATAGTAAGATTTGAAACAAAAGTCGTTATTGTTTTGACAATGATGAATCGACTGGATGCAAAGAAGTGATGATGGGCCCTGACTCCATAAAATGACTAGAAGTCATATAATCCGTGATAGTATCCATACACGAGAAATCAAGTTTCTAAACTTGGAAGACCCTCCGGAAAGGCATGAAGCCTATCGGTCATGTTTGGATCTATAAAGAAATAGACATGGATGTTTAACATCTATGAAATAGTCGACATGTCGAAAAGAAGTTTACGGCAATGTTCAAGGAGTTGACTATGACAAGATTTGATCTTTCTAGTGATATTTAGTCTTGACGGATTAATGTAGCAACCACTACATATAATTTGGTATATGGTAGTTGAATAAACAAAACAAGGTTCTTCTAATAGAATGGTTACCTAGGACGTGTACATGACACGCTCCGAAGGGTTTTGTTAATTCAAAGGGTGCTGAAAGGGCATGCAAACTTCAAATAGTTGAAGTGATCATAGCGGAGTTGGAATCTTCACCAAGATGAAAATGATAAAGGAGTTTAATTTCATCGGAGATGATGAAGATGCTTGCATTTGCAAGAAATTAAGTGGGAGAGCTGAGACAAATTTCCAATACATTATGCAGAGTACATATTATTGATTGGAAATGATGTATCTTTTATTGACACAACTTAATAATTTCATTAAAATAGGATTTCGATGAAAGACTTGGGCAAAACCAAAATATTTGGCATCAATGTCTATATGGATAGATTGAGGCGCTAATATGGTTATGCCAGACGTACATATATGAGATATTGAAAGGGTTCAATATGGAAACAACAAGAAAGGTTCTTGCTGCATGGAAAGGATTGTATCAAGATTCAAGTGTTTCAACACTTGGTGAGTAAAATCGCATGAAGATTTTGATCGATTATACCGTGATATGTATATATCCAGATATGTCCTATGCTCTAAATTTTATGAGCACATACTAGAATGATTCATAAGATGATCATTGGACGATATTAAAGATATTATTATGTGCGTTGGAAGAACTAAGAATATATCATATATAAGTGAAAAAATAGTTAAAGGTAGTTCATTGTAAAGTGTTACATTGATACTAGTTTTGTCACAAGATACAAATTAAATTTATCTCAATTTAGACTATGGGTGGCACAATGTAATGGAAAGGATGTTCCATAATGGATTTGGATGAGTTCCAAAGTTGAGACATTGTGACGGATACTACAACAAAAGGCTAAGTATATGACTGCTATAGTAGCAACAAAGGAGGGCATTTGTGTTAAGTAGTTTGTTATCAAACTAGGTGTGGTTCAAAGTGGGCTAATACTATGAAGATATATTGTATGATAATAATATCAACATATTTTAACCCAAACGAACTAAAGGTCTCACCAAAGGACCAAATTTATACAATGTCATCTCATTTGAGAATGATTGATGCGTAGAGACGCAAGACATGCAAATACACATGGACCTGAAACTGTCAGATCCGTAGATTATGTTAACCACTAGCAATCACGTATATGCAACACCAGAAAGCCATAGGTGTTCAATACGCAAAGTTTTTCAAACTAGATTATTGACTCTAGTGCAAGTGGGAGACTGAAGGGAATATGCCTGAGAGGCAATAATAAAGTGGTTATTATCTTATTCCATGTTTATGATAAATGTTTATTTTGCATGCTATAATTGTATTAATTGGAAACGTTAATACATGTGTGTTTAATAAACAAAATACAAAGTTCCTAGTAATGCCTCTCATATAAACTAGCTCGTTGATTAACAAGATGATCAAGGTTTCCTGATCATGGACATTGGATGTTGTTAATAACAAGGTCACAACATTGGTGGAATGATGTGATGAACATTCATCCGAAGTATAACATTACGATCAGAGTCATTATGTTTATATTGCTATAACATCATACGAAGTAATCTTAGTCCTTAGACCATGGGATCATGTTAATTACTAACACCGGAAGAATATCTTGATAACATCAAACATCACACCATAACAGGGTGACTATAAAGGTGGGTTCAGTGCTACGGAGGTGTTATGTTGAGGCTCATGGATCAAGAGTGGGATTTGTCCATCCCGATGACGGATAGATATACTCTCGGCCCTCTCGGTGATATCACATTGAAATAGCTTGCAAGCAAGTGATGTGATCTCTAGAATGTTATATCACGGGAACGAGAAAAGAGTGCATGTCGGTAACGATATCAAACTAGGTATTTGAATGCCAATGATCAAATCTCGGACATGTAATATATCACAAACAAAGGGATTTAGTTACGACGTTAAAGGTTCACACGATCACAAGGGTCATCGTTGAATATGTGGGAGTCAGTACGGATCTCCAGGTCTGGCTGCTGATTATTGATCGGAGAGGGGTCTCGATCATGTCTGTATTATTCGTGAACCATAGGGTGACACACTTAAGGGATACCGACACCATTTGGAGCAAATATGTTTCAGATAAAGATTTAAGAAAGCGCTGAAATTATTTTAATAGACATCGAAACCGTTTCGGGTGAAATTGCTGAAATTGGTTCTGCATGTGATACCGAAATGTTGCAGGGGGTTTTATGTGAATATTTTGTTAATTAATGTAATTGACAAAATTCTGAATAAAATAAATAAAATAGTTTTATTTAATGAGAGCTTGCATTAAATTTGGTGGAAATTTAATGCATGTGTGAGTGGAATTTTGAGTGGAGGCTTTTTATGGGAGTGGGAGCTCCACCCACATGAATGTGGAAGAGGTGGGGGCACCAACATGGCTGCCATGCCATGGCCCTTGGGTGCCCCCCTCTGCCCTATAAAAGTCCCCCCTCTCCTCCTCACAACACACACCTCCTCGTGAAGGATCTCTCTCCCCCTCTAGTTATTCCCCATGGTCTCGGATAGCGAGATACATGTTCCCGGTGGCTTTATCTGGAAAGAAGTTGCTGCTTCCTCTACTTTGCTGGAGCGAGGGACGGAGGTTGTCGGGGTATCGGACGTGTGTGCGATCACGGATGCACCGCTGCTTTGTGGTGCTGGACTTGGTGGTGCTAGACTTGCTGGAGCTGGATCTGATGGACGTGCTGGAGCCGGACCTACTGGACTTCATCACGATCTTGATATCGGCAAGTGTACGACTACATCATCCAGGAGTTCCATCTCGTTAACAAAGCTTTGTTGTCTTCGAGGGTAAGTTCTCTATGGATGTATATCCACCCGTTGCTTGTATCTAGTAGATAGATCTTGGCGTATAGTTCCCATCGTAGGAATTTTTTTGTTTTCTATGCTGTGAACCCAACACCGAACACATAGACTGGTTTACCACTGTGAAAAACTCATAATGTGGGTTTCATAACCATCTCCTTCGATGCATTTTCTATCACATTGCGTTATAGACACTTTGTGAAGAGATATTCCAAGTTTTTAGATGTTTGGATATAGTCCAATGCAATAACTTCGGAGTTTCTCATTTTCCTGACAGATTTTAGTCTCCTCTTCAGATGTCTTGATGACTTCATATTATCCTCAGAACTATTAACTTTGAAAATCATTGTTTGATTATCGTAGTTCATAGATTATGGGTATGTGTTTTTCAACCACAGGTAAGTTCATCAAGAGTTAATGAAGCCATTCTGCTTCAACAGTGGCTGTGTCTAATGCTGTGAGTTCTGTTTCCATAGTTGATCTCGTTAAGATGGTCTACTTGCAAGATTTCCAAGAAACAGTGCCACCACCTCTTTTCGCTGTTCTTTTTGTCGAGCACACTCCGTGCCGTGTAGTGTGCAGCTTTTTACTGTAGATCATCGTCGTTCCTGTCGGCACTGACCCCGGTTGCATATTCCTTGTGTTAGGCCTCGTCCTGGGGTACATTCTCGAGTTTTCCTTTGCTTCCTTCCTTTCCCGGAGCGCCGTGCCGTCCGCCCGCTGCCTGCGGAGTGCGCATGTCCGCCATGACCGAGCAGGTGCATGCTCGGTTGCTTGCATCTTCTCTATGTTTTGCTGTTCTGCTACTGAACTTAGGCTAGCACGTGCATCACTCTGCGCCTCACTCCGATCTGTAGGGACACCACCACATCGCCCAAGCAACGCATGACCACGGTCGCCACTATGCGTCTCCGCTAGCTGCAGCACGTCATCAACAGTCTACAGTTCAGCTCGCGCTCCTTTGTTCCCCGCTTAATCATGTAGCTCACAGACTGCATACGACCTCTTCCATCACCCATTGTTGAAGAGCGCTTATCCAGCTCGCCATAGCACTAAACGGAATCCAAATCCATCAAGAAACGAGCTCGAAATCTTCTACCAAAGTCAGGTCAATGTCACCGGCGAACTCTGACAATTCGCCAGTTTCGAACACCCCGCGAAACCCTCTGTTCGTAGTAATATTCCGAGCGCTACCGATGTCTTCCGACGGAATTTCCTTGATCTATGATGTAGTCCTATGTCTCCTCTACAATCCAGCGCAAACGGTACTGTGAGATCCAAGCACATGGCTTAATAGGATTGATAGGATACCCATATCAACAAGTTGCAACTTCTTTTCCGGAAGCTCATTCAAAAATAACTCTAAGGTTAAGCGTGCTTAGTCTAGATATCCTATTAAGCTCCTGTGAGTGACACTCGGGCCCGTGTCACCCCGCAGCTTAATAGGATATCTAGACTGCCCCACGCATCAACACTAGTCTTTTTCTCACAAGACTTTGTCCTCACCTGCGCACCTGCTACTCCATTCTTGGCCGGTCACTCATCCTAGAATTGCTCTAGGCCAAGCACGCTTAACCTTAGAGTTCTTTTCAATGAGCTTCCGAAAGAAGTTGCAACTTGTTGATATTGGTATCCTATCAAACCTATTAAGCCAAGTGCCAGGATCACACATACACCCACCCTTTCGAAGATCGAAGCCCACAACGATCAAGCACACCCTGTGAATGTTCCTCTGGCACGCCTGCAAGGCCCAAAGGCCGCACATGTGCCATGCCGCGGTCCACTCCGCTACACGCGCCATGCTCCACATGTCCCGCCATCGACCCGCACACACCCGCAGTAATCGCAAGGGTCGGCTCGATACCACTTTGTAACACCCCGCCCACTTCGCCCGGGTGTCACTCGCAGCTAATAGGATATCTAGACCGCCCCACGCATCAACACTAGTCTTTTCACGCACTTTGTCCTCACTGCAGCACACCTGCTACCCACTTCCTACCGGTCACCCATCCTAGAATTGCTCTAGGCCAAGCACGCTTAACCTTAGAGTTCTTTTCAATGAGCTTCCGGAAAAGAAGTTGCAACTTATTGATATGGGTATCCTATCAATCCTATTAAGCCATGTGGCTGGATCTCACAGGTACTCAAAACAGAGTGCTAACGCGATCGCGGTCCTCTGGGAAAGATCAGCCCAGCTAACCTATTTTGCTGATCAAGACTCAACTACGATTCAGTTCTTCCCGATTGGATCATGTTAGTTTCGCAAAAGCCCCCTCCGTTTTCCTTCTGCTCAACCTGCAGTCCTCTGCCCGGCCACGTGTCTACCCCAGCTCAGCCGTGCGCGTAGTGGCCTCGTTAACCCTTTGGCCCCACCAGTCATAGAATGTGTCTAGCTCAAGCTAAGTAACAAAAATTCCCATAACATTTCCAAAACCAATAAAAATACCAGAAATTATGTAATAACAAATTCAAACATAACTTTTGAAATAATTTAAATTTGAGGAAACTTATAAAATGAAATATGAATTATTTTCTAATATGAATTCAAACCTAAATTCAAAATTTACCAGAATCATCTCTAACTAGTCAAACCTTTGATTTTTGGCCTAAATTGAATTGGTATGCATTTAAATATTGTTTTAAATACATAATTCTAATTAATAAAAATAATATATGTTTTCTGATCAGAAAAATGCGAGGAACATGAATATGTTATTTAAAATATTTTTTAGTCAATTAAAAATTTCCGAATTATTAAATCCCATTAATATGCCTTATCTTAATAAATTCATAACTTTGATTCCGTAATTCCAAATTCGACAAATAATATATCTAAATCGATCAGTGCAATGAGCCTGTTCTGATTATGTATTCCATGATATCAATTGAAGCATGCATCATATAAATATTAAGAACACAACAAGGTTTATAAGAGTAAAACATGCCTAAATAATTAATTAAAGTGATTTATTATTGTTCTCACTCCTCACCCATGCCATGCTATACCATGCAATTGTGCATCATTCCATCATGGCATACCTTGTTTGGTTGTTGCATATATTCATATGATTGCGCATTTTTTATTATGGTCCTTTATGTGGTTGGCTTTTATTCCGGACAGATGCCGAGCAAGGGAACTATCTGGATACCCAAGAGTACTATCCGGATCCTGGTTACCCTACTACTGATCTGACAGGCAAGCAATTCCCCATGCTTACATTACATATATCACCTATGCCTCTATCTTATTCTTGCATCATTGAGTCACGATCGCATTAAATTGAATCCCATGTATTGCATAACCTTTACTTTTAAACCCAAGCTTGTACCCTTAATCCTATGAGCCATTACTACAGGAGTTACTTGAGCCATACAAGTCATAGAATTGCATGTGTAGGGTTTGTGCGAGTCTTTGGATAATGAGGTACCTAAATAACTTAAACCATGTAGTAATGGGATAACTAAAGAAAGAGGCACCGGTGGGCAATAACTGTTATTTGGTTCTTCCACACTCACTTCTGCCCCGTAGGATTCGAGTATTTGATTCATGTTCCTTGAGTATCGCACTATCCACATGTGGGGCCATGAATCCCCTTAGCCTGAGCTTGATTCACGTTTTATTTCTTGGGGCCATAAATTAGTTTGGGGCTTTATTACTATCCTGCACTTATGCCATGCTTTACTGCTTTATTTACTATTGCGCGTGGAGTGTCTTTACTTTTTAGGACTTGTGCTACGTTTTCGCGGTATCGAGAAGCCTGATCACACTTTCGGGTTCCCAATCGTTTACAACCGTCGACACAAACCTTGGGTCCATCTCAGAGCCGGCCAAGTTCATTGCGGGTAGCTTAGTGGGATGGTCCCCTGAAATCATTTTTGAATCTTGTGAATGCTTTGCGTGAGGCCTCGTTGCTTTTTATTTGGTTCTTCCCGAGGTTGATCATGCGTGTGTTGCTATTTGTGCATCCCTACAGGGTAAATCTTTCTGAAAGCCGCGTCCACAGTTATGGACGACTTGGAGCACAGTTTCTTGATCATAGACAACTATAACTAAAGTACCATGGTTAATTTGACTAAAACCCGACTAATAAATAGTGCAACATTCATGGAATGGTTAGTAAAAATGCCAATGGATGGGATGTTCTTCCGCCTTCTCATTCATTCAGTGAGAAGAAGGACGAGCGATGTTTACTTATGTTGCTTATATAACTGTTGATTTATTTAACGAGCGTCCATTCATATCTGGTTGGGCGGATATGGTAGTGTGTCTCTATAGAACTGTTAGTTAATTATCTTTCGTTGCAATTGTGTCACCCTTAGGTTGTTCCCTTTAGATGCATAAAGACTTGTTGAGTACCCCTAGGGTCTCACACCAATTATTGATTAGGTTGTCAGGTACGTCCATATGGAGGCTACTATGTCGATGAGACTGATGATGGAGACAACGGCCCTCTTGCATAGAGATTCTGGGGATGGAGATGTCTAAGATCTATGGGCGGGAATGTTCTTATTTCTTTGGCATCGTATGATGATTTGACTCTTAATCCGTACTCGGATCTATGTTTTCCACTTCCGCTTGATGATTTGTTGAGTGATGTATGAGGATATAATCCTAAATTATTATTACTACTATCTATATAATCTGGATTTTGCCTTAATGATGTTGCAATATATTTCTATTTCTATAAGACGCAATTGTACTGATGTACTCTCTTATGCCGCTAGCGTACATACTCACTTGTGTACGTTAGACTCGCAGCCAACCGGTCATGTTTCTCGTAATTGAAGCTATAACCATGAATAATGGGGTGGATGGTTGGCTGGTACCGTGCCCTGCTGTTGCGGCCTTCTTGTGGGCAGCCTCGCGGCCTCCACGGTAGTATGTCCCCCCCCCCCCCCGATTCGGGTTATACCGGCTTGTGATTTAGAAATGTGAGGTTCAGGGACTACAGTAACGACCACTAGTACGGGCGGAGCCCGCCCGTGCCGTACGGTCGTACCACCCTCCGACGGGTTCGTTTCGTCAAACAGAACAACATTTGTGAAGGCCCAATGGGCATATTTGGCCCCTAGATCCATCGGTTCGTGAAACCGACCTCTAGATGCCTATTTAAAGAGGGGAAAACCCTAGAACAAGGGGGAGAGTCCACACACACCATAGGGGCAGAGCCCTGCCACTCTGCCGCCTCCATAGCTGCCACCCACAAGATCTACACCACCATACCACTCAAGGGAGAGAGGATACTTGCATCTTGAATGGCTATGCATCGATCTTCCTCGCCATCTTCATCAATAATGTCTCCAACTTCGATCCCCTTTGTTTACTTTGTTGTGATTTAATCTCTATTGTGGATTTGCACTTGTATTCAATTGTACCTTCATATTTTATCCATACTATTGCCATGATGTTGATCCCCTTCATGCTTGTTCTTGGGGAGAGATGGTGAAACCCTCATATTATTATGTATTGAAATAAAGATGATCTATTACTTGTGTCCATGATCTATTGAACTATGATTTGTGTTAGATCTCTCTCTTTCTATGGTATGTGTATTAGGCCACATATCATATGTCTTCGGGTCTATAGAAAAGGATGAAATCCTTTGGACATGTTTGGAAGTGTGCTCGGAGCTATTCTGACTAGAAGTACCGGCTATCAAGTTGCACGGTCAAAGGAGGAATAAAGAGAGATTCACTAAGATAATTACGATATCCACGGGGAGACCCTTAATTGTGGTGGTATTTATAGGCGACTTCTCTCAGACATCGCGGTGGTTATTTAGAGATGACCTCATTCCTGGCTCAACAAAGTGACTGCCTACGAGCCTTGTAGTGAACATATTATTATGAAGCTCTCTCCACACATTTCATGACATAAGAAATAGGTTATCCTAACCATTCATAATTCTCCCATGCTAGTGGTAAATCCTACACTCCTTTAGAACCCCTCAATCATATCACAGACACTTCATAGACACTCTCTTGCTTTAGTTTACTTTTGTTATTTAGATTGCTTCTTGTTACTTTTAAACTCACTTGTTCATTGCCATTCTAGTAACCTATAGAGTAGACTATTTCCAAACACCGTTTTGGGTGCGAACATGGCCACATCGACAACATGTCTGCGGGGTTGTGTTGTTGCCATTTGCAAATCTTCCATGGGATGAACTTTCTAATAAATAGTTGTTGCTAAAAGTACTACAATTACCCTGTTGTTGGTCATACAAAACCCAGACATAAGACTCTCAGATGCAGGCTGCTTGCTCAATATGTAGAGCTTGTTGGGGAACCCCAAAAGGAAGGTATGATGAGCACAACAACAAGTTTTCCCTTAGTTATGAAACCAAGGTTATCGAACCAGTAGGAGCAAGGAAACACCTCCAAGGTGTTGTTTCCAACTTGGAATCCTGCACAGCACAATCACAGAACTTTGCCCCCAACTTACAGTGAGGTTGTCAATCTCGCCGGTTTTGCTGAAAACAAAGGATTAAACATATTGTGTGGAAGATAGTAATTGCTTTGCAGAAAGTAAACAAAAAACAGTAAATAGATTGTAGATTGATGGTAAAAAAATGGACCGGGGTCCATAGTTCACTAGTGTTTATTCTCCTTAAGATAGATGACATGTTGGGTGAACAAATTACAGCGGGGCAATTTACAAACATCGAGAAAGCATACATGCATATACTAATCATCTTGACTCCTATGAGATTTGATTAGGCATTACAACATTATACATAGACCGTAATCCAACTGCATCTATGACTAATAATCCACCTTCAGGTTATCATCCAAACCTCCTCCAGTATTAAGTTGCAAGCAATAGATAATTGCATTAAGCAAAGTGTGTAAAGTAAACAATACGATTGTTCTATGAACAAAGGATTGCTGTTTTCTCCCTCGTAGCAACAACACATCTAGTACCTTAGAGATTTCTGTCACTTCTCGAGATTCCTAGAGGCATGAACCCACTATCGAGCATAAATACTCCCTCTTGGAGTTGCTAGCATCTACTTGGCCAAGATAGCTACTAACAATGGAAAGCATGCAAGATCACAAATAACAAAGACATGATAGAATCAATAATCAATCTGAAATAGCATCTCAATATCCATCGGATCCTCGGAAACACAACAAGTAGGATTACAAATAGATGATCTTGATCATGAACGGAGCTCACAAGATCTAAGCATGGTAGCACAAAGGAGAAGAACCAACCATCTAGCTACTACATGGACCCGTAGTCCAGGCTTGCATGATGATGAAGAAGGCCTCCAGGGTGAATTCCCCTCTCCGGCAGGGTGCCGGGAAGAGCTTTAGATCCCTCCCGATCTAGGGATGGAGATGACGTCGGCTACAGACTCTTTTGTGGATTTTTGATCGGGTGCTTAGGGTTTTCGTATCAGAGGCAATATATAGGCGGAAGGAGAGGCTGAGGGGGTGCCTGGGGCGGCCAGACCACCCCCTGGCGCAGCCCAGGCTTGGCTGCACAGCCAGGTGGTGTGGATGGGCCCCAACCCCTCTCCGTCTCATATCCTGGCTCCAGGTGTCCCTCGGTAAAATTATAACTTTGGCTTTTGTCCCATCCAAAAGCCAAATTTATTATTTTGTAAGTCTATTTGTAAGTCTGCATGTTGTGTTTGCGAGGATCCTATGGATATTGAGATGCTATTTCAGATTGATTATTGATTCTATCATGTCTTTGTTATTTGTGATCTTGCATGCTTTCCGTTGTTAGTAGCTATCTTGGCCAAGTAGAAGCTAGCAACTCCAAGAGTTAGTATTTATGCTCGATAGTGGGTTCATGCCTCTGGTAATCTGGGGAAGTGACAGAAATCTCCAAGGTACTAGATGTGTTGTTGCTACTAGCGAGGAAACAACAATCCTTTTGTAACATCCCAATTTCAGCAACCCTGATTAGTAGTCAAGAATGCAAAAATCAGGGGGAACAAAAAACTTTTTTGGTGTTTTGGTGCAGTGCTTGTTTGTTGTTTGCTTGCACTTGTACTTATGATATGTATCTTAGGATACTCCTTACCTCAACCCCAGTTGACAAAAGCTATTTACCAAAACTATCTTGGCTTACCTTACATATTCTCAAACGTTCTGGCATTTCAAAACATGAGCCAAGATGCCTATGTAACCAAAACTATTTGGTAGCTTATATTAACAAAACTATGGAGAGATATATAATATAATCTCCTTATGTTTTCAAGATAGAACACTTGACTAATCTTATCCCTAGTGTTCCCAAAACCTCTTTCCAAAAACATTTGAATTCTACTCTTGGAAGAGATACCAAGAACCCTCATATTATTCAAAACTCAACCTCTTCAAAATGTCCCAACCTTACCCCAAGCTAGGCTTGATGGTAACCTCATTAGTGGTTATGCTTAGTATTAGATGAGTTGCCTTGATCTGCTGTCAGATGAGTTGCTTTTATCTACTGTTTGACTTGTTTGCTTAGGAAGTAGTATGAGATACTCTAGGAGATCATCACTAGGATCAAGATGATTCCAAATCATCAACCTATAAGCAAGAATGCAAACCTTGATATGATCCCTAGCCACTAGGTGATTATCTAAAAACCCTTAATCAGATCCATTTTGAGAATTTCCATTCTAGATGCTTCCAAGTCCTTGAAGATCAATATCAAGCAAGGATCTCTTCTACTCACTCTACACTTCCATATCACCCCTTTAGCAAAGCTCTGATACCTTGCAACTCCTCCAAGAACCTTCCCTCTTGTACTCTAGTCAAATCCTCAAAAACTGCCAAATTTGGCTAAGTCTGGAAACAGTTTCAGCATCACCTTTTTGAATGTCTCCTTTTCTCAAACCATGTGCATTTTTGGAAATGAATCTGAACCATCTTGATTACCATACTAAGGACTACCAAGGCCCACATTTTCCTCTGGTTTGATCATCCCTCAACCCCCTCATCCTTGATGGTTTTGCAGGCAAGAAAATAACATTTCCTGCAAAACTAGTCATCATACCTACTTTGGTAGAAGCTCACATCACCATCCAAACCCCTATGGACCAACTCTCTGCATGGTTGTGTTCTACTCTTTGAGGTCTATCAAAACCTACCTCACTTTTTCCAATTGGACCACTGAGCTTATTAAACCCACATGGTTTAGAAGGCTTCATGACTCTTTCTGCCTGGCAGCCTTAATTTCAACAAAGTTTGCCATCACTTCTAGATCACCTCAAATACACTTAATTCAAACTCCTCCTGCCATAATCATCTTTATGGCCTGGTCTACCCATACATCTATCCCTTGCACCAAGGTGAACTCTGAGCTCCAAGATGCAAGCATGTTTGGGTGGTATAAAAATAACACCACCCTAGATCCTCAACTCATGGTTTTCCATCCTTTTCTAGTTGGAATTTCATTCCACAAGGTTGAAAATGCTTACTAAACCTTTGTACATCTCATCTACATTGATTCTCAATATTTATCAATAATTATCCATAATTATTATGGTCCCAAAACTATTTAATTACTTAAATAGTCAAAATCTCCAAAACTCCCTCCATAAAGGAAAGTTTGGTTTTTACCAAAACACTTCCCCAACTTTTGGCTCATGTGACTCCCACAAATCATACCCTATATTTCCAGCTCAAAAATAAATATTTTTGAGAAGCTTTATTATTTCCTTTTGTCCATTTTCTCAAATGGCTGAATTGGAATAATAATTGTTTTAAATACTTTTAATCCCCAATAAATCTTGGGAAAATTCCCCTAAGTGTGTATTCACATTTGAGACCCTTCCTCATCAAGATCCACCCTTGGCCAATGGAAATTTATCAAATGATCTTCTAGGAATCATTTCTGTCCTTTTTGAGTACTTGGATTTAAGTGGACTTAAGCTCCACATAAAAATCCCAAATAATTCCTAGGAGTCTACCTTGACCCCATCCACCTACCAGTACCAATTCCTCCTCTGGTCCAATGCAAGATTTTGGACTCCCTTCACAACCCTCATTTGGATCAATTTTGGCAAACTAGCAAACCACTAGTCTAAACCACTTCAAAATTTCACCAAACCTTGATCAAAGCTCATCCTCAGCCCCAGGACACCCCACTGGTCGACCACCATTATAGCACCACCTCACCAATTACCCATTATGCCCTTGTACTAGTAGAAGGAGAGAGAGACAACAAAAATCTTACAAAGATCTTCTCTAATTAATTACCACAACAGCCCTCCCTTCCCCCTCTGATCCAGCACGACCCAAAACCCCATCCTGCCCCTCTCCACCTCCCCCTAGACCAATCCCTGGCCAACACTCCTCTCCACCATGCCCACATTGGTAATTTACCTCATCTAGCACCTCTCCCTAGTATATATGGCCTGAGGCCTTCCCTAGTGCCTTCCCACGCCCTCATTCGCCCCCACTGCTCCCCACTCACCACCCCTGTCTCCACTTTCCCCTCCCTCGCTCTGTACTGGCTAGGAGAGGAGAGAAAACTCCTCTCGGCCATTGTTGATCTCGAGCTCGAGGTGACCCCTCATGAACTCTCCTCCACCTGCATGTAGCCTCGCAAGGCTCCCCTAGGTCGGATCTATCACCCCTAGCTCCCCAGCCTCTCCCCTCCTCTGTACTGCCCATGAGAAGGAGAGGAAGCCAAGCTTCGGCCTCCCCCATCTACAGAGCAAAGGCCTCTCTCTACCACCCCTCCATCTCTACATGTGACCTCCTAGTACTCCCCTACCTCTTCTACATCTAACCCACCCCTTGTTTCTGCACAGGAACCTCGGCTCCGGTGGCACCGTCGAGCTCCGGCGAGCTCCCTCTCGGATGCTATCACGCGAGCTACTTCCCGTCCCGGATACCCCGCTTGCCGTCCCTCTCCGTGCTCGGCTCCGAGTACCGCGTCGCCCCGTCACCTTCCCCACTGGCCTCCGTGCCTCAGGTGAGCTCCCGATAGCGCTCCTCTCTGCCCCTAGGGTTCCTGCCCACGACTGCTGTCGAGAGGTAGAAGGCGAGCCCTGGCCGTCGATCTGGATCTAATCCAGCGGCCATGACCTCCCGATACCGCTTTGTTCCCCGGGTGGCTGACCAGTGGCACCCGCGGCCGGAGTTTAAACTCCCTCCCGCGCGTGTTCCCTGGCGAGCTGGGTCGGCCCGCCCCTGTGTGGCCCGTTCCCCTGAGGAATCCCGGCCCAGTGCTAATCTCATTTTTATGATTATCTCCAGATCTGATAAATAGTGGTTCAGTTTTAATCCAACTAAAATGGTAAACCAAGTCCATTTGCCTAGATCCAAGTTTCTAGGGGTACTCTAATGTTTTCTCAAACATGCAGAGGCAACCCCATGTCCAAAATAATTTTCTCTAATTACTGGTAATTATTCTGCTAAAATGTGTCTAGAACACTAACTAAAATCCACAGAAAGTTCCACATCTCCATTTGGGATGAACCAAAGACCTACTGGAAGGTATTTGAAATACCTATCATCCAGCACAAACCTTAGGTCAAGTTGAATAGTATGTGGCCTTTAGCAAAAATAACCAAACTAGCAACTTTCTGCCTTAGATAAATTCCCCAGGTCTGACAAAATGTGGTGTTTACCTGATTCCAAATCCCAGTACACCCCAGTACCAACATCTACCAAACCCCAGCAGCTCATAATTTATTGAGTTCTGGTTTAAATTTAGTGATTTAAATACTTTTGTAAGGGGTATTTTCACTAAGTAAATCACTCCAGGAGTTTGGCAACTCCAAAATGAGTAAATCCAATTCCTACAGAAAGGTATTGGACATGCCTAGCCCATTCCCTTGGAACCAACTCATTAGCTCCTGTAGTTTTAATCTGGTAAAAAGGAGAAGAATCATACATAACTGCCTTTGGGAATTTCCTGAGGGCATTCTGGTAATTCTTTTGACTTGATTCCAACTCTCGGTGGTTAAGTACATAAAGTACTACCTAACCATCCAAGGAAATAATTTTTGGAGCTCCAGAACCTTTCTAGAGAATTATTTCCTCAAACTAGAGTTTAATCCACTATAAAAAGCATAACTAATCCTAGGAAATTGATAATCAAGTGAAATCACTTGTGTTGGTTTTGTCTTGACCAGATCTATCTAAGGATATCACTTTTGCACATTGATATCCTACTGATCACAGATCCCTAGTCTAAGTTCCTTGTAAATATCCTAGACAACTATCCTCCAAGAGGAAACACCTCTGTGGCAATCTTGTAAATTCCACCCTTTGAATCCCACTCCTCCAAAACCTCCCAAGTTCAGTAGTATTTAGTATGATTGTTTGCTGTATGGTTTGATGCTTGTATTCCTTGTATTGATTGTGGTATTGTCTGCTTGCATGTTTACCAATGACGACGATAGTGTGAGTGTCTGACGACAAGAAAGAAGGGACTTTTATTATTATTGTTATTTGGTATTATTGGTCATCTGAAGAAGTCCAGGGACTTATTGCTGATCACAGGCAAGCCACCATTCCTGAACTCTGTTATATGTCCTATTCTCTTTTACCTGCTTTATTATCCTCTTTATAAATTGCATTATATACCTGCATGTCTTGTTTTATAAATACTGCGGTAGTAACTTGGCTCCTCCAAGTTATGATTTCGTGTCCTTCGAGGCACCACCCCTATGAACCTACCATTTTATCCCCTTTAGACCGAGAGTATGATGGTTAGCATCCTACCTCCTTGGAAACCCCGGTTTTGAGAAAATAAACTGTTTTGGGATTTTCCCCACTACAAATGTTTCAAAACGGCTTTGTAAAACCCTGGGAAGAGGCATCGTTCCCAGTGGAAGTTTTAACCAAAGAAATGGTGATGAGAAGAAGTGGAAATGTGATGGGATGTTCTACGCCTTTACTGGAACAATTTTTATCCGCACAACCACATTACCCCAGGTTGCTGGGGCTTAACTCGTAGTTTGTCCGTATTAGTCGAGGCAACTTCTACCATGCTTATGGGGAGGAATCCCTGGAATTCCAGGCGGGCGCCCCCAGACCAAGGATCTAATGCCTGTCGCTTGCTTCGGCAAGAGTGAGCCTGAACTAGCAGGAGTCCGGTGCAACAATTGGGTCTCCCGCGGACGGTATGACTTAGGTAGTACGGAAGGAAGAGGAGTCACCAAATTTAAGGTATACGCCAAGCTGCCGGTATGTTTTCAAAACTCTTTTTCAACAAAGATACGGAGATGCCATAACTCCAAATTTAGTTTAGGCTCTTCAAAAAGCAACCCCAGATAGAGCTATATCGCCACAGCCAGAATTGCATTTCCTTGTTCACTCATCCTAGTGGTTTGCGAGTACATTCAAAAGTACTCACCGCTGTGTCCCTGGCTATTTACTTGGCCAGACTTTTAGGAGTTTAAGGTGACGTCCATCGAGCTAGGCCGTCTTCCCAGTCAGCTGCCTGTAGGTTGAGCACCAAAGGGCTCTGCGCTTGGCAAAGTTCCGCTGCTAATGATGGTGTAGCCATAATGGCAATTATGTAAGTCTTGTATTTCGTTATGTTTCAGATGTTGTAATGGTACCTGTCGGTTACGTTCCACGACTCACTGATCATGGGAACGTGGATGTATGCATAACAGGGATTTCTCGGATGAATAATCCGGGGATCCCACACCTTTGTTCATAGAACAATCGTATTGTTTACATTACATGCAATTCGTAATGCAATTATCTGTTGCTTGCAACTTAATACTGGAGGGGGTTCAGATGATAACCTGAAGGTGGATTATGAGTCATAAATGCAGTTGGATGGTGGTCTATGTATAATGTTGTAGTGCCCAATCGAATCACAAAGGAGTCAATATGATTAGTATATGCTTGTATGCTTTCTCGATGTTTGTCAATTTCCCCGCTGTAATTTGTTCACCTAGCATGTTATCTATCTTAAGGAGAGCCACCTCTAGTGAACTATGGACCCCGATCTTTTCTTTTACTTTCAATCTACAATCAACTGTTTACTGCTTTGTGTTTACTTTCTGCAAACTAGTACTTTCTTCCATTCGATACGTTTAATCCTTTGTTTTCAGCAAAACCGGTGAGATTGACAACCTCATCGCAAGTTGGGGGCAAAGTTCTGTGGTTGTGTTGTGCAGGTCTCCATGTTTCTACTAGCACCGGTAGTGCGCCCTACCAAGGCTCAGCTAGCAACACCTTTGGGGTGTTTCCTTGCTCCTACTAGTTTGATTAAACCATGGTTTCATACTGAGGGAAAACTTGCTGCTGTGCTCATCATACATTCCTCTTGGGGTTCCCCAACGAGCTCGATATAATTTGGGCCATCAACTAGCACGATTACAAAAATGCAGTTCACTGTGATAGGCTTGAACCTGCTATACTATTGACAAAACAAAAATGGGTTAGAGATTTGGTTAACCTTGGTCGGAGAGACGTATAAGCATCGTCGAGCGAGTGATGTTCAGGTCATTGAGGGTACTGCAGTTGTGGTGGCTATTGGCGTCGAGCAAGAAGATCTTGGGCGGTTGATGCCGGCTTGAGCGCGGTGGACGAGAGCGTCGCTGAGGCAGATCCGGTGCAGTGAATGGTCTAGAGAGGTGGACATGGAACTCCTTGAAGTAGATCACGTTCGGTGGACACCAGTGAAGCGGATCCGGTATGGTTGGGTAGCTTTCGGCGGCGAGGAAGCAGAGCTTGGGTGGTCGATGATGCCATCGGCATGGTGAACAACATCACAACTCCTAGATTTGGTGGTTGAGCCTTGGTGAAGCGGCTTCGTGGCGGTGCACGAGAGCGTAGCTCAAGCTGGTGCGCGTGATGGTCGTGGAGGGGACAGAGGAGTTTGGGATTTTTGGGAGGGCCGGCGGGAAAAACTGGGAGAATCGGGACCATAGTGGTGAGCAGAAAAAATAATTATGATCGTTCCCCCCAGCTACCGACTTTAGCCTGCCCATTTGTCATCTGAACAATGGGTAGATTTGGATTTTTAAATTCTAAAGTTTTTGAAACGGAAGGGCGCGAAATTCTTCAAAGTCGGTGTGTGGTTTTGCCGCTCGATTGAGATTTTGAATTTGGCTAGCTCACATCTAATAATAATAGAAAATTGGTTCTCCCCCGGTCGGTGGGATATTTTGTCTCAAAGTTTTTGAAAAGGTGGGGCGGGAAATGCTTCAAGGTAGGTGGGTGATTTTGCCACTCGATTGAGATTTTGAATTTTTCTAGCATCCATCTACTAATAGAAAGAAGGTAGTAGACCGTACACTATCTGTCCAGGAATTCAAGGCCGGGAGTCACATCAACTGATCATCCATAACCATATTTTTGCACAGAAACTTGAATACCTTCGATTCACACAAAGTAGGCGGTAAATTTTGCCGCTTGACTCAGATATTAAATTTGTCTAGCGTCCACGTAATAATATAAAAATGGCACAACCTCAGTGGGGCATTTTGCCTCAAAATGTTTGAAACAGAGAGGTGCAAAATGCTTCGGGGTCAGTGGGTTATTTTGCCACTCGATTACGATTTTTAATTTGGCTGCCGACCAAGTTTTATTACTAGAAAAAGGTTGTGTAGATCGAACGCCATCTGGTCAAGAATTTAAGGCGAGAGTCACATCAACTGATGCCTCCGATTCAAACAGGGTAGGCGGTAGGTTTTGGAGGTCGACTGTGATTTTGAATTTAGAGATTGTCCAAAGAATAATTAAAAAATAGGCTGTTCTCCCTCTATTTCAGGGATCCAAGTCGGGGAGAGTGATTATCTACCACGTGTATGAAAATGTAGATCTCAGATACAAGAATGTTTATTTAACATAACAACAAACAAATGTCTAAAGTAGCTCTGATTCAAGCATGTGAAAATGGTGTGCAACCAAGGTCTTCTAATTATTTAGGTCTTGGTACAGACTCTTCTACATGAAGCACTAACTAAATGGTAGTACTAATTTAGATCAAATAAAAAGCCTATTGCGAAACAAATACTCCTACTACTGCATACTATCAGAACACAAACACCAGCTAGAAGTATATATACACATAAAACAAGATTTCATCACGCATACACTACTATATAGAGAACACCATTTCATCATATAAAACAATATTTCATCAGACACACATAGGCCCCCAAAACGATCAAACAACTCTAATATTCCAGCCCCTGCCGTGGTGACTGCAACACAAACAAAGGTGCCACCACAGGTCCACCAGCTACTAAAACAAACAAACATCAGACTACAACTCCAAATAACACAACCTAGGCAAACACATGCTTACCCAAACAAACCTTGCTTGTTCATTCGAGTGTTATTTTCATCTCCTTGATGTTGTAGTCTAAATCAGCTATGTTGCTGACAAGACTTACTTTTCGTTTCTTTGATTTAGCACTCTGAATCACGTCGGTTGCTGAAGGAAATGAAAAAATGATCAGCAAAATCATAGGTGTACAAAAATGCAAGGGTTGCACATGAATGACTCACTAACCAAGTGCCATTATGTAGGGATGTAAAGTACACCAACGTTTATGAGATCTGAACTTCTTAGACTTCATGCTGCTGAGATCTAATTCATATACTCCCTCATTCGCCCACATAACCACCATTTCTCTATCCTCAAATACACAGGGTAACCTTACTACATCTTTCCCACCATATGCCCATGATTTCTCAAGGCCAAGGAGAGTATCCAACTCAACCTTTATATGAGGCACCCAAGCTTCCCATTTGCATGTTGATGATCTTGCACCGGACCACGTGTTTAGAGTGAAGTCTATTATAACTGCAAGGGAAACATCTCCATTATGACCCTTAGCAATGACAAAATTGTGTTTGGAAATATCATGTGTCTCATGGGGGCACTCAATATAACACAATTTTGTTGTCATGTTGTCGAAGGTAATTATATATCTGGAGTTCATTGTTGGCCAGTACAAAATGTCCCCTATGAGAGTTGATGGCACGCGATCAATGTTAGCCAGCATCTCAGTAGGTTCAATCCAGTCCTTCTATTTTCCTAACTCTGATGAGTACCTCTGCACTAGTGCTTGGTTACCATTGGTTACTATCTAAACAACCCATAAATTGCTGCAATAGTGTGAAGACAATTGCCCATGGTTTCTCGAACAGAGAATTGTGCTGCTATCATACTCACGTCTCCACCAAATTGGTGGTTCTGGTGTCACTGTTTCACTTCCACTGATTGGATCCTAGGCCTTTATCATGTTAGACCCTTGTGGATAATGAAGTAGCACCCTACCATTGCGACATCCGAGTACATAAGGTTTGTAGGCTTTATGTACTTCTAATACCTTTGATCTGGATTACGTATGTAGAATAGCTCTTTTTCCCTAGTAGACCTAGGTTATCAAATCCTCGGGAAGCAGAAAGCATAGCGAAGTAACTGGCTTTCAGGAGTTTTAGAATTCTTTTTGTGTTTTACCGGACCAAGAGTTTGTTGTCTTTTGTTGTTGTCGATGATGGAGAGACAGGGCCTAGGGCTTTCGGTTTCACCTGTAGCTATGCAAAACATCTGATGGGAATAAAAGATAATAATAAAGTATGCATGTAATTGTTAGCACAAGATAATTATATGTGGGCAGTGCATCCATAATTGCTATTGCCTCCGCAACCGCTGATAGCAATAACCTACTAGTCTCATCCATAGAAGAAAGAGAACTAATGATATGCATAGTGACATCACCGTCAATCCCAAGTAAATCCCTCACATATAGCCGTACTACCCCTTCTATCACTGGGGTTCCCAACCTATAGATTAGTCATTACTCATACTCTCTATACCTGGATCAATCCTCGTGGTCTTGGGTACCCGGCAAGTCCTTGGATTGAGGCAAGAGAGGATACAATAATCATAATGTCATACAAACTAATATATGATCCCATCTATGATAAATAACATGCACAAAAGCTACATGGCTAGGCCGAAGCCCTTAGCCCAAGGAGAATTACTCACACATAGAGATGAAATCAAAGATCATAAACATGGCAATGGAAATCATGAGATTAGCAAATAGTCTTACAATGTCGCCAATCGAAGATGAGATCTACTATTACAAGTGGTGGAATATGGCTATGGTGGTGGAGAATGGTTTGGAGATTAGATCTAAGTCTATTCCTACGGCGGCTCTTCGGTGTTGTGGATGGAGGGTTCTGGGGACGGCTTGACTCTAGTTTGATCTATTTCTTGTTGCCCGAGGCCTCTTTATATAGGGGTCCCTTCACGAAAGTTGTTCTGTTTGACCTAGCGGTGGCGGTGGCAACTATACAACCGCAACTATACAGCCGGAATTTTATTCCCGTCGTATAGTTGGTCGTTAAAGCGTCTGCTTCCACTTCATGACTCATGGTTTCTTTGGGTTGTTGGAAATCTCGTATTTTTTGACTTTAATGTAGTGATTCCCATCATCAAACGTCATTATCTGCGTAGGGAAAATAGCAAGAAAGGATTCCATACCCCTTTGATCATTAGGCATTAGTGGCAGGGTTTAGAGAGATATTTCATAAAAAATATGAATAATCTCTAGTTTAAATGTGGACGTAGATGGCTATATTTTAGAGCCATCAACCTCCCCAAGCTTAAACTTGATAGTTCTCGAGCAAGAAAACCAAAAATCAAAAAGGAAATCAGCATTTAAAATGAAAAAACGAGATGATGATCTTACTCATGATTGATAGTCTCATGTTTCCTCCACTTTATAAATCTGAAAAACTTCAGTATAGATAGAGTAATGGAAAGCATATCATACGGATTTTATGCATATTTATAGTGCAGCAAAATTATTGTTAACATGGATTATTCAAATTAGTAAACTTTATTCCATGTCACGTAATCAACTCATAGGCTTGCATTTGAACAATAAAGTATAATCATGTAAAATTAAGAGTGTGAGAGTTGTCATGAAAAGCATACACTAGAGTATCTCAATTCTCCCACATCAATAAATCAAGACTTTTCAAGTACTACTTTGCCATTCATTGTCCTTCAAGAATTTCAGTTCTTAAGTAATTGGGAGCATGCCAAAAAATATTTAGTTTATCGGGCTGTGATGGACACTCATGGCATCACTAAGGTTTTTGTTCCTTTTTCACAATGATTACTCATATCAGCCAGCGGAGTGATTCCAACATGAACACAGCTACCCGGGAGTGCCAAGAAACTTACCCACTATAGCATTGCTGCTACATGTGTTTAATCAACTCATAGCCGAAATCTAGGAGTTTCCTCCATGAAGATCGTTCGTAAGCTAGCGGAGTTGTTGGCATCCCATGAAGTTTGACACCCATAAAACTATATCATTCTTATGATTAACAAGTCAAACTTTGGCATGCTCACAAAAACCGCTAAACATTAATTCAATCGAAGAAATCCTTTTAAAGAGAGTTACAAGTCAATCATTATTTTCTGTGGTGTTGAGTGTGTCAAGAAATAAGCCTTCAAGACTAAATACTATAACACCCAAGCCTTCAATCATGAGACTTTTTCTTATTACAATTGTTTAGCAAATTTTTAGGCAAGACTTGGTTAACTACAAGAGCTGGAACAAAACATACCGAACTAAATACCCATGCAAACAAAACTTTACTACAATATAAAGACTCACTCCACCAATATAATATCTCAACATTTACTACTAACTATCATGGGTTTCTCAAGCTTCAAAAGTGGGGAGTCATGAGGCATACCTCTCATGTTTGGTTCCACTTCTCTCTTCCCTTTTGATTTGTTTCTTGGAAACTCGAAGTCAATCACTCTTCATGCAAATACATGAGAACCTCGAGGCGGAAAGAAAAGAAAGAGGGAAAATAAAGATAAATGGAGAAATCTTTTTGTTGTTTTTGAGAGCGGGAATTAAATAATAGAAAATTGGCTGCAAAGCTCGGCTAGAAAATCTCGAAAACAAACAGAAATAACTAAAAATAAAGTGTTGGGGAAACCAACATGAGTGCTTATAAACTCGAATTAAAACATAACCTCGAAATAAAAGCAAATGAACACCAAATAAAGATAATGAGGAAAACTTCCCCAAGCTTAGGATTTTGCAAGCCCTTCAAATCATTGTGGTGGCGGGAAAAGGTCATTACTCCAGTTCACAAATTGAGTTCATAAATTACTAGTTGTTCCTCGGAGGTTCAAAGAGAGGCTATGCATCCTCTCCACAGTCCCTCCAAGTTCTTGGAAGTCTTAGTATGTAGCGAACCGAGTTGGTGTATGCTCCTCTTGATAAGGAACTTCTTGTTCCTCATTCTCATCCGGAATCTCCTCCTCGGGTTGGTGTTGCTCAACCTTCAAGTCATAATTCCTCGATAGAGAAAAGACAATTAGGCAAAGGACCAAGGTAGAGACGCCCAGCTCTAGCAATGTGCAAGTAATAAACACCAACTCTCCTAGTGAGTGATGACCCACAAGTATAGGGGGTGTATCGCAGTATTTTCGATAAGTAAGAGTGTCGAACCCAACGAGGAGCAGAAGGTGCTGGCTAGTGGTATGGATCAGGAATTCTCTGCAAATACTTAGCAAACGGATTTTTAGGGTTTTTTGATAAAGCAAGTAAACAAAGTACGAGTAAACAAAAGACAGTAGGAATAAATGCAGGAAGTGGCCCAATCCTTTATGCAGCAAAGGACAAGCCGGTTGTATTACTTAAGATGACCAAACGTTCTCGAGGACACATGGGAAGACTGTCAAGTGCTTTCGCTTCATATAGTTGATTAATCTTCTTTAGCTTGCTAAGTGTTGTGTGGGTGAACCTGTGCAAATGTACCGCCCCATCCAAGACTAATACATACTTGTGATTATACCCCTTGCAAACATCCGTAAGTACAAGAAAGTAATTAAGGTAGAAACCTAACCATAGCTTTAAACTCTAAGACCCTTACGTCCCTTGTGCAATGGTTTCCTAACGGGGGTTCAGGTTTACATCACTCCGCAACCCCTACGATTAGTAGCCAAATACACAATGCATTCCCCTAGGCCCATATAGGTGAAGTGTCATGTAGCCGACGTTCACATGACACCACTAGAAGAAGTACACCACAACTTAAATAACAATCTATTGAATCTTTCTCAACACAACTCCACTACTAACAACGAGACTTCTCCCATGTCCTCAAGAACAAAACGAACTACTCACAAGACATCATATGGATCATGATCAGAGATGGAATAATGATGTATAACAATCTGAACATAAACAATAATTCAATGGTTCACTCAATAGCATCAACTACAAAGAAAAATCAACACCGGGAAAGTTTCCCCTATGAACTAATGCAAGATTCAACGCAATTGTTACAGCAATATGGAGATGGTGATGAGGGTGCTGATGGTGATGATGGTGGTGATGATGATGATCCCGATGAAGTCCAGCTTGATGGCGGTGTTGATGGCAACGATCTCCCCTCTCCGGGAGGGAATTCCCCCGGCAGAAATCTGTCTGCCGGAGAGATCTTTCTCTCTCGGTGTTTTCCGCCTCGCAGAGGCGGCGGAATCTTTCTGTGGTCGCTCCCCGAGTCTTAGGGTTTCGGGAGGTTGATATACGCCAGAGGGGAGAGGCTGGAGTGGGCCAGGGTGGCCACACCACCTCCAGGCGCGGCCTAGGGCTGCCCGCGCCAGGTGGTGGGCCCCTAGCCCATCTCCACTCCGTCTTCTGGCATCCTTAGTCTTCTGGAAAAATAGGATTTTCCGTATATTTTCCCGGATTTTCTGATCTTCGTGAATTTTGCCTCCAAACAGCACCTTTTCCATCGGAATCCTGACTGCAGCGGTCCATGCTCCAAAAGTGATCAACCATGCAAAAACAGATGAAATAACATAAGTATCACCTCTCAGTATGAAATATATCAATGAATAATAGTGAATTAAGACATAGAATAGTGATGCAAAATGGACGTATCAACTCCCCTAAGCTTAGACTTCGCTTGTCCCCAAGCGAAACTGAGCTCAATAAACATGGCCTCGGGTTTATGGAGTGAAGAGTCGATAAAAGAATACGGACAAGAAGCATCACATTCATCAAATACATAGATCATACTAGAAGACAACTCACTATTATATAACTTAACTTGTAATGACTAAAGGAAACACAATAAAGATACATAAATTGAATCATAATTGGTAATGGCAAACTTAGCTCTTGGTCGAAGAATAGTTGATAATTGCTGGAGTTCACAAATAACTGGTTTTTCATGATAGCTTTCAAAGTAGTAAACATCAGGATAAGAGCAATGTGCAAAACAAGGAACATAAGAAACATGAATGAATAAATCATCATATGAATGAATGAAACACAACAACTCAAAATACTTGCTGAGATAGAAGGGAATAGGTTTACTGACTCAACTACAAAGTGAAAGAAAGGCCTTTCAAAGAGGGAAGCAGGGATTGCAAGTCTCATAAAGAGCTCCCAAAAATTATGATACTTACTAGCTTTCATCTCTCATTGCCCCTATCATAGGCATCTTTAGGTGATTAAGGTTAAAGTGATCAAATATGAGGATATGCATTGACAAGTTGTAAATTGAGAATCTCATGTCCCTTGAATACGAGGGCCGCTCCTCATGCTACTCAAGTTTAGTCACCGGTAAGTTCTTGTCATCGTAAGCATATGTGTATCATAGAGAACTGCCAACGGGGTACCCCTTGCCCGATGATACGGAAGAATCCCCATATCAAAATGACAAGACAAGCAGACAACAAGTATCTCAGCAATCTTCTTATTTACCATGGGAATATGGTGCTTTTTTCTCTCTTTCCTCTTTTCATAATATCTCTTTTTTTTCTTTTCTTTTTCTCAATCTCTATCTCTCTTTTTTATAAGAAGAATGCTTCATAGATACTCGTTATGGTTATGCTGCAGGTTTCCACCATGTCAGCATGGATTAGACCAGCGGCCTAGGCGTTTCTCTAACACACATGCATAACTCCATGGACTTACAAGCTCCCCTTTCATTTCACACCGATGACATCCATAGACAAAAGAACATGATATCAACTTGGTACAAAGTACCAGTGCAATGTTGAAAGCGTTCCCCATGACAGCATGGTTCTGCTAATTCACAACTTACAAAGTGCAAGCATATACGCAACATAGGTGAGCACAATGGTTCAAGTTTATTAAGTGCAAGAAAGTAAAGTGTGCCATCAAGTTCGTGAGAGCTTTAATCACTAAATTTCACATAAAAAGTTTAATTTGGGAGGTAGACAAAACAAGAATTTACTTGGAATAGCAATAATGCTACTAGGTAGGTATGGTGGACACAAATGGCAAAGGTTTTGGTTTATAGGAGGTGGATGCACAAGAAGAATTCCCTCTCAGTACAGGTTTTTGGCTAGCAAGGCTAGGTAGCAAGTATAAGAGTTGAAGGAAACAAACAAACATACAAGTGATAAAGACAAACATGCAATCTTTCTTGGAAGCACAAAAGATCTTAACTAGAGAATACTAGACTTATTAGAAAATCAAGAAAGAAAGATGATGAAATTATTTTTTTCTCTAGAGTACTTCTATCTTTTTCTTTCAACTCTCGAAAATAGTGTTGCTACTGACCGAGCCAGGTTTGCCAAAACCAACTAAATTAACTAAATGATCCCAGAGTGATACCAATACTAACAACAAGATCAATCATATAACCATGAATTGAAAACTAATATAATCTATGCAAAAGAGTGAATGATAGAACTTCTCATTAATATTCCATAACGGCAACTCACACCAAGGGATACACATCTAACGAGAGAGGGGACACTTCCATAATGCAAACCATACTACATAATAACTCCTCTATTCATGATATGACTCTACTAAAAAGGTAAAAAGATAGAAGATAGTGATGTGATACCGTAGCACTCCCCCAAGCTTGGAACAAACCAAGGGGATGCCATACCTGATGACAAATTACTACTTCGGTGGTGGTGGTATCCTCTCATCTTCGTCCGTCTTCTAAGGTAAAGGCTTCCCATCAACAAAGGACATCGTGGTTTCCAACATCCTGAAACTTGCAGCAGCACTTATGAGTTTAAATTTAGCCTCATACTCACAGTTTTGATTTTGAACGTCATAGAACTGTGCTTGCAGTTCGTTGGTTGTTTGGCAGAGTGAGAGGACTTCGTATTTGAGTTCAGCAGTCTCCTTTTGGTGCTCGGTGATGAGTTCGGAACAAATCTTATGGATGATATCCACTTCGCGCTCTGCCATCTTCTTGTACCTAAAGACTTCTTGTTCCAATGCTTCCATCCTGTCCTCCAGACTTCCTTCACCTTTAGGGCCTTGAACCTCTTTAATCCGAACCTCCCCACCTTCAAGCAATCACTCCTTGGGATGAATCTTCAATTCTCTCATGTATGGGTTGATGATATCTTCCAAGGAATCTCCCTTAACTGATCCAGTGGAAGACAATGAGGCTACAAATATGAGATTTTACCTGGAAGAAACAGATCGATACAAAAACACGACGAAAACACGATATACGGACCTCGGGGGATCTAGGGGGTTATATATTACGAAGTTTCATATCAAAAGGAAGGTACTGGGTGAAAACGGGTCGGAGGCAGAGTCTTGGGTGACCTCACCACCTGGTGGCACGGCCAGGGGTGGGCCCGCGCCACAGGGTGGTGTGGGCTACCCCGACTCCGGTTCCATCCCTTTTTCGCTTCGTAACTTTCCTTATCGACTGAAAACTGCAAAAATATAGTTGTATTGTATTTTCATGGAACTTTTCTTATTAGAACTGTTACCTATTTCAAAATAGACTCTACAGGTCTCTGAATTTGTTCCTCGATGAATTTCTCCGGAGTTATAACTTGAAAGGCATCAACATCTTCATTGTAAGAATCTCCAGCAATATA
This sequence comes from Avena insularis, assembly GCA_023614405.1. Lineage (NCBI taxonomy): Eukaryota > Viridiplantae > Streptophyta > Magnoliopsida > Poales > Poaceae > Avena > Avena insularis. Next base: position 102,164,085 of record CM042684.1, on the reverse strand, counting down.
GTGTTTGAGTCGCTGTCCATTCACTACTTGTGTAGTATTATCTTTTAGAGAAGAAATTTTTATTGCTCCTGAACGGTATACTTCTTCAATGATGAAAGGTCCTTCCCATTTTGATAGTAGCTTACCTGCAAAAAATCTGAGACGAGACCTATACAATAGAACTTTCTCACCAACATGAAATTCTCTCTTAAGTATTAAACTTGTCATGCCATCTTTTAACTTTTTCCTTAAAGAGCCTAGCATTCTCATAGGCTTCACTCCTCCATTCATCTAAAGAACTTAAGTCAAATAATCTTTTCTCACCAGCGAGCTTACAATCTCTATTTAGTTCTTTCCTTTGCCGATAGCTTTGTGTTCTAATTCTAAGGTAGGTGGCAAGCTTTCCCATAAACCATTTTATAAGGAGACATTCCCATAGGATTTTTGTAAGCAGTTCTATAAGCCCATAAAGCATCATTTAACTTCTTAGCCTAGTTTTTTCTAGACCTATTAACAGTCTTTTGCAAGATAGATTTAATTTCTCTATTTGATAACTCTACTTGCCCGCTAGTTTGGGGGTGATAAGCTGAAGCAATTCTATGATTAACATCATATTTAGCAAGGGTCTTCCTAAAACCACCATGAATGAAATGAGAACCCCCATCAGTCATGAGATACCTGGGCACCCCAAACCTAGGAAAGATAATATCCTTAAGCATTTTTAGAGAAGTCTCCCCGTCAGCACTCTTTGTAGGAATGGCTTCCACCCACTTAGTAACATAATCAACAACAACAAGAATATGAGTGTAGCCTTTCGAAGGAGGAAAAGGACCCATAAAGTCAAATCCCCAACAATCAAAAGGTTCAATAACTAGAGAGTAGTTCATAGGCATTTCATTGCGTCTAGAAATATTACCAACGCGCTGACATTCATCACAAGATAAAACAAATTTTCTTGCATCTTTAAAAAGGGTAGGCCAGTAGAAACCTGATTGTAGTAACTTTTGTGCAGTTCTATCTCCTGCATGATGTCCTCCATAGGCGCTACCATGACATTTACACAATATCTCCTTTTGTTCCTATTCTGGAACACATCTTTGCATAATACCATCCACTCCTTCTTTGTATAAGTGTGGGTCATCCCAAAAATAATGCCTCAAATCATAGAAGAACTTTCTTCTTTGCTGAGCTGTAAAAGTCGGAGGCAAATACTTGGAGACGATAAAGTTAGCATAGTCAACATACCAAGGGCTTCCTCGCGAGCTCACCCCTACTGCAGCTAACTGTTCATTTGGGAAACTATCATTAATAGGCATAGGGTCAAAAGAGATGTTTTCCAAACGAGATAAATTATCAGCTACAGGGTTTTCAACACCCTTCCTATCTACTATATGTAGATCAAACTCTTGTAAAAGCAGTACCCATCTAATAAGCCTAGGCTTAGTGTCCTTCTTCATCATAAGATATTTAATAGCAGCATGATCAGTATGAATGGTTACTTTTGAGTCCACAATATAGGGCCTAAACTTATCACAGGCAAAAACAACAGCTAGAAATTCCTTTTCAGTAGTGGCATAATTCCTTTGAGCAACATCTAGAGTCTTACTAGCATAATGGATATCGTTTAACTTTTGATCAATATGTTGCCCAAGGACAGCCCCTACAACAAAATCACTAGCATCACACATTATTTCAAAGGGTAAACTCCAATCAGGTGGTTGAACAATAGGAGCTGTAGTTAAAGCCTTCTTAAGAGTTTCAAAAGCTTCCCTACAATCATCATCAAAAACGAAGGATACATCTTTTTGAAGAAGATTAGTGAGAGGTTTTGATATCCTAGAGAAGTCTTTAATACACCTCCTATAGAAACCAGCATGACCAAGGATACTACGAATACCTTTGATGTCTCTTGGACATGGCATCTTCTCAATTGCCTCAACCTTAGCTCTATCAACTTCTATGCCTGTTTCAGAAACTTTATGCCCAAGAACAATCCCTTCATTAACCATGAAGTGGCATTTATCCCAATTAAGAACAAGATTAGTTTCTTCACATCTCTGTAAAACTTTATCAAGGTTGTGCAGGAAATTATCAAAAGATGTTCCATAGACAGAAAAGTCTCCATGAACACTTCTACAATTTCCTCACAAAAACCATGAAAGATAGCAGACATGCACCTTTGGAAAGTAGCAGGAGCATTACATAAACCAAAAGGCATACGTCTATAAGCATAAGTTCCATAAGGGCAAGTAAAAGTAGTTTTTTCTTGATCTTGTTGTTTAACAGCAATTTGAGAGAAACCAGAATAACCATCAAGAAAACAAAAATGGGTCTTTTTAGACAACCTTTCCAACATTTGATCAATAAAAGGAAGCGGGTAGTGATCTTTCTTAGTAACTTTATTGACTTCCCTAAAATCGATGCACATCCTATAACCTACCACTATTCTTTGAGGAATAAGCTCATCATTATCATTAGGGACAACGGTAATACCTCCCTTCTTAGGAACACAATGAACAGGACTAACCCATTCACTATCAGCAATAGGGTAAATAATACCAGCATCAAGGAGTTTCGATACCTCATTCCATACCACTTCCTTCATCCTTGGATTTAAACGTCGTTGGTGGTCCACTACTGGCTTCGCATCTGGTTCTATGTTGATAGAATGCTGACATATAGTAGGTGAAATCCCTTTTAAATCATCCAGAGTATAGCCCATAGCTCCTCGATGTTTCCTCAAAACTTCCAATAACCTTTCTTCTTCCTTCCCTGAAAGTTTAGCGCTAACAATAACAGGATATATCTTTTTATCATCAATATAAGCATATTTAAGATCATCAGGGAGAGGTTTTAGATCGAAAACCGGATCCTTTTTAGGTGGCATCGTGGTACCCAAGACTTCTACAGGCAAGTCGTGCTTAAGCATCATAGGTTGATCACGGAGAATCCTGTCAATCTCATTCCTTTCTTCCATGAAGATTTCACTTTCATGATCTTCCATAGATTGCTACAAAGCATTGTTAGGAGCAAGAGAAATAGAAGCAAGTTGTTCAACCCTAAAATCCTCATTATGGGTTTCCTCTTCGCAAGGTTCTTTAGCAAATTTCGAAAAATTAAACTCATAAGATTCCCCATCAAACTTAGTCAAGATTTTCTCCCACTTGCAATCAATAATAGCTCCACAAGTACTCAAGAAAGGTCTACCAAAAATGATAGGGTAGGTTTTACTAGCAGCAGAACCAAGTACTAGAAAATCAGCAGGGTACTTAATCTTACCACAAAGAACTTCCACGTCTCGTACAATACCAATTGGAGATATGGTCTCTCTATTAGCAAGGTGAATAACCACATCAATCTCTTCCAACTCGCAAGGACTGATTTCATGCATAATTTCTCTGTAAAGCTCATAAGGAATAGCACTAGAACTTGCACCAATATCACATAAACCATAATAGCAATGATCACCAATTCTAACAGAAAGCATAGGAACACTAGCTTTTTTTAGTTCTATTGGGATGTGAAACAATATTAGAAGCATCCTCACAAAAGACTATGTGCCCATCTTCTACGCTTTTAGTGACAAGGTCTTTCACAATTGCTACCACAGGTTCAATGTTTATTTGTTCATCAGGTTTTACAGTTCTTTTTTCACTTTTGGTAATTACATTAGTTATCATAGGATGGTCCTTTACCTTTTCGGGGAAGGGAATCTTCTCGATATAAGGTTCGGGTAAGATGGGGTCAATAATGCAATACTCAGCACTTCCAATAGGAGCATAGTCAACAATCTCTTTGTAAGGTGCATGGTAATTGTTCCATCCCCTTTTTGGAATTTTGATATAGGAAGCAAAAGCTCTAAAGCAATTCGTAATAACTTGCAAATCAAGACCATAAATATTACTAATATTTTGAAAGTCATCAGTTCCCATAAAAGATTCAATGCATTCATAATCATAATTTATACCTGACTTTCTACCTTTATCATTCTCCCAAGCTTCAGCATTGTCTTGAATACGGTCCATAAGATCCCATTTAGCTTCTTCTTTCATGCGAGTGAATGATCCAGCACAAGAAGCATCCAATAAATCCTTGTCATGTAGAGGGAGCCTTGCATAAAATTTATTGATAATAATATTGTTGGGGAGCTCATGAATGGGACATTTGAGCATTAGTAACTTCAATCTCCCCCAAGCTTGAGTTGTACTCTCTCCATCAAGAGGACAAAAGTTGTATATTTGATTTCGATCTTTATAAATATCACTAGGAGGATAAAACTTCGAATAAAAGATAGGCACTATTTCCTCCCATTCCAGAGCTTGACCATTCTTCAGCAGCTTATACCATTCCTCAGCTCTTCCTTTCAGTGATAATGAGAATAACTTCTTCTTAACTTGATCTGTAGTAATACCTGCACACTTGAACAACCTGCATAATTCGTGTATAAAGAGTAAATGATCACCGGGATGGACAGTTCCATCCCCAACATAGTAGTTATCCATAACACAATGAATAATTCTTGTAGGTATTTTGAAAACATCATTCTCAGCAGGTGGTGGCTTATCTACTACCTTAGCAGTGGTAGTAGCATTACCAAATAAGGAACTCAGTGAATTATCCATAACGAAAATAAAGCAACTAACAAAAGTAAACAATACTCACAGTAGAAGTTTCCTTTACCAGTTCCACTCTCCAATAGCGCTTCACTCCCCGGCAACGGGGCCAGAAAATAGTCTTGTTGACCCACAAGTATAGGGGGTGTATCATAGTATTTTCAATAAGTAAGAGTGTCGAACCCAACGAGGAGCAGAAGGTGCTGGCTAGTGGTATGGATCAAGAATTCTCTGCAAATACTTAGCAAACGGATTTTTAGGGTTTTTTGATAAAGCAAGTAAACAAAGTACGATTAAACAAAAGACAGTAGGAATAAATGCAGCAAGTGGCCCAATCCTTTATGCAGCAAAGGACAAGCCGGTTGTATTACTTAAGATGACCAAACATTCTCGAGGACACATGGGAAGACTGTCAAGTGCTTTCGCTTCATATAGTTGATTAATCTTCTTGAGCTTGCTAAGTGTTGTGTGGGTGAACCTGTGCTAATGTACCGCCCCATCCAAGACTAATACATACTTGTGATTATACCCCTTGCAAACATCCGTAAGTACAAGAAAGTAATTAAGGTAGAAACCTAACCACAGCTTTAAACTCTAAGACCCTTACGTCCCTTGTGCAATGGTTTCCTAATGGGGGTTCAGGTTTCTGTCACTCCGGCAACCCCTACGATTAGTAGCCAAATACACAATGCATTCACCTAGGCCCATATAGGTGAAGTGTCATGTAGTCGACGTTCACATGACACCACTAGAATAAGTACACCACAACTTAAATAACAATCTATTGAATCTTTCTCAACACAACTCCACTACTAACAACGAGACTTCTCCCATGTCCTCAAGAACAAAACGAACTACTCACAAGACATCATATGGATCATGATCACAGATGGAATAATGATGTATAACAATCTAAACATAAACAATAATTCAATGGTTCACTCAATAGCATCAACTACAAAGAGTAATCAACACCGGGAAAGTTTCCTCTATGAACTAATGCAAGATTCAGCACAATTGTTACAGAAATATGGAGATGGTGATGAGGGTGCTGATGGTGATGATGGTGCTGATGATGATGATCCTGATGAAGTCCAGCTTGATGGTGGTGTTGATGGCGATGATCTCCCCTCTCCGGGAGGGAATTCCCCCGACAGAAATCTGTCTGCCGGAGAGATCTTTCTCTCTCGGTGTTTTCCGCCCCGCAGAGGCGGCGGAATCTTTCTGTGGTCTCTCCCCGATTCTTAGGGTTTCGGGAGGTTGATATACGCCAGAGGGCAGAGGCTGGAGTGGGCCAGGGTGGCCACACCACCTCCAGGCACGGCCTAGGGCTGCCCGCGCCAGGGGGTGGTGTGGGCCCCTTGTGGCCCATCTCCACTCCGTCTTCTAGCATCCTTAGTCTTCTGGAAAAATAGGATTTTCCGTATATTTTCCTGGATTTTCTGATCTTCGTGAATTTTGCCTCCAAAGAGCACCTTTTCCATCGGAATCCTGACTGCAGAGGTCCATGCTCCAAAAGTCATCAACCATGCAAAAACAGATGAAATAACATAAGTATCACCTCTCAGTATGAAATATATCAATGAATAATAGTGAATTAAGACATAGAATAGTGATGCAAAATGGACGTATCAGTGAGCATTCCACAAGCCTTTAAAGTAGACAAACCAACACGTCGCTCACCTTGCACATGTTGCAACTCACCTAGGTCTATGCCTAGGGCAATGGCAAGAATGGTGATAACGCCTCCACCTGTGATTGGTCCTTGGCTTTGGGAGGACTGGTGCTCTAGGTAGCACACAAGGATTGCGCCCAAGTTGAGCGACAAGTCGCAGTTGTTGTAAGCAGCTTTTGCAAGGACTAAGATGTCCTCCTCATTGAGTCTCGTGAACTCATTTCGTGCCTGCAAGGTGTTAGCAATAACATAGAACAAATAGCGAATTGCAGGATGTTGAATGTTCTTCCCCTTGCTTACTCTAGAAGTGAAACTCATTCCATTATAATAAAGTTCAGGAGAAGGTTCTAAGGCAGTAAAGGATGTGTGTAGGGAATTAGCATCATTGTTTGGAAATTAAAACATGCACACAATTCATCTAGTGATAAAGTGTAATTTTTGTTCATAAGTCGGAAAGAAATCGTGTCCTCTCCATGCCATAGTTTAACGGTGCTTTGCAAAGAACTTAAAAATTCAAGAGTTGACCGGCAATAAGTAGGCACATCATTAACTAAAAAGTTTTGCAGGCCAACCCTATTGCAAAGTAAATTGAAGTCATCAGAGATACCGAGTTGGTTCAATATAATGGGGCAAGCCCACTTGATTCACTTCACTTCTCGGTTCTTGATCTTGTTGAAGCGATCATGTTGGAGCTCATTCCTGAATCGTATTCCCATGTGTTCCTGAGCGACAGCCCAAGAAGCGCTAGCGGTGGCATGAGCACGAGTTTGGATCCTTGTGTTCATCATCTAAAATAATAAAGAATGACAAAAATAAAACTTTTTGATCCAACAATAATAAGTATAACATATTCCTCATCATAGCACAGTAAAGAATCCCCTCAAAATAATAATCTAGGCAAGAGAATCATGGAAATTAGTTCATAGTAGGTCTCACCCTAGATTGATAATGACGATAGGTCAAAGATGCATTTGCAAAAAGTAATTGGAGGATTGGAGGAGAAACATACCGTAGATCACTTGTGTGCGAGGAAATTGAACGAAAATGAGTAGAGATGAAGATCCCTTGAGGTTTTGAGAGAGTTTAGAGGTGGAAGAGAGAAAATGATTGAAGTTTTGGGGTCGGAGGTACCTCCCGTGGCGATTTTATGGTCAGCCGCAACTATACAGGCGAAACTATACGGCCGGAACAATGTGTTCCCGCTGTATAGTTGGTCTGCTGCCAAAATTTTAGGGTTTCCACCTGGCGGTGCAGATATACGACCAGAACTATACGGCCAAAACGATTTGTTCCCACCACATAGTTGGTCGTCGAAACTTCTATACCTGGAAAAGAAATTGTATGAAAGCATCGATATCTATACGACCAAAACTATACGGATGGAATTTGTATTCCTGCCATATAGTTGGTCATTAAACCGTCAGTACTTATGAAAGAAAAATTGTCGATGGCAAAAATATCTATATGACAAGAACTATACGGCCAAAATTTTTATTCCCGCCGTATAGTTGGTCGTTAAACCTTCTGTATTCATCAAAAAATTTCCATTTCTTAGAGAATTCTTTCTTATCCTGAAACTTAGCGAAACACCTTGTTTTTGCCAGAAAAACGACAGTAAATATTGTCGACCAACATGTATTAAGTAGGATTTTTAGTACTACCGAACTTCTTATCCTCTATTGGAGCTTTCTAGCACTCTTTATTAAACATAAACTTAAACTAAAACTGAAAGACTTTACACAAACATTTATTTAACATGGGTTTCCTCCCATGAAGCGCCCTTTTATGGTCAATAGCTTGACCTCCATGTTGCTCACTTAGGCCAGATGAGTGGAACACCCACTCAGAAATAGTTGGTCTTCAAAGTGATGGCCTCCTTTTCATCATGCTTGGCTTTCTTCTTCATGGGGAAATGAATAACAAAAGGATCCCGCGAAGGCAATTGAAGCTTCACGTTCCCTTCATGTAGATTAAATAAAGCCTTAATAGTTCTTAAAAATGGATGACCTAATATAATAGGAGCAGTAACATCTTCAGGCATGTCAACAATAACAAAATCAATAAGAGAAGGACAACCTTTAATGTATACTAAAGTATTCTCCTTCCTACAGCTTGTTTGTAGGTGGAATCTGCTAGATGCAATTTTAACTCGGTGATTTCAAAAGAGCCAAGATTTAACTTATTAAAAATACTTTTTGGAATTGTTGAGACGCTTGCACCTAGATCACAAAGTGCAGCTATCTCATTGGTCCCAATTTTAATCTTAATAGTAGGCTCAAATATATCATCAAGCTTCACAGGTAATTTTTCAGCAATTTGCTTATATTCTTGCTCAAGCTCACATAACTTTATTGCTACCTGATTAACGAAGTGTTGGTACATAGCTTCCTCATTTCCTTCACTAACCGGAATCTTGACATTGATCCTTTTACAAGATCTTCAATGGTGTAATTTGGTGAAGGAGCATTACTATAATCAAGTTCTTTAGGCTCCTCCCTTTGGATTCTTATCATCTTGAGGTCTTCTACAGGATTGGGCTCAGATTTAACTGCAAATTTAGCTAGAATGAGAGTTTGACTCTCAGTTATCTTACCTAGTTGTGCCTCAACAATCCTCGTTCTTTCTTGGAGGGCCTGCAAATCATTCCTCAAACTTATATCTTGGTTAGATAATCTACCAAGCATAGCATCATGGTTCTCCGTTATTTTAACAATAATATTGTTTTGTTCATTTTGTGAGTCTATGAAAGACTTAAGTGTTTCTTGGAGACTACCATTACTTGTTCCGATATTATTATTAGAGTTACCTGCAGGACTAGAATAATGTTTCTGAAATTAGGATTATAATACTTCTTCCAAGAAGGGTTATAATCATTACGAGCTATGAAGTCTATTTCTTCAATATTTGATTCTGGGATAGCTCTTACTGGGCTTTCCTTACCTTTTATGGCTAATATGAGCTCATCCGGCTTAGCATTGAGTTCTTCATTTTCTTGTGGTGAGACAGAGTTCACCTTCTTCGTGTTTAATCTATCCACATGCCATTGGGCATGGTTGTCTTGCATATTGTCTAGCAGCTGCTTTGCTTCGGTAATATGTTTACCCATAAATGTTCCTCGATCTGCAGTATCAAGCATAAACTTAGACACAGGGTTAAGAGCATTATAAAATAAATGGAGAATTAACTAATCTTCCATCCCATGGCTGGGACAAATTCTCATGCATTCTTTCATCCTCTCCCATGCAAGCGCTGGTGGCTCACACTCTTTTTGTCTAAAACCAGTAATATTAGATCTTAGTTGCATAGTCTTTGCTGGTGGGAAAATTTTAGTCATAAATAAAGAAGTACATTCCACCCATGATGTAATAGTATTTCTAGGCAAAGATAGAAACCAGTCTTTTGCTCTTCCTCTAAGAGAGAATGGAAATAAGCACAATTTGATGGCATCGGGGTCAACATCTTTTATGCGCATCATATCACATATTTCAGTGAAAGTGTTCAAGTGCATACCTACGTCCTCAACAGCAGAGCCTCCAAATTGATTCTGTAGAACCAAACTTAAATAGTGGGGCTTAATTTCATAATTATCAGCAGTAATTGCTGGCTGGGTAATAGGAGTACGCAAATAAACATTATTGGGAGTAGCAAACTCCCCAAGCTTCTTTTTAGCCATATTTCCTATGTTTTGGGGTTTTCTTAAATAGAGACTTATAATAATAAAAACAAGAATTTAAAGACTAACTATTTTTAGTTTTTTCAAATAAAGACTGAAAGCAAACTAAAAAAATAAAGACAAGAATTAAAACTAGCAAGGTTCCTACTAACCTCACCAGGTTAGCTATTACTTCCCCGGCAACGGTGCCAAAAAAGGGTTGGTACCTTCGATCCAGATTTCGGATGTAGTATAGCTCTTTTTCCCTAGTAGACCTAGGTTATCGAATCCTCCGGAAGTAGAAAGCATAGTGAAGTTACTTTAACGGACCTTCAGGAGTCTTATAATTCTTTTTGTGTTTTACCAGACCAAGAGTTTGTTGTATTTTGTTGTTGTTGATGATGGAGAGAGAGGGCCTAGGGCTTTCGGTTTCACCTGTAGCTGTGCACAACATCTGATCGGAATAAAAGATAATAATAAAGTATGCACGTAATTGTTAGAGCAAGATAATTATATGTGGACAGTGCATCCATAATTTCTATTGCCTCTGCAACCGCTTATAGTAATAACCTACTAGTCTCATCCATAGAAGAAAGAGAACTAATGATATGCATAGTGACGTCACCATTAATCCCAAGTAAATCCCTCACATACAGGCGTACTACCCCTTCTGTCACTAGGGTTCCCAACCTGCAGATTAGTCATTACTCATACTCCCTATTGAAGGGAATATGCCCGAGAGGCAATAATAAAGTGGTTATTATCTTATTCCATGCTTATGATAAATGTTTATTTTGAATGCTATAATTGTATTAATTGGAAATGTTAATACATGTGTGTTTAATAAACAAAATACAAAGTTCCTAGTACTGCCTCTCATATAAACTAGCTTGTTGATTAACAAGATGATCAAGGTTTCCTGATCATGGACATTGGATGTTGTTAATAATGAGGTCACAACATTGGTGGAATGATGTGATGAACATTCATCCGGAGTATAGCATTACGATCAGAGTCATTATGTTTATATTGCTATAACATCATACGAAGTAATCTTAGTCCTTAGATCATGAGATCATGTTAATTGCTAACACCGGAAGAGTATCTTGATAACATCAAACGTCACACCGTAACAGGGTGACTATAAAGGTGGGTTCAGTGCTACGAAGGTGTTATGTTGAGGCTCATGGATCAAGAGTGGGATTTTTCCATCCCGATGACGGATAGATATACTCTGGGCCCTCTCGGTGATATCACATTGAAATAGCTTGCAAGCAAGTGATGTGATCACTAGAATGTTATATCACGGGAACAAGAAAAGAGTGCATGATGGTAACGAGATCAAACTAGGTATTTGGATGCCAATGATCGAATCTCGGACATGTAATATATCACGAGACAAAGGGATTTAGTTACGATGTTAAAGGTTCACACGATCACAAGAGTCATCGTTGAATATGTCGAATCGATCTGAGATCTCCGTGTCCGCTGCTGATTATTGATCGAGAGGGGTCTCGATCATGTCTGCATTATTCATGCGAAGTAGGGTGACACACTTAAGGGATACCGACACCATTTGGAGCAAATATGTTTCAGATAAAGATTTAAGAAAGCGCTGGAATTATTTCAATAGACACCGAAACTATTTCGGGTGAAATTGCTGAAATTGGTTCTGCATGTAATATTGAAATGTTGCAGGGGTTTTTATGTGAATGTTTGTTAATTAAAGTAATTAACAAAATTCTGAATAAAATTAATAAAAGAGTTTTATTAAATGAGAGAGCATTAAATTTGGAGAAATTTAATGCATTTAAAATGGAGACTTTAAAAGAGAATGTGAAGGGGCATTTTAATGTGGAGGGGGTTACCACCACATGAATGGGGGAGGTGAAGGGACACCCTCCCCTCCTCCTATAAAAGGCCCCCCTCTCACTCCTTCTTCCACACACCTCCTCGTGAAGGATCTCTCTCCCCCTCTAGTATTATTCCCCCATGGTCTCGGATTAGCGAGATACATGTTCCTGGTGGCTTTATCTAGAAAGGAGTTGTTGCTTCCACTGCTTTGCTGGAGCGAGGGACGGAGGTTGTCGGGGTACCGGACGTGTGTGCGATCACGGATGCACCGCTGCTTTGCGGTGCTGGACTTGGTGGTGCTGGACTTGCTGGATCTGGATCTAAAGGACGTGCTGGAGCCGGACCTGCTGGACTTCATCACGATCTTGAGATCGGCAAGTGTACGACTACATCATCCACGAGTTCCATCTCGTTAACAAAGCTTTGTTGTCTTCGAGGGGAAGTTCTCTATGGATGTATATCCACCCGTTTCTCTGTATCTAGTAGATAGATCTTGGCGTATAGTTCTCATCGTAGGAAATTTTTTGTTTCCTATGCTGCGAACCCCAACAGTGGTATCAGAGCCTGATCTATGCGTAGGTGCTTTGCACGGGTAGTACACATATGTTTATATGTGGGCGATGATGATCATGTTATTGTATCTTCTATGTATTTTGGATATTGGTGGCATAGTGGGATGAAGCGGCCCGGACCAACCTTACATGTCATCGTACATGAGACCGGTTCCACGACTGACATGCAGCTAGTTTTGCATAAGTGGCTGGCGGGTGTCTGTCTCTCCTACTATAGTCAATATCTGATTTACAACGAGTTGCTAATAACTTGGTTATCCTCGTTGTGGTTCCATATTCGTAGGTAAGACCGGTTCTAAAAGCCCTAAGCCACGTAAAAAAAATTGCAGTTGATAAATTAGAGGCATCTAGTTTAGATCGTTGCTAGGCTAGTGTCATGATATGGTAATGTTGTAAGTTGATGTATAGTTGATACTCTTACAACACACCTAACGTGTAAGTTCCATAGACCTTGGTCTTACACACAAAGGAATGATAGAGATCATACCATGATGCATATGATAGAGATCAAATGCATGGACCATATCATCTCACTTTACACATTAGATGTTTGCATCTTATATTACTAGTTTGGCGTTTTAGTAGCATTTTAAGATGATTCCTCATTTAGATATCAAGATAAAAATGTGTTCTTCCTTAAGTATGCACCATTCTATGGATCATGTTTCGAGACATCACGTGATGATCGGGTGTACTAGACTCTACGCTTTCATAAAACAGGTGTAAGAAAGTTTTACACACGTGAGTGCTAAGGTTCTTACTTAGCGAGCCTAGCATGTACAGACATGGCCTCGGAACACGGACCGAAAGTTTAAGCATGAGTCATATAGTTGATATGATGGCCATATTGATGCTCGCCTTTGAAGCTACACCGACTCACATGACGATCGGACTTGGTGTAGTGGATTTGGTTCATGTAATCACCAAAAAGGCACGAGGGATGTCGTTTTTGAGTGGGAGTTCATTTCTAATTTGGGTTAGTCGAACTCAATTTGTCATAAACTAAATCAAAGTGAATTTGCATAATTTGTTGTAGTCATTGGCATCTGTTCACTACCTCATGCTTAGTTTTAATTGAGATAATAGAACTATAGAATTCTGGATATTTACTTTACGAACTGGTATTGTATTGTTTTGAATGTCAATTTAAGGTTTAGAAGTCCTATTGCAAACTTTCAGCAAACTCTATTTACTCCATGAAGTTTAATAAGTAGTATTAAATCAAGAGTAAGAATTCCAATGTTAGTATCTAAAGTATCATGTTTGCCTCCATGATTATTGATATTCAAAAAGTTGTTTTAATATCAAGATTATCTAGGAGCTGAAAAATTGTTTCAGAAACCATCATGTGTGGAAGATATTGTGATATCTGAAACAATGTTTTTGGTTGCATTATGATAGAGTATAATTTAGCAAAATACATGTTCTCATATTGTATGAGAATTTGTGAAGGATGGAGATGCTAGGCATCCGAATCTCCCAAAAGGTTTTGGGAACTAAAATTATACTCGTCATTCTTCCATATAGGCTATAGTAGCTTAATCATGAAAGTTGTCATGATAAGGATGAATAGAAGATGTAAGTAAAATGTTTACTACACTAAAAGATTACTAAAGAATGGATTTTTGAAAGAATGCCAAACATTTGATGATGGTGATCCACTTCAAAGTGTAAGTCCAAAGGTATTAGTGTTTGACTATATACGCTTTTTACTATGTGTCATGTGAATGACACCACTATTGATGTTGATAGATTCTTTTAAAGGAAAAGGAATTGCTGAAAGAGAATCTATAAAATATTTGGCAGAAAAGAAAAGGTGGAGATGTCCAGCTTAGGTATATAGATGATATACACGTTATGGTTATATTCCTTGCTTTTTAAACAATGTGGTTCTTAGGTATTGGATACCGAATTGGTTGGTGTGAAGTGTCATACAGAACAACACAATTCATGAATTGCAACAGCCTAAGTAACTAGCAAGAGAATAAGTGATGATGTTCATGGAAAACAAATAAAGTGTTATTGTGTTTTTTCGTTGTCGTCAAACCTAGCCTTCAAGATTTGTTTTAATAATTGTTATTTTGTCCCGGTATTACGAGAACAATGGTTGTTCAAATAATTACCGTATTCCATAAAGGTTGGATGAACATTTACAAGTCTAGTTGGAGAAATCACATCCATAAACATTATTGCTAAAATGTCATAAGACAAATGATTAAAAGATCACTTGTGAAGTGACATCGCTGTTATAAATTATACTGGAAAGAAAACATGAAGAAACTCCATGTTGATTGATTTTTGGAGTCTTTGATTTTGATCAATTGACGCTTGTGAAACTTTCCTCGAGATAATTGAAACTACGTTCATAGGCCAAAGAGGAACGGATGACTAGCTTATTGGAAATTGTACAGGCTGATGTGCATAGTCCATTATGTGTAGCCATATGCGATGGATCTTTTTGCTTCATATGCTTTGTCCAGAAATTGGAGTGAATATATTTATATATTTACTTAATAAGGAAGAAGTATGAAACATTTGAAAATTGTTCAAAGACTTTCAAGATGAAGTGGAAAATTATTGTAACAAGAAAATAAAGAGTTTATGATTCGATCATAAAGGAAGATATTTGAGTTACATGCTTAGCAAAACACCTAAGATTTGAGGAATCGTTCCATGATTTGTGTCTCCCGATAAACCATAGGAGTATGGCATATTCGAGAGATGAAATCAAACCATGTTTGACATGGTAAGATCAAAGGTGTCATTTATAAAACTGCCATTATGTTTTAAGGATTAAAGCTTTAGAGACTACCGCTTTTACACTGAAAAGAGCACCATCGTGATCCGTTGAAATGACACCATATAAGTTATGGTTTGGGATAAAACCCGAATTGTCTTTTCTTAAATTTTGGTATGCTATGCATAAGTAAAATGTTTACAACCAAAGTCGGATAAGCACATCTTTGTAAGTTATCCCAAAGAATTTGTTGGGAATTTCTCCATAACACCGAGGACAAAAGAGTTTGTTACTTGGAACGTCAAGTTTCTTGAGAAGGAGTTTTTCGCGAAAAGTTAAGTGGGAGGACAATAGAACTTTGATAAGGTTGTTGAACCTTAGCTATATATGCTAAGTAGCGCAGCGCCGGAAAGTGTACCGGTGGTGGCCACAATGCTCATGGCTCCCGTGATTACAAAGGTTGTGATCTCGGAGATTAGAGTTCCTATTGAACCGTGTGGGTCGGTGAGAATCAAATAGTGTGATTTGATAAGCAAGTCGTTATTGTTTTGACAATGATGAACCGACTACATGCAAAGAAGCGATGATGGGCCCTGACTCCATAAAATGACTAGAAGTCATAGAATCCGTGATAGTATCCATACACGAGAAATCAAGTTTCTGAACTTGGAAGACCCTCCGGAAAGGTGTGAAGCCTATCGGTCGTGTTTGGATCTATAAAGAGATAGACATGGATGTTTAACATCTATGAAATAGTCGACATGTTGGAAAGAAGTTTATGACAATGTTCAAGGAGTTGACTATGACAAGATTTGATCTTTCATAGCGATATTTAGTCTTGACGGATTAATGTAGCAACCACTACATATAATTTGATGTATGGTAGTTGAACAAACAAGACAATGTTCTTCTAATAGAATGGTTACCTAGGACGTGTACAAGACACGGTCTGAAGGGTTTTTGTTAATTCAAAGGGTGCTAAAAGGACATGCAAACTTCAATAGTTGAATTAAGCATAGCGGAGTTGGAATCTTCACCATGATGAAACTGTTAAAAGAGTTTAAATTCATCGGAGATGATGAAGATGCTTGCATTTGCAAGAAATTAAGTGGGAGCGCTGAGACATATTTCTAATACATTATGTAGAGGACATATTGTTGATTGGAAATGATGTATCTTGTATTGACACAAGTTAAGAATTTCATTAAAATAAGATTTCGATGAAAGACTTGGGCAAAACCGGAATATTTGGCATCAATATCCATATGGATAGATTGAGGCACTAACATGGTTTTGCCAGACATACATATATGATATATTGAAAGGGTTCAATATGGAAACAACAAGAAAGGTTCTTGCTGCATGGAAAGGATTGTATCAAGATTCAAGTGTTTCAACACTTGGTGAGTAAAATCACATGAAGATTTTGATCGATTATACCGTGATATGTATATATCCATATATGTCCTATGCTCTAAATGTTATGAGCACATACCAGAATGATTCATAAGATGATCATTGGACAATAGTAAAGATATCCTTATGAGCTTTGGAAGAACTAAGAATATATAATGTATAAGTGACAAATAGTTAAAGGTAGTTCATTGTAAAGTGTTACATTGATACTAGTTTTGTCACAAGATACAAATTAAATTTATCTCAATTTAGACTATGGGTGGCACAATGTAATGGAAAGGATGTTCCATGATGGATTTGGATGAGTTCCAAAGTTGAGACATTGTGACGGATACTACAACAAAAGGCTAAGTATATGACTGCTATAGTAGCAGCAAAGGAGGGCATTTGTGTTAAGTAGTTTGCAATCAAACTAGGTGTGGTTCAAAGTGGGATAATACTATGAAGATATATTGTATGACAATAATATCAGCATATTTTAACCCGAACAAACTAAAGGTCTCACCAAAAGACCAAAATTTATACAATGCCATCTCATTTGAGAAAGAGTGATGCGTAGAGACGCAAAGATATGCAAATACACACGGACCTGAAACTGTCAGATCCGAAGATTATGTTAACCACTAGCAATCGCGTATATGCAACACCAGAAAGCCATAGGTGTTTAATACGCAAAGTTTTTCAAACTAGATTATTGACTCTAGTGCAAGTGGGAGACTGAAGGGAATAGGCCCGAGAGGCAATAATAAAGTGGTTATTATCTTATTCCATGTTTATGATAAATGTTTTTGCATGCTATAATTGTATTAATTGGAAACGTTAATACATGTGTGTTTAATAAACAAAATACAAAGTTCCTAGTACTGCCTCCCATATAAACTAGCTTGTTGATTAACAAGATGATCAAGGTTTCCTGATCATGGACATTGGATGTTGTTAATAACGAGGTCACAAATTGGTGGAATGATGTGATGAACATTCATCCGAAGTATAGCATTACGATCAGAGTCATTATGTTTATATTGCTATAACATCATATGAAGTAATCTTAGTCCTTAGATCATGAGATCATGTTAATTGCTAACACCGGAAGAGTATCTTGATAACATCAAACGTCACACCGTAATAGGGTGACTATAAAGGTGGGTTTAGTGCTACGAAGGTGTTATGTTTAGGATCATGGATCAAGAGTGGGATTTGTCCATCCTGATGACGGATAGATATACTCTAGGCCCTCTCGGTGATATCACATTGAAATAGCTTGCAAGCCAGTGATGTGATCACTAGAATGTTATATCACGGGAACGAGAAAAGGGTGCATGTTGGTAACGAGATCAAACTAGGTATTTGGATGCCAATGACCGAATCTCGGACATGTAATATATCACGAGACAAAGGGATTTAGTTACGATGTTAAAGGTTCACACGATCACAAGAGTCATCGTTGAATATGTGGGAGTCAGTACAGATCTCTAGGTCCCGCTGCTGATTATTGATCGAAGAGGGGTCTCGATCATGTCTGCATTATTCGTGAATCGTAGGGTGACACACTTAAGGGATACCGACACCATTTGGAGCAAATATGTTTCAGATAAAGATTTAAGAAAGCGCTGGAATTATTTCAATAGACACCGAAACTATTTCGGGTGAAATTGCTGAAATTGGTTCTGCATGTAATATTGAAATGTTGCGGGGGGTTTTATGTGAATGTTTGTTAATTAAAGTAATTAACAAATTCTGAATAAAATTAATAAAAGAGTTTTATTAAATGAGAGAGCATTAATTTGGAGAAATTTAATGCATTTAAAGTGGAGACTTTAAAAGAGAATGTGAAGGGGCATTTTAATGTGGAGGGGTTTACCACCACATGAATGGGGGAGGTGAAGGGACACCCTCCCCTCCTCCTATAAAAGGCCCCCCTCTCACTCCTTCTTCCACACACCTCCTCGTGAAGGATCTCTCTCCCCCTCTAGTATTATTCCCCCATGGTCTCGGATTAGCGAGATACATGTTCCCGGTGACTTTATCTAGAAAGGAGTTGCTGCTTCCGCTGCTTTGCTGGAGCGAAGGACGGAGGTTGTCGGGGTACCGGACGTGTGTGCGATCACGGATGCACCGCTTGCTGATCTTGGACTTGGTGCTGGACTTGCTGGAGCTGGATCTAAAGGACGTGTTGGAGCCGGACCTGCTGGACTTCATCACGATCTTGAGATCGGCAAGTGTACGACTACATCATCCACGAGTTCCATCTCGTTAACAAAGCTTTGTTGTCTTCGAGGGTAAGCTTTGTTGTCTTCGAGCAGAATACACAAAAGAGGGGGGGAGTCAGGGAGACAAAAATCCAACACAGAACTTACAATGAGGTTGATGAGTTCTGAGCAGATGGAGAAGGCGCCGTCGATGAATGACGAGCCAAAGTCATTGACGCTGAAGAAGCACGGCCACGAGCTGATACATTCCTAGCATCCCACACAACCGTTGCTTTTGCAGCGGCAGCCAACATAGCCGAATTTGTTCCAACAGCAGCTGACGAGGATTTCGACTACGCCTCCACCGCTTTTCAACCATTATTCAACACTTCCCAAGACTCCAATGCAGTACAAGCATCGGCCTCCGCATCCGCTTCGCATGTATCCGCTAGTGCTTCTTCAGCATCCACCTCTGCTTTACAAGCATCCGCCGACGCTGATTCCATTTCCTGGAAATGCCACCAGCTTATTTAGTTCGCAATTCCCAAAATAAATGTATTCTATCCTTCATAAATCCCATAACGGCTAGAGGTTGGAGACGTACATACCAGCGAACGGTGGTGCGGTGGTGTTCAATGGTGGGGTGGCGGGGATGGTCCGGTCGAGGGAGGGCGGCCAGGCGGAGAAGATGGCGATGCGGTCGAGGGGCACACGACTGAGCTTCCTCGAACTCGAAACTAACTTTCGCCCCGCTATATTTTTTTTGCGAACCCCCCTTTTTTAGGGGACAACCCCCTTTGTATTAATAGTAGCAACCACACGACTGATACAAGTTTGTTCACTTGTGTTGCTCAGTTTTCTGCCTATAGACATCAAGTTTTTGCACTTATTCGTGTGATACAATGAATTTCTCGGTATAACATATTCCAGGTTGTAGAAACCTATCCGTTCTATGACAGCAAGATCTAGAGTTCAAACACTGACCTAAAATTCCACAATCTACAACTACAAGTTTTGGTTTACTACCAGAACATGCTAACAAATCACTCGCAACTGGCGTTAACAGATCTTAGAAGGAAAAAATTGAAAGATAAAAAACCATCACAAGTTCGAATAAGATGACTGTTGTTTCTAAATATAGTCACATAAAGCCAGGTCCAATATATATGTCATAATAGTACATCAAATATATAGATTCGTGGACACCACACACCAGCAGAGAAAAAAATAGTTATAGTACCTTACTTAACAAACAATCATCCTCACAAGAGACCCAAACCCTTCAAAAATCAAAGTAGAGAGGTCAATATGGTTTACATATTTCCTCATCTTTTGCAGGATCAGGACTGTATGGGCGTGGAGAATCTCGATTTTCTATCAGGGTCTCATCTGCTTCTAGAGCCGAATTGAAAAGATTGTCAGCTCGCATTCCCACTTGTTCGAAGATCCGGTCGTACGCCTAGCCAATCAGCTTGTCGCCATCCACATCAGGTGACTTGAAACTAAGTTGTTAGCCATGATCTTTTGAAAATCAACAGCAACATCATGAGCAACTGAAATTGATGTATTCCATCCTGTAGTCAAATTATCTATTCGCTTAGTGGATGTGGCCACTTCTTCCTTCATGCGCCTAATCTGTTCGTCATGGTGTTTCTCTTTCTCTTGAAGGCACGAAATCATGTGTCTATGAGCTTTGTATTTCTCTCAGAGATAGGCAATTGTCAAATCCTTGTAGTGACCAGCACCATTATGCCATGAGAAATATGAATAAGGTGGAAACTGCAGATAACAAATCCAAAATCAAACCAGATTATCGTTTCAAAAAAATTAAACCAAATTCTTCTTTCAAACAAAATAATCCAAATTCAGCTGCACACATCGTGCAAGCTCCACAGTGGTACCGCAAATGGCAAATAACCATAGAGGCATATTGCCCTAACATGGGAAACAGAACCAACATGAAAAGGGACGTACTTCAGGGTTTGCCTACTTAGCTGGCACATGAGCAGTCCTGGACGTAGTAAGTGGCAGCAGATTAGAATGACTTCGTTTCTGGAAATCATGATGCAACAAAAATGATCAATATATTTTAAGGGACATGATGATCGGACTCAACACGTCGATGTCGTTGGGGAACCCCAAGAGTAAGGTATGATGAGCACAACAGCAAGTTTTCCCTCAGTTATGAAACCAAGGTTATCGAACCAGTAGGAGCAAGAAAACACCTCCAAGGTGTTGTTTCCAACTTGGAATCCTGCACAACACAACCACATAACTTTGCCCCCAGCTTACAGTGAGGTTGTCAATCTCATCGGTTTTGCTGAAAATAAAGGATTAAACGTATCGTGTGGAAGAAAGTAAAAGCTTGCAGAAATTAAACAAAAAGCAGTAAACAGTTGTAGATTGATGGTAAAAGAAAGGACCGGGGTCCATAGTTCACTAGTGGTGGCTCTCCTTAAGATAGATGACATGTTGGGTGAACAAATTACAGCGGGGCAATTGACAAACATCGAGAAAGCATACATGCATATACTAATCATCTTGACTCCTATGAGATTTGATTGGGCATTACAACATTATACATAGACCGTAATCTAACTGCATCTATGACTAATAATCCACCTTCAGATTATCAATCCGAACCCCCTCCAGTATTAAGTTGCAAGCAACAGATAATTGCATTACGCATTGTGTGTAAAGTAAACAATACGATTGTTCTATGAATAAAGGATTGTTGTTTTCTCCCTAGTAGCAACAACACATCTAGTACCTTAGAGATTTCTGTCACTTCCCCAGATTACTAGAGGCATGAACCCACTATCGAGCATAAATGCTCCCTCTTGGAGTTGCTAGCATCTACTCGACCAAGATATCTACTAACAACAGAGAGCATGCAAGATAACAAATAACAAACACATGATAGAATCAATAATCAATCTGAAAAATGCATCTCAATATCCATCGGATCCTCGCAAACACAACATGTAGGATTACAAATAGATGATCTTGATCATGAACGGAGCTCACAAGATCTAAACATGGTAGCACAAAGGAGAATAACCAACCATCTAGCTACTATATGGACCCGTAGTACAAGGATGAACTACTCACGCATCACACTGGAGGCTTGCATGGTGATGAAGAAGGCCTCCATGGTGAATTCTCCCCTCCGATAGGGTGCCAGGAACAGCTTTAGATCCCTCCCGATCTAGGGATGGAGATTACGGTGGCTACAGACTCTTTGGTGGAATTTTGATCGGGTACTTAGGGTTTTTGTATGAGAGGCATTTTATAGGCGAAAGGGGAGGCCGAGGGGTGCTCTAGGCGGCCACACCATCCCCTGGCGCGGGCCAGGCCTAGCAGCACGGCCAGGTGGTGTGGGCGGCCCCTGGCGCCTCTCCGTCTCGTATTATGGCTCCGTGTCCCCCTCGGTGAAATATTGACCTTGGCTTTTGTCCTGTCCAATTCCGAGAATATTCATTTTCTGATTTTCCTGGAACCAAAAACAGCAGAAAATAGGCAGATGGCACTATGGCATCTGTTTAATAGGTTAGTCCAAGAAAGTGTATAAAAAGTACTCCAAAGTGTGGACAAACCATAAGAAAGTAGATATAAACCAAGCATGGAACATCAAAAATTATAGATACGTTTGCAACGTATCAACATCCTCAAGCTTAAATCCTGCTCGTCCTCGAGTAGGTAAGTGATAAAAAGAAATAATAATTTTTCAGGTGACATGCACCATCATAAACTTGATCAAAGTATTTTTAAAACATTGATAGCTGGGATCATATTACTTCAACATAGCATGAAATATAAAGTTCTAACAATAAAACATAGCAAATATGTTGTAACATGAAAAGGCACAAAAAAAATCATGAATAACAATGCTTTGCAAGACATTTGTTTGTTTCACATAAATAAAACATAGCATAGTGGCATTCATCTTGTCCCTCATAGAGTAGCAAACATAAATGCATAGGACACCTTCAAAGTTTATAAGGGTGACTAGATACAAATAGTTTAAGAACAAGCAATATCAAAGTTATACATCAATCAACAAGTCTTGGGACAATGCACATAGAACTAATAATGGCCACTATGCTCTCTCAATAGGTGCATAAAGATAGGAGTTGGAGACTCAACATAAAATTAAAGAAAGGCCTTCATAGAAGGAAGCAGGGATTCAAGTCTCGTAAAGAGCTTCCAAAAATTATGGTACTTATTAGCTTTCAGCTCTCATTGCCCCTATTATAAGCATCTTGAAGTGATTAAGGTTAAAGTGAACAAACTATGGAGTATATTCTTGACAAAGTATAAGTTGGAAATCTCATGTCCCTTGAGTACGAGGGCCGCTCCTCATGCTACTCAAGTTTAGTTACCGGTAAGTTCTTATCATAGTAAGTACATGTGTATCATAGAGAACCGCCAACGGGGTACCCCTTGCCCGATGATACAGAAGAATCCCCATATCAAAATGACAAGGCAAGCAGACAACCAGCATCTCAGCAATCTTCTTATTTACCATGGGAAAATGGTGCTTTTTTCTCTCTTTCCTCTTTTCTCATCTTTTTTTCTTTCTCTTTTTTCTCAATATCTATCTCTTTTTTTATAATAAGAATGCTTCATAGACAGCTCATTATGGTTACGCTGCAGGTTTCCACCATGATTAGGCATGGATTAGACTGGCGACCCAGGCGTTTCTCTAAAACACATACATAACTCCATGGACTTACAAGCTCCCCTTTCATTTCACACCGACAACATCCATAGACAAAAGAGCATGATATCAACTAGGTACAAAGTACAAGTGCAATGTTGAAAGCGTTCCCCATGACAGCATAGTTCTGCTAATCCCCAACATATAAGTGCAAGCATATACAACATAGATGACATAATGGTTCAAGTTTATTAAGGGCATGAAAAGTAAAGTGTGCCATCAAGTTTGTGAGAGCTTTAATCTAGTTTTATCATAACAAGTTTAATTCGGAAGGTAGATAAAAACATGAATATACTTGAAATAGCAAATTCTAATAGGTAGGTATGGTGGACTCTTTGGAATAACCTGGTTTATATTTGGAGTTGGATGCATGAGTGGAACTCATACTTGGTTACGGAGGCTAGCAAAAGACTGGGAGCGACCAACGAAGAGAGCAATAATGGCCATAACCATGCAAAGTGAGAAAACATCATTAATTAAAGCATAAAGTGATATTACAAGTCGAAAAATAAGGGATCATAAAGGCTATGGTGACTTGGGATAGTCGTAACATGGTGTGAGCATGCGCCAAGTCAACCCAAATAAAGCATCAAAGGAGAATACCACAAAACTATGCTTTAATATGCTAAAACAACGCATGATTATTTCAAGGCACATTAAGCAATCTCAAATTTTTATAACATGTCATGCTACAGAAAAAATCACTAAGCATAAAGCCAAAACAATATCAATCATGACATGACAAAGCATAGGCCACAGTAAAAAACAAGCTCTCTTTACCACTTAAGCATGTACTTTTCCTACTCTTTTTCAATCCAAACCAAACTATTTGAAAACTAATGTATGAAAGAGGGGGTCCAACCAATTTATTCAAGCAAACTAATAAAACCAAGCAAACGAAAACGAAAACAAAAAAAACAAAGATGCTCCAAGAAAAACACAACTATGCATGAAACAATAAAAATGACGTGTTTGGAAGAAACCTGGGATTTTTATTGATGAAGAAGGGGATGCTTGTGGCATCCCCAAGCTTTGACGCTTGTACTTCCTGGGTATTTCTTGGGGTGACACGCGTGGCATCCCTGAGCTTGAGCTTTAGTCTATTCTTCATCTCATTACATTATTCTTCCATACACCTGAAATTTTTCCTTCATACAAAACTTCACACAATCTTTATTAGCAATATTAGTGCACTCAAGATAATAAGTCTTTGGGTTCAGTTTCAATGCCAATAAAACTCCCATTAAAATACAAGCTACTATAGCACTTCCCTTAAAAAGCTCAATTCCCCAAAGAGAACCCAAATAGGAACCAACAAGAAGCAAATGCAAATAATGGCAGAAATCTGTCAAAACAGACCAGCAGGTAAAAACCAAAATTTCCGAAGACCTTCTGTTGCTCAAATCGAAAAGTGTTGAACTAATGAAAGTTAGATAACAACCTGGGGAAGAAGCACACAAATTCACGTCTCAAAACGATGTACAGAGATTTTACACGAATTTTTATAGTGAAGCACAAAAATCTGTTTCGGGACAGCAACTTTCCCAAGCATTACTTCTCTCTCATTAGAGATTACTCTTGGCACAAAAAAAATAAAAAGGATAAGAAGCGGTTATTACAGAAGTAATAACTTCCAAGACTCATCTAAAACTTTTGGATTATCTCCCAATAAGTACTTTTCTTTAACGCCTTTAAGTTAGGCATAAGAAGTAAGAAAAAGAATAACTGTTCTCAAATGAAGAAGCATTAAAACCAAAAAAATTGCCCTTATTACCTCTCTTACTTTTATTATTAACCTTGGGGAACAAATGATTGTTTGGGGGAGAAGCAAAGTGCATGGTGCCCTTTTCCACATCTATTATTGCTCCAAGGAGTTTCAATAGGGATCTTCCAAGTGTAATTTGTCCTTTTCCTACACATTCAATAACAAGATAATCAGTAGAAACCATTTTCCCTAAGATCTTTGTAAACACTCCTTCAGCTATTCCAATTGGTGATATTGTGGCATTATTAGCAAGAAATATTTCTTCTCCTCCTTCAGAAAGTCCCAAAGATTCAAAGATTCATATATATCTTTAGGCATAAGACAAAATTCAGACATGATATCACAGCGAGCATGGAAAGTTTCATTATTTATAACAATCTTTACTATGGGAAGCCATTTTGAGGGTTCAGAATTTATTGGAACATAGTCATGATGCTCTCTAAGTGTATTATAGCAATCTTTTAAACTAGCAGTGCTGGTATCAAGAGTGTTCAATCTAGCGAATATATTTATAAAGGAAGAATCAGATTTGCAAGGCAAGTTGTCAGTAAAGACCAACTTCTTTATGGCATTAATAGCATCATCCTCATTGCATTGGAGGAAATCTCCTCCCACTACAGCATCCAAAGCATATCTATAGCAAAGAGCAATTCCAAGGTAAAAAGTGCTAAGAACAAGCTTTGAGTCATTTTAGGTTCAGTTTTTTCATGTAGATCAGGGATTCTAGACCAAGCGTCTTTAAAACTCTCTTCAATTCCTTGTTTAAAAGTGAAAATCATTTCCTTAGGTGACATAGTGATTGGAGCAATGCTAGACATAATGGTAACTTAAGATAGGAACTAATAAAAAAATTATGTTTTTTAATAAAGAAAGCAAACTCGTAAAACTATTTTTTTTGTGTTTTTGATAAATAAACAAGCAAACAAAGCAAAAATAAACTAAGAAAAACAAAAATAACAAAGTAAAGGGATTGGTTATGAGGGACTCCCCTTGTGAAGATGTCCTTGACTCCCTGGCAACAGCGCCAGAAAAAGGCTTGATGATCGGACTCAACACGTCGATCTCGTTGGGGAACCGCAAGAGGAAGGTATGATGAGCACACCAGCAAGTTTTCCCTCGGTTATGAAACCAAGGTTATTGAACCAGTAGGAGCAAGAAAATACCTCCAAGATGTTGTTTCCCACTTGGAATCATGCACAACACAACCACAGAACTTTGCCCCCAACTTACAGTGAGGTTATCAATCTCACTGGTTTTGCTGAAAACAAAGGATTAAATTTATTGTGTGGAAGAAAGTAAAATATTGCAGAAAGTAAACAGAAAGCAGTAAACAGTTTTAGATTGATGGTAAAAGAAAGGACCGGGGTCCATAGTTCACTAGTGGTGGCTCTCCTTAAGATAGATGACATGTTGGGTGAACAAATTACAGCGGGGCAATTGACAAACATCGAGAAAGCATACATGCATGTACTAATCATATTGACTCCTATGAGATTTGATTAAGCATTACAACATTATATATAGATCGTAATCCAACTGCATCTATGACTAATAATTCACCTTCACGTTATCAATCCGAAACCCCTCCAGTATTAAGTTGCAAGCAACAGATAATTGCATTACGCATTGCGTGTAAAGTAAACAATACGATTGTTCTATGAACAAAGGGTTGCTGTTTTCTCCCTAGTAGCAACAACACATCTAGTACCTTAGAGATTTCTGTCACTTCCCCAGATTACTAGAGGCATGAACCCACTATCGAGCATAAATACTCCATGTTGCAGTTGCTAGCATCTACTCGGCCAAGATATCTACTAACAACGGAGAGCATGCAAGATCACAAATAACAAAGACATGATATAACCAATAATCAATCTGAAATAGCATCTCAATATCCATCGGATCCCCGCAAACACAACATGTAGGATTACAAATAGATGATCTTGATCATGAACGGAGCTCACAAGATCTAATCATGGTAGCACAAAGGAGAAGAACCAACCATCTAGCTACTACATGGACCTGTAGTCCAAGGATGAACTACTGACGCATCACACCGGAGGCTTGCATGGTGATGAAGAAGGCCTCCAGGGTGAATTCTCCCCTTTGGCATGGTGCCGGGAAGAGCTTCAGATCCCTCCCGATCTAGGGATGGAGATGACGGCGGCTACAGACACTTTTGTGGAATTTTGATCGGGTACTTAGGATTTCTGTATCGGAGGCATAGGCAAAAGGGGCGGCTGAGGGGGTGCCCTAGGCGGCCACACCACCCCCTTTCGCAGGCCAGGCCTAGACACGCGGTCAGGTGGTGTGGGCGGCCCCTCGCCCCTCTCCGTCTCATATTCTGGCTCCGTGTCCCCCTCGGTGAAATATTGACTTTGGCTTTTGTCCCGTCCAATTCCAAGAATATTCATTTTCTAACTTTCCTGGAACCAAAAACAGCAGAAAACAGGCAACTGGCAATGTGGCATCGTGTTAATAGGTTAGTCCAAGAAAGTGTATAAAAAGTACTCTAACGTGTGGACAAAACATAAGAAAGTAGATATAAACCAAGCATGGAACATCAAAATTATAGATACGTTTGCAACGTATCAGGACATTTTAAGTAGTAAAGTGCTCTTTATCGAAAATAATGTTTTTGGGGATAAAGCATAGGTTACTGAAATGCTAGCAAATTAGCTGGATACATAAAAATACTTGTCACTCGATAATGCCTCCTCTACGGTTGGGACATGCGCATGATGCTAAATGAAATGTAGCATAACCAGTAAATTTTTGGAAAGAACACATCAACTTTGCAATGCAAAGAAGGATAGGTGCACTAATCTGACGCCAAGGATTGGGCGTGTTCCCCTTTACCGAAAGATATAATTTGAAGAACTCAGCAATGCAGGACACCAGCAAACAACAATATGTTTATGAATGATATGTAACAAATTATATCTGCATTGTTCAGCAGAGGACCGTTCTGTGAAATAAAGCCAGGAGGCAAGCTTCCCATCCTCATAAGACTCTTCTTGGCAACATATACTTACCTATTTTTAGTGGACCTTATAACTAATTCCATGGCTACATCCATGGTGATCCCATCTTCCTAATGTGGCATATAGATATCCTATTTCAAATAGCAATCACCTAAACAACTATCCGAATAGTTGCGGACACACCGGAGATTGCGCTGATGCGATGGAAAAAGTGGACGCTGCTGGGTAAAGAAGGTGCACGACGGGGGAGGTGCACAAATGTGCAAAAAATATAGCGATACTCGTATATTGATAGAGATAGAAGTAACGCATAAACCAAATCAATTAATAGTAACCACAAACTTCAGATAGGCTGTAAGCAGACTGTCAACTACTCCCATATTAATTAACCTAGTGTAATTTAACGTGGCAGTACTATGAGATGGTGAGTACTAGTAAACAAAAGGGGATTACTTAATTATTAGTGGAATCTACAGCTAGCCACCAAAAGCATGACGAGCATGCTAAATATCTAGATTGCAGATCATACTTTGTTAAGAACCTAATGTCCAGCTCTAATTACCCAAATCTAAGAGAATCTATCCTATTTACGACTAAGTGCAGTGAGTTCGAGACATCCGCTAACTCTGCAACCATCTCCTCGGGAATGCATCTAATGGCGCTCCTGCTCCTCCTCTTCGAGGTCATCAGGATCTCAAGCTATAACCACAACGACAACATCATGCGCTGCAGCGAAAGTGAGTGCGGTAGATCGACCCGAGGAATGAGCGTAGTGCTCACATTCGTAGTTGCAACCCAAGAACCTACGGCTGAAGTTCATTCCCTCGAACGCGACGGGGAAACGGTAACAATGTCGTACCACTCCGCGTCTACCATCCGTGCCGGCATCTGAACCCAGGAAACATCATCAATCTAGACGGGCATAATAGAGAAAAACCCCCAAATTAGAGAACCCATAAGCTGAATTCGAGAAAATAAACTGTGACCATGAACTCTGGTGTACTTACCCTAACCTGGCCGCCTTTCAATCAAGATCCCGCATCATTCGCCGGACCAGCATAACTGAATCCGCCGACATTGCTCGAAAAATGAGCGCGCCTTCAAAGCCTAGCGTAGAGGATTCGTGGAGAAGGAAGAGGTAGGGGAGCCAGTGCTCACATTCACTGGCTACTATTGGATTTAACTCGACCACTGATAACTGGGGCCCATGCTAGAGAGCTCGTGGGCCCCCAAACATCACTGACCTAGTTTGACTTGCATTACATGTACTTTTGGAAAACATATCAAAACTCAATAAATAAATAAACCAAAGCCCCCTCTCTTTTTGCGAAAACCCACTACAAAATGGAGATGCTCATAAATGCGTACACACACTCACCCCTATGAATGCAGGTACGCACACCCTATGCCTATGAGCACTTCAGAAAGACTGGATCTTGAGACTGATCCGGTGGGGCTTGAGCTTGATGAAGTCACCATAGGCACCTCGCTATATATTGACGGTAACGTCGCCTCTCACTACCCTCGTAACCATCCTTCAAAGCTGAGCGCCAAGGCTTCGTGGCGAAGGAAGTGCTAGGGGTTCGGAGCTCACATTCGCTGGTTGCTATGGGATGTAACTGAACCACTAATAATGTGCCCCCCGGTAGTGAGCCCATAGACCCTAGACACCAGTGACCATTACATTTACTTTGGGAAAACCAAGAAAAACTTAGTATAAACAGAAGTCCATCTCTCTATTTTTTGCGAAAACCCGCTACAAAACACACACGCTCACAAATGCATACACACACTCACCCCTATGAACGCATGAACGCACATCCTACCCCTATGAGCACCTCCAAAAGATTGTGTCTTCAGACTGTCCGGTGGGGGCCTTGAGCTTGACGAAGTCACCATAGGCACCTTGCTATCGATGGTAACATCGCCTCGTAATCATCCTTCAAAGCCGAGCATCGAGGCTTCATCGAGAAGGAAGAGCTAGAGGAGTCAGAGCTAACATTCGTTGGCTGCTATAGGATATAACTGGACCACTAATAACAACGGGGCCCCACGGTAGTGAGCCCATAGGCCCTAGACATCAGAGCAAGCACGACGTCAAGTCTTAAACATATGTCTAAACGGTGGAGTGGGTGGTTCTAACAAAAATATTCTTCAAGGTGAGTCTAGTGCTAGACTTATGTCTAAGAGAATCAATTGGCAGGAGGGCCCACTAGTCAGTGGATAACAATCTGTTTTCTTTATCTTTTTAGCATGGTTGTGTGGACCCACCTCAGTTCTAAACGCTGGAGCAAAAGTAGTTTTCTTAGCTACTTCTAGACACTGCACACACCCTTTGTAGCTTAGAAATTTACTAGCCTCGTGTCTAAGAAAATAAAAATATGCTCCACTGTTTAGACTAGATAGGGGACCCACTCATCTGAGTAGAAAGAAACAATAAAGAAAACCTTCTAGACACTAACGAGTGGGTCCGACTGCCATTTTATTCCCTTGGACATGTGTCTTGTATAGACCCAGGGTCCAAAAAACTTAGCTAGACTCACCCTCTCCGTTGTTTAGACCTAGGTCTCGTAAGAAAAAGATTCTCTTAGAGTACACCCCAAAATTCCAACGATGCACCATGCTCTTAGTGACCTAGTTTGACTTGATTCTTAAGTACTTTTGGATAACCGAGCAAAACTCAATACAAACCAAAGGCCCATCACACATTTTTTTGCGAAAATCCAATACAAAACACAGACACTCACAAATGCATACACACTCACCCCTATGAACGCACACACACCCTACCTCTATATGACCACCTACGAAAGAATTTGTCTTGAGAAAAATCCATGGCAGGGTGCTTGAGCTTGACGAAGTCACCATACACACCAAGCTATAGACGGGGACATCGCTTCCCACTTAAGAATAATATTCCGCCTTTTATGAGACATCAAAGTGCCAAACCTGATGGGGTTTGAACACTGGTGGGCTAGGGGGTACAAGTTCACTCAGAACCATCCAACCATGGGTTATTAGCTCGATCTCTCTCTCATATATATAGTACACGATACACAATTAATAACTGGCATACAATAAATTAGGCGAACACACTTTCTAAGCTCTTTATTGTGACCAAGCTCTTAACGAGTAGCTCAAGAAACTCTTTAACTATATTTTTTAGTATGTTAACATTAACAAGAAAAAAATGTTGCTCACATAAGTTCGTTAAGAAAGCACCGACCATGGACTTGGATGCAATTTTCATTTATTATGTGGTCCTTAATGTAACTTGTACTTCCACCGACCATGTTAACTCAAGCACCTTGCTCCTATGGGACTAACCATTGTTAAAAGAAAATGCCACCACCCCAATTATATATCACACAAAGTGGACCACGGTTTCTTATACGTAATACCCAAGTTTTTAGTACTAGCTAGGAATTTTCAAGCTTCCTAGCTAATTTCGCACACTTCAGAGACTTCTTGCCGATTTAACAAATTGAGGTCAAGCTTGAGCTACAAGTAAGCATGATACATTGCTCTTGAATTAAATGTCTTTTTAGAGGTAAATGGGTGCATCTAATTGTAGTAAACAATTCCATCAGTGTGAGTTTCCAACTATCAGGAAAGAACATTCTCAATTTCCCGAGTGATGTCATGAGCCAAAAATTTAACAAAATTAAATGTCTTTCCGAAGTTATATTAGGTCGAATTTGAACTAAAAGTAAATTGTAGGTTGCTTTGAAAGTTTTATGAAAAATCTTTTGGAGGTACCCATCAGGGGATTTTTAGTACTACCGAACTTTTTATCCTCTATTGGAGCTTTCTAGCACTCTTTATTAAACATAAACTTAAACTAAACTGAAAGACTTTACACAAACCTTTATTTAACATGGGTTGCCTCCCATGAAGAGCTCTTTTATGGTCAATAGCTTGACCTCCATGTTGCTCATTTAGGCCAGATGAGTGGAACACCCACTCAAAAATAGTTGGCCTTCAAAGTGATGGCCTCCTTTTCATCATGTTTGGCTTTCTTCTTCATGGGGAAATGAATAACAAAAGGATCCAGCGAAGGCAATTGAAGCTTCACGTTCCCTTCATGTAAATTAAATAAAGCCTTAATAGTTCTTAAAAATGGATGACCTAATATAATAGGAGCAGTAGCATCTTCAGACATGTCAACAATAACAAAATCAATAAGTGCAGGACAACCTTTAATGTATACTAAAGTATTCTCCTTCCTAGAGCTTGTTTGTAGGTGGAATCTGCTAGATGCAATTTTAACTCGGTGATTTCAAAAGAGCCAATATTTAACTTATTAAAAATACTTTTTGGAATTGTTGAGACGCTTCCACATAGATCACAAAGTGCAGCTATCTCATTGGTCCCAATTTTAATCTTAATAGTAGGCTCAAATATATCATCAAGCTTCACAGGTAATTTTTCAGCAATTTGCTTATATTCTTCCTCAAGCTCACGTACCTTTATTACTACATGATTAACGAAGTGTTGGTACATAGCTTCCTCATTTCCTTCACTTACCGAAATCTTGACATTGATCCTTTTTACAAGATCTTCAATGGTGTAATTTGGTGAAGGAGCATTACTATAATCAAGTTCTTTAGGCTCCTCCCTTTGGATTCTTATCATCTTGAGGTCTTCAACAGGATTGGGCTCAGCTTTACCTGCAGATTTATCTAGAATGAGAGTTTGACTCTCAGTTATCTTACCTAGATGTGCTTCAACAATCCTCGTTCTTTCTTGGAGGGCCTGCAAATCATTCCTCAAACTTATAGCTTGGTTAGATAATCTACCAAGCATAGCATCATGGTTCTCCGTTATTTTAATAATAATATTGTTTTGTTCATTTTGTGAGTCTATGAAAGACTTAAGTGTTTCTTGGAGACTACCATTACTTGTTCCGATATTATTATTAGAGTTACCTGCAGGACTAGAATAATGTTTCTGAAATTTGGATTATAATTCTTCTTCCAAGCAGGGTTATAATCATTACGAGCTATGAAGTCTATTTCTTCAATATTTGATTCTGGGATAGCTCTTACCTGGCTTTGCTTACCTTTTACGGCTAATATGAGCTCATCCGGCTTAGCATTGAGTTCTTCATTTTCTTGTGGTGAGACGGAGTTCACCTTCTTCATGTTTAATCTATCCACATGCCATTGGGCATGGTTGTCTTGCATATTGTCTAGCAGCTGTTTTGCTTCGGTAATATGTTTACCCATAAATGTTCCTCGATCTGTAGTATCAAGCATAAACTTAGACACAGGGTTAAGAGCATTAGAAAATAAATGGAGAATTAACTAATCTTCCATCCCATGGCTGGGACAAATTCTCATGCATTCTTTCATCCTCTCCCATGCAAGCGCTGGTGGCTCACACTCTTTCTGTCTAAAACCAGTAATATTAGATCTTAGTTGCATAGTCTTTGCTGGTGGGAAAATTTTAGTCATAAATAAAGAAGTACATTCCACCCATGATGTAATAGTATTTCTAGGCAAAGATAGAAACCATTCTTTTGCTCTTCCTCTAAGAGAGAATGGAAATAAGCACAATTTGATGGCATCGGGGTCAACATCTTTTATGCGCATCATATCACATATTTCAGTGAAAGTGTTCAAGTGCATACCTACGTCCTCAACAACAGAGCCTCCAAATTGATTATGTTGAACCAAACTTAAATAGTGGGGCTTAATTTCATAATCATCA
Organism: Avena insularis; assembly: GCA_023614405.1. Classification (NCBI taxonomy): domain Eukaryota; kingdom Viridiplantae; phylum Streptophyta; class Magnoliopsida; order Poales; family Poaceae; genus Avena; species Avena insularis. Next base: position 102,130,217 of record CM042684.1, on the reverse strand, counting down.
GCAGTAATTGCTGGCTAGGTAATAGGAGTATGCAAATAAACATTATTGGGAGTAGCAAACTCCCCAAGCTTCTTTTCAGCCATATTTCCTATGTTTTGGGGTTTTCTTAAATAGAGACTTATAATAGTAAAAACAAGAAATTAAAGACTAACTATTTTTTGTTTTTTCAAATAAAGACTGAAAGAAAACTAAAAATTAAAAACAAGAATTAAAACTAGCAAGGTTCCTACTAACCTCACCAGGTTAGCTATTGCTTCCCCGGCAACGGTGCCAAAAAGGGTTGATACCTTCGATCCGGATTTCGGATGTAGTATAGCTCTTTTTCCCTAGTAGACCTAGGTTATCGAATCCTCGTGAATTAGAAAGCGTAGTGAAGTTACTTTAACGTACCTTCAGGAGTTTTAGAATTCTTTTTGTGTTTTACTGGACCAAGAGTTTGTTGTCTTTTGTTGTTGTCGATGATGGAGAGAGAGGGCCTAGGGATTTCGGTTTCACCTATAGCTGTGCACAACATCTGATGGGAATAAAAGATAATAATAAAGTATGCATGTAATTATTAGAGCAAGATAATTATATGTGGATAGTGTATCCATAATTTATATTGCCTCCACAACCGCTTATAGTAATAACCTACTAGTCTCATCCATAGAAGAAAGAGAACTAATGATATGCATAGTGACGTCCCAATTAATCCCAAGTAAATCCCTCACATACAGGCATACTACCCCTTCTGTCACTGGGGTTCCCAACCTGCAGATTAGTCATTACGCATACTCCCTATACCCGGCTCAATCCTCAAGGTCTTGAGTACCTGACAAGTCCTTGGATTGAGGCAAGAGAGGATACAATAATCATCATGTCGTACAAACTAATACATGATCCCATCTATGATAAATAACATGCACAAAAGCTACATGGATAGGCCGAAGCCCTTAGACCAAGGAGAATTACACGCACAAAGAGATGAAATCAAAGATCATAAACATTGCAATGGAAATCATGAGATTGATAGCAAATAGTCTTACATTGTCACCAATCTAAGATGAGATCTACTATTACAAGTGGTGGAATATGGCGATGGTGGTGGAGAATGGTTTGGACATTAGATCCAAGTCTATTCCTCCAGCGACTCTTCGGTGTTGTGGATGCAGGGTTCTGGGGACGACTTGACTCTGGTTCGCTCTGTTTCTCGTCGGCCGATGCCTCTTTATATAGGGGTCCCTTCACAAAATTGTTCTGTTTGACCTAGCGGTGACAGTGGCAACTATACGACCGCAACTATATGGCCGGATATTTTATTCCCGCCGTATAGTTGGTCGTTAAAGCGTTTGCTTCCATTTCACGACTCCTGGTTTCTTTGGGTTGTTGGAAATCTCGTATCTTTGACTTTAATGTAGTGATTCCCATCATCAAACGTCATTATTTGTGCAGGGAAAAATAGCAAGAAAGGATTGCATACCCCTTTGATCATTAGGCATTAGTGGCAGGGTTTAGAGAGATATTTCATAAAAAATATGAATAATCTCTAGTTTAAATGTGGACATAGATGGATATATTTCAGAGCCATCAACTTCCACCAGCCTGTTCAGCTTTTGGAAGATGGATTGGTCAAGATTATGATTTGTTAAGAATCAAGCGTCCTCTGAGCTGTTGGTGAAAAATCCAAGTAACGACATTCCTCTGTTGTGTGACAGGGTTAGCCTTTTGAAATCGTTTCTTCCCATGAAGTCGATCCAACGTTTTTGGGCAACTGATGCCCTCAGTATGCAGGATGGATGTAGAGGAAGTCTGGCAAGAATCTGACCAAATACATTGCCTGACAAGTCGTTGATTGTTGCATATATTATTCCACCGAAGCTGGTAGGATGATGCAAATAGCACAAGTGCATCATCAGAATTAAGTAAACAACACAATGCACAATCCTAAAAAAAGAATTAAGTAAACACCACAATGCATCATACAATTTGACAGGAAAATTTAACATAGAAATTAAACTATACACATATGAAAAACTACCTAAAAAGCAGAGTCTGTCAACAAAATAACCTAAACAGCACAAGGAATCAATTAGAGTAGTACGAAAGCACTGCAAAATGCTTCGACATGTGGGAACTGTGCAAAGGGTATGAAGAGCTTATTTTTGAGGTCACCGGGGAGGACAGAAAGGCCCCCACCTGAATTTTCTAGTTTTATCATAAAGAAGGAGAGAAAAAGCGGACGTAGCTTCAGTGACTTGGTGAACCCAAGTCTCAGGGTGACTTGCCCCAAGATCCACCTTCCATCTTAGATCCAACGTATGGTAGTAGCTCAGATTTTGAACTAAAAAGTAAAACTATTCGAAAAAATTGACAAAAAATTAGTAAATCATATGTGCCTAGGTTTGAATCCTGTGAAAGTTTGGTCCCATTCGGATCACTAGTTTGTGATTAATTTTTTATTTATGTCACTAGTACTACTAGTTTAAACTAATGTCCACTTCATCCACAAAAAAACCCAGTGCAGAATACACAAAAGAGGGAGGGAGTCAGGGAGACAAAAATCCAACGCAGAACTTACAATGAGGTTGCTGAGTTCTGAGCAGATGGAGAAGGCGCCGTTGATGAATGACGAGCCAGAGTCGTTGACGCTGAAGAAGCACGACCACGAGCTGATACATTCCTAGCATCCCACACAGCCGTTGCTTTTGCAGCGGCAGCCAACATAGCCGAATTTGTTCCAACAGCGGTATTGAGGATTTCGACCACGCCCACCGCTTTCAACCATTATTCAACACTTCCCAAGACTCCAATGCAAGATAAGCATCGGCTCCCATCCTTTCGCATGTATCCGCTAGTGCTTCTTCAGCATCCACCTCTGCTTTACAAGCATCCACTGACGCTAATTCCATTTCCTGGAAATGCCACCAGCTTATTTAGTTCGCAATGCCCAAAATAAATGTATTCTATCCCTCATAAATCCCATAATGGCTAGAGGTTGGAGACGTACATACCAGTGAACGGTGGTGCGGTTGAAGGGAATATGCCCGAGAGGCAATAATAAAGTGGTTATTATCTTATTCCATGTTTATGATAAATGTTTATTTTGCATGCTATAATTGTATTGATCGGAAACATCAATACATGTGTGTTTAATAAACAAAAAGGGTTCCTAGTTATGTCTCTCTTATAGACTAGCTTGTTGATTAACAAGATGATCAAGGTTTCCTGATCATAGACATTGGATGTTGTTAATAACAAGGTCACACCATTGGTGGAATGATGTGATGAACATTCATCCAAAGTATAGCATTATGATCAAGTCATTATGTTTATATTGCTATAACATCATATGAAGTAATCTTAGTCCTTAGACCATGAGATCATGTTAATTGCTAACACCGGAAGAGTATCTTGATAACATCAAACGTCACACCGTAACAGGGTGACTATAAAGGTGGGTTTAGTGCTACGAAGGTGTTATGTTGAGGCTCATCGATCAATAGTGGGATTTGTCCATCCCGATGACGGATAGGTATACTCTGGGCCCTCTCGGTGATATCACATTGAAATAGCTTGCAAGCAAGTGATGTGATCACTAGAATGTTATATCACGGGAACGAGAAAAGAGTGCATGTCGGTAACGAGATCAAACTAGGTATGGAGATACCGATGATCGAATCTCGGACATGTAATATATCACGAGACAAAGGGATTTAGTTACTAGCGTTAAAGGTTCTCACGATCACAGAAGTCATCGTTGAATGTGTAGGAGTCAATATGGATCTCCAGGTCCCGCTTCTGATTATTGATCTGAGAGGAGTCTCGATCATGTCTGCATTATTCGCGAACCGTAGGGTGACACACTTAAGGGATACCGACACCATTTGGAGAAAATATGTTTCAGATAAAGATTTAAGAAAGCACTGGAATTATTTCAATAGACACCAAAACTGTTTTGGGTGAAATTGCTGAAATTGGTTCTGCATGTAATATTGAAATATTGCAGGGGGTTTTATGTGAATGTTTGTTAATTAAAGTAATTAACAAAATTCTGAATAAAAATAATAAAAGAGTTTTATTAAATGAGAGAGCATTAAATTTGGAGAAATTTAATGCATTTAAAATGGAGACTTTAAAAGAGAATGTGAAGGGGCAAATTTATGTGGAGGGAGTTACCACCACATGAATGGAGGAGGTGAAGAGTCACCTCCTCCATGCGCTGGCCATGAAGGAGGGCACCCCTCCTCCTATAAAAGGCCACCCTCCTCACTTCTCATACACACCTCCTTGTGAAGGATCTCTCTCCCCTCTAGTATTATTCCCCCATGGTCTCGGATTAGCGAGATACATGTTCCCGGTGGCTTTATATGGAAAGGAGTTCTTTGCTTGCTTTGCTTTGGAGCGAGGGACGGAGGTTGTCGGGTACGGACGTGTGTGCGATCACGGATGCACCGCTGCTTTGCGGTGCTAGACTTGGTGGTGCTGGAGCTGGATCGATGGACGTCGGAACCGACCTCTTCGAACTTCATCACGATCTTGAGATCGGCAAGTGTCTGACTACATCAACCACGAGTTCCTACTGCTAACAAAGCTCGTTGTCTACGAGGTAAGTTCTTGTTGGATGTATGTCCACCCGCTGCTTTGTACCTAGTAGATAGATCTTGGCGTGTAGTTCACACCATAGGAAATTTTTGTTTTCTATGTTGCGGACCCAACAGGGTATCGAGGCTGATCTATGCGTAGGTGCTTAGCAGGTAGTACACATATGTTGATATGTGGGCGATGATGATCATGTTATTGCATCTTCTATGTATTTTGGATATTGGTGGCATAGTGGGATGAAGCGGCCCGGACCAACCTTACATGTCATCGTACATGAGACCGGTTCCACGATCGACATGCAACTTGTTTTGCATAAGTGGCTGGCGTGTCTGTCTCTCCTACTATAGTCAATATCTGATTTACAACGAGTTGCTAATAACTTAGTTATCCTCGTTGTGGTTTCATGTTCGTAGGTAAGAACGGTTCTATCTCCGAAATCCCTAAGCCACGTAAAACTTGCAATTGATAAATTAGAGGCGCCTAGTTTAGATCGTTCTTTGGGCTAGTGTATTAATATGGTATTGTTGTAAGTAGATGTATGATAGATACTCTTACAACACACTCAACGTAAGTTCCATAGACCTTGGCCTTACACACAAAGGAATGATAGAGATCATACCACGATGCAAGTGATAGAGATCAAATGCATGGACCATATCATCTCACTTTACACATTAGATGTTAGCATCTTATCTTTGCTAGTTTGGCGCTTTCTGTAGCATTGTAAGATGATCCCTCATTTAAATATCAAGATAAAATGTGTTCTTCCTTAAGTATGCACCGTTCTATGGATCGTGTTTCGAGACATCACGTGATGATCGGGTGTTCTCAACTCTACGCTTTCATGCAACGGGTGTAAGACAGTTTTACACGCCAATACTAAGGTTCTTACTTGGCAGCCTAGCATGTACGTACATGGCCTTGGAACACGGACTAAAGGTTAAGCATGAGTCATATAGTTGATGTGATGACCATATTGATGCTCGCCTTTGAAGCTACACCGACTCACGTGATGATCGGACTTGGTGTAGTGGATTTGGTTCATGTAATCACCAAAAAGGCACGAGGGATGTCGTTTTTGAGTGGGAGTTCATTTCTAATTTGGATTAGTCGAACTCAATTTGTCATAAACTAAATCGAAGTGAATTTGCATAATTTGTTGTAGTCATTGGCATTCGTTTTCTACCTTATGCTTAGTTTTTATTTGAGATAATATAACTATAGAATTCTGGATATTTACTTTACGAACTGGTATCGTATTGTTTTGAATGTCAATATAAAGTTTATAAGTCCTATTGCAAACTTTCAGCAAACTCTATTTACTCCATGAAGTTTAATAAGTAGTATTAAATCAAGAGTAAGAATTCCAATGTTAGTATCTAAAGTATCATGTTTGCCTCCATGATTATTGATATTCAAAAGTTGTTTTAATATCAAGATTATATTGGAGCTGGAAATTGTTTTAAACCATCATGTGTGAAAGATATTGTGATATCTGAAGCAATGTTTTTGGTTGCATTATGATAGAGTATAATTTAGCAAAATACATGTTCTCATATTGTATGAGAATTTGTGAAGGATGGAGATGCTAGGCATCCGAATCTACCAAAAAGGTTTTGGGAACTGATATTATACTCGCGATTCTTCCTTATAGGCTATAGTAGCTTGATCATGAAAGTTGTCATGATAAGGATGAATAGAAGATGTAAGTAAAATGTTTACTACACTAATAGATTACTAAAGAATGGATTTTTGAAAGAACACCAAACATTTGATGATGGTGATCCACTTCAAAGTGCAAGTCCAAAGGTATTAGTATTTGACTATATACGCTTTGTACCATGTGTCATGTTGATGACACCACTATTGATGTTGATTGATTCTTTTAAAAGAAAAGGAATTGCTAAAAGAGAATCTATAAAATATTTGGCAGAAAATAAAAGGTTGGAGATGTCCAACTTAGGTATATAAAGATATACATGTTATGGCTATATTCCTTGCTTGTTAAACAACATGGTTCTTAGGTATTGGATACCGGTATTGGATATTGAATTGGTTGGTATGAAGTGTCATACAGGACAACGCAATTCATGAACTACAATGGCCTAAGTAACTAGCAAGAGAATGAGTGATGATGTTCATCGAAAACAAATAAAGTGTTATTGTGTTTTTTGTTGTCATCGAACCAAGCCTTCAAGATTTGTTTAAATAATTGTTATTTTGTTCCGGTATCATGAGAACTATGGTTGTTCAAATAATTACCGTATTCCATAAAGGATGGATGAACTTTTACAAGTCTAGTTGGCGAAATCACATCCATAAACACTATTGCTAAAATGTCGCAAGACAAATGATTGAAAGATCACTTATGAAGTGACATCGCTATTTAAATTATATTTGAAAGAAAACATGAAGAAACTCCATGTTGATGGATTTTTGGAGCCTTTGATTTTGATCAATTGACGCATGTGAGACTTTCCTCGAGATAATTGGAACTCCATCCATAGGCCAGAGAGGAACGGATGACTAGCTTATTGGAAATTGTGCATGCTGATGTGCATAGTCCATTATGTTTAGCCATATGAGATGGATCTTTTTGCTTCATATGCTTTCTCCGAAAATTTGAGTGAATATATCTGTATATTTACTTCATAAGGAAGAAGTATGAAACATTTGAAAATTGTTCAAAGACTTTCAAGATGAAGTGGAAAATCATTGTAACAAGAAAATAAAGAGTTTATGATTCGATCATAAAGGAAGATATTTGAGTTACATGTTTAGCAAAAACACCTAAGACTTGAGGAATTGTTCCATGATTTGTGTTTCCCGATAAACCATAGGAGTATGGCATATTCAAGAGATAAAATCAAACCATGTTTGACATGGTAAGATCAAGGGTGTCATTTATAAAACCGCCATTATGTTTTAAGGATTGAAGCTTTAGAGACTACCGCTTTTACACTGAAAAGAGCACCATCGTGATCCATTGAAATGACACCATATGAGTCATGGTTTGGGATAAAACCCGAATTGTCTTTTATTAAATTTTGGTATGCTATGCATAAGTAAAATGTTTACAACCAAAGTCGGATAAGCACGTCTTTGTAGGTTATCCCAAAGAATTTGTTGGGAATTTCTCCATAACACCGAGGACAAAAGAGTTTGTTACTTGGAACGTCAAGTTTCTTGAGAAGGAATTTTTTGTGAAAAGTTAAGTGGGAGGACAATAGAACTTTGATAAGGTTGTTGAACCTTAGCTATATGTGCTAAGTAGCGCAGTGCCGGAAAGTGTCCCGGTGGCGGCCACAATGCTCATGGCTCTCGTGATTACAAAAGCTGTGATCTCGGAGATTGTAGTTCCTATAGAACCGTGTGGGTCGGTAAGAATCAAATAGTGTGATTTGATAAGCAAGTCGTTATTGTTTTGACAATGATGAACCGACTACATGCAAAGAAGCGATGATGGGCCCTGACTCCATAAAATGACTAGAAGTCATAGAATCCGTGATAGTATCCATACACGAGAAATCAAGTTTCTGAACTTGGAAGACCCTCCGGAAAGGCATGAAGCCTATCAGTCGTGTTTGGATCTATAAACAAATAATACATGGATGTTTAACATCTATGAAATAGTCGACATGTCAGAAAGAAGTTTACGACAATGTTCAAGGGGTTGACTATGACAAGATTTGATCTTTCATAGCGATATATAGTCTTGACGGATTAATGTAGCAACCACTACATATAATTTGGTACATGGTAGTTGAATAAACAAAACAAGGTTCTTCTAATAGAACGGTAACCTAGGACATGTACATGACATGGTCCGAAGGGTTTTGTTAATTCAAAAGGGTGCTAAAAGGGCATGTAAACTTCAATAGTTGAAGTAAGCATAGCGGAGTTGGAATCTTCACCATGATGAAACTGTTAAAAGAGTTTAAATTCATCGGAGATGATGAAGATGCTTGCATTTGCAAGAAATTAAGTGGGAGCGCTGAGACATATTTCTAATACATTATGTAGAGGACATATTGTTGATTGGAAATGATGTATCTTGTATTGACACAAGTTAAGAATTTCATTAAAATAAGATTTCGATGAAAGACTTGGGCAAACCCAGAATATTAGGCATCAATATCTATAGGGATAGATTAAGGCGCTAATATGGTTGTGCCAGACATACATATATGAGATATTGAAAGGGTTCAATATGGAAACAACAAGAAAGGTTCTTGCTGCATGGAAAGGATTGTATCAAAATTCAAGTGTTTCAACACTTGGTGAGTAAAATCACATGAAGATTTTGATCGATTATACCATGATATGTATATATCCAGAATGTCCTATGCTCTAAATGTTATGAGCATATAATGTAATGATTCATAAGATGATCATTGGACAATAGTAAAGATATTCTTATGAGCTTTGGAAGAACTAAGAATATATAATGTATAAGTGACAAATAGTTAAAGGTAGTTCATTGTAAAGTGTTACATTGATACTAGTTTTGTCACAAGATACAAATTAAATTTATCTCAATTTAGACTATGGGTGGCACAATGTAATGGAAAGGATGTTCCATATGGATTTGGATGAGTTCCAAAGTTGAGACATTGTGACGGATACTACAACAAAAGGCTAAGTATATGACTGCTATAGTAGCAGCAAAGGAGGGCATTTGTGTTAAGTAGTTTGTTATCAAACTAGGTGTGGTTCAAAGTGGGCTAATACTATGAAGATATATTGTGTGACAATAATATCAACATATTTTGAGCCGAACAAACTAAAGGTCTTACCAAAGGACCAAATCTATACAATGCCATCTCATTTGAGAATGAGTGATGCGTAGAGACGCAGAGACATGCAAATACACACGGACCTGAAATTGTCAGATCCGGAGATTATGTTAACCACTAGCAATAGCGTATATGCAACACCAGAAAGCCATAGGTGTTCAATGCACAAAGTTTTTCAAACTAGATTATTGACTCTAGTGCAAGTGGGAGACTGAAGGGAATATGCCCGAGAGGCAATAATAAAGTGGTTATTATCTTATTCCATGTTTATGATAAATGTTTATTTTGCATGCTATAATTGTATTGATCGGAAACATCAATACATGTGTGTTTAATAAACAAAAAGGGTTCCTAGTTATGCCTCTCTTATAGACTAGCTTGTTGATTAACAAGATGATCAAGGTTTCCTGATCATAGACATTGGATGTTGTTAATAACAAGGTCACACCATTGGTGGAATGATGTGATGAACATTCATCCAAAGTATAGCATTACGATCAAGTCATTATGTTTATATTGCTATAACATCATACGAAGTAATCTTAGTCCTTAGACCATGATATCATGTTAATTGCTAACACCGGAAGAGTATCTTGATAACATCAAACGTCACACCGTAACAGGGTGACTATAAAGGTGGGTTCAGTGCTACGAAGGTGTTATGTTGAGGCTCATGGATCAAGAGTGGGATTTGTCCATCCCGATGATGGATAGATATACTCTGGGCCCTATCGGTGATATCACATTGAAATAGCTTGCAAGCAAGTGATGTGATCACTAGAATGTTATATCACGGGAACGAGAAAAGAGTGCATGTCGGTAACGAGATCAAACTAGGTATGGAGATACCAATGATCGAATCTCGGACATGTAATATATCGCGAGACAAAGGGATTTAGTTACTAGCGTTAAAGGTTCTCACGATCACAGAAGTCATCGTTGAATGTGTAGGAGTCAGTATGGATCTCCAGGTCCCGCTTCTGATTATTGATCTGAGAGGGGTCTCGATCATGTCTGCATTATTCGCGAACCGTAGGGTGACACACTTAAGGGATACCGACACCATTTGGAGAAAATATGTTTTAGATAAAGATTTAAGAAAGCGCTGGAAGTCACCTCCTCCATGCGCCGGCCATGAAGGAGGGGTACCCCCCTCCTCCTATAAAAGGCCACCCCCTCCTCACTTCTCATACACACCTCCTTGTGAAGGATCTCTCTCCCCCTCTAGTATTATTCCCCCATGGTCTCGGATTAGCGAGATACATGTTCCCGATGGCTTTATCTAGAAAGGAGTTGCTGCTTCCGCTGCTTTGCTAGAGCGAGGGATGGAGGTTGTCGGGGTACCGGACGTGTGTGCGATCACGGATGCACTGGCCGCTTTGCAGGCTTGGACTTGGTGATGCTGGAGCTGGATCTGATGGACGTACTGGAGCTGGCCCTGCTGGACTTCATCACGATCTTGAGATCGGCAAGTGTACGACTACATCAACCATGAGTTCCTACTCGTTAACAAAGATGTTGTCTATGAGGGTAAGTTCTCGTTGGATGTATGTCCACCTGTTGCTTTGTACCTAGTAGATAGATCTTGGCATGTAGTTCACACCGTAGGAAAATTTTTGTTTTCTATGCCGCGGACCCAACAGCGGTGGTGTTCAATGGTGGATTGGTGGGGATGGTCCGGTCGAGGGAGGGCGGCCAGGCAGAGAAGATCGCGATGCGGTCGAGGGGCACACGACTGAGCTTCCTCGAACTCGAAACTAACTTTCGCCCCGCTATATATATTTTTGCGAACCCCGCTTTTTAGGGAAAACCCCCTTTGTATTAATAGTAGCAACCACACGACTGATACAAGTTTGTGCACTTGTGTTGCTCAGTTTTCTTCCTATAGACATCAAGTTTTTGCACTTATTCTTGTGATACAATGAATTGCTCGGTATAAAATATTCCAGGTTGTAGAAAGCTGTCCGTTCTATGACAGCAAGATCTAGAGTTCAAACATTAACCTGAAATTCCAGAATCTAAAACTACAAGTTTTGGTTTACTACCAGAACATGCTAACAAATCACTTGCAACTGGCATTAATAGATCTCAGAAGGAAAAAATTGAAAGATAAAAAACCATTGCAAGTTCGAATAAGATGAATGTTGTTTCTAAATATAGTCACATAAAGCCAGGTCCAATATATATGTCATAATAGTACATCAAATATATAGATTCGTGGACACCACCCACCAGTAGAGAAAAAAATAGTTATAGTACCTTACTTAACAAAAAATCATCCTCACAAGAGACCCAAACCCTTCAAAAATCAAAGTAGAGAGGTCAATATGGTTTACATATTTCCTCATCTTTTGCAAGATCAGGACTGTATGGGCGTGGAGAATCTCGATTTTCGATCAGGGTCTCATCTGCTTCTGGAGCCGAATTGAAAAGATTGTCAGCTCGCATTCCCACTTGTTCCAAGATCCGGTCATACGCCTAGCCAATCAGCTTGTCGCCATCCACATCAGGTGACTCGGGAACTATGTTGTTAGCCACGATATTTTGAAAATCAACAGCAACATCATGAGCAACTGAAATTGATGGATTCCATCAAATAGTCAAATTATCTATCCGCTTAGTGGATGTGGCCACTTCTTCCTTCAGGCGCCTAATCTGTTCGTCATGGTGTTTCTCTTTCTCTTGAAGGCACGAAATCATGTGTCTATGATCTTTGTATTTCTCTCAGAGACGGGCAATTGGAAAATCCTTGTAGTGACCAACACCATTACGCTATGAGAAATATGAATAAGGTGGAAACTGCAGATAACAAATCCAAAATCAAACCAGATTATCGTTTCAAAAAAATTAAACCAAATTCTTCTTTCAAACAAAATAATCCAAATTCAGCTGCACACATCGTGCAAGCTCCACAGTGGTACCGCAAATGGCAAAGAACCATAGAGGCATATTGCCCTAACATGGGAAACAGAACCAACATGAAAAGGGACGTAGTTCAGGGTTTGCCTTCTTAGCTGGCACATGAGCGAGCCTGGCCTTAGTAAGTGGCAGCAGATTAGAATGACTTCGTTTTTGGAAATCATGATGCAACAAAAATGATCAATATATTTTAGGGGACATGATGATCGGACTCAACACGTCGATCTCGTTGGGGAACCCCAAGAGTAAGGTATGATGAGCACAGCAGCAAGTTTTCCCTCAGTTATGAAACCAAGGTTATCGAACCAGTAGGAGCAAGAAAACACCTCCAAGGTGTTGTTTCCAACTTGGAATCCTGCATAACACAACCATAGAACTTTTCCCCCAACTTACAGTGAGGTTGTCAATCTCGCCGGTTTTGCTGAAAATAAAGGATTAAACGAATTGTGTGGAAGAAAGTAAAAGCTTGCAGAAAGTAAACAAAAAGCAGTAAACAGTTGTAGATTGATGGTAAAAGAAAGGACCGGGGTCCATAGTTCACTAGTGGTGGCTCTCCTTAAGATAGATGACATGTTGGGTGAACAAATTACAGCAGGGCAATTGACAAACATCGAGAAAGCATACATGCATATACTAATCATCTTGACTCCTATGAGATTTGATTGGGCATTACAACATTATACATAGACCATAATCCAACTGCATCTATGACTAATAATCCACCTTCAGATTATCAATCCGAACCCCCTCCAGTATTAAGTTGCAAGCAACAGATAATTGCATTACGCATTGCGTGTAAAGTAAACAATACGATTGTTCTATGAACAAAGGATTGTTGTTTTCTCCCTAGTAGCAACAACACATCTAGTATCTTAGAGATTTCTGTCACTTCCCCAGATTACTAGAGGCATGAACCCACTATCGAGCATAAATGCTCCCTCTTGGAGTTGCTAGCATCTACTCGGCCAAGAAATCTACTAACAACAGAGAGCATGCAAGATCACAAATAACAAAGACATGATAGAATCAATAATCAATCTAAAATAGCATCTCAATATCCATCGGATCCCCACAAACACAACATGTAGGATTACAAATAGATGATCTTGATCATGAACGGAGCTCACAAGATCTAAACATGGTAGCACAAAGGAGAAGAACCAACCATCTAGCTACTACATGGACCCGTAGTTCAAGGATGAACTACTCATGCATCACACCGGAGGCTTGCATGGTGATGAAGAAGGCCGCCATGGTGAATTCTCCCCTCCAATAGGGTGCTGGGAAGAGCTTCAGATCCCTCCTGATCTAGGGATGGAGATGACAGCGGCTACATACGCTTTCGTGGAATTTTGATTGGGTACTTAGGATTTTTTTATGAGAGGCATTTTATAGGCGAAAGGGGAGGCCGAGGGGGTGCTCCAGGCGGCCACACCACCCCCTGGCGTGGGCCAGGCCTGGCAGCGCGGCTAGGTGGTGTGGGCGGCCCCTGGCGCCTCTCCGTCTCGTATTATGGCTCCGTGTCCCCCTCGGTGAAATATTGACTTTGGCTTTTGTCCCGTCCAATTCCGAGAATATTCATTTTCTGACTTTCCTGGAACCAAAAATAGCAGAAAACAGGCAGCTGGCACTGTGGCATCTTGTTAATAGGTTAGTCCAAGAAAGTGTATAAAAAGTACTCCAAAGTGTGGACAAACCATAAGAAAGTAGATATAAACCAAGCATGGAACATCAAAAATTATAGATACGTTTGCAACGTATCAACATCCTCAAGCTTAACTCCTGCTCGTCATCGAGTAGGTAAGTGATAAAAAGAAAGAATAATTTTTGAGGTGACATGCACCATCATAAACTTGATCAAAGTATTTTTAAAACATTGATAGCTGGGATCATATTACTTCAACATAGCATGAAATATAAAGTTCTAACAATAAAACATAGCAACTATGTTGTAACATGAAAAGGCACAAAAAAGATTCATGAATAACAATGCTTTGCAAGACATTTTTGTTTCACATAAAGAAAACATAGCATAGTGGCATTCATCTTGTCCCTCATAGAGTAGCAAACATAAATGCATAGGACACCTTCAAAGTTTATAAGGGTGACTAGATACAAATAGTTTAAGAACAAGCAAAATCAAAGTTATGCATCAATCAACAAGTCTTGGGACAATGCACATAGAACTAATAATGACCACTATGCTCTCTCAATAGGTGCATAAAGATAGTAGGTGGAGACTCAACATAAAAGTAAAAGAAAGGCCTTCATAGAAGGAAGCAGGGATTCAAGTCTCGTAAAGAGCTTCCAAAAGTTGTGGTACTTATTAGCTTTTAGCTCTCATTGCCCCTATCATAAGCATCTTGAAGTGATTAAGGTAAAGTGAACAAACTATGGAGTATATGCTTGACAAAGTATAAGTTGGAAATCTCATGTCCCTTGAATACGAGGGCCGCTCCTCATGCTACTCAAGTTTAGTTACCGGTAAGTTCTTGTCATAGTAAGTACATGTGTATCATAGAGAACCGCCAACGGGGTACCCCTTGCCCGATGATACAGAAGAATCCCCATATCAAAATGACAAGGCAAGCAGACAACAAGCATCTCAGCAATCTTCTTATTTACCATGGGAAAATGGTGCTTTTTTCTCTCTTTCCTCTTTTCTCATCTTTTTTTCTCTCTTTTTTCTCAATATCTATCTCTTTTTTTATAATAAGAATGCTTCATAGACAGCTCATTATGGTTACGCTGCAGGTTTCCACCATGATTAGGCATGGATTAGACCGGCGGCCCAGGCGTTTCTCTAATACACATACATAACTCCATGGACTTACAAGCTCCCCTTTCATTTCACACCGACAACATCCATAGACAAAAGAACATGATATCAACTAGGTACAAAGTAAAAGTGCAATGTTGAAAGCGTTCCCCATGACAGCATGGTTCTGCTAATCCCCAACATATAAGTGCAAGCATATACAACATAGACGACACAATGGTTCAAGTTTATTAAGGGCATGAAAAGTAAAGTGTCCCATCAAGTTCGTGAGAGCTTTAATCTAGTTTTCTCATAACAAGTTTAATTCGGAAGGTAGATAAAAACATGAATATACTTGAAATAGCAAATTCTAATAGGTAGGTATGGTGGACTCTTTGGAATAACTTGGTTTATATTTGGAGTTGGATGCATGAGTGGAACTCATACTTTGTTACAGAGGCTAGCAAAAGACTGGGAGCGACCAACTAAGAGAGCAATAATGGCCATAACCATGCAAAGTGACAGAACATCATTAATTAAAGCATAAAGTGATATTACAAGTCGAAAAATAAAGGATCATAAAGGCTATGGTGACTTGGGATAGTCGTAACATGGTGTGAGCATGCGCCAAGTCAACCCAAATAAAGCATCAAAGGAGAATACCAAAAAACTATGCTTTAATATGCTAAAACAACAAATGATTCTTTCAAGGCACATTAAGCAATCTCAATTGTTTATAACATGTCATGCTACAGCAAAAATCACTAAGCATAAAGCCAAAACAATATCAATCATGACATGACAAAGCATAGGCCACAGTAAAAAACAAGCTATCTTTACCACTTAAGCATGTACTTTTCCTACTCTTTTCCAATCCAAACCAAACTATTTGAAAACAAATGTATGAAAGAGGGGGTCCAACCAATTTATTCAAGCAAACTAAGAAAACCAAGCAAACGAAAACCAAAATGAAAAAAACGAAGATGCTCCAAGAAAAACACAACTGTGCATGAAACAATAAAAATGAAGTGTTTGGAAGAAACCTGGGATTTTTATTGATGAAGAAGGGGATGCCTGTGGCATCCCCAAGCTTCGAGACTTGTACTTCTTGGATATTTCTTGGGGTAACACGCGTGGCATCCCTGAGCTTGAGCTTTAGTCCATTCTTCATCTCATTACATTATTCTTCCATACACCTGAAATTTTTCCTTCATATAAAACTTCACACAATCTTTATTAGCAATATTAGTGCACTCAATGTTGGGGGGATAACCCCGGGTAGGGTCACTCCGGGGTATAAGGGCCGAGTTAGCCGAGGGTCGGCAAGGTCTAAGCGGATGCTGGTTGAGTCACCTCAAGGCAGGCCGGATCACGGAGTAACCCGGACCAGGGGGTCGCCTAACATTATCTCGTCCGACTTAAGGAGTAAGTCGGAAATACTTGTCTAGCTTATATGCAGGAACAGGTGTGGCCGGATCAACTGTGATCCGGATCCTCGCTTGGCTTCTAGGAGAAGGAAGGAATCTCTCTGGTCAAAAAAGAAGGTCCGGTGCGTACTGGGGTGAGCGAATAAAGCAAGGGAAGGACCACCGGATCATGATCGACAAGGGTGACGACGCTCACGTCACGTCGGTGTGTGAGCGCTACGCATACTACGCTAAAGCAAGTGTGACGCGAGGGAAAATCACCCCTGTCGGGTTACTACTTTGGGAGGGGGCATATTCTTAGGAATATGCCTACACGTACGCCCTAGGCCAGGACCGAACCACCTCTATATAAGGGGGTTAGGGTTCAGGTAGAGGGGTTGGGGTTTTTTCGGATAGAGAGTTGGGAGAATTCTAGTTGGTTGAGCACTAGTGGATCTAGGGTTCTTGGGCTAGTTGGTAGGCAAGAGTAAGAGAGTTTCTTCTTCCTCCTCTTGTCAATACAGCTCGAGAAGCACTTGTAATCTTGGAGATTGAACATCAATACAAAGCTTATGTGTAGAGAATCACTCTACTATCCCTCCCTGGATTCCCCTAGCGCATATTAGTCTCTACCTTTAGCCTATCCATGGCATCTGCCGTGACACCACCACGACAGTTGGCGCCCACCGTGGGGCTAGCGGCGCTAGCAGGGGTGAAGATCCGGACGGGAAACTTCATCGGCACCGGCGAACGCATCGTCTCCGGGCTCGTTCAGCGCTTTGGAGCGCTGGACTACGTCAGCGACAACGCTGGCTGCTTCGGCACGCGCCCCCTTCCGTGCAACGACATCTTCGTCAAGCTCGGTGCGCACAAGGTCTACGTTTCTGTGGACGTGTCTTGCGTTCATCCGCGTCGCGTCGTCGATGCAGGAGAACCACCCCTCACTGTGGCTCATGCGTATCGCTCGCTCCCGAACCATGCGGTGATGATGATTGCGCCAGCGCTGCATGAGCAAGGATCCAGCGCCAGACCCGGAGGTAACGCCTAAGGCGCCGAGGAAAGCTAGGGGTCCTCCGCTAGAGAGGCCTGAGAACGTGCTGAGGGAAGCTATGGATAGCTTGGCAAACCCGGTGGCAGCAGTGGTAGATCCGGCTCAGGCACAGGCCGAGCTAGAGGAGACCCGACAAAAGATACTGGAGGGCGCAAAGAAAATAGCAGTGGCTCAGCAGTCGTTGAACATGACGCTGCGTGAGTCTGTGAGGCAAACAAGGTTGATGCGATGGGGTAAAGGGAAAAATCTCATAAGTGAGATGAGCAGAGAAGGTGATGATGGACCGGAAGGGTCGGAAAACTATCTGTCATGGGGTTGCCAGGTATAGTACCCGGCGAAGAACCTCGAGCAGCGGATCTTTGCGGCGTCGAGCTAGAAGGGTCGATGGGTGAAGCCCGTCAAAGACAGCAAGACCGGGTTAACGAGCTGGTTCGGATCGCGAGCAGACGAGCTACCGAGAGGTAACCGGAGAGTTGGAGCTTCTAAGATCGTCCATTCGGTGATGGGTAACCGGACAAATCCGCTGGAGCCGCATCGTCGCCTCATGGTGGCCCAAGGAGAAGAGGTAGTAACCTCGGCCGGAACAAGACGCGTTCATCGACCCAGCGCGCGAGAAAAGAAAAAGAGATGCGGAAAAAGCGGCGATCGGCGAGGTGTGAGCCGAGGTGAAGCGGGCGAGGTAATCACGACCAAAGGCAATGCCGGTCAAGGGAATCTGCCAGCAGCAATGCGGACAATGAAACTTCGGCGAGGCGAGGTCAACCGCAGCATGGAATATACCAAGGCAAGAGCAAAGTGTCGGCCGTGGTATGCAACAGAGAGAACTTGCGAGCAAGACCGATACAATGACGGAGACTCGGAGATGATGAATGCGGGATACGCAAGACCGGACTATCATGTGATAGGGTCGAGATTGGGAAGCAGGATTTGATGCGGATGATGCCAGGTTAAAGCTGGATCGCCTGTATAGGTCGGAACAGATCGAATGTCAAGGTCCTCCGGGTCCAGCGTGCTTTGGACCCCGAATCATGAAGGAACCGCCAGTACCCAATTTCCAATTACCCAGGGGCACGAAGGCGTGTATGGCGCGGTACAAAGCCGGAGGATTGGCTGATAAACTATACAGCAGTTGTGAAAATTGCAAGCGCAACTTGAGATGGGCTGCGATATGTACCCCAAATGTTGGAAGGTCCGGCTAGGGTATGGCTGAATAATTTGCCACCGGAAGCATCAATTGCTGGATAGATTTTGAAGAAATGTTTATCGCAACTTCTCAAGTACATATCGAGATCGAATAGGCAGTAGACCCTAGCAATGTGCAAGCGAGATCTAACGAAGCGGATAGTGAATTCTTGACCCGGTGGTGTACCGTGAGAAACTCGTGTGAGGAGTCATAGAGTCACAGCTATAGCATGGTTCGCTCAAGGGTGCGAATATGGCAGCGAGTTGTGGATGAAATTGCAAAGGAAAATGTCATCAATGGCGAGAGATGATCCGGATTGCAGTTCTTACGCTTTGGGTGATCCAACTCAACCTAGGATCGCGTCGAGCGAGTCAATGAGGAGTACTATCCGAGGGGCCGGGTCATCCGGAGGAGCGATTCTGAGGAAAAAGGAGAGCGATGGGCGGACCATCGGTATAGTTCGCAACAAGTTGCAGCCATGAATCAAGATCAGCCCGGGCGAGGAGCAACCAACGCCGAACGGAGGGCAATGGACTCCTCGAAACGATGGCAAGAAAACGTGGACTCCGGAGCAGAAAAAGCAATGGCAAGAAAAGAAAGATCGTCCGAGGTATACCTATGAGTCAATGTTGGACCAGCCATGTAAATTTCACATGCCAAATCCGAACAGCCCGGCGGGTCACACAACGAGGCAATGTGAGTGGATGTGCAAGATAGAACAAGGTGGTTCGGGGAATGCTCAGGCACCCCGGAATGATCAACCTCGGCAGGAGTTACCCCGGCAGCAGCTGCTCTCCGGAGCAAACACGTAGCAACTGATGTTGCCTCCCCCTCCGCCGAGGTATGACAACAGTGAGAGAAGGATGCGATTGCATCGGTGGAAAACCAGCAACAACGGATCCAGTGCAGCAGGAAGCGAGGAAGGAATGAGTATAGGGAACATCACCAGAGATATTGTGTGTTCACAACAGAGGAAACAGATAGGAAGAGCTTGCAGCGCCGACATATGGAGGTTAACGCGGTTATGCCTGCAGTGACGAGGTACATGTCTTGGTCGGACCAGGAAATTACCTGGAGCGTCAAAGATCATCCCAAGCTTATGCCAAGTCTGGGCTCGTATGCACTAGTGTTAGATCCGACGTTCATTGGACCAAACATTAATGTGAGGTTCTCGAAGGTACTGATCGACAATGGCAGTAGCATTAACATCATGTATGCGGATACGATGCGCAAGTTGGGAATCTCGGAGAACATGCTCCAGGATACACGAACAACTTTCCATGGTATCGTACCAGGCATATCCTGTGAGCCCATAGGCAAAGTCCGGGTCGACGTGCTATTGATGCAGGATAACTGCCCGAGAATCTGGAGTTTGAGGTGGTGAACTTGGAGAGGCGTATCATGCATTACTCGGAAACCAGCACGAGCAAATTCATGGCAAGTTGCCACGTTAGTTATCTCAAGATGAAGTTGCGGGCCAAATGGAGCAATTACTATCATTTGGGGATTTCCGACGTTCTATTGAGTGCGCCTCAGCCGGGTCTAACCTAGCCGAGTCACTCGTAATTGCCCAAGAGAAAAGAAAAATCCAAGAGGTGGCGGCATTAGCTCAGTCCGCGCAGCAGTATATGCCGGCGTTAAGCAACCCGCATGGAAACGTTTCGTTTCAAGCCGCGAAGGACACCAAGAAGATTCCAGTGGATAACATGTTTCCGGAGCATACCGTAACAATTGGTGCCGGGTTAACTGACAAGTAGGAAAGCGAGCTCGTCAACTTCCTCCGTGAGAATCGGGATATTTTGCTTGGTCCACAGGACTTGCAAGGTGTTACGAGGGAGTTGGCGAGCACTCTTTGAACGTAAGACCCGAGCAAGGCGGTGAAGCAACCTCTCCGACGCTTCGAGGATAGGAGAAAGGTCATTGGTGACGAGATAGCTCGGTTGCTAGCAGGATTTATCATGGAAGTTACGTATCCGGATTGGCTCTCTAATCCGGTGCTGGTAGAAAAGAAGAAGGATGATCCGAACATGGCGTGGTTTGGCGTGTGTATCGATTACGAACCTGAACAAGGCGTGTCCAAAAGATCCATTCCACTTCCAAGGATAGATCAAGTCATCGACTCTACGCGGGATGTGAATTGTCATTCATTGGCGCTTATTCTGGTTTCCACAGATACCTCCGAACGGATGATCAAATAAAAACTGCCTTTATTACCCGTCGGGCTTATTGCTATCGCACTATGCCGTTCGGTTTACGAAATGCAGGAGCAACGTACCAAAGATGTATGCAAAAATGTTTGCACGATCAAATAGGTCAAAATTTACAAGTCTACGTGGACGATGTGGTTATTAAGACCAAGGAAAGCGCAACGCTCCTTGACGACATAAGGCAAACATTCGCGAATTTGAGGAGATTCCGGATGAAGCTTAACCCGGAGAAATGTACCTTCGGTGTCCCGACTGGAAAATTACTCGGATTTCTCGTCTCCAGCCGAGGTATCGAGGTTAATCCAACTAAGATCTGAGCCATCGAACGAATGGAGCTGCCAAAATGTCTCAACGACGTCCAGAAGTTCACTGGATGCCTGGCGTCGTTGAGTCGGTTTGTATGTCGGTTAGGGGAAAAGGCACTGCCTCTCTACCAACTCATGAAAAAGTCAGATAAATTCGTTTGGGCCTTGAGCCGATGAAGCTTTTGCCCACTTGAAAAAGATGTTGGCCACTGCACCAGTGTTAGCTTCTCCACTGTCAAAGGAGCCAATGTTGCTCTACATAGCCGCAACCAACCGAGTTGTAAGTGCAGTGATTGTAGTGGAGCGAGATGAAGAGAGTAAGTCGGTGCAAAGGCTAGTGTATTACTTGAGCGAGGTATTGTCTGCCTCAAAACAGAACTACCCGCATTTTCAAAAGGTGGCATATGGAGTTTATATGGCGGCAAAGAAGTTAAAGCACTACTTTGAGGAGCATCCCATCAAAGTGATATGCGAAGCCCCCATATCCGATATAATGGGCAACAAAGATGCGAATGGCAGAATTGCGAAATGGGCAATTGAGCTAGCACCTTACGCACCCCAGTATGATAGGAGAGAAGCAATCAAGTCCCAGGTTGTGGCAGACTTTTTCGTGGATTGGGCCGAGGTACAATACGAACCGTCGCCACCAGATCCGAACTACTGGAGGATGCACTTTGACGGATCGAAAACCAAAACCGGGTTAGGTGCCGGGGTTGTGCTTACCTCGCCAAAGAAGGATCAACTCAAGTACGTATTGCATATCCATTTCGCGGCATCAAACAATGTCACTGAGTACGAGGCTCTTGTGCATGGTCTCAAAGTGGCGAAGGAGATTGGCATACGTCGGATAATATGCTTTGGCGACTCGGATCTAATGTCAGACAAGTGTCCGGAGTGTGGGACGCCTTGGATCCAAACATGGCGCTATACAGATTTCATGTGCAGAAGATCTCAGGTTACTTTGAGGGATGCGAATTTCACCATGTACCTCGCGTGGAAAACGAAGCTGCCGACATGCTGTCAAAGCTCGGATCGACTCGACAGGCAATTCCACCGGGCGTAGCATTGGAGCACCTCAGAAAACCATCTATCAGGCCGTCCCCAGGAACCGATTCAATCTATGTCCCGAAAAACATGGAATCCGGAGTTGATCCCATGGACATTGACATGGGAGGTAGCACGCCGAACCCGGGGACTACCTCGGCGAACCCGGGGACTACCTCGCTAGACCCGAGGACTGTTCAGCGTGATCCGGCTGAAGTTATGCCGGTGGATCGGATGGAAATTGATGAGGAGATGTTCCCTACGCGAGCAATACCAGCTTGGGCACTGCCTATATACCAGTTCTTGAAAGATGGAACGTTACCCACTGAGGAAGTGCTAGCCAGGCAAACTCAAAGGAGAGCCAAAGCTTACACAATCATCAATTCTGAGCTGTACAAACAGAGTGTAACCAATGTCCTCCAGCGGTGTGTTGACCCGGAAGAAGGACTTGACATCCTCCGAGATATTCACCAAGGAGAATGCGGGAATCACGCCTCATCCCGGGCCTTAGTGGCAAAGGCGTTCCGGCATGGATTCTACTAGCCAAGTGCCTTGGAGCAAGCAGAAGATCTGGTGAGAAAATGCAATGGTTGTCAAAGGTACGCCACCAAGACACATATGCCTATGTCGGAACTCAAAACCATACCAATTACATGGCCATTTGCTGTGTGGTGCTTGGATATGGTTGGCCCGTTAAAAGCAAGAGGAAACATGCCACATTCTGGTCATGGTGGACAAGTTTACAAAATGGATCGAAGTGAAGCCTATAAGAAAATGTGATGGGGCTACGGCCGTAACATTTCTCAAAGACATTATCTTGAGATACGGTTATCCTCATAGTATCATAACTGATAACGGCACAAATTTTGCTGAAGGAGCATTTGCACGATTCTGCCGAGATAAGAAAATCCGACTCGACGTAGCCTCGGTAGCCACCCGCATCGAGCGGACAAGTGGAAAGATCCAGCGGATTAGTGCTATCCGGATAAAACCCGGCTCATTGAGCTGCTGCAAAGATCAATTTGGTGCTGGATAGAAGAACTACCGGTATTGTGGTTAAGAACAACTCCGAATCGATCAACAGCTACATGCCGTTCTTTCGTATATGGGCGAAGCTGTACCACCGACATAGAGCATGATTCGCCTAGGGTCACCCAATACGAAGCCAAAGTGCAAGAAGCCCGGCAAAATGATGTTGATCTGCTGGAAGAAGCGAGAAGCGGCGCATCGGACGCCATATATCAGCAAAATCTCCGACACTATCATAGCCGGAAAGTGTGCCCCCGAGTCTTCCGGGAAGGCGATCTGGTGCTCTGGTTGGTACAGCGTACCACTGGCATGCATAAATTATCCCCCCCCATGGGAAGGACCATTTATTGTGAGCAAAGCATTGCACAATGACTCTTATTATCTCATAGATGCAAAGCCATAGGAAAATAACAAGGCAGACAGGTCCGGAGAGGAATCGAAGCGACCATGGAATGTAGCGCTACGTCATCCCTTCTACACTTAGCTAAAGAGTGTATGTATCCGAGTCATTATCTCGGTACGTATGTCGGCAATGAGCTTATCAATGAAATAGCGGAGCCTCGAGCAGTAACTCGGGGACTGCCTTAATAAATGATTGTTGTTACTTTTTATGCGTTAGCTAGAATGACTCGTTTCACTTAACCCGGATTAGTAATGTGTGAGCACCAAAAACCCAACCCTTCGACTTGCTGCTGTCCAACAAGAATTGGCTTCATGGCAAGCAAGGGAACAAGTTTGGAATTGCGTAGCACATGAAAAACTACTAAGGAAACGATCCTATTCCAGCTAACGTTTGTTTTTTCGGACTAACCCCGTATTTACTTTAAAGCTATTATATTGAATTATTTTGAGCCAAGCCTCAAAGTTTCTCAGTATTGTTAAAATGATTCTTGAGGCTCGGATTCGTAAGTCATAAAACCGAATCAAGGTAGACACGGATCGAGCCGAAGAATTGGACGAACAAGAAAATGAAACTCGGGGACTACGCCCAAGTTAATCTGGCATACAAGCATAGTAGCAAAATATCATGTATTCAGCATACAATTGCACCGACATCTGGGGATCGATAAATTTTCAAGTTTTTTCAACTAAGGAGCGGCAGGAGGAGGAAGTTCGGCGTCATCATCACTGTCTTCAATATCTGAAGCAGCATCTTCTCCATCATCGCCCGACCCATCCTCCACGTTCTCCATCTGCTCCTCCTCGCCGGATTCCAGAAAGCTCGGCCCCTCAACACAGTCATGGATGGGAGAATATTCGACAAGGCTGTAGGCACAAGCCTGGCGCTGAGCTACCCACTCCGGATCATCGGTCCATTTGGATCCGGTGCACCGGCGTGTGAGGAGGCTCAGGTCGATCTTCTCGTACCATGTAAGGATATGATGGAGGAGGGTATCTGTTGCGACACGCCCGGCGGATTCTCTCCAGAGATCAAGCTGTGTCTCGATTTCCAATAGCTTCTCAGCAAGGAGTGTGATCCTTTTCGGAGTGCTCTCGCTTGGCCAGAAAGTGTTGAAGATCCGGACCGCAACGTCGAGGAGATCTTTCCCATAGTTCTTGATGGTTTCCACCCGAGCTGACACGCTAACAGCAGGTCCTCCATGTCTAAGGGGATGCTCTCACCATCAGGAGTGACAGGAGTACCCCTCTCTCGGCGGAATTTGGCAACGGCAGCACTGGCGATGGGAGTACCCTCCGGGAAGTTATCTGAAAATAAGGAAAGGGAAGATGCTGAAGCAAAGGCATATGAGCTACCCCGGAAAACTATGTCAGACAAGGGGAAGAAACTTACGGGAGATATGATGATGGATCCGGGTCAACTCCTTGATACAACTGTCGCGTCTCTGGCGAAGTTGTTCAAGCTCAGCAAGCGCCAACCCAAGCTGGACCTCGGATTCCTTGAGCAGGTCCTGGTCCTTGGAGATCTGGAGGGTAAAGCGCTCACGCTCTTCGGTGAAGTTCGCCAACTTTTGGAGCTCGGTTTTGTGTTGGGCCTTCATCTTCTCCATCTCGGCCTTGAGTTTGGCTATTTAAGTAGTCCTTGGTCCGGAGGAGGGCGAGCTCATCGTTCTTCTTCTTCAGCTCGGCTTGATGCTGTCCTGCTTGTTCGAGAAAATGCAGCATCATATCAGGCACGGGCACACTATCCTCAAGCGATGCTAAAATAGTGTGTTGACCCGGCAAAGCCGAGGAGTGAATGTTTGCCGAGCCAAGGAGAAGAAGGAATGGAAAACACAATAACGTTGGCCGAAAGAGGACATACCTCGGATTTCCTCCAAGTTCTTCCGCATAATCTTGTTTTCAGCCTCCACCCCAGCTGCAAAAAACCGAATAAGGAGGTTAGTCCGGCAGAAACAAATGAAACGGAGAGGTGTTAAGAGAGGAAATTACCCCTCTTTTCATGCTCCGCGCCAAGTGCAACGTGTTTTGCGCGCAAGATCTTGTGGGTATCAAGCAGGCGCTGAAACTCGGCGCTCCGGTGATTGGTGGTTACCTGACAAAGGTACGTGCGTGTAAAATTAGTTCGTTGCATATTAAAGTATCTAATCCGGGCCAAGCGGAACTTAAACCGGCTATAAGTGTGTTCATATTCGGAGTATCTGAAATCCGGCCAGCGGAACTTAACCCGCTCTAGGTGTGTGCATATTGAAGTATCTGAAATCCGGACCGCGGAACTTAACCCGGCTCTAGGTGTGTGCATATTCGAAGTATATGAGATCCGAGCCAAGCGGAACTTAACCCGGCTCTAGGTGTGTGCATATTCGAAGTGTGCGAGGTCCGGGCCAAGTGGAACTTAACTTGGCTCTAGATGTGTCCATATTTGAAGTTTACATGCAGCTACGTTGATCTTCTAATGAGCATCCGGCCGAGTAATAAGTTACTCCGCCGGAGGCTCGGGGACTAATGGTTATTATCTACAGCATGTAAAGAAGAAACGACGTACCTCCATCATACGCCCAACGAGGTTAATGGCCTTGGCGGCGGTATTCATCTGAGCGGAAAATTCAGCTGGGCCGAACTTTTCCGGGAGATCGTCGTTGTAGACGAACTCCGCCTTATTCCAGTTCATGACAAACTCGACGAGGCTCGGAGGGTACCGTTCGCCAGTGGGCATGTGAGGTGCCACCAAGCCCTTTGCGTGAGATTCTTTCCTTTCAATCAGGGCAAGAGCTGGGCTAGTATGAAGAACCATCTGCTGCGAATCGGCTGGCTCGGCAGGAGGATCCGTCGCTGCTGGTGACTTCTTTGGAAGCATTGACGACAAGGTTTGCTGCCCGGCCTCGAAGGAGGTAGACTTGCCTTTGGCTTGCTGGGAGGATGTGACCACAGTGGATTTGCCCTTGGAAGCCGCTGGAGTGGTTCCTCGCCGAGCTTGGGATGACTCGGACGAGGCAGACAAACTTGGCACGGGAGCTTTGGTGGCTGGTGCTGGAGCTGCTATTGGTTTCTTCGGAGCCGGGACAGGCGCTGGTTCGGTGGCTGGTACTGGAGCTGCTGCTGGTGCTGGAGTTGCGGTAGACTTGGTGGTTGCTGGTTGCAGCAATGCCGAAGTGACGGATGCTGTTGCCTCGGCTGATCCGACCCCTCCTGATCCGAGGTCGCGTTCCTCTGAAGGAGGTACTGCGGAACCCGGAGCGGCCGCAGAGCCCTCCGGAATAGGGCTCAGCGGGCGTGACTCGTCGTCACGAGGAGGGGAAGGACCGGACCAAAGGGGAGAGGGGATGCTCGATCCGCTCTGAGGGACCTCCACAGGAGCCCTGCAAAAGAAAATAATGTCAGGAGTGAAATTACCCCGATGCAGGGAGAAGTGTGTTGTGTAGTGAAAAATGACTTACGTATCCCAGGGCTCGGCCTCCTTAGGTTTCCGGGCCCTCTGTGCTGGGGCTTTGCCTGCCCGTTTGGAGGCAGTCTTGTCTCCGGCCTTCTTTTGCCTTTTGGTAGGCTGAGAAGGTTCGGAAGAAGAACTTGACGCGGATCCGCGCTTCTTCTTCGACGCCACCGGAACAGGCTCGCCAATGGCAAGTGGATAATCCTCGTGGATGTGCCCACCGGGGTTAGCTGATGCTGGGAAGGCAAAAGAAAGAGGGATAGCCTCAATGGGTTCAATCACGTCGATATCCAAGTCATCCTCATCGTCGGGCCAATCTCTAAGAGAAGAGAATTTACCGCTGGGTCGTTTGATGGCGTCAGTTGTGGGGAGGAACATCTCCTGGTTCGGCTCCTCCTCATCCGGGATTTCTCGGTCCGGGGCCCACTTAAGGGTCGGATCAGTACCGTCCTCGAGGGTTTGCTGGAGAAACAGCTGAGAAAAAGCACAAGGAGCAGAGTCAAAAATACGATAAGAACCGACACGTAATTGATCCGAAATAAGTTTACTCCGCGAAGCTTACCGCGGGAGGGAGCCTGTCACGGCAGTAATGCTCAATTCCCCACGTCCATTCGGCGGAAAAATCCTTATGGGTGGTGAAAAGAGCCTTGACCCGGCGGAAGATCTCCGTATTGCTCAACACGAACGAGGAGGTTCGGTTGGGGTCGCGGCTGAAGCTCATATGGCACAACTTGTGAGTGCGCCGCTGGAGGGGAGAGATTCGGTTGCGCACGAATGTGATCATGGCATCCTCGTTGCGCAATCCGAGCTTCTTCAGCTCCACAAACCTTTTGTTGACTTGGTTGGCCAGAGCTGTAGGTTTTTTGGCGACCTCCTCCCAGAAATTCGTGTCCGGGGGACCCGGAGCATAGGGCAGCAACCGGATCAAGTCTTCGGTGCCTTCGTTCCGGACGTAGAAGAAGGTCCGGGCCCATCCTTTGCAGGAGTCAAGCCCGGTGACCCGAGGAAAGATTGAAAACCTCCGGGGCGAGATCGAGGCAGCTCCGAACTGAGTGAGCTGCTTGTCCTCCGACTCGACGTGGATGTTGGGGACGACGTTGCGACGGAGGCCGAATAACCAGATCCACAGCTCCTTCGTGGGCCATAGTCCGGTGTAGCCCTCGATCAAAGAGACGAAAGCGGACAGAGAGGTGATGGCGTTCACCGGGAGATGATGTGGTTGCAGGTGATAGGTCTGGACCCAGTCCCGGAAGAAATCACTCACCGGAAGACCAAATCCCCGTTGGAAATGGGATAGGAAAACAACGAACTCACCCGGATTGGGTGAGGCGGCCAATTCCAAGGAGGGGAGACGAGCGGCGACGCCGGAGGGAATACGCCGGGTCCGGTAGAGCCAGTCGATGTCGTCCTGGTAGACCCACGAACCAGCCCACGCATCATGTCCGCCAAGGCATCCTCCTCCATCTCCGCCGACGACGATGAGCTCCTCCTCGTCATCTTGAATCCGCTGTCCTCTGGAGCTGGCGGTGGGGCTCTGCGGTCTAGATTGACGAGGACCCGTATGGCTAAGGTGGTGCAGCGGTGGATGCGGTGCGGAGAAGCACGGAGAAGAGTCGCGAGGAAGAAGAAGAGGAACGGGCGAAGGGGCACGGAGATGGAAAAGTGCTAAGGGGCGCGCCCCTCCCCTATTTAACTGCCCCCAGTAATCAACAAGTGGGATCGCGCTGCGCTGGAGAGCCACGCGCAGTGGCCGTGTATCACCGGCATTAGCCAATCAGAGAGAAGCCACAGCGGAGGCCACAGAGTAAATATGATCCCATGACACGACGCGTGCGATTCTGCGGTAAACGAGGACAGGCGTGGCGTAACCAGCGCCACGATAATCAGCGATTCTGCGGCGATTCTGATGCAGCCCTTAAAATGAGGCAACGCAATGATTAACCCTTACGTGGGTTGGCGTATGAGAGAAGGAAGCAAGGCCCGGATCCGAGCCTCCATGGTAACTCGGCCGACAAGTGAAAACTTGAAATGTGCAGAGGGAAAGTAAAACCGTAGGATCCGAGCTACAATGGTAACCCGGCCGGCAAGTGAAAACTTGGAACGTGCGAAGGGAACGTAAGTCCATACAATCCGAGACAAGAAGTTAACCCGGAACTAGACGTCTGAGGCTCGAATATGAATGAACCTGATGTGGCCTTAACGACCAAGGCCGCTAAGGCCGCACCAGCTTCGGGGACTAATGTTGGGGGGATAACCCCGGGTAGGGTCACTCCGGGGTATAAGGGCCGAGTTAGCCGAGGGTCGGCAAGGTCTAAGCGGATGCTGGCTGAGTCACCTCAAGGCAGGCCGGATCACGGAGTAACCCGGACCAGGGGGGTTGCCTAACATTATCTCGTCCGACTTAAGGAGTAAGTCGGAAATACTCGTCTAGCTTATATGTAGGAACAGGTGTGGCCGGATCAACTGTGATCCGGATCCTCGCTTGGCTTCTAGGAGAAGGAAGGAATCTCTCTGGTCAAAAAAGAAGGTCCGATACGTACTGGGTGAGCGAATAAAGCAAGGGCAGGACCACCGGATCATGATCGACAAGGGTGACGACGCTCACGTCGGCAAGCGCCTTGAGGCTACGTCGCTAAAGCAAGTGTGACGCGGGGGAAAAGCACCCCTGTCGGGTTACTACTTTGGGAGGGGGCATATTCTTAGGAATATGCCTACACGTGAGCCCTAGGCCAGGACCGAACCACCTCTATATAAGGGGGGTTAGGGTTCAGGTAGAGGGGTTGGGGTTTTTTCGGATAGAGAGTTGGGAGAATTCTAGTTGGTTGAGCACTAGTGGATCTAGGGTTCTTGGGCTAGTTGGTAGGCAAGAGTAAGAGAGTTTCTTCTTCCTCCTCTTGTCAATACAGCTCGAGGAGCACTTGTAATCTTGGAGATTGAACATCAATACAAAGCTTCTGTGTAGAGAATCACTCTACTATCCCTCCCTGGATTCCCCTAGCGCATATTAGTCCTCACCTTTAGCCTATCCATGGCATCTGCCGTGACACCACCACGACACTCAAGATAATAAGTCTTTGGGTTCAGTTTCAATACCAATAAAACTTCCATTAAAACACAAGCTACTATAGCACGTCCCTTAAAAATCTCAATTCCCCAAAGAGAACCCAAAAAGGAACCAACAAGAAGCAAATGCAAATAATGGCAGAAATCTGTCAAAACAGACCAGCAGGTAAAAACCAATTTTTTCAAAGACCTTATGTTGGTCAAATCGAAAAGTGTTGAACTAACGAAAGTTAGATAACAACCTTGGGAAGAAGCAAAAAAATTCATGCCTCAAAACGATATACAGAGATTTTACACGAATTTTTATAGTGAAGCACAAAAATCTGTTTCGGGACAACAACTTTCCCAAGCATTACTTCTCTCTCATTAGAGATTACTCTTGGCACAAAAAGCAAATAAAAAGGATAAGAAGCGGTTATTACAGAAGTAATAACTTCCAAGACTCATCTAAAACTTTTGGATTATCTCCCAATAAGTACTTTTCTTTAACGCCTTTAAGTTAGGCATAAGAAGCAAGAAAAAGAATAAGTGTTCTCAAATGAAGAAGCATTAAAACCAAAAATTTTGCCCTTATTACCTCTCTTACTTTTATTATTAAGCTTGGGGAACATATGATTGTTTGGGGGAGAAGCAAAGTGCATGGTGCCCTTTTCCACATCTATTATTGCTCCAAGGAGTTTCAATCGGGATCTTCCAAGTGTAATTTGTCCTTTTCTTACACATTCAATAACAAGATAATCAGTAGAAACCATTTTCCCTAAGATCTTTGTAAACACTCCTTCAGCTATTCCAATTGGTGATATTGCGGCATTATTAGCAAGAAATATTTCTTCTCCTCCTTTAGAAAGTCTCAAAGATTCAAAGATTCATAGATATCTTTAGGCATAAGACAAAATTCAGACATGATATCACAGCGAGCATGGAAAGTTTCATTATTTATAACAATCTTTAGTGTGGAAAGCCATTTTGAGGGTTCAGAATTTATTGGAACATAGTCATGATGATCTCTAAGTGTATTATAGCAATCTTTTAAACTAGCAGTGCTGGTATCAAGAGTGTTCATTCTAGCGAATATATTTATAAAGGAAGAATCAGATTTGCTAGGCAAGTTGTCACTAAAGGCCAACTTCTTTATGGCATTAACAGCATCATCCTCATTGCATTGGAGGAAATATCCTCCCACTACAGCATCCAAAGCATATCTATAGCAAAGAGCAATTCCAAGGTAAAAACTGCTAAGGAACAAGCTTTGAGTCATTTTAGGTTCATTTTTTCATGTAGATCAGAGATTCTAGACCAAGCTTCTTTAAAACTCTCTTCAATTCCTTGTTTAAAAGCGAAAATCATTTCCTCAGGTGACATAGTGATTGGAGCAATGCTAGACATAATGGCAACTTAGGATAGGAACTAATAATAATTTTTTTATGTTTTTTAATAAAGAAAGCAAACTAGTAAAACTGTTTTTGTGTGTTTTTGATAAATAAACAAGCAAACAAAGCAAAAATAAACTAAGCAAAACAAAAATAACAAAGTAAAGGGATTGGTTATGAGGGACTCCCCTTGTGAATATGTCCTTGACTCCCCGGCAACAGCGCCAGAAAAAGGCTTGATGATCAGACTCAACACGTCGATCTCGTTGGGGAACCCCAAGAGGAAGGTATGATGAGCACACCAGCAAGTTTTCCCTCAGTTATGAAACCAAGGTTATCGAACCAGTAGGAGCAAGAAAATACCTCCA
This sequence comes from Avena insularis, assembly GCA_023614405.1. Lineage (NCBI taxonomy): Eukaryota > Viridiplantae > Streptophyta > Magnoliopsida > Poales > Poaceae > Avena > Avena insularis. The sequence continues at coordinate 102,098,308 of CM042684.1, read as the reverse complement.
AGGTGTTGTTTCCAACTTGGAATCGTGCACAACACAACCACAGAACTTTGCCCCCAACTTACAGTGAGGTTGTCAATGTCACCGGTTTTGCTGAAAACAAAGGATTAAATGTATTGTGTGGAAAAAGTAAAAGCTTGCAGAAAGTAAACAGAAAGCAGTAAACAGTTTTAGATTGATGGTAAAAGAAAGGACCGGGGTCCATAGTTCACTAGTGGTGGCTCTCCTTAAGATAGATGACATGTTGGGTGAACAAATTACAGCGGAGCAATTGACAAACATCGAGAAAGCATACATGCATATACAAATCATCTTGACTCCTATGAGATTTGATTGAGCATTACAACATTATACATAGACCATAATCCAACTGCATCTATGACTAATAATTCACCTTCACGTTATCAATCCGAAACCCCGCCAGTATTAAGTTGCAAGCAACAAATAATTGCATTACGCATTGCGTGTAAAGTAAACAATATGATTGTTCTATGAACAAAGGATTGATGTTTTCTCCCTAGTAGCAACAGCACATCTAGTACCTTAGAGATTTCTGTCACTTCCCCAGATTACTAGAGGCATGAACCCACTATCGAGCATAAATACTCCCTCTTGGAGTTGCTAGCATCTACTTGGCCAAGATATCTACTAACAACGGAGAGCATGCAAGATCACAAATAACAAAGACATGATAGAACCAATAATCAATCTGAAATAGCATCTCAATATCCATCGGATCCCTGTAAACACAACATGTAGGATTACAAATAGATGAACTTGGTCATGAACGGAGCTCACAAGATCTAATCATGGTAGCACAAAGGAGAAGAACCAACCATCTAGCTACTACATGGACCCGTAGTCCAAGGCTGAACTACTCACGCATCACACCGGAGGCTTGCATGGTGATGAAGAAGGCCTCCAGGGTGAATTCTCCCCTTTGGCATGGTGTCGGGAAGAGCTTCAGATCCCTCCCGATCTAGGGATGGAGATGACGGTGGCTACAGACTCTTTCGTGGAATTTTGATCGGGTACTTAGGGTTTCTGTATCAGAGGCATATGTGAAAGGGGCGGCTGAGGTGGTGCCCTAGGCGGCCACACCACCCCCTGGCGCGGGCCAGGCCTGGCCGCGCGGCCAGGTGGTGTGGGTGGCCCCTGGCCCCTCTCCGTCTCGTATTCTAGCTCCGTGTCCCCCTCGGTGAAATATTGACTTTGGCTTTTGTCCCGTCCAATTCCAAGAATATTCATTTTCTGACTTTCCTGGAACCAAAAATAGCAGAAAACAGGCAACTGGCAATGTGGCATCTTGTTAATAGGTTAGTCCAAGAAAGTGTATAAAAAGTACTCCAACGTGTGGACAAAACATAAGAAAGTAGATATAAACCAAGCATGGAACATCAAAAATTATAGATACGTTTGTAATGTATCAGGACATTTTAAGTAGTAAAGTGCTCTTTATCGAAAATAATGTTTTTGGGGATAAAGCATAGGTTACTGAAATGCTAGCAAATCAGCTGGATACATAAAAATACTTGTCACTCGATAATGCCTCCTCCACGGGTGGGACATGCGCATGATGCTAAATGAAATGTAGCATAACCAGTAAATTTTTGGAAAGAACACATCAACTTTACAATGCAAAGAAGGGTAGGTGCATTAATCTGATGCCAAGGATTGGGCGTGTTCCCCTTTAGCGAAAGATATAATTTAAATAACTCAGCAATGCAAGACACCAGCAAACAACAATATGTTTATGAATGATATGCAACAAATTATATCTGCATTGTTCAGCAGAGGACCGTTCCGTGAAATAAAGCCAGGAGGTAAGCTTTCCATCCTCATAAGACTCTTCTTGGTAGCATATACTTACCTATTTTTAGTGGACCTTATAACTAATTCCATGGCTACATCCATGGTGATCCCATCTTCCTAATGTGGCATATAGATATCCTATTTCAAATAGCAATCACCTAAACAACTATCCGAATAGTTGCGGACTCACCGGAGATTGTGCTGATGCGATGGCAAAGTGGACGCTGCTGGGTAAAGAAGGTGCACGACGGGGGAGGTGCACAAATGTGCAAAAAATATAGCGATACTCGTGTATCAATAGAGATAGAAGTACATAAACCAAATCAATTAATAGTAACCACAAACTTCAGATAGGCTGTAAGCAAACTGTCAATTACTCCCATATTAATTAACCTAGTGTAATTTAACGTGGTAGTACTATGAGATGGTGAGTACTAGTAAACAAAAGGGGATTACTTAATTATTAGTGGAATCTACAGCTAGCCACCAAAAGCATGACGAGCATGCTAAATATCTAGATTGCAGATCATACTTTGTTAAGAACCTAATGTCCAGCTCTAATTACCCAAATCTAAGAGAATCTATCCTATTTACGACTAAGTGTAGTGAGTTCGAGACATCCGCTAACTCTGCAACCATCTCCTCGGGAATGCATCTGATGGCGCTCCTGCTCCTCCTCTTCGAGGTCATCAGGATCACAAGCTATATCCACAACGACAACATCATGTGCTGCAGCGAAAGTGAGTGCGGTAGATCGACCCAGTGGACGAACGTGTAGTGCTCACATTCGTAGTTTCAACCCAAGAACCTACGGCTGAAGTTCATTCCCTCGAACGCGACGGGGAAACGGTAACGATGTCGTACCACTCCGTGTCTACCATCCGTGCCGGCATCTGAACCCAGGAAACATCATCAATCTAGACGGGCAAAATAGAGAAAAACCCCATAAGCTGAATTCGAGAAAATAAACTGAGACCATAAACTCTGGCATACTTACCCTAACCTGGCCGCCTTTCACATCAAGATCCCCCATCATTCTTCCGGACCAGCATAACTGAATCCGCCGACATTGCTTGAAAAACGAGCGCGCCTTCAAAGCCTAGCGTAGAGGATTCATGGAGAAGGAAGAGGTAGGGGAGCCAGTGCTCACATTCGCTGGCTACTATTGGATTTAACTCGACCATTCATAACTGGGGCCCATGCTAGAGAGCTCGTGGGCCCCCAAACATCACTGACCTAGTTTGACTTGCATTACATGTACTTTTGGAAAACATATCAAAACTCAATAAATAAATAAACCAAAGCCCCACTCTCTTTTTGCGAAAACCCACTACAAAATGGAGATGCTCACAAATGCGTACACACACTCACCCCTATGAATGCAGGTACGCACACCCTATGCCTATGAGCACTTCAGAAAGACTAGATCTTGAGACTAATCCGGTGGGGCTTGAGCTTGATGAAGTCACCATAGGCACCTCGCTATATATTGACGGTAACGTCGCCTCTCACTACCCTCGTAACCATCCTTCAAAGCTGAGCGCCAAGGCTTCGTGGCGAAGGAAGTGCTAGGGGGTTGGAGCTCACATTCGCTGGCTGCTATGGGATGTAACTGAACCACTAATAGTGTGCCCCCTGGTAGTGAGCCCATAGACCCTAGACACCAGTGACCATTACATTTACTTTGGGAAAACCGAGAAAAACTTAGTATAAACAAAAGGCCATCTCTCTGTTTTTTGCGAAAACCCGCTACAAAATGCACACGCTCACAAATGCATACACACACTCACCCCTATGAACGCATGAACGCACATCCTACCCCTATGAGCACCTCCGAAAGATTGTGTCTTCAGACTGTCCGGTGGGGGCCTTGAGCTTGACGAAGTCACCATAGGCACCTCGCTATCGATGGTAACATCGCCTCGTAATCATCCTTCAAATCCGAGCATCGAGGCTTCATCGAGAAGGAAGAGCTAGAGGAGTCAGAGCTAACATTCGTTGGCTGCTATAGGATATAACTGGACCACTAATAACAACAGGGCCCCACGGTAGTGAGCCCATAGGCCCTAGACATCAGAGCAAGAACGACGTCAAGTCTTAAACATATGTCTAAACGGTGGAGTGGGTGGTTCTAACAAAAATATTCTTCAAGGTGAGTCTAGTGCTAGACTTATGTCTAAGAGAATAAATTGGCAGGAGGGCCCACTAGTCAGTGGATAACAATCTATTTTCTTTATCTTTTTAGCATGGTTGTGTGGACCCACCTCAGTTCTAAATGCTGGAGCAAAAGTAGTTTTCTTAGCTACTTCTAGACACTGCACACACCCTTTGTATATTAGAAATTTACTAGCCTCGTGTCTAAGAAAATAAAAATATGCTCCACTGTTTAGACTAGATAGGGGACCCACTCATCTGAGTAGAAAGAAACAATAAAGAAAACCTTCTAGACACTAACGAGTGGGTCCGACTGCCATTTGATTCCCTTGGACATGTGTCTTGTATAGACCCAGGGTCCAAAAAACTTAGCTAGACTCACCCTCTCTGTTGTTTAGACCTAGATCTAGTAAGAAAAAGATTCTCTTAGAGTACACCCCAAAATTCCAACGATGCACCATGCTCTTAGTGACCTAGTTTGACTTGCATCTTAAGTACTTTTGGATAACCGAGCAAAACTCAATACAAACCAAAGGCCCATCACACATTTTTTTGCAAAAATCCAATACAAAACACAGACACTCACAAATGCATACACACTCACCCCTATGAATGCACACACACCCTACCTCTATATGACCACCTACGAAAGACTGTGTCTTGAGAAAAATCCACAGCGGGGTGCTTGAGCTTGACGAAGTCACCATACACACCAAGCTATAGACGGGGACATCGCTTCCCACTTAAGAATAATATTCTGCCTTCTAAGCTCTTTATTGTGATCGAGCTCTTAACGAGTAGCTCAAGAAACTCTTTAACTATATTTTTTAGTATGTTAACATTAATAAGAAAAAAATGTTGCTCACATAAGTTCGTTAAGAAAACAAACCAAGCTCAAACGAGTCAACTAGACGAGCTAGGGCTCATTAAACTTGCCACGCGAGAGCTTTCCACCACCCATTTTTAGACAAATGAGTAGAAATGTGTTTAGGGTTTAGGGTTTAGGGTTTTAAGGTTTAAGGTTTAGGGTCCTTGTGCTAAATACATGGACTTGGATGCAATTTTCATTTATTATGTGGTCCTTAATGTAACTTGTACTTCCACCGACCATGTTAACTCAAGCACCTTGCTCCTACGGGACTAACCATTGTTAAAAGAAAATGCCACCACCCCAATTATATATCACACAAAGTGGACCATGGTTTCTTATACGTAATACCCAAGTTTTTAGTACTAGCTAGGAATTTTCAAGCTTCCTAGCTAATTTCGCACACTTCGGAGACTTCTTGCCGATTTAACAAATTGAGGTCAAGCTTGAGCTACAAGTAAGCATGATAGATTGCTCTTGAATTAAATGTCTTTTTAGAGGTAAATGGGTGCATCTAATTGTAGTGAACAATTCCGTCAGTGTGAGTTTCCAACTATCAGGAAAGAACATTCTCAATTTCCCGAGTGATGTCATGAGCCAAAAATTTAACAAAATTAAATGTCTTTCCGAAGTTATATTAGGTCGAATTTGAACTACAAGTAAATGGTAGGTTGTTTTGAAAGTTTTATGAAAAATCTTTTGGAGGTACCCATCAGGGGGTCAATTAATATATCACAAACCACCGAGAGTTTTGACGATAGGTTCAACTTGTTGCTAAGATTTTGCATCTTGACAATTTAACAAAATTAGGTCAAACTTGAGCTATAAGTAAGCGCAATAGATTGCTCTTGAATTAAATGTCTTTTCGGAGGTAAATAGTTTCATCTTGTTGTAGTAAACAATTCCATTAGTATGAGTTTCCAACTATCTTAGGAAAGAACATTCTCAATTTTCCGAGTGATGATGAGATTGTTCTTTCCCGTAAAGCAAGTCCGGAGAATATGGATCTGAATGACACACAAGCAAATTTTTTAGACATATATAGTGGACCAACATGTTGTACTTATGATTTCCCATGTTTTATGAGTTCTCAAACTTCCTAGATAACTTCACCCACTTGATTGACTTTATGCCGATTTATCAAAATTATTAGGAAAAAATTGAAATACCACAAGTAAATTGTAGGTTTCTTTGAAAGTTTGACGAAATATATCTTGGAGGTACCCATCGGGGGGAGGGGGTCAATTAATATATCAGAAACCATCGAGAGTTTTGACGATAGGTAGGGTTCAACTTCTTGCTAAGATTTTGCATCTTGACAATTTAATGAAATTAAGTTAGACTTGAGCTACAAGTAAGCGCGATAGACTGCTCTTGAATTAAATGTCTTTTCGAAGGTAGATGGGTGCATCTTCTTGTAGTAAACAATGTCGTCGGTGTGAGTTTCCTACTATCATGAAAGAACATTCTCAATTTTTCCAAGTATGGCGTGATCATTCTCTCCCGTAAAGGAAGTCTATATATATACATATAGTGGACCAGCATATTGTACTTATGATTTCCCGTGTTTCATGAGTTCTCAAACTCCATACCTAAATCCGCCCACTTGAATGACTTTATGTCTATTTATTGAAAATAGGTCAAATTTGAACTAGTACAAGTAAATTGTAGGTTACTATGGAAGTTTTACGGAAAAAAATTGGAGGTACCCATCGCGTGTCACAATTAATATATGAGAAACCATCCAACGAGAGTTTTGACGAAAAGTTGGATCAAAACTAGCAAATCCAAACATTTTGCTCACACTGGATCTTCTTTTCCATTCTTAGAATCTAGAAAGATTCTACTAATAGTCTTGAGCACAATGAACGCTAGTATGCGCAAACCTCAAAACACACACTTCATTGCTAAGTTTTAGAGTCCTTGTGCTAAATGCATGGACTTGGATGCAATTTTCATTTTTTTATGAGGTCCTTGATGTAACTTGTACTTCCACCAACCGTGTTAACTCTCAAGCACCTCACTCCTATGATACCTACCATTTGATCGGCCATTCGCAATACTTCTTATCTTATCTTTATCTTGTCTTATCTCTTACAATACCATACAACTACATAGTGTACGGATTAAATTTGAACATTGACCATTGGATCAACAATGGCAAATCCAAACATTGCTAACCGTTGGATCTTCTTTTCCATTCTTAGCATCTAAAAAGATTCTACTGATAGTCTTTAGCACCATGAACGCTCGTATGCACAAGCCTCAAAACACACACTTCATTGCTCAGTTTCAGGGTCCTTGTGCTAACTGCATGGACTTGGATGCAATTTTCATTTTTATGAGGTCCTTGATGTAACTTGTACTTCCACCCACCATGTTAACTCTGAAACACCTCGCTCCTACGAGACCTACCATTAGATCGGCCATTTGCAGTAATTCTTATATTATATTTATCTTGTCTTATCTCTTACAATACCATACCACTACATAGTGTACGGATTAACTTTGAACATTGACCATTGGATCAAGACTGGCAAATAAAAACATTGCTAACCGTTGGATCTACTTTTCCATTCTTAGCATCAAGAAACATTCTACTAATAGTCTTGAGCAGGATGAACGCTAGTATGCGCAAACCTCAAAACACACACTTCATTGCTCAGTTTTAGGGTCCTTGTGCTAAATGCATGGACTTGGATGCAATTTTCATTTTTTATGAGGTCCTTAATGTAACTTGTACTTCCATCGACCGTGTTAACTCTCAAGCACCTAGCTCCTACGATACCTACCATTAGATCAACCCTTCTTATCTTATCTTTATCTTGTCTTATCTCTTACAATACCATACCACTTCATAGTGTACAGATTAACTTTGCACATTGATCGTTGCATCAAGCCTGGAAAATCCAATCATTGCTAATCCTTGGATTTTCTTTTCCATTCTTAGCATCTATAAAGATTCTACTGATAGTCTTGAGCACGATGAACACTAGTATGTGCAAACCTCAAAACACACACTTCATTACTCAGTTTCAGGGTCATTGTGCTAAATGCATGGACTTGGATGCAATTTTCATTTTTATTAGGTCCTTGATGTAACTTGTACTTCCACCGACCATGTTAACTCTCAAGGACCTCGCTCCTACGAGAACTACCATTTGATCGGCCATTCGCAGTACTTCTTATCTTATCTTATGTCTTACAACACCATACCACTTCATAGTGTACGGATTAACTTTGAACATTGATCGTTGGATCAAGACTGGCAAATTCGAACATTGCTAACCATTGGATCTTCTTTTCCATTCTTAGCATCTAGAAAGATTCTACTGATAATCTTTAGAATGATGAACGCTAGTATGCGTAAACCTCAAAAGACACACTTCAATGCTCAGTTTTAGGGTCCTTGTGCTAAATGCACGGACTTGGATACAATTTTCATTTTTATGAGGTCCTTGATGTAACTTGTACTTCCACCCACCGTGTTAACTATCAAGCACCTCGCTCCATGAGACCTACCATTAGATCGTCCATTCGTAGTACTTCTTATCTTATCTTTATATCGTCTTATCCCTTACAATACCATACCACTGCATAGTGTAGGATTATCTTCGAACATTGACCATTGGATCAAGACTGGCAAATCCAAACATTGATAAACGTTGGATCTTATTTACCATTCTTAGCATCTAGAAAGATTCTACTGATAGTCTTGAGCACGATGAACGCTAGTATGCGCAAACCTCAAAACACACACTTCATTGCTCAGTTTTAGGGTCCTTGTGCTAAATGCATGGACTTGATGCAATTTTCATTTTTTATGAGGTCCTTGATGTAACTTGTACTTCCACTGACCGTGTCAACTCTCAAGCACCTTGCTCCTACGAGACCTACCATTAGATCAGACATTCACAATACTTATTATATTATCTTTATCTTGTCTTATCTCTTATAATACCATACCACTTCATCTAGTGTACGGATTAACTCTAAACATTGGTCGTTGGATCAAGACTAGAAATTCAAAACATTGCTATCCGTTGGATATTCTTTTCCATTCTTAGCATCTAGAAAGATTCTACTGATAGTCTTTAGCACGATGAACACTAGTATGCGCAAACCTCAAAACACACACTTCATTGCTCAGTTTTAGGTCCCTTGTGCTAAATGCATGGACTTGGATGCAATTTTCATTTTTTATGAGGTTCTTGATGTAACTTGTACTTCTACTGACCATGTTAACTCTTAAGCACACCGCTCCTACGAGACCTACCATTTGATCGGCCATTCAGAGTACTTCTTATCTTATCTTATCTTTATCTTGTCTTATCTCTTACAATACCATACCACTGCATAGTGTATGGATTAACTTAGAACATTGATCATTTGATCATGACTGGCAAATCCAAACATTTCTAACCGTTGGATCTTCTTTTCCATTCTTAGCACCTAGAAAGATTCTACTGGTAGTCTTTAGCACGATGAACGCTGGTATGCACAAACCTCAAAACACACAGTACTTCATTACTCAGTTTCAGGGTCCTTGTGCTAAATGCATGGACTTGGATGCAATTTTCATTTTTATGAGGTCCTTGATGTAACTTGTACTTCCACTAACCGTGTTAACTCTCAAGCACCTCGCTCCTACGAGACATACCATTAGATCGGCCATGCACAATACTTATTATCTTATCTTTATCTTGTCTTATCTCTTATAATACCATACCACTGCATGTAGTGTACGGATTAACTTTGAACATTGGCCTTTGGATCAAGACTAGAAATTCAAAACATTGCTAACCATTCGATATTCTTTTCCATTCTTAGCATCTAGAAAGATTCTACTAATAGTCTTTAGCACGATGAACACTAGTATGTGCAAACCTCAAAACACACACTTCATTGCTCAATTGTAGGGCCCTTGTGCTAAATGCATGGACTTGGATGCAATTTTCATTTTTATGAGGTTCTTGATGTAACTTGTACTTCCACCGACCGTGTTAACTCTCAAGCACACCGCTCCTACGAGACCTACCATTTGATCGGTCATTCACATACTTCTTATCTTATCTTTATCGTGTCTTATCTCTTACAATACCATACCACTGGATAGTGTATGGATTAACTTTGAACATTGATCGTTTGATCATGACTGGCAAATCCAAACATTTCTAACCGTTGGATGTTCTTTTCCATTCTTAGCACCTACAAAGATTCTACTGATAGTCTTTAGCACAATGAACGCTGGTATGCACAAACCTCAAAACACACAGTACTTCATTACTCTGTTTCAGGGTCCTTGTGCTAAATGCATGGACTTGGATGCAATTTTCATTTTTATGAGGTCCTTGATGTAACTTGTACTTCCACTGACCGTGTTAACTTTCAAGCACCTCACTCCTACGAGACCTACCATTAGATCGGCCATCTGTAGTACTTCTTATCTTATCTTTATATTGTCTCTTTTCTCTTACAATACCATACCACTACATAGTGTAGGGATTAACTTTGAACATTGACCATTGGATCAAGACTGGCAAATCCAAACATTGCTAACCGTTGGATCTTCATCTATAAAGATTCTACTGGTAGTCTTTAGCACGATGAACACTAGTATGCGTAAACCTCAAAACACATAGTACTTCATTGCTCAGTTTTAGGGTCCTTGTGCTAAATGCATGGACTTGGATGCAATTTTCATATTTATGAGGTCCGTTATGTAACTTGTACTTCCACCGACCGTGTTAACTCTCAAGCACCTCACTCCTACGAGACCTACCATTAGATCGGCCATTCAGAATACTTCTTATCTTATCTCTTACAATACCATTCTTTGGGCCAGATCCTGGAATCCGCGCGATTGCCAATCGAGCGGGAGTACATCCTCCCCCGCTGGTCGATTCCCGCGGTTTGCTGATGCACCGCTCTGGCGAGTAGGGACTGAGCGTACTTGACCTGCAGCGCGCCCTCTCCCGTCTGGTTGAGATTGGTGACTTCAGCCTATCCCGTGATGACATTATCCATCGGGGTGGAGTAGAGTGCAAGCCCATTGGCATCAAGCTCTTGTGGCACGATCTGGATCGGTGGCTGCTCTAGAGGATGCAAGCGACGAGGTGGTGGTGGAGCTCCATGTGCGGTCGCCCTAGAAGTCGGGCGACTACCGCCTGGTGGCGCATGTTGGAGATTTGTCCCACGAAGGAACTAGGGCCCAATGATCCCTTGGTTCATGAGGAGGCAGAACATGCGGTTCTGAAGAAACTTAGAGACGGTGGCGACGGTGGAGCAAGCACACGACAGAGAGGTCACATCGGTTTTTTTACCCAGGTTCGGGACCCTCCTGAGGAGGTAAATCCCCTACTCCTGCTTTGTTGTATTGCTCGCGTGCTTCACGAGGGTACAATGGAGGATGAAAGTCTAGGTTTAGATCTCAAGGATCGATCCCCTCCAAGGTGGAAGAAGGGCTCCTTATAGAGGGTGGCATCGAGCCTCTTCCCCTGGTCCATGGGTGGGAAGGGTCACCATAGTGCCATTCCCCGAGGTCCTGGTCTACAGGGCTACTTTTGGGTGGACCGAGTCTTGGACACCGGGCTCTTCTCCATCCGTTGGTAAAGTGTCCTTCCTTTTCCTCGTTCGTCCTTGTCCGGCGCTGCTCGCTGTCTCTCTTGTACCAAATCGGCAAGGTGGTGCACCCACCATGCTAAGGTCGTAGGTCCTTCTACTGCAGGAAAGAGGGGAAGATCGGACCTTCCGTTACCGAGGCAAATCAGAGGACGCAGTGCGACTATCCCCCTTGTTGGGACTTGCCCCGTCTACTAGCCGCCTAGTGAAGTCACCAATAAGCCCTGGAGTATGCTCCAGGGCATCCGAAGTTAGGTTCTATGGTGGTGCCTCTGGAGGGGGAGAGTCCCCCTCGGGAGTGTCCCCCCGTGAAGTGGACCCTCATGAGGCTTCACCCGGCGGTGCTTGTCTCCAGACGTATTTTAGCCTCTTAAAGGCATGTCACTTTGAGGCATAGGGGACTACTAGCCGTCGGGACGTGGCACCCCGGTTTTCAGGGCCCCGATAGTAGCCCCCGGGCGTTTGGCCTGCACGTGTCCCTTGATGGGCTCGAAGGGGCAAGCAGCCTAGGATGGTTGGTGGGCCCTAGCGCCGGTTCGGTCAACATGGACCTGCCACACCCTTATCCTCACCGTGGACCTGAAGCGTTCATGAGTTATGAACCGTGAATCTTGGGCATGCGGCCTCCGCCCTAAGAGTTGTTCCCATGACGTGACAACGCGTAGGGCCTTGCAGTTATACCTTGTGCCCGGTGCAGTGTTACGTCTTTTCAATCGACCCTGTTTATATTGGAGCGTGCGTGTGTGAGACCCTCATTCCTCGCCTTTGTTACCCGTCTGTTCCACTAGACATTTGTGCGAAGACCCTGTTCTCCTTGATTGCGTCCCCTTCTCTCCCTATTGTTGTGACGGGCGAGGCCACCATGGTTGAGGGCGAGGGTTCTCCTGCCTTTATTTCACCAGAGGCGGAGGTGGCTCTCCCCCGTGAAGCGTGGCCATGGACACCCACGTGGGAGCGACAGAGGAAGGCGCGTGGGTCATGGCGTCCGGTCCTGATGTCACCCCTCCCTTGGTCATGGAGGCACCGGCCGACGAGGCTCCAGGGAGATGAGGGCGTGGGTGTCCCCACGGGAGCGATCGTGGCTGCCCAGGGGGGCGCGGTGGAAGGTCCGGCGCTGAGCCAAAGCCTCTAGTACCAGTTGCCGTGCTACCCCCTCCGGTGGTGATCAAGATATCAGACGACCCCGAGCCTGCCGAGTTATCGACTTCGTCGTCATTCTCGGGAGCTCTGACTGGTTCGTCAAGGTGAGGCTCCCTTCGTGCTTCGCCCTCGGGGTCATGGCAGATCTTTCGGAGGAGGTGGAGCTGTGGCACTCCGGTGGGCACGAGAGCTGGCAGGTAAGCATCAAGACCCTTCCGCCTAACGAGATGTACCTCTGTGATGGCTGGAATCAATTCCTCGTCGCTCACAACATCCGGCGCGGTTCCGTGTTGCGGTTCCGCTATGCCGTTAGGAGGGACTTCTCCGTCTTGGTGTTTGACACCCTGCTGTGTCGGGTTTCCTACCCGGTATACCTTCCTTGAGGAGACGAGGCCAGGTCCGTGTCGCACCCACCGCCCTGCTGCCGTGGGTCTTTTGCTAGCATAGTTGTAGCATCTTTTAGTATCCTATTTCGTTGTCGGGTCTATAAGGAAGACTTGCCATGGATATCTGTAAGCATATCTTCACGCTTGTTACTTCTCCCTTTGCATGTTTTCGCTGTGATGCTTGGAGTTTTGGTGTTCATGGTGCGGATCCGGTTCGGTGAAGCTGGCAACGACTGGCAGACCTTGCACGCCTCCCGGTGAACTTGCCCATGGTTTGGTGTCAGGAGGCGAGGCTTTGCGAGGAGGGAGCTTGCGGAGGCCGCACCCAGTCAGGTGACCTCCGGAAGCGGTGTCAGGAGACAGTATCCTCGCCGGGTGCCTCTGGCCAGTGGTCCTTCTTGCTATATCGGGGGTCATTTGCGGTGACTCACAAGGAGCCTCTGCATGTCTCCTGACCCGGCTGCTTGGGTGGTACTACCCTCTAGAGGCTTACACGTGTTGTTACCTCGAGCCTCGCGGGAGGCATGCCGTTGCACGGGGGTTTTACCACTATTAAAGAGACTAGTCATTGGGCCCTCTCTGGGCCGCCAGTCCAGCGATCGAGGCTCCACAGGGTTTTGCCTCGCGGGTCCCTCGTGGAGCCTCTCGAGGAGGTGACTGTAGAGGAGGGTACATGCGCTACAGGGAATGCCCTGTAATGAACTTACATGGAAAGTTATGGGCGTCGAGAGCCATGCATGAGGTAACTTAACACTGTGGCCGGGCGACAAGGTTAGGGCTCAGCGCACTAGGCCCTGCAATTTCCTGGCCGCCTGAGGGGTGAGTGCCTCATGAGACACACCGCAAACCTGTCGAGGAGAAGGCCGTTAGGTTAGCACGAGGATTTTTGGTTTTGTAAAGGCTAGGGACCATGGGCAAGGTAACTCGCAGCCGAGGAACAGGCCGTGAGTTTAGAGCTCGACACTTTAGGTCGTAGAGAGCTTAGGCCGCCGAGGGGCAGTGCCTCCCGAGCTTTCGTGATGATAAAAACTGGCTCAGGAACCGTGGGTGAGGTAACTCACAACCGAGCAACGGGATGTGAGTTTAGAGCTCGACACTTTAGGTCCTGACGAGCTCAGGCCACAAAGGGGCAGTGCCTCACGAGCCGTCGCGACGATAAACTGGGTTAGGAACCGTGAGTGAGGTAACTCACAGCCGAGGAACGGGCCGTGAGTTCAGAGCTCAAAACTTTAGGTCCTGATGAGCTTAGGCCATGGAGGGGCAGTGCCTCATGAGCTGTCATGACGATAAAAACGGGGTCAGGAACCGTGGGTGAGGTAACTCACGACCGAGGAACGGCCGTGAGTTCAGAGCTCGACACTTTAGGTCTTGACAAGCTCAGGCCACGGAGCGATAGTGCCTCACAAGTTGTCATGACGATAAAAACCGGTTCAGGAACCGTGGTGAGGTAACTCACAGCCGAGGAACGAGACATGAGTTCAGAGCTCGACACTTTAGGTCTTGACGAGCTTAGGCCGCGGAGGGGCAGTGCCTCATGAGCCGCCATGATGATAAAAACTGGGTCCGGAACCATGGGTGAGGTAACTCACAGCTGAGGAACGGGCCGTGAGTTCAGAGCTCGACACTTTAGGTCCTGAGGAGCTATGGCCACGGAGGGGCAGTGCCTCATGATCTGCCCCGTAGACCTTACAAGGAGAGGGTCGTAGGGAAAAATCATGCACCGCTAGAGGTCCGCACATGCGCCGCACGAGGGTCTCAAGCACCAGGAACCATGGGTGAGGTGACTTATGGCCGGGACTAGCCCGTAAGTTCAGAGCTCAATGCTTTAGGCTCTAATGTTGACTAGGGACTGGCCTGGTGATGAGCACCATCCCTAGCCCCCACTCATGCGATGTGTGTTAGTGAAAACTGGTGGTACGGTTTTTGGAGAAATGCCTTTTTTGAGGAAAAAACCAAATACTGAAACGTGCGTGAAGCACAAGATCCAAAAAAGCGCCAGCAATTCGAGCTTTTTATAATGCCACCGTGGCCCACACGTGGTCTTACAAGAGATGATGCTGTAAGGGATGCATGTTTTTCGAGGGTCACCTTCAAAAAGTCATGGAGTCATGCGCGCCGTTCGAAGAGGTTTGTCCACCTTCCAGTAGTCCGATCCGCTTGCTCATCCGGTAGTTCGGTCACCGCCCTGAAGGTAGCTAGCATCATACGCGCGCTAGGTGCAGTCCATCGGGAAGTACGGATCCCTCGGGCTGTCGCCGTCCTCGAGATCCTCCCCGTTCCTCGTGAGGATGGGTGGGGGAGATCCCGAGCTTCTCTTGAGGTCGAGGGCGCCAGCCGCGTCCTGCCCCTCGCGAGGTGGGAACAGAGAGGCTACTGCCCTCTTCTCCATGGTGTTTTCCTGGGCCATCATCTGCTTCCTTCATGTGGATCCCTGAACGTAGTCCAGGGCATCCACGTCCTCATGGTAGGTAGCAGCTGTAGTCTTGTAAGCGTGCTTGAGGGAGCGCAAGGCCTCTACCTCGTCGCAACAAACTGTGATGACTCCGCCGCTACCGCTAGGCATCTTTATCATGTTGTAGGCATTGTGAGTAGCGGCCATGAACTTGGCCAGCGTGGGGTAGCCGAGGATGACGTTGTACGAGAGGTTGATGTGCGCCATGTCAAAGTCGATGAGCTCGGTGCGGTAGTTGTCGCATGTCCCGAACATGATGGAGAGGCGCACCTGCCCGACGGGTATGGTGGATCCACTGGTCACTCCGGAGAACGGCATGGTTGGCATTAGCCTGTCGTATGGCACCTGTAGCTAGGCAAAATTCTTGGTGGAGATCACATTCAGGCCTACGCCTCCATCAATGAGGGTCTTTCCAACTGCGATGTTGTTGATGGTGGGGGTGCATATCATGGGGAGAGTGCCCACGGGCCTGGTAGAAGTGGGGTGGTCATGAGCATTGAAGGTGATGGCACACTGGGACCACTTGAGCTTTGGGGATGTGACTCCTGGTTTGGCAGCCGTGACCTTGCTAGTGAGCAACTTGAAGTGCTGGTTGGACGTCGGGGCCTGGGAGCCACCAGGAATGCAGGCTATGGCTCCCTGCGACACTTGGTATCCCCTGGGATCCTTGGCACACCCTTTCTCCTGTGGGTGAGGGCGCTGCTGCACGGCATTCTCCTGGTGGCCTACCGGCGGCGGGTCCCAGCCGCCGCCATTCGAGCCACCTCGCTCGCTGCCGGGCCTTCCCTTCCTCTGGTTGCTGCGCATGTCGCGGAGCTTCTTGAGATCGTAGTAGTCGTTAGTGGCATGCCCATGTTTCTTGTGGAGGTGGCAGTACGAGGTGTCGTCCTGCTCCATTTCCCCGCTCCCTTCACAAGGGCTCTTCCGATCTAGCTCCGCGTCCAAGACGGTGGCGGTCTTGTGCTTGGGGTCCTTGACCTTGCCCTTGGATGAGCCTGAGGCCTTGGGGGTAGTTTCCACCTCAGCGACGCCAAACATCCACCCTGCCTCGGCCTTGGTGCACTTTTTAGCCATGATGAAGAGCTTGGCAGCAGTGCTGAGGCTCTCACCATGAATGCTGATATTCTCCCTCATATTGACATCATTCACGCCCTCGGAGAAAGCGGTGATGATGTTGGAGTCCGAGGTCTTGGGGATCTTGTTGCGGACTTGGCTGAACCTCTGCAGGAACTTGAAGAAGGTCTCTCCAGGCTGCTGGCTTACCTGACAGAGGTGGTAGTAGGTGAGTGGGTGCTTGTAGGTCCCGTTGCAGTTGGCGATGAAGAGGGAGCTAAGCGCTGCCCATGAGTCGATTGATTCCTCGGGGAGGTTCATCAGCCAAGTGATGGGCGTCTCCTTCAGGCACAGGGGGAACCGGTTTGCCATGATGTGGTCGTCTCCTCCTGCAGCCTCGACGCTCGTGGTGTAAAGCTGGAGGAACTCACATGGATTGGTCATTCCGTCGTAGCGCGCCGGTGTTTTCGAGCGGAACTTGTGGGGCCAGACCACGCGACGAAGTTTTTTGGTGAGGGCGAGGCATCTGTTGGTTTGGACCGCCGTGCCGTTGGCGAGGGCTACGCGGTTTTGCTGCCCCGCGGCAGCGATTTCCTTGGTGAGACGATCCTCGCGCCCGCGTGGCTCCGCCGTGGCCATGGGGGCGAGATGACCCGGTAGCTATTCACAGGTGGTGGGGTAGCGTTGTCGGGCTTGGGGACACCTTCCCGGCGAGGCGAGAGAGTGCCCCCATCCCTTGGCATCCCGTCCCTGGCTTGAGCCCCCGGGCCTTCAGGGGAGAGGGTGGCAACGTCGAGGAGTTCGGCTATCTGGTCACACCACCCTGCTCGGCCGGTGGGTGATCCAGGAGCTCACGCACCATGTGCCTGGCGGCCTCCGTAGTGAGAGGATGGAGGTGGTGTCCGACGATGCTGTGCGCGAGAGCGACATGACACCATGGGAGGAGGAAAGAGGCTCCCGCGACTGGCGGTAGGAGGAGCCCCCTTCATCCTTCATCCACAGGACCTGCTCGGAGGCGGCACGCTACGGGGGTGGCTCCGTTTGGGCCTTGCTCGCCGCATGGTGGAGGGCTCACTCAGCATGGGTCTCATTGCCGTCTGACATATCATTGAGGTCGATGGAGGTCTCGAAAGCATGGCTCAGCCCCCTACCTGGCGTGCCAAACGTTGGAGATTTGTCCCGCGAAGGAACTAGGGTCCAATGATCCCTTAGTTCGTGAGGAGGCTGAACACGTGGTTCCAAAGGAACTCAGCAACGGTGGCGACGGCGGAGCAAGCACACGGCAGAGAGGTGACACCGGTTTTTTTTACCCAGGTTCGAGACCCTCGTGAGGAGGTAAATCACCTACTCCTGCTTTGTTGTATTGCTCACGTGCTTCGCGAGGGTACAATGGAGGATGGCAGTATAGGGTTTTAGATCTCAAGGATCAATCCCCTCCAAGGTGGGAGAAGGGCTCCTTATATAGGGCGGCATCGGGCCTTTTACCCCAGTCCATGGGTAGGAAGGGTCACCACAGTGCCATTCCCCGAGGTCCTAGTCTACATGGCTACTTTTGGGTAGACCGAGTCTTGGACACCAGGCGCTTCTCCATCCGCTGGTAAAGTGGCCTTCCTTTTCCTCGTCCGTCCTTGTTCGGCACTGCCTGTTGTCTCTCTTGCACCAAATCAGCAAGGTGGTGTGCCCACCATGCTGAGGTTCTCTGTCCTTCTGCTGCAGGAAAGGAGGACAGACCAGACATTCCTTTACCGAGGCGAATCGGAGGATGCGGGGCGACTATGCCCCTTATCGGGACTTACCCCGCCTAATGGCCGCCTGGTGAAGTTACCGATAAGCCCTGGAGTTGCTCCAGGGCATCCAAAGTTGGGTTCTGCGGTGGCGCTTTCGGAGGGGGACAGTCCCGCTCGGGAGGGTGTCCTCCCATGAAGTGGACCCTCGCGAGGGTTCACCCGGCGGTGCCTGTCTCCGGAGGTATTGTAGCCTCTTGAAGGCACGTCACTTTGAGAAGCAGGGGACTGCTAACCGTCGGGACATGGCACCCCGGTTGCCAGGGCCCCGACAATGCGTTGCGACAGTGTTCGAGCTCAGCAGCACGTGCGGGGTCACGCGCTCGTTGTCGAAGTTCAGGGTGCGTCCTTGGACGATAGGTTTGAGGCGGATCCTAATGTGATGTTGGAGGTAGAGTGATAGCTCTCGCGCCATCTGCTGCTCGAGGCGAAATTTCTTGCGCTCTGCGAGCTCCCTGGTCATTGCCGCCTCCAGTTGCTGGCGGTGCTCTTCGACTTTCGCTGCCGTAGCTGTTGACGGAAGGGGTGTGGTGAAGTGGTCTGGCGGCGCACTACTACATACGGAGTCAGAGTCGAAGATCCTGAGGATGGATGGATCCTCGAAGTCATCGACATTGGAGACTCACGTGATGGAGTCCTTATGTTATGCGGTGGTGATGGAACGAGCGACCGAAGCTGGGGTCACCGAGTCGGCGTCATCGCAGAGAGCCGCATCGCTCTCAGTTGTATCGCTTGCAGTCGGGTCGTACTCGAAGGCGAGCAGGGTGATGGTGCAGAACTGCTCCTCTTAGAACAGATCATGCGGCGGCGACCCGTTGGAGATGTTGAACCCCGCCGTTTTCGCTAGATCGACGGTGTCTGTGAACCTGACGAAGAGGTTGATGGTGCCGATTGGCATCACCACGATGCGGGTGACCGGACGTGACACTGGTATGTAGCTGCTCGATAGGATCTAAAGGAATCCGCCGCTGGCAACCATGCGACCGGTGGTGAGTGGCCGATCTATCAGAGTGTAGGGTATCGCCGCAGATCTCAGGCTTGACTGGCCAAGCCCCACGATGGGCGCCAGTATCGTGGGAATGGCCACTGCAGTTGCTACCAGGGGTAGCAATTGAGTCAATTGAGGGAAAGAGCGAGTCTCCATCTACGAATCGAGATTGGGGGCATACACAAGGGTTTACCTAGGTTCGGCCCCCCTTAGGGTAAAGACCTACTTCGTGCTTGATTGTATTGATTGCAAGTGGATTACAAGATCGATGAGCTCGGCTAGGCAGCGAATCTCTTGGATGGGGTATCTAATAGCACGCAAGTACAAGAGTACCCTAGGGAGGTTTATATAGGGTCACCTTGCTAGGGTTTATAGGATTACAACCGAATTAGTTTAGGTTTTGGAGGGTTTGACCTAATCCGACTAGGACTAACTAAGGTCTTGGGCCTTTAGATTCTAGTCGCCGGGCTTCATTGAAGTCTCCTTCCAGTCGCCGCGCTAGCAGGCCCACTTGTCATGGTCCTGGGCCAGTCGAATCGTCCTTCTAAGCATACCCGGATTGGTATATCCCCATCAGAGGGGGAAATCTTCGGATGTGTTATGTTTGGTGCTATACTATAGTTACCGTATGGCGCTTTTATCTCACTCTAATAGCCAAAGTTTTAGCGTGTCTCTATAAGTTAGATAGTGTAAGCTTTGCTGCCGCTGAGCCCATCATACCCATGTAGGTGATCGCCACCGAATTCTAAGACTCTCCGTGTACTGGCCTCAGTACTGACCACTCTCTTTCTTTTTCTTTTTTCCTTTTTTGGAACCCCTTTGGTTTTGACTGGAATGTGAACAATGACATTAGGAAGGTTACCCTTCCAGCTTGGCCTGGTCAAGGTGGCCATCCGCACTTGGTTATTCTCGAGGACTCTTAGTCCCACAAGATTTAGGGTTGCACCTTGGGCACAACCCTGCTTAATTCGCGGCAATGGACAATAAAAACTTCCAGCATAAATAAAACAAAAAATATGACCTAATCAACCTGAATACTTGATCAGATGTAAACTAAAACATTAACATGGCAGAAGGGGCCAAAAGAAAATAAAACAAATGAACCATCGTGCCATCATAATGGAAAATTTAGCTTTTGTTCTCACAACATAATCAGATAAAATAAGAAGGGGCACATAAAGATCACACTGGTAATCTAATCCAACATTAGAACATAGCCAGAATAAAGAAACGGGTGGCATATTATCTCAAATTCCTACAATTAATGATTGTAAGAAAACTTAAAACATATAGAAGTTGCCTATTTAAATCTTGCTTATAGGTTATGTTTGCCATTTGTCTGAACATTGCATCAATCAGCAAGACGACCAGCCTTCTAGTAGAAACCTTAGAGGCCCATGGAAATGATGAATTAAAAAATATAGGGTTGATTATAAGTAGCAGGTACATGTAGATCAAAACAAATAATCTTGGAAATTAAAACAGCCTGATGTCTTCATTAGAAGAGAAAGAGAAGTAGGATCATGGAGTTTAGGAATGTAAGAGATTGGCAGTTAGAAAATACTTTTCGCATTAATAGAATACTAAAATATCTTAAATCTCATGAATTAGCACATCTTAGAGATACTAAAGTTGATTTACGTTGAGCTATTTACCTCCCGGTATTCTACAGATAAGAGTAGACATGATTATCTTGGCTTGAGCCCAGGTTATGACAAAACAAAAGTTCCATCTACAGTGTCCAACTGCACACCATTATATGAAACCCGAAGCATTCAACAATTCCTGGACCATTCAAGAATAATAGAGCCCCAAGTAAAATTTAGCTACAATCCATTGACTATATTTCTTGCTAAATTGTACAACACTGACGTGAATAAAGAATAGGGGCCAATTGTTCAAGGAAAAAGTAGTACCAATTCAGTTTGTAATTCTACCTCGGAAAGAGAAGCTGCACAGGGAGGGTTGGAAACAAACTGACAGGAAATTAATTATTGGTGGCTGCGAAAGACAAATTATATACACTTCTTAATAAAACTAAGCTATCATCAATACTAATCTAAGGAAATCTAGATCTTTAGAAGAAACTAAATTAATACGAGAGTACTTTGTATCCTGTATGGCATTACTGATTATATTTTCATAATCAACACAAAGAATCAAGTAGTATCATCCTTCCTTGCGGAAAAAACTAACAATATTAACTTATATGCATGAAGATCCATGGATCTAGCAAACCAGTGGCCACATCACATACCATGGAAGAAGCAGATTAAATATCAAGGCAGTCGCCCTAGTAAATAGCCCGTACCGTAGATGATTGCTTTTAATTGTGCCTTGTGACCATGCATTTGAACCAGCATGAACAGTACAGTAGAGGAGGAGGTTTCAATTAGCAATAAATTTAGCACAGGTTATTCAGAAAACAATTAGCATAAAGTCAAAAAGACCCTTATGCTTCATGCATAGCTACACGTTAATATGATGCTACGGTAGGTATTCCATGTCAATATCGGCTGGGTTTCGGGGAAGTCGCAACCTATAGTCCCTCCGTGCTTGCTCCGAGCTCTACTATTTCTGAAGCTCACATGAAAGGATGAGTTAGATGTGTAAGAAAATGGAGGAGATGTTTTACAACAGAGTATAGACATATGATCTGGTACTCACTTGGATCGTAAAGTAGAGC
Source organism: Avena insularis (assembly GCA_023614405.1). Taxonomy (NCBI): domain Eukaryota; kingdom Viridiplantae; phylum Streptophyta; class Magnoliopsida; order Poales; family Poaceae; genus Avena; species Avena insularis. Next base: position 102,076,367 of record CM042684.1, on the reverse strand, counting down.
TTGAATTCAGGCGGTCATAGAAGTAGAATCGGCGCAGCCGGCAATTTGCATGGACCTGCGCTCGGAGCGTCTCGACGTAGTTTGTCCCGCAGGATCTCTTTGTCATGTCCGCGAGATTCAGCTGAATGTTGTTTCAGGCATCATCGAGTTTCAACGATATTGTGTAGATGTATGGCTTTACTCTTGTGACAGACTGGACAAAGGCAGCACGTTGCTACAAGTTACTATGCAATAGCTGCAGTGAAAATGTCTAGACACCCCAACATATGCATTTAAAATTTCAAGAAACACCGCAAGACAAGCATGTGGGGAAGATTTAAAACTACATCGGAAAAGAAATCACATCAAACACTGCATGCATTAGATACAACACATGAAATGGAGGAAAGCATGGTCGTACCACTGCAATGCATATTTTCAGGGACGGAGGAAAGGGGGGACGAGTGGGGACGACACCCCCGCTAAAGATTCGCTCGCCCCAATAACGATCAGCAAGATCGCAATTTTTTTGCCCCTCCACGGTACTTTTCCCCCTGTCCACGCGTGAAAGCGAGCAGCCCAAAAATCATCTAGTACTATGAGTCCACATACAAATAATAACTAGGCCCATCAATTAAAAAATCCCATTTAGAAGACAAGGAGTTGACGATGGATCATCATCACGCACACACACCGCACGATCAAAAATCAGCTCGTCTCTAGCTTCCTGTTGCGCCTCTGTTCGACGCCTGTTTGCCGGTCGCCACCAGGGGCTCCAATCCAAAAGGACAAAATGGTATAATCCGAGACCGTTCGAGGATTGAGAACTGAGGAGGCCACAATTACCAAAACATAAATTAGAGCGATTAGCTAATAGTTTCTCTTGTTGTTTCATTGTTCTCTTGATAGGGTTAGTTCGGCTGGTGCCACCGGCAGGGCCGCGGCCCTTGGGAGACGCCGATGTAACGCTCAGGTTTGTCCTTCCTCCATTATGTTTCTAGTATTTTTTGATTGCTTGATTGGTTGATTGCTTTTATTGTACAATATTAGATTGTTGTGTATTTGGGGGTTTTGACTATGGAGATTGTGAACCTACAGCTAGATCAAATCCAATCGGGAAAATTGGTTATTTACCTAAAAGTTTAACGTCCTTGGATTATGTACCCAAAGTTAAATGGCCATTGGTAAAATACCCATCAGGGGCTTGAAAACAAATAAAAATTTATACTCAGCCCTGCCAAAGATAACTGAACATGAAAGGAGAAAACTGCCCTTGATTAGTAAAACGGAATTGGGAATAGACGACGCGTCCTTCCATTGTCAGATTGTGCAAATGATTATGAGTCTAGGATAGCATCTCCAGGAACGTGAAATCCATGAGTATGGCATAGCTACATCGTCAACAAAATTGACTATGTACTTAGAAACTATTTTGGCGTAGGGGTGAAGGTGCTTAAACTTGAACTGTTTCTCTATTCGAGATGGTTAGAATTTATCATCAAATCTGGGATAGAAGAATTGGCCCTAGAGATGCTGTATGGGAAAAGAAGACACAATATAACTTCCCATTTTCGATTTTATTCAACAAGGCAGCTGCAGGGACGCTTCAGTCTCTTTGCCTCTCAAATTGCACTTTCCATCGTTAACATTTTCTTGTAACAGAAGCTTAATGTATACATCTGAAGTCGCATTTCTGAGGAGTTGGGGCAGTTTCTCTCCAATTGCGTTGCTTTAGAAAAATTGGTGATTTTAGGTTATACACCACAGACGACTTTGTAGTATTACCGGGGCCAGCGACCGGCCACTAGCACGGCACAACACGATTAAAATGGACCAGGGGTATGTAGTATTTTAACTCATGTTTGTCTAGTTTATAGAAAACTCCTTTTGGGTAAATCAAAAAATGATTTAATCCTTGCAATGGGTATTTTACCAATGGTTGATCAACTTTGGGTACATAATCCAAGGACAATAAATTTTTGAGTAAATAACCAATTTTCCCTTTTTCCTTCGCTAGCTCTCGGCCGCGACTGGCCGCCGCAGATGATGAAACCCCGGTGAGACCCGTCGGCAGCAGATATGGCCTTGGTATCTCACCCGCTGCTCTCTTTCTCCTCCACCTTCGCCTCCTCAAACCTTCCAATCCTTCGACTCCTCCGCCGCCCCCTCAAACCCTCCACCTCCAAATGCTTCCTCCATCCCCATCATTCCCAACGGCGGCGCAACCAACCATTCGCCCGCCAGCCAGACGACGATGTGCATTTCGGGAAAGAGGACACACGGAGCTCGCTCGTCAGCCCCTCCGGTGTCCACCTCGTCAGCCCCCTGGATGACGAAGAGGGCGGCGACGGATGGGGTCCATCCAACGGCGCCGGCGCAGAGGAGGGGGAGCAGCTCCAAGAATACGAGGCGGTTGAGTGGGACTCGCCTGCCAGCCCTTTCCGAGCGCAGGCCCAAGAACATCATCTTTCCCTTCAAGAGGATGATGATGAAGAAGATGAAGACGGCGAGGATTGCCCGTGGTGGGACCCGAGCTTCTTCTTGCCAAGCCAAGAAGAGGCAAACACCAGCACCACTGCGTCAGTGGATGAAATTCTCGCCTTCGCAAGGAGCCCAGTGGCGGCCGATGGCTCCGGATTCGCGGAGTTCTTGTCTGGTTACAGCCGCGGACCCCTTGGCGAAGACGAATGCTTGGACGTGATGAGGAGGATGGGTGAGGAAGGGCTGGCATTGGGGTGCCTCCAACTTTTCCGGTGGATGGTGCGGGCGCTCGAGGAACAGCCGATGTCCTCGTCACCGCAGGCATGGCTGGTGGCTCTCGTGGTGCTTGGACGGGCGCGGATTGCCGACGATGTCTTGGAGATCCTGGGAAGCTTGCCGCCGGAGAGGGGATTCCGGGAGGTGGTTCTGTACAACGCTGCAATGTCCGGTGTTGCCTACTGTGGAAGGTGAGCTGTCTTGGTTTGTGTTACAGAGTGATCTTATTAATTTCATTCATGCAACTACTTTCGCTAAATTTAATTCTGGCTGCTAGTAAGTCACACATTTATGAACAATCAGTAGTGTTGGTGCTTACTTACCGATGGACTTAGATCTAAGTGACTTTGATTCTTTTCCCTATTTCTAATCCGTATTTCTGTGATCCTTTCCTACAAAATATTACTAGGTAATGCATGTTGTTAGTTACTAATAGCAGAGGACCCAAGTGTATTTGATTTTGCTCATATTGATAAACTGGACTAGCATGAAAACTGTTTATTGACAAGTTTGCATAGATGCAAGTCTTTTTTTCTTTTCATTCTATAAGATGGAAGTGCACAACTATGTTCCCAACTAAGCATGAACACGATGGAAATTCTAATATGGTCCATTTATTCTGTGCATTTTGCAAGCTATGTATTCTTTGACCATTATGTACACTCTTCTCCCCGCTTCAGATATGATGATACCTCGAAAATATTTGAGTTAATGGAGAAGAACAATGTCCAACCTGACCACATAACATCCTCAATCATGTTAATGGTAATGAAGAAGCGCAAGACATCTGCAAAGAATGCATGGGAGTTCTTCCAACGCATGAACAGAAAAGGTGTCAAGTGGAGCTTAGATGTCTCTGCCTCTCTAATTAAGATCTTTTGTGATGAGGGGCTGAAAAAAGAAGCTCTTATTTTCCAGACAGAAATGGAGAAGAGAGGAATCACATCAAACACGAGAATTTATAACTTGATAATGAATGTATATTGCAAATGCAGTCAAATTGAAGAAGCCGAGGGGCTCTTTATTGAGATGAAAGAAAAAAGGTTAAAACCGACAATGGCGACCTATAATATCCTTATGGATGCTTACAGCAGAAGATTGCAGCCAGAAGTTGTTGAATCGTTACTTGTGGAGATGCATGATTTAGGACTACATCCAAATGCTAGGTCATACAACTGTCTCATTAGTGCTTATGGGCGACAGAAAAAAATGAGTGAAAAGGCTGAAGATGCTTTCCTGAGGATGAAGGCAGATGGCATTAAGCCCACGTCTTCTTCGTACACTTCACTGCTTCGTGCATACGCAGTTAATGGGCAGGATGAAAAAGCTCACGTCACATATATAGATATGAAAAGAGAAGGACTCAAACCTTCCTTAGAAACATACACAGCTTTACTTGACATATTTAGGAGGGCTGGTGACACAGAGAAGTTAATGGAGATATGGAAATCAATGATCGATGAAAAGGTTGGAGGCACTAGAGTCACATTTCACATGGTACTTGATGGTTTAGCGAAACATGGGTTGTATGTTCAGGCAAGAGATGTAATATCTGAGTTTGGTGAAATTGGTTTACCTCCTACAGCTATGACTTACAACATTTTGATGAATGCTTATGCAAAGGGAGGACAGCATTACAAATTGCCCCAGCTCCTGAAAGAGATGTCTATTCTGGAACTAAAACCTGATTCAGTTACATATTCTACAATGATATATGCATATGTTCGTGTCCGCGACTTTTCGAGAGCATTCTATTACCACAAGCAGATGGTTCGAAGTGGGCAAGTGCCTGATGCTAAGTCATACAGAAAGTTGTTGAATACCTTGGATGTGACATCTGCAAGGAAAAACATAAAGGATAAAAGTGCCATTGCGGGAATTATAAAGGGCAAATCTTCCTTGAAACATAAGAAGGAAAAGAAGGATGAATTTTGGAAGAATAGTAAAAAGCGGTCTATGACCCAAGCTAATGAGTACCAGAGAAAAAGATTTTTGCGATACTTTACTGAAGTTGAAAGATAGTCATCCCATATGTTGTATCATGGTCCCCACTCTTAAATGCTCTTGAACTATTCAGGTCAGAAATTACAGGTTTTCTGTGTTACTAATTCCATAAGCGTTCAGTTTGACTGCCTGACTGATATCACTGATCTGAATAGACTTGATTTTACATTTTCTTGTAATGCCTGTGAGATCAGAATGTTAAACCTAAACCCAGTTTATTCAGGCATATATTCAGATCGTTAAACCATCCACAGGCTGATGAAAAGATGGATTAATGTGAATGAGAAGGCTATTGTTGTAGGAAAATAACACACGGCATCAGTTAATTAGCATACACCATCAGTTTATTGACCTAAATCATTTAGTTAGAGTCTACAGTACAACCCTATATTAACGTAACTTCATTTTTCTGCTAGGGTGCTTAGTGTTAGGCAAACAGCAACTTGAATCTATTTATGGCCCAATGGGCAAATGTATAGTGTAAAAAAACGATTGAGATTCAGCACGGAGTTGCGACTGTGCGGTAGAAAAAAAAAACTAAACCTGGTCTCTGGTACCATGTTAGACAAACAGCAACTTGAATCTATCGATAGCCCAATGGGCAAATATATAGTATATCTGATTTGGGGTACAAAGAAGGTAAATCTAGACAAATACGGACTCCCTAGACCAATACTAATACTCCTTAACACTTAGCAGTTTGACATTTGTGTCGCTGCCATAGGCAGCGATTGAGTGTTTCGTGAGGAAGAGTTGGCGGCCATCTGCGGTGCGAGATGAGGGCGGATGCACATGGGTTTACCTGTGTTCGGAGGGTAAAGACCTACTCTGCTAGATTAGATTATGAGAGCGAGTTACAAGGGTGGCGAGCTGGCTAGGCAAATGAAGTCGCTTGAGGGGTGTATGATGGAACGAAGTCTCTAAGGTACCCTAGGGAGGTTTATATATGAAGCACCTCGCTAGGGTTTACAAGCCTCAACAAGATAAGGATCCGGGCCTTTGACCTAATCTGACCGGGCTTACGCTTCGGGCTTCTAGTCGCCAAGATGGGCCTTCCTTTCTTCAGAGTCCGGCCATTGTCCTTCAGAGACTTGCAGACCTTTTCGGCCCACTCGAACGCATCACGAGCATACCCCTATGGCATATCCCCATCAAGAGTCCCCGAGGCCATCGTTGACGCAGCATGGGCGCCCTTTGGTGTTCAAGTGGCGAGCCCAATTTGGGCGCCAAATGAATCGGCGATGGACTTTATTGGAACCAAGGGAATTTCCCCATAGCCCCATCCGTCACTTCAAGAAACATCATCGCTGGCCCAAATGTCGTTTCGACGAGAAGAGAGACCGGCGGGTGGCGAGTAGACCAATAGGAGTTGGACCGTCAAACCTGGTCAAACTTATCCGTTGGAATTTCCAACGGTAACTTTGGCGCAATTACCGTGAGTAACGGCTATCTTGATTTTGGCGGGTGACGTTTCCCATAAAAGGGGAGTGATGGATCAGCTTCGCGATCCTGCTCCGCATTCTTCATCCTTCCTCATTTGCTCTTCCTTTCTGCTTCCTCCCGACTTACTCTCCTCGCCTCGCGCGATCCCACTTCTCACTCGATGGCGCCTCCCAAAGGCTCATGGGGGAAATCCAAGTGCACCACGGCCCAGCTGAGATCCTTTGAGGACGCCGGGGTGCTCCGCAAGGGGAATTGGCGGGTTCCCCCCTCCTCCGAGACCGAGCCGAAACCGCGACCCGGCGAGTTCATTTGCTTCACTAGCCATCTTGAAAGGGGCTTAGGGTTCCCTACTTCGCTCTTCTTCCGCTTCTCACAGATTACGCGATCAAGCCCTCGATCTTGGTCCACACAAGATCGAGCGGTGGCGATCTTCGTCATATGCGAATGCTACCTCCGCAGCCATATTTCCCATTGTGGTTGAGCTCTTCCACGGCCAAGACGGGCGCGGCGCCCAATGCTTGATGTCGGCCGCAGCGGGTCACTCTTCCGGTTGAAGCCGAAGGCCAACTTCACAAGCTCCTCCCGCCAAGAAGGCCGCCAAATAATGGAAGAAAAGCTGGTTCTACGGGAAGCTACTCCTCCCGTGGTCTCTCTCCTCAATTGTCACGAGAGGAGCGAGCCTGCCGACCGGCGCCAAGAAGCTCTCAAGATCACGGATGGCCGTCAGGAAATGTTGGATCAGATCCGAAGTTGAAGGACCAGGGTTGATTCCAATCAACCTCTACAATTGTTGGCTCGTGGCGCTGTTCATTGGGCGGCTCGTCCACACTAGATGTACGAGTATAGCGGGAAGCATGATCCATCCAGAACCAGCAAGGAGTCATGGGAGGCCGAGGACTACAAGGCCGCCCTGAAGAAGATTACCGACGCGGAGTTCACGGGCGTGGCGGTCGGGTCGCCTGTGATACTCCCGTGAAGAACGAAGCCCCACAGGAGTTCTCTTCCAATCACGCGTTCGCACCTCAATTTCAGTCTTTTTCGCCATGGCGTGTCTTGACTCATGGAGGTTCTCAGCTTTTTCGTGTATTGAGGGTTGGCTCCTCCACTTGATGAAGAAGTTCCCAAGAACCGGAGGAAGATTCCGAGGAGATCCTTCCGATGACAGGAAGTAAGAAGAGGTCCTCCCCGCCGTGGCTCGCAAGACCAATGCGTATAACGAGAGGTTGAAGCGAGCCGTAGCCTGGACGAGTTCGAAGAAGGCGATGAGGTCGCCAGAGCAAACGCTCCAAGATCGCTACGCTGCCGAAGCCCCCACTACCGCCTAAGTCGCCAAGAAAGAGGCTCCATCACGCCAGTCGTCGCTGGTGTTCGAGTCGGATGACGACTCCGACGACAAAGGGTCTCCCGAAGTATCGCACAAGGCCCCAAGGGACGCACTCCCGACGAAGGGGTCGGAGGGCAAGGACACGGAGGTGGTGGTAGAGGTTCCCCTGGCGACGATCGCGCCTATGATCTCGGGGGTTCCAAGCCAAGAAGCAGCCGAGGCGACAACGCCCAAGTCGCCACAGACGTCGAAGGCGGCGGCGTCGGAGTCGGAGATCCCGGCGACCGCAGCTTCATCGTCAAGGAAGCCCTCGGGCCAGGCTTTGGACGCTCGAGAGGGGCTCACCGCAAGTCGGGTCCCGAGTTGGACAAGCCCGCCCATATCGCATCGGGCTTCGTGTTCTTCCGCCGCCATAAGTTGTGCTCCTCGTCCCCAATTTGCCTTGCTTCTTTCGTGTCGTGGTTGTCTTGATTGGAAGGGCTCGTGCAGGTCGGGGCTAAGAAGATTGGTCGCCTTCGCCAAGATTCCACCGCCATCGGCGCTGAGAGGCGATCCGCCAAGAGGAAGGCCTCGAGGATGTCGCATTCTTGAAGTCGCAAGGCGTAAGAAGCGCCGACGACGCCGCTGATCGGGAAGCGCTGGAGCTACCGCGCCGCCACAAAGAGGGCGGCGACGCTGACAGAGCCAGACTACCGCCAGGTTTCGGAGGCGCCGTCCCGGCCAGCCGCCGCCAGAGCTGCGACGCCTCGCTTTATGGCGAGGGGTTTCGCGTTCTGGATCGCGCAGCCCAGAGTCCGGAAATCGTGGACGCTGAGATTGGGGCCGCCATGGGCGCATTCTCCTTCACGGTCCTGCCGACCGATGTCAGCTGAACTTCACAAGATGCTCACGCTATTCGTGTATGTTCAGTCCCAATTCCTAGTCGCTGAATTTCAAATCACCGGAATTGGTTTTGTTTTTCTATCTTCTCCAAATTCGAAGTTCCTAATCGCTGAATTTCATTTGCCGAACCGGTTTTTGTTTTTCTTCCTTCTCGCCTCGAAGTTCCTAGTCGCTGAATTTCAGCCGGGAACTGATTTTTGTTTTCTTCCTTCTCAGGTCGAGTTCCTAGTCGCTGAATTTCAGCGATCGAACCGGGTTTTTTCCTTCCAAGGTTTAGCTGGGCTCGTTGTTTTCGTGGGGTTACAACGGGAGTCGACCGATCGGCAGTCGCACAAGAGCGCTGAGCGTGACTTGCGCGAGGCGCAGGAGGTGAACCGGCGGCTTCAGGAGAGGATCGGTGAGTGTTTGGTGTTGTTCTTCTTTGCTTGGTATGAGCTGGTTGTGTGCAATACTCTGATATCTCCACTTGCAGATGGTTTCCCGGCCGAGGTCTCCAAGGCCCGTGAGGGGTATGTCCCACTCGCCGAACTGGACGAGGCGAATGGGCGAGTGGCCTCCTTGGTCAAGGAGTTGGAGGAGGCTAAGGTGGCCTCAATTTCTTCGGAGGAACGGGCGAAGGCTGCCGCCATGGCTGAAGAGGAACGCAAGGCCACGGACTCCATCATCGTGGGGCTGCATAACGAGCAGACCGCCTTGGAGAAGCACGTCAAGGAGAATTGCCGCAAGCTCCTTGGTGAGTCTCTGTCTTTGCTTTAGTCTTTTGTCGGGTCCCCACTTTGGGGGTTTCATTGTTTCACTGACATCTGACTTTGCAGCTGTGGTAGGCCAAAGCGACCCGGTGGTGCAGACTTATACCGCCGCGAAGGCTAATCGCCGTGGTGAATGCAGCCACGGCCTCGGCCAGTGTGTGTCCAGCGCTCTTCAGGCATGTCTCCCACCAAGTCATCCTCGGGGCTCACGGAGGTGTGGCGCTATCCGGAGGAGTGCCTGATGACGCGTTCATTGACGGGCCGCCGCCACGGCGTTGAGCTTAGGTCTCGACATTTCGACGACTTCGATCTTGACGATGTCACGAGTGGCTATCCTCGGCGACCGCACGCTGGAGATGTCGAGGCGCTGAAGTCGACCGCCAAGGCCACTCCTTATGCTGATCGTGTCTTGGCGATGGGATCGGCCGCCGCATCAGAGACGGTGTTGGCGCGCAACCCCGAAGCCGAGCACCGCGACATGAAGTCGAGCATCCCTTCCGGTCACATTGGCAAAGTCGCCGACCACGCACCGACGAACCCGTGGCAGCCTTTGTGCGCCAAGGGTGGTGGCGCTTCTTCTTCGAGGCCTGGAGTAAGCAAATGCAAGAGTTGTAATAGATGCCGAGTGGCGAACGTTGTATGATATTTTGTAATGCATGTCGCGGGGACTTGGTCGACTCGTGTTATGATTGAGGAAATGTGTTGTTCAACAATTTGAGCGAGTCCCCGAGCGCGTCCGCCCTTTAATGGGGTATAACTCGATGGTGTATTTCTATGTGTTTGATTTGTTTACGCGTTTGTTTTTATCCCTCGCGTCTTCTGAGTGGCGAGTCCCCGAGCGTGAGTAGGGCTGATTTGTGAGCGAGTCCCCGAGCGCGAGTAGGGTTCGTTTGTGAGCGAGTCTCCGAGCGTTATGCCCGACCGTATTGGTCGTGATGCAGGTTGTGAATGCGTTGTTTGTAACGCGTCTCCTCCCCTGGCCCGGAGAGCGCCCATGGCAGCCCTAAGCGACTCTCTTACTTGGTGTGTTCCCGAGCCACGTGGGTTCCTGCTTATGAGTCCCGTCGTGGTACTTAACTGCTCGAGTCGCTTTGCTCGAGGGTGGAGGGACAGCTGTGGGAAGCGTATCGGACGCCTTGGCTCCGCTGGCTACCGGCTAGGCGACTCAATGGCGGCTCCGGGTTGGCGTTTTTAATGGACGACACAAGGCCCAATACTTCCAGGTTCTTGTGCCGCTACTTTTGCGTTTGGCCGCTCGACCGTGAGGTTGACTTCCGTGAATAGCGTATTGCTTGCATGTACGAAGTAGTGGCACAAGAATATGGCGAGTGGGCACAATTTGTGCGATCCAATGAACTTCATTTATATATTCCACAGAGTACATGTGTGGTTCTAAGTATAGAACTTTCGAGGAGGTTTACATTCCATGGCCTCCCGACCTCCAACCGCCATCACCCCGTATGTCGATGAGGTAGTAGGCGCTGCTGTTAAGGACTTGGCCTATGGCGAATGGCCCTCCCATGGAGGAGAGCTTGTGCATGCCCTTCTTGTCTTGGGCGGTCGAGGACTAGGTCGCCTTCTTGGAAGGTGCGAGTTCGTTCGGTATTGTGATAGCGGCGAAGTCCTTGCGTATATGGCGCGCGAGCGAGCCAGTCGCGTCTTCGTCTGTTGATCGACGTTGTCTTGGCGGGCGGTCTCGTTGGCCGCTTCGACGTAGTTGGCGACTTCGAGGGAGTCGTGCTCCGTGTCTGCTGGCATTACGGCCTCGCGCCATACACCATGAAGAAAGGCGTGAACCCGGTTGATCGGTTGACGAGGTGCGGATCCCCATATCACGTAGGGAGCTCGTCGACCCAAAGATCCCGGGTGCGTTCGGCGGCACTCGCAGCCGCTTGAGCCCGTGGAGGACGCCTGGTTGGCGCTGCTTGGCCGCTTGACTCCGGGTGGCGTCGATGCGAGGTCGAGTCGTATGTCGTGCTTTTCACGAATTCGCCATGGCCCCTTGGCGGTTGGTGCCGTTGTCTGTTATGATGTTTGTGGGTAGCAAACGTAGATGAGTTCGCGGAGGAACTTAGTAGCCGCCTTGCCGTCGCACTTCTTGATCGGCTTGGCCTCCACCCATTTGGTGAACTTGTCGATCATGACCGGAGGTGGGTGAAGCCAGATGGGGCCTTCTTGAACGGGCCTACCATGTCCAATGCCCCATACGGCGAATGGCCATGTGATGGGGATTGTCTTGAGTGCCAAACCAGGAAGGTGCGTCTGGTTGGCGTACTTCTGGCATCCCACACACCTTTGGACGACGTTGGTGGCATCGGCGTGTGCGGTGAGCCAGTAGAAACCGTGTCGCATGGCCTTGGCGACTCGCGACTTGGCGCCGGCGTGATGGCCGCATACGCCGTGAATGTCCTGGAGGATCTTGCGCCTTCCTCTAGCCGTCAGACGCAATACTGAACACGCCATCACGCCGCTAAGGCTTGTGGAGCTCGCCGCTGATGATGAAGGATTTGCGGGCGCATTTATCATTCGCCTACCGCCTCGTTGCTCGGTAGGAGTTTGTGTTCCAGGAAGGCGACGTATGACGCTGTCTAGTCGCTAGGTTCCACAACCATGGCGACTAAGGCCGGTTCTGGTTGCAGTGGGATCCCGACGTCGATCTCCTTCCGTGGGCTGACGGAGGGTTTGTGGATGATGTCGAGGAAGACGCCATCGGTGGCGCTGCCGAGTCGATCCGACGCGGAAAGGGCTGCCTCGCTTTTACTGCCGATCCACTCGACGAATAGCCGTCAAGTGTCCTCCCAACCGTCGACGGCTTGGCAGACGCTATCATTGTTGGGGAAACAATGTCGCACGCCCGCCACTTGGCCGGCGATTAGGTCGAGTCGCCAAAGCATCGTGGGCGGTTGATGTTCATCTCTGGCGGCTCTCATGCCATGGAGGAGGGCCTCAGATTCGCCATGTTGTTGGTGCAGGTTTGAAGTTGAGGTGGAGCACATAGGAGCTTGTCTCCTTTCAGAGGTCGAGATGACCCCATTTTGCCCCGCGTCGGGTTTTTTGAGCCATCAAGTGGAGCGACCATGAGTGGAGGTATGGAGCTTCTGCCATGCTTCTTCCCACCTGCAAGGAAATCGGCGGGGCTTGTGACTTGATCGCTTTTGGGGCTCAGATTGATGTTGTGGACGCCGATCTCGACGGCCCTTGGCGACTCGCCTGTTGCCTCGCGATTGCGTATGATGTCCTGGGTAGCGGAGAGACCACCGTGATTGGGTGCTCTGGAAATAGTGTGGAGCCGCCACAGTTTCAATACCGCGCACCAGTTTTTGGTATTGCGGTAGCGCCGCCGTGAGTCCGTTAGGACTTCGCTGATGTAGTATCGGGCGCAGTATGGGGCGCTTGCTCTTCAGTCGTTCGACGACCATCACGGCGCTGACGACTCGATTGTAGGCGGCGACGTAGACGAACATTGGCTCTTTGTCGAGTGGCGCGGCGAGTAGTGGTGCCGCGAGTAGCACCTCTTTGAGTGTGTCGTCGGCCTCCGCGTCCCATTGGAACGTTGGGTTCTTGCGCATCAGCAGAGGAAGGCATTGCCTTCTCGCCTAGTGGGATGAAGCGATCGAGAGCCGCGACTACCGCCAACTCGACGTCGCGCACACTCGGGTTTCCCAGTCGCGCGATGGTGTCTATCTTGGTGGTTGGCTTCAATGCCTCGCTTGGAGACTACGTGCTTTAAGTTGTCCGGGTACGCCAAGGTGCATTTTCCGTGGTTCGCTTGATGTTGTACCTCCGCAGACGGCGGTTTCGCTAGGTCGGCGAGCGGATCGTCTGGCGGGTGGATTTTACCACCGTCGTCGATGTAGACGTGAATGTTGTGGCCAATTTGGCTCGCTAGACACTCCTGCATGCACCTCTGGTATGTGGCGCCTGCGTTCTTGAGGCCAAACGTCATGGCCGTGTAGCAGAATGCGCCGAATGGCGTGATGAACGTCGTCTTCTCCTCGTCTTCGACCGCCATCTTGATCTGGTTGTAACCAGAGTAAGCGTCGAGAAAACACAGTGACTCCGATCCCGCGGTGGAATCGATGATCTGATCGATGCGCGGTAGGACGAACTCCTTCGGCAGCGCCGCTTGAGATTGGTGTAGTCGATACACATTCTCCGTGTTGTTCTTTTTGAGATCGATGGGTTTGCCAGACACTTGGAGTACTTGATTGGCGGATGAGCTCGGCCAGCGGCGTTGGACTTCCTCGGCGATCGCTCGACGGCGCTTTTCATTGAAGGTAATGCGATCGCTTTCGGGTCGCGCTTTGGGGTCGGCGTTGAGTTTGTGCTCGCCGAGTTCCTCGACACCTGGCATGTCAGATGGCTTCCATGCGAAGATGTCGCGGTTCTCACGGAGGAACCGGATGAGCGCGCTTTCCTATGCGGGGCTCATGTGCGCCCCGATGGTGACCGTCTGGCTGGAGTCGCCTGGGGCGAGCTCGACGGTGCGGGTGTGCGTGGTCGCCTCGAACGTGGAGTTCACGGCGATCGGTTTTTTCTTCAGGATGGTGGGATCATCCTTGTTGATGTTGCCCGCGTATTTCGTGAGCTCCTCCGCGTGGTCAGTCTCCGCGGCGATGATGGCATCGGCGAGCTCGGCGCCTTTTTCCTCGCATTCCACGGCCATATCGGGGTCGCCATGGACGGTGATGATGCCGCTCGGCCCGGGGAGCTTCATCATGTTGTAGGCGTAGTGTAGGGTCGCCATGAACTTTGCGAATGCCTAAGCCGGGGCGATGCAAAGGATCGGAAGTTCACCACCAAGACGATCCTCTCCGCGGTAGTTTGCCGAGCGTCAAGGTGACGGCAGCGCCACCTTCCCGATCGGTACGCCCGACCGGAAGATGCCGTGGAAGGTCGTCAGTGTTGGCTCGATGGCTGTTTATGGGAGCTGGAGCCTTTTGAAGGTGTCGAGGTACAGGATGTTGATGGAGCTCCCACCGTCCATCAGCGTCTTGGGCAGCTAGTAGTCGGCCACCTTTGGCCTGACCACCAGGGCGACTCGCCCTGGATATTCGATTCTTGGCGCGTGGTCCTGGCGACTCCAGGTGATGCTCTGCTCGGACCAGTTTAGGAAGCGGGGGATGTCGACTTGCGTCACCGTTGGCGGCGACAACAAGCGTACCTTCTTCTCACGCTTGGTCGTCTAACACCGGATTTTTAATCCGGATGCCGTTATGCCATACCTCGCAATCCCGGGATTACCATTTTTGCAGACATAACGGATTGGATATCACAAGACATCATCCATTACAAACCATACATAAGGTTTTACACAAATAAGGATCTCATGATCCAGTCTTTAATACAACAAGCAATGGAAATAAACGATAAGCGTAGTTGGGTCCATCTTGGGCACAGTAATGTCGACGAAGATAGTCCTAGTTATCATAGCCGAATCCTGTGACCATCATCTTGATAATCTCCTTCATAGTCCGCCATGATAATAGCTGTGGACAAAAGCCATGAGTACTCTTTAAGTACTGCAAACTACTACTAGCAAGGGTTATAATTCTAAGTTAAAGTGCTGAATTAAAAAAAAATAACTATCAAGTTAAGTTTGAAACCTAAGCTGAGTTCTGAAGCAAGAAAAGATAAAGTAAAGTTCTAGAATCACTTGAGTTGGGAAGCTATTATCATTTACACAACCCTGCTATGGGCAAGTCAAAGTTCATCATTCATTTCAAGTTATTTAGAAAACATCTGACAACGAAACAATATGGCCATTCCAACTGTCCATAATCATGACGCAGCTATTCAATAGTTTGACACTGCAGGTGGTACACTTTCACCACAAGATTCGATACATCATCGGGGATAACCTCGAATCATCATACTTAGTATGCAGATAATCAAACATAACCTTCCCTTTACACACCCTAGTACAAGCACCTCTCCTATGAGCATGGCCTCCCAACCATGACCATCGGTCATCTTGAGCCTTTACATAGGTGGACATCATTGAGAGGTAGCCTCAGCTCAAACCTCTCCCGTGAGGAAACTAATACTAATGCATATAAATTTCCAGCTAAGCCTTACCCAATTCAGGTAATGTGGTTGTACGGTAAATTTGGAATGGTATCGCATCCGAATCCAACCATCAGTTTTATAAAAAGGGTTAAGGCTCATGCCTCATCATTTTCATCATCATAAACCAATTGTGTTTCTCAACACATGTGAAAACATCTCAATAGAATGACTCATCATTCCAAGGTTTTCATAACTCATTTTCACCAAGTGTTCCCATCTAAAGTGACTCAAGTTTGATCTATTCTAAAACACTAGGTTAAGAGTGTTCACTAAGGTGGAAAGGTGGGATCAATCTCATGCCATAGAATGACATCTAAAGGTTCCTAAATAGGTCAAGTTTTATGCTCTTTATGCTACCATCAAAATTAATTAAAGAACTTTGTGTAAACTAAGGGGGTGTGATCAAAGTATGCTTAAGGCATCTTTACTAAACCATCTAGTTTTATTCTAGCTTGCTACAATAGCTTACTAAAGCATGTTTGCAAGGGTTAGCTTGCCACTAATAGCTTGCCTTGGTTGGTGCAGTGGTTGAAGTTTTCTTCTTCTTCTTCTTCTTCTTCTTGGTAGAACTCCTCCTCGAAGGCTTGGTCGGTACTAGCGTCTAGAAATACATAGGGAGTGCACAATCACCAAACAATACTTAACTTAGGCTAAGTAGTATTCTAAACCACACAATTGATGATCTATTATCATCCCAAACATCACAAGTTTTAATTCAATAGTTTCAACCTTTTTATTTTGGAAAAGTAATTTCTACTCATTGAAATATTAACTCCACTTTAATATTCACCACCAAAATATGGGATCATGTGGACACATGTCCTCACCACATATTCTAACATGTGGGAATAAGATTTAAAGGTTGGATCAATATTACTTTGGTTTAAGTTCATTATTTAATGATTTAAAGTGACTAGAAATGCCTATATAGCATTATTTTGGTACTAGTCCAAAGTCCTTTACTGTAAACCTTAATATTATTACATATTTGGATAGATATGATGAAATGTGATTTTTGAGAGTTGGAATCAACTCAAAAGCTAACTTGGTTGATTTTACAAAATGTTTCAAGTTGCAAAAGCTTCTCTTCTTATTTTTATTAGGAGAAATCTATAACTCTAAATGAATTAAATCCAACGGCTTGGATAGAGCATTTCAATACCTTTCAGACAAAATTAGTTTCATGTAATTTGGATTTGTCAAACTCACGTAATTGAATTTTGAAACACCGGATGAAACTATATTCTAACTAAAAAGAAAACCTAGATTTGAATCTACGGGCTTGCAGGAAAAATGGGCGCCCAGTGGCGCCACGCGGCAGGGCTCAGTAACAGGGTCCTTGTCACTCTAAAAAGCAATGAACCAGCAGGGCCAGGTAGGTGCGATTAGAGGCTAGATCTACTACCGAGGTCGTCATCGACGACGGACGGTCGTCGTGAGCTCGAACCCTAGCGGCTCGGTGGGGGTTCATCGAGGCGTGCAGGGCTCCAGCAGGTCGGCGTGCAGGCGAACGGTGGAAGACGACGGCGAGGCGAGGCGTGGTCGCGAGCTTGGGTGGCTTGAATCAACGGCACCCTTCTTCTCCGAGGCGGCGCTCGGCTCAATTCCGCGAGCCGCTGCTCCACTTGCTCCCGAGGGGTGGTTGAGGTTCGAGAGATGAGGGAGTGGAATGGTGTGAGTCTTTGGTCTGGGAGGCTCCTTTATAGGCTCGACGTGAGACCGAGCGGGATGGGCGATCGACGGTGGCGACATACGGCGAAGCTAAGCGGCATGGTGGGATGGCGATCGATGGCGGTCTCTGGCGGTGCTCTAGCGCTTCAATGCCGTAGGGGCGGTGGCATGCGATCGGGGTGGTGGCGCTACTGGCGAAGCGGCTATGTCCACTAAGCGGTGGTGGTGGGGCTTTAGGCGGCGAACGGAGGTGTCTGGGTGTTCTCTAGGTCGAGGCGGGCGGTGGGCTGGTGTCGGCGCGGCTTGTGCACGCTGGGAGCAGGCCTGCAGCGCGGCGAGGTTGTGGCATCAGGCGCTGGTTCTCTCTATGGTCCATGGCTGGTCTTGGCTCGCAAGGGACGAGAGGGCGGTGCGGTGTCTTGGCTGCCTCCTAGACATGGAGAGGGGAGAGGGTGGTCTGGCGGCGGTTGCAAGTTTGGCCCCGTGAGGCATGGCTGGTCGGCATGGCATTGTTGCTAGGGGTGTAGGGGATGGGTGTTTAGGCTTTGGTTAGATCATTGGGAGACAGAGGGAGTAAATAGGGATCAAATGGGGCAAAACTCTGTTCAAAACAAATGAGCTAGGATTAGAGGTGTGATTACTCCTGCCAAGTGTTTGATGAAATGGCATAAGAGAAAAAGTTTTGAATTTTGAGTTCAAAATTTTTGGGTGATCTCCACTAGTGATAGGTAGTCTCTGGTTGCAAGGGTTTTGAAAATGGTGCTCAATTTGATGGTTTTTGAAATAGGGGTGATCTATGCATATGCATTAGATTCAATTTTAAACTGTCATTTAAAATAGTTTCTGAGGTTTTTAGTAGATCAAAAGGTGGGCCTTGGTACCTCATTATGTGTACTAGCAAGGGGTGTAAAGATCAAGAATTGTTTCTGTTAAGAATTGAGTACTAGGAATAGCCAAAGTAGGTATGAGAGTTAAATTTGTCCAAATGACCTCTTTTTGATTTGATTTTCTTTAGGAAAAGTTTGGGAATGATGTAGATGATGTTTAAATCACCTAAGAAACATTTTAGAAGCAAAGGATCACACAATCATGGCAATTCAAAACAACTCCTATTTTAAATGCACACCTATATGAATGCTTTCATTTTAAATTTGGAAAAGTTTTGTTAACCCCATTTTGGATGACTTGATCTTGATAAGCTTGGATTGAAGTTTTGGGATGTTCTGGTCTGCGAGCCAGTGAAGGTATGTAGCGACCAGCCAATGATTCGAAAGCCGCCCTGTTCCGTTGTCCCGCGGTTGGTTGTTGTTGGGTCCTCCCACGCCTCGCTTCTCGATCTCTTTGAGAGAGTGGCGCAGCGGTGGTGTGGGTGGAGTTTTCCTCCACTGCTATGGTAGATGCAGGCTGATTGAGCGGCGGTGGTCGAATTTCGGCCTCGTCGGCGTTGTTGGCTGATAGTTCAGCCGTCGCGTAGTTTCTCCGTCGCGGCGGTAGTTCTTGGAGTCGCGTTGGCCTTAGCGGCGTTGGCGACAATCGACTTCGCCCGTCGGTCCGGCGCTTGCGGTGATCTGGTGTTGCTGGCGCATGTCGCGTAGCGCGCATTGCCGTGGATGCTAGTCGCGTCTTCCCGACTAAATCGTCGAGTCTTGGTTGGCGTCCTCCTCCGTGGCGCTGCATCTCGAGGAGGTCGGGGATGTTATCGGCGTCCGGTAAACCCTCTTGATCTTGGCGACGAGAGGTTCATACCGCACGCGTTCTTGAAGCGATGTATCGCCGGTATGCGGGTGGATGCGGGCGTTATCCACGCTTCTTGCCACCTTTGGATCCACCGGCGGTCGACTCGCGTTGTCCCTGGATGCATTGCTCTAGGTCCTCGATGGTGGTGGCGCGAGTGTAGGAGCCTCGGCGTTCTGACGGCGTCCGCATTTCTTCCCGTGAATCGGCGTCGGGTAGCGCGTGTTGATCCATTGCCGGGTCGCGCCCTCCATCATCAGGGGGAGGTAGCGAGCGGCGAGCAGGTCGGTGTGGCCTGCGATCCCCATTGCCATGAGGTATGTGTCCAGCCAAACGGCGGGGTCGTATACTTCTCGATCTCCTTCAGGGCCTTGAAGTTGGCGGGGTATTTTTCCCCGTGGATCATGGGTCCAAAGCATTGCAGCCCGACTGGCCGGAGCCTCTTGGCTCGGCGCCCGGGTTGGCGGTGTGTGTGTCGGTCGTAAGGTTGGCGTGACCGCCATGCCCGATTGTTGATGATGTGCGTTCGGGCATCGAGGTTGCCGTTCTTGGCGGCGGTGTTGTTCGCAGTGTCGCGGCTCGTTGGTCGACAAACGCGGGTTGGCGCCTTGGTTGGTTCGCCAGGGTTGGGGTGGTGGGCAAACTATTGCGTTAGCCGCGGTGGGTGGCGCTGATGCCGCTTTTGCTTGTCGACGGCGGAATACATCCGCTGGTCGACTCGCGGCTTGTTGCTCGGCGACCACGACAAGTAGGGCCTTGGCGTCTCGGATCTGTGAGCGCCGCCGCCTTGGACATCAAGGTTGGCGATCGCGGCATCGGCCGTGACAACGTTGTCCATCGGGCGTGATGGTAGCCGTTGGCGTCCGGGCTTGAGGTGAGATGATGATCCGTGGTTGGTGCGGTGAGGCGCGGCCCATGGGTGGTGGAGGGCCCATTCGCCGGTGCTCAGTGGTGGTCTCGCTGGTTGCTTCCTCCTGGCGCGCGTTCTCGCCGTGTTCGCGTTCGCGGCGCGCGGGTCGCCGTCGTTGAAGTTCGTGACGCGCCTCGAACATCGGGTTCAGCGGTCCTGATGCGGCGCTGATGATAGAGTGACAACTCCTTTGCCGCCTCTCGTTCGGCGGTATTTCTCGCCTCGGCGAGTTCGCGTTGCGCCTCGGAGCCGCGCGGGCTTGTTCCACCTCCGTACGCCGCGGTCGGCGGGATAGGCGTGGAGAACGGATCTGGCGGGGCGGCCGTGCTACCCGCCATGTAGATCGCGTTGAAGCGATTGGATCTGGCGCGAAAATCCTCGGGGGATTCCGAGCCGGAGTCGGAGTCGAAGATCCCCAGGATGGAGGGATCCTCGAAATCCTCGGGGTTGGAGACTCGCGTGATGGAGTCCTCCCGTGACGCGGCGGTGATGGATCCGTTGACCGATCTTTGGAGTCGGCGTCGTCGTTTAGGTGTCGTCGTTGGTGGCGACGTTGGTCTCGACAGCGTCGCTAGCGCCGAGTCGTATTTCGTGACGAGGCCCCGATGGAAGCGGACTGCTCCGAAGCAGATCGCGGCGTGGGCGACCCGACGATCATCGTCGCGGCTGGATCGACCGCGCCGGTAAAGCCGACGAAGAGGTTGATGGAGCCGATCGGCATCACCGCGGCGTGCGTGACCGGGCGCGACGCCGGGATGTAGCTGCTGGGCAGAATCTGCAAGATCCCGCCGATGGCGATCATGCGGCCGGTGGCGAGTGGCCGCTCGATCGGCGAATAGGGTCTCGCCGCAGAACTCAGGCCAGTCCCGCTATGCCCCACGGTGGGCGCCACTGTCGTGGAAATGGCCATAGGCAGCGACTGAGTGTTTCGTGAGGAAGAGTTGGCGGCCATCTGCGGTGCGAGATGGGGGCGGATGCACATGGGTTTACCCAGGTTCGGCCCCCCGGAGGGTAAAGACCTACTCCTGCTAGATTAGATTATGAGAGAGCGAGTTACAAGGGTGGCGAGCTCGGCGGCTAGGCAGCGAGTCGCTTGAGGGGGTGTATGATGGAACGTAAGTCTCTAAGGTACCCTAGGGAGGTTTATATATGAAGCACCTCGCTAGGGTTTACAAGCTGCCTCCGAACAAGATAAGGATCCGGGGGCCTTTGACCTAATCCGACTGGGCTTCACACGCTCGCTTCCAGTATGGTCGATGGGCCTTTCCTTTCTTCAGAGTCCAGTCGCTGTCCTTCAGGCGCACTTGCAGACCTTTCGGCCCACTCGGAACGCACTGCTGAGCATACCCCCTTTGGCATATCCCCATCAATGGGCACATCATCACAATAGCCAGTAACCAGTTGACCAGAATTTCAATAAAACTGCTCCTCTTAAAAAAACTCACACCTAGCTCTCAACCAAATCTAGTCTTTTAGGTTCTCCTGGGAGCTGCCACTATGTTTGGCAATGCTGATCATGTTTATTATGTATAGTTCCCACTTGCCCTTGCTCCTCTGATATGGTTTTTGTACTTAGTACCATTACAATGTTGAACAGAAGAATGCTCTGTCTTGCTGGTCTTTATGAATTGGCAAAATTTATGATTCAGGTTTCATGCGTGATCATGATTGTACCATTTATTTTCCAATATATGCATAACTGTGAAGGGTGTGTATTGGGCCATATTTTAGTACAAGTCTAGGCCAGCAGAGTCTGAACCACTTGTGCCAGTCGGCTAGTTCTTCTGATCTGACTGGAAGTCCTAGTCCTAGTCCCTATCAATCAAATCAGTACAACACTACAGGTATCTGATTGCTGCTACTTTTAGCCGTGCCAGATCATTAGAGGCACCTGATTTCAGTGTGTTTAGAAGAGTTCCAGTCCTAGTTGCGTTCGGCTATGTGCTAGAGTAACTGAATCTTAGTACTACTTCAGTCCAGGTCCTAGTTTAGTCAGGCAATATGCCTAGTCCATATGGTATTCCTAGTCTGGGGCCTGCCATATAAGTGTGGCTTGTAAACTCTTTTGAAGTCAACAATAAACAGAAGTTCTGTAAGTCACGAGTTGTTCAGAGCCTTGGCCACGGCCAGGGAAGAACCCCACCTCGCACATGAGGGTGAACCTCACTATCCCTTGCGGTCGGACCCAAATTTTTGCCTAAACCTCAATCCATCCCTTACACCCGAGCAGATAACTATCATTTCCGTGCTGCTATTTTAAGGGTTCCTTTCCTCATTAAAGTTGTTTTCATTAGGTTCTGTTGTTAGCTTGTTGCTTGGGCAGTTGGGCCAGTGAAATATTGAAATGCTGATGCAACATGATAGCCGAGAACTGCTATGGCCAAATTTGAAATATAAATGGAAATGATATAACTGTTCATATTTAGTACAAGAATTCACATTTAAAAGGACCTTTAAAAATACACTAACAAGTGATAGGTCCGTCTTAATTCAGAAAAAAATTAAAGTGTTAATTGCTTTTCAGAATTAAATGAAGTAATGTTTACCTATTACATTGGAAAAGAACTAGATCCAACTTTGAATGGTTCTCATAAAAATATTACCATCTCTTTTATTATTTTATAGATAACGTAGGAATGGTAGTAACATGTTGGAATGGTTAATTAAGTCTTGATTTTTTTTTCGAGGAAACGCAATTGAATAGATAGAGTTTTGTTTACAAGCCTCCTAGGAGGTGAATTACAGCAATTCATTGACGAATAGCTGACTAGCATTTTTCCAGTTATTACTGCATACATATAGTCTGGCCAATTCAAATTGACATAGAGTAGATTTATTTTTGGTAACAGCATATTCAGAATTCACTATTTTATGGACACAAATTGAATTCTACCAAGGGAAATTTTGCTCATAATTTCTTGTGTTTGGTTCATGCAGATTGCATCTGTAGATCAGTGTCCAGCGTAAAATGTTATACAACCTCCAATAGGATTTAATTGTCTCAGGTTTAGGCAAGGTTTAATCAGATCGGAGGGAGTACTATACATAAAAGATTTTAAAGGTGCTTATCATACTTTGGACCTGCATTTAAGAAATAGCTACAACTAAAACAAGTTCCTCACCAAGAGACCGGAGTGTTAAATAATGGTAATTCAAGAGTTGCAAACTGCAAGCATTCCCTATCATAAAGTTAAACTATACTGTCTGCAAACCATATGGTGTTGGATCTGATATTCTAAGAAATGGTAGACCAGTTACCTCATATGCGAGAGCTTTTGGTACAAACCCTTATTTTATTTAGAAGTCTCTCACCTTCTGCTACCCATCTGACTAGTGAGACTGAAGCTAATGGTATCAGAAAGCTGTGAGGTTTTTGGCAACTTATACAGGATTGTAGGTATGAAAAATGGAGTACTCTGTTTTTTTCTTGCAACTTATTGGTAACATAGTACTATTACCTTCCCTTGGCGTGGACTTCCTTTTTTTTTTGAAGGATGCGGCGGGTACTTCTGGTGCTGTTGCTCATCCTTGCTGGGCGTTGCAGATAACCGGCAGGATTCACTGTTTGTTTTTTCATCCATGTGGCCTGTTCTTCATCCCTTTTACACCAGTGAGCCCCCAATTAGCTTTTTTATGTTGGTTTCAGCTTGGATAGCATGGATGGGAGTCCTGCGACTGATCAAGTGGAGAGGAGTAGGATCCCTACAGTTTTTCAATGCAATGAGGATGGCGACACGACCCAATTTGCAACACGACCCAATTTGTAAGCTTTGCAGAATTCATCCGGAGACCGTTCAATACCTCTTGCTGGACTGCAGTTTCACTATAGAGATCCGTGAGACAATCTTTAACTGGAACAGCACGATCAGCATTGCCCCACCTACGCTTGGTCAGAGCATCAACGATTGGTGGGATAGAACAATCCCATGCCTTCCAAAGGAAAAAAGACGGGAAGCTAGCGGTGCTTCATCTACACCATGTGAGGAACTTGGAAGGAACACAATCGAAGAGTATTCCAAAGGGTCCGTCTACACGTCAGTCGACTGAGGAAACCTTACGTCTCAGTCGACGACGCCCACCGATCGATCAACCCAAACATATGCTAGCTATATATATCTGCTCTGGTTAATGGGCTTTGTTTGATGCTTCCATTTTTTGGGCTGTCTTGGCCCAGCTAATCTGATACATCATTCTGTTTCAGTTCGGCTTTGTGGTTTGGATTACATGGAAATAAAAAATAGCAACTATGGTGTGGTGAAAATCGTAACACAAAATAATCAGACAAAAATATGAAAATGCATATAGACATAGAGAAGCATTGGTTGCACTTACTAATTGCACATTTCTCAAGAAAAGTGCAACTCGTGACAAAAACGCAACTCGTATCGAAAAAACCGGTTGAAATTACACATTTCGTGAGAAAAGTGCAACTCGTTTCGAAATCACAGGTTAATTGCATGGTTTCTTTCAGGAAAGTGCAATTTGTATCAGAAAATCAGTTGGAGTTGCACATATCTTGAGAGAAGTGCAAATCGTTCTAAAACTACCTGTTAATTGCATGTCTTTTAAAAAATGAATTGCATGTTGTTTTTAAGAAAAGTACAACTCGTATTAGAAAATCAGTTGGAGTTGCACGTATGTTGAGAAAGGTGCAAACCATTTGAAATCACCTGCTAATTGCATTTTTTTTAAAAATGCAACTCGTATAAAAAATTCGATTGGAGTTGCATATTTCTTGAGAAAAGTGCAACTCGTATAAAAAATCGATTGGAGTTGCACATATCTTGAAATCAAAATATAGTTTCTACTTACATGTTTCCTAATAAAATGCAACTCGCTTTTTACATGTATCTTGAGAAAAGTGCGACTTGTATCGCAAAATCGGTTGTCGCACATTTCTGAAGAAAAGGGCAACCCTCATCGAAACCCCGTTGCTAGTTGCACGTTTCTTTAAAAAAAGCAAATCATTAAAAACTATCTAATTGCACACTTATTGAAAAAGGTGCATCTTGTATCAGAAGACCAGTTAAATCAGAACAATTTTAGTACATATGTATTTTATTTTTTTAAGTTTAACTCCCCTCAAAACCTGGTTGCTCCTTGCACGTCTTTAAAGTGCACCTCATTTTAATTGCACGTTTCAACACTCACTTCATCCCGGTTTAAAGAGTACATATAGCACAAATTAAGATATCAATTATGTGTAAAAAATGAGATGACAATTATATATAATTTTAAGAAATAGAAAAGTGCAACAATATAAGAAAAAAAATCAGGTTGGGTACACAACACACAACCTCCAGGACGAAATACACAACACAAAAGGCACGGCCCAGAGTATAGCCCACAAGGCCTACTACATGTGTGCAGGGGCCACTCCGTGCGTTCTTCTCGACTCCATTTGGTAGAAACAATATATTAATTGATTGGAAAAAGAAAAGAACCAATCCAACGCTTGATTTCAAACATGATCGGACGGTTGACCGCATCGACTGAGATGTAAGAGCAAGTACAATAAGGTCCAGTCAACAGGCTATAAGAGTTAAAATAGTATATTTGTACCTAGTTGGAAAAGAGAGAAAATGAGTGGGCTCTTGGTTAAGAGCCAGCTGCAGCACGTGCTCCTAGACACTAATAGCCAACATCGTGGCGAGCTCTGGCCTGGCGCTCGTCCTCCTCCTGTCGGCGTTGAACACGGCGTGCCTCCTCCTGCTCCCAGTCCGCCATGGACCAGGCCAGGAGGTCCGGTTCCGGCATCGGCGGCGGCGGCACCAGCTCCTGCAGAGAGCGCTCCATCACCATCTTCATGGCGAAGGAGTCCTTGGACGGGCACTGCCAAGTCCCCCGGCTCCGGCTTCGGCTGGCGCAGGCGAAGCCGGCGGGTCGGCGGCATCAGCCGCGGGGCTCGTTGATGACGATCCCCCGCGTCCTCGGCGGCGAGCGCACCGACATGTCGGCCTCCCGCTTAGCGGGCCAAAGAGCCTCGCCGCTGTCACACGGCGATTGTGCCGGCGCGTACTCGGACGAGCGCGAGGCGGTGGAGGAAGAGGAGCTGAGGCTGTCCATCCTCCTAGGCAGCCAATTCGCAGTAGGTTGGCGCCTGGCCCTCGCCGCGGGCGCCGGCGAGCGCAGGAAACCCATCCTCGGGTGGTTGCCGACGTGGATGTGCTCGAGGATGGCAGTGAGCGTGCGTCCTGACGCACTCCATCATCGACAACGCCCCGCCATGTTTTTGCGCTTCGGCGGCGAGCCTGGAGGGCCTTCATGGACGGCGAGTTCCTCGATCCGGCGCTCGGCGAAGAACTGGCCTGAGATCTCGGTGAAGAACTGGCCAATGCCGAGATTATCACCGTGGGACCTAGCCGGACTGGCCTGAGTTTTGCAGCGAGACCCTACTCGATGATTGACCGGACGATCGCCACCGGCCGCATGATCGCCATCGGCGGGATCTTACAGATCCTGCCCAACAGCTACATCCCGGCGTCATGCCCGGTCACCCACAGCGCGATAATGCCGGTTGGCTCCATCAACCTGTTCGCCGGCTTCACTGGCGCAGTCGACCCGACGGCGACGGTGATCGTCGGTGGATCACCGCCACTCCGCGATCTGCTTTCGGAGGAGAAGGTCCGATCCATCAGGAGCCTCACCTCCGATTACGACTCGGCCGCCAGCAACGCGGCCGAGACCAACACCGCCGCGGACGACACAACCCTCCATGATGACGCCGACTCCGCGACCCCTGCCTCAGTCGACGGATCCATCACCGCAGCATCACGGGAGGACTCCATCACGCGGGTCTCCAACCCTGAGGACTTCGAGGACTCCTCAATCCTTGGGATCTTCGATTCCGACTCCGGCTCGGAGTCCCCCGAGGACTTCCGTGCCAGATCCAATCGCTTTAACGCGATCTACATGGCGGGCAGCATGGTTGCCCCGCCAGATCCATTCTCCACACCAACCCCTCCAACCGCGACGGCCACGGAGGTGGAGGAAGCCCGCCTACGACTAGAGGAGGCGTAGCGCAAGGAGCTAGCCGAGCGCGAGAAATTCCGCCTCGAGCGAGCAACGGCGTAGGAGCTGTCGCTCTATCACCAGCGCCGCATCAGGACCCGCCTGAACTCCAACGTCCAAGGCCGCGTCCTAAACTTCAACGACGAGAGCGACCCCACACGCGCGGTTGAACGCAAGTACTGCGAGAACGCACCACCAGACGGCAGCAATCGACCACCACCCGGCGCACCGACGAATAGGGCCCCGCCACCACCATTGGTCACGCGCCCCCACCGGACCAGCCGCGGATCATAATCTCGCCACAGGCCCGCGACGCCAACGGACTCCCACTATACTCCACCCCGATGGACAACGTCGTCGCGGCCGACGCCGCAGTCGCCAACCTCGACGTCCAGGGAGAAGGCGCGCTGTAGATCTAGTACGCTAAGGCCCTACTCGCCAGGTCCGTCGAGCAGCAAGTCGCGAGAGTCGACCCGCGGGGGTGGATGTATTCCCGCTCCTCGGCAAGCAGGGCGGCCTCAAGCGGTCACCCAACCGTCGCCAACGCCGTTACTTGCCCACCACTGCCGCCCCTGGCGAACCAGCCATGGGCTGCCAACCCCGTGCTCTCCACCAACGAGCCGCGACCGGTGAACAACACGGTCGCTGCCAACGAGCAACCAATCGATGACCGAACGCACATCGTCAACAACCAAGCTTGGCAGGTGCGCTAGCCCAACGACTTGAGGCACACCCTTACTAACCACGGCGATCCCGAACCTAGGGGCTCGCTCAGCCGAGTCGGCCCCCAGTGCTTTGGACCTATGATCCGAGGAGAGAAGTACCCCGCAAACTTCGAGGCGCCCAAGGAGATCGAAAAGTACGATCTGACATACGATCCAGCGGTCTGGCTGGACACATACCTCATGGCAATGGGAATCGCCTGCCAGACCAACCTGCTAGCCGCTCGCTACCTCCCTATGATGATGGAGGGTGCGACCCAGCAATGGATCAACACCCTCCCCGTCGACAACATCGACTCATGGGAGGAGATGCGTGACACCTTCGTCAGGCACTTTGAAGGCTCCTACACCCGCGCCACCACCATCAAGGACCTGGAACGATGCATCCAGGGACAACACGAGTCGACCCGCCATTGGATCCAAAGGTGGCAGGAGCTATGGATCAACGCCTCCGGCATCCACCCGGACACTGCTTCAAGAACGTGTGCCGGTATGAACCCTTGATCACCAAGATAAAGAGGGTCTACCGGACGCTCGACAACATACCCGACCTACTCGAAATCGCCAAGCGCTACGTGGAGGAGGACCCCAACCAGGACTCCGACGACGAGTCAGGGGGAAGACGCCACGTCAGCGCCCACGACAACGGGCGACAGCGCGATATGCGCTACAACAACACTCGCATCACCAGCAAGCACCGCGGTGACGGGCAAGTCGACTTCGTCGCCAACACTGGCTACGGCCAATGTTGACCCGAAGAACTTCCGCCGCGACGGAAGAAACTACCGCGACAGCGGAAACTACCACGCCAACAACACGGCAAGGCCGAAATTCGACCCCACCGCCCTACTCAACCAATCCTGTGTCTACCACAGTAGGGAGGGCAAGCCCGCCACCCACACTATCGCCGGCTGCCACTCCCTCAAGGAGATCGAAAAAGGAAGGCGGGCACGAGATGACCCCAACAACAACCAGCCACGGGATAACGGAAACGCCGGCGGCTTCGGCAACGCCATCAGATCACTCCACACCTTCACTGGGCTGGACACCAAGCGCGATAGGAAAGTGCTCGCCCGCGTAGTCGCTGTGAATGCGGTGACACAGGTCGATATTCCCTGCTTCCTCAATTGGTCTGAGCAAAGCATCACCTGGAGTCGCCAAGACCACGAACCAAAGATCGAGTACCCAGGGCGAGTCGCCCTGGTGGTCAGGCCCAAAGTGGCCGACTACTAGCTGCCCAAGACACTGATAGACGACGGGAGCTCCATCAACATCATGTACCTGGACACGTTCAAGAGGCTCTAGCTCCCAGAATCAGCAATCAAGCCGACCCCGACAACCTTCCACGACATCGTCCCCGGTCGGAAGGCGTACCCGATTGGAAAAGTAATCATGCCAGTCACCTTCGGCACACCAGCAAACTACCACACAGAGCGGATCGAGTTCGAGCTGGTGAACTTCCGTAGCCCCTACCACTGCGTCCTAGGATGCCAAATGTTCGCCAAATTCATGGCGGCCCCCCATTACGCCTACAACATTATGAAGCTTCCAGGGCCAAGCGACATCATCACCGTCCACGGCGACCCCGATATGGCCGTGGAATGTGAAGACAAAGGCGCTGAATTTGCTGACGTCATCATCGCTGCGGAGACTGACCACATGGAGGAGCCCACGAAATACGCGGGAAACATCAACAAGGATGACCCTACCATCCTGAAGAAGCCAACCACCACGAGCTCCACATTCGAGGCGACCACGCACACCCGCACCGTCGAGCTCATCCAGGACGACTCTAGCTAGACGGCCACCATTGGGATGCACATGAGCCCCGCATAGGAAAGCGCGCTCATCGGGTTCCTTTGTGAGAATCGCGACATCTTTGCATGGAAACCATCTGACATGCCCGATGTCCCAAGGGAACTCGCTGAGCACAAACTCAACGTCGACCCCAAAGTGCGACTAGTAAAGCAGTCGTTGCGGCCCTTCAATGAAGAGCGCCGCCGAGCAATCGCCGAAGAAGTACAGCGCCTGCTAGCCGCAGGCTTCATTCGGCCAGTCAAATACTCCAAGTGGCTGGCAAACCCAGTCCTGGTTCTGAAAAAGAACAACACGTGGAGAATGTGTATCGATTACACCAACCTCAATAGCGCCTGCCCAAAGGAGGAGTTTGTCCTACCGCACATCGATCAGATCATCGACTCGACCGTGGGATCGGAGTCGCTGTGCTTCCTTGACGCGTATTCTGGCTACAACCAGATCAAAATGGCGGTGAGGATGAGGAGAAGACGGCGTTCATCACGCCATTCAGTGCCTTCTACTACACGGCCATGACATTCGGCCTCAAAAACGCTGGCGCAACCTACCAAAGGTCCATGCAGGAGTGCCTCGCGAGCCAAGTTGGCCGCAACATACACGTCTATATCGATGACGTGGTGGTAAAATCTGCCCGCCAGGCCGACCTGCTCGCCGACCTGGCCGAAACCTTTGCAAACCTGTGGAGGTACAACATCAAGCTCAAGCCAGGGAAATGCACCTTCGGTGTCCGCACTGGACAACTCCTGGGATACGTGGTCTCCAAATGAGGCATC
Source organism: Avena insularis (assembly GCA_023614405.1). NCBI lineage: Eukaryota > Viridiplantae > Streptophyta > Magnoliopsida > Poales > Poaceae > Avena > Avena insularis. Next base: position 102,046,524 of record CM042684.1, on the reverse strand, counting down.
GAGGCCAATGATGACCCACAAGTATAGGGGGTGTATCGCAGTATTTTCTAGGGAAGTGAAACCCAATTTATTGATTCGACACAAGGAGAGCCAAAGATTAAGCCTTAACAACAGAGTTGTCAATTCAGCTGCACCTGGAAACAATCTTGCTCACAGCAGTTTATCAGTAGCAACAGTTTTGTAGTAGCAATAGTAAAATAACAGCAGTAGTAAAGTAAAGACAGTAGTAACAATAGCAAGAAATGAGAGGATTCGAAAGTGTAGGCATAGGGATGGATGGACGGGCGTTGCATGGACAAGACAATTCACATGGCAATTAGAATATAGGACAATTGCAGATAAATAAGATAAAGCATCCAAGTACTAAATAATCCTAGGCATGTGTTCTATATATAGTCATACGTGCTCGCAATGAGAACTTGCACAACATCTTTTGTCCTCGCCACAATTGCAGGGGCCTCAAGGGCACTCTTGGCAATTAAGGTGCTCCTTTTAATAAAGCACCGAGCAAAGCATTAACACTCCATGAACACATGTGATCCTCACATCAAAGCCATTCCTCCGGTTATCCCGATTTACATCGGGCTATTGGTTCCGGACAACAATGTGTGTACACAACTTGCAGGTAAGACCAAAAAAAATACTATCATAATGAATCAATAACATGTTCAGATCTAAAATCATGGCACTCGGGCCCTAGTGACAAGCATTAATCATAACAAGTTGTAACAAAGTCAAAAAGCACTAATAATAGATACTAGGCACCATGCCCTAATAATCCGATGCCATTACATGAACGATATCATCCAATCCCTACCATCCCCATAGCCTACAGTGGGGGATTACTCACTCATAGATGGGGGAAACATGGATGGTCGATGGAGAAGCGATGGTGATGATGATGGTGATGATGATGGTGATGATATTCTCCAATTCCCCGTCCCGTCATGGTCCCAGAACGGAGTTTCTGGTGTTGTTTCGTGGAATCTGGTGGTGGCGGCGGAGCGGAACTCCTTCTGGAAAAACGTCGAACCCCCCTAAGTTTTTAGGTCAGAAGACATCTTATAGGCGAAGAGGGATACCGAGGGGGTGTCTAGGGCAGCCCGACCACCTTCGGCGTGGCTGCCTAGCCCACATGTGCCAGTGGTGTGGCCTGGGACCGGCCCCCCTCCGTCTCGTATTCTGGCTCAAGAAGTCTTCTGGTGAAATAGGATTTTTGGCATATTTTCCGGGATTTTTCCTGATAGTTGATTTTCTGCATAAAAACTAAACACCAAGGCAATTCTGCTGAAAACAGCGTCAGTCCGTGTTAGTTGCATCCAAATCAAACAAGTTTAGAGGAGAAATAATAGCAAAAGTGTTCGGAAAAGTAGATACGTTTTGGACGTATCAACTTCCCCAAGCTTAGCTTATTGCTTGTCCTCAAGCAATTATGTTGAAAACTGAGTGCGATAAAAGAAACTTTCACGAACACATTTGCTTCATATGATGTATATATTCTCAGTATGTGATCAACTACTTAGACAATTCATAATAAAGAGTATGCAACTAAGTTTACTTAATAGGCATTGCAAGCTATGAATAGATTCCAACTCAAAAATAATAAGTAGCATGAAGCATAAACATAAGCAACATTACAATGCTCATAACAAGGTATGATATAGTGGTATCTCGCTTGCCTTTTTATTGTGAATTCCAAGGCACCTCTGAAGGCCAGGTGAATACTAGAAGTAAAGATATCAAAGATACAAGCATCAAAGTCATAACACAAATAATCAAGTTTTGAGCCAAGCACATTACACTAAAAATGACAACTATGCTCTCAAGAAGGTGCTCATAGAATAAGTGGAGACTCAACAAGGAAATGAAAAAGGTTTTGAATAGTTTGAAAGGCTTCCAAATGATGAAAGTATGGTACTCATTAGCTTTGAGCTCTCATTGCCCCTATCATAAGCATCTTTAATATGGTTAAGGTGAAAGTGAGGTCCAATCTGAGTTATATGCTTGATAGACTATAAACTGGAAATCCCATGTCCCTTGAGTACGAGGGCCGGTCCTCATGCTACTCAACTTTAGTTACCGGTAAGTTCTTGTCATCGTAAATACGTGCGTATCATAGAGAACCGCCAACGGGGTACCCCTTGCCCGATGATACGGAAGAATCCCCATATCAAAATAACAAGGCAAGCAGATAATGAGTATCTCAGCAATCTTCTTATTTACCATGGGAAAATGGTGCTTTTTTCTCTCTTTCCTCTTTTCTCAAATCTCTTTTTTTTCCTTTTTCTCAATAGCTATCTCTCTCTTTTTTATAATAAGAATGCTTCATAGATACTTATTATGGTTACGCTGCAGGTTTCCACCATGATAACATGGATTAGACCGGCAGCCCCGACGTTTCTCTAACACACATGCATAACTCCATGGACTTACAAGCTCTCCTTTTATTTCACACCAACGACATCCGCAAACAAAAGAGCATGGTATCAACTAGGTATATATTTACAGGTGTTGAAAGCGTTCCCCGTGACAGCACGGTTCTGCTAATCCCCGACCTATAATTTGCAAGCACATAACTTTCATGGACAGTCACAATGGTTCAGGTTTATTAAGTGCGGGAAATAAAGTGTGTCGTCAAGTTCGTGAGAGCTTACTAACTAACTTTCTCATAACAACCAAACATTTTATTCGGAAGAAAACAAGGCATATTGAATGTGCACGGAAATAGCAAATGATGCTAATAGGTAGGTATGGTGGACACTTTTGGCAATATTTGGGTTTAGGGAATCGGAAACACGAGTAAAACATACTCAGTGTAAAGGCTAGTAATAGTAAGGGTGCGACAAACGAGAGAGCAATAGCTGTCATAATCATGCTTGCAACAAAACAGGACTAATCATGGCATGAAAGTGTTCAAGACCCTCAAGGCAAAATAATTCATCGAGGCATAACTGATCATTTCAGTCATATGCATGCATGAGCATGTGCCAAGTCAATTCAAGTGAAACATTCAGAGGAGGATACCACGGTGTCATACCAAGTTATGAATAGAGTAATGCAAGCAAACATTCATATGACATGCTACAAACTATTAGCAAGCTGGAATCTAATCATGAGAAAGCAAGAACTACTAAGCATCCATGAATAACATACACCCTACACAAACAGACTAAGCATGTCCACAATGATGAGTATATGTACAAAAATGAAAACAAATAGAGTTCATTACCAGCCTCTTACCACACCTCAAGTTGTCTTTAATCCTCATTATTGCCCTTCACTTGTGTGTCTTGAATAATAATAATATGAAACCAAATCTCACTGAGGACTACTGAACCCTGCAACAAAACTCACAAAACCAAAGAAGAACAGCAAATATTTGGTGTTTTTGATTTTTAAAACAAGAACCAAAAAGGGAAGAACAAGCAAAGCAAAATCTTTTTGGGTTTTTTCGAATAGTTCAAACAAAGCAAAAGGAAAAAGCAAACCAAGGAAAAAAGAAAGAAGCAAACCAAAGAGAAACAACAGAAATATTTTTGGTCTTTTTGTGTTTTAGAAAGCAAAAACAAAGAAAGAACAAAAAGTAAAAAGAGAACGAAACATGAATATACAAAGTACCGACGCAAAATGATATGGAGATGAGTGCGATGTCGGCATACCTCCCCCCAAGCTTAGGCTTTTGTCCTAAGTGGGTGTCAATCCCAAGCTGGCCAAGATGAAGTGTCTCCGTGGTACGACGAGGAGGTACCCTTGTCCTGGTGCGAGCTCGAGTACGTCCCTCCGTAGTGCACGGAGTAATCGTAGGAGGGCACATCCTCCTGGTGCTACCCGTGGAACCCCAACAAATGGACCTGCTCATCCACCACCTCCTTGGAGCGTGACCACGGTCTCCTATGAACACTAAACAAAGTAGATTGTGGCAAAGGGTCTCTCTCTCATCCCCTTCAGTGAACAACATCCTATATACTAAACTTTCCAACTCAGAATCAGCAGTGACAAAGTGATGTGTTTTCATAGCAGCAAGGTCAAGCCTTTGTGGTGCCAATATAGTGTCATTGGGATCCACGGAAAGCTCTAATGCATTGACCATATGTGATGCGATGATACCCCCATAGATAGGCCCCCTAGCAGCTAGGCGGCGAGCAATAAGCGAGCCAAGGTTATACCGAGTATCATTGTTAAGCACAGCAGCAAGGAAGGCTAAATGATAGTTGGATATATTACTCATATTCTCCCTACCAAGAACGCTAGTAGCAAGAGAATATGCAAAGTATCTAAGAGTAGGGAGTTGGATGTTTCTTATCTTTCCGCACTGAGCTACATGATCATCATCATTGGTCACCCCTCGGTAGAGCTCCAGCAAATCAGCGGGTCGCCCTTGAATCTTCTTCACGGTCCCTATCATGCTTACACCTACAATACTGCAAAATCTTTCCAATGGCATGGTAAAGGGCAGATTATAAATTCTGAAAGAGACAATTGACTGATAAGGCGTGTTAGTAAACACGAAGCTCTCAACAAAAGTCTTGGTGAGCATAGCGTATTGCTCACTCTCATCTTGCATGTATGAGGTCAAACTAACCCTCTGAATCAGTAGCAAGAAATCATCAAGAATCCCTGCATCTTGTAAGAAAGTAAAACAAGGAAAAGTAGATGGGTGAGCATCCCATCATCTCCTTCATTACCAATCCGAGCTGCAATGAGATCTTCGTTGTATGATGGCCTAAACTGAGAGGCTGATCTTGAGGGCCTTGACCTCCTAGGTGCACCCCTCTCAAATACTTCTCCAAAGGTATGGTTGTTCATGTTTGATATTCTGAAATTTAAACATCTATTAAACAAGTGATTACAAAGTGAATATAATGAAGGGCACTACTCATAGGGACCTGTATGAGGCCTAAACATGCATCAAAACTATATCTCTAAGCATCAAACAAGCTTACAAGCTCTCAAAACCTGTCACCTACAGCAGCAAAATACTCAAGATATAAACCACTAAACACAAATCTACTTGGACAAACGGAGGAGTCACATACTGGAGAACAAATGCTCCAAATTTCAGCAGCAAAGATGGGCTGAGCAAGGAGATCGAAAAATCAAGGGCAAGCACAGCAAGAACACGATTTCGAGCAATGAACTGGTGTCTACTCGGGAGAGAGAAGAAAGTGGCAAGTGAGAGAGTGAGTGGAGGACCAGGGGTGGCCCACACCATAGGGAGGCGCGCCCCAGGGCTGGCCGCACCACCAGGTGGTGTGCCTGCCTGGTGGGGCCCCCTGGTACCTTCCAAGCACTCCTCTGCACCTTTTTTCATGTAAAAATTTAATATGAATTTTCTGGAATTTTTCGAGACACTTTATTTTTGATCAATTTTCAGGCATAGATTAATGATTTTCTGACAGAAAGATTTGTTTTGGAATGATTCAATGACAAAACAAGGCTAGAACTACAGGAGTTCTAAGACACTCTAACATGCAAGCAACTAGCAACATAAAAGAAAACTAAACGAAAGCAAAAACTAAAATGGATAGAATAGAAGTAAGCGGAGATAATCATGGTGAAAACATTGTTTTGCTCAATGAAATCCTTTTGTTAACAAGGTTGATCAGGTCTTGTTACCAAAACAATTTTATATGAGACAAAACTTTGTATTCCACTAATGATTATGTTACCTCAACTTTGATAGCAATGGTCCCAATCATAATAGTTTCAAAATTTTCTCTTGGTATGGGACAATATATCTCTCCAACTTGAATGCCCTCAACATGTTCAATTGAATTCAAACCATAAGTCCTATCAATCTTCTTGGGGAATAGACATTATGTTCCTTATCATTAACATTGAAAGTCACCTTTCCTTGATTACAATTAATAACAGTTCCTGCAGTATTAAGAAAAGGTCTCCCAAGAATAATAGACATATTATCATCTTCAGGCATTTCAAGCACAACAAAATCAGTTAATATCAAGCAATTATGAGCCACTTGAACAGGTACATCCTCACATATACCAACAAGAATAGTGGTAGATTTATCAGCCATTTGTAAAGATATATCAGTTGGTATTAATTTTTCTAGTTGAAGTCTCTTATAGAGAGAGAAAGGCATAACACTAACTCCAGCTCCCAAATCACACAAAGCAGTTCTAACATAACTATTCTTAATAGAGCAAGGGATAGTTGGAATCCCTGGGTCTCCAAGTTTCTTAGGAACCTTACCATTAAAGGAATAATTAGCAAGCAAAGTAGAAATTTCTTCATTAGGGATCTTTCTTTTATTCAAGACAATATCCTTCATATACTTTGAGTACGGAGGCAATTTTATAGCATCAGTCAAAGGAATTTGCAAGAATAAAGGTTTCATCCACTCACAAAACTTATTATAGTGTTCATCTTCCTTTGACTTGTGTTTCTTATCAGGGAAAGGCATAGGTTTTTGGATCCAAGGCTCTCTGTCACTACCATGTTTCTTAACAACAAAATCTTCTTTAGTGTATTTAGTATTCTTAGTGTGCTTTTTAGGTTCTTCTTCAACTTCTTCTTTATCAGGAACATCTTTTTCTTCATTACCACTTTCAGTTTCAGCATCAGAGACAGATATACTATTAGGATCTTTAGCAGGTTTAGAGGGTTCTACAATAGTTTTATGTTTCTTTTTTTCTTTTCTTACGAGTACTACCACTATTTTCAGCTTGTTGAGAATCCTGCTCAATTCTTTTAGGATGCCTCTCAGGATATAGAGGATCCTGGGTAGCAGCACCACTTCTAGTTCTAATTTCATAAGCATGTTTTTCTTTGGCAGCATTAACTAGCAAGTCTTTTTGCACCTTAATAAGTTGATCTATTTGAGTTTGAACCATTTGAAAATGTTTAACAATCATTTTAACATCATTATAGGTTCTTTCAACAATATCTTTTAACTCAACAATAGCTCTAGTGTTTTCCATTAGATGATTTTGCACCCTTTTATTAAAATTATCTTGCTTAACAATGAAAATATCAAATTCTTCTAAGCATTGATCAGGAGGTTTAGAGTAAGGGATATCACCTTCATCAAAATGTTGGAGAGAGTGTACCTCAATAGTGGATGAATGGTGAATTGGCTTACATAATTCTTCTATAGGAGGTAAATTTTTGACATCTACAACTTTAATTCCCTTCTCCTTAAGACATTTCTTAGCTTCCTTCATCACTTCATCACTCAATTCAATAACTCCCCTCTTCTTAGATAGTTGTATAGGCGTCGGTATAGCTGGTTCAGGTATAATTACTTCAGGTATAGCTGGTTCAGGAGGAGTCCAATCTTCATAGTTCTTGCTTATTTTAGCCATTAATTCCTCAGCTTCCTTGGGAGTTCTATTCCTGAAAACACAATTAGCACAACTATCTAGGTATGTCCTAGATTCTTCAGTTACTCCATTATAAAATATATCAAGAAGCTCATTCTTAGGTAATGTACTTCCAGCCTGTGCATGAATCAAAGCATAAAACCTTGCCCATGATTCAGGCAATATCTCTTTTTCTCCCTGTTTAAAGTCAAAGTTCCTGCAAAATAGCATGTCTAGCACTAGGAGGAAAATATTTCTGCAGGAAGGTACTAATCAAGCAATCAGGGATATCAATAGATCGAGGAGGTAAATTGCTAAACCAAGTTTTAGCTTCTCCTTTCAGTGAAAAAGGGAAAATTTTAGCAACAAAGTAAGTACGCATCTTAATATCATCAGAAAAGAAGCCACTCATGGTAGAAAGCTCAGTCATATGTGCTACCACACTTTCATTCTTAGTCCCACAAAAAGGTTCTTTCTCAACAATAGCTATGTAAGATAGATCAAGTGAGAAATGATAATCTTAATCTTTAATGTTTATGGGAGAAGCAGCAAACTTAGCAATAGGAGACAATTTGGGTCTAATAGTACGCCTCTCAAGGAAACTCTTATCAACGCTCCTATCATGGGTGTTTTTACATTCTTTAATAAATCCATCGGTCATCTGAACATAACCGTCTTCAATATCATAACTCTCACTAGACTCAGGTGAACTAACAGGTGTAGTAGTATCTTCATTAGGAGTTTTAGTATTTCCAGCTATAGTTCTAGCAATCGTAGCATCTAAGAAAGGACCTAATGAACCACTCTTATCAAGCACAATAGAAGCAGCATCATAAGTATTAGAAGTTTCAGATTCAGCAGTAGTAGCAGTGTGTGTAGCATGTGTATGTGGTGGTGTAACGAGCTTACTCATAACAGACGGTGAATCAAGAGCAACAGAGGTGTTCAGAACCATACCTCTTCTTGTAGTGGATGGTAAAATAGGAACCTTGCCATCACGAGACTTACCCATGATGGATGTATAGCAGCGAACAATAGTGATTCCAAGTGAACTTGATAAATAAAGCTATGCTCCCTGGCAACAGCGCCAGAAAATAGTCTTGATGACCCACAAGTATAGGGTGTGTATCGCAGTATTTTTGAGGGAAGTGAAACCCAATTAATTGATTCGACACAAGGGGAGCCAAAGAATATTTATAAGCCTTAACATCTGAGTTGTCAATTCAGATGCACCTGGAAACAATCTTGCTCACGGCAGTTTATCAGTAGCAACAGTTTTGTAACAACAATAGTAAGTAATAGCAGTAGTAAAAGTTAAGACAGTAGTAACAATTGCAGTAAACAGTAGGATTAAAGCGCGGTAGGAATAGGGATGGATGGACGGACGTTGCATGGACAAGACAATTCATATGGCAATCAAGACATAGGGCATTTGCTGATAAATAAGATAAAGCATCCAAGTACTAAATAATCTTAGGCATGTGTTCCATATATAGTCATATGTGCTCGCAATGAGAACTTGCACAACATCTTTTGTCCTGCCAGACCGTTTGCAGCGGGGCCTCAAGGGAACTACTGGCAATTAAGGTGCTCCTTTTAATAAAGCACCGGAGCAAAGCATTAACACTCTGTGAACACATGTGATCCTCACATCAAAGCCATTCCCTCCGGTCATCCCGATTTCTGTCACTTCGGGGCCATTGGTTCCGGACAACAATGTGTGTACACAACTTGCAGGTAAGACCAAAAACAATACTATCATAATGAATCAATAACATGTTCATATCTGAAATCATGGCACTCAGGCCCTAGTGACAAGCATTAAGCATAACAAGTTGCAACAAAGTCAAAAAGCACTAATAATAGATACTAGGCACCATGCCCTAATAATCCGATGGCATTACATGAACGATCTCATCCAATCCCTACCATCCCCATAGCCTACAGCGGGGGACTACTCACTCATAGATGGGGGAAACATGGATGGTCGATGCAGAAGCGATGGTGATGATGATGGTGATGATATCCTACAATTCCCCATCCCGGCAGGGTGCCAGAATGGAGTTTCTGGTGCTGTTTTGTGGAATCTAGTGGTGGCGGCGGAGCGGAACTCCTTCTGGAAAAACGTCAAACTCCCCCTGAGTTTTTAGGTCAGAAGGCATCTTATAGGCTAAGAGGGAGACCGAGGGGGTGTCTGGGGCGACCAGACCACCCCCTGGCGCGGCCAAGTGGTGTGGCCTGGGCCCAGCCCCCCTCCGTCTCGTATTCTGGCTCCGAGAGTCTTCTGGTGAAATAGGATTTTTGGCATATTTTCTGGGATTTTTCCCGATAGTTGATTTTCTGCACAAAAACTAAACACCAAGGCAATTCTGCTAAAAACAGCGTCAGTCCATGTTAGTTGCATCCAAATCATAGAAGTTTAGAGGAGAAACAATAGAAAAAGTGTTCGGGAAAGTAAATACGTTTTGGACGTATCAGCCAACCCCACCAAGATCGACACCATCACGCGACTCGGGAAACCCGAGTGCCTGCGTGACGTCCAGAAGTTGGCCGGGCGAGTCGCGGCTCTCAGTCGCTTCATCCCTCGGCTCGGTGAGAAGGCAATGCCCCTCTACCGCCTGATGCGCAAGAACCCCACGTTCCAATGGGACGCGGAGGCAGACAACGCACTCAAAGCACTCAAGGAAGTGCTACTCGCAGCTCCACTCCTAGCTGCCCCAATCAACAAAGAGCCAATGCTCATCTATGTGGGAGCCTCCACTCGAGTCGTCAGCATAGTGAGGGTCGTCGAACGACCAGAGGAGGGCAAGGAACACCCCATACAGCACCCCGTCTACTACATCAGCGAAGTCCTGACTGACTCAAGACAGCGCTACCCGCAGTACCAGAAACTGGTATACACGGTATTCTGAGCTCAACGACGACTCCCACACTACTTCCAGGAGCACCCAATCATGGTCGTCTCCTCCGCGCCACTGCAGGACATAATACGCAATCACGAGGCAACTGGGAGAGTCTCCAAGTTGGCCGTCGAAATTGGCGTCCACAACATCAAGTACGAGCCCCGCAAAGCAATCAAGTCGCAAGCCCTGGCTGATTTCCTCGCAGACTGGGAAGAAGCACATCAGCCGGTGAAGCTCCCATACCTCCATTACTGGTCGCTCCACTTCGACGGGTCCAAGAACGCCGACGACGCCGGGGCTGGGGTCATACTGACCTCCCCCAAGGGAGACAAGCTCTGCTACGTGCTCCACCTCAACTTCAAGCCCTGCACCAACAACATGACAGAGTACGAGGCCCTCCTTCACGGTATGCGGGCCACCAAGGAGATGAACATCAACCACTTACGGTGCTACGGTGACTCCGATCTAGTCGCCGGGACCTGCGATGCCGTCTCCTCGACAATGATAGCATACCGCCAAGCGGTAGACCAACTGGGAGGACACTTCGATGGTTATTCAGTCGAGTGGATCGACAGGCGAAAGAACGAGGAAGCAGACGCCCTCTCCCTCATCGGGTCAGCTCAGCAAACACCACCCGCAGGCGTCTTCCTCGACATCATCCACAAGCCTTCGGTCTCCCCGCCGAAGAAGATCGACGTCGGGATACCACTACAACCTGAGCCGACCCTAGTCGCCATGATCGTGGAGCCCAGTGACTGGACTACACCATATGTCACCGTCCTCGAGCACAAGATCCTCCCAAGCAACGAGACAGAAGCGCGAATGATTGTGCGCCGATGCAAGTCCTTCGTCATCATCAACGGTGAGCTCCACAAATGCAGCATGACCAGCGTGTTCTAGTGCTATGTACAACCAGAAGAAGGACGCAAGATCCTCCAGGACATCCATGTCGGCGACTACGGCCATCACGCCGGCGCCAAATCGCTGGTCACCAAGGCCATGCGACATGGTTTTTACTGGCTAACCGCACACGCCGACGCCACCGACATCGTCCAACGATGCGTCAGATGCCAAAAGTACGCCAACCAGACGCATCTCCCTGGTTCGGCACTCAAGACCATCCCCATCACCTGGCCATTCGCCGTATGGGGCATGGACATGGTCGGCCCATTCAAAAAGGCCCCATCCGGCTTCACCCACCTCCTGGTCACGGTCGACAAATTCACCAAATGGGTCGAAGCCAAGCCGATCAGAAAGCGCGATGGCAAGATGACCACTAAGTTCCTCCGCGAGCTCATCTACCGGTACGGCTACCCGCACAACATCATAACGGACAATGGCACCAACTTCACCAAGGGCGCCATGGCGGTATTCTGCGAGGAGCATAGCATACGACTCGACCTCGCCTCAGTCGCCCACCCGGAGTCAAACGGCCAAGCAGAATGCGCCAATCAGAGCATCCTCCACGGACTCAAGCCACGACTCCAAGTGCCACTTGAGCGAACCCTAGGATGTTGGGTCGAAGAGCTCCCCTCCGTAATATGGTGGATCCGCACCTCCGTCAACCGCTCCATAGGGTTCACGCCCTTCTTCATGGTATACGGTGTCGAAGCCGTGATGCCGACGGACCTGGAGCATGACTCGCCTAGAGTCGCCAACTACGTCGAGGCGACAAATGAGACTTCCCGCCAAGACAACATCGACCACCTCGATGAGGCACGCGACCTGGCTCGCTCCTGCACCGCCATCTACCAGCAGGGACTCCGCCGCTACCACAACCGCCGAGTCCGGACCCGCACCTTCTAGGAGGGCGACTTGGTCCTACGATTGGCCCAGGACAAGAAAGACATGCACAAGCTCTCCTCTCCATGGGAGGGGCCATTCGCCATAGGACGCGTCCTCGGCAATGATGCCTACTACCTCATCGACATACGAGGCGATGGCCAACTTGAGGTCGGGAGGCCATGGAATGTAAACCTTCTCCGAAAGTTCTATACATAGAACTCAAACTTGTACCCAGATGATATATAATGAAATTCATTCGGATCGCACGAATTGTGTTCACTCGCCATACTCTTGTGCCACTCGCACTCGTACATTAAGCAATACGCTACCTATGGAAGTCAACCCTTGGTTGAGCGACCGGCATGGCTAAGTAGTGCGACCCAAGGGCACCGAAGATATTCGTGATATGTGTCGTCCACGAACACGCCAATCCAGAGCCACCATCGGAGTCGCCCCGCTTGACTGGCCCACCGGGCCAAGACGACCGACGATCGCTTCCCACAGCGACCTATCCTCCCCATCCTCGAGCAAAGCGACTCGAACGGTTAAGTACCACGCACGGGGACTTCGCAAACAGAAACCCTCACACGGCTTGGGAACACACCAAGTAAGAGAGCTGCCTTGGACTCGCCACGCGACTGGCTCTCCGAGCCAGGGGAGAGGCGTGTTACAAACAACTCACACACAACCCGTAATAGGCACACGCTCGGGGACTCGCCTAAAACAACCCCACTCGCACTCGGGGACTCGCCCCTTTAAGTCGTGAGGGACAAACAACACAAAAATCCAAAGCAAACACACATGTACACAAACGAGTTATACCCCACTAAAGGGCAGACACGCTTGGGGACTCGCTCAAACAAATAGTTAAACAGACCACACAATTAAGCTTGCATTGCGAGTCGATTGACTCCTCTTAATCCCATACAAAATATTGTTCATATTACAAAAGTCGCCACTTGGCATATTTTACAAACTGCCCAGAGAAGCTATCTATTTCGCAGGCCCTGATGAAGAAGCATCTCCACCACCCTTGACACAGACGAATGGTTGCCATGGGTTCGTCGGGTAGGTCGTTAGCGACTTCGATAACGCCAACCGGAAGGGTTGCTCCGACTTCAGGTCGCGATGTTCCGGCTCGGGGTCGCCCGACGCCACCACTATCTCCTAGTATGGCAGCAGGTCTCCCATTGCTAGCACCCGATCAGCAAAGGGGGTAGCCTTGGCGGTCAGCTTCAACACCTCCAAAATCTCCACTGCGCCAGTCGTCGAAGGGTAGCCGCTGGTGACGTCGTCGAGATCGAAGTCGTCAGGAAAGTGCGCGAGCCCCAGGATCAACACCGTGGTGGCCCCGCGCCTCAAAGCTGAACACGCCATCCACTCTACGACACCGGGTACCTCCTCCAGGTAGCGCCACACTTTAGTCAGTCCCCCAGGTATAACCTTGGTGGGAGACATTCCCTAGAGAACCGCCTGGACACACAACGCCGAGGCAGTGGCCGCGTTCACTACCGCGGTCACACACTACGAAGCATTGAAGGTTTGCACCACCGGATCACTTTAACCTATTATAGCTGCAACGTCAGACGTTAGTGCCACCACGAATTCACCCACTCGGGGACTCTTCGCACATATCAAAAGGAGAGAAATGACTCACCAAGGAGCTTCTGGCAGTGTTCGGTGACGTGCTTCTCCAAGGCAGCTAGATCGCCCTGCAGCCCAAGGATGATGGAGTCCGCAGCCTTCCGCTCCTCCTCAGCCGCGGCGACTGCGGCCTTAGCTCTATCCTTAGAGGAGATCACGACCGCTTTCGCCTCCTCCAACTCCTTCACAAGCGAGTCGATATGCCCATTCGCCACGTCCAGCTCAGCAGCTGAAACATACCCTTCCCGGGATTTGGCAATGGCGGCCGGAAGACCATCTGCACGGAACAGAAATAACAGTCAGAATTCCGTCACCATTAGCAGCTCGCAATCGCCAACTAAAACAAGTACTCACCGACAGCCTCCTGGAGTTGCCGGTTTGCCTCCTGCGCCATGCGTAGATCACGCTCTAGACGCTCTTTTGTGGCCTGCCGGTCAGCCGGCTCCCTTTGCAAGACCTACAAGCAGAACGAAAAATAAGCAACTGCAAAAACACAAATTCAGTGTCCAGCCACTGAAATTCAGCGACTAGACACTCGGGGACTAGCGAGTAGAAGAAACTCAGTGCCTAGCCGCTGAAATTCAGCGACTAGAGCCGTTGAAATTCAGCGACTAGACACTCGGGGACTCGCGACTAGCAGAAACTCAGCGCCTAGTCGCTGAAATTCAGCGACTAGACACTCAGGGACTGGACGTACCTAAATGGCGGCACCAAGCATATTGTGAAGTTCTCTGGCGTCCGTCGTAGGGACCACAAAGGAGGTACGCCCGCGACGTGGTCCGACGTCCTCATCGACGATCTCCGGCATCTGCGGAGATTGGGTTTCCGCCACGATCGGAAAACCCCTCGCCATGAAGCGCGGGAACGATGCGGACGCCCTCGCCGGGGCACTGGTTGTTGGAGCCGGCGGTACTGCCGTTGGAGCCCCATCAGCTGGCGCCGATTGAGCGGCTGCCACCTCCTCACCACCAATGGTGGCATCACTCCTTCTAGCTCTATCTTGTCCCGCAGCCTTGTCGGGCTCACCCTTCTGCTTCTTCGCGTCTTCAGCAGGCGCAGCATCCGCAGCAGGTTTCCTCTTCATAGGGAGATCGCCTTCCCCCGTGGTGATGGTCGATGGAATCTTAGCCACCGAAGGGCGGCCTATATTCTTAGCGCCGGATCTACAAAAACCTCCAAAGTCAGCAAAGAAATCACACAAAAATAAGTCCAACAATTGGAAAAGAAACCTCTGAGGACTTACTTGGCGACTGGAAGAACACGCTACCCGTGCTGATATGGGAAGGCTTATCTAACTCCGAGCCTAGCTTGCACGTGAGACCTTTCTCGAAGATATCCGAAGCCCACGACACCGCGGGCTTCTTCGATGATGAATTCGCGGTCGCAGGAATCTCCGGCTCAGAAGACGCCGGTTTCCCTGAAGGTCGCGGCGATTTTGACGCCGCAGCCTCAGCTACCTCCTGCTCTGGCGTCATCAAAGTTGTTGGCGCGATCACCGCAAGAGGAACCTCCACCACCGCTTCGGTGCCCTCAGCTTCCGATCCCATCATCAGAATCGCGCCCTCCGGATCTTGCGTGAGGTCTCGGCCGCATCATCGTCGGACTCGTCATTCGACTTGAACACCACCGCCGACCTGGGCGGTGACGCCGGCTTCTTCGCTAGCGACTTCGGCTTGCGTGCGGGCTTCGCCGGCGTGGCTGTTCGCCGAGAACTGTGCTCTTGCAAGATCTCGTCATCTTCTTCGCGCTCTTCAAGACTATGGCTCGCCTCGAACTTCGCTTCTTGCATGCGAGTCTTGCTGAATAAGAGGGAGGAACCTCCATTTCCTCCTCTTCATGCTCAGAAGATTCTCCCGCGGCACCCTCCTCGAACTCTTGGGAGACCTCTTCGTCGAGTGGGGGGAGCCAACCTTCCAGAACCTGGAACAACTGAGATTGGACACAAATGAGTTTTAGACGATGCGGTTGCAAATTGCACCACGGGAATCACGACTGAAGATAAATTCGGAGAAAATGACTTACTATGGGGCCTTTGTTCTTCACAGGCACGTACGGAGCGAGCCCGGCCGATGTGGTTGTAAATTCCACGTCAGTGATCTTCTTCAGGGCGGCCTTATAGTCTTCAGCATCCCACGACTCCTTGCTGGTTCGAGATGGATCGTTCTTCCTGCTATACTCGTACATCTAGTGCGACCGGGCCGCCAGTGGAACCAGGCGCTGCCCGAGCCAGCAGTTATACAGGTTGATCGAGGACAACCCTTGGCCCTTAAGCTTCTGGATCTGGTCCATCATCTCCGTGACAGCCATCCTTTGATCATCGAGGAGCCTGTCCGTTGCCAGCCGACGGGGCTCGCTTCTCTCTGCGACAAATTCCGGCAACGCCACTTCGCCGGAGGGGGTGGACTCCTTCACGTAGAACCAGCTCTTATTCCACTTGCTCGTGGCCTTCTTCGGCAGCATGAGCTTGACGAAGTTGACCTTCGGCTTCAGCTGAAAGTTGACGCCTCCGGCTGCCAAGATTGGGCCGCCGGCCCCTTCGTGCCTGATGCAGCCGTGGAAAAGCTCCAGCCGCAGCGGGAAGTACGGCCTACAGCCGAGTTAGCACTCGCAGAAGGCGATGAAGATCACCAGCTTCTCGATGCTGTGCGGGCCGAGGTCTTACGTTTTGATCGCATAATATGCGCAGAACCGTCGGAAGAATAATGAGGTAGGGAACCCCAAGCCCCTCTCCAAATGGCTTGGGAAACAGATGAACTCGCCGGCGCGCAGCTTCGGCTCGATCTCGGAAGACATGGGGATATGCCAATTCCCTTTGCGGAGGACCCCAGCGTCCTCGAAGGACCTGAGCTACGCTGCGGTGCACTTAGATTTCCCCCACGAGCCTTTCGGAAGCGCCATTAGGAAGAAAGCCGGATCGCTTGGTCTGGAGAGTTTGGATCGAGGGAAGACAGAAGGAATGGATGCGCGAGAATGAAGAACGTGAGGAAGGATCTGACACTCCCCTTATAAAGGAGTGTTACCCTCCAATCTCGGGGTAGCCGTTACCCACGGTAATTGTGCCGAAGTTACCATTGGACTACCCAACGAATAGTTTTGACCAAGTGGATTACCGCCAATTCCTTCACTCGACTCGCTTGCAACTGTGCCCTATCCATTCGCCGAAGCAGCGACTGGAAACCTGGTGGAAAATTTCCTTGGTTTCGGCAGAGTCCATCGCCGATTCGACTGGTCATCCAAATTGGACTCGCCTACTCCGACTACCAAATGAACACCTGCGTTTGAATCAACGATGGCCTCAGGGACTACTGATGGGGATATGCCAAACGGGATATGCCCAGCAGGACGTTCGATTGGGTCAAAGGCCTGGCGAGTGGGCCTGCAGGACGGCGACTGGAATGCGACTGAGGAAAAGGACTGGCGATTAGAGACTGGAGGCCCAGAAGCGTATTCAAAGCCCAGTCGGATTAGGTCAAAGCCTCCGAATCCATATCTTATTTGGTTGTAAATTGTAAGCCCTAGCGAGGTACCTCCTATATAAACCTCCAAAGGGTACTCTGAGGACTTACGTTCCATCATACACCCCTTCGAGCGACTCGCTGCTTAGACGCAGAGCTCGCCGCCCCTGTAACTCGCTCTCCATCAATCTAATTTAGTAGGAGTAGGTCTTTATCCTCCCGGGGGCCGAACCTGGGTAAACCCATGTGCATCCGCCCCCATCTCGCACCGCAGATGGCCGCCAGCTCTCGCCCCCGATTCTATCAATTGCTGCCTACTACAGCGACTGCCGTGGCCATTTCCATGACATCAGTTACCGAGGTCTTTGGCAATCTCGAGATCAGGCATCGCGACGATGGCGACCTGGATCTCCTCCACCATTTGGTCGTCCTCGGGCACCGGCGTCACCCGCACACCGCTGACACTGAGCTTCCAGCCGGGCGGGTAGCGAAAGTCCGACGGCGGTGTCGTGGAGCATCCGGGCCTCCCAAGGCTGGAGCGTCCGTCGGCCGAAGCTGTTCGCCGCCACAGGATCGCCGAGGTACCTCTCCACCATGGCTTTCGCCAAGTGCTACTCCGGAGTTGGAGTTCGTGGTGGAGTGGGGTGGAGAGGCTGTGTGCTGTGAGCCGGCGATGGAGCCGGATTTTATAGGACGAAATGGGCGGCGAAGGCGGGAGGGGGGGGGGGGGGGTGTAGCGGCGTGGGCAGGAAACAAGAATCAACGGGAAGCCGAGGTGGCGGCGGCACGCCATTACGGCAACGCGTGGTCGACGAGATGGACAGTTATTGTCCGGCGGTCCATCGCAGGAGCCGAGGCGGAAGGATGACGATAAATCGGCCTCCAGTCGCTGACTGGGCGGGTCCACGCGCCAACACTTTTTTTCGCCGAATTTGCTTTGTCTGGCGTTCATAGGGCGCTGAGATCTCCGGACGAAAGTTAGGCCAAATCCGGACGAAACCGACGTACTACGAATGCGACTGGGCTATTTTTGGCGTCCGGTAAAAAAAAACCTGAGAACGGCTTGCTGGCAACCGAGTGGAGATGCTCTTATCTCTAGAAAAATCTGCCACAATTAATTATGGAGGTACATGTTATTATGACATTGGAAAAGAATACGCTGTCCCCTCAATTTTCGGTTTCCATTTCGGCTGTACATAATTTATGATTCCGGCCTGGCTGTCATCCGTATGCAAAGCTTTAAGAGAAAATCCATACATACCTGATATGTGTTCCTTAAGATCAGTCTATCATTACTATTGAGAAACATCAAGCAGGAAGATCATGTAGTTCCTAAAACGGAGATTTCCACGATATGTTCCCATCAATACACACCTGATATATATACGCGACCTTCTGCCTCTCCCTCCTCATAGTAGATCTCGATCTGCAGGGTCTGCGTCGATCGGTAGCCGCTGCCAAGACATCACAATGTCCATCCTCCTCATCTTGTTGCTCACATCCATCTTACCCATTTCCTGCACTCAAGGTTCTCCGTTGCCGATCAATGACAACATATCGTTGTTGCACCGCCGAACGCTAACTGGGAGCTGCGGCACCGGCAACCCGGTGGACGACTGCTGGCGGTGCGACCCCAGTTGGGCCGACAACCGGCAGCACCTCGCCGACTGCGCCATCGGGTTCGGCATCAACGCCCTCGGCGGCAAGAACGGCAGTGTATACGTGGTGACGGACCCCGGCGACGACGACCCAGCGAGGCCATCTCCCGGCACGCTCCGGTATGGCCTCGCCCAGTACGAGCCCCTCTGGATCGTCTTCGACCGTGACATGACGATCCAGCCGAAGCAGGAGCTCCTGGTCAGGTCGTACAAGACCGTGGACGGCCGCGGCGCCCGCGTGGTGGTCGGCGAGGGCGGCGCGTGCTTCACGCTGAGGAACGTGAGCAACGTCATCATCCACGGCGTCACCATACGCAACTGCAGGCCCGCGCGCAAGGAGGCGTCGTCCTACGAGATGTCGGACGGCGACGGCGTCAGCGTCACCCGCTCCATGGATGTGTGGATCGACCACTGCTCGCTGGAGGCCTGCGCCGATGGCCTCGTCGACGTGATCGAGACCTCCACCAACGTGACCGTCACCAACAACCTCTTGACCAACCATGACAAGGCCATGCTCCTCGGGCACAGCGACGCCTTCCCCGACGACAGGGTCATGCGGGTCACCGTCGCATTCAACCGTTTCGGACCAGGTCTCGTCCAGAGAATGCCAAGGTGATATATGCCATCTTTTGTTTTTCTGTATACAAGACAAGAGGCGTAGTATGTGCAGATGTCTCGTCGGACTAGAGCGGCGCTGATGGATCAATCGATGTGATAATTTTTGATAGGTGCCGGTTCGGAGAGTTTCACGTCGTCAACAATGACTACGTGAGCTGGGAGAAATACGCCGTCGGTGGCAGCGCATCGCCAACCATTCTTTGTCAGGGCAACAGATTCTATGCCGACAAGGAGAAAGAGGTGATGTATTTCATTGCGCCGGCCATGCCCTCGTCTTGTGGTCCTGTCTTTGAAGCTGATCGATGATCATAAAACTCTGCATGCAATTCCTACAGGTGACGAAGCGCGACGGCGATGCGCCGGAGAGCGAGTGGCGGAACTGGAGCTGGATATCCGACGGCGACCTGATGCTCAACGGCGCCTTCTTCACGGCGTCGGGCAGGCCAGGACTTGAGGACGAAGCCTCTAGATTTGCCAAGCCTGCATCTTTGGTGGCGCAGATGACTGCCTCCGCAGGGCCCCTCTCATGCAACAAGGGTTGTCTGTGCTGAAGAGCGGCTCTTGTTGCATGATCACATAGATAGGCACGCACAATAAACAGAGCCACGGCATGATCGTTTTACTTTTTCCTCTGCATAAAAAGAATTTCTAGTTTTATTCTTGTATACACGGAACATAGCATAGGGAAGATCGTCGTCCACATAGTAAAGATGTGCTAAGCCTGGAACTTCAACTTGCAAGATCTGAATATCATAGTTTGGTCTTTGCATTGGTGACTCAAAAGCTTGTTTCAGGTGGAGGCAATCAGACTCGAATATAGCTCGTCTACATCGATTGCGGCGTGTAGTGCTACAGCCTCAGCTGCTGCTCAAGCCGTTCAGCAGAAGCGAACTGGGTATCAGCTGAATCATCGGCGCAAATCATACCCCAGCCTCCCACTTTTAGTCAGCTCTCAAAACGACGCATCATCACACCCATCGCTGGGTCGGTATACATACCTGGGCAGTTGTTGCCTGGTGTAACATAGATCACCTGTTTCAATCTCACCTTCATAATTTTAACTAAATAACTAGTTGAATGACCGTGCGTTACCTGATGCTATTTTTTACGCAATCTCTTAATAGAATTCATGTAAAAATTAATGAATATGACTACAAGATATTCTAAGAACACATGAGATTTTTTTTTTGACACATACAGTAGGGAAAATGTCGTTTTTCATTTTTATAAATCGAAGTGACATATTTACAGGAGTACATAACTTATTGCATGCTCATAGGGTATCAATAACACATAAGATTCTACCATGTTTGAAGTATATTTTGACTACAGATATAATTGACCGTTTGTGAATATGAAATAAACATTGACTTACTAATTTTTTTATCGATTAATATCTACTTCTAGATGCTCCTTAGATATTGCCGTGCTCCTAGATGCTCCTTAGATATTTCTAGCAAAAAATGGTAACTTTACACGCTTAGAGCATCACGCTTGGGGAGCGCCGGCACGAACGAAAGGCTTTGGTGCGCTTGGCTCCCCAACCACGCTCCCTGTAGGAATTCCCTATGTCATTTTTGGAATTGTTTTAGCAAAAAAAAAAGGCCCACCAAAACGATACCAAGTCCGAATTCATATTATAGACCAACGAAATGAAAGACGGCAGTACTACTCGATGCCGGTGCCGCTGCCCGTACCCAAGGCGCTTCCGTCCTCGCCCAGCTCGAAGATGCCCTCGTAGGCATCGGCGTCAGCGTCGCAGGTGGTGACGCCGGTGGTGGTGTTGGCGGCCTCCTGATGCCCATCTCCACTTTCACCTCGTCGTCGAACATCGACGTGTCGGCCGTCAAAAGGGCGAAGAACTCTTTCCTCTTCTTCACCGCGACACCGCCACCCTCGACGTCTCGAGATCAATTTTTTGTCCGTCTTCTTCATGATGTAGGACCGCCTTTCACCGGTATCTTTCCAGCGTTGCAGGTTTCTCGACGACACCTTGGCGAGGCACTTGTCACGATTGCGTCTTCTCTAAAGACGACGCCGTAGCAAGGAGCGCCTTGGCTTTCCTGTTGCCGACAGCCCGGCCCCCGAAGGCCGCCGCGGGGTTATCCAGATAGTCGACGTCGCCCTTGGCACCTTTCTTTAGATGTCGGCGCACAAACTTCCATTTCCCGTTCTCGTGAAGCTTCGTGTAGTAATGCATGTACTTGAAATCCTTGCCGCCGCTGCCGTGCTTGAACAGGTCGAGCGCACGGATCAATAGGTCGGACACGTTCTTGCTGCTCAGGGGCCGATCAGGCGATCACGCACGTTTTCGAGTTTGCCGCAGAAATCATTGACATCGTGCTGGATGAAACCCCAACGGTTGGAGATCTCCTTCTGGCTCTGCTTCATGAACATGGCGCGGTAGTCGGTGTTGAGTACCTTGCGCTCGTCAAACTCGTCTTTGATCCTCTACCAGTATGTGACCGCTTGTTTGATTACTACCAATGATTGGTGGCCCATAAGTAGTACAAACACTGACTCTCAAGGGATTTTCACAGTGGCCCCCAATTCCCGTTCCTCGGCTTGTCGGCCTTCTCAGCGGCGTTGTCTTCCTCCTTATCTTCCTCTTCCTCGTTGTCCTTGTCGTCCTCGCCGTCTTCATCCATAGCCTCTTGAAACGCCTGCTGAGTGACGCTGGCGTTATCATTGATCATGTATAGCACATCGCTCTGATAGGCCTGCGAAATCGTCACTGTCAGACAACATTACATCGAACACCTCACCGGCTGAAGGAAAAGAGAGAGTGAGAGTGCTGGCGTACCTGTGTTTCGTCGTTGAACAAGTTGGCGTCTAGGCCGGCGTCACCGAACAAGTTGCGACCGACAAATTGGCTAGCAGCGGCTCGGCGTCATACCTGCTGAGACGCCGACGAGGCCTCATAGGTATCACTGAGGTCAATGCCCTCTGGATGGTGGCCGTTTGTGCTTGGGGAGAACACCTCGTTAGGGTTGAAGCCGCCGTATCCGCCAGGTTCAGCATCATGGTGGTCAGGGAGAACCTCGTCCAGGAGAGCGGCGTCTCAGAGCTTTCATGGAAGTAGGCCTAATGCGATGGTGACCCAGCCCTTAGGCGCGGCGACACATGTCGGTGCAGGGGGCAGGAGTCACGTGGTGCAGCGTCACGCAACCTGTTGTGCTTCCCAGGCTGCCGCTCGCCGTGTCAGCTTGTTGACTGAGCGTCATGAGAGAACCCGCCTCCGTCTTCTTCCTCTCCCTACGACATTGGGCATTGTGTTTGTCCGTTGTGAACTTCTGCCGCACGCAGACATCCTTCCACTCCTCCTCCCCCATTCCCATCCGGCTTATCTTTCGGCACCGATTCCTTGCGTGGCTGCTTGTTGAGGCCTATCGGTTTTGGTACCTTTGCCTTCGCATTCGGTTTCGAGCCCTTCAGCGGCATGTCAGCGGCTCTGTGGAAGATGGAACATGGAGGAAAATGGCAGCGGCGACCAGAAAGAATGGTGCTACGAGGAGATGGAATGGGAGGAAATTAGGCACGACAGGAGGACAAAGGGCACGGCGGGAGAATTGGAGGGAAAGAAAGGGAGGGAAACAACAAATATTCGCGTGGGACCACGGGCTAGGTCGCTACC
This sequence comes from Avena insularis, assembly GCA_023614405.1. Lineage (NCBI taxonomy): Eukaryota > Viridiplantae > Streptophyta > Magnoliopsida > Poales > Poaceae > Avena > Avena insularis. Next base: position 102,023,505 of record CM042684.1, on the reverse strand, counting down.
AGCGCTGGCCCACGCAGCACGCGTTGCGTCCAGCGTGCCCCTTAACCCTTTAGGGTGCGGCTTAGGGAACATGACTGGAGATGCTCTTACACCCTAATGATTTTATCAGCAGAAAGATATAAATTGGTAGCTTGATGACACCTTGATAGTTGAATTATCAGGAGTAAATAATAACGCTAGATTGTTTCATCTCAAACTATTATCTATGTTCTCCTGATTATTTTTGGCCGTGGAATGGACACCGAAAAGGACACGCATCGAAGTCGCAACGGAGCCCTGCTATCCCTGAGGCGGGCCCCACTGCGGCCCACGGCGAAAGACTCCCTACCGCGTACGTGTGTCGCGCGCTGTCGTACACCCTGTCGCAGGATGGTGGGCCGCGTGAGCCACAAGGGCCTGCCGTCAGCATACACGAGCAGGAAGGCGCTCTATGAGAGGCGTCCGAGGGGTAACAAACGCTCCACACCCGCCGGACAGCGGGACCCACCTGGCGCCGAGTTGGCACTGTGAGCCATGTCTCACGCGTGCGATGCATATACCTTCACGCTTGATAGACAACAAGACCTTGGCGAGCTTCACGCTATTGATTCACGTAGTCTATTGGTGAGTGCTCTCTTGCTTTTCACACATCCTTTTTATTCTTCAAATGGTCAATCGGAGTTTTTTCCTGTTAGAACGAGCTATACAAGTGCACCATTAGTGTCACGCGTATTCTTATCAAGCTCTCTTGGTGGTTCGCCTGGTGCGCAGAGTGCCGTTGTGTATGTACACATCCAGGCCTGTCTGATACGAACAAATGTACAAGGTGCCCCAGCGAACGTAGAAAATTCTCTTACGACCTTCATAGTGTTTGCACGGACGGTTCGGCTGAAGGCATATTCTTACTTAAGGGGCGTGCAACCGAGGAGATTGTTGAGAAATCAGTCGAGTTTTTACTTAGACATGGTCATAATTCCGAAGTGCTGGGTGAAGTGCCGGCGATGCTTTATAGGAAGTATACATGGAACATTGAGATCATAAGGCAGTACTCCGGGCGACTATAAGAATATCTTCAGAGTCGATGGTACAGACGTATGCTAAAACAGTTGAACTATGAATGCGTGCACGGTGAGTCAGACTCTAAGTATACATGCATTTATTTTTCTATTGACGATTTATTTCGCATACAGGAAGTTACACTCCTATCGTCTATTATGTGTAGCCATATGAAAGGACCACTCTGTCGACCAGTCTCTCAAACTTAGTCTTTCAGAGATGCTCATAGAGCTAGGGTGTGCGTGCGTGTGTTCATAGGACTGAGTGTGTGTACATGTTTGTAAACGTATGCGTTGTATTGGTTTTAGAAAAGAAAAAAAAGGCTGTCGAATGACAAGAGCATCGCGATGTGTATGCGGTGTCGTGCACCACGTCGTTCATTCGGTGTAGTTTTTTTACATTTGCTTTTTCGTTACCGTGACCGACACCTACTGTTGGCTCGATATTTGTGTAACTTATTGATAACTTCGATCCGGATTATGGATGTAGTATAATAGCTTTTTTCCTAATAGACCTAGGTTTATCGAACATTGGAAAACGATTGTCGTATGAAAATAATAAGACACGTCTACAAGACTTCGTTTACTTTGAATCGTTTGTTGTTGCAATAGATAGAAATATGCCATGGTTGAAGATTCACCTGCAGCTGTACATACATATAGGATAAATATAATAATAAGCACATTCATGTGTGAAACGATCTAATATAGATAGTGACATGGGTATGCCCTACGGGCACCCGGGATCAGGCTATATGGTTTGGTCCAAGGAGAAGCCCACGATGTAAATAAAGCCCATACAGATTCGGGTGGCCTAGGCCTAAGGAGATGCGACTCCTTGGAGGACACGATAAAGAATAAGATAGAAAGTTTAAAGGGAAAAAACCCTAATCTATAACCGACTCACATTGTTATCCCGAGACCTAGCCTCCCTATATAAGGGCCAGGAGGGGGCAGCGAGAAGGCCATCGCATAACCTAGTCCACACACCGCCAGATTGCATCTGCGCACCTTGTAACCTTCGATTCCATCGATAATAAAGAGAAGACAATAAGGAGTAGGTATTCCCTCCGGGGCCTGAACTTGGGTAAACCTCGTGTCCCCAATGTGCTTGTTTGCTAGCCGAACGAAGCTTCCAGCACTCCCCTCTTCCTTAAACCCAAGTCCATCAACCATGGGCATTGATGAGTTAACCCCTTATCAATTGACGCTGTCTGTCGGAACTGGGAGCGCCGATGTTGTGGCTTCGATGACCCCATCACCCACGATCTAAAACTCCACTACAACGGAGAACCATCTCCTCTTCGGCACCTTCGACTTCACCGTCCACTCACCGGTAACTCGCCTAGCCTTCGAGTCTGTGGGAGACAGAACCAGCATGACGATCGGGAGCTTACGCTTCCAGGTTGGCAAGATCGACATGCTTCGTTTCCCTGAGCACTCATCGACACCGTCGATTGCACCTGCCTCGTGGTTCCCACCACCGATTGGCACCCTGAGCAAGATGAACGCTTCGGCATCAGCTTACGACACGGATAGCAACAACAGTTGCAACTCTGTTTTGTGCGATCTGTTGTCAGAGGACGGCATCTACGGCTCCGAATCGGAGAGCTGCGAGAGCAACAACTTCCCCAACCGCTACATTTGCGCCGTCATCACCAGCGGCGGTGGAGGCACTGAAGGGAACACCGGAAACAGAGGCCCCACCAACGGCCTCGCCAATGGCGATCCTTCCAACCCTCCCAACCCGATGCCCATGGCGTAAACGGGCTAGGTCGCCTAGAGATCCACCTTTCGGAACAATAGTGGGAGCGAGTCAAGGAAGCCCTACGAGGCAACCCCCTTCCAGGTGACGCATCTCGCGACATGTTGATGGGCTAACACTGGCTCCTCATAAAGGAGTTCAACCGCCAATAGGCGGTGAACGCTGAGCTTTCGGCACACAAGAAGGCAACCGATGAATCAAGTGCCTGATGGGCGGCACTCTCCTCCATCGGGGGATCCTCCTCGAATGGCAATAGCGTCGTGGCCGCCAAAAGAAGCTCTCGACTCGACCACCTCGACGATAACGATCGACAAGAAGCCGCCAAGGCTCCCGACGTCTAGTTCATGTCGATAGACTCTCGGGGTCACATGGTCCCCAAAACACGCAAGCAAACGGTAATCGCAACTACTATGTACCTGCTAATCAACCAACCTCCGACTGGAGATCCGTGATCTGCTGTACACCAATCCGCCATTGCTGGGCTCAGATTGGTAGAAGACACACTGGCCAAGGACCTAACGATGCAGCCGAAAAAGGCGATATTTGCGAGGCATCTCTCGCCATCCTCCAGCAAGGAGGAACATGATCGACCTATCACGACGATGCCGCAGCCTGCGGTGAAGAAGCCGCAACTATGACGTGCGTGGCAAAATCACGCAACACAAGTTTGACAAGATGCGCGCCAAGCATGCCTACTCATCAACAGAGTCAGAGGACGAAGAAACAGAGCTTTGCGGCGCCAGCTGCTTCAGCAGAGCCATATGGCAAACTGGGATGCCGAAAGGCTTTAAGCTTCCTTCAGATAACCCGAAGTTCGACGGTCTCCAACAGCCGAAGATCTGGTTGGATGACCACATTTCCTTAGTCAAGTTGCATGGCTGAAGCAAGGACACAGCCATGCAGTGCCTCCAGTTATAGCTGAAGGGCGTCGCCCGAGCATGGATCAACAATCTTCCTTGCGGTTCAATTCGCAGCTGGGAGGAGCTGGTATATAGCTTCGTCCACAACTTCAAGGGCACCTATAAGCAGCCCACATCAATCGAAGAGCTCCGTGCCTACTACCAAAAGCCCAACGAATCCCTCCATTCCTACATCTAGTGGTGGTCTATCATCAAGAACTCAGCAGAGGACATCTCCGAGGAGCGCAATATCGACACGTTCAATGACGATGTACGCCGCCGAGAGCTCAGGGAGGAGCTGGGTCGCACCAAGTCCAAAACAATCGACCACCTGATGGATATCACGAACCGGTGGGCGGACGACAAAGACTCTGTCCATAACAACCGCGCTTATTCGGACGATGAGGATGACCTTGGCCGCATGTGTGACCGTCGATGGAAACGTCGGATGCATGACTAAGAGGACCACAAATAGGTCGACATGGTCGCCGCTGGCTATGCTGACAAGTATGACGACGATAGCTACAACATCGGATACCGCATTAGCAGCTACCGCGACAACATTAAACAACGCAAGTGTGGCAATGCCGCACCCGCGATGACACACCTAGTGCCATGGAGAGGCTATCGGGACCGTGCAACGTCCACTTCTACATCGACAAACATGATGGAAAAAAGAAATCAAGCCACCTCCTCAAAGACTACCACGAGTTCCAGAAGCTCCAAGAAGCATACACCCAACTACATTGCGACACGGCGAACCAAGGGTATGGAACCGCACCTGGCCCCATAGCATACAGTGCACCACCACCACCACCGCAGCCTGCAGCTGCGCTAGCGCTGAATAGTGGAGTAGAGCAATACCCAAGTGCTGGGCAACATCGGTATGATCCAGAAAGGGCGCCCCTCCAACAGGGCTCAGAAGACAATCACTCGCCAAATTAACTTGGCGGTAACCGCTCCACCTATAACCCCTAAGTACCTCAGTGGGTCTGAGTCCTGCATTACCTTCGACATGGCCGATCACCCGCGTCAGGTCCCTCGCCTAGGCCATTCTTCCTACGGTGACCCAACATACCACTGCATGATGTAGTACACTATAGTCGTTGACATAACACCAATGAAACACCGTTCACTAGTATTACATCCCTCGAAGTTGTACAACAGACACACAGCAGGTCCAAGACATGACTATAGATTACAACTCGACTCTTTACAAAAGATCTAGAGAACACTCTAGGTTAAAGAGAGAGAAAGAACTTCTTACAAAGAAGAACCAGAAGTAATAACTCAGAACTATCTAGTAACTACGACTAGTATATAAACTATTTGGCTTGCCATTGCTGCTATTGCAATGCTCTACAGAAGTAGGTTTTATGGCTAGAGAATCTACTTCTATCTATTTAAGAACTTAGTCTTTGCTTCGGTTGACGTATATGTGGACTTCATTGACTCTGTTGAAGAACTTGAGTTGTCGATGATGGTTTCTTGAGCAGACATTGATGTTGACATCGTCTTCAATAGCTTAGAACCTAGCAAGGGTTAAGAATGTACGGTTGAGTACGAGCGTACTCAGCAAGTTCACTAAAAAGGAGTGTATGATGCACTAGTTCTCCAGCCACAGACCATAGGTCATAGGCAATGCAGGTTTTCGTAAACATTTCTTTAAAGGTTGCTTTTATTCGGAAAATTATGTCCGACAGCCTTCACAGGTTGACCAGAACTTCATGGAGTTCCTTTCCTACCGCGTTCGTAGCTCCCTTCCGGAATAGGGAGTAACATGTCATAGTTCTTACACTCTGCAGAGGTGCGTTTCTTTACCCATGAGAGATCAACTCCTTGTTGCAAAACCGGGCGATCTTTCCCGTCCACAATTCCTTGATGTGGGGCCCAGTAGGTGATCCAAGCCAATCACTGCCCTCTCCACGATCCCATATGTCTGCACGATCCTCCGGGCCGAGCTCCATCTCTGTGAAGCCCCCAATTTAGGGCAAGCTATAACCCTGATGAGTTCCCGAAGACTATATGAGCTGGTGATGCCCCTGGAAAGCTCCATAAAGGTCTGACTATACCTCCGGCAGCCACTCATAGATAATCTAGACACTAAAATCGTGGGGCCTAAGGGTGCCCACCCATATGCTGGATCCACACAAGGAATCCTAGCGTCACAATAAGGTCATCTTGCCTCCATATGAAAGGAAGAAGATACATCCGACTTCTCTATCCCATTCTAAATCTCATGGTTAACGCGTAATATATGTCGCTAGAATCACTGGCGACATTGGTTGTTAAGTCCTAGATATTATGTTCCTTTACCACTGGAACTATATCAAAAGATTATTACCATCTGGTAAATAACCCATAATCATATTATTGTGAAAATAGTATTTTCTGACCTTTTTGAAATGCAGTTGATGACAACATTTGAGTTACAAGCGTTTGATAGAAAATAATCAAAGGACATGAGCAAGTTGTGAGCTTGCCTTTTGTGATTGCAAGATTATGCACTCACAGTCTTCAAGACAATAGAAGATCCAGATTCTGAAAGTAGCATCATTGGTCCGGTAAGGACTAACGTTTAAAGAAGGAGGATGCAACGATGCATAAGTAATATAATGCAATTTGATAAATGCGAACCCTGGGTATAGTCGTATCTAATCTAGGTTTTGGAGTTTGTGATGAGTTCTTTGGAATGTGTTGCACTTTTATACTAGCTTTACACTTGTGCTTCTTATTAATGCTTGTGAGAGTGTGTGTGAAACAATAAGTAAATACAATAAGTAATATTCTATACTAAAGCATTCAAATGGTTATGGTTTCTAGAAGATTTTGTAAGCAAGGTTGTTAATCAGTTAGAGATTTTAAGAAGTGTTTAAGGATTTCTTTGAATGTTTCTTAAAAGAATAACTTTTGAGGAAAATATTTCTTTATAATAGTAAAAACACTTAAACTTAAAGTTAATACTTTAAGGTTTCTTATTAGCTAAGATTATTAAAGAGGAAATTATTACTACATTAAGCAATCATAGGATAGGTGGTGTTTTATTAAATTTAGAGATGAATAGAATTACTTTCTTAATATAAGAGTAACACTTATCTCTATAAACATGGAAATGGTACCATGTTTAATATTTATAGACTTTCCTTATTCTTGAAAGTGGATTCCCAAACTTGTAAAAGAATTATTACTCAAATCTTGATGATCTTATAATTGTTAAAATGTTTTGGAGAGTAAAACTTAATTAATTTCAAATGGTAGTTTACTAAGTACAACTTAAAATGGTTAACCTTATGTTAACTTCAATTAAACATTATTTGAACTTGTTAATACAATTTTAGACTCTAAACATTTAATGGTAAAAACAATAGTAAAGGTTTAGATTTTTTAATGAATTAAAATAAAAGAAAAGAGTTTAAATAAGATTTATTAGAACTTTACCTTTTGTTTTACTTCAAAAGTGATATTTGACATTTTTGATATGTAAAATTTATTTTTGTGATCATTTTGGTAGATTATAAGTATTTTTGTAATTTTTAAATAATAAGTTATGATTTTTATAAGTTTTACCATTTAATAAATACTTAATAAATAATAAATATTAGTTAAGTGATAGAAAAAATATATAAAACAAACTTATAATTCTTTATTTTGTTTTTCTAAGATTTTTAATATTTTATACTTATTTTTATGAATTTTTAAGTAATATAATCTATTGATTAAGATTTTTCTCTAATGGATTATTTAGTAATAATTACTAATGATTTTATTTAAGTGGGAAAATAATTATAATAATAGGTTTATATTATAGATTTTATTTTTCTAAACATTTTGATATATTATATATATTTTCTGAATTGTAAAATAAAAGATATAGAATTAAGAAGATTTAATCCTTTTATTAAATTTCTGGAAAAGATTTATATTTAAATCTATACTATTTTAACTATTTACTAACCCGGGAATACTTTTTAAACCGAGGCGGTTTCTACCCCGAGTCACTGACCCGTGGGCCAGTGGCTACATCGGCAGCCACGCAGGCAAAGAACGGTCAGATGGCTAAGGTGGCCGATGATGGCGTAGGCGTGACGTTGTGCTGACACCAGCACGGCCATCAGCGCCAGTTTGTGGTCGCCGGCGGTGATCTACGGCGCACTTGCTTGTGTGGGTTGTGATGCTGGAAAGAGGAGCTTATGGCAAACTAAATAGTGGTCACGCCGTACAGAGTTGGTCACCGGAAGTTCACCGGTGACGAGTTATCTGGCGACCACGGTGACGGTCATGTAAGAGCGTATTAGCGAGAGGAAGATCTAAAAGCATAGGAAGTTGCACAAGCTTACCTTGATGCTAACACGATGGTGAACAAGGACCGGCGAGGTCGGAGGCGAGTGCACGGTCAAGAACTCCAGCGAACTCCGACGGAAGGGAACGAGGCAATTCATTCGATTCCGAGCTCCTCTGGCTTAATTGATGAGGCTAGACTGAAGAGGTTGACGCGACGCTTCTCCTCGACTACGCCATGATCTCAGGGGCGACATCTACCGACAACGGTGGTCGGCTCTGACCGGCTAGGGTTTCGGTGTTCAACAGAAGAGTGAGATAGAGAGCTCTAGAGAGCGAGAGAGAGGATAAGACTGGTATGGGGAGGTAGAGGACAACCCGGCGGTCTTATCTACACCTCTCAGGGGCGGCGATGAGCATCACTATGGTCCGATTTTGATGACGATGATGGACAGCATCACCGGTGCGCATGCAGCTGCCCGTGTGCCTGAGGATGACGACGACGACAGTTTTGCAGAAAACCCCTAGATGTTTTTTAGACTCAACCCACAGTCCACCTCTGGTCCCACGCGCCAGTGAGAGAGAGGAGGTGAGACGGGCTAGCGTTGGGCTGCTCTTGGGCCAGTGAGAAGTAGATAGGTCGAGATGAAATGGGCCTCGAGCCAGGTTTGGTTTATTAAGTATTTTTTTTTGTTTCTACTTATTTTCATTTCTGTTTTAGAATACTTCTTTGAATTTAAATCTTTTTAAGGTTTCAAATATCCAATATTCATTAAGTCAACAAGGATTCTGCTTGGATTAATGGAACTAGTTGATTTAACATTATTGTTTGGTACTTTCATTCATTTTGATTAAATAAAGGATCATTTACTTTAGAGAATATGCAGAGGAATTAGGGTTTTAGAGATTTGTTTCTTATAATAAAATCTCATAGAAATGATTTGTATTTCCACTAAAAGAATGTAATAGTAGTGGTTTAAGATGAATATTTAAATGTACAAAATCTTATTCCTATTTATCTTCATAGGAGATTTATCTAAATACATTATAAAGGATTAATTTTTGTGGTTCATAATATGATTATTTGGTTTTCATGGTCCTCCATATTTGGTGATTTGAGTCTCAGGGTTCTCCCTAATTGGTGATTTCAACAAATCCAATTCTACTTGATTTGTTGAGTTTAAAATTATCACAGAACACCTTCCCAAAGTGACCTTGATGAGTCTAGGTGATTAGGTTCTTATTAGGGTTCAAGACAATCAAATGAACAATGCTTTCTTCTATAAACACTCAGCTGATCTCAAATCACTTCTTGGAAGCTTTTATTGTCCAAGAGGTTTTGTTAAATGGTTATCTAGGAATAGGAAATGGTTTCACTATCCTTTTGATTCTAAGGTTTTGATTAATGAAGTAGATATGGGTCTTGTCATGGCTGCATGTATTGCTAGCTAAAGGTTTCTAAAGAATTCTTACCTCAATACTTCACTAAGCTTATCTTGAGATAAGGAATTCCTTTCCTAAATATACTCTAGATATCTCTCTTATCTGATTCACAAAGATCACATCTTCCTGAATAAGACAATCATGTGACTCCACCATATCCATCATCATGTGATGACATGGTCATGCCACTCAAACAATACTCCAATCTTCTTACTACTAGTATATAACTACTCTCAGTTAACTACCATTGATGCACCTATCAATGTAGCTACTGCTAACTCCATCGATTAACTTCCTTAACTTCATCTTGCAACTACTTCCAAGGGTTGCAAGACTACAATCCTCACTATACATAACAAAGGATATCAATCCTTTGAAATAGGTATAATACTACTCCCATAATACAAGTTGTCCTTGTATTAACTTGGTTAAGCTACTATGCCTCCAACTACTCCATACAACTCATCAAATACTTCATCATACTCTAGCTTGACTTCTGATAATCAAGCTAGATGATTCAGCTTACTAGGACTTGCCTAACTTGGTATATTCATAACTCTTCTTCAACACCTAATCATCTATTCTCAAGTGACTTGAGAATAATGACCACCATCCTTTGATCATACAAAGCTTAGGCTTCTAATTCTTTGATCAAGATCTATACTCAACTAAGTAGTAAACTTGTATTAGTCTCTCCATAGACTTATCTTGTTAAGCAAGCTTACTCTAAGTCTATATCCACTTGTCCTAACAAGATTGTTATCTAATGTACTAATACTACTAGCTTCCTTATAGCTCCATGATCACTAGTTACTTCTTGGGTTTAAATACTGCTTCTAGTTAACTTAGGAGTGAGTTAACTCCTCCAACATCAAATGGTTTGGTCTCCACTAAGGATCACATTCCATTGATGATGGTACACTCAACCATATCTAGTTCTTCCTTCAGATTAATTTACTTAAGGTATTTGGAAGGTCAACACAATAGGTCAAAGGCTATGAGTCAATAAGTTCTAGGTCAAGAATTGATCACACACATTGATGATCAACAGACACTAGGACTTGGTTAAATAGGATTGTCATCTATTAACATGACACTAAGGGTATGTGATGGATGGTCTTGGGTTGACTCCCCTTTCTACTCTATTTGTAATAAGAGTTAATGTTTAACAACTACCATGATACCCATGGTAGGAGTAACTATGGCAAACAAGTGTTTCAAGGTTTAGTTATAAATTTTCTTTACTTAAGTTATGTACTTAACTTGCTATTCAAGGTTTGTGGTAGATAATACCTTGATATCATCTTTAGAACATTAAGTATTCATCCTTGAGTTGTGGTATGGAATACCATGTAATAATCTCTATAAGATCAAGTACTCCTAATTAAGTAGTGTGTTATAACTTAGTTTTATTACATTTGATCTACCCTTAGATCAAATTATATTACCCAAAGATAAGGTTTTAGCAAAGTTCATATTGAAACTTATTGCAGTCAACTTGATGATCTACTTCAGTTCCACCAGGTTAAGAGAAGCTTTAATCACTTTGACAAGTTTTATTTAAAAGCGCGAAAATTATCCGGATTTTCTATGCATGAATGCAACGCACACACCTGTGTTCAGCTTATTTCTAAGCTCTAATGCTGGGGTGTTACACTTCCCTAGTGCTCGAGGCATAGATCGACGACTTTGATATGAGCAAAGTCTTCATGGACGGCGGCAACAACATCAACCTCATGTTTGCCAGTACCCTACGTGCCATGCAAATCCCCATCTCGAGTCTGGAAGCATCCGAGACAACCTTTCATGGCATCATACGAGGAAAGGGAATCTACCCCTCGGGAAAATCTGGTTAGATGTGATCTTCGGCACACCCGAAAACTTCTGACGTGAGTGCCTCGAGTTCGAGGTGGTCGACTAGCCATCTCAGTACCATGCCATCCTTGGACGCGTGGTTTTTGCAAGGTTCCTGGCGGTGCCCCATGATGCATACCTCGTGATGAAGATGTCAGTACCGAGCGGCATAATCACCGTCCATGGAAGCTTCACCAGATCTGACAACTGCAATAGGAAATTCAATAGAATCTCCTAGTGGTTCGGCATGCAAGAGGAGCTGGCAAGGCTCAAGGAGTCGACAGACAACAATATTCTTCCTGTGAGCAAGCAGAACGCACCAGATCAGTTCTTTGACTCCACGGTGAACACCAAGGCGGTCCAGGTCCACCCGACGAACCCAACCAAGACGGCCCTCATCGCCAACAACCTGAGTTCCGCATAGGAACTCACGCTCGTCGAATTCCTCCGTGAGTGTTGGGAAATATTCGCTTGGTGTCCTGTGGACATGCTAGGAGTTCCTAGGGAATTTGCTGAGCACACACTAAACATGTTCCCAGATGCAAGACCTATCAAGCAGTCGATGCTTCGACTATCAGAACCAAGGGAAAAAGCGGTTGGCATGGAAGTCAACAGACTACTCAATGCCGAATTCATTGGTGAAATCAAGGAAAGCACCTGGGTAGCTAACCTCGTTCTCGTTCCAAAAAAGTACACGGACATCCTGCGGATGTGCGTGGACTTCACCTTCCTCAACAAAACACTGCCTGAAGGACCACTTCCCGTTACCGTGGATCGATCAAATAATCACTCCACCGCGGGGTGCGAACGTCTACTCATGCTACCACCAGATTTGAATGAAAGTGGAGGACCAAGAAAAAACGGCCTTCATCACACCTTTCGGAGTATACTGCTATAACACGATGCCCTTCTGGCTGAAGAACGCAGGAGTCACCTACCAACGGTGCATGCAAGCCTGCCTGAAGAACTAGATTGGACGCAACGTCCAAGTCCATGTCGACGAAATAATGGTCAAGACCAAGGAGGAAGCTACACTAATTGACGATCTCCCGAGACCTCTGGCAACCTCGATCGCTACAGGATCAAGCTGAATCCAAAGAAATGCGCCTTCGGCATCCCATCCGGGCAACTACTCGGGTACCTCATCTCAACAAGGGGGATTGAGGCAAACCTGAAAAAGATAAAGGCCATACTAGCCATGGAAAAGCCGAAGAACATCAAGGGCGTCCAGTAGCTAGCTGATCGGATCGTGGCACTCAGCCGATTCATTAGTCGAATGGTCGAGAATGCGCTACCTTTCTACCAACTCCTCCGCAAGACGGACCCGTTTTTGTGGACGAGCAAAGCATAAGAAGTATTAGAAGATCTCAAGCGCATGCTCTCCACCTCGCCCGTCCTGGTGACCCCCAAGGAAAAGGATCCAATGTTGTTCTACATAGTCGCCACTAACCAGGTGGTCAGCACCATGCTTGTGGTTGAACGAGCTGAAGAAAATAAGGTTCATGGGGTACAACGTCTGGTGTACTACCTCAGCGAGGTGCTTACTAATACGTCCATTTTGCATCACTATTTTGTATCATAATTTACTATTATTCATTGATATATTTCATATTAAGAGATGATACTTATGTTACTTCATCTATTTTTGCATGATTGATGAGTTTGGAGGATGAACCACTGGAGTCATGATTTTGATGGAAAAAGCACTGTCTGGATGCAAAATTCGCAAAGATCAGAAAATCCCAGAAAATATATGGAAATTCCTATTTTTCCAGAAGATGAAGGATGCCAGAAGGAGGAGTGGAGATGGGCCATAGGGGGCCCAAACCACCCCCATGCATGGGCCACCCCTAGCCGGGCCACCAGGTGGTGTGGCCACCCTGGCCCACTTCTAGCATCACCCTTTGGCGTATATAATCCCCTCGAAACCCTAAGACTCGGGGAGCAACCATAAAAAGGTTCTGGCGCCTCTGTGGGGTGGAAACTACAGAGAGAGAAAGAGCTCTCCGGCAGGCAGAAATCTATCGGGGAAATTCCTTCCCGGAGAGGGGAGATCATCGCCATTCACATCGTCATCAAGCTAGACTTCATCGGGATCATAATCATCATCATCTCCACCATCACCTCCATCAGCACCATCATCACCACTCTGTACCGCTGTAACAATTGGGTTGAATCTTGCATAGTTCTTAGGGGAAACTTTCCCGGTGTTGATTACTTGTTGTAGTTGATGCTATTGAGTGGAACCATTGAATTATTGTTCAGGTTCATATTGTTACTTATCATTATTTCATCTCTGATCTTATCCATATGATGTCTCGTTAGTACTTCGTTTAGTTCTTGAGGACATGGGAGAAGTCATGTTATTAGTAGTGGAATTGTGTTGAGAAAGATTCAATGGTTTGATATTTAAGTTGTGGTGTTATTCTTCTAGTGGTGTCATGTAAACGTCGACTACATGATACTTCACCTTTATGGGCCTAGGGGAATGCATTGTGTATTTGGCTACTAATCGTGGGGTTGCCGGAGTGACAGAAACCTGAACCCCCATTAGGAAACCTTTGCATAAGGGAACTCAAAATTTAAGGTTATGGTTAGGTTTTTATCTTAATTACTTTCTTGTAGTTGTGTATGCTTGCAAGGGGTATAATCATAAGTATGTATTAGTCCTAGGAAGGTCAGTACATTAGCACAGGTTCACCCACACAACACTTATCCAACCAAAGAAGATTAATCAACTATATGAAGCGAAAGCACTTGACGATATTCCCATGTGTCCTCGAGAATGTTTGGTTGTCTTAAGTAATACAACCGGCTTTTCCTTTGCTAAAGAAAGGACTGGGCCACTTGTTGCAATTATTATTATTATCTTTTATTTACTAGCACTTTATTTATCTACATTATCAAAACCCCCTAAAAATCCGTTTGCTAAGTATTTACAAAGAATTCCTGATCCAAGACACTTGTCAACACCTTCTGCTCCTCATTGGGTTCGACACTCTTACTTATCGAAAATACTGCGATACACCCCCTATACTTGTGGGTCATCAAGACTATTTTCTAGCATCGTTGCCGAGGAGTGAAGCACTATTGAAGAGTGGAACTGGTAAAGGAAACTTCTACCGTGAGTATTATTTATTTTTGTTTGTTACTTTATTATCAATATGGATAATTCACTTAGTTTCTTATTTCGAAATGCTACTACCACTGCTAAGGTAGTAGATGAACCACCACCTGCTAAACTGATCCTTTTAAAATACCTACAAAAATTGTTGATCTTGTTATGGATAACTACTATTTTGGAGATGGAACTGTCCATCCCGGTGATCATTTGCTTTTTATACATGAATTATGCGGATTGTTCAAGTGTGCAGGTATTACCATAGATCAAGTTAAGAAAAATTTATTCTCTGTATCATTGAAAGGAAGAGCTAAGGAATGTTATAAGCTGCTAAAGAATGGTCAATCTCTTGAATGGGAGGAAATTGTACCTCTCTTTTATTCCAAATTTTATCCTTCTAGTGAGATTCATAAAGATCAGAATCAAATATATAACTTTTGGCCTCGTGATGGAGAGAGTACAGCTCAAGCTTGGGGGAGATTGAAGTCACTAATGCTCAAATGTCCTATTCATGAGCTCACTAATAATATTATTATCAATAACTTTTATGCAAGGCTTTCTCTTCATGATAAGGTTCTATTGGATGCTTCTTGTGTTGGATCATTTACACGTATGAAAGAAGAAGCTAAATGGGATCTTCTAGACCGTATTGAAGACAATGCTGAAGCATGGTAGAATGATAAAGGAAGAAAGTCAGGTATAAATTATGATTATGAATGCATTAAAACTTTTATGGGAACTGATCACTTTCATAATATTAGTAATGCTTATGGTCTTGATTCTCAAAGTATTGCAAATTGTTTTAAGGTTTTTGCCTCTTATATTAAAATTCCTAAAAAGAAATGGAAAAAGTATCATGCACCATATAAAGATATTGTTAATTGTGTTCCTGCTAGAAGTACTGAAGTTTATACTATTGATCATATTTTACCCAAACCTTACATCGAGAAAATACCTTTCCCTGTTAAGGTAAATGAGCATTCTATGAAAACTAGTATAGTTGACAAAAGTACAAAAAAGCTGTAGAACCTGATGAACAAATATATGTTGAACCTGCAGTAGCAATTGAGAAAGACTTTGTCTCTAAAAATGTAGAAGATGGGCACATTATATTTTGTAAGGATACTTCTAATATTGTTTCACATCCTAGTAGAACTAGGAAAGCTAGTGTCCCTATGCTTTCTGTTAGAATAAGTGATCATTGCTACAATGGTTCATGTGATAGTTATATCGTTAAATTTATTCATGATACTGAAAGTTATTATGAGAGAGGGAAAATTATCTCTATGCATCTCAATAATATTAAGTTTCCTTGCTTTATGCTGAAAGTTTTTATGTTGCACTTGTTTTGCCTTCCTATGCTAGTAGCCTCTGGTTTCAATAGTTTATTTTCTTACAAAACTCCCTTGCATAGGAAGTGGGTTAGACTTAAATATGTGTATATCTATATTTGCTTCTTGATTCTCTCTTTTACTTCAATTCATATTCTTATGTGAGCATCACTGAAATTATCATGCCCATCTTAATGGCTATAAAGAAAGAGCTTTTTGGGAGATAACCCATTATATTTTCGCTTTCAGTTTATTTTTGTTTATTTGAGTCTTGGAAGTCATTGCTTCTATAATAACCTATCCTTATACTTTTTGTTTGGTTTTTGTGTCAAGATCAACCTCTAATGAGAGAGAAGTAAGATTTGGGGAAGTTGCTGTCCCAAAACAGATTTTTGTGCTTCACTATAAAAAATTGTGAAAAATCTCAGAACATCGCACTGATCTGTAATGTTTTGTGTACATGCCCCGGGTTATTATTTAACTTTTTTTGGTTTTGCACTTTTTGATTTGAGCAACAGAAGATTTTCGAAAAAATTGATCTTTCCCTGCTGGTCTGTTTTGACAGATTTTTGCCATTTTTTGCATTTGCCTCTTAAATCGATTTCCTTTTTGAATTCTTTTTGCGGTTTCGAAAGGAGTTGCTTCAGTAGATTATGTTTTGATGGATTTCAGTTGAAATTGAACCTAAAGGTTTATTACCTTGCATTCATTAATATTGCTAATGAAGATTGTGTGAAATTTTGTATGAACGAAATTTTCAAGTGGTAGGAGGAAATGATGTAATGAGATGAAGAATGGTCAAAACACTCAAGAACTATATTTTTGAAGATTCTTACAAAGAAGATATTGGTATTATTCAAGAGGTGACTCCGGAAGAATTTATTAAAGACCAAATTTAGAAACCTGCACAGTCTGTTTTCGAATAGGTAACAGTTCTGGTAAGGAAAGGTACGCGAAAAACTTTTAAATTTATATTTTTGCAGTTTTTATCTAACATGGAAAATAATGAGTCGAAAAAGGGAATGAAACGGAGCAAGGGTGGCTCACACCACCCTGTGGCGCGGGCCCACCTGGCCGCACCACCAGGGGGTGAGGCCACCCCGGAGCCCGTCTCCGACCCGTTTTCTCCCAGTACCTTCATTTTCTTGTTAAACTTTGTAATATATAATCCCCCGAGGTTTGTATATCATGTTCTCACCTTGTTTTCGTTTCGATCTATTTCTGTCAGGAACTATTCTCAAGTTTAGAAGCACGATGGTATCTGTAACATCCCAAAATTTTAATCCAAGCTTATCAAGATCAAATCATCCAAAAATAGGGTTAACAAAAACTTTTCCAAATTAAAAATGAAAGAATTCATATGTGTGTGCATTTAAAATAGGAGTTGATTTGAAGTGCCTTGTTTAAGTGATCCAATGCTTGTAAAATGTTCCTTAGGTGATTTAAACATCATCTACATCATTCCCAAACTTTTACCCAAGAAAATCAAATAAAAAAGAATTAAAAAGGAGGAATGGTCATTTTGGCCATTTTAATCCACTACACTACTTTGAGTGTTCCTAGCACTCATTTGTTAACAGAAACAATTCATGATCTTTGCACCCCTTTCTAGTACACATAATGAGGTACCAAGGCAAACCTTTTGATCTGCTAAAAACATTCTTTTACTTATTTTCATTGGCATTTGAAAATTGAATCCAATGCATATGCATAGATCACCCCTATTTCAAAAACCATCTATTTGAGCTCCACTTTCAAAAACCTTGCAACTAGAGGCTACCTAGCACTAGTGGAGAACACCCAAAATTTTTGAACTTAAAATTCAAAAGTTTTTCTCTTTCGGTCATTTCATCAAACACTTTGTGGGCAAGATCAAAGTGGCCTAACTATTACTGTTTTGGGCTGATCTTGTCTAGCAAATTAAAGTGCTTTGATCATCTTTGTCCCCCTCAAGCCTAGCCAGACCCACACTAGCACATCACCTACCTCCTAGCTGTACTGCATTGCCATGCCAAGCCACTCCTCGCTGGCCGACCGTGCACTCGCAGCAGCAGCAGACCACTTCCCCCTCCCTCACCTTGTTTAGCACGTTTCCAATGGTCCACCGCCACCGTCCAACCAGCCCCAGGGCAGAGCCAGAGACAGGAACGGCCAAGAACCGCCGTGCCCGGAGCTGGTCGACCATGCCGACGCCGCCCGCAGAGCATGCACTGTCCCTGCGTGCACATACTGCCCCTTTGCCGCAGCCCGCGCCCACCGCTCCGCCATGACCCGGGGAACACCCCAGACACCCCCGCTGGCCGCCCAACTCACCCCAGCCACCGCTTGCCGTGGACACCGCCGCCTCTGCCGCTCAGAGCGCCAGCTTGCCCAGATCGCATGCCACCGCCCCTACGCCCGCATTCACTTCCTATAGCACCGCCAGGAGACATGTCACCGCCCCTACCTCGAGCCACACCGCTAGCCCCCTGTGCCGCCCTCGTCGGAGTCGCCTGCCCACACCATTCGGTCTCACCGTCGGGCCTATATAAGCCGGCCTCCCCCGCACCATTTCTCCACACCCACTCACTTCCCACCTCTCACTGATCCTTTCACCCCCCTCGCCGGAGCCAAGCGAGCTCTGCCTCGCCAGAATTGGAGCCAGAACAGCCGCAGCAGGAGGAGAAGGGCGTCTACGATTTAGGGCATCCCAAGCTCCGCCGCAACCGTGCCTCGCCTCGCCGTTGTCTTCCAGTTTGTTTGCCCGCCTCACCGTTGTCGCTAGAGCCCTGGTACATCCCTGGTCGACCCCCACCAAGCCGCTAGGGCAAACTCTCGCCGGCGAGCTGTTCGTCGTCGACGACAACCCTTAGCCGTAGATCCCACTTCTAATCCTATGACCCATAGAACGAGTACCATTTCGCGTGTTAAGCGCCACTGACAAGCGGGACCGCCCTGTCAGCTGAGCCCCGCACCGCGGATTGCCACTGGGCCGGCCCATGTTCTTTCCCGCGCTAGCCCAGCCATTCAAATCTAGATTTTTCTTTTAAGTTAAATCTAGTTTCTGCCCACTAGTTTAAAAATCAATTCAGAGAGTTTTATAAATCCAAATTGCATGAAACCAATTTTGTCTGAAAGGTACTGAAATGGTCTATCCAAACCCGTTGGATTTAATTCAATTAGAGTAATACATATCTCCTAGTAAAAATAATAAAACAGAAGCTTTTGCAACTTGCAACATTTTTATAAAATCAACTAAGATAGGTTTTGAGTTGATTCCAACTCTCAAAAATCACATTTCATAATATATATCTAAATATGTAATAATATTAAGGTTTACATGCAGTGAGTTTGGACTAGTACCAAAATAATGCTATATAGGCATTTCTAGTCACTTTAAATCATTAAATAATAAACTTAAACCAAAGTAATTATGATCCAACCTTTAAATCTCATTCCCACATGTTAGAATATGTGGTGATGACATGTTTCCACATGATCCCATATTTTAAGTGGTGAATATTAAATCTTAGTTAATTTTTCAATGAGTAGAAACTACTTTTCTAAAATAAAAATAATGAAACTATTGAATTAAACTTGTGATGCTTGTGATGATAATAGATCATCAATTGTGTCTTAGAAAGATATTTAGCCTAGTTAAGTATTGTTTGGTGATTGTGTACTCCGTATGTATTTATAGAAGATAGTACCGACCAAGCTTACGAGGAGGAGGAGTTCTACCAAGAAGAAGAAGAAGAAAACTTCAACCACTGCACCAACCAAGGCAAGCTACCATTGGCAAGCTAGGATTGAACTAGATGGTTTAGCAAAGATGCTTAGAGCATGCTTTGATTATACCACTTTGACTAGTATTTACCCCAAGTATTATTTTCAAGATTTACTTCCTTTACTTTACCCAAAGTTCTTTACTTGTTTTGAAGGTAGCATAAAAAGTATAAAACTTGACCTATTTAGATAACTTTAGATGTCATTCTATGGCATGAGATGATCCCATCCTTCCACCTTAGTGAACACTCTTAACTTAGTAGTTTAGAGTAGATCAAAACTTGAGTCACTTTAGATGGGAACAATTGGTGAAAATGAATTACGAAAACCTTGGAATGATGAGTCATTCTATTGAGATGTTTAGACACGTGTTGAGACACACAAATGGTTTATGATGATGAAAATGATGAGGCATGAGACTTAACCCTTTTATAAAACTGATGGTTGGATTCGGATGCGATACCATTCCAAATTTACCGTACAACAACACTACCTGAATTGGGTAAGGCTTAGCTAGAAATTTATATGCATTAGTATTAGTTCCCTCGCGGGAGAGGTTTGAGCTGAGGATACCTCTCAATGATGTCCACCTATGTAGTGCCCAAGATGACTGATGGTCATGGTTGGGAGGCCATGCTCATAGGAGAGGTGCTTATACTAGGGTGTGTAAAGGGAAGGTTATGTTTGATTATCTGCATACTAAGTATGATGATTCAGGGTTATCCCTGACAGATGTATCGAATCTTGTGGTGAAAGTTTACCACCTCTGTAGAGTGTCAAACTATTCGAATAGCCGCATCCGCGGTTATGGACAGTTGGAATGGCCATACTGTTTCGTTGTCAGATGTTTTCCAAATAACTTGAAATGAATGATGAACTTTGACTTGACCACAACAGGGTTGTGTTTATGACAATAGCTTCCCAACTTAAGTGATTCTAGAACTTTATTTTATCTTTCTTTGCTTCAGAACTCAGCTTATGTTTCAAACTTAACTTTATAGTTAAACTTAGATTTAGCACTTTAACTTAGAACTATAGTACTTGTTAGAGGTCGTTTGCGAGTATTTAAAGAGTACTCATGGCTTTTGTCCCTAGCTATTCTCATGGCCAGACTATGAAGGAGACTATCAAGATGATGGCCAGCAGGACGGCTATGATAACGAGGACTATCTGCCTTCGTCAGCATTGCCTGTGCCCCTGAAGATGGACCCCACCGCTACGCTTTATAATTATTTCCGCTGCTTGTTGTATTAAGACTGGACCATGAGATCCTTATTTGTGTAAGACCTTATGTATGGTTTCTAATGGATGATGTACTGTGATATCCAATCCGTTATGTCTCGCAAAAATGGTAATCCTGGGATTGCGAGGTATGGCATAACGGGCATCTGGGATTAAAAATCCGGGTGTTGACAAGTTGGTATCAGAGCCATCCTGACCATAGGAGACCCTAGTTAGAATGGACGTCCAAACCAACAACTTAGCTTCAAAACCAAAGTGAGTATTTATGAAAAACTATTTCCTCTCTTATCCTTGTGAACTCATTCTTTCTCAAAAATTCATGTTCCTTAAAATTCTTACATTACTACTTAAAACTTGACACACTTGATCACTTCACTAATTTCCTCATCCTTAATTCTTGTAGATGGAGACTCAGTTCAGCAAGTTCTACCAGTTGGGAAACGGAGGTCAGCTAATCTTCAAGAGGGATCTGGATTCACTGTCGGAGTTACTGGGACGCCCACATCCGGAGTTTCTTGGAGCTCAACTTCCAGGACCCCTAGGAGGAAACCTACAGTGGCTAGTCACCATAGATCTTAGAGGAAGCATTGAAGCACCAACTTCCGGGAGAATTCAGTTCTCTGTGAGAGAGAACAACTGGCTAGATGGATTAGCCAGGGCAATGCATGAAGCTCTCGCACGTCTATGTGCCCTCAGCGTCAACAAGATCCAAGGAACCCGTTTTGCCCACTATGCAAGACGTGACTTCATGGGAATGCCGATGGAGATGCCAAGTCACCCAGAATTGAGGCGTCAAGTGGAGAATCTTGACTTCTTCTTGCTGACGACGCAGCGAGGAACCGGACAATGCCGGGAGTTAGCCAACCAGAACCGTGCCATTGTCGACTGAAGGCCTTTCGACTTTCGTCCAAGATCGCCAGTCTCTTTGCCGCCAGCGTGCAAATAAGGATCGCACCATCGCCCGTATTCGGAAGAAGGTGGCCGACCTCGAGAAGACCGTCAAGGAGGAGGAAGCTCAGCTTGCCGCCAAGGAAGAAGAAGATGAGGGTGAAGACATCCAGGGAGACATGGATTCTTACCTCAGCAACGATGATGACTTTCTGGAGGAGGATGCTGTGAACTTCTACACTGATGATGAGGACTCCGACTTCATCGACGATGAGTAGATGCACTAGAGCACTGTCGTAGCATGAGTTGTATTGGTCCCACTATATCGTAGCTTGCAGAATGGTTCTTCAAACCATCTGCTTTCCTTTGTTTGTTGTGGTGTGTGTTGTATCGTGTGCTTACTTACATGAATTAAAATGAAGTTAGTTGAAAAACCTGAGTCTAACTCAAAGTTTTAGCTTTGAAAACCCAAAACCATGAACTTTAGAATTTCCCTCTTACCCCTATATCTATCTCATTCTTCAGATGACTCGTGGAAACCAAGGAGGGAGCAGCTCATCACAGGACCCAATGCTGCAGATCTTGCAGAATCTCATCGCAGACCGTGAAGCAAGGCCGAGCGCCAAGCCAACTTAGCAACATTGCAGCAGATCGCCCAGATGGCTCTCAACAACCAAGGACATGGAAATCAGGATCACCATGGATCCAAACTCAATTTTTTTTAGAATACCAATCCCCCAATCTTCAACCAATCTGAAAACCCATTAGATGCTGACGACTGGTTACAGACGATGGAAAACAACCTTGAAGTTGCAGGAGTTGATAAAAATGAGAAAGTTCTCTTCGCCACCCACTATCTGGCGGGAGATGCAAGAGCTTGGTGGAATAGCATCTGCAATATGAACCATGGTTAGGTGATGACATGGGAAGCATTCAAAGTCAAGTTCAGCCGCACCCACGTGCCGCAAGGTCTCGTCAACAGGATGAGAGATGAATTCCGCGAATTGAAGCAAGGAAGAATGACTGTGGTGGAGTACCCTGACAGATTCCTGTCACTTGCCAGATATGCACCTGATGAGATCAACACGGAGGCCAAGAAGAAGGAGAGATTCTTGAACGGACTGCATGATGAGATGCAGACTGTCCTCATCAACATCCGTTTTCAGGATCTCGAAGAGCTAGTCGACTCTGCCATTCAGATGGAAGGAAAGATTAACCAGGCAAATGACAATCGCAAACATCGTATGATGCAGCAATCAGGATCCAGCAGTCACTAGAAGTACCATCCCAACACTTCACCAGGATATGCACCCAGGAACAACCGACCCCCAAATTCCCGCCCAAGCTAACCCAACCGTAGCGGAGGCAATGTGAAGTCTGGAGGAAACAATCACAACTCCGGCAATGCCAACAATTTCAACCGTGCCCCTCCCAAGAGCAACAACAACAACATTGCGCAGGAATCGGCAATGTTGTGCCTGCCGCAGTCAAGGACAAATCCCAGATCACTTGTTTTGAGTGTGGAGTGAAGGGTCACTACTCCAATGAGTGTCCCAAGAAGACAGCAGCCAATGCCAATGTGAATGCCCCAGCTCAGCAGCAGCGTCATGTTCAACCAGGAAGGAGATTTGCCCCAGGGAACCCTCACAACCGCAACGGCCGTCTCTTCCACATGAACGCAGAAGAAGCCCAGGAAGCGCCAGATGTAGTATTGGGTATGTTTTCCGTTAACTCAGTTTTAGCAAGAGTATTATTTGATTCAGGAGCATCGCATTCATTTGTCACCGAAGAATTTGCATGCACTAGTAAGATTCACCCAACCAACCTGAAGCAGGTCATGATAGTTCAAATCCCTGGTTCAACCACCAAAGCTAGAAAAATTTGCAAAGCTGTACCTATCAGAATACAAGGGATAGATTTTTATGCCAACCTAATTGTACTTGGAAGCAAAGGATTGGAAGTAGTACTAGGTATGGACTGGATGTCAAGACATAAAGGATTGATAGACTATGCTAAGAAAGCCATCACCATGACCAGTAGTTCTGGAGTAATAGTAGAGCATATATCTGAAACCTTACCCCGTCAATTCAAGTGCAACAAGAGTGTAGCCCTGCCCACCATTGACCAAGTCAGAGTAGTCTGTGAATACCCCGACATATTCCCAGATGAATTGCCAGGTATGCCCCCAGATAGGGATATTGAGTTCATTATCGAACTAATCCCCAAAACCGGACCTATAGCCCAGAGACCCTATAGCATGAACCCCTCAGAGTTAGTGGAACTGAAGAAGCAGTTGGATGCCATGTTAGCAACAGGCTTGATTCAGCCAAGCGCATCGCCATGGAGATCACCAGTGTTATTCGTCGACAAGAAAGATGGAGGCAACCGTCTGTGCAAAGATTACAGAAATTTGAATGACATCACCATCAAGAACAAGTACCCCTTGCCAAAGATAGAGGATCTATTTGATCAGTTGACCGGAGCTCAGGTATTCTCAAAGATTGATCTTAGGACTGGTTATCACCAACTTAAGATTCGTGCAACGGATATTCCGAAGACCGCCTTTACTACTCGCTATGGTTTATACGAGTATACGGTTATGTCTTTTGGATTAACCAATGCCCCTGCTTATTTCATGAATCTCATGAATAAGATCTTTATGAATTTCCTAGATAAGTTTGTAGTTGTGTTTATCGATGACATCCTTATCTACTCCAAGTCAGAGGAAGAGCATGAGCAACATCTGAGAGTTATCCTAGAAACCCTAAGAGAGCATCAGTTATATGCCAAGTTCAACAAGTGTGAGTTTTGGCTGAAGGAAGTAGGATTCCTAGGACATATTGTGTCTGCCGGAGGAGTCTCTGTTGATCCTGCCAAGATCAAAGATGTCGAAGAATGGGAAGCCCCAACCACTCAAACCCAAGCCCGTGCATTTCTCGGATTAGCAGGATATTACCACAAGTTCGTAGAAGGATTCTCGAGCATCGCCCGACCCATGACCCAATTATTTAAGAAGGACAAGAAGTTTGAATGGACAGACAAATGTGAAGCCAGTTTCCAGGAGCTGAAAAAAAGATTGATATCAGCCCCAATATTGATCATGCCATACATCAAGAAGCCGTTTGATGTATATTGTGATGCATACAAGATTGGTCTAGGATGTGTATTGATGCAAGAAGGCAAAGTCATCGCGTATCTGTCTCGACAACTAAAGCAACATGAGCAGAACTATCCGACCCATGATCTTGAGCTAGCAGCTGTGGTTCTAGCATTGAAGACATGGCGACATCATCTGATGGGTAATCGCTGTGAGATTTACTCATATCACAAGAGCTTGAAGTATACGGAATGGACTTTATCACCGGTTTACCTACTTCCAGTAGGGGAAATGACTCAATCTGGGTCATCGTTGATAGACTGTCCAAGGTAGCCCACTTCATACCTGTCAAGACAACCTACCAGAGTGCAAAGTTAGCAGAGTTGTACATTGCTAGGATTGTTAGTCTGCATGGAACCCCCAAGACCATCGTATCAGATCGAGGAACCCAGTTTACCTCGAGATTTTGGCAGAAAGTTCAGGAAGGATTAGGAAGCAAGTTAAACTTCAGTACCGCGTATCACCCACAAACTGATGGACAGACTGAGAGAGTCAACCAGATCCTAGAGGATATGCTTAGAGCTTATGTGTTGGAATACGGATCAAAATGGGAAGACTGCCTGCCTTTCGCAGAATTCTCATATAACAACAGTTATCAAGCTAGTTTGCAGATGGCACCATTTTAATTCCTCTACGGAAGAAAGTGTCGTACCCCTTTGAACTGGTCGCAAGTAGGAGAGAGTCAGATCTTTGGACCCGACATTCTCCGAGAAGCAGAAGAGAAAGTTCACAAAGTCCGTGAGCACCTCAAAACCGCCCAATCCAGACAGAAGAGTTATGCTGACAAGAGAAGGAGAGACCTGACTTTCAATGTCGGAGATTTTGTGTATCTCAAGGTTTCACCATTGAAGGGAATGCAACGCTTTAGTCTGAAAGGAAAGTTAACCCCCAGATATATCGGACCTTTCAAGATTCTAAAGCATCGAGGAGACGCATCGTATCAATTGGAACTGCCTAAAGAGATGTCAGCCATCCACAATGTGTTCCATATCTCGTTACTTCGCAAATGTTTGGAAGTGCCTGAGAAGACGGAAGTTTTCAAGAACATCGATCACAGAGCTGTGGAAATCAGCAATGACCTGACCTATAGAGAAGTACCCACCGTATCTTAGAAGAAGCCTACAGAACCACCAGGACCAGGAGTATCAAGTTTCTCAAGATTCAGTGGAGCAAGCATACCGAGGAGGAAGCTACTTGGGAGCGAGAAGATTACATTAGGACAAAGTTCCCAGATCTCTTTAGTTCCTAGTTTTCTTTGTAAATCTCGGGATGAGATTTTGTTTAAGGGAGGAAGGTTTGTAACATCCCAAAACTTTAATCCAAGCTTATCAAGATCAAATCATCCAAAAATAGGGTTAACAAAACTTTTCCAAATTAAAAATGAAAGCATTCATATGTGTGTGCATTTAAAATAGGAGTTGATTTGAAGTGCCTTGTTTAAGTGATCCAATGCTTGTAAAATGTTCCTTAGGTGATTTAAACATCATCTACATCATTCCCAAACTTTTACCAAAGAAAATCAAATCAAAAAGAATTAAAAAGGAGGAATGGTCATTTTGGCCATTTTAATCCACTACACTACTTTGAGTGCCTAGCACTCATTTCTTAACAGAAACAATTCATAATCTTTGCACCCCTTGCTAGTACACATAATGAGGTACCAAGGCCCACCTTTTGATCTGCTAAAAACATTCTTTTACTTATTTTAATTGGCATTTGAAAATTGAATCCAATGCATATGCATAGATCACCCCTATTTCAAAAACCATCTATTTGAGCTCCACTTTCAAAACCCTTGCAACCAGAGGCTACCTAGCACTAGTGGAGAACACCCAAATTTTTGAACTTAAAATTCAAAAGTTTTTCTCTTTCGGCCATTTCATCAAACACTTTGTGGGCAAGATCAAAGTGGCCTAACTATTACTGTTTTGGGCTGATCTTGTCTAGCAAATTAAAGTGCTTTGATCATCTTTGT
This sequence comes from Avena insularis, assembly GCA_023614405.1. Classification (NCBI taxonomy): domain Eukaryota; kingdom Viridiplantae; phylum Streptophyta; class Magnoliopsida; order Poales; family Poaceae; genus Avena; species Avena insularis. The sequence goes on along the minus strand of CM042684.1, from coordinate 101,996,753 downwards.
CCCCCTCAAGCCTAGCCAGACCCACACCAGCACATCACCTACCTCCTAGCTGCACTGCATTGCCATGCCGAGCCACTCCTCGCCGGCCGACCGTGCTCTTGCAGCAGTAGACCACTTCCCCTCCCTCACCTTGTTTAGCACGTTGCCAGTGGTCCACCGCCACCATCCAACCAGCCCCAGGCCAGAGCCAGAGACAGGAACGACCAAGAACCGCCGTGCCCGGAGTTGGTCGACCATGCCGACGCCACCCGCAGAGCACGCACTGTCCCCGCGTGCACAGACCGCCCCTTTCCCATAGCCCGCGCCCACCGCTCCGCCATGACCTGGGGAACACCCTAGACACCCCCGCTGGCCGCCCAACTCACCCCAGCCACCGCTCGCCATGGACACCGCCGCCTCTGCCGCTCAGAGCGCTAGCTTGCCCAGACCGCATGCCACCGCCCCTATGCCCGCATTCACTTCCTAGAGCACCGCCAGGAGACATGTCACCGCCCCCTACCTCGAGCCACGCTGCTAGCCCCCTGTGCCGCCCTCGCCGGAGTCGCCTGCCCACACCGTTCGGTCTCACCGTCGGGCCTATATAAGCCGGCCTCCCCCGTACCATTTCTCCACACCCACTCACTCCCCACCTCTCACTGATCCTTTCAACCCTCTCGCCGGAGCCAAGCGAGCTCTGCCTCGCCGGAATTGGAGTCGGAACAGCCGCAGCAGGAGGAGAAGGGCGCCTGCGATTTAGGGCACCCCAAGCTCCGCCACAACCGCGCCTCGCCTCGCCGTCGTCTTCCAGTTCGTTTGCCCGCCTCACCGTCGTTGCTGGAGCCCTGGTACGTCCCTGGTCAACCCCCACCAAGCCGCTAGGGCAAACTCTCGCCGGCGAGCTGTTCATCGTCGACGACAACCCTCAGCCATAGATCCCACTTCTAATCCTACGACCCACACCACGCGTACCGTTTCGCGTGTTAAGCGCCACTGACAAGCGGGACCGCTCTGTCAGCTGAGCCCCGCGCCGTGGATCGCCACTGTGCCGGCCCATGTTCTTTCCCGCGCTAGCCCAGCCATTCAAATCTAGATTTTTCTTTTAAGTTAAATCTAGTTTCTGTCCACTAGTTTAAAAATCAATTCAGAGAGTTTTATAAATCCAAATTGCATGAAACCAATTTTGTCTGAAAGGTATTGAAATGACCTATCCAAACCCTTTGGATTTAATTCAATTAGAGTAATACATCTCTCCTAGTAAAAATAATAAAACAGAAGCTTTTGCAACTTGCAACATTTTTATAAAATCAACTAAGATAGGTTTTGAGTTGATTCCAACTCTCAAAAATCACATTTCATAATATCTATCTAAATATGTAATAATATTAAGGTTTACATGCAGTGAGTTTGGACTAGTACCAAAATAATGCTATATAGGCATTTCTAGTCACTTTAAATCATTAAATAATAAACTTAAACCAAAGTAATTATGATCCAACCTTTAAATCTCATTCCCACATGTTAGAATATGTGGTGATGACATGTGTCCACATGATCCCATATTTTAAGTGGTGAATATTAAATCTTAGTTAATTTTTCAATGAGTAGAAATTACTTTTCTAAAATAAAAAGAATGAAACTATTGAATTAAACTTGTGATGCTTGTGATGATAATAGATCAAAAGCTATTTAGCCTAGTTAAGTATTGTTTGGTGATTGTGTACTCCGTATGTATTTATAGAAGATAGTACCTACCAAGCTTACGAGGAGGAGGAGTTCTACGAAGAAGAAGAAGAAGAAAACTTCAACCACTGCACCAACCAAGGCAAGCTACCATTAGCAATCTAGGATTGAACTAGATGGTTTAGCAAAGATGCTTAGAGCATGCTTTGATTATACCACTTTGACTAGTATTTACCCCAAGTATTATTTTCAAGCTTTACTTCCTTTACTTTACCCAAAGTTCTTTACTTGTTTTGAAGGTAGCATAAAAAGTATAAAACTTGACCTATTTAGATAACTTTAGATGTTATTCTATGGCATGAGATTGATCCCATCCTTCCACCTTAGTGAACACTCTTAACTTAGTAGTTTAGAGTAGATCAAAACTTGAGTCACTTTAGATGGGAACAATTGGTGAAAATGAATTATGAAAACCTTGGAATGATGAGTCATTCTATTGAGATGTTTTGACACGTGTTGAGAAACACAAATGGTTTATGATGATGAAAATGATGAGTCATGAGCCTTAACCCTTTTATAAAACTAATGGTTGGATTCGGATGCGATACCATTCCAAATTTACCATATAACAACACTACCTGAATTGGGTAAGGCTTAGCTGGAAATTTATATGCATTGGTATTAGTTCCCTCGCGGGAGAGGTTTGAGCTGAGGCTACCTCTCAATGATGTCCACCTATGCAGTGCCCAAAATGATTGATGGTCATGGTTGGGAGGCCATGCTCATAGGAGAGGTGCTTATACTAGGGTGTGTAAAGGGAAGGTTATGTTTGATTATCTGCATACTAAGTATGATGATTCAGGGTTATCCCTGATAGATGTATCGAATCTTGTGGTGGAAGTGTACCACCTCTGCAGAGTGTCAAACTATTCGAATAGCCGCGTCCGCGGTTATGGACAGTTGGAATGGCCATACTGTTTCGTTGTCAGATGTTTTCCAAATAACTTGAAATGAATGATGAACTTTGACTTGACCACAACAGGGTTGTGTTTATGACAATAGCTTCCCAACTTAAGTGATTCTAGAACTTTATTTTATCTTTCTTTGCTTCAGAACTCAGCTTAGGTTTCAAACTTAACTTTATAGTTAAACTTAGATTTAGCACTTTAACTTAGAACTATAGTACTTGTTAGAGGTCGTTTGCGAGTACTTAAAGAGTACTCATGGCTTTTGTCCCTGGCTATTCTCATGGCCAGACTATGAAGGAGACTATCAAGATGATGGCCAGCAGGACGGCTATGATAACTAGGACTATCTGCCTTCACAAGATTGCTCGTGCCCCTGAAGATGGACCCCACCGCTACGCTTTATAATTATTTCCGCTGCTTGTTGTATTAAGACTGGATCATGAGATCCTTATTTGTGTAAGACCTTATGTATGGTTTGTAATGGATGATGTACTGTGATATCCAATCCGTTATGTCTCGCAAAAATGGTAATCCTGGGATTGCGAGGTATGGCATAATCCACTGGAGGGATGGTTCCGTGCCATTCCTTGGCTTCACGGTCACCTCCTCCACGCACCAAGAATTCCTTCCAAACCCTTATACATGAGCATCAGTTCCAAAAGATGCCTAAGGAAAAATTACCCTCCAATTGGGATATGCCTTGTTCTAACCATGCAGGAAAAGAATACTTTAAGGAGGAAGAGTGGGGAAAGAATCACAAGGGCTGGGATTCACATCCCAACATGATCATGAATCGCATTGAGCATAATTCGGAGTTGATTCGTACTCTAACCTTCGAGATTGAGGATTTGAAGAAATTGATTGAAAAGCTCATCGAGAGAACACCACCACCACCGAAGGAGTAATTTGTCATCAGGTTTTGGCATCCCCTTGGTTTGTTCCAAGCTTGGGGGAGTGCCACGGTATCATATCATTATCTTTCATCTTTTTACCATTTTAGTAGAGTCATATCATGAATAGAGAATTTATCATATAGGATGGTTTGAATTAAGTAAATTTAATTATTGGTATCACTTTGGGATCATTAAGTAAATTTAATTAGTTTTAGCAAACCTAGCTATGGTCAGTAGCAACACTATTTGAAGATTGAATGGAAAAGAGAAAAGTACTTTTAGAAATATAATTTCATTATCTTTCTTTCTTGTTTGGCTCATAAGTTTAGTATTCTCTGGTTAAGATCTTTTGTGCTTCCAAGGAATATTGCATGATTGTTTCTATCACTTGTATGTTTGTTTGTTTGTTTCCTTCAACTCTTATTGCTTGCTACCCAGCCTTGCTAGCCAAAAAACCTGTACTGAGAGGGAATGCTTCTCGTGCATCCAATCCTTGAACTAAAACCTATGCCATTTTTGTCCATCATATCTACCTATTAGCATTATTGCTATTTCAAGTAAATTCTAGAGTTTTATCTATCTTCCAAATTAAACTTGTTATGTGAAAATTATTGATTAAAGCTCTCACAAACTTGATGGCACACTTTATTTTCTTGCACTTAATAAACTTGAACCATTGTGTCCATCTATGTTCCTTATATGCTTGCACTTTATAAGTTGTGAATTAGCAGAACCATGTTATCATGTGGAATGCTTTCAACATTGCACTTATTATTAAGTTGATATCATGTTCTTTTGTTTATGGATCCTGGCAGTGTGAAATAAAAGGGGATCTTGTAAGCTTATGGAGTTTGTATATGTGTTAGAGAAACGCCTGGGCGGCTAGCCTAAGCCATGCCTAATCATGGTGGAAACTTGCAGCATAACCATAGTGGCATTCTATGAAGCATCTTCAATAAAAACCTATGTAAATAGCAAATAAAAAGATCGCTGAGATGCTCACTGTCTGTTGCCTTGTCATTTTGATATGGGATAGCTCATGTGTCATGGGGCAAGGGGTACCCCGTTGGTGGTTCTCTATGATACACATGTACTTACAATGACAAGAACTTACTTGTGACTAAAGTTGAGAGCTTGAGGTTTGGTACTCGTAAGAAAGGGGCATGAGATTTTCAACTTAAACTTGTCAAGCATATCCTCATATTTGTGTCACTTTAACCTTAATCACCTCAATATGCTTATGATAGGGGCAATGAAGCTGAAAGCTAATAAGTACCATAATTTTTGGAGGCTCTTTATGAAACTTGAAAATCCCTGCTTCCCTCTACGAAGGGCCTATCTTTTACTTTTTAGTTGAGTCAGTAAACCTATTACTTTCTATCTTAAGCAAGTATTTGAGTTGTTGTGATTGAATTATCCATATGATGATTTATTCAATCATGTTTCTTATGTTCCTTATTTTGCACATTACTCTTATCTTAGTGAATATTACTTTGAAAGCTATCATTGAAAACCCCATTATGGTTGACTCCTGCAATTTGTTAACCGTTCTATAATCAGAACAAAGTTTGCCATTACCAACTATGATCTACTTTGTGTATCTTTATGGTGTTTCCCTTACTCATTGCAAGTTAAGTGATATAATAGTGAGTTGTTTTCTATTATGATTTGTGTATTGATGAATGTGATGCTTCTTGTCCGTATTCTCTTTATCGGCACTTCACTCCATAAACCTGTGGTCATGTTTATTGAGCTCAGTTTTCGCTTGGGGACAAGCGAGGTCTAAGCTTGGGGGAGTTGATACGTCCATGTTGCATCACTATTTTATATCATAATTTACTGTATTCATTGATATATTTCATATTAAGATATGATACTTATGTTACTTTATCTATTTTTGCATGATTGATGACTTTTGGAGGATGAACCATTGGAGTCAGGATTCTGATGGAAAAAGCACTGTCTGGATGCAAAATTCGCAATGATTAGAAAATCCCAGAAAATATATGGAAATTCCTATTTTTCTAGAAGACGAAGGAGGCCAGAAGGAGGAGTGGAGATGGGCCACAGGGGGCCCACAGCACCCCTGGCGCATGCCACCCCTGGCCGTGCCACCAGGTGGTGTGGCCACCCTAGCCCACTTCCAGCATCACCCTTTGACGTATATAATCCCCTCGAAACCCTAAGACTCAGGGAGCGACCACAGAAAGCACCGCCTCTACAGGGCGGAAACTACAGAGAGAGAAAGAGCTCTTCGGCAGGCAGAAATCTGCCGGGAATATTCCTTCCTGGAGAGGGGAGATCATCGCCATCAACACCGTCATCAAGCTAGACTTCATCGGGATCATCATCATCATCATCTCCACCATCACCTCCATCAGCACCATCATCACCACTCCGTACCACTATAACAATTGGGTTGAATCTTGCATAGTTCTTAGGGGAAACTTTCCCGGTGTTGATTACTTGTTGTGGTTGATGCTATTGAGTGGAACCATTGAACTATTGTTCATGTTCAGATTGTTACTTATCATTATTTCATCTCTGATATTGATCCATATGATGTCTCATGAGTAGTTCGTTTAGTTCTTGAGGACATGTGATAAGTCATGTTGTTAGTAGTGGAATTGTGTTGAGAAAGATTCAATGGTTTGATATTTAAGTTGTGGTGTTATTCTTCTAGTGGTGTCATGTGAATGTCGACTACATGATACTTCACCTTTATGGGCCTAGGGGAATGCATTGTGTATTTGGCTACTAATCGTGGGGTTGCCGGAGTGACAGAAACCTGAACCCCCTTTAGGAAACCTTTGCATAAGGGAATGTAGGATCTCAAAGTTTAAGGCTATGGTTAGGTTTTTATCTTAACTACTTTCTTGTAGTTGCGGATGCTTGCAAGGGGTATAATCACAAGTATGTATAAGTCCTAGGAAGGTCAGTACATTATCACAGGTTCACCCACACAACACTTATCCAACCAAAGAAGATTAATCAACTATATGAAGCGAAAGCACTTGACGATATTCCCATGTGTCCTCGAGAACATTTGGTTGTCTTAAGTAATACAACCGGCTTGTCTTTTGCTAAAGAAAGGATTGGGCCACTTGCTGCAATTATTATTATTGTCTTTTATTTACTCGCACTTTATTTATCTGCATTATCAAAAACCCCTAAAAATCCGTTTGCTAAGTATTTATAGAGAATTCCTTATCCAAGCCACTTGTCAACACCTTCTACTCCGGTTCGACACTCTTACTTATCAAAAATACTGCGATACACCCCCTATACTTGCGGGTCATCACTTACACCCACCAAACAGCGGTACCCGCATTACTAAAAGCTGGCCTATGGTGTCTGCATGACCACATGGCGGCTATGCCATTACTTCAAGGAGCACCCGATAATTGTGTTTAATGATGCTCCACTAAACCACATCCTTAACAACCCCGATGCAATAGGGTGGGTCGCCCTCTGGGGCATCGAACTGTCTCCACGAGAGATCACCTACGAGTGGTGGACGGTAATCAAGTCGCAATTACTGACAGATTTCCTCGTCCACTGGATGGAGAACTAGCTCTCAGACACACCAGACATGTCTAGTCTATGGACAATGCATTTAGACGGATCCAAGCATCAAGAGGGAGCTAACGCCAGCATCATCCTGACATCTCCACATGGTGACAAGATGCAGTACATACTGCGGATGATGTTCCGTGCATCCAACAACAAAGTGGAGTACGAGGCTCTGCTCCACAGGATGTGAATGGCTAAAGCATGCGGCGTAACTCGAATCATCATCTACAACGACTCCAACCTCGTGGTACAATAGACCACAAATAGGTGTGATGCCATAAGTGACAACATGATCGCCTACCGCGGTCTCTACAATGCACTCGAAGGAGACTTCGACGGCTGCAAACTACGACACGTCGGCCTTGAAAGCAACGAGGAATTTGAAATGCTCGCCAACATAGGCTCCACATATGCCCTGGTGCCACCAGGCATATTCTTGGAGAAAATATGCAAACGGTCCATCAAGCTGAAGCCTACCAAAGGCCCACCAGAAGCAGCAATGCAATCAGAGGCTACGCCACCCGAAGAGGCCGAAAGATCCACTAAAGCAGAACAAGAACCTCCACCAGAAGGCCCCATGGGGGTCATGCTCATCGAGTCATCTTGGACCCAGCCGTACATCACGTACCTGCTCACCAAGAAACTGCTGGATGACCCGACGGACGCACGACACATTGCTCGGCGCTCCAAGGCCTTCACCATCATAAACGGTGAGTTGTACAAGCGAAGCATCACGGGTGTCCTCCAACTATTCCAACGGTGATGGAAAGGGCATCCTCCTCAAAATCCATGAAGGCACCTGTGGACATCACGCCGGCAGTCTTCCCTTGTCGCCAAGGCTCTACAAGCTGGTTTCTACTGGCCAACCACGATGCGTGATGCCAAAAGTATCATCAAGATATGGAACGCCTGCTAGAGATTCGTGGATAAGCCGCACGCACCAGGCGCGGAGCTTGGGCCAATACCCATGGCTTGGCTCTTCGTGTAGTGGGGACTTGACATGGTCGGCAAGCTGCAGAAGTCATCACCTGGAGGATATGTCTTCCTCCTTGTCGTAGTCTACAAATTCACCAAGTGGATCGAAGCCATGCCCGTCACCAACCAAACTGGCACCACCGCCGTTAAGTTCTTTGAGTCCATCGTCTTAAGATTCGGGGTGCCGCATAACGTCATCACCGACAATGGGACAAACTTCACCTCGAACGAGTTCCTGGATTTCTGTGAAAACCTGGGCATCTACATAAGCTATGCTTCTGTGGCACATCCTCAAACCAACTGACAAGTTGAAAAGGCCAACGGCCTTGTCTGCAATGGCATCAAGAAGTGCCTCCTTTGACCTCTCGAGCGAGCGGCTGGAGCATGGTCAGATGAGATGCCCTCCGTGCTATGGATCCTGCAAACAACCCCGAACAGCGCCACCGGCTACACACCTTTCTTCATGGTGCACAACGCTGAGGCAGTACTACTAGCCGAAGTACTCTACAAGGCCCCACGGGTTGTCGCTTACAGCGAAGCCGAGACTATGGATGCACTCGAAGACTCCGTCGATTTGCTCGACGAGGTGCACGAAATTGCTGTGGAATGATCAACAGTGTATTAGTAGAGCCTCCGCAACTATCACAGCCGACGGCTATGCCCAAGGTTCTTTGTCGAAGGTGACCTCATCCTACGACTAAAGCAAAAAGGGCACCTTAAGCTCGAATCTCCATGGGAAGGACCCTATGTGGTCACCGAAGTGATCCCAGGTGGCACCTACCGCCTCAAGGACGTAGAGACTGAAGTCACATACTCCAACCCATGGAACGTCACGTAGCTGCAATGCTTCTACTCTTAGATGTTTTTTACCTTTTCAATAAGGCTATTCAGCCATGCTACTTAGCCAAACAATGTACCTCCTGCTATTCTCCAATAAATAAAGCTAAGTTCCTCAACTATGAGTCTTGTTATGTTTTTAATTACGCATCTTGCACTCGGGGGATGTGCGTCCTTGACGACCTCGTCATAAACATAACCAATTCATCATTGCCGTGGTCCGAGTAGCTGACTCTGCTCACAATCAAACCCTTGAAAACTCCAACCGAGTTGCAGCCCAACTGAGAGGTTGGCAAGGTGCTGAGATTCGTGGGCATCAGGATAACGAAAATTCATCACATGATCACACCCGAACATATACAAACTAAACAAGTTTATATAATTTACGAGGGCCACACGCCCACTCAAAACTCTACACACTTTACACCAGTTGTATGTCCTATGCAGGCTAACAACTACGCTACTGTCACTGAAGTAAGACGTTGGTGCGCTCGTCAAACAGCTGGATAATATCCTTTAATGCCTAGGCAACCGCCTGATAGTGTGGCCGCATATTCCATCCCATACCATCCGGAGGTGGCGTCGGACCATCTGGACGCTGCATATGCACCAAAGCCAGAGCAACCTTTGCACACACGACTAGTTGCTGGTGCATGCACTCGTGTACAACACCTACATCGTGGAACTTCCACAGCAATGCCAATAGGCTAGTAGGGACTATGTCCAGGGGAAACATTGCCCTAAAAATATGCTTAAAGGAGGATTGAGCCTTCTTGAAGTAGTGTAGCACCTGCCAATGCGATCCTGCAGTGGCGCCAGCACGGTCGCTCGATTCTGATCTGTCCAGAAGAACCCACCAGCTTCTAGCTCCGCCTGCATCAGGCAATTCAGTCGGATGCTGACACACTCTTTTTCTTCCTATGGAATAAGATTCACAACTGCACATGCAAGACAAGGACATGTCAGTCAACATCATAACAAGCCAAGAAGAGTACAAATCAGTCGAATGAGTCTAACATCGCAGTTCTTCACTGATCTACGTGACTTGCCAAGCAAATACTTTTTCCGCTCAGTAGATTTCTCCGCCTTCGACCTCCACACATCAACGTTTCTGCGGGTGATCAACATTTTTTTCTCCAACTCCTTCACACGATTGTGCAGGAGGGGGAGATGAGACAGTTCGTCCACCCTTGAGCGCGGAGGAGCAAAGGGAGCATAGGATGATGTCACGTCCCGTATGCCACTCACAGGACTCTAGTCTAGTAAACAATCGAAGGATAAGCACTACCAATCAAGAAGCAATAGTTCAAAGGAACACAAGAAACGACAAGCAACCAATATATACATAGGACTTAAAGAGTTTCTAACGGGTCAAGCCCGCAAAAGAATTTGAATACACTCTAAGATCCTAACATTGCTATACACCAAAAGCACTAGCAAGGGCGCAACACGGCCTATGCAAAGGCATCCGAAGGCTTCACAGAACTTGCGGCGGCCCCCGATGCTCTGGCTTTCTCCACGGCTAGTTATTTCTGCTTCACGGAGTACTTCGCAAGAATCTCAATGAGCTGTAGACCATACATCTTACAACACAATGCAATGGAAGCAAAAGCTACCTCTTCACATTCGGTTATCACCGGCATCTTGGAGGTGATCTTGCTGATGTCTAGTCGAGGGCCGCAATCCTGCGCCATCGCCAAACCGAGTGAGGAACCCGCTCTTTTGTGCAACTCCTTATATTTGGCAGAAACTCCCTCGGCAAAGGTCTTAGCAAGACCGCTGCCATCTTCGATGGCCTTGGCCTTCAGACACATTGCCTCACGAAGACGACGAAGCATGACCTTGGCCTTCTGGAGAGCATCCTTGGCGGAGAAGCTGTGGTCTTCGACTGCAATAATGGTGCCACCCAAGTGGTCGTCGTGAGACAACGCCTGGCGGTCAAAATCAAGACCGGCTGTATCTGTAAAAATGGAGCAGTTAACGCTCAAGCAGAAAGGGGCCAAAGGAGGTAGAGCAATTAGAAAAACCAACACCAGAAAACTTACCGGAGAGGACTTCAGCAGCTATCATGAGCTGGTTCACGAACCCCTTCTCTCTCTCCATCGCGGCCACCGCCAAGTCTTCCTTGTGCTATTTTGATTTTATCTTATAGCGCTCGAGGGCCTCGACTACGTCTTTCCTCTTGGTCTCTGCCGTGTTGAGACTCTTTTCGAGAGAGCTTAGCCGACAAAGAGCTTGATTGGTATCCTCTAGCACAAGGAAAGGTGGATCAATCAGAAGCTGACCACATATTCGGCTGGATTACACAAAAGAACAAAATATTTTACCTTGGAGTTGCCGGAAATCAGCACCCAGCTACACATGCTGCTGACCTGGGCGAACCATGTTCTATAGGAAGGGATGGAGTGGCAGTTCAGGTAAAACCAAGAAAGAGACTCGAGGGATCCCTCGAATGAATAAAACACACTTACATGGTCACCTGAAGACTCCAAAGGTTCTTTTCTAATCGTTCAGGCAAGAACCCTGTGCCCCCAACTTGGAGGAGATCGAGGAGCTATCTCTAGAGGTGCCCACCGTCTTTGGGAAGGGCTTGGTCGTCTCCATGCCCTTGCCCTTGGAGTCTACGACTCCCTCATCTTCCATGTCCTTGGCACTTTCGGACGATGAATACGCCGTGACACTTTAGCAAAAACAAAGAAAATCTGGCTAAGAAGAACAACGAGAAAGGTAATCTAAACATTGCAAAAAGGGCAGAGGCTTACCCGTCAAACCTGTAAAGGTCAAAAATTTCCTCCTACTTCTGCTTCTTCTGAGGTTAGGGAGGCATGTCACAGATGGGTATCACATGGATCAGACTCACAACAACCGCCTCAGGGGCAAGATCCTTTGGCGTCTCAGGTGTGGAGGCATCCGAATCTTTGCTCCGCCCTCGTTTGTGAGTGCCGTCCTCGCTAAACTCGGGGGCTCCATGTACCTCCATAGCGGGAACGGTCGAATCTGACCCATCTGGATCTTCGGCCTTAGGAGGGAGCAAGCCTTCAGGTTGGGGAGGCATCATGCCTGTAACTTTCTAGTCTTACAAGAAATTCAATCGCAGCATCATAAGTACATCCGACAAGAATACAAGAACCAAAACAGTTGAAGCTAGGATATTACCTCGGGAATGGGGTTGGTGGCACCTAACAACACAGTCGTATTTTCTGCGGGGATATTCTCATTCGCTCTCAGCTTGGTCAACGACCTAATTTTCTTCTCAAGCTCAGAGGACGACAGAGATGCGGGTAGGATCTGCTTGACCAGCCCATAAGAACATGGGATATGCCCTAGCCTGCAGAGGTCGCACCCGGCATCACAAGAAGGTTCAGATGATATCGACCCCTGTAACCTCCTTGCGACGAACAAGTTGCAGTTTCAGAACACGCTAGTACAGAGCCTCTACCTCTTCATTTTCACCTGTTATCACGATGTTCTTCCAAGAGTGTTTCTTCTTCATAACACTTGAATCAAAAGGAGCCAGACCATACTTCTGATCCACCAGCTTCTCATCGCGAATGTAAAACCATTTATATCTCCACCCTTGGCAGAGTCGACAAATTTGAAGGCGAGGTACTGGACGGTTGAGCTAACAGATATGCCACAGCCGCCAACTTTATAACCTACAGATCTAGAACCCGATTGTCTCTTCACCCCATAGGTCTTCTTGAATAGGACAAAGTACGGCTCGATACCGAGCCAACACTCGCACAAAGTGATAAAGCAGGCAATATGCAGAATGGAGTTGGGAGATAGCTGATGTAGCTGAATACCATAGAAGAAGCAAACCATGAATGAAATCATGGAGGGGAGAGACAACCCACGAAGGAGAAATGCGATGAACATCACCTGATAACTAGCGGGGGATCGGGGATTACCTCGTTGCCAGGAATTATGCATGCAGACTCATCCTAGGGAATGAGACCATCTTGGCGATGCAGCTGGAGTTTAAACGGCCTCAATGTGGAGTGCCACCATGATCCATTGGTGACGCGACCACCAGCGACCTTCTTCTTAGGGGTGGCGGTAGTGCTTGACTTGGCTCTGGTGGTTTTCTTGCCCTTCACCATCATCACTGATAGCCTCCTCCTCTGGACATGAAGGTATCGACCTGGAAAGACACAAAGAGTGTCCAGTGCAAGAACAAGCAATGGAGCAGTGAGCAGAGGAGTAATGGAAAAGAGGCAAAGAAGATAGAAGAAGAGGGGAAACATTACCCTTGCCCTTAGGTATTATAATAGAGGAATAAGATGCGTCACAACCATTTATTAGTAGCACGCTACGCGTGGTGCACATCACCACACACACGTGGCATGAGATATGCGAATAGTCGTCGCCATTTTCCCCACTAGGCGCGGAAATCATGGAAGCGCAGTTAAATACCCCAATTTACGCTTGACTAGTCAAATCCTGGTCAGATCATGGGGCCCATGCCCGTCTAGTCCCATCAACACCGCTCACACCAAGGTCTGAGCTCAGTGGCTGTCATCTCTAATGTCATTAGCGTTCACGCCTTCAACACATAAGGAAGATGCAATGCTAATATTTTTTGACTCATTAAGTTTTTAGTAGAGTCTACGACTCGATCAAATACTCAGGAGCTACTCCTAATAGTCGCACACCCGAAGATTTTCTAGGATCGGCGTTACCCCATCAATCGCAGCTGTAAGGGCATCACGCCTCAACTCCTTCGAATCCATGATTCGATTACGGACTCGGGGGGCTACACCCATAGGGAGCCCTGGAAGAACATTCGACAACATACGGCCATTGACAACAGTTGGAAAAGTTCAAAGTCCCCACTCTAGTTTACAACTCGAATAGACACTTGGGGGATACTCCCATAGGGAGCACTGGTCGTGCACCCTATCAAAAGATGAAAAATTGAAAAGTGCATTGGTTACATCCGCATCAAGCAATTGAAGCTTTCAATGATCTCACCTCTTAAACTATAAATGTCTTGTACAAAGACAACGTCTCCTTGGCCACCCAAATCACCTCCGCGGTGACAACACATTCAGATGCCACGTTTACAACGTGATGATAAGACCTGCAAATACAATCTAAAGGCCTAGCAACGCACCTGTTACGCTCTATCAAAAACATACCGTGCCTACATGCACGATGAGAATGCCTCGACGGACACGTCGAGTGCACAACTAGAACACTGGAATTCATCTCTGTGAGGCCTCCACAACACGAGTCGAATTACACCAGCAATTTTACGAATTCAAGTCTAGGGACTCGAGTTTGAGTAGATAGCATTGTTTTTCCCAAAGTAAGTTAACTGATCCTAATCTGTCGGATGAATCATGCACGCATATCAACTATCCCTACGACATAAGTAATAACACCTGATAAAACTTTCAGATGATACAAGAGGCACTTGTGCACACTTAAAGACTTCATTGTCTCCCTCTGAATCTATGATTCAGATGGACACTCGAGGGCTACTGACATGGGTATGCCCTACGGGCACCTGGGATCAGGCTATATGGTTTGGTCCAAGGAGAATCCCACGATGTAAATAAATCCCATGAAGATTCGGGTGGCCTAGGCCTAAGGAGACGTGACTCCTTGGAGGACACGACAAAGAATAAGATAGAAAGTTTAAAGGGAAAAACCCTAATCTGTAACCAACTCACATTGCTATCCCAAGACCTAGCCTCCCTATATAAGGGCCAGGAGGGGGCAGCGAGAAGGATCATCGCATAGCCTAGTCCACACACCACCAGATTGCATCTGTGCACCTTGTAACCTATGGTTCCATAGATAATCAAGAGCAGACAAGCAAGAGTAGGGATTCCCTCCGATGCCTGAACCTAGGTAAACCTTGTGTCCCCGATGTGCTTGTTTGCTAGCCGAGCGAATCTTCCAACACTCCCCTCTTCCTTAAACCCAAGTCCATCAACCATGGACATTGATGAGTTAACCCCTCATCAGATAGGGTTGTGGGCAGCACATCCATAAACAATAGAGCCCATGCGAGCCACATGTATATCAATAGTCTTTTGATCTAACCGTTATACCACGAAGCACCATGCTATAACAATTATTAAGTAAAATACAAATCAAAGCATTAAGAATGGTGATGTTGTTGTTACTCCCAAGTGGATCTCTAAATGAAAACCGTATTCCCCTTGTTGTCATTGGGTTTCGCATGAAGTCGCCATTCACCACTCATCTTACCTCGATTCTTTATCAATGCCTAGGATCTTGGGTACCTACAAGTCGATGGATCGAGACAAGATACAAAGAAACAAAGCTACATATATCCTTTCAATCACCACACAATATTCCCATGTATTATATGCACATAATCGCTATGAGGATTCACCCCAACCCGTAACCCTGAGGACTACTCACTCATAACAATAAGATCAAGGATAGAAAAAATTGTGCAAATACTTAGACTAAAATCAAATATTCATACAATGGTCGATAAATCACAAGGATATCTCAAGTACAAGATAATGGCTATGGCTATGGAGTGGATGGAGGATAAAGAGGATGAACTATGGTGGTGGATCTCCTTCGGTGGTGTTGTGATGCAATATGAGAATGATGGCTCTCTACATGGCGGCTAGAGTATCAAAATGTATAGGTGTTTTCATGAAAGTTGTAGCGTTTGACCTAATGAAGCCATCGCCGCATAGTACGGGTGGGCCATACGGGCGGGCCTTGCCCGTACTGCATGTCATTAAGCTTGCAGATGACTCCATTTCGTCCTAGTTAACTTGGCTGAGTAGACAACGTGATATCTTCAATGAATGCTCCTAATTTGCCTTAAAAGTGTGATTTCCTATACAACACAAATTAAAAACAAGGATTGCACATCTTTGCAATAATTAGACATTAGTAGCAAGGATATAGAGATTATTGGTCAATTACTTGACTTAAAATGCTATTTAAACGCAGAGAAAGATGGCTATTTTCACAGCCATCAACTTCCCCAAATCTCAAACCTTGATCGTCCTCGAGTAAGAAATAAAAGAAACCATAAGGAACTTAGCATTTAAACTGAAATAACGAGAAGATGAATTCACTTACAGTTGATAGTCATATGAATCTAACACTTCTTCCATTTAAAAGGCTTATAAAAATTAGAGAAATGCCAAGAGTACTATACAAGCTTCATTAACTCAAAATAATCAAAGCGGAGTTGATATAAGTATAAACAACTAGGTGTAATAAACATTCCAATTACTCTAGTTAACTCTCAGCTTGCCAAGCAACACTAGGAAGTTTCTTATTAGCATAATTAAGTATGAGAGATCATGTCCAAAGTAGCTTAACATTGAAGTGTCTTATTGACACCCACATTAATAGATCAAGACTATGATAACACTACTATTCCATTTATTGTCTTTCAAGAAAATTCATGTAGTAGTAACGATACCATGCTAAAGACTCTTCATGTGACTTTCTTTCAAATAAAATTTCCAACAAGTATCATTGACTAAATTTTTAAGCAATACTTTGCACAACCTTCAAGAGTACCAATACTTTTGCCCATTACGGTAACAGTTGCTACCCATGTCGTCAACCCAATAGCCAAAATCAAGGGTTGTACCATTGATCGTCCGTAGGCCAGAAGAGTTGTTGGCATCCCAAAGGTGTGCATATTTTTTTATAAATAAGCAATAACATACTTTGACTCACAATTTTTAGCTTTGGCATGCATCTCAATTACCACTAGATTTCATTTCAATCAAATAACTCCTTTCAAGAGTGCCATCAAGTCTGTCAATATATCTATGAGGTTAAGTATCTTCAAAGATAAACTCCTAAGACAATCACTCAACATACAAGTCATAAATTGAAGAATTTTTCTTGTTGTACTTGTTTGGCAATATTATTTTTAGGGCAAGACTCGGTTAGCTACAAGAACTAGAGCAAAGGCTTCCACACCTAATTATCCATAAGAATAAAAAGCTTTACTCTAGCTATTTTAAATTACTCCCACTAGCAAAGCATCTTAACAAATCAACTAACTAGGATAAAAATTTCAAATTTCTAGAGTGGGAGACATAGGACATACCTCTCATGAGTGAATTCACCTGTACTCTTCCTTATGCGGATTGTTCCTTCAAAACTGAAGTCAAATCACTCTCGTAATAAAATTGAAGCAAAGAGGCAATATGCAAATCCACTTCCACGAAAAAGGATAAAAGGAAAACTCTTTTTTTATTTTTTGAGGATGGGGATTAAAGAATAGAAAAGACTTGTGACCAAGCAAGACACTAAAGAGAGTCTACATAGGTCTCCTACCTCCTACCTCCCAGGCACTCCCATGGTGATATAGAACCCCATGGCCCTTCGTCCCACCCCTACCACAGCCGGCGCCGCTCTGGTGTCGACATCCTACCGTCTACGACCTCTCCCACTCCTGGTCATCATGCTCTCCCTGGATGGTCATTGGAAGGTGTCCTATTCCACGTCTAGAGATCTGGATCAGGGCGGCCAAAATCCTATGATGTAGAGATCCATTTATGGGCATCAAAGGATTGGTTAGTCCTTTCAAATGTGAGGAAGGCGTCGATTGTTAGTAGAAAATGAAAGTCCGGTGAGGTGTTTGATCTAGGATCTGTCCTTAATTTTCCTAACCATTATGATATGATGGGTGTGTGCTTGGTGCCACTATCATCATGGGAGGAAGCGACTATGTACCCTACTCCTGATGTCTATTCCCTGAAGGATGACATTCAGAATTCTCCACCCACGATGTTAGTGCATGATGCGATCTCCATTGGTCTGGATTTTGGTCCTAGAATTCAGTTTGCTAAGAAGATTAGAAATGCTGGTTTTCCTACAGTTCATCCTAATTATGATTCGGATCATTTTACCATGGTGGTATCCTTCGTCCATTCGAAATTTAAATTAACTGAGGATTTAGTTTCAATGGAATTCGAGGCTGCTATTGGTGGTTATTGTGGTAATCTGATGGTTTCAGCAATTAGAGATAGGGTTTTCTCCTTCACGGTTTCTCATAAGAAGGTTGGATTCATGATTCTTCATACTCACTACTACTCCTGCAAGCATTTTAAATGTTGGTTCCATTTGTGGGGTTCGGAGGACCCAATTGGCAACGTGAATTTGTGTAATGGCAGAAGGAATGTTCCGAGGAATGGACCATCATCAGTCCATCTAAGAGCAGAGTTCAACACACTATGAATGCCACGCGTACAAATAAACCTAAGTCAGTGATTTGAGGATCCTCGCCCTTTGTTCGTAAGAAGCCACTGTCTTGCAAGGGGTATAGATATCCCGCGTCGACAATAGAAATTGGTGATCTTAAACAAGCGGTGTATAAGCTTCTCCCTTAGGAAAAGATTTTGGCACCTTCGCTGCCAATAGTCAGCTGGACCAAGACGACACCAAGAATTTAGTTTGCCTTGGTTAGAGCATCTCCAGCCACACCCCAGGACCCCCCAGGCCACTTTTCGGCACCGGATGGATGAAACTCGCCCAGTCGCACCCCCAGGACACACATTTTCGCTAGATTCGGCCCCTAATCTGTATGGCGAACACATGCCAAACTTACCCGCCGAGGTTCACCCGGGGGCTCCTGATGAAGGCGAAAAGCGGGTGGGCTAGCTCTATCGGCGGGATAACGGTCATTTCCTAGGAAGACACCCCCTGACCACCTCCATTTCCCTCTCTTCCCTGACTCTAGCGACACCACCCCATGTCGGCTAGCTGCAAACAAGGAAGAAGCACGCTGCCATATGTCACCCACGTCCCATCCCTTGCAGCTGGCCTAGGCTTCGTTGTCCATCATCAACCAAGTAGCTCCACACCAAACTCGACGTCGACACACCCGAAAGGTGTTCGGCACATTGCCGCCTTGGCCATGGATTCAGACGACGAGCAGATGTTCACCGAGCTGATGGAGGAAGAGAAGGCCACGGCTTCCGCAGATGAGGAGCACATGATGATCCTCGCCTTCCTCGTTGTCCTGTACGCCCAGCAGGCGAACCCTCGGCAAGGAGGGTTGAAGCCAGGATGTTGGAAATGCAAGCCTAGGTATCGGTTGGAGGGCTACTGCATGTTGTACATCGACTACTTCGCCAATGATCCGTTGCATGGTGAGGCAGTGTTTCGATGCTAATTCAGTATGGGCCGGGAGCTCTTCCTCAAGATTGTGTATGCCCTCTAGGACTTCGACCCCTACTTTAGATGCAAGAAGGATTGCACCAGCATGGTGAGATTTTCCTCTATTCAGAAGTGTCAAAAGTGCACGGTGGCCATCAAGATGCTCGCATATGGTGCTCCCGGTGACACACTAGATGTCTACCTTCCAATGGCCGAGTCCATGGCCATTGAGTGTTTGTACAGGTTCTGCAGGTTAGTGATTGCATTGTTTGGGCCAGTATACTTGAGGACACCCAACACGGTAGACAGTGCCCAAATCCTTGTAACCAATGAAGCAAGAGGATTTTCTAGGATGCTTGGGAGTATCGACTACATGCATTTGCAATGGAAGAACTATCCATTTGCTTGACAAGGAATGTACAAAGGCCACAAAGGAGGTTGTAGTGTGGTACTTGAGGCAGTGGCTACATAGGACCTCTGGATTTGGCACTCCTTTGGCATGGCAGGGTCCAACAATGACATCAACGTGCTGCAGTGCTCGCCTGTCTTTTCCAAGCTTGTTGACGGCCATGCTCCCCCGATGTACTATGTGGTCAATGGCCACCACTATAACAAGGGTTACTACCTGGCAGATGGCATCTATCGAAGATGGTCAACATTTGTGAAGACTATCTCAACCCCTCAAATCGGCAAGCATTCCAACTTTGCCAAGGAACACGAAGCTTGTAGGAAAGATGTCAAGCGGGCATTTAGTGTGCTCCAACCTCGATTTGCAGTTGTCTGATTCTCCGCTCTGACCTGGTCCCAAGAATAGATGTGGGAGGTGATGAACTGTTGTGTGCTCTTGTTGGAGATATGCCCAAGAGGCAATAATAAAGTGGTTATTATCATATCTTCACACTTATGATAAATGTTTACATACCATGCTATAATTGTATTAACCGGAAACATTAATACTTGTGTGATTTGTAAACTAAAATAAGAGTCCCTAGTAAAGCCTCTTGTTAAACTAGCTTGTTGGTTAATATATGATCATTGTTTCCTGATCATGAACATAGAGATGTTATTAACAACAGGGTCATATCATTAGGAGAATGATGTGATGGACATACTCCTATAGATAAGCGTAGCATAAAGATCAAGTCATTTCAATAGTTCAATTGCTATATGCTTTCTGATACATAGTAACCTAATTCCTTCGACCATGAGATCATGCATATCACCTTTACCGGATGGATGCTTTGATGTCATCAAACACCACCGTAACAGGTGGCTATAAAAGTGGCATTGAGTGTTCGGAAAGTATTGGTTGAAACACATGGATCAAGAGTGGGATTTGTCCATCCACATGACGGATAGATATACTCTGGGCCCTCTCGGTGAAATGTCATCCAATTAGCTTGCAAGCATGTGACTGGCTCACAAGGGATCACATATCACGGGACCGAGAAAAGAGTACTTATCGGTAACGAGGTTGAACTAGGTATGCAGAGATACCGACGATCATAACCTCGGATAAGTAAACTATCGTGAGACAAAGGGAAATAGGTAGCGTATGTAAGTGGTTCATTCGATGTAAGTAATCGTGAGAAATATGTGGGAGCCATATGAATTTCCAGATTCCTCTATTGGTTATTGTTCGAGAAGTGTCTCGATCATGTCCGCATAATTCACGAACCGTAGGGAGACACACTTAAGGATTCGACGTTGTTTGAGTAGTTATGGTATTATGAGAAAGAGACCGAATGTTGTTCGGAGTCTCGGATGGGATCCGGGATATCACGAGGAGATCCGGAATGGTCCGGAGAATAAGATTCATATAAGGAAAGTCCCGTTTGAGTTGGGGAATGGTTAGGTGTTTTCATCGGGAACATTCTAGAAGGTCCGGAATGTCCGGCACTCAGGGGAAGGGGACATGAATGTGTCATTGTAAGTTGGAATGATTGCATCATGTACTAGGTGGTCTTGCTGTCCAAAATAAAGGGTTTATTTAAATCCTAAATTGAAAAGTCAAGCGGCTAGTTTGAAAGTCAAAGCAATTTTGGGAAGTGGGAAGAGAGGAGGATTGGTGGAGGCCGAATTGGAGGAGGTTCCTCCTTGGCGGCCACCAAGCCGACTTGGGAGGGACTCTCCTCCCTTGGCCGCCCTCCCACCTATATAAGGAGGCAGGGCTCCCTCCTAACACACAAGTTTCCACCTCTAATCTCCGGTTTAGAGCCGTTTTGGTTTAGAGCTTCTAATTGCTTTGCCAGCGGTTTAGAGCCTTCTAATTGGTTTAGAGCCTTCTAATTGGTGTGTCTAATTACTAGACCACTAATAGCCTCTCTCATAAGCTCCACCATACTACTTTGGCTTAAGGCGAAGCCTGCGGGATTTCCCTCTACTTAGGTACCACGCCCGTTGTCTTTCGGAATCGCGAGAAGTGCTACAACCTCCATTTTGCTGGAACAAGGAGAGGAAGGTCTTCGTCAGTACCGAGCGCGTGTGACCGATCATGGGGGCGCTTCTGGAGCGTGGCGCTGGAAGGATCGTCTACGCGATCTTGAGATCGGAAGAGTACAACTACATCACCCACGAGAATCTGCTCTCGTTAACGCTTTGGAATCTTGAGGGTGAGTTCCTCTATCGACTCGTTGCTACAATCTAGTAGATAGATCTTGGCTTGTTTGTTTGTATGCGATAGAAAATTTTGTTTTCCATGCTACGAATCCCTCTGATGGTATCGAGCCGTGTCTATATGTAGATCTGTTGCACGAGTAGAACACAATGGTCATTGTGGGCATTGATGCTTTTATGTAGATTGCTTTTGTGTACTTTGCATCTAGCGGTATGTTGGGATGAAGCGGCCGGGCTAACCTTACATGACATCGTTCATGAGACTTGCTCCACGCTTGACATGCAACTTGTATTGCATAAGTGGCTCTGGTGCTGTTTCTCCTAGCATAGTTAAGATCCAATTTACAACGGGTAATCAACAATGCTAGTATCAATGTTGTGGTTCTTGTTAAGTAGTTAGAACGACACTTATTGAAAGCCCCAAACCACGTAAAATATGCAAAGAAAGTAGGCGTCTAACTTTGTGTTGCGAGGGTGTCTTGATGATGTGATATGGCCATGATTGTGATTATATTTGATGTATGCAATGTTCCTTATTGTAAGTTGGCAACCGGCGGGGAACCATATGGTTGTCTTTAATTTTGTTAAGACCTGCGTGTCTATTCAAAGTAGTTGTAATAGTTGAAGCTGGTGGGCGACAACCATGAAGAAGCGTCATTGACCTTGATGCTATGCGGTGATGATGGAGATCATATTCGTGCTTGAAGATGGAGATCGAAAGCACAAAGAAGAAAGGCCATATCATATCACATATTATGAATTTCCTGTGATGTTAATCCTTTATGCATCTTGTATTGCTTAGTAGACGACGGTAGCATTATAAGATGATCCCTCATGCACATAAATTTCAAGTTCTAAAGTGTTCACCCTTAGTATGCACCGTTGCCAAAGCTTGCTGCTTCGAAGCACCACGTGATGATCGGGTGTCTTTGATTCCGCGGGTGAATACAACGTAAGCAAGCCAGATTTGCTTATGCGGTAGCTAAGGTTTGATCTTGACGAGCCTAGCATGTACAGACATGGCCTCAGGAACACGGATCACCGAAAGGTAAAGCATGAGTCATATAGTAGATATGATGAACATGTTGATTGTTCGCCATTGAAGCTACATCAACTCTCGTGATGATCGGTTTTGATGTGGTGGATTTGGTTCGTGTGATCACTAAAACAATGTGAGGGATGTTGTTTTGAGTGGGAGTTCACCTGGATTAATTTAATTATTAATTAGAACTCAATTTATCATAAATTAAATCAAAGTGTATTTGCATAGTTGTTGTAGTCATTGGCATCCGTTTACCACCTTGCGCTTAGTTTTAATTGAGATGATAGAACTATAGAATTCTGGTTAGTTACTTTACGAACTGGTATCGTATTGTTTTGAAGTGTTAATCTAAAGTTTAAAAGTCCTATTGCAAACTTTCAGTAATTTCCGGTTACTCCATAAAGTTTAATAATTAGTATTAAAACAAGAGTGACAATTCCAAGTGTTAGTGTTTGAGTATCATGTTTGTCTCCATGATTCTTGATGTTCAAAGGATTGTCTTAATATCAAGGTTATCTAGGATCTGAAAGAGTTGTTTCAGAAACCATGATGTGTGGAAGATATTGTGATATCTGAAATGAAGTTTTGGTTACAACATGATAGAGTATAATATGGCAAAAGTCATGTTCTCATATTTGATGAGAATTTGCAAAAGGTTGGAGACACTAGTTGTCCTAATCTTCCAAAAGGTTTTGGAGAGCAACATTATACTCGCGATTCACCGTTACAAGCTAAAAGTAGCTAAGTCCATGATGAGGGTGAATATTTGATGTAGGTAAAATGTTTACTACACCAAGAGATTACTAAAGAAAGGAATTTGAAAGAACACCAAATATTTGATAATGGTGATCTACTTCAAAGTGCAAGTTCAAAGACATTGGTATTTAACTATACACGCTTTGGACTATGTGTCATATGTATGACTCCACTATTGATGTTGATAGATTCTTTCAAAGCGAAATCTTGAAAGAGAATCTCATAAATATGTGAGAAAAGAAAAGACTAGAATTGTTCAGCTTAAAGTATATAGATGATATACATGTTATGGCTGTATTCTTTGCTTATTAAACAAAGTGGTTCTTAAGCATTTGATACTGAATATGTTGGTATGAATCGTCATACGAAAACAACAATTCATGAACTACAATGGCCTAAGTAAATAGCAAAAGAATATGTGATGATGTTCATCGAGAACAAATAAAGGGTTATTATGTTGCTCGTTAAACATCAAAGCTTGCCTTCAAGATTTGTTTTATCAGGTATTATGAGAACAAAAGGGTTGTTCAAATAATTGCCGTAATCCATAAAATATGGATGATTCACAAATCTCGTTGGAGAAATCACATCCATAAAACTAGTGCTAAAATTGTCGAAAGACAAATTGATTGAAAGATCACTTAGGAAGTGACATCGCCGTTTAAATTATATTGGAAAGAAAACATGAAGAAACTCCATGTGGATGGAATTTTGGAGTCTTTTGATTTTTGATCAAATGACGTTTGTGAAACTTTCCTAGAGATAATTAAAACTTCGTTCATAGGCCAAAAGGGAACGAATGACTAGCTTATTTGAACTTGTACATATTGTTGTACAAAGTCCATTATGTGTAGTCAAGAGCGATGAATTTAAACTTCATATGCTTTCTCCGAAAATTTGAGTGAATATATGAATATTTACTTAATAAGGATAAAGTATGAAACACTTGAAAAGTTCAAAGACTTTGAAGATGAAGTGCAAAACCATTGTAACAAGAATATGAATAGTTTATGATAAGATCATAAAGGAAGATATTTAAGTTACAAGTTTAGCATAATACCTAAGATTTATGGAATAGTTCCGTGGATTTACATTTCCCGAAACACCATAAGAGTATGGAGCATTCGAGATATGTAATTAAACCTTGTTTGACATGGTAAGATCAAAGGTATAATTCATAAAACTGCCATTATATTTTAAAGATTAAAAGCTTTAGAGATTACCGTTTTTCCACTGAAAAGAGCTTCATCATAATCCGCTGAAATGACACCATATAAAGTTATGGTTTGGGATAAAACCCAAGTAGTCCTTTCTTAAACATTGGTATGCTATGCATAAGAAAGATGTGTGCAACCAAAGTCGGATGAACCTGTCTTTGTATAAATGTTGAGTATTCCTCCATAAACACCGGAGACAAAAGTGTTTGTCGCTTAGAACGTCAAGTTTCTTTAAGAAGGAATTTTTCGTGAAAAGTTAAGTGGGAGGACGATAGAACTTTGATAAGGTTAAAGGAACCTTAGCTATATGTGCAAAGTTGCGCAGCACCGAAAAGTGTTCCGGAGGCAGCAACAATGCTCATGGCTCACGTGCCTCAAAGGTTGTGGTCACGGAGGTCTAAGTTTCTATTGAAACAAGTAGGTCGGATGAACAATCAAATACCAAGATTTGAGGGTTGAATCATTATTTGAGAATAATGAACCTACTACATGCAAAGAAGCGATGATGGGCCCTGACTCCGTCAAATGGCTTGAAGCCATATAATCCGTGATAGTTCCATACACAAGAAATCAAGTTTTGAACTTGAAGGACCCTCGAAAAGGTGTAAGACCTTGCAGTTGTGTTTGGATCTATAAAGAAGTAGACATGGATGTTTCACATCTATGAAATAGTCGACATGTTGGGAAAGAGTTCACAACAATGTTCAAAGGTTGTATATGACAAGATTTGATCTTTCATAGCGATTTTTAGTCTAGACGGATTAATGTAGCAAACACTACATATAATTTGTTATGTGATAGTAGAATAAACAAAACAAGTTCTTCTAATAGAATGGTTACCTAGGACGTGTGCATGACACGGTCCAAAGGGTTTTGTTAATTCAAAGGATGCTAAAAGCATATGCAAACTTCAATGGTTGAAGTAAGCATAGGAGTTGGAATCTTCACTATGATGAAACTGTTAAAAGAGTTTAATTTCATCGGAGACAATGAAGATGCTTGCATTTGCAAGAAATTAAGTGGGGCGCTAAGACATGTTTCTAATACATTATGTGGAAGACATATTGTTGATTGGAAATAATGTATCTTTTATTAACACATATTAAGAATTTCATCCCGATGAAAGACTTAGGCAAAACCAAATATTTGGCATCAATAGACGCTAATATGGTTGTGCCAGAAGTACATAGACGAGATATTGAATGAATTCAATATAGAAACTACAAGAAAGGTTCTTGTTGCACAGAAAGGATTGAAAGAGTTCAATGTTGATGATATATTCAAGTGTATTGGCACTTGGTAAGTGAAACAAAGATTCAAGTATAGATTGATACTTGATGTATGAAATCACAAAGAGTATTTATATCAATCATCTTTGTGATATGTACAAATCCAGATATGTCCTATGCTATAAATATTATGAGCATATACCAGAATGATTCATAAGATGATCATTGGACGATAGTAAGGATATTCTTATGATCTTTTGGAAGAACTAAGAGTATATTATTTGTAGAAGTGACAAATAGATGATTAGTTCATTGTAAAAGTACTACATTGATACTAGTTTTGTCACAGAGTACAAATTAAGTTTATCTCAATCTAAACTAAGGGTGGCACAATATAATGGAAAGTGAGTTCCATAATGGATTTGGATGAGTTCCAAAGTTAAGACATTGTGACAGATACTTCAACAAAAGGCTAAGTATATGATGCTATTATAGCAGCAAAAGAGGGCATTTGTGTCAAGTAGTTTGTTATCAAACTAGGTGTAGTTCACAGCGGGATAATACTATGAAGATATATTGTGCGACAATATTATCAACATGTTTTAACCCCAAAGAACTAAAGGTCACACCAAAAGACCAAATCATACAAAGCCATCTCATTAGAGAATGAGTGATGCGTGAGAGCAAAGACATGCAATTACACACGGACCTGGAAGTGTCAGATCCGGAGATCAGTTAACCACTAGCAATCGTGTACATACAACACCAGAAAGCCATAGGTGTTGAAAACACAAAGGTTTGAAACTAGATTATTGACTCTAGTGCAAGTGGGAGACTGTTGGAGATATGCCAAAGAGGCAATAATAAAGTGGTTATTATCATATCTTCACACTTATGATAAATGTTTACATACCATGCTATAATTGTATTAACCGGAAACATTAATACTTGTGTGATTTGTAAACTAAAATAAGAGTCCCTAGTAAAGCCTCTTGTTAAACTAGCTTGTTGGTTAATATATGATCATTGTTTCCTGATCATGAACATAGAGATGTTATTAACAACAGGGTCATATCATTAGGAGAATGATGTGATGGACATACTCCTATAGATAAGCGTAGCATAAAGATCAAGTCATTTCAATAGTTCAATTGCTATATGCTTTTTGATACATAGTAACCTAATTCCTTCGACCATGAGATCATGCATATCACCTTTACCGGATGGATGCTTTGATGTCATCAAACACCACTCCGTAACGGTGGCTATAAAAGTGGCATTGAGTGTTGGAAAGTATTGGTTGAAACACATGGATCAAGAGTGGGATTTGTCCATCCACATGACGGATAGATATACTCTGGGCCCTCTCGGTGAAATGTCATCCAATTAGCTTGCAAGCATGTGAGCTCACAAGGGATCACATATCAGGAACGAGAAAAGAGTACTTATCGGTAACAAGGTTGAACTAGGTATGGAGATACAAGCGATCATAACCTCGGATAAGTAAACTATCGTGAGACAAAGGGAAATTGGTATCGTATGTAAGTGGTTCATTCGATCGCAAAGTAATCGTAGAAATATGTGGGAGCCATATGAATTTCCAGATTCCTCTATTGGTTATTGTTAGGATGTCTCGATCATGTCGCATAATTCACGAACCGTAGGAGACACACTTAAGGATTCGACGTTGTTTGAGTAGTTATGGTATTATGAGAAAGAGACCGAATGTTGTTGGTCTCGGATGGGATCCGGATATCACGAGGAGATCCGGAATGGTCCGAGAATAAGATTCATATAAGGAAAGTCCGTTTGGAGTTGGGGAATGGTTCCGTGTTTTCATCGGGAACATTCTAGAAGGTCCCGGAATGTCCGGCGCTCGGGGAAGGTACATGAATGTGTCATTGTAAGTTGGAATGATTGCATCATGTACTAGGTGTTCTTGCTGTCCAAAATAAAGGGTTTATTTAAATCCTAAATTGAAAAGTCAAACGGCTAGTTTGAAAGTCAAACGGCAATTTTGGGAAGTGGAAGAGGAGGATTGGTGGAGGCCGAATTGGAGGAGGGTTCCTCCCTTGGCCGGCCCCACCAAGCCGACTTGGGAGGGACTCTCCCCTTGGCCGGCCCTCCCACCTATATAAGGAGGGGGCTCCTCCTAACACACACAAGTTTCCACCTCTAATCTCCGGTTTAGAGCCGTTTTGGTTTAGAGCTTCTAATTGCTTTAGCCAGTTTAGAGCCTTCTAATTGGTTTAGAGCCTTCTAATTGGTGTGTCTAATTACTAGACCACTAATAGCCTCTCTCATAAGCTCCACCATACTGCACCGGCTTAAGGCGGCCTCAAGGATTTCCTCTACTTCCTGTACCACGCCGTTGCCGGAATCGCGAGGAGAGTGCTACAACCTCCGCTGCCGGCTAGAACAAGGGAGAGGAAGCTCTTCGTCGAGTACCGAACGTGTGACCAACTGCGGGAGCGCTGCCGAACGTGGCGCTGAAGGATCGCTCACGCGATCTTGAGATCGGAAAGAGTACAACTACATCACCCACGAGAATCTGCTCTCGTTAACCGCTTTGGAATCTTCGAGGGTGAGTTCCTCTATCGACTCGTTGCTACAATCTAGTAGATAGATCTTGGCTTGTTTGTTTGTATGCGATAGAAAATTTTGTTTTCCATGCTACGAATCCCTACAGCTCTTGCATAACATGATCATTGAGAACGAGCAGGAGGAGCCAGTGTTTGATGATGATCCGGCGGAAGAATATTTCAGACAAGGTCTTCTTGCAGAGCCTGATCACCAGGTGCTAGCATTGTAGGATGCCTTCACCACTATGCGTCAGAAGATCCAAGATCCAATGTAACACCCAAGTTTTAGTTAATCTTATATTAGGGTTTGTTTGTGCATTCATGAGCATCATCCGTTAAAATGCATGTAAAGAAAGCAATGTAAACCCTAAACCCTAGTTTCCTTCTACCTCTCCAACACATTCAAAATAGTTTGATTTCAAAAACTACAAAATAAGTGGATCCCAAATAGACTAAAAGGGCCCCACAATATTTCCCTAGTTTTACAAAAGACTCTGGTATTTTTAAAATACTCAAAACAGAAAGGAATTTGAAATTACAAAATAGACAAAAGAAAACAGAAAACAAAAATGTTTTGTTTAAAAAAAAGTGAGCAAGACCAGAACCAGGCCGAAGCCCATCTTTCCTCCACCTTTATCTGCCGCCGCAGCAGCCCGCAATCCAGCTTCTCTTCTCCTCTTCTCTACCGCTCACGCGTGCCCATAACCGGCCCAGCCATGCCCAGCTACAACCCACCCTTGGCCCGGTACCCCTTCAGCCTCTTTGTTCTTCGTCGTCTTCCTCCGTCGGAGGAAGCAGCTGCCTGGCGCGCCCGAGGCCGCTTGATGCCACCGGTCGTGCCGTGATGACCGACGCCGCCCTAGACGTCTACAAGATCCCCTGCACCGCCGTGAGTAACCGTGCCCCACTTCCCCTCTTCCTCTTCCTCCCTCGTTCCTCCTCGTGGCTGAACCCTATCCCCCAGACCTCGCTGACGTCCTGCTGTTCCCGACCACCCCTCACCGTTCCGAGGCTACCGTTAGAACCGCCTTGTCGTTCTTGTTCTCCTCCTCTAAGCGTGCTTGTCGGGATTTCCTGAGTCGCCGGAATCGAGCCCATCTTCCCCGGCACCAACGAGTGCCATCGTAGCCATCACCGCCGTTACCGACCTCGCTCAGCCTCGCCGTCCCCTCCACCATCTTCCTGGTGAGCTGCTGGTCCCTATGGACCTTCTCCCTTGCCCCCTCCCTGTCTAGTTCACTCTGTCGCCGTGTTCTGCCTTGCGCCGCCGTCAGTAGCTGTCACCGCTATTGCTCCGGTCACCAAAACTAAGCGGCGCCACCGCTAGATAATTCCACGCTTAGTGCTGCGTCTAGCCCACCTTCTAGCTCGTCCTAGTTCACCACCAAACATCGTCCCCGCGGTCGATCTGAGAGGACCGGTGAGCCGACGTCATGGTGGCGTCATGGCGACGTCAGCAGGGCACGGTCAGCCCAGTCAAACCCGGTCTGGGTCCCACCCTGCCCGCGTGGAGGCTGAAGTGGCCCTGGAGCCCCTCTGTCAGTGACTCTGGGCAGATACATCAGCGGTGTAAATTTTTTATAGCTTTGGTTTAATATATTCAGAAATTGAATAAATATTGTAAATTCAATAACTAATTCATTTTAAGTCAGAAAAATATGTATAATATATCAAAATGTTCAGAAAAATGAGATCTACACAATAGACTCATACTAATGCATTGTTAAGCAACTTACATGACAAGTTTAATTAGAAGAACAAAATAACCCCTCTCATATGCATTCGGGGTTTCTCTGATTGAGGGTTTGGACCCTTCATATCACCTTTAAATTACCAAGCATGCTATAGGGTTACATTTCAATACAATTTAACTTGTCATATCATCATCCTTGCTTGAGCGTTGCATCGATGCCATGTGTTGATTGTTGTTTCCCCTTTCTTTCCGGTGTTTGGCTCTTTCTAGTAGAATACGATAGCAAGATCGAGATCAAAGACCGAGATCAACACCATCGAAGCTTGAAGACCGAGATCAACACCATGGAAGGTTATCGATGAATGAAGCCAAGCAGATGAACCTGAAGTTCTATATCTTAGTATCAATAGGCAAAGGCAAGCTTAGCCCCACACATGATAAAACCCTATGCTTTCAAAGTATGTTATTCTCGCCATGTGCATACGATTCCAAAGTCTTTTATGATAGTTAGTTTAATCCTATCTGATGCATGTTTCCTTTGTAGCCTACATTTCCCTGATCCACTACTCCTAGCATAACTAGGATTTGGCTTATGAGCTTCGCTAGAGCTGTTATATCTATTGCGCTTAGCCATGCTTAGCTGTTACCACTGGTCCATCCGATTGATGAATCAAAGCTACGAATGAACCTAGTTGGATAGGATGATGTGGTATGATCAGAGATGAGGGTTAAATATGCAAAGACTTGTATGGGAGGCCACGGTGGGTTGTGGTTTTTGCAGTCCCATACTTGCCGCTATTAGGACCTGAGTTCTTGCCTCTTGAACCAAGACGAGCATACAGCCACACAGGGTTTATGGGGACCCCTCCGCCGATTAAATTTCCTAGTAGATTCCATGAGTCACATAGTTCGGGCATTCCATCCGACATATGCATTCTGGTTGTTCTCGAAGGAGGTGGAGGAGGTGCATTCATACAGGTAGGTAAGCATGACAGGGAATGGGAGAGGCATGGCCTCCGTAATCTCAAACCTTGTTCACATCTCTAGGGACCGACTTGGGGACTTGACCTGCTATGGCGACATATCTTTAGGGCATGACTCATGGTCTCGGCGAACGCAAGGTAAAGGTCATGGCCAACCACCCTCTACTGGCCTTGCAAGGAAGATGGCTAATCTATAGTGGCATTAAGAGTCAGTTGGTACATGTGGGTAAAGTTGTGCACCCCTGCAGGGTAATAATATTTTCGAAAATCCATGTCCACGGTTATGGACGACTTGGGAACGGATGTGATGGTCATAGAGAACTTGAACCTAATTGTAAAACTTGGCAAGAGAAGTGAGGTGTGCTTAAGGATGCTTCCTCGGGAATCGAGGGGGTGATCCTAGTTAGTAGATTCGGATGACAAAGTTTCGGTGGATATCAAAGATGATGAAAGCTAGAGATATTGCTTTCTTATCCCTTTTTAAAAGGTTCTACTAGTCGAGCTTCTCCTCTCTCTCTTTTACAAAGAAAGTTAGTTTTATGCAAAGTAACCCCACTAGTCATAAGTCTTGCGGAGTACACCCTGTACTCAGCCTTGCTTTGTTGATACTTTTGCAGCAGGTAAGTGTTACCATAGAGGATGAGTTTGGTACAACATCGACATCGACGAGTAGCTTGGGGTTCCCGGTCGGCAGCCTAGAATCTATGGATTAGGATGTCATCGTTATGCTTCAGGCCTCTTAGGCTATTTGTTAAGTTTGCTATACTTAATAGCATAATTTGCCTTCCGTTGTTTGATGTGTGTGGTCAGTGACCTCTGCTTGTAATATTTTGGATCTCTGCTCAGTTATGAGCTTGCTGTAATAAGTTTTGTGTCGTAGGGTCACTGTAATGTTACCGATTCTTTCTCTGTATGCTTCCAAGATTTAGGTTAGGCTTATGTCAGACAGAGGTCTAGGATTTGTCTAGCCCTAATCCCGGGGGTGTCACAGGTTTTGGTATCAGAGAGCAGTACCGACTATAGTAAAACCTTTCTACTGGTCGATGTTGAGTCTAGTGTTTGTGAAAAACTATTTCAAAGATGAAAAGTATTTGTGAAAACTGTAGTATGCTTCTTTTTCTCCTTATCTAGTTTCGCTCTAACTCTGGGTCACCTTATCTTGCGTTGATTTGGAAAAAAGTTTTGCTATCTCGTCTCGTCTTTCAAAGCTTATGTGCCTTTTTGGCATGTCGTTTCTTAACCAGTTGACCTAGTGTCGAGTTCCCCAGAGTCAGTTGTGTGTGTGTGGTCCTTGTTACCCTTTGGTCTTATTCAATTGAGAGATTCCTTTCCATCATGATATCTCTATCTTATGGGCCCACACCATTATGTTGAGGGTTCCACAATGATTTGTTCCAGGCTTCGAGGTTTCCTTTCGCCTCGTGTGCCTCCTTTTATTTGTTTGTGTACTTCAGAAGTTATTTCTTCTCTTGGAAGCTACCTCGTGGTTACTACCTTGTAGTACCCTCTGTATTATCAAGATAGTAGTTACTCCTTTCTTTGGTTTTTAACCCTTGTACTTGAACCGAAGATCCCGGATTGTGCTGGATTCTGGTGATGTGAATCTTGCGCATGAAGCTGACCTTTAACCCAAGATCCATTTTGTTGACCCTTGTTGTTAACGTTCAAGCGTTACTTCATGATGGCTAATACCTTCTAGTACAACCTTCAAGCTTGTGGTTATCATCATGATTTAGTTGTGACAATTAAGGACTTTCCCTACCACATGCTATGGAAGATGTTCTTTAATTGAATCTAGTAGATCACGACAAGAGTACTCCTCGTGAGTCTTGCATCTGTACCCGTGATTCTGCCACACCTACCTTTTCTAGGCATCGGTCCTCGGAAGATTGTTGACTTATGCATCCACATCTCGGGATTACATCTTGAGCATGTTCCTTTTCCCTTGTTGTTTTCCGACCTTTGTCTACCGGTTGGTAGCCAAGTAGTAAATGCACATCGATGTCTTCCGATGCAAGATATTCTTGTGGTCTGTCACACAAACCATCTCAGGATGTCAGGAGAAACAAACTCTAGTACCTTGTCATATCTAGGACCAGGTCAAAGTGTTGTAATCCGCAGATCAAGAGGCATTAATTAATTTCTATCTGTTCTATCTTAAAGCATCACACTCTTATATACTAAGAGGTCGTGTTGAGTTTCATGACCCCTTAATGAAGTGATGCTCTTACATATTATTACCCATTCTTCCTCCGAGATTTCATGCTCGTGAATGATGTGTGTGCATAATAATGTGGCCATTTGAGATTCTTAGCAATCATTATTGCTTTGGACTTCAACAAGGACATTTGTGACATTCTTAGCTTGATAGTTAATCCTATCACTAAGCCAAGGATGATTGTGCTACCAAGTCTGTTACTCTGGTACACCCTCTACAGTCAAAGAGTTAGGCTTGTGCCGAAGCTCTAAGACTATGTCTTCTTGCTTTACCAAGCAAGTTTCCTCTCGAACTAAGTGACATATTGGTGGTTCGTAATATTCTAGATGTCTACTAGAAGTATTGCCATGTTGCCACATGACCGTGTTGTCAAGTTCTTGAGCAAGCATGTTCTCTGAACCGCTCCCTCCTCTAAGGATCTATACTAGATACCCTGAACTAGTTGGTTGAGCTTAAACAACAACTTGGAGAGTTGTATGACAAAAGTTCTATCAGACTTGTTCCTCCTAAAGGGATGTCTAGTTTTGTTCGTGCTGATGAAAGATAGTGTTTTCCTCATGGGAATGTTACCACCCCCACCTTTGATTTGATTCGGGCTATCGTCAAATCAAACTCAGTCCTAGGGACTATCCTGATGGTGTATCTATTCGTGATGTTTTACCTAGGTACATCTTCATGTTCCTTGGTCTGACCAATATTGTTGTTCCATTCATACCACATATGAGTCCATATTCATGGAGTATTTGGATAAGTTTGTTATTGAGCCCATCGATGACATTCTTATCTTCTCCATGCTAGATTAGATTCATATGGAATAGTTAGCGGTAATGTTGGAAACTTTTGCGAACCTTCTTTGTGTTATCTCGAAGCATGTCTTCTGGATGTTAGAAGTGACTTTCTCCGATTCACGTGCAACTACTGAAGGATGTCGTCGTGGATTAGAGCAGAGTTATCTTTGTTTCCTCGAGAATCATTTCAAGTTAGTCAAGCATGTGCGAAGTATTCTTGATATGGTAGGTTGATACCTCCATATTTTGAGAAGTCTCTCTAAGCACACCAAGCCACTGATTGATTTGTTCATGGAAGAGAAGAAGTTCTACAAACTTCAGTATCCTCCTAAATGTTTACCAAACAAGGATGCATTTGTGTTTTGTTGCAATCAATTTATGTAGAAGCAATTATCTTTTGATAACTTGCTAATGCATGGGTGCCGCAACCTAGCTCGTCCTTTGGAACTTAACACTGTAGTCCATATCTTGAGAATCCAGTAACTTTATCTTTGTGGTAAATGTTGTAAACTTTCTGTTCGGACATGCTGACTCTGAAGTATCTTTCCACCTATCCAGAGCTGAATCTCAAGCAGCAACGATGGTTGGTGTTCTTCAAGGTTTTTGACGTTGGTCGCTTTGTAAGTCTGGTAAGGTTGTTGTGATGGTTGACACAATTAGCCGGAAGACCTATTGCCACATTCTCTTGAACCAGCAATAACAACCACTCTTCATGAGCTTCTTCTATGCTTTACCGTAGGAGTTGTGTTCATGGTTCCCTTTGTATCCGAAGTCTGACCTTTCACTTGATGTCCCGTGTCTTGAACATCAAGGAGAACATTTAAAGTAGAGTTGCTAAATATCTCTCGGTCAATCCTCCAGACCCTTTTATGTTGGCAAGCATCTTGTTGTGCCAAGTAACTGAAGTCTAAGAATGAAGTTTCTTTTTCCTCGTGTCATCAGGAATCTTCTTATATATTCATCTTAGTGGTGTGAAGTGATATCACGATCTTTGGCAAAGATTCTGATAATCCTGGATGGATAAAGAGTTTCCTTCGTTCCTCGACCATGTTTGAAGAGCTACTATGGTTTTGATAATCAGAAGTTCCTCTTGTTACATGTTCCTTGTGACTCTTATGAGTCCTCGCCATAAAACACCTTTCTGTCTTAACCTTATGTTGAACGAAGTGATCCTTCTGTATCAAAAGTAGTTCAACAACTTGGTTCTCCTAGTCTATCTATGTATTTGATACATTGCAAATGTATCTATAATTTTTGATGTTCCATGCTTGGTTTTATCTACTTTCTTGTGTTTTGTCCACACTTTGGAGTACTTTTCATATGATTTCTTGGACTAACCTATTAACAAGAGCCATAGTACCAGCTGCCTGTTTTCTGCTGTTTTTGGTTCCAGGAAGTCAGAAAATGAATATTCTCGAAATTGGACGGGACAAAAGCCAAAATCGCTATTTTACCAGAAGTCATCTGGATCCAAAATACGAGACGGAGAGGAGCCAGGGGCCACCACACCACCTGGCCACGCGGGCCAGGCCTAGCCACGCCAGGGGGTGGTGTGGCCAGCCCAGGCACCCCCTCGGCCTCTCCTTCCGCCTATATATTGCCTTCGGGACCAAAACCCTAAGTACCCGATCAAAAATCCACGAAAGAGTCTGTAGCCACCATCATCTCCATCCCTAGATCGGGAGGGATCTGAAGCTCTTCCCGGCACCCTGCCGGAGAGGGGAATTCACCCTGGAGGCCTTCTTCACCATCATGCAAGCCTCCGGTGTGATGCGTGACTAGTTCATATCTAGACTACGGGTCCATGTAGTAGCTAGATGGTTGGTTCTCCTCCTTTGTGCTTTCATGTCTAGATCTTGTGAGCTCCGTTCATGATCAAGATCATATATTTGTAATTCTGCATGTTGTGTTTGCGGGGATCCGATGGATATTGAGATGCTATTTTAGATTGATTATTGATTCTATCATGTCTTTGTTATTTGTGATCTTGCATGCTTTCCGTTGTTAGTAGCTATCTTGGACAAGTAGATGCTAGCAACTCTAAGAGTTAGTATTTATGCTCGATAGTGGGTTCATGCCTCTGGTAATCTGGGGAAGTGACAGAAATCTCTAAGGTACTAGATGTGTTATTGCTACTAGGGAGAAAACAACAATCCTTTGTTCATAGAACAATCGTATTGTTTACATTACACGCAATTCATAAACAAATAATCTGTTGCTTGCAACTTAATATTGGAGGGGGTTCGGATGATAACCTGAAGGTGGATTATTAGTCATAGATGCAGTTGGATGGCGGTCTATGTATAATGTTGTAATGCCCAATCAAGTCTCAAAGGAGTCAAGATGATTATTATATGCTTGTATGCTTTCTCGATGTTTGTCAATTGCCCCACTGTAATTTGTTCACCCAGCATGTTATCTATCTTAATGAGAGCCACCTCTAGTGAACTATGGATCCCAGTCCTTTCTTTTACATACAATCTATAAAGTGTTTACTACTTTGTGTTTACTTTCTGCAAACTATTACTTCCTTCCATTCGATACGTTTAATCCTTTGTTTTTAGCAAAACCGGTGAGATTTACAACCTCATCGCAAGTTGGGGACAAAGTTCTGTGGTTGTGTTGTGTAGGTCTCCATGTTTCTACTAGCACCGGTAGTGCGCCCTGCCAAGGCTCAGCTAGCAACACCTTTGGGGTGTTTCCTTTCTCCTACTGGTTCGATAAACCTTGGTTTCATAACTGAGGGAAACTTACTTCTGTGCTCATCATAACTTCCTTTTGGGGTTCCCCAACGAGCTCATCAATCACGAGCCATCAGTATCCCTGGAAGCTCTACTTAAGCCGTTAGTAGAGGTTCATCTTTCGAAGTCTGTGGTCGTGTTCTTTCTGTTGTATGCTCTCCTTCTCAAAAGCTTAAACTCTTCAGAAACTCCATGGTCTTAATCCTTATGAAGACCAGCTATCTAACAACTTGAAACCATCTCCTTTTGTTTCTTCTGTTACCTTGACGTATTTCATGCTCATTGGCTCTAGAGATGTTAAGAAATATCTATCCACGAGTTGACCATGAGATACTCTGTTTGTGGTTCTGTGTCCTTCCCTATCCTCTTTAGTGTGTGTAGCTACCTTGAAGAAATGAAGCGCTTCATTCATTCAATAATGGTGGCATGGATCAACCTCTTCGAAGAGATCGTCGAAGTCTACTGTAACCCTGTTTCTTGTATCTTCCTACCTAGGAATCTCGGGACGAGATTCTGTTAAGGGGGATAGAGCTGTAACACCCTAGTTTTAGTTAATCTTATATTAGGGTTTGTTTGTGCATTCATGAGCATCATCCCTTAAAATGCATGTAAAGAAAATAATGGAAACCCTAAACCCTAGTTTCCTTCTTCCTCTCCAACACATTCAAAATAGTTTGATTTCAAAAACTACAAAATAAGTGGATCCCAAATAGACTAAAAGGGCCCCACAATATTTCCCTAGTTTTACAAAAGACTCTGGTATTTTCAAAATACTCAAAACAGAAAGGAATTTGAAATTACAAAATAGACAAAAGAAAATAGAAAAGAAAAAAATGTTTTGTTTAAAAAAAGTGAGCTAGACCAGAACCAGGCCGAAGCCCATCTTTCCTCCCCCTCTATCTGCCGCCGCAGTAGCCCGCAACCCAGCTTCTCTTCTCCTCTTCTCTACCGCTCACGTGCGCTCGTAACCGGCCCAGCCTAGCCCAGCTATAGCCCACCCTTGGCCCGGTACCCCTTCGGCATCTTTCTTTCTCGTCGTCTTCCTCCGTTGGAGGAAGCAGCTGCCTGGCGCGCTCGAGGCCTCCTGATGCCGTCGGCCACACCGTGATGACCGCCGCCGCCCTAGACGTCTACAAGATTCCCTGTGCCGCCGCGAGTAACCCTAGTCGTGCCCCACTTTCCCTCTTCCTCTCCCTCCCTCGTTCCTCCTTGTGACCGAACCCTAGCGCCCAGACCTCGCCGGCGTCCCGCTGTTCCCGACCACCCCTCATCGTTCCGAGGCTACCGTTAGAACCGCCTTGTCATTCTTGTTCTCCTCCTCGAAGCGTGCTTGCCGGGATGCCCTGAGTCGCCGGAATCGAGCCCATGTTCCCCGGCACCTACGAGTGCCGTCGTAGCCATCACCGCCATTCCCAACCTCGCTTAGCCTCGCCGACCCCTCCATCATCTTCCTGGTGAGCTGCTGGTCCCTATGGACCTTCTCCCTTGCCCCCTCCCTATCTGGTTCGCTCTGCCAGCTGGCTGCAGATGCGCTGTCAAGGCCGCTGTTGCTCCGGTCACCAAAACTAAGCGGCACCACCGCTAGATGGTTCCCCGCTTAGCGCTGCATCTAGCCTTCCTTCTAGCTCGTCCCAGTTTGCCGCCAAACACCATCCCTGCCGTCGATCTGAGAGGACCCGCGAGCCGACGTCATGGCGATGTCAGCAGGGCGAGGTCAGCCCAGTCAAACCCGGTCTGGGTCCCACCCTGCCCGCATGGAGGCTGAGGTGGCCCTGGAGCCCCTCTGTCAGTGACTCTGGGCAGATACATCAGCGGTGTAAAAAGTTTATAGCTTTGGTTTAATATTTTCAGAAATTGAATAAATATTGTAAATTCAATAACTAATTCATTTTAAGTCAGAAAAATATGTATAATATATCAAAATGTTCAGAAAAATGAGATCTACACAATAGACTCATACACATGCATTGTTAAGAAACTTACATGACAAGTTTAATTAGAAGAACAAAATAACCCCTCTCATATGCATTTGGGGTTTCTTCGAATAAGGGTTTGGACCCTTCGGATCCCTTTTAAATTGCCAAGCATGCTAGAGGGTTACATTTCAATACAATTTAACTTGTAATATCATCGTCCTTGCTTGAGCCTTGCATCGATGCCATGTGTTGATTGTTGTTTCCCCTTTCTTTTCGGTGTTTCGTTCTTTCCGGTAGAATACGATAGCAAGATTGAGATCGATGACCGAGATCAACACCATTGAAGCTTGAAGACCGAGATCAACACCATGGAAGGTTATTGATGAATGACGCCAAGCAGATGAACCTGAAGTTCTATATCTGAGTATCAACAGGCAAAGGCAAGCTTAGCCCCACACATGATAAAATCCTATGCTTTCAAAGTATTTTATTCTCGTCATGTGCATACGATTCCAAATTCTTTTATGATAGTTAGTTTAATCCTATCTGATGCATGTTTCCTTTGTAGCCTACATTTCCTTGATCCACTACTCCTAGCATAACTAGGATTTGGCTTATGAGCTTCGCTAGAGCTGTTATATCTGTTGCGCTTAGCCATGCTTAGCTGTTACCGCTTGTCCATCCAGTTGATGAATAAGAGCTACGAATGAACCTAGTTGGACAGGATGATGTGGTATTATTAGAGATGAAGGTTAAATATGCAAATGCTTGTATGGAAGGCCACGGTGGGTTGTGGTTTTTGCAGTCCCATACTTGCCACCACTAGGACCCGAGTTCTTGCCTCTTGAACCAAGACGAGCGTACAGACACACAGGGTTTATGGGGACCCCTCCGCTGATTAACTTGCCTAGTAGATTCCATGAGTCACATAGTTCGGGCGTTCCATTCGACATATGCATTCTGGTTGTTCTCGAAGGAGGTGGAGGAGGTGCATTCATACAGGTAGGTAAGTGTGGCAGGGAATGGGAGAGGCACGGCCTCCGTAATCTCAAACCCTGTTCACATCTCTAGGAACTGACTTCAGGACTTGACCCGTTAAGGCGACATCTCCTTAGGGCGTGACTCATGGTCTCAGCGAACGCAAGGTAAAGGTCGTGGCCAACCATCCTCTGCCGGCCTTCCAAGGAAGAGGGCTAATCTATAGTGGCATTAAGAGTCGGTTGGTACGTGTGGGTAAAGTTGTGCACCCCTGCAGGGTAATAATCTTTTTGAAAAGTCGTGTCCACGGTTATGGACGACTTGGGAACGAACGTGATGATCATAGAGAACTTGAACCTAATCGTAAAGTTTGGCAAGAGAAGTGAGGTGTGCTTAAGGATGCTTCCTCGGGGATCGAGGGGGTGATCCTAGTTAGTAGGTTCGGATGACAAAGTTTTGGTGGATATCAAAGATGATCAAAGCTAGAGATATCGCTTTCTTATCCTTTTTAAAAGGTTCTATTAGTCGAGCTTCTCCTCTCTCTCTTTTACAAAGAAAGATAGCTTTATGCAAAGTAACCCCACCAGCCATAAGTCTTGCGGAGTACACCCTGTACTCAGCCTTGCTTTGTTGATACTTTTACAGCAGGTAAGTGTTACCATACAAGATGAGTTTGGTACAACATCGACATCGACGAGTAGCTTGGGGTTCCCGATCGGCAGCCTGGAATCTATGGATTGGGACGTTATCGTTATGCTTCAGGCCTGTTAGGCCATTTGTTAAGTTTGCTATACTTAATAGCATAATTTTCCTTACGTTGTTTGATGTTTGTGGTCAGTGACCTCTGCTTATAATATTTTGGATCTGTGCTCAGTTGTGAGCTTGCTGTAATAAGTTTTGTGTCGTAGGGTCACTGTAATGTTACCGATTCTTTCTTTGTATGCTTCCGAGATTTAGGTAGGCTTATGTCAGACAGAGGTTTGGAATTTTTCTAGCCCTAATCTCGAGGTGTCACATCCACATGTGCATAAACAACTGCAGGACGATTTTGTAGAACACATGTGGAGGCTCAAGGGCAACACCTAGTTTGAGGTGTTCTTGTGTTTCAAAACTTGGTTTCTATACCGAACCATGTGACCATCCGCCGAAACTATGTCGAAATTTGGACAATTTGTTTGTGTTTGTCTCCTAGACCAAACCTTGTGCACATTTGAGGCGAAATTTCACCAAATTTTTGTCATTTATGAGATGAAACTTCATTTATCTGTATTTTCGGCCAAAAACTAGCCGAATTCGGCGGAATTCGTATGGGTCGCCGGATCCTGGGGGCGCGCACGACTGGACGTTTGGCGACCCCAGGCCGAAAGTTTGGCCCGTCCGAATAGCGCCGGATTTTGGCCTTGGGGCCTCCAAGGGCTGTAGATGCTCTTAAGCCGCTTCCAACCGATCAATCGGAATTTCAGTAACAGAATGAGAACAATCACGAGGATCTCAGGGGACCGACGTGAAATCAGGATTCAAATTAGGATGATACAAGTCGGGCCTCACATGAGCTCACTGGGATGAATGACTTTGAGGCCATGGTTGATGACATGACCTACAGGGTATGGAAGTGTGGACGTTGCCTTAGTATGGCTCGTGAGACTACAAACTGTGTCAACCAGGTACGCTGCAGGGCATGTTATCACTATGGACATATCCGTAGAAACTGTTTAAATAATTCAAAGAAAAAATCTCAGAGATGGATCCCAAAAAGAATTAGCACCGGTAATCATGCATGTATTCCTAGTAAGGTTGATTCAGTTACCTCTACTGATACGTTGCCTGATTCCGTGCCTGTTAAGACAGTCCCTGCCGATGAAACCAAAACCCTCAAAGGATCTGTTACATTTCCTGAGCAAGACTCGATGGTGATTAATCAATCTGATTTGTCTAACGTGTCCTTGAATATTCAGCAAGTTTAGCATGTTGATGTGCATGATGCAGCACAGTCCCTTCACCTGACTTGCAGTGGAGGTGGCTCTTTGAGCGTATGCTACCTGATATACTTGTGAGGAACGTCACAGTATCGATCAGTCGCTCGCCTTTCGTTACAATCTTACTGTCTAAAAGATCTTAGGCGACATCTTTCGAACATGCATACAACTCTCAGTTTTTTAGAAAGGGAACGATTGTTATCTTACGAAAAGAAAATACACGTCGCTCAGTGGCAAGATCGCTAGTATTTAATGAGCCAGCTTCAGAGCCCGTATTCCAGATGGATCCCCCAGTATCCGCTGCTTCTCCAGTATCTCAGCTGAAAAAGAAAATTTCTCGTAAAACATCTACCCCCGTGGTCCAGCCTAAACTCCGTCGTTTCACTCACAGCAGTCTGAATTTGGATGGTTGTCATCCTATGATCCTATGTCTGTTGTAGAGCAGTCAAAGCCGAAGAAGAAACCAAGAGTCAAACTGCTGATTGAGAAGCAGCCTACTGAAGGAACCGAAGATAAAAACACAGGAACGAAAATGATGATCAGGACAGGGTACAGATCCCAGCGACGCCAATCCATGTCATGCAGCGTGTTGGCCAAGAGCTTGGAATTGATCCTGCAAAGCTAACCAAAGAGCAGCTTGAAGCTGATCCTGCTGAGATTCCTAAAGATAATACCGATGGTTAGTGGCTCCAAGAGTTGGGAGATGAGGCCTGCTCTGTTTTGGCCTTCCATCTTTGTCAGTTATGAGACTTTTTTTTACTTGATCATTCAGTTTTATGTTCTCTGTTCTGGGTTTTCCTTGCTGCAGTCAGTATGAGTCGTCTTCTCTTAAACTTTCAGTTTATTGTCATGTCAGTATATTGGTCAGTACTCTCGGATGATTATCTCATGTCAGTGGTTTTGCCTTTATCTCTGTATGGCTATCATGTTTGCTTGGTGTTATGCACTGAGTTGCTGCAATATCAGTCCATGGTTTATCAATGATATTTAGAACCAAGTGGAGAATATTGTGTTGGAACATGAGGGGTTAAACTCGGAGGATAGGTAGCCTGAAGTTCGTTCAAAAATAAATGAGAGTGAATGTGACATAATATGCTTAGAAGAGACCAAAATTGAATCGTTTGATTGGCGTTTGATCAGGAAATTTTGTCCTAAGCGTTTCAATAATTTTGTGTTTGCCCCATCGGTTGGGGCGTCAGGGGCATTATAATTCTGTGGAACTCCTCTATGTTCAAGCTCAATCTTTCGGTCTAATTGTCAACTTTACGTACACAATAATGCTAACTGGACTTTGGTTTCAGTTTATGTACTGTGCCAAGGCGTGCAAAGGGACCTATTTGTTTCATGGCTCTATAACATAAATATTCCTCTCGAGGAGAATTGGTTGTTTCTTGCCGATTTTAATTAGTACATAAGATCACCAGATAATCGAAACAAACCGGGAGGCGATACCAACGACATGCTTTTAATTAATGAAGTAATTGGTCATCTTGGTTTACCAGAACTCCCTCTAAAAGGTCGTGCCTATACTTGGTCTAGCATGCAAGAAACGCCTCTACTTGAGCAGCTTGACTGGTTCTTCACCAGTGCAAATTGGATCAGTGACTATCCCAATTCGTTGGTTTTTCCACTTGCAAAAAATGGTTCTGATCATGTTCCATGTTTAGTTATTGTTGACACTTCCATTCCAAAAGGCAAACTCTTTCTATTTGTTAATTATTGGGTTGAACTCACTAGGTTTATGGAATGTGTGTCATAATCTTGGTTGAAGCCTTCTAAAAAGAGGTACAGTTCTGCCATAATTGCTGAGAAATTGAAGGGATTAAGGTATGATTTGAGAAAGTGGCATGTTAGTTTGGCTAAGCTGAAAGGTTTGATCCAAAATTGCAATGATGTTATCTCATTGCTTGATATACTGGCAGAAAATATGCCTTTATTTCGAGTTGAGTTCAATTTTCGAAAGGTAGTGAAACCCCACCTCTGGGATCTGCTAAGGGCTGAATGCAATTACTGGAAAAGATGCTGTACTATTCGCTGGATCAAGCAAGGGGAGGAGAACACTAAGTTTTTCCATGCAATGGCGATCGAACAATACAGAAGAAATAATATCGCCATGCTCCAAGATGATGCAGGTAACATGATTACTGATCACCAAACCATGGATGGAATGCTTTGGAACAATTACAAAGATAGAATGGGCCACTCTGAGGGTATCTCAATGCAATTTGATTTAGGCTGATTGTTGAAAAAAGTTGGTGGGCTGCATGAGCTCACAATTCCTTTTCCTAAAGAGGAGTTGGATGGTGTAATTATGACTATGTCCGTGGATAGGGCCCCTAGGCCGGATGGATTTAACGACATGTTTCTTAAAAAATGTTGGCCAGCAATTCAAGCAGATTCCTACCAAATGGCAAAGGAGTTTCATGAAGGAAGCCTAAACTTGCAGAATATAAATGGGTCATATATAACTCTAGTTCCTAAGGTGGATGTTCCTACTGGGGTTAATGATTTCAGGCCGATATCT
Source organism: Avena insularis (assembly GCA_023614405.1). NCBI lineage: Eukaryota > Viridiplantae > Streptophyta > Magnoliopsida > Poales > Poaceae > Avena > Avena insularis. Next base: position 101,952,461 of record CM042684.1, on the reverse strand, counting down.
TTAACCAATGTTTGCCTTAAATTCCTAACAAAATTAGTAGCTAACAGACTACATGACAAAATTTAGGATTGCTTAAATAAGAATCAGTACGGCTTTCTAAGAGGAAGATCGATTCAAGACTGCCTAGCTTGGTTGATGGAATATCTACACTTATGTCATGTCTCCAAAAAGCCCATCATTATTTTAAAGCTGGACTTTGCCAAAGATTTCGATACAATCGAACATGAGGTTATTATTCAGGTGATGTCTCACTTGGGGTTTAACAAAAAGTGGTTGGACTGGATGAGAGACATTTTGTCTACAGGTACTTCTTCGATCCTTTTGAACGGAGTCCCAGGAAAACAATTTTTATGTAGGCGTGGAGTAAGACAGGGGGATCCCCTATCCCCCTTGTTGTATTTGTTTGGCTCAAATCTTCTGCAGGTTGTGGTCAATGACTCAATGCAGCAAGGTCTCATCAGTAAACCCATTGATACTCATGATCTTGATTTCCCTATTATTCAGTACTTGGAAGACATGGTTCTAGTAGTGCCTACAGATATTACTCAGATAAGAGCACTAAAGGAACTTTTGCATAAGTACTCCCTATCATCGGGTCTAAATATTAATTTTAGCAAATCTCAGCTAGTGCCAATCAATCTTCCTACCAATCTTACTGAGCAGCTGGCTGTGGAGTTTGGATGTCAAATTGGTTCAATGCCTTTCACTTACCTAGGGTTGCCGCTTGGGACCACTAGGCCGGTGATCAGAGACCTTATGCCTCTTGTGTGTTGCCTAGAACGTAAGCTAACATCCAGCTCTTGTTTTCTTAACCAAGGTGCACGCCTGCAGCTTATTAATTCTGCTCTAGCCACGATGCCTCTGCACTTCATATGCACCCTACAACTACCCCTTGGCTTGACCAAGAAATTTGATCGTATATTAAGGCAATGTCTATGGAGGGATTACAAGGGTGAGTCGAAGCAATCTCTGGCCGCATGGGACATGGTGGCACAGCCTAAGATGTCAGGAGGTTTGGGTATTGTAAATTTTTAGAAACAAAACGATGCACTTATGTTGAATTTTTTGGACAAGTTCTATAACCATGCACCTATTCCTTGGGTTCAATTGATTTGGTCCTCATATTACGCTGGTACAGTGCCGGAAAAACTATATGGTTCTTTTTGGTGGCACGATGTCATGAAGCTCGTTGACAACTTTAGAGGAGTGGTAGTAATTAAGCCGGGCAGGGGTGACTCGTTTTTGTTCTGGTCTGATAATTGGACTCTAAATGGTATTCCCATGATTCTGAAAGACAAGTTCCCTAGAATGTTCTCCTATGTGCTTACTAAAAACTTATCAGTGGCACAAGTTTTCTCAATGGAAAATATATCGGAGTTATTCTATCTACCTCTTTCACGACCAACATATGGGTGCTTATAGAACTTCAGAATCTCATGCAAGCTAACCCATTGTCCGATCAGCATGATGTTTGGTCCTTTTGTTGGGGTAAAAAGTACACGCCAACTAATTTTTATGCGTACATCCACAAGCACATATCGGTACCTTTGGTTTTCAAATGGTTGTGGAGTTCTAGCTGCTCGTAGCATGTCACCAATCTGCCAATCCGGATGGCCCATAGTTGGTAGCAAGGCCTATGGACTGCTGGACGGCCCAGTTAGATGGATCCAGAAGAGAGCCCATGCCGGATAAAAGAAGGCGACGTAGAAGTCACTGACATACTCGGAGCCTTAGAGTACAAGACACAGAAGACTAATTCGTGTAGGTGTAGGACTCTTTACCTTGTCCGGCAAGAACCCTTCCCTGTAAACACTAGGTCTTGTCGCCTTTATAAGACGGTCTACGGGAGCCTTTAGGGCACAACCTCTCAGATTGCTACGTACAACGCGCAACACCTCGCACAACGAACCTATCTCTGTAACTCGGTGTATTTTCATTATAGTGATTTATAGCAGGAGTAGAGTTCCGCCATCATTGTGGGACTTGAACCTGGGTAAGCTGTGTTATCTCGTACCCGCCAACTCTCCGCCTTACCCCACGTATCTAAACACGCACTGTGAGGACCCCTCGTCGGCAATACCACGACAGTTGGCGCCCACCGTGGGGCAAGAGACGCTTCGAGCTCTACACCGGGCGAGGTCCAATCTCTTCGCGGGAATCGGCGACACTGTAGCCATCGGATGCATTCTCTTCTCCGGCAACATCCCGATCGTCCATCCAGACGAGTTCTGGGTACCGGCGAAGACGAACCCTACATGCTGTTCCGTCATCCCCTTCAGAGACATCCACATCTTCATCGGCGAAACTGACTCGGGTTCTAGCTCCCAGGAAGTCGGAAAATCGTCAAGCCCCGCACGAACCGCTTATGAGCAGGACACATTCGCAGAAGGATCTGGGTCATACCTCTCCTTGGAGTATGGTGGCTCGGATCAGGAAATTTCAAAGCCCACCCAAACCGCCCCTGTGCAGGATATAAAGGTGGAAGGACCCCGCAAATCCGCTTGGCTTCCCCGAGCGTTAGAGATGCGCATGTCTCACTTTGTCGGCGTAGTCACCATCTTCGATCTGGCTAGATGTTTAGAGGGATGGAGAACCTCCCCGCGAATACCTCGCCAGATGGATGAGGGTGAGGGAAACCCTAGAGGGAGACCGCTCCGATAAGCTCGTGTACCACTTCGTGGAAGGGCTCACACCTGGAACACTCCTCCGACATACCCTCCGAAGGCGGCAAGCCGCAAGTCCTCTCACCCTCGGTGAGATGGTTACCATCGTCAACAAATACGCGGAAGCCAACGAAGAGGCTGAAACAGCGATCGCCATCATGGCCGGAGGAGGAAACAACAACAACGGCCCGCCTCCATCACCCTCCGCATCCGCCATCGCCAATACCGAGGCCAACTCCGACTCCATCCTTGACGCGTTATACGGCGACATCAATATGGATGGCGGTGGCTCGACCGCTAACTCGGAGGAATACAATGCTGTTATGAGGGAGATTGAGCAGGAGATTGAGAAGGAGGAGCGTGCCGATAGGACCAACGCTTCCTACTAGGTGCTAGTCGCCATTGGGAGCGTGATGGAAGAAGACAGACAGGAGCAGGATCGTGAGAGAGCTCCGCCCATGTTAGCGGTAACCAGAGCAGCAGCAGCTAAAAAGGCTACCGAGCCTCCGGCTCCGGCCAAGGCTATGCCTCCTCCGGTTATCCGCCCGCAACCGGCGCAAGACTCACCACAGCCCCAAGTACCGCCCGACAATCAAACCAGCCGCCAATGCCACTATCAACATCTGCAGCTGGCAACCCATTGGCTACCCCCGGCGACAAAACAATATACGGCCCACTCCTTGTTGAACCTATCATCGTCGCCCATATTCGGAGCGTTACGGAGCTTGACGAGAAGCGCGCGGCAATCTTGGCACAGACCAAGTGCATCGCGGAGCAGGGCACTAAGCTGGACGAAGACATGGCTAGGGTGCAGCGATCCATCAAGGCGGCAAGAGCTATGGAGGCTGAGTACAAGCAATTGTTGTTGAAGCAAAAGGCGAAGAAGGCACCATCTCACATCATCAAAGATCCTGGTGTTCATCGCAGGTTGGGGTATGAGGGCTCCAAGCCGACAAAAGCCACCCCATACATCAATTCAGAGGGGAGGCAAGTCATGCCAACTCCCGCCCTCAACATTGCCATCGCCAAGACCCTCCTGGAGCAGGACAGGTCGCCAGAAGAAGTTGCTCAGGTGTATGACCTTTTCGCTAAGGCATGCAAGCAACAGGAAAAGGCTACCTCGCAGAGGCTTGAGTCCAACCCGGAGGTTTGCCAATCAACCATGAACAACCGCAGAAGGCCAAAATCTCCCCGTGACGAGGGATCTCGTACAGGCTCCACGGAGCGAAGACGGCGGGAGGCACGCAATAGGACTGATGCCATCCCCATATCCTCTGATCACGGAGAAAAGGCTCATCCTCGCTGGTCGCCACCTCCACTGCCATCTCGGTGTCACGAGGAACCAGAGCCGTGCCACCACACAAGCATGCCACCGCCAAGGCGGCCCCAGGCCGACGTCGTTATACGCGACCAGGGCAAGCAGCCTCGGTATGTCGGAGAGCGCAGCGACAATGAAGGACATAGGAGCAGGTCCCATAAGGAGCCGCCATGTCCGACAAGCAACCGCGACAGGCGTGAGGAGTCGCAGGAGGGTCATAGAAAGAAGGCTAACCCACCATCTCCACTGCCACCGTCACCACCTAGCAGCCATCATGCTGGAGGCAATGGAGGATCTCACAAACCACGACATAACTCTCCTCCCCATGACGGAAAATGGAAGCAGCCAGAGCCATATGACGCATGTTCGCGGCTGGACAAGATCCAAGAAGCTCGGGAGCTCCCATACCTTGGGCCACGTTGTTTTGGGCCAGTAATACGAGCCACAACTTACCCCAAGGACCTCCGGATAGATAAGACCATCAAGCCCTACAATGGCACCCTAGGCCGACAACATGGTTGCAGGACTACAGCGAAGCGATTCACATCGTAGGGGGAATCCCCAATGTTGCCGTCAAGTATCTCCCACTCATACTGACCGGCACCGCCCAGCAATGGATCGATGACCTACCGGACAAACCAGTATGCAATTGGTTGGACATGCATGAAGCATTCACCGAGAATTTCGAGGGCACATACAAATGTCCTTGTACCGTCGGAGACCTCCAGCGGTGTGTGCAAGAAAAGGATGAAACTTCTCGTGCTTACCTCTCTCACTGGCTGGATATGAAAAATTCCTGCGCAGGAGTGCACGAACAGACCTCTATGGCCGCCTTCGTCAATGGTCTGGAAAAGGGAACTTTGCTCCGCCATAAGTTGAAGCGCAAGCAAGATAACAACGAGCTCACCCTCAATGCAATGATCGCCATGGCCAGCGAGTTTGCCGCTAATGATGACTATGCGCGCAGATCACTGCCGGCAATAGCAATTCCTACCCAGGCCAGAAAAATAACAATACTAACAAGCGGAAGAATCTGCCCGAAGAGAAGCAAGCAGCCACCGCTGCAATGTTCACTGGCAGAGGCGGTGGCGGACATCGTGGACGTGGACGGGGGGCTAGCAGTGGCCAGCAAAGGAGTGATACTACACCCTCAGCACCCCGCGTTCCCCAAACGCATGAAGAATACCATGACATACCATGTTTCGTCCATCTCGACGCCAACGACAAGTCCACCCACACCAACCACAAATGCAAGTTTGTCAATGATCTCAAGGAGGACCCTGAGTCAGGCTACAAGCAAAGTCGGAAAAACAGACCCCGCGGAAAGGGCAAAGGGAATAAGAAGGAAGAAGAGCCTAAGGAGTGAAGTGATATGGATGAAGACATGGAACCCAAATCTTCCGACAAGGGAGAGTATAAAGGGAAAAATACCTTCGAAAAGAAGGCTCCATGTTACCACACTTTCCTTGACACTCCCACCGCCCGGGCCCAGAAAACCTCTCCGAGGATACTGATGGCTACCCTCATTCTGGTTCCCCAGTATGTTAGGTGGTCGGAAGTTCCAATTACTTGGGATAGGAAGGATCACCTAGACCTTATCCCAATAGAGAACCAGTATGCCATGGTCATCAACCCTTTGATTGACGGCACAGAGTTCACCAAGTGCCTCGTGGACAGTGGAGGCAGCATCAACATCATGTACCTGGATACACTGCACAAGATGAACTTGATGGAGACCCAGTTAAGGAAGAGCGATACCGTGTTCCATGGGGTTTTCCCCGACCGACAAGCAAATTCCCTGGGCTGCATCACCCTTTCGGTCGCCTTTGGCGATGTCAAAAATTACCGCCAAGAGCGCATGACCTTTGAAATGGTGCCTTTCAAGAGAGTGTACCACATCATCTTTGGATGCGAGATCTTCCACTCCTTCCTCGCAAGGCCATGCTTTGTCTACAACAAGCTCAAGATACCCGGACCAAATGGCGTTATCACCGTTGACAGAAGCTTCTCCAAGGCACGGGAGTGCGAGCTCAGTGAAGCCGCCTTCACCGAAGCAGTCCTCTACGGTGAGGAGTTCAAGGAGATCCAGAGCCAGGTCGATGCCTCGGAGATGCCAGCTTTGAAGAAGCAGATCACTACTACCGAACCCTCCTTCAAGGCTGCCATTAAGACCAAATAGGTGGATCTTGTTGAAGGAGATTCCTCCAAGACCACCGCCATTAGCACGGACCTGGATCGCAAATAGGAAAGCGCTCTCATCGAGTTCCTCCATGAGAATAGGGACATCTTTGCCTGGCAGCCTGCCGACATGAAAGGTGTACCTAGGGAACTTGCCGAGCACAGCTTGAATATTGATCCCAATGCCAAACCGGTGAAGCAACCTCTACGACACTTCGATGATGAAAGACGAAGGGCTATAGGCAAAGAAATAGCTAGGTTACTTAAGGCTGGCTTTATCCAAGAAGTTATTCACACCCGATGGGTGGCAAATCCTGTACTTGTCCCCAAAAAGGGAACCAATGAATTAAGAAAGTGTGTTGATTACACCGGCTTGAACAAAGCATGTCCGAAGGATCTGTTGGCTTTTCCTCGCATTGACCAAGTCATTGGCTCGACGGCTGGCTCGAAACTTATTCAGGATACCACCAGATCCGGATGCGAAAGTCAGACCAACTGGCCACTTCGTATACCACACCCTACGACACCTATTGCTACGTCACGATGCCCTTTGTGTTGAAAAACACCGGTGCTACCTACCAGCGGACGATGCAACATTGCCTTCACGACCAAATAGGTCACAACATACACGACATCGCGGTAATGTCAAAGAAATAAAATGATCTTATCGCTGACTTGCAGGAAACTTTCGACAATCTCCGGAAATACAACATGATGCTGAACCCCAAGAAGTGTGTCTTCGGGGTACCCTCTGGCAAACTGTTGGGTTTCATCGTTTCGCACCGCGGAATCGAGGTGAACCCGGGGAAAATCAAGGCCATCCTCGACATCAAATGCCCGACATGCTTGAAGGACATACAAAGGCTCACAGGCTGCATTGCAGCAGTAAGCCGGTTCATCAGCCGACTTGGAGAGAAGGCTATGCCACTCTCCAAGTTTCTCAAGAAGGCGGACACATTCACATGGATGGACGAAGCTAACGCAACACTATAGGAGCTGAAGAGAATACTCTCCTCCCCACCAATACTTGCAGCACCGGTGCCAAGGGAGCCTATGCTAGTTTATATGGCGGCAACCAACCGAGTAATCAACATCGTCATCATGGTGGAGCGCAAGGAACCAACACACGAATATGGAGTTCAGCGGCCCGTTTACTACGTAAGCAAGGTCTTGACGGAATCCAAGCAGCATTACCCGCACTACCAGAAGATAGCTTATGGAGTTTTTCTTGCTTCACGTAAGCTAAGGCATTATTTCTAGGAGCACCCCATCACAGTAGTGAGTAAAGCTCCACTGTCCGACATAATCAACAACAGCGAAGCTACATGAAGAGTGGCAAAGTGGGGCATTGAGCTTGCCGCCTTTGAAATCACCTACAAGAGACGCGGCACTATCAAATCACAAGCATTGGCGGATTTTCTTGCAGATTGGACAGAACTGTCAGAAGACACTCCTATACCAGAGCCAGAATATTGGGTTATGCACTTTGACGGATCAAAGCTACTCAACGGCTCAGGGGCTGGTGTATTATTACAATCACCAATGGGAGAAAAGCTGCAATACGTCCTGCAGATCCACTTCAACGCTACCAACAACATGGCGGAGTATGAGGCCCTCATTCACGGACTTCGCGTAGCCAAGGATATTGGCATCAAGCGCATAGTTTGTTGTGGAGATTCTGACTTGGTTGCCTAGCAAGTAGCTGGCACCTGGAACGTGCGGAACCCTATGATAGCGGCATATCAAGACAAAATAGCCAAGTGCTTCGACGACTACAAAGTCAAGTATATCAAAAGGGAGGATAATGAGGCGGTGGATCTGCTTGTCGACCAATTCCGCCAAGCGTTTTCCTGGAACATTGACGGACCCCATCCGTGAAAGGAGCGGACCCTGACAACCCGAATAGAGTGGATTCATTTGTTAAAGCAGTAATAGTGACCTCTTCGGCTTGGACAAAACCGTTCATGGACTATCTACAATATGAAACTTTGCCCACCGACAAAGTCGAAAGCCGGAAAATAGTACGTAGAGCAAAAGGCTACGTCATCATTGACGACCAGCTATACAAAAGAAGTACCACATGAGTTTTCCTATGATGCGCCTCCCATCAGCAAGGTATTGACATCCTTAGAAAAATACATCTCGGAGATTGTGGGCATCACGCCGCTCCCCGATCATTGGTTGCTAAAGCCTTCCGACAAGGATTCTACTGGATAACTGCCAAGGCGGACATCGAAAAGTTGGTACAAACATGCCTTTGGTGTCAGTTTTAAGCAAGACAACCAAGTGTTCCAGCTGAAGAATTGCGAACAATACCAATAACTTGGTCGTTTGCAGTATGGGGGCTGGACATGGTGGGGCCTTTGCAAACAACACCCTGTGGATTCACACACTTGCTATTAGCAGTGGATAAATTCATAAAATGGATTGAAGATAAACCCATTAGAAAGCTTGACGAGGCAACAACCCTAAAATTTGTCTGGGATCTAGTGGTGAGATTTGGTCTCCCGCATAACATTATCACCGACAATGACAGAAATTTATCTCTCGGAGAAGTTGAGGAGTACTGTCATGAAAAAGGCATCTTCCTTGACCTAGCATCTGTGGCACACCCACAGTCAAATGGACAAGTTGAAAGGGCCAATGGACTAATCCTGCATGGAATCGAGCCACTCTTAGGGGCACCGCTACGTAGAGCAGCTAGAGCCTGGGCAGAAGAACTACCATCTGTCTTATGGAGTTTGAGAACAACATCCAACAGATCCACCAGCTTGGCTCCTTTCTTCATGGTTTATGGAGCAGAAGCAGTCCTCCCATCCGACATCCTTCACGATGCACCAAGAGTTTTCGCCTACAATGAGGATGACGCTGAAGAATCCAAGCAATCAATGAAAGGTCAAGCATACGAACCAGAATAATAGATAAGCCAGCACTTGCCCTTGTGAAAATAAAGCACATTTATATTATGTAATAAGTTTTTTATATGATCAATGTGGTTCACTCATATTCTTTGAGTCTTTTACCTCCTTTAGTTGTTCATTTTTGGATCATATAAATCCTTTATGCTCAAGGTTGCATTTGCCCTTGTGAAAATTCCGCCTACGGGTGTTAGCTTAAGTTTTCTAGTCTACACGTTTTTTGAAGTTTTTATGTGGATTCTGGAGTAGTGACTTTTTGGCACTCAAAGCCGGCGATTTTGCTCTTAGGTTCTTGATGGTGCTATTAAGCATCATCATATGAGAGCATAGTTCTATGCTACGAGTCTTCCGTCTCACGAAAGGTCAAGCATACAAACCAGAATAATAGATAAGCCAACACTTGCTTAAAAAATATATACACATGCTGGAAACAGATAAGTTGCAGGAAGGTTGAGTACAAGTTTTTCCGCCTTAGCCAAACATAAGTTTTTTACGCATACACATTGCAGAGACACATTTAATACAAATATTTTTTTTATGGCTCTACTGCAGGGGGCTTCATGGTGGCATCATCAGGAGAGCCAGGCTGGGAGATATCGTCAAACTCTGAAGGATAGGGGCTTGACTCAGACGAGGCCATGTCGTCATCAAGAATCTCATCAGCATGAAGACGTCCGCCTTGACCATCTTAGCAACTCGGGTGTCAAAGCCGACGAGGGAATTCCAAATAGCATCGCTATCGATCTCTTTCCCTTCCTCGTCTAGCTTGGGCATACCGGAGGTCACCAAGTCGATGTCGGCGTTGTTGTAATGTGCCTTGACCAAGGACAGGGTCATCCTAGAACCAGCCCAGACGCAAGAGGCTTTCCAGTCCTTGACTTTCTGAGGAGCTCGGCATAGGATTTCCGCGAACTTGGCCACTGAGCCTACCGCCTTGATATAGATGCCCAGAGGTTGAGCTATCTCCTTGGCTTAAGCGATGGCGGTGCTGACGAAGTTGCCGGCAAGAATCATGCGTTCCTTGGGATCCGGAGCACCCTCACCCAAGTTGGCTAAGCCAATGGGGGCTGTGGTTTGCACAAAATACAAGGACCATGAGTACAAACAAGTAAAATGGTTATCCAAATTACAGAAATGACCAAGACGGAGAAAGGTTACCGAAGATGCTCGTTTTTGCTTGCTTGCATGTCTTCGCCAAGACATCACACTCCTTCTGGACTATCTTGTACACCTCAAGGTTTCTAGCATTCTGCTCTTTGGCAGCTTGGTTCTTCTCCTTGAGTTGCGCAATTTTGTCCTTCAGGCGCTGCATCTCGGCATCAGCAGACTCTTGCAACACCTTCATCACTGCCTCATGGCCCTTACGTCATCGGCCGGGTCCTTTTTCAGAATATTATTTTCATCATCGAGCTCCTAGATATGTTTGGATTGCTCGACGATGCTCTTGGCCTTGGCAATGGCTTCTGTAAGATGGAAATCAGAAAGTGCTAGCAGAAGACGGAAGAAATGATTCATTGAGAAAAGCAAGGAGCTGTTGTAGGAAACATACTCTGGCTATTTTTTGATCTGTTGCTTCAGGAAGGTGGTTTTACCCTGTTCAAGGTCCAGTTCCTTCCGTAGAGCAGCAAACCTCTCATTGGCAGCGATTCTCCGTTTATTCTCATTCTGCACAAGGTGTAAAAATGCTTAGTTTCTCTAGAGCATCTAGTCGGAACTATCCAAGTTTCAACTAAATGCTCGGGGGCTATAGTGTATGATTTTAAAGTAAACTAGTTTCTCTAGAGCATCTAGTTGGAACTATTCAGTTTCAACTAAACGCTCGGGGGCTACACAGACAAGTTCTACACTTAGTTCTTTGGAGCACTCAGGCCAATAACTATTGGTTTATCCACCTAAGAGCTCGGGGGATACAGTGGGATACATTACAAGTTAAAAGAAGTGAAGATTCAAAAGACTTATGATGGCAATGACCCTAAGATTGTTGGATAGATGGGCATAGGAATCATGGAAAGTCCGGGCATTCTTGTAGATTGCATTGGCCTACATGATGAGGTCATCCAGGCTCAATGTCGGAGGATTCGCAACCAATAGAGAGGTTAAAGCCGGAGGCATGGATGAAGCCCTAGCTGGAGGCATGGATGAAGCCCTACCTTCAAAGTACATGATGGCTTGGAGGCACCCGCCTCGATCATCGCTTCCACGTCCACCTCTTCCACCACTTCCTTCCCTTTCTTGGTGGCATCCTTAGCCGGAGCTTCAACCACTTTAGAGGAGGTTCTCTCCTGCATTGCCTGGCCGCTGGGAGCAACATCTGCCTCGACAGAGCCTGAGATATCAAGGATTGGATTGACATCTGTCTCCATGGACGAGATCTTAGGGATGACGGGAGATGAAGGCCCAGCAGGGCCATTAGAAGGCTTGGCGGCAGGAGTAGGGGGAGCGGTAGCGGGAGAGGACTTGGCGGACAAATCCCTGGTCAGCATATCACGAATGTTTTTTGACCCTCCAACATCTTTGGAGGATCTCTTCAAACTAACACCGGCTTTCCTCCTGAAACATACAAAGTATAAGTACAAGAGTTGAAAAAAGGTATGGGCTGAAAAGCACAAGTCGAAGAATGAAAATACTTACTCCACGGCATGAGCCTTGGTGAGGGGAATGGCGGTGGACTTCTTCTTCTTCTCCGCCTCTAAGGCGGTAGTGGAACGTTTGGAGACTCCACTCTCTGATTTCTTCTTCTTGGTCTCGGTAGCAGCGTTAGAGGTGGAGCTCTTCCGCTTTCGTGCTGCCGGAACTGGTTGATCCTTGGGGCGTCATCATCAGACACCACCTAGATATCCTTTAGCTTAGGATCATAGACCTGGGAGGCCATTTGATCCGCCGCCAAGGTCACCAACTAGGATATAGAGGATTGTTAGATTGACAACTTCAAGTCGGAAAAACCTTAGAGCATATAACGAGCAACAAAGGAAACAAAAGCTACCTCTTGGCATTTGCCGCAATCGAACATGTCGAAGGTGATATTGAAGCCACGCTTCTTGTCGTTCACCTTGACGATGTCCTTAAGCCGGAGTTTGATGGAGTCAGTAGAGAAGTTATCCCACGAAATTCGCATGGGATCCCTGCTGTCTTGAGTGTATTTACACATCAACTTGACGTGGTGCTGCAGAGGCTGGATCCGCCTGATGAACCAACACATGGGAAGGTCCAAGCCTGTTAGACCTCCGTCTATGACCCATTCAATCCGCCTTACAGAGCGATTGGCTTCATCGTCGGTGGGAAGAGAGGCTGGGGTCCGCCATGCTGGCACCTCGGTGGCGGCCCCATCGACAAAGTCAGGATAAGTCTCAAGGCGGTCAGGCAGAAGGATATCTAGGCCATAGAAATACGTGCGCTGCCAGTTCTTGCATGACTCATGCCCTACTATGTTGGGGAAACGCCGGCTAGGCCGGATCTTGAAGCTAATGGTTCTGCAGATCCACAATTCGTCCTTGGACTCTATAGACTCTCTCTTGACGGTAAAAAAGTATACAGACAGATCTAATCTAGGCTTGATTCCTAGATATCCTTCGCACAAAGCTACAAAGTTGCTAAGGTCTAGAATGCTATTTGGAGAGAGATTGTGGGGGAGTACCCGGAAGTGCCGGAGGACATCCAACAAGAAGTCGGAGACTGGCAGGCTTACGCCACGCACCAGCTGAGACTGGAGGTACACCTTCTCGCCGGCTTAGGGAGAAGGGACCACCTCACCGGTCGGCATCACCCGCCAGACCAACTCCTTCGCCGCGGGGAGATACCCCTCGGTGACCAGTTCCTGTAGATCCTCGGCGGAGAGATCAGAGCCTCTCCACACCCCCTTATGGGAGTCGTTTTCTTCTTCAGCAGCTTCGGGCGCTGCTCGTTCTTGTTCATCGTTGGTGGCTTCCACCACGGCGGAGACGGGAACGACCACCCCTCCAGTGGGATAGAAACTCCCTGGGATGGCTCCAATGTAGCCTCAGGAACCACCACCATGGAAGGGACAAAGCTGCTGGATGCCATTATGATGTGGGGAAGGTGGAGAAGAGAAGGGTTCTGGTTACGGTTTTCGCAGAAGAGCTCAAACGGCCGTGCGGCTGGAGGAAGATGAAGACTGGAAAGCAAATGCGGGTAAAGGAAAAATAGATTGACTGCAGTGAAAATATATAGACCCCACGTCAAGATTCGTGCAAAGAGATCTAATGGACAGAATGTTGCCGACGTGGAAGTGAACGTGCATGGTAATTTCGCCACGTCCTCCGTCTTTGCCGCTTCACCGTTTCGGATTTCACGGGTGTGAGAATAGTTGATGATTAATTCTCTGTTTCTGTGAGTTTCAAGGTAGCGTAGGATGAACCCTACGTCATCCTCCTGACAGTTGTAGCGAAGGGTCACATCCTAAGATTCCATCGAAGGCGGATATTACCCAACTCTGGAAACAAAGACTCAAGGAATCTCCGGCTACATTGCGAAGCCGGAGAGGATTGCAGGGTTCTTTGGGAGACCTTTGAGATATTGCTTGACAAATTGCCGGCATCACTTAGACGAGACATTCAGAGATCAACGAGCAAGACGACACAAGATTTCAAAGTCCTCCAGGGGCTACTGTTGGTGATATGCTATATGGGTATCCTCATAGCATATCACCAATCCGCCTAACCCGGGTGGCTCATAGTTGGTAGCAAGGCCTATGGCCTGCTGGGCGGTCCAGTTAGACGGATCGATAAGGGAGGCCCATGCTGGATAAAGGATGGCTACGCAGGAGTCACCAACATACTCGGAGCCTTGGAGCACAAGACACGGAAGACTAGTTCATGTAGGTGTAGGACTCTTTACCTTGTCCGGCAAGGACCTTTCCCTGTAAACCCTAGGTCTTGACGCCTTTATAAGCCGGCCTACGGGAGCCTTTATGGCACAACCTCTCGGATGTCAAGACCCAAACCCGTTAAGGTGCAGATCCCTGTGTTTGTAGTGCTAGTCCCTAGATCGAATAGCTAGCACCCATAGTTTAAGATGTAATATCAAGAAACAAAGGTCATATTACATCGCATATCCAAGAATAAAAATAGTTCATTACAACTTACATAGCTCATATGACTATCTTATTACAAAGCAGCAGATATAACTATAAGGCATGGAGTCCTTCATCTTCATGTGCCACATGCAAACATGTTGGTTGCAGACTCATAATCCCTACTCATCAAACTTCACTATCATCAAATAATCCTGCAACATGATAAGTTACAGCCACAAGAGCCAATACATTTTGAATTGTATTGGCAAGTGTCACTAGTATGTGGATATAAAGTGGAACCTATTACTATATGCATATCTGGTAAGGTAGAGCTTTTGCTAGTTTGCAGCAAGAAAGTTTTTTCCCTATCCTTTTATAAATAGTTTGCAACACTTATTATCAACTAAGTTACACTGGATACCCTCCAGGTAATAATTCCAATCACAACATAGTGGTACCACTGATAGAAATCAGTGAACCTAGGTTCCATTGATAGAAATCAATGAACCAACAACCCTTGTTCACCCATCAAGTTTTAACTTAGAGAAATTAGAATGATGAGATTCTTGATTCTGCTTCATTGTCTTGAGGCTCAGAAGTTGTTCGTAACCGGGGACACGGCTAAGTACTTAGATTTACCCTATCGAGAGGTGGTGCACTTTCCCCACAAGACTCGAGACTTTTCAGAAGCAATCCCTCAGACCACCACGGACACGTTCCATCCTATCATCACTACCACCCTCTGTCCGTCTGGCTGAGTTCTTGCAACTTAGTCGGTCAAGGCAGAGCCCATATGCCATGTGGCTGCACTGGAAGCTTCACGACAAGAACGTCTCTAATCTCTTTGTTCCTGGGTGGCCGTCCACAAGTGCGATACACCAGCTGACCATAGACATGGCCCCTGAGTAACCACTCAACATAATCCAATCAAGTCCCATTTCCACCCAGGTGTTTCATTAAGAACTTGTTTTATTATGGAAAACATATATTTTTCAATACTCCATATAATCATAATATGATATTCCATCCCGAAATCTATAGCAGGGCTAAGCATTTCTAACCCCACGATGTTTCACCTACTAAGTAGAAACTACTATTCCCTATTCTACATAGGAAATATAGCATAGCATAATAATATAGTCTATCATGCATATACTACAAAAATCCGCTAAGTATAATGATAACAGTAGGACTTGATGATAGTGCCACTTTCCTTGGTAGTAGAATATTTAGGTACTTTTCTTGATCTTTCAAAGATTATACTCCTCAAAGCCTACAACAATACAATCAAGCAAAAAAAAAACACACTCTCAAAACTAGCATCACAAAACTACACAAAAATGATGCAATACATGAAAGGATGCAATATGGTACTTTTATTGCACAAGTTTTCCTAATAAGGTACTGAACACTAAAAATAACCTACTGATCCTTTTATATATGTTTGATGCCAAATCCAACAATTTATGCACATAGATTATTTAATAGCATTTTCTATTAGTAGAAAAGTCCTTCCTCAATAGAATGTTTTCTACTATAATTAAATTATATTACAAATCGTTGTTTATGACCTATATGGATAAGGGGTTTAAAATACAACTAAGTGCAAAAAGATTCACTCAAAAATAATTTATAGAACATGTTTTATAGCCAAATTACTCCACAAATGGTTCTGTATAAGACGTGATTTTAACCATTACAAAAGTACCGAATTGTTGCTCTACTGTGTTGTACTCATTTTTTTGAATCCATAGACATATTATTTGCTAAATTTGGATGAACAGAACTAAAGATGTGATTTTTAGAAGTTTCTATGATTTTCTGTCTATAATTCCGAAAATAGATAAAGCTGCGCCACATGGCAAACTCTGATAGGCCGGTACCCCTTCATTTAAGTGATCTATTTTGACCGTTTGATGAAGATCGGACGGACTAGGAGTGCTGACCGAAATAGCTCGCCGGAGAGATCGACGGAATAGCGGGCACGGGCTTGACGTTGTCGTTCTCGTCGCTAGGAACGTATCCGGAGTTGAAGAAGACATGGACGACGTAGAGGATGTCGAGGCGGTACTCATGGACATGACAGAGGGCTTGCTGGTCTTCGAAGACAACGCCAATCCACAGCTAGAGCCGCGGTGGAGTCCGGTGGCTCGACCAACGGAAACAAAATGTCGTCCCACCATGTCCTGGAGGTAGGCAATGATGAGTAGAGTATTCCAGTTCAAGGAATTGACACCTTTCTCACCATGGACGACAAGATCTGACGATGAACTCCGGTTTTTGGCTGATCTTGGCATCATCGGTATGACTTCTACAGACCTCCTCTCGAGAAATTTTGAGAACCAAAATGATGGAGGAGAACAAGAGGAAGATGGTGCTCTCTTCGGTTCACGTTGTTATGGTAGGAGGAGGGAGATCGGCAGACATATGCCGACGGGTGGCATTCGGAGCACCGGTCCGACTTGGGAAATTAAGCCAATAAAATGGAGAAGTAATTCCCTGAATGAAACGGTCATGCAATTATGAGAATATTTCGTGTTGAAGTTGAAACGAAACGCTCACTAGATTGAGTGGAATTAGGAGGGGAAGAGAAGGTGTCCATGGCTAATGACTTTGTGTAATACGTGAACCAACTAGGAAGAAGATGGATGGTTCGGTTCGATTGGCTAGATGGGCCAGGAAGTGCGGCCCATGAAAAATAAATGGAAGAAAAAAATATAGAAGAGTAGGTCATGATTCTGTGGGCTAGGTGGCTGGGCCGGTTCGGCTGCTGACATTTTTCCTTAATATTTTTCTTTTTCTTTTTTCAGGTTTCTTTCATAACTTTTGTTTTAGAGCTCTAAATGGATCCATTCAAATTTCCAAAAATTTGTAAAATTAACAAGATCATTTTAGGATATTATCTATTTTATTTATTATCCAATTCAAACAATATCATTTATAAATATTTACTTTGGCCTATATGGTTCTTTTTTTACTTAGTTACTTTTCTTCATATCTTTTTATTTAAAACTACAAAAAGGATCAAACCAATTTACAAAGTTTTATAAAATAATTCTTTACCATTATATGTTATTTAAATATACTTTTGTTCCATTTGGACATGGATTTTAGATATGGCTTATCTTGTCTTTGCAATATAATCCATTTCTTTTTCTCTTTACCAAATAAATTATATATTTTGGTTTATAGTTTCAAAAAACAAAAAGGTAATTATCATTTGTATAATTCTATTTAATAATTATCTTTATAAACCATTTAAGAATACTTTTATTTCATTTAGTTATTGATTTTTGGTAGGTGCTTTATTGGCCTTGGAATTTTCTTATTTCTTTTGCTTTCTTACATAAACCGTATGTTTTTTATCTATGGCTCCAAATAGTGTGAAACCAATTCCTATGGTTTTGTAATTTTGTTATTTTTCCTTATAGATCATTTAGGAATGCTCTTGCTCAATTTTTATATGGGACAAAGCCATAGACTTGTGATTTCTCTTATTAGTGTTTAGGTTTGGGGTCTATTTTTTTTTCTTCAGAGGTTGACAAGATACATGTCATGGATGATTAAATTTTATCTTTGGATAATTTGTTTGTCACTTCCTCATTCAAAATTCTTTTTGTTTAAGTAAGGTTCCAATAGAGGAAAAAAAGTTTCTTTCCCCCTAAATTTCATCCTTTATTTTCTTTGTTTGTTTGATTTTTCACATTTCAAAATTCGGAAAATTTTGGGATGTGAAAGGCTACCACCCTTAAAAGGAATCTCGTCCCGTGATTTGGGAAGTCTAGAAATATTAGGTTGGGTTTCAGGATAACTAGGGTACTACCACCCTTAAAAGGAATTTGACTAGGTTGTCTCTTGTGAATTTACTTTTTCTTTAGTCTTTGGCTATCATTGGGAGATTGAAAATTTCCATCATTGACTTGACGTTTTATCTTTTAAACTGTAAGATAGATGTGGCATTAGATAGGGACAGGATTAGTGACTTCACATAGGAAACACGTAACTTGAGATATGGAGCATTCTCACAATTAAGGAAGTGGTCAGTAAGCTCTTTATAAGTGTCCTATGTCTCCGTAGATTTTTTTTTGGCTTGTGGTATTTCCACAAATTTATCCTTGGATTCATTGTTATCATGGTCTCTCTAGAAAGGGTTGTTGATCATGTTGATCATTTGATTGGTCATCCTTTGCAACAATTGGAATTGGGATCCCAAGAACTTTCACATTTCTCGGTCTAACTTAGTGTTGTTGTGGTTGTTGGCTAAAAAATGGGTTGTCACTTGAGTCAACTTTGTTTGAGTTGTTAGTAGTTGCATTGTAATGGGCATCTCAAGATTGACGTTGGAGTTTTGGTTTCTTGGATAAGTCATTTGCTTGGGCTAGATTGGGATTGGAATTAGAATAGACAAATTATCTCTAGGGAAAGAATTCTACTCATACACAAGAGATCACACCAAGCAATATGCAAGCAATTTCAATCATACATACAACAACAAAGTTCAATCATCACTTAGGCAAACAAAATATTATTGCCATACCAGATAGATTGGTATGACCCATAAACAATCACAAAATCGATTATTTAAACGAATAACTAATATGGTGGTCCAACTATAGGGTTCTACTTGATATTATTCTCTTGAGATTATTCCATCCTTCTCCATAGCTAGTGCATTAGGAATGAGATCAAGGTGTCCTTATGTCATCTTGTCACAAGGTCCTGCTAAGTTGAGTTTCCTTAGTCTCTAGGTCTTGAGTATTCTTCTTCTCTTACTTGAAGTCCTTCCAAGTGTTGCAGTCTATGCCTAAGTCTTCCTCCAAGTTCTTCAAAAGCTTTCCATGCATCACTTCTTGTAGAGTGAGGTTCCAAGTTGGTGAATATCCAAAGTCCCATTATCTTGTTATTGTCTTCCTTGATAGACTTGTTGACACTAGTAAAATGAATCAAGATAGATCCACAAGAAACAAAAGCTAATATAACCTTGTAAAAGTATAATGGGTAAGTTTCTCATCCAAAGGTCTTCCCTAATTTATCTCTCATATTCTTTTATACTAAACTCAGACTTCTCCATTGACCTTGACTTATCTTCTTGATCCTAGAATGCCTTGTTCTTCCCCTTGAGTTAGGCGTGTAGCTCATCATTTCCTAAGTAGTTGATTGCTCCTATTATCAACAGGATCCTATATAAAATTTCTAAGTCCTAGAATTACTGAAGAATAAATTTTCCTTCTAAAACTTCTTCTCTCGGCTTCTTTTGGTGATGGAGATATGTTGATCTAGTATGTTGACGATGTTGAGAAGTCCAAATCCAAAGTAGGTGGTCTTGAAGTCCTCATTGATCCTGAAGCGAAAGTCCTTTGAGGTGTTGAGACTTAAGTCCTTAGCCATGCTAAAGATGAAGTCCTTGATGATGCTAAAGCCGAAGTCCTTATCTATGCTGAAGCTAAAGTCCTTTGTGATGTTGAAGTCCTTGGTGATGTTGAAGCTAAAATCCTTAGTGATGCTGAAGATGGACTCCTTAGTGATGATGAAGTTGAGGCCCTTTGCAATGATGAAGTTGAAGGTCCTTTGAGATAAAGTTGAAGTCCTTTGCGCTGATGGTGTTGAAGTCCTTTGTCATCAATTTGAAAAGGGAGAGATATAGAAACTAAGGAAAGGATTTACAAGATTATTTGTAAATAACTTAGAACAAATACAACTCCTATTATTCTAAGGGGTTGTCCAAATCCTAGGGTTAGGAACCTACAGGCAACACAATGCTCTGATACCATCTGTCAAGACCCGAACCCGTTAAGGTGCAGATCCCTATGTTTATAGTGCTAGTCCCTGGATCGAATAGCTAGCACCCACAGTTTAAGATGTAATATCAAGAAACAAAGGTCATATTACATTGCATATCCAGGAATAAAAATAGTTCATTACAACTTACATAGCTCATATGACTATCTTATTACAAAGCAGCAGATATAACTATAAGAAATGGAGTCCTTCATCTTCATCTGCCACAGGCAAACATGTTGGGTGCAGACTCGTAATCCCTACTCATCAAACTTCACTATCATCAAATAATCCTGCAACATGATAAGTTACAGCCACAAGGGTCAATACATTTTGAATTGTATTGGCAAGTGTCACTAGTATGTGGATATAAAGTGGAACCTATTACTATATGCATATCTGGCCAGGTAGAGCTTTGGCTAGTTTGCAGCAAGAAAGTTTTTTCCCTATCCTTTTATAAATAGTTTGCAAGACTTATTATCAACTAAGTTACACTAGATACCCTCAAGGTCATAATTCCAATCACAACATAGTTGTACCGCTGATAGAAATCAGTGAACCTAAGTTCCATTGATAGAAATCAATGAACCAACAACCCTTATTCACCCATCAAGTTTTAACTTAGAGAAATTAGAATGATGAGATTCTTGATTCTGCTTCACTGTCTTGAGGCTCAGAAGTTGCCCGTAACGGAGACACGGCTAAGTACTTAGATTTACCCTCTCGGGAGGTGGTGCACTTTCCCCACAAGACTCGACATGCATCGAGACGAGACTTTTCAGAAGCAATCCCTCAGACCACCACGGACGCATTCCATCCTATCATCACTACCACCCTCTGTTCGTCTGGCTGAGTTCTTGCAACTTAGTCGGTCAAGACAGAGCCCATATGCCATGTGGCTGCACTGGAAGCTTCACGCCAAGAACATCTCCAATCTCTTTGTTCCTAGGTGGCCGTCCACAAGTGCGATACACTAGCTGACCATAGACATGGCCCCTGAGTAACCACTCAACATAATCCAAGCATGTCCCATTTCCACCCAGGTGTTTCATTAAGACCTTGTTTTATTATGGAAAACATACATTTTTCAATACTCCATATAATCATAATATGATATTCCATTCCGAAATCTATAGCAGGGCTAAGCATTTCTAACCCCACGATGTTTTACCTACTAAGTAGAAACTACTATTTCCTATTCTACATAGGAAATATAGCATAGCATAATAATATATTCTATCATGCATATACTACAAAAATCCGCTAAGTATAATGAAAACAGTAGGACTTGATGATAGTACCACTTGCCTTGGTAGTAAAATATTTAGGTACTCTTCTTGATCTTTCAAAGATTATACTCCTCAAAGCCTACAACAATACAATCAAGCAAAGAAAGCACACTCTCAAAACTAGCATCACAAAACAACACAAAAATGATGCAATACATGAAAGGATGCAATATGGTACTTTTATTGCACAAGTTTTCCTAATAAGGTACTGAACACTAAAAATAACCTACGGATCCTTTTATATATGTTTGATGCCAAATCCAACAATTTATGCACATAGATTATTTAATAGCATTTTCTATTAGTAGAAAAGGCCTTCCTCAATAGAATGTTTTCTACTATAATTAAATTATATTACAAATCGTTGTTTCTGACCTATATGGATAAGGGGTTTAAAATACAACTAATTGCAAAAAGATTCACTAAAAAATAATTTATAGAACATGTTTTATAGCCAAATTACTCAACAAATGGCTCTGTATACAACGTGATTTTAACCATAACAAAAGTACCGAATTGTTTCTCTACTGTGTTCTACTCATTTTTGTGAATCCATAGACATATTATTTGCTAAATTTGGATGAACAGAACTAAAGATATAATTTTTAGAAGTTTCTATGATTTTCTGTCTATAATTACGAAAATAGATAAAGCTGCGCCACATGGCAAACTCTGATAGGCCGGTACCCTTCGTTTAAGTGATCTATTTTGACCGTTAGATGAAGATCAGACGCACTAGGAGTGCTCACCAGAATAGCTCGCCAGAGAGATCGTCGGAATAGCGGGCACGAGCTTGGCGTTGTCGTTCTCGTCGCTAGAAACGTATCCGGAGTTGAAGAAGACATGGACGGCATAGAGAATGTCGAGGCGGTACTCATGGACATGACGGAGGGCTTGCTGGTCTTCGAGGACAGCGCCAATCCACAGCTGGAGCCGCGGTGGCGTCGGGTGGTGTAATCCCTCGGACATTACGCTCTAAGATCAAACCTGGACGAACCAAAAGTGGATAAGTGACTCTACCACAGAGGCCCAAGGCCACCCACGTGTAGGCCCGTCGAAGCGGAGTAGGGCACGATACCAGCCTACCACCTTATCCACTTTCAAGAACATCGGGACAAGAGCGAGCGGTGTAAGCGACAGGTAACGCGACCACGACATACACAAATAAGTATGTATGCCTGCGACTTACAATAGACATCAGAGCCACACCATCTAAAATAAATATAAATAGAAATATTCAACGCCATACGGCAAGATCCAAATATCCTAGATAGATATAATATTATAGGATACATCCTTAAACATCACGCAACAGAGTATCAAGCGGAAGCGGGAAACATGATCCGAGTACGGATAAGAAGCAAATCGGCATAAGATGCCCTGAAAATAAGCACATCCCGCCCACAGATCCCAAGGATCTCCAACCCCGGAATCTCTACCCCAGATAGTCGTTGCTACCATCATCTGTCTCCTCAACCCAGTAACCTTCCTGAGAGTATACCTATCCATCTGAAACAAATATTTATCGTGTGAGACCCTAGGGGTACTCAGCAAGTCTTAATGCAGCTAAAGGGAACAACCTGGAGGTGACGCAATTGCAGTGAAAGATAATATCTACAAAGAGCTATAGAGACTCGCTACACATCCGCCCAACCAGAGATGGACGGACGCCCGTTATTTAATAACAATAGTTATATAAGCAACATAAATAACCTCGCTCGTCCTTCTTCTCGCTTACCGATGAGAAGGCGGAAAAACAACCCATCCGTTAACAATTTTATTAACCATTCTATGAGTGTTGTACTAATTACTAGTCATGTCTTAGTCAGATTAAAGGCAGTACTTTAGTTATGCTTGTCTATGATCGAGAAACTGTGCTCCAAGTCGTCCATAACCGCGGACACGGCTTTCAGAAAGATTTACCCTGCAGGGGTGCACAAATAGCAGCAACACACACGATCAACCTCGGGAAAAAGCAAATAAAACACAATGAGGCCTCACTACAATGCATTCATAGGATTCATAAATCATTTCAGGGGGCCACCCCACTAAGCTACCCGCAACGAAGTTGGCCGGCTCCGAGACGGACCCAGGGTTTGCGTCAATGGCTGTAAACGACTGGGAACCCGAAAATGTGACTGGGCTTATCGATACCGCGAAAACACTCCGCATTCCAAAACAGTACAAGTGCTCCACGCACAATCGTAAATAAAGCAGTAAAGCATGGCATAAGTACAGGATAGTAATAAAACCCCAAACTACTATGTGGCCCCAAGAAATAAAGTGTGAATCAAGCTCAAACAAAGGGGGATCCATAGGGTCTCTCGTATGTGGATAGTGCGAATAGTCAAGGAACAGGAATCAAGTACTCGGGGTCCTACGGGACACAAGTGAGCTTAAAGAACCAAATAACAATTAATGCTCACCGATGCCTCTTTCATTAGTTCTCTACTCATATTAAGTTGTTTAAGTACCTCATTATCCAAAGACTCACACAAACCCTACACATGCAATTCTATGACTCGCATGGCTCAAACAACCTATAGTAATGGCTCATGGGATGGAGGTACAAGCTTCGGTGGGGTTTAAAAGTAAAGGCTATGCAATATTTGGGATTCAATTTAATGCAATCATGACTCAATGATGCAAGAGTAAGATAGAAGCATAGGTACTATATGTATGCAAGTATGGGGAATTGCTTGCCTGGCAGTTCTGTTGCCGAATAGGAGGGATCCGGATAATACTCCTGAGGCTCCTGGTATTCTCCTTGCTCAGTGTCTATCCGGATAAAAACCAAACACACAAGAGGCCGAAATAAATACATAGCACAATCATATAAACCATATGCAACAAGCAAACAAGTATGCCATGATGGAATGATGCACAATTTACATGGTATAGTATAGCATGGCATGGGTGAGGTGTGGGGTACAAGAACAAAACATTTTATTAAGTTTTTAGTCATGGTTTGCTCCCATAAGCATTGTTGTATACTTAATATTTATATGATGCATGCTTCAATTCATATCATGGAATGCATAGTTAGAACAGGCTCGTCGCGCTGATCGATTTAGACATATTATTTATCAAATTTGGAATTATGAAAGTAAAGTTATAAATTTATTAAGAAAAAACATTTATTGATATTTAAATAATTTTGAAATCTTAAATTGCTCAAAAATTATTTTGGATAGCATATTTGAATTCCTGGCATTTTTCTAATCAGAAAACATATATTAAACATGTTATTTGAATAATCCAATAAAAATATATGAATTATTTTTTATAAAAGATTTTATGGAATTTTTATTGTTTGGGAAAACGTTTTATGGAACTTTTTGTACCTGAGCGTTTCTAGCTGCAGTCAATGACTTGTGGGCCACTGTGCTGACTGTGCATGGTTGACTGGGTGGGGCTGAGAATATGACTAGTAGAATGCACGGCACACTGCGGTTTAGGTGTTTGAAAAGTACAAGGGCCTTTTTAGAAAACATCAAAATCTGGTTGTTTAACTGAACGTCAGATCTGGGATATCTGAGTTAAATCGGCCTGAATGCAAATGATGATAGCGACGAATTCGTGAAGAATTTGGATACGACATAAAAATAAAAGTTGGAGGCCTTCTCAAGATCTATAACTTTGTATAAGGAAGTTACTTCAAAAGATCAAAGGGTGCGCCGGATAATGTCGATGAACTCTCTGAATTCAGTTTGGAACATGACAGTTTGCAGAAAAACAAATTTTGGCCGATCTTCGTCGGAAGCTTTCTTCGCGCTCACATCTCGAAATCGAGCGCCGTTTGAATATCTAGAAATAAGGTTCTGAGGAGAACAATTTTGGTGTTCGGAGTTTTCACAAAGGAGCAACACACGTGCCGTAAAAATTGAAGACGTATTGACCTGGGAGATGTACGCGATGCTGCTGTTGCTGTTTGGGCGAGCTCTAAGCGGACAGATGATGCGCGCGGTAGTGCTGACTTGCGGGGATGATTCCGGTCGGGATACTACACCGTTTTGGGTGTTTAGGCACTTGAATTGAAGAGGGGAACTAGCACTACTGATTGGTACAAGGATCTAGGGCTGGGGTCGACTGTGTCTTTGGCTACCTCGCGCTGAACATGACCTACACGCAATGGCAGCTGCGCATCTGCGGCGGCGACCATGCAAGGCGGCGAGGCATGGTGGTAGGGAGAAGGAGGGCATGTCTGGTAGGTCGAGAATCTCACCCTGGGTGTGCGGGTGAAGGTAGAAGGCTCGAGGCGAAGGCGGTCGTCATTGGGCTTCGTGGCCATCCTGCTCCTGTACTCGCGGTTCATGGTAGTGTGGAGCTTGCTCGTGAGCTCCAGTCGGCCACCAAGACTGGGCAGGCTTGAAGGAGCAGGGACACCTTCTTGGTCGGCTTGGTGGTGCAGCAGGGCTTCGGGTAAGAAGATCTGTCCGAGCTAGGTTTTCTAGGCCATGAGGGTCATGGTGGAGAGGAGGAAAATGGAGTAGAAGGAGCCTGGGGATCTCGATCTAGCCTGGGGCGTAGGAAAGGGGCAGGTCAGGAGGGGAAGGCTGGCACATGGGGTGACCTTGCTTTTGCAAAAAGAAGGAGGGCTCGGGTGGATGACCTCTCCTCTCTCTTGCTTTGATTAGAGAGAGAAGGGAGGATCCAGCGACATGGTGGTGGGGGTGATCTGGTCTTGGTCTGGTGCAACCAAAACAAGGAGGGAGGGCTCGGTTAGATTAGGTTTTGTTCAAAAACAAGCAAGCAAACAAATTCAAAAGAATTTGAAAAGAAAGGTCACATGTGGCATAAGGAGAAGGAATAAAAGGCATGTGCTATAGCAAAGGAATCAAATGAAGAGGGCACATGCACATAGATAAAAGAGAGATAGTGGCAAAGGCTTGCATGGAGCATGCATGTGCTAGTTGTGAAGACAACTAGAATTCGATAACATCACATGATTCCCAACTAGCCTTCCCAAAAGAATGAAGATTCAAAAGAAGAAGAATATGGAACGGCCCCAACTATATGGCTTATTCAAATTTGAGTGCATGCATCGATAATAAGGTGGCCATTCATAGTGTGTGTGCACCACTATAAATTCATATGGCCACAATATATTCAAACATAACCTTAGTTCAAATAAGGACATATGAAAATTGGAAAGAGTACCACTCACATAGCATGCAAAGGTGGCCATGTGGCTCCACATAGTTAATATCGTGAAACAACATAGATCATATATGGAAGCATATAGAAATAGAAGTGTATCCATCCAAGCACATATGAGCTAGATGTAAATACCAAAAGAAGAACATGAGCTCATATATAATTAAGACGGTGGAGATGATGGATGTAACCAAAGAAGGGTGGTGGAATTATAATAGATATGCCCACAACTCAACTTGGGAATAAACAATTTATCAAGAAGCAAACACAATATATCAAGATGCAAATACAAGTAATTGACAAATGCATAATGAGAAGAACCAAAAGAAAGGGGTTTTATATGATGCTCAAATGCAAGGTGGCATGATGACATGAGCATATTATAATGATGATGCAAATAATTATATGTAGGAAGTAGCAATATATAGACTATGCAAGTAGCATTGCAATTGTTAGACAATTGGAATGCTACAGGTGGCTCGACCAACACAAACAAAATGTCGTTCCACCATGCCTGGAGGTAGGCAATGATGAGTAGAGTATTCCAGTTCAAGGAATTGACACGTTTCTCACCGTGGACGACAAGATCTGACGATGAACTCCGGTTTTTGGCTGATCTTGGCATCATCGGTATGACTTCTACAGACCTCCTCTCGAGAAATTTTGAGAACCAAAATGATGGAGGAGAACAAGAGGAAGATGGTGCTCTCTTCGGTTCACGTTGTTATGGTAGGAGGAGGGAGATCGGGAGACGTATGCCGACGGGTGGCATTCGGAGCACCGGTCCGACTTGGGCAATTAAGCCAATAAAATGGAGAAGTAATTCTTGAATGAAACAGTCATGCAATTATGAGAATATTTCGTGTTGAAGTTGAAACGAAACGCTCACTAGATTGAGTGGAATTAGGAGGGAAGAGAAGGTGTCCATGGCTAATGACTTTGTGTAATACCTGTAGTGCGTACCTGAACCAACGAGGAAGAAGATGGATGGTTCGGTTCGATTGGCTAGATGGGTCAGGAAGTGTGGCCCATGAAAAATAAATGGAAGAAAAAAAAATATAAAAGAGTAGGTCATGATTCTGTGGGCTAGGTGGCTAGGCCGGTTCGGCTGCTGACTTTTTTTTCCTTAATATTTTTCTTTTTCTTTTTTCAGGTTTTTTTCATAACTTTTGTTTTATTTCCAAAAATTTGTAAAATTAACAAGATCATTTTAGGATATTATCTATTTTATTTATTATCCAATTCAAACAATATCATTTATAAATATTTACTTTGGCCTATATGGTTCTTTTTTTACTTAGTTACTTTTCTTCATATCTTTTTATTTAAAACTCCAAGAAGGATCAAACCAATTTACAAAGTTTTATAAAATAATTCTTTACCATTATATGTTATTTAAATATACTTTTATTCCATTTGGACATGGATTTAGATATGGCTTATCTTGTCTTTGCAATATAATCCATTTCTTTTTCTCTTTACCAAATAAATTATATATTTTGGTTTATAGTTTCAAAAAACAAAAAGGTAATTATCATTTGTATAATTCTATTTAATAATTATCTTTATAAACCATTTAAGAATACTTTTATTTCATTTAGTTATTGATTTTTGGTAGGTGCTTTATTGGCCTTGGAATTTTCTTATTTCTTTTCGTTTCTTATATAAACCGTATCTTTTTATCTATGGCTCCAAATAGGGTGAAACCAATTCCTATGGTTTTGTAATTTTGTTATTTTTCCTTATAGATCATTTAGGAATGCTCTTGCTCAATTTTTATATGGGACAAAGCCATAGTCTTGTGATTTCTCTTATTAGTGTTTAGGTTTTGGGTCTATTTTTTCTTGAGAGGTTGACAAGATACATGTCATAGATGATTGAATTTTATCTTTGGATAATTTTTTTGTCACTTTCTCATTCAAAATTCTTTTTGTTTAAGTAAGGTTTCAATAGAGGAAAAAAAGTTTCTTTTCCCCCTAAATTTCATCCTTTATTTTCTTTGTTTGTTTGATTTTTCACATTTCAAAATTCGGAAAATTTTGGGATGTGACATTGGATTGCTGCGTACAATGCACAACACCTCGCACAGCGAATCTATCTCCGTAACTCGACGTATTGCCATTATAGTGATTTATAGCAGGAGTAGAGTTCTGCCACCGCTGTGGGACTTGAACCTGGGTAAGCTGTGTTACCT
This sequence comes from Avena insularis, assembly GCA_023614405.1. NCBI lineage: Eukaryota > Viridiplantae > Streptophyta > Magnoliopsida > Poales > Poaceae > Avena > Avena insularis. The sequence continues at coordinate 101,923,934 of CM042684.1, read as the reverse complement.
CGTACCCGCCAACTCTCCGCCTTACCCCACGTCTCTAAACCTGCACTGTGAGGACCCCTCCATGGCGTACTCAGCGGCAATACCATGACATGCACTATGAAAACAAAAGTTTTTTCTTGGCTTTTGTTGAGAGACCGCTTGAACACAAGGGATTTATTGCAGCGCCTACATTGGAAAGTGAAAGAAGATAATCATTGTGTTCTTTGCCCTCTCAAATCTCATGAAGATAGAGTACATTTATTCTTTGAATGTAATTTTAGTGCGTGGTATGGAACTATCTTCAGATCGTATGGGGTGGTGGAAATGGTGATCTTCAGCTCAATGTTGCGACAACTCGTAGGTGTTTTAAGCACTCTTTCTTCATGGAGGTGATGTCACTGCATGTTGGAATATCTGGATAATACGGAATGGAAAAATCTTCCAAAATGAGAGTCCTATATTTTCTAGATGGAAACGCAATTTCATAAACAGTTTACATCTATCTTCTCAAGTATACACTCAAGGCAAAGCATTTGGATAGTTTCAAAGTTTGGCTCGATTCCTTACCTAACTGGGCTTGTATTGCTTTATAGGTTGTTTTGCTTCCCCCTTAGTCTCTAGTTATTTTGTTCAGTTTTTGTACAATTTTGTGTTATTAATAAAATTTTGCTGTGAGGCTGTTGCCTCACAGTCCAAGGTTCAAAAAATCAAGATACTAAAGAAAAGAAAACAAACAAATAAAAAGTAATATGAAAGAGAAAAGCAAACAAAAAAGCAAAGTGTTGGGACAACCTAGCAAGAGTGTTTCAAAGCTCTCACGGAGCTGGAGTACAACCTCATTATTATACAAATAAAATTGCTTAGGGAAAACATTCTCAAGCTTAGGCTTTTGCAAGCCCTTTGTAGCTCATTGTGGTAGCGGTGGATAATCTTCCATGTTCCATTGGCTGCTCCAACTGGTGAACTGGGTAAAGAGGTTTGTGGTGGCATCTCGAAGGTTGATGGAAAGGTTGATCATGTTCTAAATGTTTCGAGTGAGCTCATAGATATCTTCATAGGTGGTGTAGTAGTTTGGTGGTTGCTTCTCTTGTTCGGGGACTTGTTGTTCTACTTCTTAATCTTCTTTTTCTTCTTATTCATCCACGGGTTGTTATTGTTGGGGTAGTCCTTCTTAAACCTATGCATCATAATGCAGACGTCCATTCTCGATAGAGAATAGACCATTAGGCAAAGGAGCAAGGATCGGCTCCAGGTATATCAAAGAAGTATCTACCATGTGATTTAAAAATCCTACCACACGCTTTGTGAGTAGCGAAATCGAGAAAATGAACACCCACCAACGGTTGGATATTACCTAGGTTGATGTGGAGTGCTTGAGCGAGAGCGGTGACAACTCCTCCTCCACATGTGGGACCACAGATTTTATGAGCTTGATGCTTAAGGTAAAATACGAGAAGAGCACCCAAATTTAGCGTTAAGTTACAGTCGGGGATAGCAGCTCTTGCGAGGATCATCATTTCCTCTTTATTAACTCTAGTAAACTCACCACATGCCTATAAAGTGTTAGCAATAACATAGAATAAATATCGAACAAAATGAAACTCAATTTGATTACCCTTAGGTGTAGTTGTAGCGACTCTCATATAATTAAAATATTCCAAGGGCATAGGACTCGGAATGAAACTAGTGGAGCGGATATCGGTGTTGTTGTTAGCAAACCCAAAACATTGAGCCCATTGATCGAGTATTAGTTCATACTCATAGTTCATTAGGCGGAAGGTGATATGATCAACTCCCGAGATATCTTCCTCGGAGCAATAGACCGAACACATCGTATGCGACAAGGTGCTGAGGTGTCAAGCGGCATTAGGTGGCAACATACCGAAAAGCAAAGTGAAACAAACCAACATTGTTGCATAGTAAATTGAAATCAGGGCCAATGTCTAGTTGGTTAAGGATATAAGGACACACCCATTTGGTGGACTTGATTTTTGGGTTCTTGAGACGGTTGCAATGGTTGAGGTGGTATTCGTTCATGAACTCGATGCCAAGTGACTCAGGGGTTAGCTCATAAACGGGTGGTACGGCTTGTTCCACAGCCACCGCATGTGTATGATCCTTGTGTTCATCTAAAAATAAAATTAACGCTAATTAAAGATTTCATCGAATAGAAACATCGCAAAAGTAATCCTCTACACTTTATACAAAAGAATCTCCTCTAAAAACAGAACTAAGCATACTCATAATCAAGATAAGTTCAAGAACAAGACCTAAGTCTAGATTGATAATGGCAACGGACTGAACAAGGTTTTGATGCAAATGAGTAGGGGATCGGAGGAGAAACATACCTTGGATCGCTTGTGTGCAAGGAATTGAAGAAAGAACGAGTAAAATTGAATATCCAATGGAGGTGGTTTGGATTTTAGAGGAAGAAGAAAGAGAATAACTATTTTAGGTTTAGGTTTACCTCTCCCCTGGGTTAAAATCACGGCCAAACAGGCGGTACGGGCGGACAATACGGGTTGAGCCTATCCGTACTAGGTATCGTTACCTTGGGTTCGAGGATGACTCCAGGCGGTGAACTCGGTACGGGTGCGCGGTATGGTCGCATGCCTCCGTATAGTTGATTGTTAAGTGTGTAGTACCTTTTCTAAATTGTTGATGTTTTGCTCCGGCTACGGTACGAGCGCGCGGTACGGGCGCCTCTGATCATACTAAAGTTCGTTAAACCCTTTGTACCCTGCAACAAAAATCTAAAAATCCATCCATTTGTGTCGAGATGTGGTAGGGCGCACTGTAAGGCCGAGTCCGGTCGTTAGACATGCAGTAAACATGAAAACTTAAGAATTTCAGTAAAAACTTCATACGCTTTTTCGCATCTACTTTAACAAAAGAATGACCACAAAAATACTTCACAAAAATTCAGCACCTTCTTTGGCCAAGTGTTAGAAAAAATTAAAGATTGAGGGTTACCTTGATTTCTTCTCCTCTCTTCAAATGATCTTCTTGAACACTCCTTTATTAAAAACAAAAATAAAACAAAACAAAAATAAAACTAACACAAGTAAAACTTTATTTCACATGGGTTGCTCTCACGAAGCGCTTTTATTTAAGGTCAATTAGCTTGACTCAGATGATGATCATTTAGGTTTTGTAAGTGGAACACCCGCTCCAAAATAGTTGTTTTTCAGAGTAATGACACCATCATCATTAGGCTTGGCCTTTTCTTCCTAGGGAAGTGGACTACAAAAGGTTCTCTAGATGGTAGTCCTATTCTCACATTTCCTCCATGTAAATTAATTAGAGCTTTAATAGTTCTTAGGAATGATCTACCTAGAATTATAGGTTCTGTGGGATCTTCACGCATGTCTACTATAACAAGATCAATAAGAGGAGGACATCCTTTAATTTCAACTACTATATTTTTTTGACCCCAAAAGCTTGTTTATAAGTTGAATCAGCAAGATGAAGTCTCATTTTAGTGGTTGCAAATGTCCCTAAGTTAAGTTTATCAAACAAGTTTTTATAATTTGTTGAAACACTTGCACCAAGATCACAACGTGCAGCTAATTCATGAACTCCTATTTTAATTCTAATAGTGGGTTGAAAGATATCATCAAGATTAGCCAGAAGTTTATTGGCTAGCCTTTATATTCCATCTCTAAGTCACGTACCTTTGATGCTAATTATTTTATAAACTTTTGGTACATGACATCCCTACTTTGTTCAATACCGGAATTATTCACGCTGATCATCTTTAGAAGATCGTCCATGGTATAGTCCGATGATGGCGCATTGCTCTAATCTAACTCTTCAGGCTTCTCATCTTTTTCTTCTACACTCATCATCTTGAGTTCTTCCACCGGGTTTGCCTCGGGTTTTCCCGCAAAGCTTGCAAGCATGAGAGTTTGACTATCGGCTATATTGTCCAATTGTTTCTCCATGGTTTTGGTTCTTTCTTGCAGATCCTTCACTCATCCTAATAGCAACGGCCTTGTTTTATAATTTACCAATAATATTGTCATGGTTCTCCATTATTTTAATAAGCATATTATTTTGATTAGTTTGTGCTTGCATAAAGGTTTTAAAAGAATTCTCCAAAGGGAGAGTACCACGATTTTCTCCATTATTATTATAGTTATTATTTGGAGCACCTATAGGACTAGGATATTTTTTGAGAGATTGAGCCATAATTTTGACTCTTCCATGCTACTATAAAATCAACTTCATTAGCATCGGTAGTGATAGAATTAACTTGGGTATCTTACTTACCCTTTACAATATTTAAAAGCTCATATACCTTGGAAGTAAGCTCTTCATTGTGCTCCTTGGTGATTGAATTCACTCTTTTGGAGGAGGTTCTCTCTACATGCCATTGGGCATGGTTTCTTTGCATATCATCAAGAAGTTGCTTTGCAACATTCACTTGTTTCTCCATGAAGGTTCCTCCTGCTACGGTATCTAGCATAGACTTAGATATTGGGTTAAGAGCATTATAAAATAAATATAAAATAAGCCATTCTTCCATCCCATGACTAGCTAGGATAGTTCATGACCGCTTCCTTCATTCGCTCCCAAGCAAGCACTAGTGACTCGCAATCTTCTTGTCTCAAGCTTGTTCTGTTGGTTATTAGCTGCATAGTCTTAGCTAGAGGAAAATATTTGGTCATAAAAATATTAGTACGTTCCTCCCATGATTTAATAGTGCCTTTAGGAAAAGATAGCAACCAATTCTTAGACTATCCTCTTAAAGGGAAAGGGAATAAACGCAACTTTACCGTATTGGGGTCAACATCTTTTATGTGCATCATGTCGCATATCTCAATGAATGTTTTTAGGTGAAAACCTGAATCCTCAGTAGACGAACCTCCTAATTGATTCTATTGAACCAAACTCAACAAGTTAGGTTTAAGTTCATAAGTTTCCGCATCAACAGCGGGCTGAGTAATAGGTACACGAATAAAATCATCATTAGAAGTAGCATACTCCCAAGTTTCTTTTGAGCAATGGATCTTTTATTTATGGTATTTTGCAATAAGAGACACAAGTAAGTAACTATTTTTTTTGGATTTTCAATAGATAACAAAAAGTAAACTATAACAATAAATAAACTAAAAACAAAATTTAAACTAAAAACAAGGTCTCTAGTGACCTCATCAGGATTGATCCGAATTATGGATGTAGTATGGTAGGTTTTTCCCTAGTAGACCTAGGTTATCGAACCTTTGAAAACGATTGTTGTATGGAAATAATAAGGAATGTCTACAAGACTTTGTTTACTCGTTTTATTTTATGTTTACCGGACCTTTCTAGTTTACTTTAAATGATTGGTTGTTGCAATGAATGGAAATATGACAGGGTTGAATATTCACCTGCAGTTGCACATACATATCGGATAAAGATAATAATAAGCGCATTCATGTGTGAAATGATCTTATATAGATAGTGTTGTGGGCAGCACATCCATAAACACTAGATTCCCTACGAGACATAAGCATGACAATAGTCTTTTGATCTAACCGTTATACCACGAAGCTCTAGACTATAACAATTATTAAGTAAAATATAGATCAAACCATTAAGAACGGTGATATTGCTGTTACTCCCAAGTGGACCCCTAAACGAAAACCGTACCCCCCTTTTTTATCACTGGGTTTACCGTGAAGTCATTGTTCATCACTCATCTTACCTTGAGCCTTTATCAATCCCTAGGATCTTGGGTCCCTACAAGTCCACGGATCAAGACAAGAGACAAAGAAACAAAGATACATATCTCCTATTCAATCACCACACAATATTCTCATGTATTAGATGCACATAATCGCTACGAGGTTTCACCCCTATCCGCAGCCCGAGAGAACTACTCACATAATAATAAGATCAGTGATAGAAAATATTGTGCAAATACTTCGATTGAAATCAAATATTCTTACAATGGTCGCCGAATCACAAGGAGATCTCAAGTACAAGATAATGGCTATGGCTATGGAGTGGATGGAGGATGGAGAGGATGAAGTATGGTGGTGGATCTCCTTCGGTGGTGTTGTGATGCAATCTGAGAATGGCGGCTCTTTGCACGGCGGCTAAAGTCTTAAAATATATAGGCGTCTTCACGAAACACTACTAGGAAACATGCTATAGGTGAACCCCTATTCTGTGGCGCACGGAAGGCCATGCGCCACAAAAACTAATTTTTGTGGCGCACGTGTGCCCGTGCGCCACAGAATTTGCTGCTACGTGGCGCCGCAGAATGCGCCGAAGCGCCACTCACCAAAGCGCATCCATGCCCGTGCGCCATAGAATTCCAGAGGGCCCCACTCCAATCATTGCCGCTGGCCAGGCAGCCAACCATGGCACATCTCGGGCGGTCGCGCCACAGAAATGTGGCTTTTACATGGCGCATATAACCACGTCGCCACAGAAAGTGTACTGTTACATGGCGCCTGGCGGATGCACCACAAAATTTGCGTACATGGCCCAATAACTGTGGCATCTACCACCTACTCCCACCCACTCCATCCCCTTCTCCTACCTCTAGCTAGCTCGACCCCCTTCTCTCTCCTAGGCCATTTTGCTCATATTTTTCTTTATTTTATGTGTTTAACCTAGATTTGTTGGTATATATTTGGTGAGGGTGAGCCTCTCCATAGTCTCCTCCTCTCCCACATCTCACCGACCGCGTTCTCGTCCGGGATCTACTAGGTGAGTATAGCTTGGAGAGACATGCATATGCATGTTTTGGCGTGGCGGTGTGTATGTATGTTTGTTTTAGAGGAAGAGCTTGTCGCGCGCGGGCGTTTGGCACAACCGAATTCTTATGGTGATACGATGCTTATGCTATGGAAGAAGCTTTTTGGCGTGGCGCATGCATATTTGGATATGTGCAAATATTCTTTTTGTTGTTGCTTGTGCCGGCGTGGTGCATGGATGTTTGCCGAAATGTTGATTTATTTCCGTTTCGGCAAATTTTTACACCACCCATATGTCCTAGTTTTAGGGGAGGTCATGCCAAATTTTTCCCGCGACCATGCATATGCATGCGTGTGTGTGTGTCGTTCTGTGGGTGTGTGTGCACACGCATGTTGCGGTATTAATAAACATACTTTCTCGCAGGCAATAATTAACCATGGTTCTCGCGATGGACTCCGGTCGAATCGCTAGATACAAGAAAGACGCGAAGGCAGACATGATTCGGCGGAACATGCGCCAGATAAGATGCCCCTGTCGATCATGCAAAATCGATAGGTGGATCGACCCTGATTCCGGAATACTGGAGCAGCACCTGCTCAGACGCAGTTTCTTCGAGCCGACAGCAAATGGTGCGGGTGAAGACGAGGGCGGGTGGCGAGAAGACGAAGAGTCTCCCGAACAAGACCATAATAATGATGAAGGAGATGCCAGCGGAGAAGATCATCATGACGAAGAAGATGGATCCGCGGACACGGAGATCCCTCGATCGGCCTTTCAGGACATTCATGTTCAAGAACTGCTCCACAAGCAGACGAGCAACGCCAGGGCTGCTGAAAGGGAGAAAGCCAAGCTGGCGCAAATGAAGAAAGACGGGATGACTCCGTTGTTTCCTGGATGCCGGCCCAGGATACCAGCTTGCAAATAGCAGCTTGATGCTCTGGAGCTGAAGTCGAATAACAAATGGACCGACACTAGCTTCAGCGAGAACATGGAATTCTGGCACGACCGTCTTCCGGAGGGGAACACATTGCCACGTAGTATCGAGGAGGCCAAGAAAGTCGTGTGCCCTCTTGACCTACCTCACAAGAGATACCACGCCTGCATCAACGATTGCATAATGTATCGGGACGAGTATGAGAACAGCACGACATGTCCGAAGTGCGGCCACGGGCGGTACAAGGTTGGGAAAAAGAAGGTTCCTCGAAAGGTGGTATGGTACTTTCCTATCACTCCCCGTCTGCAGCGGTATTACGTGAACCCTAAGGAAGCAAAGCTCATGCAATGGCACGCGGAAAGGGAGAAGCCCGAAGAGGATCCGGAGAAGGGCTATATCCTGACACACCCTGCAGACGCCACCCAGTGGCAAGCATTGGACCTCGCCTTCCCGCAGAAGTTCGGGGACGATGCAAGGAACGTCAGGCTGGGCATGAGCACTGATGGACTCAATCTGTTTGGCAACCAGAGTAGCACGCATAGCACCTGGCCCGTGTTTGTATGGCCTTACAACCTTCCCCCGTGGTTGTGCACGAAGCAGAAGTACATACACATGTGTATTCTCATTCAGGGGCCGAAACAACCAGGTGTCGACATACATCTTTATCTCGGGCTGCTTAAAGAGGAGTTAGAATTGTTGTGGAATAATCCACCCCGTACGTGGGACGCCTACAAGGAAGATTATTTTGATATGAGAGTCGCGTTGCTCACGACGGTGCACGACTATCCTGGTTATGCATATGTAGCTTGCCAGGTCGGCCACGGATTCTGCGGCTGTGTCAGGTGCATGGATAATACCCCGCATCTCCAGCTACCAAGGGATCCCGGGTCTTCGAAAACCGTGTTCCCAGGTGCTCGAAGGTGGCTTCGCTTGGATCACGCATGGAGGAAACGCGGTGATCTGTTCAATGGTAAAGAGGAGCCTGACAGAGCCCCGCTGCGGAGGAGTGGCGTAGAAATCGACGAGCTTTTGAAAAATTGGGAGGAGTGCCCTTTGCCGGTAAAAAATGAAGCGACCGATGGCGGTAGAGCCATTGCTGGGTGTATGGAAAGCCAGGTCTGTTTTCCACGACCTGGAGTACTGGAAGTACCTCCACACGCCACATTCCCTCGATGTCATGCACATTACGAAGAACATTATGGAGAGTCTGCTTGGCACTCTTTGCAATTCGGAAAAGGGCAAGGATGGGGCGAAAGCAAGATACGACCTGAAATATCTTGGCATTAGGAAAGAACTACAGGCCCCCAGTAGTGGTGATGAAGCCGACGATAATGATGATGATCAGACGGAAGGGACTCAAGTCTCCGCAAAAGGGCTAAGAAGAACTCTGTGGTGCTTCCAGCAGCATGCTACACGCTTAGTCCGGAGGATCTCGATCAGTTTTTCAGGTGCCTCCTAGGAGTCAAAGTTCCTCACGGTTACTCATCGAAGATAAGCAGATATCTCGACGCAGCGAAGAAGAGGTTCACCGGGATGAAGTCTCACGACATCACGCGTCTTGATGACGCAGATACTACCCGTCGCGATCCGAGGGATAATGGACGAGCACGTACGTGATACGCTGTTTGGCCTGTGCAACTTTTTCGACGTCATCACCAGGAAGTCGTTCGGCGTGAGGCAGCTCCAAAGGCTACAGGAAGAGATCGTGGTGATAGTATGCGAGCTTGAAATTTACTTCCCGCCCGCATTCTGTGATATTTGCGTGCATCTATGTCTCCATGTCGTTGATGACATCAAGCGTCTCGGCCCGACGTTCCTGCACAACATGATGCCGTTCGAAAGGCAGAACGGTGTCATGAAAGGATACGTTCGCAGGTCCGTCGACGCAAGCATGGCCAAGGGCTTCCTAACATACGAGTGCATCACCTTCTGCTAGAATTATATAAGGAGCGAGGACGAGGATGTTGGTCTGCCAACCAGGACACACCTCGGTAGGCTCGCTGGAGAGGGTCACCACGAGGGGTCCCGCTCACTCCATGTCGGCATCGAGAATCGACGCGACGACTTTGACAGGGCTCACCGGGTCATGCTACAACACTTGACATTGATCGAACATTGGGTGAATGAGCACAAACACGTACTCGAGTAGAGTAACATCGACCTGGGCCGAACGAGGAAGAATGGAGACGTAACCAGAGAGCACAACTCGACCTTCGGCCGCTGGTTCAAGAAAACACAAGAGCTTCTCGCAAAGACCATAACACCGTCTACGGAAGAAGAAAAACTCATATTTGCCTTATCACGGGGCCCCGGGCAAAACGTAAAGACCTATCAAGCGTACGACATCAACAGTTACAGATTCGGCACCGAGGAAAAGGACAAGAATAGCGAATACCAAAACTCAGGAGTAACTATGCTATCTTTCGCCGATGACGAGGCTACTATCAAGGAACGGTACTTCGGAAGGATCGAGGAGATTTGGGAGCTCAACTACTATGGAGAGACGGTGCCAATGTTCCATGTGAGATGGGCTAAGAACGTCGAAAAAGAAGGCCGGTATTTCACCACCATGGTTATACCCGATGCCAAGTCAAAGAACGCATCCGCGAAAAACAAGCCATGGGTACTCGCCAGCCAAGTTGACCAATGCTTCTTCGTCACCAACCCGTGAAGACCTAGCCGTGTTGTCGTGAGGAGGGGCAAGAGGAGCATCATCAGAATGCAAGGAGACGCCAACAAGGAAGACTTGGATAAGAACGGTGATCCGAAGATCGAGGAGGAATTCGACAAGCGCTTTGACATGCCTACTACTAGTAAAGTAAGAAGGAAGACCTTCCTACCCACCAAAGGTTGTCCGTTCACGCGAAGAAATCTCAAGGTGGTTGGCATAAAGTATTCAACCGCCAACAAGAAGGGTAAGAAGATTGCGAAGAGACGCTAAAGCTAGCTAGCTTGGAACCGGAACGAAGAAAGACTTTTTTGTGTATCACATGTGTGTCTATGTGAGAGAACAAGCATATATGTATGTGAGTGATATATGTATGTGAGTGATATTTAAGGATATGGAAATAGAAAATCCCCAGTGTTTTCTTTCATTAAATGTAATTAACTAAAATAATTTAAAAAAAGTTAAAAAAATGTGGGGCAACTAGGATTCGAACCTAGGCACCCAGGTTCAGTTAACAAGACAAACCACTGGGTTAGTTCTCTGTTGTTGTCAATATAGCAGTGACTTTCTTTTTATTTAATCTAGTCAAATAATTCTGTGGCGCATCTATTGGCGGGATGCGTCACAGAAATCTACAATTCTGTGGCGCATATGTTGGTCGGATGCGCCACCGAATGTTTACACTTAGCAAAAAAACGACACCACTCTCCCTTCCCCTCGCCCTCTATCAACATTGCCACTCGATCTGTCGTCCCCCTCCCACGCCGCCGTCCCCCTCCCACGCCGCACCGGAGGAGCACCGGAGCGGCCCACCATGCCGTCTACGCCGCCACCGGAGGAAGAGCACCACACCAGGAGGAGGAGGCCCGCACCAGGAGGAGGCCCACGCCGTCGACCTCGCGCACGCACCCGTGTAGGAGAGAGGAGGAGGAGGTCCGCACCAGGAGGAGGCCCACGCCGTCGACCTCGTGCCCGCAGCCGGTAAGGCCCCCTCCCCCTTCCTCCTCCCCCTCCTCCTACTCATTGTGGCATTAGGGTTCTTTAGGGTAGATTAGGATTAGGGTTCTTTACGGATCTTTAGGGTAGATTAGGAATAGGGTTCTTTAGGGTAGATTAGGATTAGGGTTGTGGCATTGGGAATGCAGGAAGCTGGAGTACATCCTCATTTATATGGTCTAAAGAGTGATGACTAATAATATCCTGCTTGATTCGCAATGTAATACATCATTTGTATCCATGAAGCCAATAACTAACTCTACAATGGATAAGTTAGAAATATTAACACAGCCTTGTTATAAACATTCTACAGCTGATGATACCTTTTCACCATATACAGTAGATGGGGCCATGCTTACTAAACCAGGAGGCACCTCACACCCTCCAAGCACCAACAGAACAGCCTGAACCTGTATAACGCTAAGAAAATAGCTAGTCAAATATAAATCAAATCAACTACAAGCGACTATGAACATATATGATCACCACAAACACTTGAACAATGGTTTGTCAACAGTGAATTGATCATATGATGGTCACTGAAAGTTAATATTGTTGCATCACAACTAACTAATGGAAAAGGAAAAGCTGAAAAGATAAGGAAGAAAAAATAGGTACAGCGCATCATGAGTTATTGTGGGTAAGGTCACATGGTGAATACATCAGTTGGACCTTTAAAAAAACTTCATCCTAATGGTATCACAAATATTTAACACGTAGGGAGTTCATTCGTTGGTTAACTGCGTGCAAGGCACATCATCCTTATTGTCATTGCAGAAATCAACCAGTCATTTCTTTAAAGGCATCCGTTGATTTACCAAAATATCAATGTCTGGGGGCAAAATGCCCTAAATTTTCAATTTTAAGCCTTGCATAATTTTTTCCCTTCACTAATTCTTCAAAAGTTGTGTAGGCGAGAGGAGGAGGCCCGCACTTCAGAGGAGGCCCACGCCGACCTCGCGCCCATGACCGAGCACCAGCCGGTAAGGCCCCCTCCCCCTTCCTCCTCCCCCTCCTCCTACCTGTACCTGTGTCCTTTTCATTCCACAAGAATCTGTCTACCTGTGTCCATTTCTTCTGAAAACAGCAACCATATGGACCTGTACCAGAGTAATATAGTACCAGCAGTTCATTCCACAAGAATCTGTCTACATGTGTCCTTTTCTTCTGAAAACAGCAACCATATGGACCTGTACCAGAGTAACTAGAAAGCATTGTGTTCCAGGAGATCAAGTCTCTTATTGGCATTGTCTTGAATAAAAGGTTGGCAGTAGATGAGTCATCGCATTTCATATACAAATCTAGTAGCTATTTTCTGAATATACATCCAGAAATTGTATCTATTCATGACCTGGGGTGCTACTGAGCACCATATGGGGTGATATATATATATATATGTTGGGGGGGATATGTTTTTGCAGGGATTTCATTGAGTCCCATTTCTCCCGGAATGTTGATTAACTTCCGTTTTGGTTGAGAAATGGGCACTCCTATGTAGTAGAAAAATTAGCAAAGGTCATGCCGAAATTTTGAATTTTTGGGCATGACCTTTGCTAATTATTCTACTACCTAGGAGTGCCCATTTCTCAACCGAAACAGAAGTTAATCAACATTCTGGGAGAAATGGGACTGTACTATATTTTTTTGCCTTTTGTGCTAACTTTTTGCCTCATTATATAAAGCGCAAATAAACATGTCGGGAAACGCGGATGAGCCCGACACTTCTAAGCACATGAGCATTGAAGAACAAGCGAGAGAGCACAACAAGTCATTCTAGAACGAGGAGATGGAGGAGGCGGAGGCCGCCGCCGGAGCTACTGGTTATGAGGGTGGCCGGGAGGAAGCCGCCGATGATTATGAGGGTGGCCAGGAGGAAACCACCGATGATTATGGCACCACCGATGGCCGGGAGGACGACGACACCACCGATGGAGGTGACCACGACGCAAGTGGTAGCGGCACCAATCCGACCGCCGGGAAGAAGGCGGCGAGGCCAAGGAGGCCCCGGAAGGCGCAAGTGCTCGCCAACGTCACAGACGAGTTCACTTCTGTCTCGGAATCTGGCCTACCATTAGAGCCGAAGAAGGCGGCCTCCGGGTTCAGCATGCAAATAGGGTGCATCGTCCGGGAGAGTGTTTCAATCAACACTAAGGACATTAGAAGCCCGGAGAATACGGCTATACTCCAAACCATGCTTGATAAGCTTCACCAAAGATACAAGTTCCCGGACGAGGACTCCAAAAAAAGGGCAGAAGCTAATGCCATCACGAAGATGAGCACCGCCTTGAGCAGCTGGAGATTCTGGGTGAAGAAGAAGATTAACAAGGGTGACAGTTGGGAGAAGATAAGTAAGGAAGAGCCGCATCTCCCTAGAGAAGACTTCGATGCACTGAAGGAGTCCTTCAACACGGAGGTGGCTCGAGAATGGACCACCTGGGGGAGGGAAATGCAAGAGCTGAACATAGGTAAGCACCATCTCGGAAGCGGTGGCTACCGAGGAAAACAGCCGATTTGGGAGAAGGAGGACAACGAGTATATACGTCTGGGAAAAGACAACCCGTGGTACAAAATAACGGACGTACAGACGAGGAACTATGTCCGGTCCCGCTACTTCCTCGACTGGAAGACCGGGGAATTTGTTACCAACGATCCGACCGTGAAGGCCTTCGAGGAAAAGCTGGTAAGGAATTTCATTACCGCTTATATCTCGAGTTGATCTAATTAGATAACGGAGACAAAATTCTAATTGGGTTCACCTTAATTTCCTTTTCCCGAAGGACGAAGCGTTGAAGGATTTGGCTAAGAACCCGCAGTCGTCCGAGGGGTCTACGGAGCCGTGGGACACGGCTTTCAACCGGGCGACGAACACGATGAAGAAAAGGAAGTTAGATCTCCCGCCGACGTCAGCTGGCCGTGTGTCCGGCTTTGGTTTGAACATGAAGGTACGGGACTACTACGATTCGGACGCCAAGTCCAAAAAGGCGAGGAGGGTGACGGGCGCGGCATGCGCCGAGGTTGAGCAGCTGAAGAAGCAGGTGGAGGACCTACAACAGGTCAAAGCGCAGTTTCCCGACATAGTGGCATCCCAGGTCAACGAGACGATAAAGTCGTTGATCCCCCCTAATTTGTGGGAGGGGATAAGTGCTTGGAATGCGAGAGGTCAATAGGGGCCGATACACGTGCCCGCCTGCACCGGCAGCAACTCGAGCAGGAACAGGCCCGCCTCACAGGAACTCGTGACCCCACAACCCAACGCCGCAGGGCCGTAGCCGCTCCTCCAGTTGGACGCACCCGACCAGCCGGGCGAGGATGATAGGGCAGCGATGCACGATGATGCACCCGAGCAGCCGAAGATTGATAGGCCGCCCTCCGCCCTTGTCTCCACATTAGCCGAGCTCGACGCCATCATAGTGGTAACTAATTAGTTAGTCTGCGCGTAATTTTTTTTAACTATGCCTTTGATGACTGTCATCTCATCATCCCAAACATGTTTTGACTCAGGACACGCCTTGTGTAGTGCTGCATAGCATGGTGCCCGGCAGCGAGTTGAAGGAGGTTGCGGCGGGCCAGGTGATTCGCCCAAAGAGCACGGAGGTTATGCACAACGTTAAAATGGGCAAAGACATCATGAGGGTCAGTTTGACTTACATAGTGTCGGAGTACCGCGACATCCTCCTGCCCTTTAACCCTCCGGGAGCCGAGGACAACACTCCCCTCCACGAATGCACCAATTGGGTCATGCCATGGCCGAAGTCCCAGATTCGTCTTGGGGGGGGGGGGCGGGGGATCTTGTGGGGCCAAAGCTTCCCGCAGGCGGCACCTCGGTCCGCCGGCCCATGCCCATCTGGCCCTCGGCGAAGCGCCCCCGAAGGAACTGGCGGTCGCCGCCGCTACCACCACCCAGAAGAAGCTTAAGGTACCGCCGGTCATCGTCACCCGGGAGGAACCGGTTCTTGTCGCCAACACCAACCGCCACCAAGAACTGTTGGGACGAAAACCGTTACCGCGCCGACCATCCAAAACCAAGGTCGTTGCACCTCAACCGCCGACATCGCAACCGCTGCCAGTAACTAAGGATGTTGACATGGCACCACTTGATCATGATGATGGCCACTACCATGACAATGATGACCACAACTATGACAATGATCAGGATGAGGATGTCGACGTCGATGCCTACATCAACACTGGCGCCTGCAGCAAGGATGTGTATATGCCTCCTATTGAGGTTGATGAAGAAGCCTTCCGTGGTCACGACGATGAACCTAGGCGTCCCAATGCAGTACCCTTGCAGCGCCAGCTAGTCTTCAAAGGTTTATCTCAGGAAGAAGACACGCCTCCGGAGGCCGGCGATGCAGCTATACAGAAACCGGCTACCATTTTCAGCCCTACCAGGCTGAAAAAGACGGTCAACGAGGTAGGGGTAGCACCCCCAGAACAAGCTGACAAGAAGAAGAAGGCCAGGAAGAGGAAACCTAAAACTGCCCCGGGTGCCTCTATGAGCCAGCTAGCTCAGAAGATACGGCATGACAGCGTGATACCACCCCGTCCGGATGGCTTGACGCGAGTTCATGAAGCTGGGAAACCGATACTACCTCCGATACGCTTTGGCAGCAAGTGGATCAATGCACTCTTTGCATAGTCATATCTTATATGTTGAGCAAACCCTTCTCAAGGAGAAAGATCCAACTTACCCGGTGTGCGTCGTCAACGTGCCAGAGGACCCAAACTTTGTCCATGAGGAACCCACAAGTCTGTTCTTCATAGCGTACGAGGACGTCTTCAAACTGTTTCACCTCAGACGGCTGGACTATAACTTGGTCCGCCTATTCTCGATCAATCAACAGTTGAAGATCAAGAGAGAGTTATTCCCGCAAGTCGCGGTAGCGGATCCCTACTACATGCGCGACAGCCAGCTGGTGGAAGGATCAGCGACACGGACCTGGGCGGTGGAGTACCTTCAGAATTTCATGCTCAGATACAAAGAGAACACCATTCTTCTGTCCGTCTTTCCCGAGTAAGCACACACATCCGTTCGTCGCTGTCATAACTAATGGTTTCTTGTAGATTTCTTCCATTGCTTATCCTTTCCAACATTCGTTTCAATTGTGTTGAGCAGGGACTACTACTCTGTAACCATCGCCATTTACCCGACGTATTCAGTAGCCCAGTATTTCGACTCGTCGAATACCACGTACAAGAAAAACTGGGCCAGAATAAAAGCTGTTCTCGATGATGCTATGGAGGGATACTTCCAAAAGGGAGGCACCTTCATAAAGAAAGGGGAATTTGTCAAGACGGATAAAAGACACGGGTCCAAGCACGTGACCGAGTTGCCCTGCATCAAGCAGCCGGCTGGCAGCGTGAGGGATAGCTTCTACGCCCTCCATCACCTTCACGGGTTGGTCCGGGATGCAGAGCAGATCAAGTGCCCGGACAACGTCAGAGTGGTCTGCAAGATATATAGGGGAAATCAGCGATGCTGATCTTAGAGAACACTTCCATCGCATCCAAAGGAAGTTATCGGAGATAATCAAGGAAGATGTCGAAACCATGGGGGGGGTGCTTAAACGTACGCTGGAAGCCGTCTAAGAGGGCGATCGAAAAACTCCTAGATGCGCAGGGTGATCGAAGGACGTGGACGACGAAAGACTGCTACAAACCGTTCCCGGCGCCGTCCGGCAAGTAGGCTCATTGATCATGGACACATGTGTGTATTGTGTCGTGTTCCCAGGTGTCGTGAACTATAATTGCTTTGTAATAATTTGTATGGACGGATGTGTGTGTGTGTGTTTTGTTGTATTTTATCGTTGAACTTGCTTCTGTGATATCGATGCAATATGTCTTATATGTTGCATTATGCACTAATATATGCCTTGTGTCTATAGAGATGACGTACTACGTGGTGTTCGAGGGTCGGGTTCCAGGGATCTACGAGGAGTGGGAGGACTGTAAGAAACAGGTGCACAAGTTCAGCGGCAACTGCTACAAAGGATACGCGACTAGAGAGGAGGCGGAGGCCAAGTGGAGGAACTACCGGTCGAGGAAGAACAAGAACAAGATGAAGACCGCGGTCGTGCTCATGCTCTTGCTCACCATCGTCGCGGCTCTACTATATTTCATCATAGTGTAGGCGGCGGTGACCACTTCATTTGTAACTTTAGATGATGAACTAATTTATACTTGTGTAAAAATGTGGCACTTATGACTATATGTATGCATGTATGTTGGGATCTAATATTTGATGACATAGTAATGTATATGTTTGCATCTACTGTTTGTCCAGATTATTATTTACTATCTATGTATAAATCCTGTATAAAACCTGTATATGCACTGTATTTTGGGCTGTGTTAAAAATTAAAAAAAATACGAAAAAACATTCTGTAGCGCATCTTGTAACGTTTCTATGCGCACAGCATTCTGTGGCGCATGTGTGCATATGCGCCACAGAAAGCACACTTCTGTGGCGCACGGCTCGTGCGCCACAGAATTACCAATTTAGTGGCGCACGAGCCATGCGCCACAGAAACCAATTTACGTGCGCCACAAATAAGGGTTTCCTAGTAGTGAAAGTTGCAGCGCTGGACCTAAAATAACTAGCGCCGCACAATACGAGTCTACTGTATGGTTAAGACTCGCCTGTACTGTAGGTTGTTAAGCTTGCAGATGACTCCATTTCGTCCCCAGTTACTTAGCTGAGTAGACAACGTGATAATCCTCAATGAATACTCCTGATTTCGCCTTAAGAGTGTGATTTTCTACACAACATAAATTAAAAACAAGGATTGCACACCTTTGAAAGAATTAGTAACTAGTATCAAGGCTAGTGATGTTCTTAGTCAATTACTTGACTTAAAATACGATTTAAACATGGAGAAATATAGCTATATTCATAGCCATCACATATGCATGTTAAAGACGCTCTTGTGTGTATGTTCTTCACGTTTTTTTGGAAGACTGTGTCGATCAAATATTTCATTTTTTTGACGTGTGCGACATCTATAGTCTCATTAAGTAACAGTCATCCTAGCCACGACTTCTTCTATATGCTGTTGGACGATTTTCCAAAAGAATGTTGCAATTGTTCTTTACTTGATTCCGGCCTTTCTCTTATACGTAGATGATGTAGCACGATTTTTATCATCAAGCGTTCTGCCTATCGGCCATGCTCCGAGGGCGTAAAGAGAAGTCTAGTGTGTAATTCTTCCAAAATATTCCATACTAGATGAATAAGCGAGCTTTGTCTCACGGCCTACATAATATTGTCACAAAGCATGTTGCGATACACTCGTGGGCACTTTAATTTGTTATATTGTCGGGTGTAATGTGTCTGTAATTTTAGTGTCACTAACCATTGCGACACTCCATCACTCCTCTAGTATCCAAGCCTTCTCGCCTCATGCTTCTCAGTGAGGATAGGTCTGAATGGCCGACGATTATCCAGATAGTTACAGTAAATAGTAATCAGTAAATATTAACACATTCCTACATTCTTCACTTCAGAGCTCTAATAAAAAATAGCATTTAAAAATCATAGGACCAACTATCAGTAAACATGTCACTGTGTAAGTAGGTAGGAGATGCAGCGGATTTGGCTCCCAGGTCTAAATGCACCTATTATGAAAAATACATTTAATATGAATTTCAAAATATTGAAAAATTTCGGAACAAAATCTCTGGTGTGCATCCGGACATGCTATGTCCTCACACAAAGTTTTGCAGTCAGAAGATATTTTTTGTGGTATGTACAAAACAGATAAAAAAATGTTTTGTGAAAAACTATTTTGCAACACCAAAAATTGTCTTTTTTACTCAATCAACATAAAATGTCTTTCTTTCTTGAAACTTGGTGTACGAACATATAATGTCAACATGTACATCCGAATATTTTTTTTCAACATTTTGAATTATGTCTTTTTAGCAGTGGGTGCATCTACACCTAGGAGCCAAAGTGGATTTCCGAGAGATGCAAGATTATATAGAAATTGCACTTCTCCATGCGCTTATTCAGGGGCGAATATACGACACCGGTGAAGCATTGCCAACGGATAATTTTTCCACGGGTGAATCTATCTATTCAGTTTGCCACACGGCGTGCCTCATGCTAGAAAATTTATAGGAATAAACCTTTGCAACAGAACATATGAAAATATTCTTTACACACCCACAAAATCATGGCAAATATGTTTGTACACTCTTGATTCTGAAATAAACATTGATTGTACACACTGGTTAGCGATTCTTTTTTAGCAATATATGTGTGATTTCACCAACCAAAGAACAAAAAATGTAACTCACAATTTCAGCTATGTTCCATACCGAACTCAGATAATAAGTTATCTTTACAATTTGTTGTAGGTCCTCAACTAGACATGTAGTCGACAACATATTTTTCTAGTGGTGCTACCCACTATATAGAATCTACTTTGTGGTAGATATCCTAGTCATGTACACCTGACAACATCGAACCAATTTAACTATAAACAAAAAAACATTCTCACAATATCTGGAAAGAAATCATCCAAAAAAACTCAAACCTTGGGTATCCAAATGTGAAGCTAGTGGAGCAGGCAGGAGGCACACAGAAGTAACATGGGGTTTAAATTTTCATTCCTATAGATTTGATTTAAATGATTCTTTTTTTTGGATAGCCGAACTTGACTTTCATGTTACATATTATAGGGACAACTCAGGAACTTGTGGAGAAGTCTTTTTCAGAAAAGCCGAGCCAGCAGATATTCTGGGCGGAGGACAGTTGCGATTTTTGCGGCCTTCGCAAGGTGAAGTGCAACCGTTACCCACAATGTAGTATCGACCTGTAGAAGAACAATCTTGTATCTTGCGTGCCATAGCTGCTCAAAATTTGCACTGTGGAACGCAACCATCAACCTTAATCTAGATTGCTCCTTTTGAAGAACCAATCGTGGCATGCTTGTGATACAAAACCCTATTCTTCATCATAGTGCAGAACCTTCACTAGATCCACATGCCAGAGCAGACTAAAGAAATGAACACACATTTTTGGGCTTACTGAGAGCTCATGATCTGCAATCTGAAGTACAACCATCAGCCTCCAAATAGAATCGACGTACAGTCTAGTAGCAAATGACTACACATTATTGCTAACAATTGCTTAAACAACAGTACAATTATCAGTGGAAATCTTCTATGAAGGTAAAGAAAATGGAAATATTTAAAAGTGTGACCTTTTACTTGTTGTATCCATCGGCATACACCACATATGCTCTTGGGAAGAAAATATATCCAAAACAAATTACCAGGACTATTTTGTTTGGAACTAAAAATATGCATGCATTAACTATTGATCAACATCAGCGTTAAGATCTTACCTTCGCCCCAAAAACGTGATCAGCTCTAACCTGACAAATAAAATATAGATCCAAACAACCAGACACTACTGAATTCACATCTTAATCACACCATGGCTGCCAATCCACTAAAGCATATCATCAAGCATACCTCTACGGATCTACCTCCTGGTAGGGTGAGTAATTCCAGGAAAATAGCATACTGCAGCAATATAATCCAATAACCATAAAACATAAATCATGCTAAGGAGAATGCATGTAATTTGGAAGCAATGAACTGTATGTTTTAAAATTCGACGGATTGCATCAGTGTAAAGTAAATAAAGGCTAAACCTCTAAGATACCATCCTTGCTACCTTTGGAACGGAACAACTTGTGTCATCATATGAAGAATGTGTACCGTAACAGATAACTAAAACGAATGCTTCCCCGTGAGGCCATGGCAAAGGCTTTCTTTATCTAATTCCATGACAATTTATAAACTACTATAAAGGTCGAAAAATTTAAAGAGGTTGTAGTTTCTGGTTTGTTACCATCATTGTAAGAATATGATATGGAATCCATCATCAAAAAACCAATTATGGTTCCTATCAAGATTTTTCCCT
The DNA here is from genome assembly GCA_023614405.1 of Avena insularis. Lineage (NCBI taxonomy): Eukaryota > Viridiplantae > Streptophyta > Magnoliopsida > Poales > Poaceae > Avena > Avena insularis. The sequence goes on along the minus strand of CM042684.1, from coordinate 101,902,730 downwards.
GCAAACGAACTAGGGTATCTCCAAAGTAGGATGAATCGAACACGGGGGCTGAACATGTGAACTTCGAACCCTCAGTGACCTCAGCGAGAGACAAGCAAACGAGCACGATAGAGGGACACCAGGAGTTTACCTAGGTCCGGGCCACCATGCGGTGTAAAACCCTACTCCTGCATGTCTAGATTGCTTATACTGCTTGGCGAGGTTCAATACAAGGTGCTGATCAGGCGATCACATCTAGGGTTCCTAGCTGGAAGGTGAAGCTAGGGTTTCCTGAAGTAGGAGAATGTTGGATCCCCTTGCCAAGTGCCGCACTACCCCTCTTATAGATCCTCTTCTCCCAATATCTTTACGGGAAGGGTTGCCACATGGCGACAAACGAGAGGTAAGGTGTGGTAAAGCTACTTTTGCCCATGGACCCGGTCCATGGCAGGGTGATGTTGATCACGCCGCTGACATCCTCCTCTTTGGCACAATGCCCTTCACTTTCTCCATACACCAAAATGGGGTGTGGTCCCACCTTGGTGTTAGAGGTTGTCGACCACCTATTCCTTGTGGAAGGGGAAGGTGTCTTCCTTGCACAAAAGAGGCAAGCCTGGGCAACTAGCACTGTTGTGATCACCCTAGTCTTCATCGTGGTCGCACGCGTGCATGTCGGGCGTTACCCGGAACTTAGGCGTTGGGGCGCTGTTATGCTCCGTGTTGAGCCATCACGAATGGGCCTCACTTAGGGTGCCTTCTTCTCGTGAAGGGTTTCCGGAGGTGGTGCTTCACGAGGGGGCCTCACAAAGGGTATGTCCCTTGAGGCTCCACGAGAGCGTCTCCTGGTGGAGTCCAGGACTCCGCGAGATGGAGCTTCCTATGGTGCATGAGTTGCCTTGACGTCTGGGTCTAGTAGCAGATGGGCCATGGTACCCTAGTTGCCACTAGCCCGATTGTAGCCCCTGGGCCCCTAGGCCATGCGCGTGTTGGAAGCAAAGGAATAGGGGCCCAAAAGATGCTGTGCCCGGTTGACCGGACGTAGCAGTACATGACCGCAGAGGTTCATCTCCGTCGTAGAGGCCAAATGGTAGGGCTGTTGCCAACAGTTGGATCCAGGAATCGCTGTAATGTTGACTTTTCCCTCGGTAATCGCCACAACGCTTAAAACAGATCCTGAGCAATTGGGGTTTTATTTTCTCTTCTTCTCCATCACCATTCCACTTCTTGGAGCTCTTCCCCCATCTATACCCAGTGCTTGCAATTTCTCCTCTCTTAGCTTATCTTGTCAGAGTGATGGTGCCCAATAAGGGAAATACCATTGGGAGGAGCACGCCAACATCGATGGATGTGTAGGTGGGCCCCTTCCCGTGCTCGAGTCTTCCACCATCATCAATGAAGAAGGCCTTAGCAAGCTCTGACATATGGTGGCCGGAGGGCACAATGAGTGTGGTCTCACCCATGTGTGGCACAGTGCGACGAGATCCCTGCCACCGCGTATCCCTTCTTCCACCATACTATCCAGGCAGGGCTAGTGCCTCAATTATGTGCCTTCTTCCTCGTGCTCTTGGAGCACCAACAAATCCAGGAACTACACTTGGAGCCTGGTTCCATCGCCACTGCTGCCATCTTCTCATTCTTTTGCGAGGCCTTCCTCGGCGTTAGGCCCTCCGTCTAATTGTTCCGCACTTCAGTTGCATGCACGTCATCGCAGGGCAGTAGTGCTCTGGATGCATTTCCTTCCGTGTTGTCGAGGGAATAGCCACCATGTCTATCTCGGTGTGGTGGATGAGGGAGGTGAGGGATTCTGATCCTGCTAGTTCTAGATGGATGCCCGTGAGGCAAATCCATGGCTCTGGATCCCGACAACGCCTATGGTGGAGAAAGACTCGTGGACCCGTAGACCATTTTCTAGTCAGGAGGTGGGCCCAATTGTGTAGAGCCTCGTGACTCTACGTCAAGGTGGATTAACTGGGGAGATTGTCTTCAAGGAGTACATTTACCAGGGATCACCCTTATTCAAGACCACCTACATGGCATGTGGGTGTATACCGGTCCAGGAGACTAGATGAAGCTTCATCTTGATGTCCTCCCTCTGGAAGTAATTGAAGTGGTGACACAGATACTGCTCGGCAAGGTAGGGGTACCCGACCCTCCCAAGATGGCTCTCCCATGTACCGTCGACCGAGGGTGAGGAGGGATGAGATCCTAGCGAGGATGCCCTCATTCAACAAGTGGGGACTGCTTGTCATGGTGCTTGAGGAGGAACCGAAGGATGTCAGGGAGACCACCAGCAAGCTCCGTGGGGGAGGGAGGCGACCCCTCCAAGGCTCTTGCGCATAGAGAGGAGGAGACAACCGATGAGTCCAGTACTGCTCCCTTGGTGGAGGCAGCTGCCAGCGAGAGGACCACCGCAAGCGGAGGTGGCTTGTGCTCCTCTAGGGGAGTAAAGCAAGGGTGCTGGACTGCTGATGACAAGTAAGTTTGCTTTCATGAAGTGGTCTTCACTTGTATCCTTCCCCTGCCTTGATCTAACTCCTAAAGAAGAATCAGAAGGTGAAGAGGACGAGTGGAGCCCCTAGCTCCACGGAAAATGCAACACCCATCGGTGCGCGCCCAACCACTAGGTATGGTGCTGCATCTAGTGCTGCTGAGAAAGCATAGAGACAGGCTCTAGATGCAGCCTTAGTGGATCCCTAAGAGGTGGATGCGAGGATGATGATGCTCGAGGCACCTGGGACGGTCGCCGTGGCACTTGAGGCTGAAGGCATGGGTGCAGAGGCGCGGACGAAGGATGCATCATGTGACGAGGCGGCGACCCACATGGAGGTTACGTGCGCCACATTGGAGATGGGATCTACGGGGACGACGTGCGCTGCGGAGGAGGCGCTCCTCACGGAGGGATCACACGTGGCTGAGAGGGCGTGTGTGGCAAAGGTGAAGATCCTGGTGGATCAAAGCAGGCCGGTCCTGCCACGACTGATGCACCCGAGGGGTCCCAGTAGGATGGCAAGGTCACCCATGCCTGCCCCAGTGCTCCACGGCAGGCAAGGAGAGCACGGGTTGTGCTCTTGAGGGGAGGCAAGACCCTAGACTGTGCAAGGCTTCATGACAGGGAACGGCGAGCCGGATCCGCTAGCATGGAGGCTGCTGGTGTGGGGAAGAAACGACGGTCGCATGAGCTACTCCACCGTGGTCATGCAGGTTGTACACGTGGGCCTCCATAGGCTCAGTGTGGACCTGGTTCTAGATGGGGCGTGGTAGGCCACATAGCGTAGATGACTCGTGGAGGCGCCGCGAGATCGCGAAGTGTCCCTTGCGGAGCTGAGGGATATTCATGTGAGCACCCTTGACGAAGCGGGTGAGATCCTTGAAGGCGCCAATGCACAAGCTGTAGAGGTGAGGGCGTGGGAAGAAGCCGCTGCCACACGCGAGAGGGACCTGGCCACTCATGAAGAAGCGCTGACCACCTAGACAAAAGTCGATGATGCCCGCGAGGAAGACCTTGTTACCCACCAACATGAGGTGGCTTCCCAGCATGGTGAGCTCCAATTTATTGAAGGCGGTCTATCTTCACATGAGACCAGCCTCACAATCCACGAGGATGAGCTAAGTTTGGAGCGGATCTGCCTCGAGAAGATGGAGGGCCAACTCATGGAGAGCCAATAGGAGCTTGAGCAGCGCGAGGCCAAGATGAAGGATAGCATCATGAAGTTCAATGCCAAACTTGCCGTGAAGGATAAGGAGGCTTAGGACCAGCTCACCCAGAAGATGATCTAGAAATTAAACACGGATCTCAAGAATGTCCACGAGGAATATCGTGGGAAGGCCACAACCCTAGAGGCCCGCCATGATGAGAAGAAAATCTCGAGGGGGAGAAGAAGTAGCTGGAGAAGGAGCTCAAGGGCGTCCATAACTGCCTTGAGTAGATGCCATGATCTAGGCACGAGGTTGTAGCCAAGGCCGAGCGGCTGGCCGAGGAGCTAGAGGATCTACAGATGCAGGTGGGTCCCATCTCTGTGATCATCGAGAAGGTCTAGGACGACCAACAACACGTGACCTTGATGAATAAAGAGTAGTGAAAACATGTTCTACTCGCTCACGAAGCATGCTGGCAACGTCGTTGAGAACCTCGGGGTTAGAAGACCGCGGATCCCCTCGAACCTCCTGATTGATGAGTCTGCAGCCTTCCTAGGATGCTTCGAGGACATCGTCGCCAAGTTGGAGGCATCCGTGGTGGACTTGAACACCATTGTCAAGGAGGAGTGCCACGAGATCCTGAGCATCGCAAGGAACTGCATCTTTAGCAACCTCTTCAAGGCCGACCCAACCTTTGAGTTTGCCGTGGTGCTACAGCCCGTGAAGTGCGACGAGGTGGCCTAGCTCACGGAGAAGATCCGTGAGCATGTGGACGCCCTGGTTGCGGTTTACAATAGGAAATCGGGTGATGAGTCCACGGAGGCCTCGAGCGGTGCTTCAGGAGACACCACTCGCAAGGGGCCTGGCAATAATGCGGAGGGCAGGGCTTCGTCAGTGTAGCTTGTAGGTGTACACAACTTGCTAAGGCTCAACCTATAGTATGATCTTATGTAATAGACATGTATTTGTTTAAGAAACTGCCCCAGCAAGCCTGTTAATGTATGTGTATTTTGCATGTGCAATATGTGTCTGTCCTTGAGTTCCGATCCCCCATTCCTCTATGAGGCGTGGGATAGGGGCACAGAGAGAGACATATAGTAGTTGTTACTTAGCTTTGGAGAGGACTGGTTCCTGTAGATTGTGCCTTATGTGGCTCATGCTTAGAGTTGTCTTGTTGTGAGAGATTGTAAGGGACCTCATGTGAGGCTTGGCAAGGGAACCTTGGAGGCCTCACATGGTGCATCTCGCGATGGATTTGGCGAGGAGTATCTTGTGAGACTTAGGAAAGGGCACCATGTGGGCCTCGGCAAGGACACCTCGTGGAACCTCGCAGAGCACATCATGTGATGGCCTCCCTAGAGGAGATGCCTCATGTTCTATTTTCTAACAGAGCAAGGTCCTCGATGAGGTCACCTTGTGGGCCTTAGAGTGTTCCTATTGTGAGGACTTGGATATGAGTCTCGTGAGAGATTTAGGCGAGGGAATCGTGAGGGCCTCGGCGAGGACACCTCGTGGCGCCTCATGAAGCACATAATGCAATGACCTCACTGGAGGAGATGCCTCATGTTATGTTTGGATAATAGAGGTAGGTCGTCGATGAGGGCACCTTGTGGGCCTCAGGGGGACCTCTCGTGAGGACCATGGCCGACTCCTCGTGGAGTAGCTTTGGGTCTGCATTCTGCTCGTGGAGGCATAGGCGTGCCCGAAGAGTTCAGGGTGACTGCATGCGCTTGTCAGTTACACAAGGAGATCAAGCACCAAGGACCTTGGTGAGGTGGCTTGTACGGGGTGACCAGGACCGGTAGCCAGGGCTTAGTCACTTGGTTTTTGTGCTGATAGGACGAACCCGGGCATAGTCATTGTCCCTAGCCCCCGCTCGTGTGACATACAAGAGAGAACTCATGAGTGCACAAGAAATCATGAGTTAAATACTACTTACCAAGGTAAGGATACGTAAACATGATTGGAGCAAAGTTCATCTTTTTATTGGTGATACGCAAGTGATCGTTATAAAAATGCCATAGTGATGGATATGGAGCCCCACTAGGTGGATAGAAGCTTTTGTGGACATGTGTCGATGCTCAAGAGATACATCACGAGGGCGCGAGGCCACTATGGTGTTGATGGCTCACGAGGTGACCGACCAGAGCTCATAATAGTGTCACGGGTACCCCCACAAGAGCTTGCTGAGGCCTTCTCGGGAGAGGATCCTACGAAGGAGAAGATCGCTGACCTCGAGTGCACATGGGAGGATGTTGTGGCTATGGTAGTGGTGTAGGCCTTGCTGGTACCACGTGGTGAAGATGTCGGCACATCAACAAGCCTCCTTGAGAAACAACAACTCTTCCTCATGGAGGTTAGCTTGGCGAGCCTTGTCGGAGGTGATTATTTATGGAGACCCGTGCTTAAGCTCAACAGATAGGACCACTTTCGCCCCGTGGATGAGGGAGAATGGTGTTTTGCCTATTGGATTTGTTGTCATGGTGCAGATTAACCATAGTATGGACGAGAGTGCGTCGATCCAGCCCTTACCACTAGCCTTGACATTGCCGAAGCTTTTGTCTTGGGGACCTTTGAGCACCTCGACATTAGCTTGCTTAGCCTAGCCCTTTCTTCGTTGGTGTGTGACGGGGGTGTAGCATATGTTGGTGCCGAGGTTCTCTTAGTAAGAATTAGAAAGCTGTTGGTGAATTGGCTACCATTGTTGGTGATGATGTGATTGGGTACGTTAAAGCGGCATACCAATCCCTTGGTGAATTTGATAGCGGACCTTGCCGTGATGGTGTAGACGGGCTTCAGTTTGCCCACTTGGCGAATTTTCCACCAGCTACGTAGGGGTATCGGTATCCCCCGAGCGCACCGACTGGGTGCGCCAAGGGCAATTGCGCTCTTGAGGCCATCAAGGAGGATATCGTGTTTGGGGGTGTTGTTAGGGAGCTTCTCCTCATCCTTGAAGCGAAGCTACACAACATAGTAGACCTTGTCTCTAGTTGGGGATGTGAGTACTATGCCAGAACCAATGTATGTATTGGCGAGTGTGTGGGCGAGCTCCTCGTGTGGCTTGGCCGGTAGCTTGCTGAGGCTTCCTCAGCAAGATTTTCCTCCTCGACGAGTGTCGCGACCTTAGCGAGAACTGATGATGTGGCCCCCTTGGCGAGAGGTTTTGTCGTGGTGGTATCACGACAAATGCCATGGGATGGCTTATCTTGGGGCCGAATGGACGCCGGAGGATCCGGGGAGGGATGATGCGGTGGAGGACGCACACAGAACACAACACAAACACACATGATGTACCCAGGTTTAGGGCTCTCCTATTGAGATAACACCCCTACTCCTGCATACTAGATGATATGTCTCTATGTATGACTGTAGCTACAATGGCGCTCCTTGAGCTATATGCGAGAGGAGGAAGAAGGAGCTCTGTGCTCTCGCTCTTATCTAAGTGAGTTGGGGGGAAATGAGGAAATAGAGATCGATCTCTTTCTCTAGAGGGCCTGGGGTACCTTATATACGGTCTCCAAGTTACAAGTTTAGGGCACAAGGGCAAGGAATATGATCTACTAGTGGTACAAAGTCGTTGCCTTGGGCCCACCAGATGCTGATCTTGTTTCTGTGTCACCTCTTGGGTATCCTCGATGGGACTAGACGAGCCCATCCCTCTGACAACCGTTACCACGCTGACAATTGTCGCCTCATGGTTCTCCTTGATGTGACTCCTCACCATAATGTAGGGGCACGCCTGATCCTCTCCGGGATTCCTAGGAAGGGACTAGAGCATTGAGTTAGGGGCCGACATATGACCTTTGATCATAGGCTGGTCCCTATGTCGACTCCAAGGCTCCAGATGATATAACTCAGCCTAGTCGTACCTACATAAAGGAGATTACTTGGTTATGCCGACATACTTTGTATATACCGGCTAGGGTATGTCATTTCGGCCACCCTATGTCGGTTAACCTTAGTCCTGGTCAACCTCTCAACCTCTCATTATATGGTGCCTTGACCCTACCGGGGGTCATTTCCCCGACATTAGTCCCTGATGCTATCGTGGTCTTGTAGTGTTAGCCAAAAGAGCACGACAAGTTCTTTTAACTAACAGGTAAAATATCTTATCAACCGGCATATTTTTATGTCAGCCGAGCCTGATTCTCTATCAACCTCGACATCTCAGTTGGCAATTCTTAGCCATTTCTGACATTGCTTTATCGGAGCCAAAACTTACCTTGGCCCAGAAACTATCATGCATTTCATATACTAGCTTCATTATGATCTACAAGATTACCCCAGGCTTCTCCTATTTTAAATTACCCATCCTATGTGTCATGCATCCACCATGTGTTGCCTTATTTTTTGTTCAAAGACGTGACATGTTGCAATGTTGCTATGGCTTGTGGGTTCCACCAGGGGTCAAATCACCTAGTGACTAGTCCAATCTTCCCCATGATGCCTCATTTACTGCTACATTTGCAGGATCAATTATGGCATTTGGATCAGTTACTCTTCATGCGACACGATCTAGGGAGAAGTTTGCAAAATAACCGTGCATGTTACTACAACCGTGGGCGCAAACGATCCCACGACCTATGATGCGGCGTAGCCTATAAATAGAAAGGCGGGGGGAAACCCTAATTTCACTTTCCCCACTTCTCTTCTCCTCTACCATGTCGTCGCTCTCTGCAACTCCCGTTGCGCCATGCTTCCTTTCTTCGTGCCGCCACCTAGCCTTCCTTCTCCTCACTGCCGCTTTGGTCCATGCTCCCTCCGTTGTAGCCACCGACACCACAGGATGCTGCTACTCCAGGCCAAGAACCATCGTAGATATGGCGCCTTACGAGGTCGTTACCATCGAGCACGGCGAGGAATATCTGGAAGCTAGACTGGAGCGAGCCTCGTGGGAGGGATCTAATATGATCAATGGGGAAATTGAGTGGCTGCGCTGAATGAGGCAGATACCGCCGGAGGTGGAGTGCTGGCTTCCCGATGCCGAGTTCACGCCAGAGGTTAACCCTAGTGAGTTCGTATCCTTCGTTTCGCACTTCGAACGTGGGTTGGTCTCCCCATTAGTGATTTCACCAAGAAATTTCTAGAAACCTTCGGTCTTCAAGCACACCATCTGCCGACCAACACCATTACTACCATGTCTTCCTTTGTATCTTGCTCGGACTGTTATCTTAGCCTCTGGCCCTGAATAAACCTCTGGGCCAAGTATTTTCACTTCCGTCCCCAGGTTATCTTGGACCCGGATGTTCCTGTCGGCTCCAAGCCCATGACGCAGTGCGGAGCTGCCACAGTTGTACCCCGGCGATGCTCCACCTTTCCACGAATTCACAGTTTAGATTCTTGCAAGAAATGACAACAGTCATTCTTTTATGTGAAGAACCGAACCAATTTAGATATAATTGGATTGCTGACATATGTCATTTGTGCCCCTGAAGCAAAGCTCAATTGGAAACTTGACCCCAAGGAGCTCAATGACGAGGTCAATCACATTCACTCAGCTATCCTTGAGCTCATGCGGGATGGTATGATCTCCTAGCAACATTCGTCATCCTCCGAATTTCTCCACTTCAGCGCATAACTCATAAAATCTGCCAAATGAGTGGCCGACATGACCCTAACCCTACTTCAACAGTCGAGATGACCAAGCTCCTGGTTCTAAGATGGGTTAAGGCCATTGCGAAGACCAAAATGGTCAAGGAGTAGGAATGGGGAAAAGCACATTATGACCGGGATCACCCAGCACCCGTGGTAAGTACCGAGATAATTTTACGACCGATTTCTTTTTTTCTGCTGACGTAACTTTTATGCTGGCCAATTATTCTTTCTTATTCATTTGATCTTTCTCAACAGTTGTCTATTATGCAGAAATTCGCCCGTCAGCCAGAGTAGGACAAGCATATCTTCGCAGATATTTGGGCCAAAGACTACGAGGATTCGGATACGGAAGATCTAGATTCTGAGGACTACAAGCCGATTCCTCATGCCATCCCTGGTCCTGCTCGAGGTAGGACCACTGTCCGAGATACATTAAGAGACTAGCCGGATGATGATGAGGATGACAATTGTCAGATTTTAGAGGTATTTGACCCTGTGCCAATAACATTCACATTTCCACTGCACCCGGCATCAGCTGACACAGCCGACCAGGTGGTGAAGGTGGCACCTTTGGCAACAGGCGGAACCTCTAGCAACAGGCGGCCGAGGTGGGACCAAAAGACAGGCCGGGTCTATGTTTCTGAAGCCCTAGAGGAAAAACGCAAGGTGTCGGCCCACTAGTCTAAAGCAAGACCAATATCGATCGGGTAATACTCTTTTGCCGATATACACTTGCACTTCTTTATTTCTTGTTTATCTCTAATTGAAATGTATTTACATTACTTCTTATGCAGGGCTATGATGGATGTTGACCAGAGCGCATCCTGCATTACCTCGTTGCTAGAGCCACCTCTGTCTCCTCCTCTGGCCGACACTTATGTTCCGAGTCCGGCAGGAGCAAGCACTCCTCTAGCTTCTGATGCCGAGATAATTAGGCCGAGAGGAGCGCCAAACAATGGAGAGGAGCACACTGCTTCGGCAGATGATGTTATGCATCAAGCAAGAGATAATACCTCAGCCCCGAGCCGAGATGAAGATCCTGACACTGACAATACCAACATCGGTACAAACAATATTGAGATTCCAGAAGTGCCGGAGCAACCTCAACCACCGCAGAAGTAGCAGACTCAACCATAGTAGCAAACTCAACATCATCAACCACAAAAACGACAGCAATAAGCGCTGCTAACACCTTCATTGCAGCAGCAAATAGCTCCGCCAACACTGCAGCAGCCAAAGAGACCAGCGGCTATGACCAAACAAAAGTCGGTCACAAATATGTTGAAGAAAACTTCTGCTCCCTTCGATAACAATATGGATTGACGAGTGACTCTACATGTTAGCTCGGCTATAGCCATGGTTAGCGCCTCTTACTGGGAAAGGGTTTTTCTCGAACCAAACCTTGAGAGGAAAAAGCTTGGGTTTGCTCACTCACTTTGCCATGGATTGGAATAGTGGTGACCTAAGTGAAGTTAGCTCTGAGAACCTGCATCCGAAGCAGCAGCTGGTAGGTCCAAGCACTATTATGCAGTGCATGTTCCAAGTTAGGGCGGCCTTGGTCAAGGCTAACAAAGTAGTTGAGGTAAATAAACTTTTCATTCCTTCTAGATTCCTGCAATACATATATAATCCCTAGTCCTCGAGGTTCAGGTTGAGTAAGAATTACTCAGTCGAAAGCTCTTAGATTAGATTTGCCAACAATCCATTTTGTCAACCTTGCAAAAAAATCCTATCCAGTCACCGAGTTTCAGGTTCAGTTTACTTGGCCTAAATCTGAAAATCGATATCCAGTTACCGAGATTCAGGTTGAGTTTACTCGACCTGAATCTGAAAATCGATATCCAGTCACCGAGATTCAGGTTGATTTTACTCGGCCTGAATCTGAAAATCAATATCCAGTCACCGAGATTCAAGTTGAGTTTACTCGGCCTGAATCTGAAAATCGATATTCAGTCAGCGAGATTCAGGCTGAGTTTACTCATCCTGAATCTAAAAATCGATATCTAGTCGTCGAGATTCAGGTACTTGGCCTAAATCTGAAAATCAATATCCAGTCATCGAGATTCAGGTTGAGTTTACTCGACTTGAATCTGAAAATCGATAATACATTCACCGAGATTCAGGTTGAGTTTATTTGTCCTGAATCTGAAAACCAATATCTAGTCACCGAGATTCAGTTTGAGTTTACTTGGCTGTATATGAAAAAATTGTATTTCTAACATCTTTCATTTTGCCAGGTTTACACCAATGCCCGGAGCAATGTATACCAGAACCTTCTATTCGAGCACAAGCGCCTCTCGGACCAGCACAAGTAGCTTCTAGTCAAGCTCAAGAACAAAGTTATGCCCAGATTGCCTTGGTCTAAATTTCCATTTCTCATTTGCTGACCTAACCTTTGCTAGTATTTGCAGCCGGGACAAGAAAACAGATTGAGGATCTGCAGAAAGGATCTCTGACATTGAAGGTATGCCATCTTCTGTAATTTAATTTGTACTTGTTTCATTTTATTCGTACCTATATTTATATCTCGGCTTAGCCAATAAAATGGCTCTTGTAGAAGAACACAAATACTACATAAGTATGTCAGAACTGACAAATCAAATGTTGGAACAAGCAGGGGAATATCAAGTTCAGCTTAAAAAGGAGCGAGATGAGGTATCTGGACTGCAGGCTGAGATTGAAGAGTTGAAGAAGGGGAATAAGGCTGAACTTGAGTGGGTTTCCCAGGACTTTGTGGAGGAAAAGGATCATGTAACTAGGCAAGTACAAAAAGATGAAGATTTGCTCAAGGAAGCCGAGATTATGGTTAACTCTACACAGAAAGAACTGGAAGATCACAAGGGCAAAAGCCGAGTTTGATTGTCAGATATTACCCAGATAAACAACAAAATGAAAAGTAAGTCCTCTTGCTCCACATTTCTTGTCGACATATGCCATTTGCCGACACATCCATAATTTTACCCATTTTGCCTGCCTATTTTCAGGTAATTTTCCTCATTCTGTTCCTGCTGCATACACTACTATCAACAAAGCCCGACAAAGAAAAGCTGATGTCGGCTCACTATCTGCTGAATGGGGTATGGATGATCACTTGGTTGCTCTGTCGGCTCACATCAATCCTCTCCAGGTCTTCGCAGTCGACATGTTCAACGCGTCCATTTGATGCTTCAATGCTCTATGGCCAGATGTTATAGTTCCTATGTCTTTTGCCGAGTTAGCGGAAAGCTTGATGGACAGCGAGGTCCGACTCTGCGAATGGCGGCAATCTGCTTCCCGAGCTAGTGATGATGAAGCTTTGAGTTTCGTGCTCCCTTGGTATGAGGGCATTAAACTTGACTGTCTCCAGACTATGAGTCAGGGCTCCAAGTGGACAACAGATCCAGTGTTCATTAGTGTCGCATCTCGCCTACGTTGACACCAGGGATGTTGGACACCCCCTATTTGTTTGGTAGTGGGCACGAAGGCGTTCTGGCCTCAACGCTAGCAAAGGAACCCACTGATATGAATGTACAACACACACAAAGCACACACGAGCATTTTTACCCAGGTATGGGCCGCCCTTCGGCTAACAACCCTATGTCCTGCATTGATGGATTATCTGGGGTGGATCAATGATGGCTCTAATATTTGCCATCTTCTACCATGTTTAAACATTGTTTTTGGTCAAGCAATTGCCAAGAAACTCTCAATCCTTTTCACTAATGACTAATAAATGCAAATATATGCAAAACTTCTCTTTGAGTTATGTTGTGCAAGAAATCATGGTTTTTAATGCGAAATAAGGAGTCATAATGAAGGTTTTTGAGAAAGTCCACACGACCAAGTAATTGGGGAGTCATTCCAGGGTGTCAGCAAGCTGAACAACCACTGGTGCGGGGAGGGCTTGCCCGTACCGTACGCCTGTACCAGGTGGCGATGTCTTTGTCTCGTCAAACCTACAACTTTCAGGAAGACACCTATATATTTTGAGGCTCCAGCCACCGTCTAGAGAGCCGCCATTCTCAGATTACATGACAACACCACCAAAGGAGATCCACGCCATTGTTCATCACTTCCACCATCCATTCATCCACTAGCCATAGCCATTGCTTTGTACTTTAGATCTCCTTGTGATTTGGTGACCATTGTAAGAATATTTGATTTCAATCTAAGTATTTGTATGATGTTTTCTATCTCTGATCTATTTGTTATGTGTGAGTAGTCCTCATGGGCTGCGGGTTGGGGAGAAACCTCGCAGCAATTATGTGCATCTAGATCATGGGAGAATTGTATTTTGTTTGCAATTGAGATCTGTATCTTTTGTTTTTTGTCTCTTGTCGCGATCAGTGTACTTGTAAATACCCAAGATCCCATAGATTGATAAAGGCTTGAGGTGAGATACTTGGCTAGCGACGATCTCATAGGAACCTGAGTCACAGAATGGGTAGTACTGTCTTCTCTTAGCGCCCCATTTGGAATCACAACAACATCACCACTTAAAGCTATGATCTGTGTTTTACACTTAATAATCGTTTGTAACCTGTGGCTTCGGTGTGCACTCGGTTGGATTAAAAGTCTATTGCTATGCCCACTACATCATGGGGGATCTAGAATATTAGGATGTGTTGCCCACAAGAGATTATCTCCGTTCAATTATTATACGTGACTAATCTTATTATTATCTTTTATCCCATATGATGTGCAGCTGCAGGTGGATCTTCAACCCTAACCTATCTCCATCCATTGATTCAACCCATTATAAAGTAAACTAGATTGGTCTGGTAAACTAAGGTAAAAAGAACAAACAAAGTCTTGTAGACATGTCCTTTTTATTTTCTTTTAGCATTGCTTTCCGAGGTTCGATTAAACCTAGGTCTTCTAGGAAAGAACTATTATACTACATCCGTGAATCCGGATCGAATGTATCAACCCTTTTTCTGATGCTGTTGCCAGGGAAGCAATTTCACTATCCTGGGGTTTTTAGTTTTATTATTAGTTTGTAGTTTAATTCTTGTTATTAGTTTACTTTCTTGTTATCTATTTGAAAACCCAAAAAAAATAGTTACTTGTTATTTGTTTTCATTACTTAAAAAATACCCAAAATATAAGAGGCATGGCTCAAAAGAGATTAGGGGAGTATGCTACTCCCACTAATGATTTTATTCATGCAGCCATCACTCAGCCTGCAATTGATGCAGAAACATATGAGATAAAGTCTAACCTTTTAAGTTTGGTTCAACAAAACCAATTTAGGGGATCATTCGCTGAACATTCGGGTTTGCACTTAAACACTTTCACTGAAATTTGCGACATGATGCGTATTAGGGATGTAGATCCAAATGTTGTTAAATTAAGATTGTTTCCTTTCTCTCTTAGAAGAAAGGCTAAGGATTGGCTACTAGCTCTACCAAAGGGCACTATTAAAACTTGGGAGGAATGTACTAATTTGTTTATGACTAAAATTTCCCCCCAGCTAAGACTATGCAGCTAAGATCCAACATTACAAGCTTTAGACAAGAAGACCGTGAGCCACTAGCTCTTGCGTGGGAAAGGATGAAAGAAGCCGTAATGAACTTTCCTAGTCATGGGATGAAAGAGTGTCTTATATTACATTTGTTTTACAATGGGCTTCAGCCAATGTCCAAGTCTATGCTAGATACTGCAGCATGAGGAACAATCATGGGAAAGCAAGTGAGTGTTGCAAAGAAGTTACTTGATGATATGCAAAATAACCATGCCCAATGGCATGTGGAAAGAACCTCGAAGAGAGTAAGTTCAATTACTGAGGTAAATAATGAAGAGCTTACATCTAAGGTAGATGAGTTTCTTAGCTTAGTAAAGGGTAAAGAAGATACCCAAGTTAATGCTATCACTATCAATGTTAATGATGTGAATTTTATAGATCTCACTCCTTTTAATCGTACATGGAAAAAAATTATGCTTCTAATGTTCAAAAATATCATTCTAATCCTGCAAGAGCTCCTTATAATAATTATGATAATACTAATCTTTTGTTTGAGCAAACTATTAGAACATTTATACAAGCTCAAAACGAGCAAAATAATATGCTTATTAAAATCACGAAGAACCACGAGAGTAGTATAGGAAAATTATCTAACCAGGCCGTTGCAATTAGAAATGATGTGCAAGCTCTATAGGAAAGGACAAAGACCATGGAGGCTCAGCTGGGTAAGGTAGCTAAGAGCCAAGCTCTCATACTAGCAAAGTTTGCTAGAAAACCCGAGCCAAATCCGGTAGAAGACCTCAAGATGATGAGGGTGGTAACCAATGAAGAGAAACCTGAAGAGCTAGATTATAGCAATGCACCAACACAGGAATATACCATGGAGGATCTATTGAAGATGATCACCGTGAAGAATCCAGGTATAGAATAAGGTAATGATGTTATGTACCAACAATTTATACAACAAGTAGCATCTAAAGTTCACGATTTAGAGATGGAGTATAAAAGACTAGCTGAGAAGCTTCTAGCTAAGCTTCGAGCTAAGCTAGATGATATATTTGAGCCCACTATCAAAACTAAGTTGGGAGTCAATGAGATATCCACACTGTGTTCTTGGTGTAAGCATCTCAACAATTTCCAAAATCTTATTCGACAAATTAAATGTGGGGCCATTTATTAAAACTGAATTGAGACTCAATCTAGATGATTCAACTTATAAACAAGCTATTGGGATTAAAGAAAATATAGTTGTTGAAATTAAAGCTAGTCCCGATCTTATTGATCTTGTTATTCTGGACATGCCTAAAGATCTCATAGCACCTATAATTCTAGATAGGCCATTCCTAAGAACTATTAAAGCTTTGATTAATTTACATGAGAGGAATGTGAGAATAGGGCTACCTCTAGAGATCCTTTTATAGTCCACTTCCCTCAGAAAAAGAAGGCCAAGCCTAATAATGATGACGGTGTAATTATTTAAAAGCCAACTACTTTGAGTGGGTGTTCAACTTCTTAAACCTAAGTGATTGCCATCAAGGTCAAGCTAATTGACCTTAACTAGAAGCGCTTGATGGGAGGCAACCCATGTGAAATAAATTTTTCTTTATGTATTAGTTTTTGTTGTGTTAGTTTAGTTTAGTTTTTGTTTTTAATAAAGAGTGTTCAAGAAGACCTTTGGAGATAGGAGAATAAATAAGGTAATCATCTATATTTTATTTTACTAACAGATAGCCTAAGAAGTATTGCTTGGATCTTTACTTAGCATATTTGTTGTTATTTTGTCATTTGATAAGATGTGCAATGGCACAAAGAGATTCTAATCATTTTTTTGAGTTTTATAGCTCTCAGTGTTCTTAACGGCCACTGGTACAGCCGAAAGAGACCGTACCGTGCTCCCATACCACATCAAGCCGAAGTTAGATAGAAATTTTGATTTTGCCGCAGGTATCAATGCCGATAACGACCACTGGTACGCCCGGACGCATCTGTACCGCGCGTCCGTACCATACCCTCGCAGAAACATCAGATTTGAACCAAATGTACCGAACCGATAACGACCAACCGTATGGACGCACGCGACCGTACCGTGCGTCTGTACAGAGTGCACCACCTGGGAGTAGCTGTCGCCCCCAAGGTAAGTCACCCGGTACGGGCGGGCTCCGGCCATACCGCCCGCCCGTACCACATACGCGGCCACCATATTCAGCCCGAGGAGGTAACCTAAAAATCCCCAAAATCAATCTTTCTCTTTCTTCTTCCTCCAAACTCCAAACCACCTCCATTGGATCTTCAAATTTACTTAATCTTTTTTCGATTCCTCGCACTCATTCGATCTAAGGTATGATTCTCCTCCGATCCTCAACTTATTTGTGCAAAAACTTCACTCAATCATTCATCATTGCCAATCTAGATTTAGGTCTTGTTCTTGATTCAATATTGATACTGAGCATGCTTAGTATTGTTTTTAGAGGATTTTCTTCTGTAGTTAGTGTAAGGAATCACTTATGCTATGTTTCTATTGGACCAAAAAAATTATTAGAAATCTTTATTTACTTTGACTTATTATTAGATAAAAACAAGGAGTCGTACACATGAGATGGCCGCGGAATCCTCTACACCACCTGTTGAGACATTGATCCTCGAGTCACTTGGCATCGAGTTCACCGAGGTGTTCCAGCTGAACTGTTTCAATTGTCTCAAGATCCGAGAAATCAAGTCCACCAAGTGGGCGTGTCCTTATATCCTGAACCAACTTGGCATTCATGCTGATTTCGATTTACTTTGCAAAAATGTTGGTTTTATGATTTTGTCTTTCAGGATGTTGCCACATATCACTGCTTAACACTTGAGTTCTTCAGCACCTTGACACACACGGTGGATCCTTATGGTTCTATTGAGGAACAAAGGCCCGAAGTTGATCGCATCAATTTCCACCTTATGAACTATGAGTACACCTTGACACTCAGCCAATAGGCTCAATGCTTTGAGTTTGCTAACAACACTACCGAGGTACACACAACTATTTTTGTTTTAGATCCTTCCCATATTCAATACTTTAATTTAATGAATATTCGCTAAAACAAACCCAAAGGGAACCAAATTGATCATCCTTCTATTTGATATTTATTCTATATGATTGCGAACACTTTGCAGGCACGTCGTGACTTTACTAGAGTTAACGAGGAAGACATGTTGATCCTCACAAAAGCTTCTATTATTAATTGTAACTTAACGCCAAATTTGGGCGCTCTTCTCGTGTTTTACCTTAAGCATCAGGCTCTTCAATCTCGAGGACCCATATGTGGAGGAGGAGTTGTGACCGTTCTTGCACGCGCACTTCGCATCAACCTAGGTAACATCCAACCATTGACAGGAAGTCACTGTCTCCATCTTTCTACTCAAAGAGCATGTGGTATGGTTATAAAACTCATGGTAGATACTTCTTCGATATACCTGGAGCAGATCATTTGATCCCGGCTCCTTTGCCTAACGATTTATTCTCTATCAAGGATGGACGTTTGTGTTTTGACGGGCAGGTTAAAGCTAACCTACCCCCAACAAGAAATATCCATGGGAGGAGGAGAAGATGAAGAAGTAGAACAAGGAGGGCCTGAACAAGATGAGCAGCCACCAAACTACTACACCACCTATGAAGGCATCTACACCCTCGAAGGAAATATTTGAAACACGAACAACCTCTCCATCAACCTTCGAGATGCTACTGCAAGCCTCGCCACCCAGTTCCATGATTGGAGCAGCCAATGGAACGTGGGAGATTATCCACCGCCACCACAATGAGCAACAAAAGGGCTTGCAAAAGCCTAAGCTTGGGGATGTGTTCCCCCGACAAATTTATTTGTGTAGTAATGAGGTTGTACTCCAGCTCCTTGGGAGCTTTGAAACACTCATGTTGGCTTGTTCCAACACTTTGCTTTTTTCCTTTGCTTTTTTCCTTTGCTTTTTTCCTTTGCTTTCATTTTAGGTTTGTTTTTCTTTTCTTTTTCTTTTCTTAAAACCCTTGCTTGGTCGCAAGTTATTTTCTATTCTTTAAATCCCTAACCTTGAAAATACAAAAAGAATTTTCCGTTCTTCCTTTTTCGTAAATGTGGATTCGCAATTTGCCTCTTTGCTTTATTATTATTATGAGAGTAATCGTGTTTTAGTTTTGAAGGAACACATCCCTATAAGTAAGAGAATCATGAAGTTACTTATGAGAGGTATGTCCTATGTATCCCACTTATGAAGTTTTAGTTGTTTATGTTAGTTGGTTGATTTGCTAAGATGCCATGCTAGTGGGAAGTAATTTAATATGGTTAGAGTAGGGCTTTTAATTAGTATGATGATTAGTTGTTGAATCTCTTGCTCTAGTTCTTTTAGTTAACCGAGTCTTGCCTTGGATATAATATTTCCAAACAAGTACAATAAGAAAAGTCTGAAATTTATGACTTGTTTGATGAATGATTGTCTTCAGAGTATACCCTTGATGATACTTAACCCCATAGCTATTTTGATAGTCTTGATTACACTCCTGAAAGGAGTTGTTTGATTGAAATAAAGTCTAGTGGTAATCTTGATGCATGCCAAAGCTAACCTTGTGGATCAAACCACGGTACTAGCTCAAAAAAGAGAAAGATGCGAGACAACTTTGTTCTATGTCTCTAATGCACACCTTTGGGATGCCAACAATTCCGCTAGCTTTTGAACAATCTATGGTATAACCTCGAATTTCGGCTATGAGTTGATGACATGAGTGGCATACGTGTCAATATATGGGAAAAGTATTGGTACTCTCAAAGGTTGGGCAAACACTTGCAAAAAAATCCAACAATCCTTGAAATAAAAAAAGATATCTATGAGGATCCACATAACAAGTCCTTGGCATGGTCTCATTACTAGTTTACGAGTTTTTCTTGAAAAACAATGATTGGATTAGAAGTGTTTTTGATAGACTTCATTTATTGATGTGGGTGTAAATAAGACACTTCATCGTTATACTACGTAGGCCATGAAACTCTCTTACTCAATTATGCTATTTAAACATTCTAGTGTTCCTTGGCAAGCTGAGAGTTAATTAGAAGAAAAGGATTAATTGCTACACTTCTAGTTACTTATACTTATATTATATTTTACTTTGATTGTCTTGACTTACTGAAGCTTGTATAGTACTCTTCTCATCTCACTAACTTTGATAAGCCTCACAAATGAATGAAGTGTTGAGCGCATATGAATACCAATCGTAAGTGAATTCTTATTCTCGTTGTTTAATGTTTAAACGATGAATTCCTTATAGTTCTTTTGGTTCTTCTTGCTCAAGGGCGATCGAGGTTTGAGCTTTGGGGAAGTTGATGGCTTGTAGCACCCTGGTAAAACCACTACTAGAAAATCGCTTCCTGTTTCTATTTTTGTGCATCATCATGATAGCATGCTCATGTCATCATGCCATATTGCATTTGAGCATCTTCATGTATGCATGCATATGTTTGTCTAAAACTATTTTCTAAAAGCCTATATTTGTTTTCTTAATATCCCCTGTCTTTATTTCAAATTAAAACCCCGACCTCTTCCAGATATTTTTATTTGTCTAAAAACAAATTACAAACGTACCTTAAAATAATAACCAAAATTTATACTATCGAGGGAGGCCACCGCCGGCCCGACCCAAAAGGCCCAGCCAGCAGTTGGCCTACAACCCCAGACCAACCAAACCCTAGATCCCCTGCCCTAATCCTAGTCCCCAACCTCCGCCGCCAACCAACAGAGCACACACCCGCGAGCGAGTGCACGCCATGCAACGCACGCAGCAGCGTTACAGCCGCCACACTCCTGCTGTCATGTTGCAACGCAGCACACAACCCGCCTACCTACCCGCTGCGCCCACCCCGCTCTGAAACCACCCGCGTCGTGCGAGCCTGGCCCCACCCCACCGACAGCCCCGCACCCGTCCTCGATCTCCTCGCCTCTCACCAACCCTTCCTCAACCTCGCCTCCTCCCGTGCCTCGACCCCACCCTCCTTCACCGGATCCTGAGCCCTCCCCCACCTTCCCTTCAAGCCACCGGAACCTCTCATGCAGATCCCCACCGTCGTTGCCAGCGAGCCCGTTGACCTCGTCGTTGGTGCTTCTCCGCTCCGCCCATGCGTGCCCTTCCCAGCGCCCCGCGGTTCCTCTTCGCCGGCCGCACCTCCTCCGAGCTGCTGACGCCCGCCTTTCGCCGTCCTCTGGCCCGGTTGTGCTAGGGACCTCACCTCCTCTGCGACCCTGCTCACTAGCACCGCCGTCTTCCTCCTGGCTGGTGAGCCCCTGTCAAACCTCTGCTTCTGCACGCCTCGATGGCCATACTCCCGAGCAGAGCCGCCGTACTGCCGCATCTCCCCTTCTCCAGGCTCGCCCCGGCCGTGACCGTGCCTCCACCCTTCGTCCGTGCACAGGACCGCGACCTCCTGGTGCTCTGGTTCAACCACGGAGGCCCTCGTCGTCCTCTCCCTTCAAGCCGTGCTGCAGGACCCGCCTCCCTGGAGTTCCTCCTGCCGCCATGGACGCCCGCCCTGCGACCTCACCACCGTCTGCACGGGGGATACGGCCTTCTCAGGCTCCTTGATGGGCCCTGTAGGTTGCCTCCTTTCCTCTGTAGCAGGCAGCAACAGGATCTTCTCCACCGGTTGTTGTTTGACCATGCTGTGACCCTAGGAGCACCCGAGGGGCCTCCTTCTTGTTCTACAGATGTCATGCTCGTCTCTGCCTTGGTGTTTATTCTGTCCAGCAGAAGCCGTTCGTAGATGTTCTCTGTGAATGCCGTAGGAATATGGAAGCCGAAGACTCCCTAATCAAGTTCTACACCGATATTAAAGCTGAAACAAGATCTCCCGAGACCAATCCGATGACGATGCACCGAGATGATCCGCAACCCCCACAAGGATATCGTGTCGCTTCCAAGATCTTCATGGAGACCGAAGACCCTATCGAACCCCAAGATCTTCATACCCTAGAGTGTGACCTCTATCCGAGACCCCTATTTTTATAATATGACATTATCAAATGTTGCATATTAAATTGCTCATGCTCGCATACATATTCATTTGTTTGGGGGTATTTAGTCGATTCACCTGATAATTAAATATGGAGCGCATATGCGGGCTATTCTAGTCTTATATTGGCTCCATTTAAATTTATGTAGCGAGCCGATGCCATGATTTGCCTTTTTAAGCACACATTGAAATTGCGGGGTTTCTAAACAACTAGAACCTTATACTTAATTCTCGGGACCCGGTTCCGCTTAATTTTGTCTAGTCGCATCGCATCTTTGCCATGTAATACATCATACATGCATCATGCTCGATCTTCTACCGTAGTAATAAATAATGCATCCGGTTTGTCTTCTAGTGCTTTGCTTCTTCACGGATTAGGCCGATGAGTTGATGCGAGTGTTGACCTGATCTTCGTATGAACCTTTGGTAGTGTTTCCCAGGCGAGCAATCTCGCCCTTTCTACCTATTTTGCAGTTATAGTATTTACTTCCTCCTGTTGATATATTTCTATCCTTGTTACGATGCTTTAGTTTTTGTGCACCATTTATATTCCCTGCAGCCTCTATATTGCCTTGGACACATCCTATTGCATGTTGTTTGATAGACAGTCGGCCTTGCGAGTCGTAGTTGCTTGCTCAGGTGCTGCTTCGTGTCGTTGTCGTTCCATAGTTGTTGGAAGGTTACCATATTCTTAATGGTGGAGATGATCATGGCATTAATTACAACTTTATAGTTAAAATGATGGGAATAGATATAACTAATGTAGAGGCATCAGTGGGTAATAGATGTTATTTGGTTCTTCCATGCTCACTTTTGTCCCGTAGGCCCCGAGTACTTGATACTTGTTCCTTGACTATTCGCACTATCCACATATGGGAGACTCTATGGATCCCCCTTCGCCTGAGCTTGATTCGTACTTTATTTCTTGGGGCCACAAACTAGTTTGGGGATTTATTACTATCCTGTACTTATGCCATGCTTTACTGCTTTATTTACGATTGCGCGTGGAGCGCCTATACTGTTTAGGAACCCCATGCCACGTTTACGCTGTATCGACAAGCCTAGTCACACTTTCGGTTTCCCAATCGTTTACAGCCGTCGCCACACACCCTGGGTCCATCGCGGAGCCATCCGACTTTGTAACGGGTAGCTTATTGGGGGTGGCCCCCTGAAATAATTTATGAATCATGTGAATGCATTGTCGTGAGGCCTCGTTGCGTTTTATTTGGTTCTTCCCGAGGTTGATCGTGTGTGTGTTTCTATTTGTGCACCCCTGAAGGGTAAAACTTTCTAAAAGCCGTGTCCACGGTTATGGACGACTTGGAGCACAGTATCTCGATCATAGACAACTATAACTAAAGTAGTGCTATAAATTTGATTTTGACATGTCTAGTAATCAGTGTCACTACAACGGAATGAGTAAATAAAAGTGCCAACAACTGCTGGATTTGAAATGTATTGTGCTAATTGTATCTGACTAGTAAGTGCCACAACTATAATGGAATGAATAAAATGGCCAACTGTGTGAGTTCCTCGGTTTGACTTCCTCGTGTGGTCTCGAGGGGGAAATACCAGGATGGGTATGTTTTGGTGTTACTATCAGGTTGGATCCGAATAGGTCTTTCTTATCTCTCTCTAATAGCCGACAGTTGAATCGAGTCTCTATAGATTGTTTAGTGCATGTTGCGCTGCCGCTTTAGTCCACCATACCTATGTAGGAAAGAGCTACCGAATTCTAGCCTCGCAGTGTACTGGCCTCAGTACTGACTGCTCCCTTTTTTTTCCTTTGCCCTTTGTTGGCACCCCTTTTGTTTAACAGGTATAAGTTCGACGTCGTTAGCAGGGTTACCCTTCTGGCTTGGCCTAGGCAGGGTTATGGACGCCATTGGTTATTCTTCAGGGCTCTTAGCCCAATTTGCTTCTTATCCGTTCTCGGACGCTGTATCATTTTCAAGGTGATTTGGATCTTTGTATTGTATATCTGTATTCTTGACTCATGGAGTCGTTGTTGTATATATATGGGTTCCATCGTGGACTATTGTGTAATGATATTCCTTTGTTTTCCACCCGCACGCAAGTACCTGGTGGGCATCTTTGAATTGTTTCTATGCGGGTTTGCCGGGAATCACTGAAACTTGCATAGGACCGATTCGAGGGTGTTACATGCTCCAATATTTGCCATCTTCTACCATGTTTAAACATTGTTTTTGGTCTAGCAATTGCCAAGAAACTCTCAATCCTTGCCACTAATGACTAATAATTGCAAAGATACTCAAAACCTCTCTTTGAATTATGTTGTGTAGGAAATCACGGTTTTTAATGCAAAATAAGGAGTCATAATGAAGGTTTTTGAGGAAGTCCACAAGACCAAGTAATTGGGGAGTTGTTCCAGGGCGTCAGCAAGCTTAATGACCACTGTACGGGCAGGGCCCACCCGTATCGTCTGCCCGTACCAGGTGGCGATGCTTCGTCTTGTCAAAACATACAAGTTTCATGAAGAATCCTATCTATTTTGAGGCTCCAGCTGCCGGCTAGAGAGCTGCCATTCTCATATTACATCATAACACCACCAAAGGAGATCCACACCATTGTTCATCACTTGCACCATCCATCCATCCACTAGCCATAGCCATTGCTTTGTACTTTAGATCTCCTTGTGATTTGGCGACCATTGTAATAATATTTGATTTCAATCTAAGTATTTATATGATGTTTTCTATCTCCGATCTATTTGTTATGAGTGAGTAGTCCTCATGGGCTGTGGGTTAGGGAGAAACCTCGCAGCGGTTATGTGCATCTAGATCACGGGAGAATAGTATTTTGTTTGCAATTGAGATTTGTATCTTTTGTTTCTTTGTCCCTTGTCTCGATCTGTGGACTTGTAGGTACCCAAGATCCCATAGATTGATAAAGGCTTGATGTGAGATACTTGGGTAGCAGCGATCTCATAGGAACCTCATTGACAAAAAGCGTAGTACGATATTCGCTTAGCGCCCCATTCAGGATCACAACAATATCACCACTTAAAGCTTTGATTTGTGTTTGACACTTAATAATCGTTTGTAATCCGTGGCTATGGTGTGCACTCGGTTGGATTAAAAGTCTATTGCTATGCCTGCTGCATCACGGGGGATCTAGAATATTAGGATGTGTTTCCCACAATAGATTATCTCCATTCAAACATTATACATGACTATGCTTATTATTATATTTTATCCCATATGATGTGCAGCTGCAGGTGGATCTTCAACCCTAGCCTATCTCCATCCATTGATTCAACCATTATAAATTAAACTAGATTGGTTCGGTAAACTAAGATAAAACGGACAAACAAAGTCTTGTAGACGTGTTCTTTTTATTTCCTTTTAGCAGTGCTTTTCGAGGTTCGATTTTACCTAGGTCTTCTAGGGAAAAAGCTATTATACTACATCCATGAATTCGGATCGAAGGTATCAATCGAGATACAAGAAGGTGATCTCTATGGTGCCGAGAAGACATTTTATCTCTAGCTTCTACACTCCTCAGGCTTCCTCTTTCTTTCTTTCTTTCCTCACTCCCTTGCTTTCTCACTCTTTATCTCATTATGTTCCTATAAGATCCCGAGCCTTTTGAGTTCTCGGTCCTCCAACCTCTTTCCTAATGGCCAGGTGCCTCCTTTTATACACCAAGGGGTCACCACAAGGGCCAGAATGGAGCACCTTACGGGGTGTTCCCGGGCTCAATCGAGGGGTGCACGCTGTCTTCAGGTAGATAGGAAGCGCGTGTGGCCAATGGGCATCCATGGGCGATGCTCATATGCACTCGATGGCCGAGCGACAGCTCAGGCTCTGAGCTGTCACTCCTATCGGTGGCACGCTGCAATGGCGCTACAGTGTACTGTAGTGCCATGATGATGTCCAGGAATGCTGACGCATCGCTGGTTCCCAAGGCTAGGCCTGACACGCCTTGTCAGGCACAGTTTACTTTGGTTTTCGGGCCATGCCTAGCCCAGGAGAGGGTGCTTCCATGGTCCTTCCGGGGCTCGGTAGAGGCCGCTCCTCGGCCTCGCTGCCCCCAATAGTTCCCTTGCCCTCCTTCCGGGGCACTCCCCGGAAGGAGGGGTAGGACTGCCTTGCGCTTGTCGTTGTCCTTTCCTTCTTGTCCGTGCCCGACTAGCAGATCAAGGTCCATCTTGTAGCATTCGTCTCAACCATAGGCACCTACAACATAGATGATACTTAGTCTCCATAGGGTCATCAGGAAAAAAACATACCTGCTACAAACACACGATGCTCGTATCTTCGTGACGACCTTCCCGGCTAGGCCACACATCTGTTGAGTAGCTGACCGGTGGGTCCTATCCCACGCGCTATATTGAAATGCGGGGGACCCCCGATCCCATTATGCCGACAGAAGCCCCCGGGCGAGGGCCCGCGGCTTGCTCGATGCTGCCTCGGAGTTCAAGCTTGTCAAGTTTTAACAAAGAGGTTGTCGCCGGGCTTCGCCCTGCAACAGCTTAGGGTCCCCAACCATCGTACGACATGTGACATGATAGCCCACATCAGGTTGTCATGTGGGTGTGCATAATTACGCCTCTACGAATCCGCGGTGCCGAGGTCTGACCTTGGAAGTCCCGCACTCTTATAGTGTCGTCGTGGATTCCTGCAAAAAGTAAAAGCGAGCGTGCAACCGCCTTGGGTGGCTCTGCCTAGTGGGGTGCGCTGCGGTTAAATGGGGGGGGGGGTTCTCCCTTCTATCCACCACATGTGCCTTCTCACACATTCGCAGGAAGAGTCCGCATTCCCCCTTTCTTGAACCTCTTGCCTCTAGATCCATGGCACCCAAGAAGAAGACCCCCGCTCTCGTGCCAACAGGAAAGAAGATTACTGTCACCCTGTCCGGAGGGAAGGTCGACCCGGCCCACCTCAACAAGCATGAGAAGCAGGAGGCCAAATGGTGGACATCGGTCCCGTTCTTTCCTGAAGGACTGAGCGAGGAGGGCGTCGGCAAGTTTGCCGGCATCGCGGCCTCATCTCAGAATGAACACGGGGGGACCCGTCTTCTTTACACCGAATCTCCCAGCGGAAGTCGCCTCCCATGTGATGTGAAGGTTTTCTCCTGTTTCCTAGAGGCGGGTGTTAACCCTCCGCTCTCGCCTTTCCTGAGGGCGATTCTCATCTCCTATCGCCTGCAACTGGCTCAACTACACCCCAACGCCTTCACAGCGTTGGCCATCTTCCAATTCCTCTGCGAGGACTTTGTGGGCATGCTACCTTCCGTTCCCCTATTCTGCCATTACTTCGTCCCTCGCATTGAGTCGGTGCCATCTCGGTCGGAGTTACTTTCTACCTCTGGGATAGGCTTACCAAAGCCTACATCCCGGTGGAGAATAAGAAGTGGGACGAGTGGCGCGGTTCTTGGTTCTTTGTTTGCTTCCTTGTTTGGGACGACGTCCTTGCCGATCCCTTGACTCCCCCCTTTCATCACCCGGGATGGGGTGACCAAGAGGGAGGTGACGAGGAGCTTGTGCCGGTATATGCACAGATCTCTGACCTACGAAAGGATGGCCTCACTGGCCGTCATGTCATTCATGAGTATATCTCCCGTTGCACTGCTCCCCTCCAGGAGTGTTCCCATCCCGCCTGGGAGTACGATGGCCTCTCTGACTGTACTCGTCCCTTCATGGGCCCCTCCTCCAAAACCCATCCCGCCTGGGAGTGCTTGGGGTTTTAGGCGGCTGTTACCTTACCTCTTCGCATTGTTCTTTAGTATCAATCTTCCCGCCAAGTCTAGCCTGGTGGGGGACTCAGTAATAGAGGCTTCCGACTCAGGAGCCAGCGATGGTGGAGCCCCCCAGGACCCCGGTTGTCCCTCGCCGGTGGGAGAGAGTGCCAATGACGACCTTTCTCCCGACTATTGGCCGAGTTGGTCCTCAGATGTCTGTCACGGATAGGATGGCTCATTCCCATCAGGACATCATCACACAAAGGTACGTCCATGCCCCAACAGAGCTGTCACTTGACCCATCGGTCTTTGAGAAAGCTCAACAGGCTCTCGCCAGGGTAGAATCCCAACAATGCTAGTTCGCACTCCACACGGTGCGCACGGAGGAGAGGCAGAAGAGGATCGATGAGGTCCAGGCCTAGCAGCGCGGCGAGCTAGATGAGCTGTGTCAGGACATTGCCCGTGAGCAAGCTCGCCCTTCGCACGGAGGAAAGCTCAGCCTCCCAAGCGAATAGTAAGTTCGAATGCATCATGCTTGAGGTGTTGAAAGGTAGGAGAGATCTCCATGCGGGCGCCACTCCCTCTGTTCTAGAGCTTTTATGAGCGCGAGCTGACGTGTGCCATGGATGAGAGGAACTCCCGCGAGGTGGAGCATTTCTCCATTGTGGGGGCCCTTCAGGGTCAGATTCACGAGACCTTGCGAGCTTCAGAAGCGATTTCCTCTTCTCAACTTCAAGATATAAGGCATCACGAGACTAGCGCGGCCATTAGTGCGGCGGAGCGGCAGGAAACCTTGCACCAACAGTTCCTGGCTGCCTAGAAGTAAGCCACCACCCCAGAGGCGGTTCTCTAGAAGAGCCTTGATGAAGCGCTCGAGCTCGCCAGGCACTCCGAAGAGCGCATCATGTGGCGGGACCGCCAGACTGCGCGCCTTCGGAAGGTGAGAGACAAAGCCCAGGCGGCGTGCCACGACTGAGCCAGCAGGTTGGATCAGCTTTCGGCCCTCTGCCTTGCCGAGACCAGCACACTGGCCGGTATTGCACGCGCCGTTTTGATCCCAATGCACATACTGCATATGTAGCCAACGGTCATGGATGGGATAGATGTCTCATCCCTCATTCCGTTCTTTGATTGCCTAGTGACAAAGCTCCGGGCCCTGCGCCCAAGGGTGGATGAGGTGCTGCAGGCAGACGGTGGACGCATCGCGGTGGCCACCTCCAAGCTCATCCTCCTTCGCGTGTACGCCCTGGCACCCAATTTCTCCTTCTTAGAGCTACTAGATCCCTTTGACGATGGGATAACATAGCTTGGTGCGGAGAAAGTTGTTGCCCCGTATATTGCTGCTGTAGTAGCCGGGATGAAGTGTGACGCGTAATGTTTAGCGCATGCTTCCCCTCGATTTCCCTGAAACAAACACCCTTATTGTGCCATCAGTCTGTAATAATGAACTAGTATACCTTTTGTTATGCTGTGCAAGCTTCCTTTCCATCCTTCTTCTCTTCTTTTTTGAAAAAAAGAAGAACACTGAGTAGACACCAGGATGCATCTTGACCCTGCATAAGACAACTCCCTCACTGGCAACAGGAAGGTTGGAGTTGAGTGGGGGCACAACAAGCAAGGTGTATTGAGGCATCCCCGCACCCAGCCCCCTGCCCCACTCAACTTCAATTACGCCCTGCACCGTTGTAGGTTATGAATCACAAGGTTGTCAGATGTTCCGACTCTAGGAGGTTCTGATTGCGGAGTCTTGTCATTGATAGGGGTGAGGAAATGCCTCGCCATTATAGTGGGTTACACTGGGTTGGCCAGACCCCGTAACACCGTACTATTGTTTATGCCGGGAAAACTCCTGTTCCTGGGCTTTCTACGACGGCTTATATGACTTCCAGGACACCTTATATGGGCATGGTTTTCGTGCGCACGTAATTCACCAAATTTGCTGAGAAAACTCATGTTCACGGGCTTTCGACGGCGGATTATATGACTCCCATGACACCTTATATGGGCCTGGTTGTCATGCGCACGTAATTCACTGATTTTGTCGAGAAAACTCCTATTCTCGGGCTTTTTTTTGAAAAAAGAGTGTGAACATAACCGTGCTTTAGATGGTTGGGTCTTTCATGGGTAGTACTTGTGGAGATGGTACTTATGCAGGTGCTCGATATTCCACGAATTTCGCACGGGATGACCATCCTCATATTCCAGTTGGACTACACCAGGTTTGTTTACGTTTGCTACCCGGAAAGGCCCGTCCCACTTAGACAACAATTTGTTCATTCCCTTGGTGTACAACCTTTCCCCGAGGACTAGGTCCCCAAGCTCTAGTTTACGAGGGAGATCCCACCAGGTATGATACCGACATAAGCTTTGTTGATAACGGGCTTGTCGTATCGCTCCTCGACAACGTACCTCTTCCAGGGAGTTGACATCATTGATCCTTTCCACATGCTGGAGGGTGTTGTCATAGGCACGGACCGTTGGGATCTGTATTTGAGCTTTGTTGGCAGGATGGCCTCCGCACCGTAGACAAGGGAGAATGGCGTCTCACCAGTCGCCCGGTTAGGCGTTGTCCGAAGGGCCCACAAGACCGTTGGGAGTTCTTAAATCCAGTTCCATCCGCTTGTCTTGAAATGATCGAACATTCCCCTGAGCACCTCCGCATTCGCGTGCTCCACATGTCTATTTCCCCTTGGATGGGCGATAGAGGCGTAGCAAATCTTGGTGCCCATATCCTCACAGTACGCTTTGAAGGACTTGCTGGTGAATTGCGTGCTATTATCGGTAATGATGCTGTGAGATACCCTGAAATGGCAAACAATTCCTCGGATGAACTTTACAACCGCTACTGCCCTCCCTGGCTCCACTTCCACCCACTTGGTAAATTTGTCAATGGCCACCATCAATTACTCGTATCCTCCAACCATTGTACGAAACTTTCCAATGATGTTCAGTCCCTAGGTCACGAACGACTATGGGGCTGGGATCATCTGTAAAGCTTCCATGTGCTATTGGATCCTCTTGGCATGGAACTTGCAGGCATTGCATGTGCGAACCAAATGCTCTGCGTTGGCCAGGGCCGTCGACCAGTAGAAGCCTTGTCGGAAGGCCTTTCCTGACAGCGCCCGTGAGGCAACGTGGTTCGCACAGGTTCCCTCATGGATGTTGGCCAGAAGTGTTTTCCCTTGTTCCTTTGAGATACAGTGGAGTTTGAACCCGCATTCCCTATTGCGGTTCAACTCATTGTCAATGAGGCAGTACATGGTGGCCTGTCGCACAATGCGATCAGCCTGCTTGTCCTCCTTAGGTAGGTCCCGGCTTTTAAGGTAGCGATGGATCTGAGCCACCCATGGTTCTCCAGGATTGGGTCCTTGCCGGGCATCACGGCCTGACCCTTCCGGGGCTTCCCTTTCCCAGTGATCCTTGCGGGGTCGATAGGAAGGGCTCCATTTCTGGGCGAAACAGAAACGGAGGGCTTCGTCAACCTCTCAAGGAAAACCCCGGGAGGAACTGGACCTCCTTGCGTAGCAAGTTCATAAAGCTTGTCCGCAACAAAGTTGTACCCCCGTGGAATGTGCTCCAACTACAACCCATGGAAGCGGCGCTCCAACCGCCTCACTTCATCAACATATGCCGACATTTGTGGCAGTCATACTCCTTGATGACTTGGTTAACCACCAGTTGCAAGTCCCCTCGCACCACCAACCGCTTTATGCCAAGGCCGGCAGCAGCTCACAGCCCCGCCAGCAGAGCTTCATATTCCGCTACGTTGTTGGAGCTTTTCCCTTCATCCTTGAAGTCAAGGTGGACCGCATACTTAAGTTTCTCCCCAGAAGGGGAAATAATGACAACTCCCTCTCTAGCCCCGTGGTAGCCGAAGGAGTCGTCGAAGTACATGATCCACTTTCCTTGGTATTCATTTCCCAGGAGGCTGGAGCATTCCTCCATTTCCTCGTAGAGTGTTGGAGTCCACTCGTTGATGAAATCAACAAGGTCCTTACTTTTGATAGCTCTGGTAAGGGAAAAGTGCAACTCAAACTTGGATAGCTCAGTTGCCTATTCTGCGATTCGCCCCGTCACCTCCTAGTTGCACATGACACTTTCCAGTCCATAGTCACTGGCAAAAGTGATGCAGTGAGCCTGGAAGTAGTGTCATAGCTTCTAGGAAGCAATTAGGACACCGAGTAACATCTTCTGGGTTAGGGGATACCTTTGCCGGGCATCTCGTAACACCATGCTGACAAAGTAGACGGGGCGCTGCACCGGCCCCGTCTCCTTTCGCTTTTCTGAACCCTTAGGCCTGGGCAAGGCCTCTCCTTCCCTCCGTAAAGAATAAGTTAGGGCTTCTGTCTTACTGATGAGTTCGTCCATTCCGGGGACCTTCGGCCACTCCACCACCAAAGCCGCACTAACCACCTGAGTGGTAGCAGCGATGTAGAGCAGTAGTGGTTCTTCGGGTCATGGAGAGACAAGGATGGGGGAGAGGATAGGTATTTATTGAGGTTAAGGAATGCATGCTCTGCCTCCGGGGTCCATTCAAAGGCCCCTTCATCTTCAGGAGCTTAAAAAACAGGAGGGCGCGCTCGCCCAAGCGGGAGATGAAGCTCCCCAAAGCCGTGATGCACCCATTAAGGCACTGCATCCTTCATCCTTTATTTTCCGGGGAGGTTGCATGTCCTCTATGGCCTAGATCTTGTACAGGTTAGCCTCGATTCCTCGGTGTGAAACCAGGAACCCAAGGAGATTCCCGGAAGGGACGCCGAAGTCGCACTTCTCGGGGTTAAGGCGTAGATTCACCTATCGAAGGTTATTGAAGGTTTCCCGTAGGTCTTCAATTAGAGTGGCTTTGTCACGAGACTTAACCACGATGTCGTCGATGTAGGCATCCATGTTGCGCCCCATCTAGGGACCCAGCAGATACGCATAGCCCTCTGAAAGGTGGCCCTAGTGTTCTTGAGGACAAAGGGCATGCAGGTATAGCAATAGCACCCCACTGGGGTTATGAAAGCTATCTTTTCCTCGTCCTCGACGGCCATTCAGATCTGATGGTAGCCCGAGAACGCGTCAAGGAAACAGGGCAGGTCACAACCAGCGTTGGAGTCTACCACCTGGTCAATCCGCGGAAGTGGAAAAGGATATTTTGGGCAAGCCCGATTTAGGTCGGTGAAGTCAATGCACAGCCTCATCTTTAGATTCGGCTTAGGAACCACAACAGGATTGGCCATCCAAGTAGGATGAAGGACCTTTTGCACGGTACCGACCCTCACCAGCTTGCGCATCTCCTCTATAATGAAGTCCTGGTGGTCCTGAGCCTGCCGCATAACCTTATGTCGGACAGGTCGGGCCCTAGGGCATACCGCCAGGTGATGCTCGATGACCTCCCTCGGAACCCCGTGAGATCTGAGGGATCCCACGCAAAGATGATACCTTCGATCCGGATTATGGATGTAGTATAGCTTCTTATTCCCTAGTAGACCTAGGTTATCGAATCCTCGGGAAGAGAATGCATAGTGAAGTTACTTCAACGGACCTTCGGGAGTTTTAGAATTACTTTTGTGTTTTCACCAGACCAGTAGTTTGCATCTTTTTGTTGTTGTCGATGATGGAGAGAGAGGGCCTAGGGCGTTTGGTTTCACCTGTAGCTGTGCAAAACATCTGATGGAAATAAAAGATAGAAATAAAGCATGCGTGTACTTGTTAGAGCAAGATAAATTATATGTGGGTAGTGCATCCATAGTTTCTATTGCCTCCACAACCTCTTATAGAAATAACCTACTAGTCTCATCCATAGAAGAAAGAGAACTAATGATATGCATAGTGATGTCACTGTTAATCCCAAGCAAATCCCTCACATACAGCCGTACTACCCCTTCTGTCACTGGGTTCCCAACCTGCATATCAGTCATCACTCATACTCCCTATACCTGGCTCAACCCTCGGGGTCTTGGGTACCTGACAAGTCTTTGGATTGAGGCAAGAGATGATACAATAATCATCATGTCATACAAACTAATACACGATCACATATATGATAATTCACATGCACAGTTGCTACATGCCTAGGTTGAATCCCTTAGCCCAAGGAGAATTACTCACGCATAGAGATGAGATCAACAATCACAAACATTGTAATAAAAATCATAGGATTGATAGGAATAGTCTTACAATGTCACCAATCGGAGAAGAGATCTACTATTACAAGTGGTGGAATATGGATATGGAGATGGAGAAGGGTTTGAAGATCTGGAGGCGGCTGGTGGTCTGTGGCAGAGACTTCTAGATGGTGCGAACTCTGTTTTCTTGTCGCCCGAGGCTTCTTTATATAGGGGTCCGTTCACGAAAGTTGTTCTGTTTGACCTAACGGTGGTGGCGCCAGCTATACGACCGGAGCTATACAGTCGGAATTTTTGCTCTGGCCGTATAGTTGGTCGTTATGGCATCTGCCTCTGATGTAAGGCTCCTGGTTTCTTCTGGTAGTTGGAAAACTTGTAACTTTGACTTTAATCTAATGAATCCCTCCTTTAAATGACATTATCTGCGTAGGAAAAATACAAAATAAAGGATTGCATACCCCTCTGAATATTAGCATTAGTGGCAGGGTCTAGAGAGATATTTCATCAAGAATATGACCAATATCCAGTTTAAATGTGGACGTTAGATGGCTATATTTCAGAGCCATCAACCTCCCCAAGCTTAAACTTGATCCTCCCGAGCAAGAAAACCAAAATCAAAAAGGAACTCTACATTTCAACTGAAATAATGAGATGGTGATCTTACTCATAATTTGTAGCCTCATGTTTCCTCCACTTCATAAATCTGAAAAACTTCAGCATATATAGAGTAATGGAAAGCATATCATACGGGTTTCATGCATCCTTATAGTGCAGCAAAATTATTGTAAGCATGGATGATTCAAATGAGTAAACTTTATTCCATGTCAGGTAATCAACTCATAGGCTTGCCTTTGAATAGTAAGGTATAATCATGTAAATTAAGAGTGTGAGAGTTGTCATGAAAAGCATATATACTAGAGTGTCTCAAATCTCCCACATCAATAAATCGAGACTTTTCAAGCACTACTTTTCTATTCATTGTCCTTCAAGAATTTCAGTTTTTAAGTAATTGAGAGCATGCCAAAAAATTTATTTAGTTTATCAAGCTGTGATGGACACTCGTGGCATCACTAAGGTTTTTTTCCTTTTGCATAATGATTTCTCATAACAGCCAGAGGAGTGATTCCATCATGATTACAGCTACCCGGGAGTGCCAAGAATCTTACCCACTATATCATTACTGCTACATGTGTTTAATCAACTCATAGCCGAAATCTAGGAGTTTCCTCCATTAAGATCGTTCATAGGCCAGCGGAGTTGTCGGCATCCCATGAAGTTTGACACGCATAAAGCTATATCATTCTTATGATTAACAAGTCAAACTTTGGCATGCTCACAAAAACCACTAAACATTAATTCAATTGAACAAATCCTTTCAAAGAGAGCTATCAAGTTAATTAATATTTTCAGTGGTGTTGAGTATCTCTAGAAATAATCCTTCAAGACGAAGCACTACAACACTCAAGTCTTCATTTGCGAGACTTTTTCTTATTACAATTGTTTAGCAATTTTTAGGCAAGACTTGGTTAATTACGAGAGTTGGAACAAAACATGCCCAATTAAATACCCATGTAGACGAAAATCTTACGACAATACAAAGACTCACTCCACCAATATAATATCTCAACATTTACTACTAACTAGCATGGGTCTCTCAAACTGCAAAAGTGGGGAGTCATAAGGCATATCTCTCATGTTTGGTTCCACTTCTCTCTTCCTTTTTTATTTGTTTCTTGGAAACTCGAAGTCGACCACTCTCCTATGAATATATGAAGACCTCGAGGCGGAAAGAAAAGAAAGAGGGAAAATAAAGAAAAATGGAGAAATCTTTTTGTGGTTTTTAAGAGAGGGACTTTAAAGAATAGAAAATTAGCGGCAAAGCTCGGCTAGAGAATTTTGAAAGCAAATAAAGTGTCAGGGAAACCAACACGAGTGCTTATAAACTCGAATAAAAACACAACCTCTAAAATTAATATACGCAAATGAACGCCACGTAAAGATACATGAGGAAACTTCCCCAAGCTTAGGCTTTTGCAAGCCCTTCAAATCATTGTGGTGGCGGGAAGAATTCATTACTCTAGTTCGCGAATTGAGTTGAGAGGTTACTTGTTGATTCTCGGAGGTTCAAAGAGAGGTTGTGCATCCTCTCCATAGTTCCTCCAAGTCCTTGGAAATCTTGGTATGTGGCAAACCGGGTTTGTGACTTCTCCTCTTGATGAGGAACTTCTTGCTCCTCTTCTTGGTCCTCGTCCTCTTCAGGAACTTCTTCCTTGGGTTGGTGTTGCTCAACCTGCGCATCATATAGCAAACGTCCTTCCTCAATAGAGAAAAGACTATTAGGCATAGGAGCAGGGTAGATACGCCCAGCTCCAGAAATATGCAGGTAATAAACACCACCTCTCCTGGTAAGCATTCCATAGGCTCTCAAGGTGGAGAAACCAACATGTGTCTCACCTAGTATCGGTTGCAACTCCCCTAGGTCGAGGCCTAGGGCAGTGGCAAGTATGGTGATGACGCCTTGATGACCCACAAGTATAGGGGGTTTATCACAGTATTTTCGAGGGAAGTGGAACCCAATTTATTGATTCGACACAAGGGGAGCCAAAGAATATTTATAAGCCTTAACAACTGAGTTGTCAATTCAGCTGCACCTGGAAACAATCTTGCTCATAGCAGTTTATCAGTAGCAACAGTTTTGTAATAGCAATAGTAAAGTAATAACAGTAGTAAAAGTAAAGATAGTAGTAACAATTGCAGTAAAGAGTAGGATTAAAGCGCGGTAGGCATAGGGATGGATGGACGGGCGTTGCATGGACAAGACAATTCATATGGCAATCAAGACATATGGCATTTGCAGATAAATAAGATAAATCATCTAAGTACTAAATAATCATAGACATGTGCTCCATATATAGTCATACGTGCTCGCAATGAGAACTTGCACAACATCTTTTGTCCTGCCAGCCTGTTTGCAGCGGGGCCTCAATGGAAAAACTGGCAATTAAGGTGCTCCTTTTAATAGAGCACCAGAGCAAAGCATTAACACTCCATGAACACATGTGATCCTCACATCAAAGCCATCCCCTCCGGTTATCCTGATTGCTGTCACTTCGGGGCCTTTGGTTCCGGACAACATTATGTGATACAACTTGCAGGTAAGACCATAAACAATACAATCATAATGAATCAATAACATGTTCAGATCTGAAATTATGGCACTCGGGCCCTAGTGACAAGCATTAAGCATAACAAGCTGCAACAAAGTAAAAAAGCACTAATAATAGATACTAGGCACCATGCCCTAACAATCCGATGCCATTACATGAACGATCTCATCCAATCCCTACCATCCACATAGCCTACAACAGTGGATTACTCACTCATAGACGGGGGAAACATGGATGGTCGATGGATAAGCGATGGTGATGATGATGGCGATGATCTCCTCCAATTCCCCGTCCCGGTAGGGTGCGAAAACGGAGTTTATGGTTCTGAATCACGGAATCTGGTGGTGGCGGCACAGTGGAACTCTTTCTGGAAAACATCGAACCCCCCTTGGGTTTTAGGTCAAGAGGCAACTTATAGGCGAAGAGGGAGGCCGAGGGGGTGACCGAGGCAGCCACACCACCCCCAGGCGTGGCCTGGCCTAGCCCGCGCAGCCAGGTGGTGTGGGCCCCTCGTGGCCCTCCTCCATCTCGTCTTCTGGCTCCGTGAGTCTTCTGTGAAATAAGATTTTTGGCATATTTTCTGGGATTTTTTCTAATAGTTGATTTTCTGCACAAAAACTAGACACCAAGGTAATTCTGCTGAAAATAGCGTTAGTCCGTGTTAGTTGTATCCAAATCACATAAGTTTAGAGGAAAAATAATAGCAAAAGTGTTCGGGAAAGTAGATACGTTTTGGACATATCAACTCCCCCCAAGCTTAGCTTATTGCTTGTCCTCAAGAAATTCAGTTGAAAATTGAGTGCGATAAAAGAAACTTTCACGAACACATTTGCTTCATAAGATGTATATATTCTCAGCATATGATCAAGTGCTTGGTCAATTCATAATAAGGAGTATGCAGATAAGGTTACTCAAAAGTCATTCCAAGCTATGAAGAGATTCTAACTCAAAAATAGTAAGTAGCATGAAACATAAACATAAGCAACATTGCAATGCTCATAAAAAGGTATGATAGAGTGGTATCTCACTTGCCTTTGATCATAGGGCAAACGTAGATGCCAAGGCACCTCTAAAGTTCAACTGAATACTAGAAGTAAAGATATCAAAGATACATGCATCAAAGTCATAACACAATTAATCAAGTTTTGAGACAAGCACATTACACTAAGAATGACAACTATGCTCTCAAGAAAGTGCTCATAGAATATGCAGAGACTCAATAAGGAAATGAAAAGGTTT
Organism: Avena insularis; assembly: GCA_023614405.1. Lineage (NCBI taxonomy): Eukaryota > Viridiplantae > Streptophyta > Magnoliopsida > Poales > Poaceae > Avena > Avena insularis. The sequence continues at coordinate 101,864,833 of CM042684.1, read as the reverse complement.
TGAAAAGTTTGAAAGGCTTCCAAATGCTGAAAGTATGGTACTCATTAGCTTTGAGATCTCATTGCCCCTATCATAACATCTTTAAATGGTTAAGGTTAAAGTGACACAACTAATAGGATATGATTGACAAGTTATAAGTTGAAATCTCATGCCCCTTGCTTACGAGTACCGAACCTCATGCTACTCAACTTCAGTCACAAATAATCTCTTGTCATTGTAGGTACATATGTATCATAGATAACCGCCAACGGGGTACCCCTTGCACATGATACAGGAGCTATCCCATAATTAAAATGACATGGCAAGCATACAATGAGCATCTTAGCGATCTTTTTATTTGCTATTTGCATAGGTTTTTATTAAGGATGCTTCATAGAGTGCTCATTATGGTTATGCTGCAAGTTTCCACCATAATTAGGCATGGCTTAGGCTAGCGGCCCAGGCGTTTCTCTAACACACATACAAACTCCATGATCCATAAGCAAAAGAATCATGATATCAACGGAATAATAAGTACAATGTTGAAAGCGTTCCCCATGATACATGGTTCTGCTAACTTCAACTTATAAAGCGCAAGCATATACGCAACAAAGATGGACACAATTGTTCAAGATTATTAAGTGCAAGAAAGTAAAGTGTGCCATCAAGTTCATGAGAACTTTACTAACTAATTTTCTCATAACAAGCAAACATTTTATTTGGAAGAAAACAAGGCATATTGAATATGCAAGGAATAGCAAATGATGCTAATAGGTAGGTATGGTGGATACTTTTGGCAAAATTGGCTTGGGGGAATTGGAAACACGAGTAGAGCTCATACTCAGTGCAAGTGAAGGCTATAAATAGTAAGGGAGTGACAAACGAGAGAGCAATAACTGTCATAATCATGCTTGCAACAAAATATGACTAATTATGGCATGAAAGTGATTCAAGATCCCCGAGGCAGAATAATTCATCGAGGCTTAACTGATTATTGTTTTAGTCATATGCATGCGTGAGCATGTGCCAAGTCAATTCAAGTGAAACATTCAGACGGAGATACCATAGTGTCATACCAAGTTATGAATAGAGCAATGCAAGCAAACATTCATATGACATGCTACAAACTATTAGCAAGTTGGAGCTAATCATAAGAAAGCAAGAACTACTAAGGATCCATAAATAACATACACCCTACATGAACAGACTAAGCATGCCCACAATGATGAGTATATGTACAAAAATGAAAGCAAATAGAGTTCGTTACCAGCCTCTTACCACACCTCAAGTTGTCATTAATCCTCATTATTGCCCTTCACTTGTGTGGCTTGAATAATAACATGAAACCAAATTCCACTGAGGATTACTGAACCCTGCAACAAACTTCACAAAACCAAGGAAGAACAACAAATATTTTTGGTGTTTTTGTTTTTTTAAAGGCAAGAACAAAAAGGAAGAACAAGCAGAGCAAAATATTTTTGGATTTTTCGAATAATTAAGACAAATAAAAAATGAAGAAGAAAACCAAGGTAAAAAAGCAAACAAAGAGAAACAAAGAAAATATTTTTGGTCTTTTTGTGTTTTAGAAAGCAAAAAAAAAAAGAACGAAAACTAAAAAGAGAACGAAGCATGGATATACAAAGTACCGACTAAACATGATATGTAAATGAGTGTGATGTTGGTGTACCTCCCCCCCAAGATTAGGCTTTTGGCCTAAGTGAGTATCAACCCCAATGCGGGTAAGGGTTCCAAGCAAGCGGGTCATTGTAAGAATGATCGTGGTTAGGCCCTTGGGAAGAAGAAGAAGCTCCCCAATCATAGGTAGGCTGCTGATATGAAGACTCCCCCTCATTCGAGGGCTGGACCAAATCATCTATAACCTCCCTTCCAGTATCCTGCTCCTGTTAGGAGAGCTCCCCCAGGTATGCATCGAGTTCTTCCTCGGTGAGTGACCATCCTACCCTAGTATCAAGGTTAAAAAAACAGGTGCAGACAAAAGAACAACTCGCTCGGACTTACTCCTTCTCCAACCAGCCTTGAGAAAGGTTATTTCATCAGACAAATCACTCAAATTAGCCCAAGAAGAAACAAATTTATGCTGTATCATGGAATTAAGGTCAAGCCTTTCTATGGGAAACTGTAGGTCTATGTAGCATCCCAATTGTCTAACAATTGCAATGTTACTAGCCTAGTCTATATAAATGCTACTTCCTATATATAATTGTTGCATCATAATTATATCATGCTCATGTCATCATGCCACCTTGCATTTGAGCATCATATAAAACCCTTTTCAATTTGGATCTCCTCTCATATGCATTATTAATTGTATTTGCCTCTTGATATTGTATTTGGTTATTGATATATTGTTTAATGCCCAAGTTGAGTTGGGGGCATATCTTTTATTAACTCCACCACCTTTCTTGTCATCACCCCATCATTCCACCATTCCACCATATATGAGCATTGCAACTTATTTGGTTTTACCTCTAGCTCATGTGGGTTGGGATGGATCCAATTCTATCTCCACATGCTCTCATATATGCACCATATTGTTTCCACATTATTGGTTTATGAGAGCCACATGGTCACCTTTGCATGCCTTGTGAGTGGAACCCTTTTCTAGCTTCCATATGGGTTGTTTTAGGGTTTATGCTCATGTTGGGATATTTTTGGGCTTACTAAATACCTAGTGGCACATACACACTAGCATGTCCCATTTGTATTCAAATATGGTCATCCCCTTCTACTCCACATGGAGCATTCCTTTAAATCCTTTTGCTTGGCTTTATTCCACTTTTGGGAATGCATAGGAATAATGCCATGTTAATATTATTGTTTTCACAAGAATAAACATGGCATTAAATATTTTGCATGGGCCATGCAAGTACCACCACATTCTAGTCTTTTGGGTTTTTATTTGAATCTTTGAGTGGATCATCTCCCATCTCTCTCTCTACCTCTCTTTATGCTTGATCTTGTTGGTTCTTGCTAAAAACCCTACACCCATCTCCATCCATCCCATCACCCCTTTATCTCACCCATATCTTTTTCTTTTAATTAAAAACTCTTATGCATGATCATATGAGGCTTATTCTTTTCTTTCTCTCTTTTCTCTCCTAGCCTAGTTCTTCTAAACCTTAATCTCCTTTTTACCCCTCTCTCTTTTTCTATCTCTAAACCATACCACCATGATCTACCCCAACCCTAAATCAAACCCTAAACCGAGCCACCCCCTAACCTAAACCAAAACCCTAACCCGATCCCTCTTTAGCTAACCCTAGCTCCTTCCCTCTCTCTCGGCCTCTCTCCTCTCTCTACCATGATGACCCCACCTGGTTACACCCTAACCCCCTGGCCCACACCCCAGCTACTCATCTAGCCACCCCAAACCCTAGCCCATGCCGAGCCGGCCCTAGCTAGCACCACTTTTGCATGGCCATCTATGTAATCTGTTTGACCAAACCACCTTGAGCTGGTCCCTCCCTCTCTCCCCTTGGCTAAAGAACAAAGGAGGGAAGGGAAACCTGCGATGCCTCCCTCCTACCTTTTTACAAAAAGTGAAACAAACCCCATGTGCAAGCCTGACCCTCTCCTTATCTACCCCTCCTCCACGCCATGACCAGATCAAGATCAACCAGAAGATCCCCTCCCTCCGTCCTCCTTTCCCCAAGAAAAACCATGGCCATGGCCATCTCCATGCCTCTACTAGATTCCACCTCGGCCAAGACCCAAGGAGGCGGTTGGAGCTGTGCTAGTAGGTGTCTCGGGCCTTGAAGGTGCCACCTGCCTCTTCTTCTTTGACCTGTACCGGAGATCAATGCGGAGCTTGCCGGGCGAGCTGCTCGCTGCCATGAACCCGTGGGACCCGACCTCGTCGTGCCCAAGCCTCATGGCGATCGGGCAGTTCGGCTTGTTGGGATAGCTTGAGGACCTCCTGGTGAGCACCCGAACGACCCTGACATCCTCTCCTTCCTCTTCATGCCCTGCACCTCTAGTTCGTTCCGTCGAGCGGCCTCAAATGCGCCCGCCACCGCCGTCAAGGCGATAGCGTCGCAGTTGAGCGTTAAATCCCCTCTTTTCTCCGCCGTGCCCCGCGCGCTGTAGCCCTCCTCCGATGATGCTCTCTGAACGAAAGTTGTAGATCCCAGTACCCTCTTCGTTTTTCGTTTTTGGGGCGACGTTTAAATCCAGCGTACGCATCGCCATCGTCCGGAAGGCGGCGATCTTCGCCGCCACACAGCGTCCGTCGTCGAGTCAGCGGCGATGTCGTTTTGCGCTTAGCCCCCTGCCCTTTTTCCCGCCTCAACCCGCGGTCCCAGAAGCCCACCTGTCAGCCTCGGTGCCTTTTTGCAAGGAAACCCCCCGGAAGATCCTGGCCATCACGGACAGACCCTCCCGCTACTGGATCATGCGTGTCATTGCCCGTGGCAGCGTCTTGGTCATTGTCCGCCACTGAGGCCCACTGTCATCCTCTGCGGTATGGGTGTACTCATGATTACAAAAGTCCCGTGCCAATCCCGCGTCACACATGCTGAGTCAGCGGTTGGCCCTTGATCGGTGACACGGGCTAAGATCCTCTGAGTACAAAAAATGCATATGATTTCTGTTTAAATAAAACAATTTAAAATGTTTTTATAAATGATTTAACTTCTGTTTTAAATAACTTTTAAATTATAAACCCAAATAATACATATAATATATGTTTTGAAATCACAAAAATGTGAGGATTTCAAATATGCCATTCAAAATATATTTTGAACACTTTAATTTTCAAGTTGAGTAAAATTACAATAAAATGCCCTTTTTCTTAATTAATTAATAACTTTTGTTTTATAACTCCGAATTTGACAAATAATATGTCTAAAATGATCAGATCGACGAGACCTTTCTGTTTATGCATTCCATGTTCTGAATTGCAGCATGCATCATATAAATATAAAGTGTACAGCAACTTATTTGAGGTTAAAAGGTGACTAAAACTCCATAAAATGCCTTAGTCTTGTATTCCACACCTCACCTATGCCATGCTACTTTGTTGCCATGCAAATTGTGCATCATTCATCATGGCATGATTGTTTGCTTGTCGCATTTTATTCATATGCTTGTGCACTTTATTTATGTTGGCCTTTGTTTGTTTGGTTCTTCTTCGAATAGGCCGAAAGGGGGATATATCAAGAAACCCAGGAGCACTACCCAGATCCTTCTCTCGCTTCAACTGAGCTGCCAGGCAAGCACTACCACATGCTTGCATACATATAGTACCTATTGCCTCTATCTTTTTCTTGCATCATTGAGTCGCGATTGCATTAAACTGATTCCCAAGTACTGCATAGCCTTTACTTTTAAACCCCACCGAAGCTTGTCCCTCCATCCCATGAGACATTACTACAGGAGTTGTTTGAGCCATGCGGGTCGTAGAACAGCATGTGTAGGGTATGTGCGTGTCTGATGGATAACGAGGTACCTAAACAACTTAACCTGAGTAGTAATGGGATAACTAATGACAGTGGCACCGGTGAGCAATATCTGCTATTTGGTTTTTCATGCTCACTTGTGTCCCGTAGGACCCCGAGTACTTGATTCCCGTTCCTTGAATATTCGCGCTATCCACATCCGGGAGGCTTATGAACCCCCCTGAGCCAGAGCTTGATTCATTCTTATTTCTTGGGGCCACGAAGTAGTTTGGGGCTTTATTACTATCCTGTACTTATGCCATGCTTTACTGCTTTATTTACCATTGTGCGTGGAGCACCTGTACTATTTAGGATCGTGACACGTTTTCGCTGTATCGACAAGCCCAGTCACACTTTCGGGTTCCCAGTCGTTTACAGCCGTCCACACAAACCTTGAGTCCGTCTCGAGCCGGCCAACCGTTCGGGTAGCTTAATGGGGTGGCCCAGAAATATTTCTGAATCTGTGATCGCTTTGTCGTGAATGCCTCGTTGGGTTTTGATTTGGTTTTCGAGGTTGATCGAGTGTGTGTTGCTATTTGTGCACCCTAGGTAAATCTTCTGAAAGCCGTGTCCATGGTTATGGACGACTTGGAGCAGTTTCTCGATCATAGACAAGTATAACTAAAGTACCGCTTTTAATTTGACTAAGTACCTCACTAGTAAATAGTGCAACACTCATGGAATGGATAATAAAACTACCAGCGGATGGGGGCTGTTAGTCCGCTTCCTCGTTGGTAGCGAGGAGGAGGATGGATCATTAATATTACTGTTATAACTGTTGATACTAATTCACGGACATCCGTCTATCTTTGGTTAGGCGGATGGTTAGCGAGTATCCCTAAATTGTTAGGTATTATCTTTTGCTGCAATTCGTCACCCAGGTTGTGTCCCCTTTAGAGGCATAAAGACTTCTTGAGTACCCTTAGGGTCTCACACGATAAATTGTTTGATTCGGATGAGCAGTGAACTCGCAAGATGGATCTTTGGGTGGAGGAGACAGACGATGTTGTAGCGATCACTCGGTGTAGAGATTCCGGAGCACGGGATCCGTGAGATCGTGGCGGGATGTGTTTATTTATGGGGCATCTTATGCCGATTTGCTTCTTATCGCATTTCGGATCTTGTTTTCCGCTACTTTGATACTCTGATGTTTGATGTATGAGGAGATATCCTAAACTATTATATCTATCTAGGATATTTGGATCTTGCCGTATGGCATTGCAATATTTCTATTTCTTTTAGATGGAATGGCTCTGAGGACTTTCGTATGGTGGCTTGCATACATACTCATTTGTGTATGTAGTTGATCCCTTCGCCTGCCGATTACGCCGCTCGTTCTTGTCCCGATGTTTGGAAATGGTTAGGACGGCCGCAAGGTCTACCTGTGAGTGGCATTTGGCCCCACCGTACTATTTTAACCATTTCCGCTCATCCAGGCTTGTAACTAAGAGCGTAATTCACCGAGGTAGTTACAATTGGTATCAGAGCCATCCCGCCCTTCAGGGTCTCAGCCAAATGGTCGTTGTCAGTCTAGCAAATATTTTTGGTAGCTATGTATACTAGGGAAAAACAAAACGCGAGAGTAGGACTGCTTCCATTTTTCTTCTTACCCACCCACCACCCTTTTTCTGGTAAGGAAGTGTAACGTTTTCAATCCTCTTCTTTAAAATTCAAACTAGGATTCACATGTTCTGGGTTTCCGTAGTACCATAGAAAGTGTGTGTGTGTGTGTAATTCCTTGTCTATCTGTTGCATCCGATTTGTTATCGTAATCTGCCTTTGGTTATCAACTGTTGGTACATTCCATACTGACAGGCTTTTGAAAACCGGCGCGATCTATCTGACTCCTTGTTAACCGGTGCCATCTTCTTAAGGGTGTCCTTCCTTCTAGCAACTCCACATTCTGTGAAACCATCAGTTGCTAATCTCTACCTGATAAGTGATTTTGCGCATCTATTGGTATTTTAATGCCTAAAAACGCGGAAAAAATTTCTTTGATACATCTGTGCTTCCACACTCCTCTTCAGTCGTGTGTGAAACATTATCTATCTTCCTTTTATCAGCATGTCCATGCTAACTTATTCTTTTGTCACCGGCGCTTAATCCTAGAGTTTCATTTCATCTCCAATTCTCTGGGGCTAATTACATAACATGTGTTGATCCGATGCTGGTGATTGTAATTTGGTTCTCAGCATAGCTATAGGACACTTATCATGAGTGGAATATGGAAAATGCTATCAACACTATCCTCCAAATGGTGACGGTTATCTCCTGTGATTTCGAGTACACCGTGATCATATCTATGCATATTCAAGCATCTTTGGCAATCCGGAGTTTCTCAAAGCACTACTGATCTATCATCATCCATCATCTTTGCACATCTTTTGAACTTCATATCTGCAAAATTCTCTTTGAGACGAGGGAATTGCATCTTTTCGTCTCTGATAGCTTTGCTTAAGGTATGAGCTATCATCGGTTCTTATCCAAGATCTCTTAATCTTTGTAACCGGTGATCCAATCGACAATGTGAACCAGGTGACATCTCCTTTTCTTCCGAAGGACCAGATAATCTATTCTTCTAGTGCATCTTCTTCAACACGAACCCGTGCTCTTAACATTGATTTTTCAAAGAGCGTTGAGCTCAGGAAGTGTTCGAGCATTTGTTCGTTTCTCTCGCCCTTTTGAACTTGGTATTCTGGGAATATCTTGCTAATCCATGGTGGTATATGTTGATAATATGCTTGCCTATTCCATATCAATGGAAGAACATGGAAGATCATCTGTGTCTCTTTCTCTCAAGCTTCGTGAGCACCGCCTGTGTGCAAAGTTCCCAAAGTGAGAATTCTGACTTTTTGAAGTCACCTATCTCGGCCACATCCTTTCGCTAAATAGATCGCTTCAATTCTGGAATCAGCAAGTTCATTGTTAATTCCATCCTCCATCTTCAATCAAACCAAGAGTTTTTCCTTGTTGGCGAGTTATCATCGTCGTTCCGCTAAAGTTTTTCCTCAAGACTGCTAAATCTCTCTCAATCTTTTCAAGAACAACATGGAGTTCTTTCACCTCAGTCTCGTTAAGTGATCTTTTGAAACCCTCTCGCTCTATCGTCTATGCTCAATCCACCGGAGGCCATGAAGATTTTTTCAGATCTTTCGTAATCCTTATGTTCAAGTGGTGCTATCTTTTTCTTTATCTGTGGAATCTTGCAGTTGTCTCCGTGATCTTCCTTCATATCTTTCCGGTGGCTGGTTACTTATGATATGACGACAACATCATCACCCTTATCTATCTTGGATCCGGTGAATCATTTGCATCAATCTTTGTTTTCTTACGGAGTTCCATGAGCTCTTCTTGTCAATACCTTCAGTCTGTTTCGGTAGTTGGGTTGCATGGTTTTCTTATTCATGTGCGGAGTAATGCTTTGAGTGCGGGATGGAGTAGCTACCATACCACTACTCTTATCATTCGCTCTTGTACATTGAATTGGTGAATTAATGTGATTTCACTCATTCCACGGAAGTTAGAAGTGGCCTTTATCTCTCGATACTTTTACGTCCGTCCTTGTTTTCCGGAGTGCTCTCTCGAAGAAAGTAATCAATAATCTCTTGTTGGTGGCCTGTCTATTCTAGATGGAATAAAATCTTCAATTATCTGGTGGAAACAAACGCAAACTCTTTTCGGTCCTCGTCTTTCTACCGATGCTCGACATCCCCAAACAAGATGAAAGGAAACTATCCCTCTCTTTGTTTCATCAATTCTTTTTCTGTGGTAAAGCCAATTATGGTTGAGGCCATCAGCCACAAATCTATTGCGTTAGCCTCAAGGCTAAAGAAAGCAATAAGTATCTCTACAATAAACTCCAGATCCTCCATATTCCTTGCTTCTCGGGATTCCACCATGATCTGGCTTCACATCCGTCTCTAGAAGTTATATCCGCGCACCTCAATTGCGTGATCCTTTGTTCTTACCGTTGCAACAAGAATCTAATCCGACGATGTCTAACTAAATATTTCTGTTGATATCAAGGGACTCTATTGTTTGAAGGCAATATTGTTTCCGTACTTCATTTCTCAAATCCGAGAGAAGATACGATGCTATTGTCATAGTGATTCAAAACCTCTCCAATCTAGCTCTTTTTCTTCCGGCGAGATAAAGATTCATCCTCTCTAGTATCGTTAAATCTTTAATCTTAACGGTGTGTCTTTCTTTATCCATGATACATCATCTTGTCCTTTCTTTCACAAGTGGTTCTAGTCTTTTATCTTGTTTCTCGAAAAACCGGAGCTATGTCCATCCTATCCTTCTTGTCTCACGACAATCCTTCAATTCTTCTAATCCGTTGTTCTTGAAGCAAAACGCAAGACTCGCAACAAGTCTAGCATGTTTTGCAAGGTGTAGTGGTCGCACCATTCTGTGGTTCATCAACTTGGGAACGTGACGGTCACCTTCGTTCCGAACAACCGCCTCTCCTTGTGTTGTTTTCTTTTTCCTAGGAATCTCGGGGCGAGATTCTTGTTTAGTGGGGGAGAGTTGTAGCATCCCAATTGTCTAACAATTGCAATGCTACTAGCCTAGTCTATATAAATGCTACTTCCTATATATAATTGTTGCATCATAATTATATCATGCTCATGTCATCATGCCACCTTGCATTTGAGCTTCATATAAAACCCTTTTCAATTTGGATCTCCTCTCATATGCATTATTAATTGTATTTGCCTCTTGGTATTGTATTTGGTTATTGATATATTGTTTAATGCCCAAGTTGAGTTGGGGGCATATCTTTTATTAACTCCACCACCTTTCTTGTCATCACCCCATCATTCCACCATTCCACCATATATGAGCATTGCAACTTATTTGGTTTTACCTCTAGCTCATGTGGGTTGGGATGGATCCAATTCTATCTCCACATGCTCTCATATATGCACCATATTGTTTCCACATTATTGGTTTATGAGAGCCACATGGCCACCTTTGCATGCCTTGTGAGTGGAACCCTTTTCTAGCTTCCATATGGGTTGTTTTGGGGTTTATGCTCATGTTGGGATATTTTTGGGCTTACTAAATACCTAGTGGCACATACACACTAGCATGTCCCATTTGTATTCAAATATGGTCATCCCCTTCTACTCCACATGGAGCATTCCTTTAAATCCTTTTGCTTGGCTTTATTCCACTTTTGGGAATGCATAGGAATAATGCCATGTTAATATTATTGTTTTCACAAGAATAAACATGGCATTAAATATTTTGCATGGGCCATGCAAGTACCACCACATTCTAGTCTTTTGGGTTTTTATTTGAATCTTTGAGTGGATCATCTCCCATCTCTCTCTCTACCTCTCTTTATGCTTGATCTTGTTGGTTCTTGCTAAAAACCCTACACCCATCTCCATCCATCCCATCACCCCTTTATCTCACCCATATCTTTTTCTTTTAATTAAAAACTCTTATGCATGATCATATGAGGCTTATTCTTTTCTTTCTCTCTTTTATCTCCTAGCCTAGTTCTTCTAAACCTTAATCTCCTTTTTACCCCTCTCTCTTTTTCTATCTCTAAACCATACCACCATGATCTACCCCAACCCTAAATCAAACCCTAAACCGAGCCACCCCCTAACCTAAACCAAAACCCTAACCCGAGCCCTCTTTAGCTAACCCTAGCTCCTTCCCTCTCTCTCGGCCTCTCTCCTCTCTCTACCATGATGACCCCACCTGGTTACACCCTAACCCCTGCCCACACCCGACTACTCATCTAGCCACCCCAAACCCTAGCCCATGCCGAGCCGGCCCTAGCTAGCACCACTTTTGCATGGCCATCTATGTAATCTGTTTGACCAAACCACCTTGAGCTGGTCCCTCCCTCTCTCCCCTTGGCTAAAGAACAAAGGAGGGAAGGGAAACCTACCCGATGCCTCCCTCCTACCTTTTTACAAAAAGTGAAACAAACCCCATGTGCAAGCCCTGACCCTCTCCTTATCTACCCCTCCTCCACGCCATGACCAGATCAAGATCAACCAGAAGATCCCCTCCCTCCGTCCTCCTTTCCCCAAGAAAAACCATGGCCATGGCCATCTCCATGCCTCTACTAGATTCCACCTCGGCCAAGACCCAAAGGAGGCGGTTGGAGCTGTGCTAGTAGGTGTCCCGGACGCCCAGGAAGGTGCCACTGCCTCTTCTTCTTCTTCGACCTGTACTGGAGATCGATGCCGGAGCTTGCCGGAGCGAGCTCGCCGCTGCCATGAACCCGTAGGACCCGACCTCGTCGTGCCCAAGCCTCGCCGATGATCTGGCCGGTTCCAGCTTGTTGGGATAGCTTGAGGACCTCCTGGTGAGCACCCGAACGACCCTGACATCCTCTCCTTCCTCTTCATGCCCTGCACCTCTAGTTTGTTCCGTCGAGCGGCCTCCGTGCGCCGCCACCGCCGCGCGTCGCGCTCTGGCCGATAGCAGCAGCTGCAGCAGCGTTCGTCCCCCTCTTTTCTCCGCCGTGCCCCGCGCGCTGTAGCCCTCCTCCGATGATGCTCTCTGAACGAAAGTTGTAGATCCCAGTACCCTCTTCGTTTTTCGTTTTTGGGGCGACGCGTTTCGTCCAGCGTACGTGTCGCCATCGTCGCCGGAAGACGGCCAGTCTTTCGCCGCCGGCAGCACCGCGTCCGTCAGAGTCAGCAGCAGCCGATGTCGTTTTGCGCTTAGCCCCCTGCCCTTTTTCCCGCCTCAACCCGCGGTCCCAGAAGCCCACCTGTCAGCCTCGGTGCCTTTTTGCAAGGAAACCCCCCGGAAGATCCTGGCCATCACGGACAGACCCTCCCCGCGCCCTGGATACATGCGTGTCGGTGCCGTGGCCTTGTATGTGCCGCCTGGAGGCCCACCTGTCATCCTCTGCGGCTGGGTGTACTCGCGGTGCAAAAAGTCCCCGCGCCAATCCCGCCGCGTCACCTGTGCTGAGTCAGCGGTTGGCCCGCCAGTCAGTGACACGGGCTAAGATCCTCTGAGTACAAAAAGTCTGTATGATTTCTGTTTTAAATAAAACAATTTCAGAAAATGTTTTTATAAATGATTTAATTTCTGTTTTAAATAACTTTTAAATTATAAACCCAAATAATACATATAATATATGTTTTGAAATCACAAAAATGTGAGGATTTCAAATATGCCATTCAAAATATATTTTGAACACTTTAATTTTCAAGTTGAGTAAAATTACAATAAAATGCCCTTTTTCTTAATTAATTAATAACTTTTGTTTTATAACTCCGAATTTGACAAATAATATGTCTAAAATGATCAGATCGACGAGACCTTTCTGTTTATGCATTCCATGTTCTGAATTGCAGCATGCATCATATAAATATAAAGTGTACAGCAACTTATTTGAGGTTAAAAGGTGACTAAAACTCCATAAAATGCCTTAGTCTTGTATTCCACACCTCACCTATGCCATGCTACTTTGTTGCCATGCAAATTGTGCATCATTCATCATGGCATGATTGTTTGCTTGTCGCATTTTATTCATATGCTTGTGCACTTTATTTATGTTGGCCCTTGTTTGTTTGGTTCTTCTTCGAATAGACTGCCGGGGGATATATCAAGAAACCCAGGAGCACTACCCAGATCCTTCTCTCGCTTCAACTGAGCTGCCAGGCAAGCACTACCACATGCTTGCATACATATAGTACCTATTGCCTCTATCTTTTTCTTGCATCATTGAGTCGCGATTGCATTAAACTGAATCCCAAGTACTGCATAGCCTTTACTTTTAAACCCCACCGAAGTTTGTCCCTCCATCCCATGAGCCATTACTACAGGAGTTGTTTGAGCCATGCGGTAGTAGAAACGACATGTGTAGGGTATGTGCGTGTCGATGGATAACGAGGTACCTAAACAACTTAACGAGTAGTAATGGGATAACTAATGACAGTGGCACGGTGAGCAATATCTGCTATTTGGTTTTCATGCTCACTTGTGTCCGTGGGACCCAGTACTTGATTCCTGTTCCTTGAATATTCGCTATCCACATCCGGAGGCTTATGAACCCCCACGAGCTTGATTTATTCTTATTTCTTGGGGCCACAGTAGTTTGGGGCTTTATTACTATCCTGTAATTATGCCATGCTTTATTGCTTTATTTACCATTGTGCGTGGAGCACTGTCTTTGTTAGGATCGTGACACGTTTTTTTGTATCGACAAGCCAGTCACACTTCGGGTTCCCGATCGTTCTGACCGTCCCACACAAACCTTGAGTCCGTCTGGAAGGCCAACCGTTGCGGGTAGCTTAATGGTGTGGCCCCTGAAATATTTCTGAATCCTGTGATCGCTTTATCGTGAATGCCTCGTTGGGTTTTGATTTGGTTTTCCGAGGTTGATCGAGTGTGTGTTGCTATTTGTGCACCCTGGTAAATCTTTCAAAGCCGTGTGTCCGCGGTTATGGACGACTTGGAGCACAGTTTCTCGATCATAGACAAGTATAACTAAAGTACCGCTTTTAATTTGACTAAGTACCTGACTAGTAAATAGTGCAACACTCATGGAATGGATAATAAAACTACCAACGGATGGGGGCTGTTCGTCCGCTTCCTCGTTGGTAAGCGAGGAGGAGGATGGATCTGTTAATATTACTGTTATAACTGTTGATACTAATTCACGGACATCCGTCTATCTTTGGTTAGGCGGATGGTTAGCGAGTATCCCTAGAATTGTTAGGTATTATCTTTTGCTGCAATTGCGTCACCCTAGGTTGTGTCCCCTTTAGAGGCATAAAGACTTGCTGAGTACCCCTAGGGTCTCACACGATAAATTGTTTGATTCAGATGAACAGTGAACTACAAGATGGATCTTTGGGTGGAGGAGGCAGACGATGTTGTAGCGATCACTCGGTGTAGAGATTCCGGGAACGGGGATCGGTGAGATCTGTGGGCGGGATGTGTTTATTTATGGGGCATCTTATGCCGATTTGCTTCTTATCCGTACTCGGATCTTGTTTTCGCTTCCTTTGATACTCTGATGTTTGATGTATGAGGAGATATCCTAAACTATTATATCTATCTAGGATATTTGGATCTTGCCGTATGGCGTTGCAATATTTCTATTTCTTTTAGATGGAATGGCTCTGAGGACTGTTGTATGGTGGCTTGCATACATACTCATTTGTGTATGTAGTTGATCCCTTCGCCTGCCGATTACGCTGCTCGTTCTTGTCCCGATGTTTGGAAATGGTTAGGACGGCCGCAAGGTCTACCTGTGAGTGGCATTTGGCCCCACCGTACTATTTTAACCATTTCCGCTCATCCAGGCTTGTAACTAAGAGCGTAATTCACCGAGGTAGTTACGGTCTAGATGATGAGGCGCTACACCATGCAAAGCTAATAAACAGGAGGTGATGAGGCCTCCACAAATTCCACCTTTCTCGTGGTTAGCGGCAAGACAGAAAGCTATCAAGGCACCCAAGTTATAAGTCCTATCTCGTTTTAAAGCAGCTGAGATGAATGCTAGATCATATGAGGATAACTTATTAGCAGTTTTCCTAGTGAGAACACACTTGGCAATAAAGTAAGCAAAGTAGTGAATAGACGGGAGATGAATGTTATTAATTTTCCCACTCTCCTTTGAGAAGCCGTTCCCTTGGCAAATCTCCGCATACAAGTCCATGAGTGGTGCATGTCGCTCTTTAATCCTACCACACAATCCCCACTGAGGTACTTTAATAGCTGCACAAAAATTATCAAGAGGAAGGTTGACAGCTATATTGTAAATTTTTTAGTGAACCATGGGGTTAGGCAAAGAGCAACTAAATCGAAAGTCCTGCACCATAGACATAGTTAGTTTCACAAATTGGTAAGGTTCATCTCCCACAAAATACTCCAATCCTGCATTAGCAATTAAAGTATGGAAGTCTTGAGAAATCCCTACAGCCCTCATGAATTCGGGGCATGGATAGATGGAAGGAAAAAACTTCCTCCTCTCGGTGAACCTTCATAACCTCAGGCACCCTTAGTTCATGCTGGATGAGTTGGTTTTCATTCATCTTCTTTTCTGAAATTTAGGACAACCATCATACAAGTGATTGCAAAGTGATTACATAATGAAGGGAACTACTCATAGGGACTTGGAAGAGGCCTAAACATGCATCAAAATAATATCTCTAAGCATTGAACAAGCTTACAAGATCTCATAAGCTATCGCCTACAGCAGCAAAATACTCAAGATATAAACCACTAAACACAAATCTACTTGGACAAGCGGAGGAGTCACATACCGGAGAACAAATGCTCGAAATTTTAGCAGCAAAGATGGGCTGAGCAAGGAGATCGAAAAATCATGGACAAGAACAGCAAGAACACGATTTCGAGTAATGAGCTGGTGTTTTCTCAGGAGAGAGAGGGAAGTGGGAAGTGAGAGAGTGAGTGGAGGGTCAGGGGTGGCCCACATCATGGTCAGGCGCGCCCCTGGGCTGGCTGCGCCACCAGGTGGTGTGCCTGCCTGGTGGGCCCCCCTGGTACTCTCCAGGCACTTCTCTGCCCCTTTTTTCACGTAAAAATTTAATATGAATTTTCTGGAATTTTTCGAGACACTTTATTTTTGAGCAATTTTCAGGTATTGATGAAAGATTTTCTGACAGAAAGGATGTTTTTGGAATGATGCAATGACAAAACAAAGCTAAAACTTCAGAAGTTCTAAGACACTGTAATATGCAAGCAACTAGCAATAGAAAAGTAAACTAAATGAAAACAAAAACAAAAATGAATAAAATAAAAGTAAGCAAAGATAATCATGGTGAAAACATTATTTTGTTCATTTAAAATCCCTTTGTTAACAAGGTTGATCACGTCTTGTTACCAAAACAATTTTATATGAAACAAAACTTTGTATTCCACTAATGATTATGTTACCTCAACCTTGATAGCAATGGTCCTAATCATAATACTTTCATATTTTTCTCGTGGAATGGGACAATATATTTCTCCAACTTGAATGCCCTCAACATGTTCAATTGAGTTTAAACCATAATTTCTATCAATCTTCTTGGGGAAATAGGCAATATGTTCCTTGTCATTAACATTAAAAGTCACCTTTCCTTGATTACAATTAATAACAGCTCCTGGAGTATTAAGAAAATGTCTCCCAAGAATAATAGACATATTATCATCTTCAGGCATTTCAAGCACAACAAAATCAGTTAATATCAAGCAATTATGAGCCACTTGAACATGTACATCCTCACATATACCAACAGGAATAGTAGTAGATTTATCAGCCATTTGCAAAGATATATCAGTTGGTATTAGTTTTTCCAATTGAAGTCTCTTATAGATAGAAAAAGGCATAACACTAACCCCTGCTCCCAAATCACACAAAGCAGTTGTAACATAACTATTTTTAATAGATCATGGAATAGTTGGAATCCCTGGGTCTCCAAGTTTCTTTGGAACCTTACCATTAATGGAATAATTAGCAAGCAAAGTAGAAGTTTCTTCATTAGGGATCTTCCTTTTATTCGAAACAATATCCTTCATATACTTTGAATAAGGAGGCAATTTAATAGCATCAGTCAAAGGAAATTGCAAGAATAAAGGTTTCATCCACTCACAAAACTTGCTATAGTGTTCATCTTCCTTTAACTTGTGTTTCTTATCAGGGAAAGGCATAGGTTTTTGGACCCAAGGCTCTCTTTCACTACCATGTTACTTAGCAACAAAAACTTCTTTAGTGTATTTAGAATTCTTAGTGTGCCTTTCAGGTTCTTCTTCAACTTTTTCTTTATCAAGAGCATCATTTTCTTCATTACCACTTTCAGTTTCAGCATCAGAGACAGATATACTATTAGGATCCTTAGCAGGTTCAGAAGGTTCTACAATAGTTTTATGTTTCTTTTTGCTTTTCTTAGGAGTAGTACCACTATTTTCAGCTTGTTGAGAATCCTGCTCAATTCTTTTAGGATGCCCATCAGGATATAGAGGATCCTGGGTAGAAGCACCACTTCTAGTTCTAATTTCATAAGCATGTTTTTCTTTAGCAGCATTAACTAGCAAGTCTTTTTGTACCTTAATAATGTGATCAATTTGAGTTTGAACCATTTGAAAATGTTTAACAACCATTTTAACATCATTAGAGGTTCTTTCCACAATATCTTTTAACTCAATAATAGCTCTAGAGTTTTCCATTAAATGATTTTGCACCCTTTTATTAAAATTATCTTGCTTAACAATAAAAACATCAAATTCTTCTAAGCATTGATCAGGAGGTTTAGAGTAAGGAATATCACCTTCATCAAAATGTTGGAGAGAGTGTACCTCAATAGTGGATGAGTGGGGGATTGGCTTACATAGTTCTTCTATAGGAGGTAAATTCTTGACATCTGCAGCTTTAATTCCCCTCTCCTTAAGACATTTCTTGGCTTCCTTCATTACTTCATCATTTAGTTCAATAACTCCCCTCTTCTTTGATGTAGGTATATGCGCAGGAATAGTTGGTTCAGGTATAGTTGTCTCAGGTATAGCTGGTTGAAGAGGAGTCCAATCTTCATAATTCTTGCTTATTTTAGCCATTAATTCCTAAGCTTCCTTGGGAGTCTTATTCCTGAAAACACAATTAGCACAACTATCCAGGTATGTCCTAGATTCTTCAGTTAGTCCATTATAATATATATCAAGAAGCTCATTTTTAGGTAATGGACATCCAGCCTGTGCATGAATCAAAGCACAAAACCTTGCCCATGATTCAGGCAATAAATCTTTCTCTCCCTCTTTAAAATCAAAAAGTTCCTGCAAAATAGCATGTCTAGCACTAGGAGGTAAATACTTCTGAAGGAAGGTACTAATCAAGCAACCAGGGCTATCAATAGATCCAGGAAGTAAATTATTAAACCAAGTTTTAGCTTCTCCTTTCAGCGAAAAAGGGAAAATTTTAGCAACAAAGTAGGTGTGCATCTTAATATCATCAGAAAACAGGCCACTCATGGTAGAAAGCTCAGTCATATGTGCTACAGCACTTTCATTCTTAGTCCCACAAAAAGGTTCTTTCTCAACAATAGTTATGTAAGATAAATCAGGAGAGAAATCATAATCCTTATCTTTAATGTTTATGGAAGATGCAGCGAACTTAGCATTAGGAGACAATTTGGGTTTTATAGTACGCCTCTCAAGGAGACTCTTAATAGCACTCCTATCATGGGTGTTTTGACATTCTTTAATAAATTCATTGGTCATCTCTATATAACCGTCTTCAATATCATAGCTCTCTCTAGACTCAGATGAACTGACAGGTGTAGTAGTGTCTTCATTAGGAGTTTCAGTATTTCCAGCTATAGTTCTATCAATCGTAGCATCTAGGAAAGGACCTAATGAACCACTCTTATCAAGCATAGTAGAAGCAGCATCATAAGTATCAGAAGTTTCAGATTCATCAGTAGTAGCAGTGTGTGTAGCATGTGTATGTGGTAGTGTAAGGAACTTACTCATAACAAATGGTGAATCAAGAGCAACAGAGGTGTTCAGAACCGTACCTCTCCTTGTAGTGGATGGTAAAATAGGAACCTTGCCATCACGAGACTTACCCATGATGGATGGATGGGGGTGAACAATAGTGATTCCAAGTGAACTTGATAAATAAAGCTATGCTCCCTGGCAATGGCGCAAGAAAATAGTCTTGATGACCCACAAGTATAGGGTGTGTATCGCAGTATTTTCGAGGGAAGTGAAACCCAATTAATTGATTCGACACAAGGCGAGCCAAAGAATATTTATAAGCCTTAACAACTGAGTTGTCAATTCAGATGCACCTGGAAACAATCTTGCTCACGGCAGTTTATCAGTAGCAACAGTTTTGTAACAGCAATAGTAAGTAATAGCAGTAGTAACAATTGCAGTAAACAGTAGGATTAAAGCGCGGTAGGAATAGGGATGGATGGACGGACGTTGCATGGACAAGACAATTCATATGGCAATCAAGACATAGGGCATTTGCTGATAAATAAGATAAAGCATCCAAGTACTAAATAATCATAGGCATGTGTTCCATATATAGTCATACGTGCTCGCTATGAGAACTTGCAAAACATTTTTTGTCCTACCAGCCCGTTTGCAGTGGGGCCTCAAGGGAACTACTAGCAATTAAGGTGCTCCTTTTAATAGAGCACCGGAGCAAAGCATTAACACTCCGTGAACACATGTGATCCTCATATCAAAGCCATCCCCTCCGGCTATCCCGGTTGCTGTCACTTCGGGGCCTTTGGTTCCGGACAACAATATGTGTATATAACTTGCAGGTAAGACCATAAACAATACTATCATAATGAATCAATAATATGTTCAGATCTGAAATCATGGCACTCGGGCCCTAGTGACAAGCATTAAGCATAACAAGTTGCAAGAAAGTCAAAAAGCACTAATAATAGATACTAGGCACCATTCCCTAACAATATGATGCCATTACATGAACGATCTCATCCAATTCCTACCATCCCCATAGCCTACAGTGGGGGATTACTCACTCATAGATGGGGAAAACATGGATGGTCTATGGAGAAGCGATGGTGATGATGATGGTAGTGATCTCCTCCAATTCCCTGTCCCGGCAGGGTGCTAGAACGGAGTTTCTTGTTCCGAATCATGGAATCTGGTGGTGGCAGCCCATCGGAACTCTTTCTGGAAACACATCGAACCTCCCTTGGTTTTTAGGTCAAGAGGCAACTTATAGGAGAAGAGGGAGGCCGAGGGGGTGACCGAGGCGGCCACACCACCCCTAGGCGTGGCCTGGCCTAGCCCGCTCGGCTAGGTGGTGTGGCCCCCTCGTGGCCCTCCTCCGTCTCGTCTTCCGGCTCCGTGAGTCTTCTGGTGAAATAGGATTTTTGGCATATTTTCCGGGATTTTTCCTGATAGTTGATTTTCTGCACAAAAACTAGACACCAAGGTAATTCTGCTGAAAACAACATCAGTCCATGTTAGTTGTATCCAAAACACACAAGTTTAGAGGAAAAAAATAGTAAAAGTGTACGGGAAAGTAGATACGTTTTGGACGTATCACGCCTCCTCCTATGATTGGACCTTGGCTTTGGGAGGCTTGGTTCTCCAAGTAGCGCACAAGGATGACGCCCAAGTTGAGTGACAAGCTATAGTTGATGTAAGAAACCTTTGCAATGACTAGGATGTCCTCCTCGTTGAGTCTCGTGAACTCATTACATGCCTGCAAGGTGTTAGCAATAACATAGAACAAATAGCGAATTGCAGGATGTTGAATATTCTTCCCCTTGTTCACTCTACTAGTGAAACTCATTCCATTATGGTATTGATCGGGGGAAGGATTTAAGCCAGTAAATAATGCGCGTAAATCATGAATATCATTGTTTGTCAAATTAAAACATGCGCACGATTCATCTAATGTTAAAGTGTAGTTGTTGTTCATCATCTAAAACATTGAAGAAAGGCAAAAATAAAACTTTTTGATCCAACAACAATAAGTGCATCATATATAGCACACTAAAGAATTCTCCTCAAAATAATAAACTAGGCAAGATAATCATGGCAATTGGTTCATAGTTGGTCTCACCCTAGATTAATAATGACAATAGAACGATATGAATTTGCAAAAAGTAATTGGAGGATCAGAGGAGAAACATACCGTAGATCACTTGTGTGCGAGGAAATCGAACAAAATTGAATAGAGATGGAGATCCCTTGAGGTTTTGAGAGAGTTTGGAGGTAGAAGAAAGAAAAAGGATTGAAGTTTTGGAGTTGGGAGTACCTTCCCGTGCAATTTTGTGGTCGTACACAACTATACGGGTGCAGCTATATGGTCGGAACAATGTGTTCCAGCCGTATAGTTGGCCTTTTGTCAAAAATTAAAGTTTTCCTCTTGGAGGTGCAGCTATAAGGACGCAGCTATACGAGCATAACAAAATGTTCTAGCCGTATAGTTGGTCGTTAAACTGTCTATCCCTGCAAAAGAAAATTTGCAAAGGCATCGATATTTATACGACCTTAACTATACGGCCGGAATTTTATTCCCGCCGTATAGTTGGTCGTTAAACTCTCAGAACATATGAAAACAAATTGTACGGAGGCATTGATATCTATACGACCAGAGCTATATGGCCGGAATTTTTTATTCCCACTGTATAGTTGGTCATTAAACTCTCAGTACATATTGCAGAATAATTTTCGATGATAAAGATATCTATACGATCGGAGCTATACGGCCGGAATTTTTATTCCCGCCGTATAGTTTGTCGTTAAACGCTTTGTGTGCGTCAATTTTTTTATGTTTCTTCGTAGACTATTTCTTTTCCTGTAACTTAGTGATATACCTTGTTTTTGACAGAAAATTGACAGTAAATATTGTCGACCAACAATAGCATGAATAAAGCAGAATTTCAAGTACTACCAAACTTCTTCTCCTCGAATGGAGTTTTCTAGCACTCTTTATTGAACATAAACTTAAACTAAAACTAAAAACTTAACTCAAACCTTTATTTCACATGGGTTACCTCGCATGAGCGCTCTTTTATGGTTAATAGCTTGACCTTGATGATACTCACTTGGACCAGATGAGTGGAACACCCACTCCAAAGTAATGAGCCTTCAAAGTGATGGCCTCCTTTTCGTCATGCTTGGCTTTGTTCTTCCTGGGGAAATGAATAACAAAAGGATCCCATGAAGGCAATTGTAGCTTCATGTTCCCTTCATGCTGTTGAATCAAAGCCTTAATAGTTCTTAAGAAAGGACGGCCTAATATAATAGGATCAGTAGCATCTTCAGGCATGTCAACAATAATGAAATCAATAAGAGCGGAACAGCCTTTAATGTATACTAAAGTGGTCTCCTTAATTCCTATAGCTTGTTTCTAGGTAGAATCTGCTAGATGCAATTTTAACTCAGTAATTTCAAAGGAGCCAAGATTTAACTTGTTAAAAAGACTCCTCAGAATTGTTGAGACGCTTGCACCTAGATCACAAAGTGCAGCTATCGCAATGGTTCCAATTTTAATCTTAATAGTAGGCTCAAATATGTCATCTAGTTTAACAGGTAATTTTTCAGCGATTTGCTTGTATTCTTCTTCAAGCTCACGTACCTTTATTGCCAAATTGTTGGTACATAAAATCATCACTACCTTCACTTACCAGAATCTTGACGTTGATCCTTTTTACAAGATCTTCAACGATGTAGCTTGGTGAAGGAGCATTACTATAATCAAGTTCTTCAGGCTCCTCCTTTTGGATCCTCATCATTTTGAGTTCCTCAACCGGATTTGGCTCAGCTTTTCCCGCAAACTTAGCTAGAATGAGAGTTTGACTCTCGGTTATCTTACCTAGCTGTACCTCAACGATCCTCATTCTTTCTTGAAGGGCCTGTAAATCATTTCTCAAACTAACAGCTTGGTTAGATAGTTTACCAAGTATAACATCATGGGTCTCCATAATTTTAACTAGAATATTATTTTGTTCGTTTTGTGAGTCTATTAAAGACTTTAGTGTTTCTTGGAGACTACCATTATTATTTCCCATATTATTATTAGAGTTACCTGTAGGACTAGAATAGTGTTTCTGGAAGTTAGGATTGTAACTCTTCTTCCAAGCAGGCTTATAATCATTATGAGCTATGAAGTCTATTTCTTCAATATTCGTTTCGGGGGGTGGCTCTTACCTGGGTTTCCTTACCTTTTACGGCTAGTATGAGCTCATCCAACTTAGTCTTCATTCTCTTGTGGTGAGACAGAGTTCACCTTCTTCGTTTTTGATCTTTCCACATGCCGTTGGGCATGGTTGTCTTGCATATTGTCTAGCAGCTGCTTTGCTCCGGTAATATGTTTACCCATAAATGTTCCTCCAACTGCAGTATCAAGCATAGACTTAGATACAGGATTAAGAGCATTGTAAATTAAATGGAGGATTAACCAATCTTCCATCCCATGACTAGGATAGTTTCTTAGGCATTCTTTCATCCTCTCCCATCCAAGCGCTAGTGGCTCACGCTCTTCCTGTCTAAAGCCAGTAATATTAGATCGGAGTTGCATAGTCTTTGCAGGTAGGAAAAATTTAGTCATAAATAAAGAAGTACATCCCACCCATGATGTAACAGTATTTTTAGGCAAAGATAGCAACCATTATTTAGCTCTCCCTCTTAGAGAGAAAGGAAATATACGTAATTTGACCACATCAGGGTCAACGTATTTTATACACCTCATATCACATATTTCAGTGGAAGTATTTAAGTGCATACCTGAGCCTCCAAATTGATCATGTTGAACCAAACTTAAGTAATGGGGCTTAATTTCATAGTCATCAGCAGCGATTGCTGGCTGAGTAATAGGAGTGTGCAAATAATCATTATTGGGAGTAGCAAACTCCTCAAGCTTCTTTTCAGCCATACTTCCTATATTTTTGGGTTTTCTTAGATAAAGAATTATAACAGTAAAAACAAGAATTTAAAGGCTAACTAATTTGTTTTGGTTTATCAAATAAAGACTGAAACCAAACTAACAAAATTAAAAACAAGAATTAAAACTAGCAAGATTCCTAATAACCTCAGCAGGGTAGCTATTGCTTCCCCGACAACGGCGCCAGAAAAAGTGTTGATACCTTCGATCCGGATTACGGATGTAGTATAGCTTCTTTTTCCCTAGTAGACCTTGGTTATCGAATCCCAGGGAAGCGAATGCATAGTGAAGTTACTTTAACGGACCTTTGGGAGTTTTAGAATTCCTTTTGTGTTTTCACCGGACCAGTAATTTGCGTCTTTTTGTTGTTGTCAATGATGAGAGAGAGGTCCTAGGGCATTCGGTTTCACTTGTAGCTATGCAAAACATCTGATGGAAATAAAAGATAGAAATAAAGCATGCGTGTACTTGTTAGAGCAAGATAAATTGTATGTGGCCAGTGCATCCATAATTGCTATTGCCTCCACAACCGCTTATAGCAATAACCTACTAGTCTCATCCATAGAAGAAAGAGAACTAATGATATGCATAGTGATGTCATCGTTAATCCCAAGCAAATCCCTCACATACAACCATACTACCCTTCACATCGGGTTCCCAACCTGCAGATCAGTCATCACTCATACTCCCTATACCTGGCTCAACCCTCGGGGTCTTGGGTACCTAACAAGTCCTTGGATTGAGGCAAGAGAGGATACAATAATCATCATGTCATAAAAACTAATACACGATCCAATATATGATAATTCACATGCACAATTGCTACATAGCTAGGCCGAATCCCTTAGCCCAAGGAGAACTACTCACACATAGAGATGAGATCAACAACCACAAACATTGTAATAAAAATCAATGGATTGATAGAAATACTCTTATAATGTCGCCAATCAAAGAAGAGATCTACTATTACAAGTGGTGGAATATGGCTATGGAGATGGTGAAGGGTTTGAATATCTAGAGGCGACTGGTGGTCTGTGGCAGAGACTTCTGGATGGTGCGAACTCTGTTTTCTCATCGCCCGAGGCTTCTTTTTATAGGGGTCCCTTCACGAAAGTTGTTCTATTTGACCTAACGGTGGCAGCGCCAACTATATGATTAGAGCTATACGGTCAGAATTTTTGCTCCAGCCATATAGTTGGTCGTTATGGCGTCTGCCTCTGATGTAAGGCTCCTGGTTTATTCTAGTAGTTGGAAATCTCATATCTTTGACTTTAATATACTGATTCCCTCCTTTAAGCGACATTATCTGCGCAAGAAAAATACAAAAGAAAGGATTGCATACCCCTCTAAATATTAGCATTAGTGGCAGGGTTTAGAGAGATTTTTCATCAGGAATATGACCAATATCCAGTTTAAATGTGGATGTTAGATGGCTAAATTTCAGAGCCATCGAAAGACATCAGCGTTTTCCACAAGAAAGTGACGAGCCCTGCCTCTTGATCGGGAGATAGCCAGTTCCCGATAGTGATGAAATGAGTCGGGTCATCGCCCAACGACACTTTCTTGGTAAGTTGAGGCTCGCCCTTGAGCCTATGCTTCTTGGGGGTGGCGGCCATGTTGGTGGCCTCTTCCCCCAGGCCTTCATCAACAACACCTCCATTGCCGCCTGGTGGTGGTTCCTTCCGTGCAACGGCGCTTCGGCCAACACGTACACCCTCCTCAACACGGTGGTGCAGTTGCGACGGCGGTGGTGGGGGTGTGGTCGCGCTTGGACCTAGACACGGGTTGGCACCTGCAATGGTAGCCGCACGTCGTGCATGAGGCTCGGCATCCAATCCCCCAGCCATAGGAAGGGTGTGGAAGCGAGTTCGTGCAGCGGGCGAGTCTATCACAGCAGGGCCAGTCCCAGTGCCAACACCTCTCCTCGGTGCCATGGGTGGTGACGACGCAATCGATGTTGATGTTGAACACGAAGACGAAGTAGACGTTGGTGACGACTGATGGGGATATGCCGAATGGGGTATGCCCAGCAGGACGTTCCGATCGGGCCAAAGGCCTCGCAAGTGGGCTCGCAGTACGGCGACTAGAATGCGACTGAGGAGAAGGCCTGGCGATTGGAGACTGGAGGCCCAGAAGTGTACCTGAAGCCCGGTCAGATTAGGTCAAAGCCTCCAAATCCATATCTTGTTCGGTTGTAAACTGTAAACCCTAGCGAGGTGCCTCCTATATAAGCCTCCTTAGGGTAGTTTGAGGACTTACGTTCCATCATACACCCCTTCAAGCGACTCGCTGCTTAGACGCCGAGCTCGCCACCCCTGTAACTCGCTCTCCATCAATCTAATCTAGCAGGAGTAGGTCTTTACCCTCCGGGGGCCGAACCTGGGTAAATCCATGTGCATCCTCCCCCATCTCGCACCGTAGATGGCCGCCAGCTCTCGCCCCCAATTCTATCAATCGCTGCCTATGGTAGCGACTGCCGTGGCCATTTCCACGATAGTGGCACCCACCGTGGGGCCTAGCCGGACTGGCCTGAGTTCTGCGGTGAGACCATACTCGCCAATCGATCGGTCAATCGCCACCGGACGCATGATCGCCAGCATCGGGATCCTCCAGATCCTGCCCAGCAGCTACATCCCGGTGTCGTGCCCGATCACCCACAGTGCGATAACACCGGTCAACACCATCAACCTGTTCGTCGGCTTCACTGACACAGTCGACCCGGCGGCAACGATGATCGTCGGTGGATCGCCGCCACACCGCGATCTGCTCTCGGAGGAGTAGGTCCGCTCCATCACCCGCCTTGCCACCGAATACGACTCGGCCTCCAGCAATGCAGCCGAGACCAACGCCATCGCGGATGACACGGCCCTCCATGACGATGCCAATTCCGTGACCCCTGCCTCGGTCGACGGATCCATCACCACAGCATCATGGGAGGACTCCATCATGCGGGTCTCCAACCCTGAGGACTTCGAGGATTCCTCCATCCTTGGTATCTTCGATTCTGCGCCAGATCCAATCGCTCCAACATGATCTACATGGCGGGTAGCATGGTCGCCCCGCCAGATTAATTCGCTACACCGATCCCTCCAACCGCCACGCCCATGGAGGTGGAGGAAGCCTGCCTGTGACTAGAGGAGGCACAACGCAGGGAACTAGCCGAGCGCGAGAAATTCCGCCTCGAGCGGGCGATGGCGCAGGAGCTATCGCTCTACCACTAACGACGCATCAGGACCTGCCTGAACTCCAATGTCCAGGGCCGTGTCCTGAACTTCAACGATGAAAGCGACCCCGCGCGCGCGGCCGAGCGCGACTACTGCGAGAACGCGCCACCAGGTGGCAGCAATCGACCACCACCCAGTGCACCGGCGACTGGGCCCCACCGCCAGCCATTGGTTGCGTGCCCCCACCGGACCAGCCACGGATCATAATCTCGCCACAAGCCCGCGACGCCAACGGGCTCCCACTATACTCCACCCCAATAGACAACGTCATCGCGGCCGACGCTGCAGTCGCCCACCTCGACATCCAAGAAGAAGGCGTGATGTAGATCCAATACGCTAAGTCCCTGCTCGCTAGGGCCGTCGAGCAGCAAGCCACGGGAGTCGACCCGCGTGGGCGGATGTATTCCCGCTCATCGGCAAGCAGGGCAGCCTCAAGCGGCCCTCCAACTGTCGCCAATGCTGTGACCTTCCCACCACCCCAGCCCCTGATGCATCAGCCACGGGCCGCCAACCCTGTGCTCTCCACCAACGATCCGCGGCCGATGAACTACACGGTCGCCGCCAACGGGCAACCCATCGACGCCCGAACGCACATCATCAGCAACCAAGCTTGGCGGGCACGCTAGCCCAATGACTTGCGGCACACCCTCACCAACCACGGCGACTCCGAACCTAGGGGCTCGCTCAGCCGAGTCGGCCCACAGTGCTTCGGACCTATGATCCGAGGCGAGAAGTACCCCGCCAACTTCAAGGCGCCCAAGGAGATCGAAAAGTACGACCCAACATACGACCTAGCGGTGTGGCTGGACACATACCTCATGGCGATGGGAATCGCCGGCCACACTGACCTGCTAGCCGCTCGCTACCTCCCCCTGATGATGGAGGGTGCGACCCGGCAATGGATCAACAAGCTCCCCGCCAACAGCATCAACTCGTGGGAAGAGATGCGGGATGCCTTCGTCGGGAACTTCGAGGGCTCCTACACCCGTGCCACCACTGTTGAGGACCTGGAGTGATGCATCCAGGGACAGCGCGAGTCGACCCGCCACTGGATCTAGAGGTGGCAGGAACTATGGATCAACGCCTCCGGCATCCACCCGGACACGGTGATCCACTGCTTCAAGAACGCGCGCCAGTACGAACCCCTGGTCGCTAAGATCAAGAGAGTCTACCGGACGCTCGACAACATCCCCGACCTCCTCGAGATCGCCAAGTGTTACGCGGAGGAGGACCCCAACCAGGACTCTGAATATGAGTCGGGAGGAAGATGCCGCATTAGCATCCACAACAACAAGCGACAACACGACATGCGCTACAGCAACACCTGCCTCACCGGCAAGCGCCACAATGACGGGCGAGTCAACTTCGTCGCTAACGCCAGTTACGGCCAACGCGACCCGAAGAACTTCCGTCGCGATGAAGGAAATTACCGCGACAGTGGAAACTACCGTGCCAACAACACGGCGAGGCCGAAATTCGACCCCGCCGCCCTGCTCAACCAGCTCTGCGTCTACCACAGCAGGGAGGGAAAACCCGCCACCCACACCACCACAGACTGCCATTCTCTAAAGGAGATCGAAAAGGCAAGGCGAGCAAGGGAGGACCCCAACAACAACCCACCAAGGGACAACGATAATGCCGGCGGGTTCGGAAATGCTGTCGGCTCACTACACACCTTCACCGAGCTCAGCACCAAACGCGAGAAGAAGGTGCTCGCCCACGTGGTCGCCGTCAATGCGGTGACCCAAGTTGACATCCCCCGCTGCCTCAACTGGTCCGAGCAAAGCATCACCTGGAGTCACCAGGATCACGCGCCCAGGATCGAATATCTAGGGCGAGTCGCCCTGGTTGTCAGGCCCAAAGTAGCCGACTACTCGCTGCCCAAGACGCTGATGGACGGCGGAATCTCCATCAACATCATGTACTTGGACACATTCAAGAGGTTGCACCTCACGGAGTCAACGATCGAGTCGACACTCACCATCTTCCACGGCATCGTCCCCGGTCGGAAGGCATATCCGATCGGCAAGGTGACGCTACCAGTCACCTTCGGCACACTAGCGAATTTCCGCACCGAGCGGATCGTCTTCGAGCTGGTGAACTTCAACAGCCCTTACCACTATGTCCTAGGGCGCCAGGCATTCGCCAAGTTCATGGAGACCTCGCATTACGCCTACAACATAATGAAACTACTAGGGCCAAGCAGCATCATCACCGTCCACGGCGACCCCGACATGGCCGTGGAATGCGAGGACAAAGGCGCCAAACTCGCTGACGCTATCATCGCCGTGGAGACCGATCACGCGGAAGAGCTCGCGAAATATGCGGGCAACATCAACAAGGACGACCCTACCATTCTGAAGAAGCCAACTGCCACGAGCTCCATGTTCAAAGTGACCACGCACACCCGCACCGTCAAGCTCGTCCCAGGCGACTCCAGCCAGACGGTCACCATTGGGGCGCTCATGAGCCCCGCATCGGAAAGCGCGCTCATCGATTTCATCCGTGAGAATCGTGACATCTTCGCATGGAAACCAACTGACATGCCCGGTGTCTCGAGTGAACTGGCTGAGCACAAACTCAATGCCGACCCCAAAGTGCAACCAGTGAAGCAGTCGTTGCGGCCCTTCAATGAAGAGCGCCACCGAGCAATCACCGAAGAGGTATAGCGCTTGCTAGCTGCAGGCTTAATTCTGCCAATCAAGAACTCCAAGTGGCTGGCAAACCCAATCCTGGTCCTAAAAAAGAACAACACGTGGAGAATGTGTATCGACTACCCCAACCTCAACAACACCTGCCCGAAGGAGGAGTTCGTCCTACCGCGCATTGACCAGATCATCGATTCGACCGCGGGATCGATGTCGCTGTGCTTCCTCGACGCATATTCTGGCTACAACCAGATCAAAATGGCGGTCGAGGATGAGGAGAAGACGGCGTTCATCACACCATTCAGCGCCTTCTGCTACATGGACATGATGTTCAGCCTCAAGAACGCCGGCGCCACCTACCAAAGGTGCATGCAAGAGTGCCTCGTGAGCCAAATTGTCCACAACATACACGTATACATTGACGATGTGGTGGTAAAATCCACCCACCAGGACGACCTGCTCGCCGACCTGGCCGAGACCTTCGCAAATCTGCGGAGATACAACATCAAGCTTAACCTAGGGAAATGCACCTTCAGAGTCTCCACTGGATAGATCATGGGGTACATGGTCTCCAAGCGAGTCATCGTGGCCAACCCAACAAAGATCGACACCATCACGCGACTCGGGAAACTTGAGTGCCTACGCGACATCCAGAAGCTTGTCGGACGAGTCGTGGCTCTCAATCGCTTCATCCCCGGGCTCGGCGATAAGGCGATGCCTCTCTACCTCCTAATGCACAAGAACCCCAGATTCCAATGGGACGAAGAAGCAGACAACACGCTCATGACACTCAAAGAAGTACTGCTTGTGGCACCACTGCTCGCCGCCCCAATTGACAAAGAGCCAATGCTCGTCTACGCCGCGGCCTCCACTCGAGTCATTAGAACCGTAATGGCCGTCGAACGGCTAGAAGAGGGCAAGGAGCGCCCCATCCAGCGACCCATCTGCTACATTAGCGAAGTCCTGACATACTCAAGACAGCGCTACCCGTAGTACCAAAAATTGGTGTATGCGGTCTTCAGGGCCCAGCGGCTACTCCCGCACTATTTCTAGGAGCACCCCATCATGGTTGTCTCTTCTGCGCCACTGCAGGACATCATTCGCAACCACGAGGCGACTGGTCGAGTCGCCAAGTGGGTCGTCGAGATTGGCGTCCACAACATCAAGTACAAGCCACGCAAAGTGATCAAATCGCAGGCCCTGGCCGATTTCCTCGCCGACTGGGAAGAGGCACAACAGCCGGAGAAGCTCCCCTACCTCCATTACTGGTCGCTTCACTTCGTCGGCTCCAAGAACGCCGAAGGCACCGAGGCCGGGGTCATACTGACCTCCCCCAAGGTAGACAAGCTACACTACATGCTCCACCTAAATTTCAAGCCCTGCACCAACAACATGGCCGAATACGGGGCCCTCCTTCACGGCATGCGCCAAGGAGATGAATGTCAATCGGCTACGATGCTACAACGACTCCAACCTAGTCGTCGGCCAAGTCGCGGGGACGTGCGACGCCGTCTCTCCAACAATGATAGCGTACCGCCAAGCGATAGACCAACTGGGAGGACACTTCACTGGCTACTTAGTCGAGTGGATCGACAGGCGAAAAAACAAGGAGGCAGACGCCCTCTCCCGAATAGGGTCGGCCACGCAAACGCCACCCGCAGGAGTCTTCCTCGACATCATACACAAGCCTTCGGTATTCCCGTCAAAGGAGATCGACATCGAGATACCACTGCAGCCTGAGCCCGCCCTTGCCGCTATGGTCACAGAGCCCAGCGACTGGACTGCACCATACGTCACCTTCCTCGAGCACAAGATCCTCCCAAGCAACAAGACGGAAGCGCGAATGATCACGCGCCGTTGCAAATCCTTTGTCATCATCAACGGCGAGCTCCACAAACGCAGCGTGACTGGCGTGTTCCAGCGCTATGTACAGCCAGAAGAAGGACGCAAGATCCTCCAGGACATCCACGCCGACGACTGCGGCCATCATGCCAGCGCCAAGTCGCTGGTCACCAAAGCCATGCGGCATGGCTTCTACTGGCTCACCACGCACGCCGATGCCACCGACATCGTCCAACGATGCATCGGGTGCCAGAAGTACGCCAACCAGACGCATCTCCCTGGTTCGGCACTCAAGACCATCGCCATCACCAGGCCATTCGCCGTATGGGGCATGGACATGGTCATCCCGTTCAAGAAGGCCCCATCCGGCTTCACCCACCTCCTGGTCACGGTCGACAATTCACCAAGTGGGTAGAAGCCAAGACGATCAAAAAGTGTGACGGCAAGACGGCCACCAAGTTTCTCCACGAGCTCATCTACCAGTACGGCTACTCGCACAGCATCATAACAGACAACGGCACCAACTTTGCCAAGGGCGCCATGGCAGAATTCTGTGAAGAGCATATCATACGACTCGACCTCGCCTTAGTCGCCCACCCAGAGTCGAACGGCCATGCAGAACGCGCTAATCAGAGCATCCTCCACGGGCTCAAGCCGCGACTTCAAGTACCCCTCGAGCGAACCCCAGGATGTTGGGTCGAAGAGCTCCCCTCCGTAGTATGGGGGATCCTTACCTCCGTCAACCGCTCCACGGGGTTCACGGCCTTCTTCATGGTGTATGGCGCCAAGGCCGTAATATCAACCGACCTGGAGCACGACTCACCTCGAGTCGCCAACTACATCGAGGCGACAAACAAGATCGCCCGCCAAGACAGCGTCGACCATCTCGATGAAGCACCCGACCTAGCTCGCTCCCGCACTACCATCTACCAGCAGGGACTCCACCGCTACCATAGCCGCCGAGTCCGGACCCGCACCTTCCAGGAAGGCAAGCTGGTCCTACGACTGGTCCAGGATAAGAAGGGCATGCACAAGCTTCCCCCCCATGGGAAGGGCCATTCGCCATAGGGCGCGTCCTCGGCAACGACGCCTACTACCTCATCGACATACGAGGCAATGGCCAACTTGAGGTCAGCAGGCCATGGAATGTAAACCTCCCCTGAAAGTTCTATACGTAGAACTCAAACTTGTACCCATATGATACATAAATGAAATACATTCGGATCGCACAAATTGTGTCTACTCGCCATCTTCTTTTGCCACTCGCACTGGTATATTTAGCAATATGCTACCGACAGAAGTCAACCCTTGGTCGAGCGACCAACATGGCTAAGTAGTGCGACCCAAGGGCACTGAAGATATTTGGGCTTTGTGTCACTGTAACACCCCTAGTTTTACTAATACGAATTAGGGTTTGATTTGTTCATAGCATGAGCATCATCATCTTTGCTAAAGAAAAATTCAGGAAAGAAATAATCACAAAACCCTATTTTTCTCCCCTTTTGTAAACCTTCAAAATGGTTTTGTATTTTGAAAATTATCAAAACATGTGGAACCCAAATGCATTAATAGGGCCCCACAAGTATTTTAACACTTTCACAAACCCTCTAGTATTTTCAAATAGATTCGAAGACATTTGGAAATTCAAATTCAAAGAGAAAAGAGAGAAAGCTAAATTGAAAAGGGTTTCTGCTAAAAACATACAACTAGAGCCATAGCCCAGCAACCCATCTCTCTTCCCCCACCCTATCTGTCGCCGCCAGCAGCCCAGGTGCGGCCCAGACCGGCCCATCCCAGCCCAGTACCCCTTCGCGTCTTTCGTTTTTCTTCTTCCTCGCATCCGGTGGAGAAGCAGCTGCGTATGCAAGCTCCTGCCGTCGATCCTCGTCGACGCTATGATGCGTGCCTGCGAGGAGGGGGATAAGAATGGCCATGTCACGATCTCTCTCCCATCCCCATTTCCCTCTCCCTCTCACTCTATGCCGCTCGCGCACAGAGGTGTCAAAACCCTAGCTGGACCCCGCCGTCAATCGCCACCGTCTCCGGCGTCCCCTAGCCCAGCTAAGGTCCCTATGAGCTCCGCCTTGCCGTGTGGATCAACCTTGCCAAAGGAATCGACCGGGGGTGCTCCTGAATCGCCACCAACATTGTTGTCTTCCCCAACACCGACGGGTGCCACCATCGCCATTGTCGTCGGTCCGGTCCACCCCATGCCTCGTCGTCGACTCCTTCCGCTCCAGGGTGAGCTCCCGAACCTTCCCATACCTAGCGAGCTTGCTAGCGAAGCCTATACCATGATGCCGCTGTGCGCCGTCGTGCGGCCTCCGCTCCGGCCATCGCTAGCAAGGTCTCTGACCACCCCAGGAGCTCGCGCCGCCCTAGTTAGGTTGCCCGAGTTCAGGCGCTTCCGCTCCACGCAGATGCGCGTCCGTGTGCGTGTCGTAGTGTTGCCGCTGGGTGGTTGCCGGTGTTGGCCACTGTCCATCGCGTGGGTCAGCGCGAGTTAGCCCGTGGTGGCCCCACATCGCCGAGGTGGCACGTCGACGTGGCACCTGGCCCACAAGTCAACCCTAGTGGGTAGACAAAGCCCCAGTGAAAAATAGCCCCTCCCTGTGGTGACGTCACAGTGATGCAGTAATTCCCTTTTATTTACTCAAATGTTTTTGTAAATTATTTCTAGAAATAAAAATAACCCTGTGGGCCCCATCTGTCAGGTTTTTTTAATATTTTTGGAAATGTTTTCTGAAATTAATAAAAGTCTGACATGTGGGTCCAGGTTGTAAAATAATTTATAATATCCAAAAATGTTTAATTATTTTTTAAATGATTTAAAAATTGATTTAAAATGAGAAAAATCATAACTAATTCATTTTAAATCAGAAAAATATGCATAATATATCAAAATATTTAGAAAAATGAGATCTATCCAATAGACTCATAACCATGAATTGATCAACAACTTTACTTGCAAGTTTAATTAGAAGAACAAAATAACCCCTCTCATATGTATCCGGGGTTTCTCCGAATCAGGGTTTGTACCCCTCGGACCCTGTTTAAAATGACCAAGCATGTTCTAGGGTTTCAATTCAATGTTATTTAACTTGTCATATCATCATCCTTGCTTGAGAGTTGCATCGATGCCATGTGTTGATTGTTGTTTCCCCTTTCTTTCGGGTGTTTGCTTCTTCTCGGTAGAATACGATATCGAGATCAAGATTGAGGACCGAGATCAACACCATCAAAGGATATAGACGAATGATGCCAAGCAGATGAACCCTGAAGATCTACTTAGTTGAGTATCAACAGGCAAAGGCAAGCAAAACCCTACACATGATAAAATCCTACGATTTCAAAGTATTTCATTCTTGCCATGAGCATACGATTCCAAAGTCTTTTATCAATAGATATAGTAACCTATCTGATGCATGTTCCCTTTGAAACCTATACTCCCTGATCCACTGCTCCTAGCATGACTAGGGTTTGGCTTATGAGCTTCGCTAGAGCTGTTATATCTGTTATGCTTAGCCAAGCTTAGCTGTTACCGCTGGTCCATCCAGTTGATGAATCAGAGCTACGAATGAACCTAGTTGGATAGGATGATGTGGTATGATCAGAGATGAAAGTTAAACATGCTAAGGCTTGTATGGGAGGCCACGGTGGGTTGTGGTTTTTTTAGTCCCATACTTGCCACCACTAGGATCTGACTTCTTGCCTCTTGAACCAAGATGAGCGTACAGCCACACGGGGGCCTAGAAACCCCCTCGACCAACTAACTTGCCTAGTAGATTCCATGAGTCACATAGTTCGGGCGTTCCATTCGACATATGCATTCTGGTTGTTCTTGAAGGCGGTGGAGGAGGTGCATTCATACAGGTAGGTAAGCGTGGCCGGGAGCAAGAGAGGCACGGCCTCCGTAATCTTGTTCCCCGCACACATCTCTAGGGACCGGCTTCGGGACTTGACCCGTTATGGTAGCATCTCCTTAGGGCGTGACTCATGGTCTCGTCAAAAGCAAGGTAAAGGTAGTGTCCAACCGCTCTCTGCCGGCCTTCCAAGGAAGAGGGCTAATGATGTCTGGCATTAAGAGGAGGTTGGTACGTGTGGGTAAAGTTGTGCACCCCTGCGGGGTAATAATCTTTTCGAAAAGTTGTGTCCACGGTAATAGACGACTTGGGAACGGATTCTAAGATCATAGAGAAGAATAAGCTAATCGTAACACTTGATAAGATATGTGAGGTGTGCTTAAGGATGCTTCCTCAGGGATCGAGGGGGTGATCCTAGTTGGTAGGTTCAGCTGATAAAGGTTCGGTGATCCTAGTTGGTAGGTTCAGCTGATAAAGCTTCCTTAGGGATCGACATCGACGAGTAGCTTGGGGTTCCCGGTCGGTAGCCTGGAATCTATGGATTGGGACGTCATCGTTATGCTTCAGGCCTCTTAGGCCATTTGTCAAGTTTGCTATACTTAATAGCATAATTTGCCTTCCGTTGTTTGATGTTTGTGGTCAGTGACCTCTGCTTGTAATAATTTGGTTCTCTGCTCAGTTATGAGCTGGTTGTAATAATTTTTGTGTCGTAGGGTCACTGTAATGTTACCGATTCTTTCTTTGTATGCTTCCAAGATTTATGTTAGGCTTATATTAGACGGAGGTCTAGGATTTGTCTAGCCTTAATCCCGGGGGTGTCACAGTCATCCACGAGCACGCCAACCCGGAGCTATCATCGGAATCGCCCCGCTCGACTGGCCTACCAGGCCAAGACGACCAATAAACGCTTCCAACAATGACCTGTCCTCCCCATCCTCGTGCAAAGTGACTCGAACAGTTAAGTACCACGCACGGGGACTTTGCAATAAGAAAACCCCACGCGGCTCGGGAACACACCAAGTAAGAGAGATGCCTTGGACTCGCCACGCGACTGGTTTTCCGAGCCAGGGGAAGAAACGCGTTACAAACAAAACATCAGACCTTACAATAGGCACACGCCCAAAACGGCTAAGTACCATGCTCGGGGACTCGCCTAAATCGACCTCACTTGAGCTCGGGCACTCGCTCCTTCGGAGTCGCAAGGCGACTAGCCCCACACGCCACGGCAAATCAGCCTAAACCAAAACAAAAACCCAGCGCAAACACACATACACATAAACGAGTTATACCCCACTAAAGGGCAGACGTGCTCAGGGACTCGCTCAAACAAAAGCCAACATACCACATAACTGACCATGCATTACGAGTCGATTGACTCCCCTTACTTTCATACATATGTATTGTTCATATCACAAAATGGCCATCAGATATAACTTACAAAAGCCCCCAGGGCAGACATCTATTTTGCAAGCTCCGATGAAGAAGCACCACCACCTCCCTTAACTCGGATGAATGGCTCCCACGGATTCGTCGGGTACGTCGTCAGCGACTTCGACAGTGCCGACCGGAAGGGCTGCTCCAACTTCAGGTCGTGATGCTCCGGCTCGGGGTCGCCCGGTGCCACCACCGTCTCCTAGTACGGAAGCAAGTCCCCCATCGCCAGCACCCGATCCGCGAAGGGAGCAGCCTTGGCGGTCAGCTTCAACACCTCCGACATCTCCACCGCGCCAGTTGCCGAAGGGTAGCCGCTGATGACATCGTCGAGTTCAAAATCATCAGGGAAATGCGCGAGCCCCAGGCTCAACGCCGTGGTGGCCCCGCGCCTGAAGGCCGAACGCGCCATCCAGTCTACATTGGCAGGCGCCTCCTCCAGGTACCGCCATACTTCAGTCAGTTCCCCAGGTATAACCTCGGTGTGGGACATCCCTTGAAGCACAGCCTAGACGCACAACACCGAGGCAGTGGCCGTGTTCACCACCGCAGTCACGCATTGTGAGGCATTGAAGGTCTGCACCCCTGGATCACCTTGCCCTATCAAAGCTGCAATGCCAGACACCCAATGTCACTACGGACTCACCCACTCGTGGATTCACAGCATATATCAAAGCAAAGAGCAACCACTCACCAAGGAGATTCCGACAGTTCTCTGTCACATGCTTCTCCAGGGCAGCAAGATCGCTCTGCAGCCCAAGGCTGATTGAATCAGCAACCTTCCGCTCCTCCTCCGCCGTAGCGACTACGGCCTTGGCCCTCTCCTCAAAAGAGATCATCGACGCCTTCGCCTCCTCCAACTCCTTCACCAACGATTCGATCCGCCCATTCACTTGGTCAGCTTTGCAGCCGGGACATGCCCCTCTTGGTCTTTGACAATGGCAGCCGGAAGACCATCTAAAAGGAACAACAACAACAATCAGCTTCCTGCAAACACCAGCAACTCGCGATCGCCAAGTAAAACAATTACTCACCGACAGTCTTCTGGAGTCGCCGGTTAGCCTCCTGCACCACGCGCAGGTCACGCTCCAAGCGCTCCTTTGCGGCTTGCCGATCAGCCGATTCCCTCTGCAAGCCCTGCAAGCAGAATGAACAATCAGCAACTACAAAAACACAATTTTAGTGCGTAGCCGTTGAAATTCAGCGACTAGACACTGTCGGGGACTGGCGACTAGAAGAAATTCAGTGCCTAGCAGCTAAAATTCAGCGATTAGACACTCGAAGACTGACGACTAGAAGAATTTTAGTGCCTAGCCGCTGAAATTCAGCGACCAGGCACTCAGGGACTGGACATACCTGAATGGCAGCCCCAAGCATGCTATGAAGCCCACTGGCATCCGTTGAAGGGACCACAAAGGAGGTGCGCCCACGACGAGGCCCAACGTCCTCATCAACAATCTCTGGCATCTGGGAAGACTGGTTTTCTGCCACGATCGGAAAACCTTCGCCATGACGCGTGGAAATGACACAGACGCCCTTGCCGGGGCACTAGTTGTTGGGGCTGGTGGTTCTATCGTTGGAGCCCCCTTAGCTGGCTCCGATTGAGTGACCGCCACCTCCTCGGCGCCAGCGGCAGGGTCACTCCCCTTGGTGATATCTTCTGCCGCAACATCGTCAGCATCACCCCTCTGCTTCTTCACGCCCTCAGCAGGCGTCACGTCTGCATCAGGCTTCCTCTTCCTGGGGAGATTGCCTTCCCCCGCGGTGACGACCGGCCGAATCTTTGCCACTGAAGGGCGACCTATATTCTTAGCGCCGGACCTG
This sequence comes from Avena insularis, assembly GCA_023614405.1. Classification (NCBI taxonomy): domain Eukaryota; kingdom Viridiplantae; phylum Streptophyta; class Magnoliopsida; order Poales; family Poaceae; genus Avena; species Avena insularis. Next base: position 101,826,193 of record CM042684.1, on the reverse strand, counting down.
CAAAATCACTAAAGTCAGCAAAGAAATCATACAAGAAAGCACCCAAGAATTGAAAGGAAAACTCGTGACTCACTTAGCAACCGGAAGAACGCGTAACCCCGTGCTGATGTGGGCGGGTTTGTCCAATTCTGGGCCCAGCTTGTGTGAGAGACCCTTCCCAAAAACATCCGAGGCCCATGACACCGCGGGCTTCTTCGATGATGAAGCTGCGGTCTCTGGAATTTCTGGGCCGTACGACGCGGTCGTTCCCATCGGTCGCGGCGACTTGCTCGCCGCAGCTCTAGCAGCTCCTGGCTCCGATGCGACCGAGACAGTCGGCGCGGTCACCGCAAGCGGAACTTCTACCTCCACTGCCGCATCCGCTACCTCCGGTGCCATCATCGGAGTCGTATCCTCCGGGACCTTGAACGAGACCTTAGTCACGTCATCGTCGGACTCATCGTCTGATCTGAACGCCACCGCCGACCTAGGTTGCGATGCCGGCTTTGGGGCATGCTTCTTCGCGGGCGACTTTGGTTTGCGCATGGGTTTCGCCGGCGTGGCGGTGCGTCGTGAACTGTGCTCCTGCAAAATGTCATCATCTTCATCCCGCTTGCCAAGACTGCGGCTCGCGTCGATCTCGCATTGCTTCTGCATGCGAGTCTTGCGAGCCACGGGCGCTGGGGGAGGAACCTCCCTCTCTTCTTCTTCGCTCCTGGAGGAGGTCCCTTCGGACCCCTCTTTGAGCTCTCTGGGGACCTCTTCATTGAGTGGGGGAAGCCAGCCCTCGAGAACCTGAAACAACTGAGAATGGCCACAAAAAGACATCAAGGGATGCGGTTGCAAATTGCCCTTGAGAGTCACGTCTGAAGATAAATCTAGTGAAGATTGGCTTACCGTAGGAGCTTCATTCTTCCCAGGCATGTACAGGGGCGAGCCCGACCGACGTGGTGGTAAATTCTGCGTCGGTGATCTTCTTCAGGGCGGTCTTGTAGTCTCTGGCGTCCCACGACTCCTTGCTGGTCCGGGAAGGATCGTTCTTCCCGGTGTATTCATACATCTAATGGGGCCGGGTCGCCAACGGGACCAAGCGCCACCCAAGCCAGCAGTTGTACAGATTGATTGTGGACAATCCCTGGTCCTTCAACTTCTGGATCTAGTCCATCTTCTCTGTGACGGCCATTCTCTGATCGTCAGGGAGCTTGTCCGTTGTCAGCCGGCAGGGCTCGCTTCTCTCCGTGAAGAACTCGGGAAGCGCCACTTCGCCAGAGGGGTGGATTCTTTCACATAGAACCAGCTTTTCTTCCACTCGCTCGCGGCCTTCTTCGGTAGCAGGAGCTTGAATAAGTTGGCCTTCGGCTTCAACTGAAACGTAACGCCACTTGCCGCCAAGATCGGGCCGCCGGACCCCTCGCGCCCGATGCGACCATCGAACAGCTCCAACCACAGTGGGAAGTATGACCTGCAGCCGAGGTAGCATTCGTAGAAGGCGACAAAGATTGCCAGTTGCTCGATGCTGTGCGGGCCGAGATATGACGGCTTGATCGCGTAGTACACGCAGAACCGCCGGAAGAATACCGATGTGGGGAATCCTAGGCCCCTCTCCAAGTGACTTAGGAAGCAGATGAACTCGTAGGCGTGTGGCTTCGGCTCGACCTAAGAATCCGCGGGGATCCGCCAATTTGCCTTATAGAGAAACCCCGCATTCTCGAATGATTTGAGTTGCGCCGTAGTGCACTTGGACTTCCCCCACAGATCTTTCGGAGGCGCCATCAGGAAAGGAGCAAAATCACTCGATCTGGGGAATCTGGATCAAGGAGATGCAGAGAGAATGGGTTAGTGAAGGTGAGGAATGTGGGGAAGGGTCTATAGGACTGTTCCGTCGCTCCCCTTATAAAGAAATGTTACCCGCCAATCTCGGGATAGCCGTTACCCGTGGTAATTATGCCAAAGTTACAGTTGGATTACCCAACGGCTAGTTTGACCGAGCTGATGGTCCAACTCCTTCCACTCAACTCGCCTGCAGCTATACCTTCTTCAATCAATGGGAGTAGCGACTCGGTAGTGAATGCATTGGCCAAAGCTGCGACTAGAAGCCCGGTGGAAAATTTCCTTGGTTCTCGACAGAGTCCATCGCCGATTCGAATGGGCGTCCAAATTGGACTCGCCTACTCCGACTTCCAAATGAACACCTGCGTTTGAATCAACGATGTCCTCGGGGACTACTAATGGGGATATGCCGAATGGGGTATGCCTAGCAGGACGTTCCGATCGGGCCAAAGGCCTCACGAGTGGTCCTGCAGGACGGTGACTAGAATGCAACTGAGGAGAAGGCCTAGCGATTGGAGACTGGAGGCCCAGAAGTGTACCTGAAGCCCAGTCGAATTAGGTCAAAGCCTCTGAATCCATATCTTGTTCGGTTGTAAACTGTAAACCCTAGCGAGGTGCCTCCTATATAAGCCTCCTCAGGGTAGTTTGAGGACTTACGTTCCATCATACACCCCTTCAAGCGACTCGCTACTGAGACGCTGATCTCGCCACCCCTGTAACTCGCTCTCCATCAATCTAATCTAGCAGAAGAGGTCTTTACCCTCGGGGGGCCGAACCTGGGTAAATCCATGTGCATCCGCCCGCATCTCACACCGTAGATGGCCGCTAGCTCTCGCCCTCGATTCTATCAATCGTTGCCTATGGTAGCAACTGTCGTGGCCATTTCCATGACAGGAAGCTCACGAAGCTCGTTGACGATGAGGATGATTGCTGAAGACAAAAACACGAGCGCCCCCCTACCTGGCACACTAGATGTCATGTCTCGCCTACGCTGACATCGGGGATATTGGACACCCCCTACTTGTTTGGTAGTGGGCACGAAGGCGTTCTAGCCTCAACATCGATGTAGGAACCCACTGATACGAACATACAACACACATAGAGCACACACGAGCATTTTTTACCCAGGTTCGGGTCGGCCTTCTGCTAACAACCCTACGTCCTGCTTTGGTGGATTATCTGGGTGGATCGAGATACAAGAAGGTGATCTCTATGGTGTCGGGGAGACACTTTCTCTCTAGCTTCTACACTCCCCGAGCTTCCTCTTTCTTTCTATCCTTACTCTCTTGCTTTCTCACTCTTTCTCTCATTGTGTTCCTCTAAGATCCCAAGCCTTTTGAGTTCGGTCCTCCAACCTCTTTCCTCATGGACTGGTGCCTCCTTTTATACACCAAAGGGTCACCACAAGGGCTGGCACAAAGCACCATCCGGGGCATTCTTGGGCTCAATCGAGGGGTGCCACGCGGTCTTCAGGAAGATAGGCAGTGCCTATGGCCAATGGGCGGCTAGGGGCGGTGCTCAGATGCACTTGATGGCTGATTGAAAGCTTAGGCTCCGAGCCAATGCTCGTCTACGTCATGGCCTCCACTCGAGTCATCAGCACCGTAATGGCCATCGAACAGCCAGAAGAGGGCAAGGAGCGCCCCATCCAGCGACCCATCTACTACATCAGTGAAGTCCTGACACACCCAAGATAGCGCTACCCGCTATACCAAAAATTGGTGTATGTGGTCTTTAGGGCCCAATGGCGACTCCCGCACTATTTCCAGGAGCACCACATCATGGTCGTGTCTTCTGTGCTGCTGCAGTACATCATCCGCAACCGCGAGGCGACTGGTCGAGTCACCAAGTGGGCCGTCGAGATCGGCGTCCACAACATCATCTACGAGCCACACAAAGCGATCAAATCGTAGGCCCTTTCCTCGTCGACTAGGAAGAGGCACAGCAGCCGGAGAAGCTCCCCTACCTCCATTACTAGTTGCTTCACTTCGATGGCTGCAAGAACACCGACAGCGCCGGGGCCAGGGTCATCCTGACCTCCCCCGAGGGAGACAAGCTCCGCTACGTGCTCCACCTCAATTTCAAGCCCTGCACCAACAACATGGCCGAATACGAGGCCCTCCTTCATGGCATGCAGGCCGCCAAGGAGATGAACGTCAATCGGCTACGATGCTACGGCGAATCCGACCTAGTCGCCAGCCAAGTCGTGGGGACCTACGACGCCGTCTCTCCAACAATGATAGCATACCGCCAAGCGGTAGACCAGCTGGGAGGACACTTCACTGGCTACTCAGTCCAGTGGATCGACAGGCGAAAAAACGAGGAGGCAGACGCCATCTCCCAAATAGGGTCGGCCAGGCAAACGCCACCCGTAGGAGTCTTCCTCAACATGATACACAAGCCTTCGGTCTCCCTGGCAAAGGAGATCGACATCGGGATACCACTGCAGCCCGAGCCCGCCCTCGTCGCCATGGTCATAGAGCCTAGCGACTGGACTGCACCATACGTCGCTTTCCTCGAGCACAAGATCCTCCCAAGCAACGAGACGGAAGAACGAATGATCGCGCGCCGTTGCAAATCCTTCATCATCATCAACGGCGAGCTCCACAAACACAGCGTGATCGGCGTGTTCCAGCGCCGCGTACAACCAGAAGAAGGACGCAAGATCCTCTAGGATATCCACGCCGGTGACTGCGGCCATCACGCCGGTGCCAAGTCGTTGGTTACCAAAGCCATGCGGCATGGCTTCTACTAGCTCACCGCGCATGCCGACGCCACCGACATCGTCCAACGATGCGTCGGGTGCTAGAAGTATGACATAGATCTTCGTGTGCCTCGACTGACAACGGTAACTAGAAATGGTCTTCGATGTTCATACTTTGTACAAAATCCGTAATCGACATGTCCTCATTACTTGCAAAGGAGAATAGTCTAGCCGAGCTACTGCACAGGGGAGGATCTGTCCAATTATCTTTCCATAGCAAAACAGTGTCGCCTGCCTAAAATTCACACTTTGTTATTCCTCTGAATATATCCACCATGCTCATTATGTCTCGCCACCAGAAGGAGCCACAAGTTGGACGAGCGTGCAGGACTTTGTCATCATAGTATTTTGACCAAACTATCTGAACCCAAGGAATGTCACACTTCCTGTAGAATTTGTCAAGTGATTTGATTAAGAGCCCCTGGTTGTTAAGTTTTAGGTTGATCACACCTAAACCTCCTTTACATTTGGGCTGGTAGACCATCTCCCATGAGGCTAGCGATTGAAATTTCTCCTCTCCGTTCACTACCTTACGCCATAGACAGTGCCTCCTATTAGATCCCTTAGGATCACCTAGCCCAAGAAAAATCCACATAAGGAGGATCAGATATTGTGTACCTTGATCTGGAGGTCCTGCCATGGCCTCCTCTTCCTTCTTCTTCTGCTTGTGTTCTTGATCTTCAACTATGAGTGGTTCTTCCTGGTGCTTTCAGTCCTTTCTTGGTCAGTGAGCATGGGAGAGAGTGAGAGAGCAAACCCTATGAGTGTCTGTGTTCTTCTCAAACCCTAGGCCCCCCTTTATATAGGACCTGCACCAGGGGAACCACACCTAAGAGATGGATGGTCAGGATGCCCTGATCAGGGCATCCAAGGGCTGTGATTAAAAGCCTCTTAAAAGACCTTAATTTGTCTTAGATTAATTACAGCAACCTATAGATCACTGTAGATTACTTATATCTAACATTCTCCCCCTTGATCGCAAGGATAAACTTTATAAGCCCATTTCTCAACAAAATAGCATATGAGACAACAAAATTACAATGGTCATATAGTACCGCATAACCCAGTTACTACAATACACCACTTTATTTCAAAATAGAAATCCTTTAACTTAAGAGCTCCATAAACTTATACTTATTACAAACTTATGAGCTCAACTATTTCTTGAAACTTATACAGAGACAATAAATTGCAATGGTCAGTTAAGTATCATTGAACTAATTGACTACAGTACATTGTTCCATCACAGAGAAGAACCCTTCTTAGACTTATGGGGAGATGGTGTCATAACCAATTCTAGGATCAAAAGCTTTCTGCCAATCCCATGCTAGTAACATGTTCTTTGAACACACTAGGTGGCAGGCCTTTCGTGAGTGTATCCGCTAACATTGTGTTAGTCCTTATATGCTTAATACTTATTGTCTGATCCTGGATTCTATCTTTCACAATATGATACTTGATGTCAATGTGTTTGGCAGCACCACTTGACTTGTTGTTACTCAAATAGATCACTGCGGGTTGATTATCACAGAAAAGCGTGAGTGTCTTAGATATATTATCAATCACACTTAAACTCGGAATGAAATTCTTCAGCCATACTGCCTGCCCGGTGATACGTTGCTAACGTATCCATAATTTTTGACGTTCCATGCTTAGTTTTATCTACTTTCTTATGTTTTGTCCACACTTTGGAGTATTTTTATACACTTTCTGGGACTAACCTATTAACAAGATGCCACAGTGCCAGTTGCCTGTTTTCTGCGGTTTTTGGTTCCAGGAAAGTCAGAAAATCAATATTCTCGGAATTGGACCGGACAAAAGCCACAGTCGATATTTTACCGGAAGACTCACGGAGCCAGAAAACGAGACGGAGAGGGGCCATAGGGTGGCCACACCTCCCTTGGCACGGGCAACCCTAGGCCGCGCCAGGGCATGGTGTGGGCCCCTGTCCGGCCACCGACCTTGCCTCTTTCGCCTATATATCTCCCCCGAGGCAAAAACCCTAAATCATCAATCAAAAATCCCCGAAAAGTTCCGCAGCGCCGCCGCCACCGTAGGGGAGATTCGGGGGACAGAAAGTCTCTGTTCCGGGACCCTGTCGGGACGGGGAAGTGCCCCCAGAGCCATCTCCGTCGATATCCACCACCATCTCCATCGCCGTTGCTAATTCCCATGATGAGGAGGGAGTAGTTCTCTCTCGAGGCTAAGGGTTCTACCGATAGCTATGTGTTCATCTCTCTCTATGCATGATCTTATTGAGATCATGAGGTTGTCATTAAGTAGATCTACCTTGCTATTCAAGTGCTTTAATAGATCTCTGCTCTCCCCATGTGTGTGAAAGTGATAGCGTGCACACCATGGTGGCACTTAGGCTAGAGATTTCAAATACTTGTTATGAGTTATATTTGGAGTTGGATGTCTTTATGAAATTGTGGTGTTTGTTGGACCCATCTAGTGCTCAAGGTGACAGTGTGGGGTTATCTAGAGGGGAAAGGCTTACTTTGAGATGTGCTATTATAGCCCTACCATGGATTAGAGTGTCCAACCAGAGAGTAGTCCAGCGTAGTATCATACAGAAGAATATATTTATATGAGAGTGTTCACTAGTGAAAGTATGATCCCTAGGCCTTGTTTCTAAGCACTGAAACACCATTTGCTATTAGATCTATCACATGTTTGCTTGCTTCTATCTTTATTTCATTTTTACTTTAGTCTTTTCCACGCCATCAAGCTATTTTCTATCACCATTACCACTTATAATTATCCATACCACTTGTATTTCACTATCTTTTCGTCGAACTAGTGCACCTATACACCTGACAAGTGTATTGGGTGTGTTGGGGACACAAGAGACATCTTGTATCTTGATTGCAGGGTTGATTGAGAGGGAATACCTTTGACCACTTCCTCCCTGAGTTCGATAAACCTTGGGTGATCCACTTAAGGGAAAACTTGCTGCTGTTCTACAAACCTCTGCACTTGGAGGCCCAACAATTGTCCACAAGAATAGAAGTGCGTAGACATCACCCGGTTTCCTCATAACATGCCACTAACTCTGCCTGCATTGTTGATGATGCAGTAACACTTTGCTTGGTGTTTTTCCAAGAAATACCTCCTTCTGCTAGGGTGAAAATATAACCCGATGTGGATTTCTTAGTGTCAACACACCCTGCAAAATCAGCATCTAAATAACCCACCACCTCGAGGTTATCAGTTCTCTTGTATGTGAGCATGAGGCCTTTAGTGCCTTGCAAATAGCACAAAGCTTTCTTAGCAGCCTTCTAGTGATCCAACCCTAGATTAGACTAATATCTGCCATGCATCCCGGTTATAAAAGCTAAGTCAGGGCGAGTGCACACTTGTGCATACATCATACTTCCAATAATTGAAGCATAAGGAACTGACTTCATTTGCACAGATTCATAATCATTACTTGGGCACTGGAAAGTCCCAAACTTATCACCCTTGACAATAGTAGTAGGCAAGGCTGAGCACTTATGCATATTAAACTTTTTGAGTACCTTCTCAATATACACTCTTTGTGATAGCCCCAAAATTCCTCTGGATCTATCTCGGTTAATCTGAATACCCAAGACATAAGTGGCATCACCGAGATCCTTCATATCAAACTTTGAGGAGAGAAACCTTTTAGTTTCCAGCAGCATATTGTTATCGCTACTAGCTAAGAGTATGTCATCTACATACAGTATGAAGAATACAAAATTGCTCCCCCTGAACTTCACATAAATGCAATTGTCCACTTCGTTTTCTTTGAAACCAAAATTCTTTATCACTTGATAAACTTGAAGTACCATTGCCTTGAGGCTTGCTTTAATCCATAAATGGATTTCTTAAGACGACATCCTAAGTGTTCCTTCCCTTCCATAACAAACCTTCCAGTTGGGCCATGTAAACATCCTCATGTAAGTCACCATTCAGAAAAGCCATTTTGACATCCATTTGGTGCAACTCTAGATCATAATGAGCCACAAGTGCCATAATAATTCTGAACGAGTCCTTAGAAGAGACTGGTGAAAAAGTCTCATTATATTCAACACCTTCTCTTTGAGTGAAGCCCTTAGCCACAAGCCTTTCTTTGAACCTTTCAATATCACCTTTGGAGTCACGTTTGGTCTTATAGACCCATCTACTGCCCACAGTTTTGGCTCCTTTAGGGATTTCTACTGAGTCCCATACATCATTAATGCTCATGGACTTCATTTCATCTTTCATAGCATCAAGCCACTATGATGAATGATCACTTTGTATAGCTTCCTTAAATGATGCAGGATTATCATCCAACATCGACTCATTCATATCCTCACTCATATAAGTGACATAATCACCATAAATAGCGGACTTTGTGGCCCGCTTAGACCTTCTAAGCGGTACATTATTTGGTACCTCAACCACAACTTCAGGTTGGTGAGTATCTTTCGTAGAAGCATCATTAGGTATGGACTCTAACAGAGTCACTGGTATCTCAGTAGGGATAGGATTAGCAGTCCTTTCAACTGGAGGTATAACCTCAAAATGAATAGGAAACACTGGCTCTTGGATCACAGGGATCGGAACATAATCTTGTTTCTCCTCCAAGACTATTTCCCTGGGAGTCATACCCCCCCTCATCATATCATTTTCCAAGAACACAACGTGTCTTGTTTCAACAAACTTAGTGAATTGCTTTGGATAATAGAAACAATATGCCTTAGATTTGTCAAGATAACCAATGAAATGGCAGCTGACAGTCTTGGGGTCTAACTTTCCCATAATTGGATTGAAAACTCTTGCCTCAGCATGGCAGCCCCACACATGCAAATAAATCAGGGTAGGTTATCTCCCAGTCCATAATTCATACGGCATTTTCAGCACCGATTTGCTAGGGACCTTATTAAGAATATGTGCAGCTGTCTTCAGAGCTTCTATCCATAAATCACGCGGCAAAGTGGAGTGACTTAACATGTTTCGTACCATGTCCATAAGAGTACGATTCCGCCTTTCAGCGACTCCATTTTGCTTAGGTTCGCCCGGTGCTGAATACTAAGCAACAATACCATTTTCCTATAGAAACTTAGCAAAAGGTCTAGGAATTTGGCCATAAGAAGTGTGTCTATCGTAGTACTCACCACCATGATCAGACCTTACAACTTTGATCTTTTGACCAACTTGATTCTCAACTTCAGCTTTGAATATCTTGAACTTTTCTAATGCCTCAGATCTTTCTTTGATAGGATAGATGTATCCAAAGCGATAAAAGTCATCAGTGAATGTTATGAAGGAATCAAAACCATCCACTGATTTCACATTGAATGGACCACAAATATCTGTGTGAACAATTTCTAAAACACCTGTGCTTCGATTTGCACCTTTCTTGATTCTCTTAGTATATTTCCCTTTGATGCAATCAATACAATGATCCAGATCCGCATCTGAGAAATCCAAAGGATGAAGGACTTGCTCCTTAATGAGACGCTCAATTATCCCCCTCGAAATATGGCCCAAACGATAGTGCCATAGTTTCGAAGATGTCTCATCATCACGCGCTTACGCTTGGTACTAACATTCACATTAGAAGAGGAATGAACTTCATTTAGGGAATCACTTAAGGAAACAAGATAAAGTTTGTCTTGTCGGAAGGCAAGACCAACATTATTATTGTCAAACATAATTATACATCTCTTGTTCCCAAAGTCACAGTGAAAACCATCATCATCTAAGCATGAGACAGACACAAGGTTTCGTCTCATAGAGGGTACATAAAGTACATTACATAAATGAAGTATAAAGCCGCTATGGAGCGTAAGTGCGAACTCTCCAATAGCCTCAGCCTCAGCCTCAACACCATTAGCAACTCTAATGGTTCTTTCCCCTCTTCTTAGGGTCCTCTTCGTATCAAATCCCTGTAAGGAGTTTGCAAAATGAATTGTTGCACCTGAGTCAACCCACCATGTATTGGTGGCATAATTAACATAAAGGGATTCGTCAACAAAGGTTATAACATTAGTACCTTTCTTATTGATCCATGTCATGAACCCAATACAATCCCTCTAAATGTGTCCGCTTTTTCCACAAAAGCGACATCCATTAGGATCTTTACCATCAGCGTTAGGGTGTGCATATGCATTAGGAGCTCTGTTAGGATTCTTTTGCTGAAAGAACTTAGAAGATTACCCTTTATCTTTAAACTAAGCAGGTTTAGTCTTCATAAACTTTTTCTTCTTCTGAGAATGCTTGAACTGATTGACATGGTCAACTCGTCCAGCTTTAAGCCTTTCCTCCTCTTGTACACATCTAGCCATCATTTCATCCATGCCCCATTTAGAATCCATCGCATTGTAATTGATGGTAAACGGAGAGAATAAAATGGACAAGGAAATCTTCAGAGATTTCCATTTCCATTGTCTCAAGTTTAGTGGCCATGTTGATTTTCCTCATGATATGCTATCTCAAACTCCCAGTTGGATCATACCTTTCATCAATAAGCCTTCTGATACTTGTTGCATAAATTTTGGATGATCCCTTAAACTAGTCCTCAATCTTTCCAAGGTAACCCTTGACAGTCTGAGAGTCTGGAACAGCTCCCCTCATACTCCGAGTGATGGAGCCCTTAATGATCATGAGACACTTACGATTTGAATCCTCCCACTTAGTTATCTCATCATCATAAACCCTTTTCAGGGCATCATAATTCTCAGCACCTTCAACAGGTGCTATAGGAGGATCCTTAAAGAGGGCATAATCAATATTCAGTAAAGCTAAAGTGATCTCAAGCTTCTCCTTCCAAGTACCAAAATTACTACCAGTCAACTGTTCTATGCCATTAATAATACTAGCAATTTGAGAGGCATTAGATGCTGCAAAAGAAAACAAATGCTTTGAGTAAGCATAACCATTTCATACTCCTTTCATCAATCTAGTCTACATCATCTTTGGCCAGAAATAGACATGATCAATAAAATTCTGTGATCAGAACATCTACCAATCAGCTTTGGCCAGAATGACAGATATAAGCCACACTTAATTAAATCCTCACAAACAAGGAATTCTTTCATCAATCTAGAACACATCAGCTTTGGTTAGAAGTGAAACTGACCAACAAAATTTCATGGTCAAAATATGCATCAATCAGCTTTGGCCAGAATGATAGACATAAGCCATGCTTAATTTGAGGATTTCAAACTTTATTTTGTAGCAAAACATTATTATCTAAATTTATTTGAAGAACAACATAAAAGAAATAACTAAATAAAATAAACACATCAGAAAGAATTAACTTATCATAATGAAACACATTCAACTTACTTAAGTGTGATACAAAATTGCATGACAAAAGAATAATTTGTCACACAATTGTGTTCCATAATTGACCTAATAAAATATGCCAAAAACTTAGCCCCAAAAACCATTAATATAAACCCTAACTCTTATATTTTAAATTTTAAGGAAAAAGAAAAAATAACATCCAGACTGGGCCGAAACTAGCCCAGCCTGTCTCCCCTCACCCCTTTTGGTGGCCTATTGGGCCCGTTAAGCAGCGGAGGCTGCGGGGGGCATTGGATGTAATCCAACGGACGAGGAGGCTCCCGCGTGGATCAACACCAGTGCGCGGCGACGCCCCCAGCCCCAACCCTAACCCCATTCCCTCTCCCCTTTTGCCTCCCCCGACGCGAGTGAGAGAGAGAGCGAGCGGCAACGGCGACGAGCGCCGGTGCTAGAGGAGAAGGCGTGACAGCGGTGTCACCCGGGCCCCCTCGTCGGAGCTGCGTGCGGATTTGGCTAGCGCGCACCTCTGTCGAGCAGCTCTGGACGGCGCCCTCTATGCGGAAGCGGCACACGTGCAAGCGTCCTTGCAACAGCGTCGTCGACCAACGCCATGTCCGGCACCGCGGTGAGCCCCAACAACGACAAGCGCAAGTAGGAGCACCACCAAGGTCTAGTGTGGTGGACGGCAAGACCGCGTGGGCGCGAGCCCGAGCGCATCTGCCGGTTTAGAGGGTGGCTCCGACGCCGCTGTGGCCAGCGACGATGAGGAGGCCCAACAAGTACACATCCCACCACCTCTTCATCATTAGATTAGGGTTCCTCCAATTTAGGAATTAGGGTTAGGGTTCGTTAGAAATTGGGGAATTTAGGGTTAGGGTTCATCGATTCGATGAACTAGGGTTAGGGTTCTTCAGGAAATTGGGAATTTAGGGTTAGGGTTTGCACTCAAACCTCAATCCCCACATCAGATTTAAATAATTGAAACCCTAGCACCTATACTTGATATGTTAGGGCTTAAATTTAGTGAAATTCAGGGCTAGAGCATTAACTTAAAGCAGTTTTGAGCAAGAACTTGATCAAGAATCAGAATTCCAGCAACAAAACTAGGTCTTGAACAAGAATAACAACTCACTTAAATATAAACCCTTAATAAAGAGGGCTCAATCTTGCATCTAGGTTGCTCTGATACCACTGTTAGATCCCTTAGGATGACCTAGCTCAAGAAAAATCCACATAAGGAGAATCAGATGTTGTGTACCTTGACCTAGAGGTCCTGCCATGGCCTCCTCTTCCTTCTTTTTCTTCTTGTGTTCTTGATCTTCAACTGTGAGTGGTTCTTCCTGGTGCTTTTAGTCCTTGCTTGATCAACTTTTTTTTCGAAATGGAGGTATTACCCCCGGCCTCTGTATCAAAAAGATGCACACAACCTGCTTTATTTATTATTCAACGAAACCTTACAAAGAGAATACAAAGATCAATCGAAGCCACCTCTCAAAAAACAACTTGATGAAGGGGTGTCCAAGTCAGAACAGTCTAACTGCAACACCAACACATCATCAACATACCGGAGGTCCCGAAAACCGCACCACGGCAGGTCAGGAGCACAAACCGGTCCAGCTGATCCGAAGCGCACACCCTCGTGCACGCTGAATCTCCTGCTGCCGCCGTCTTCCGCCAACCCATCTCCAGGAGAGATCGATGCAAAGACCTTGCCAGGCCTACCATCGACGCAGCCATGATGCCAGATGGCACCACCTCTCTGCGCACTTCCATCAACAAGCACGTGCGATCGCCACCGAGACCTCTCAGCGCCATGCCGCCGAGTCTCGCCAACCGCCGCAGCTAGAGACCTGCAGAAGATCTGTCATCCGTAGCACCTACTGCATTAGGCATGACTGAACGTAGCACCTGGCGGTTAGGCATGACTTGACATCTCCACTAGAGCCTCCGTGCAAGATGAAGCCGCTCCACCACCAGCCTCTGCCATCCAGCGCTGCACCATAAGCAAACCTCCCAAGAGAGAATACGACACCAAAGCGCCGCCATTGCCTGATCCGGATAACCAGATTAGGGTTTCCCCCAGAGCAGCAGGAGGGGCCATGACCTATAGCCGACGTCTGTTCCAAAAACGATGCCCTCAAGAGGGGAACCGATGCCAAGCGCCGCCATCATCCGATCCGGGAGATCCAGATCTCGGGTTTCCCCCGGAACAACTCGAGTAAAGTGACGACACCAGCGAAGACGATGCCTCCAACAAGGTAGCGACGTCGAGTGACCCACCATCGTCCGCCAAGATCAGAGTCAAGGCTCGGGTTTCACTAGCTGCCATGTCCCCTCCATACTCGATGCCGGTTAGAAATCCACCACCGGAGATTGGTGTGAGATCCCGAGATCCTCCACACCAGATCCCAACATGGCCAACCACCTCCAGAGAAGGAAGTTGCCGCAGCCATGCCCGAGGCCGCCGCCCCGGTGCCCAGATGATGCGATGGCGTCGCCTCCTTCGTTGCTGATGCAAAGGAGGTCAAGATTGACCACCACCCCTGCGATCTCAGGCCGCAAACACCATGCGCCACGACGGATCAGAGGAGAGGAGGGCGTGGCCTCCCACCCCTGGCCGCAACCAGGAGACGCTCCGCCGCCGCCACGCCGCGTAGCCTTTGGCTGGCGACTCCTCCGGCGGGAGCGGAGGGGGAGGGTGATGTGGGAGGGGACTCGAGGAGGGGCGGTGGGGAAGACCCCGGGGCAGCGCAGCGCCGCCGCTGTCGCCAGGGGGGAGGGTTAGGCTAGAGAGGGAGATGGACGGGGGAAGCTGGTAGAGAAGGCTACCGACCGAGCAGGGGAGAGAGTGAGAGAGCAAACCCTATGAGTGTGTGTGCTTCTCAAACCCTAGGGCCCGCTTTTTATAGGACCTGCACCAAGGGAACCACACCTGAAAGATGGATGGTCAGGATGCCCCTGATCAGGACATACAAGGGCTGTGATTAAAAGCCTCTTAAAAGACCTTAATTTGTCTTAGATTAATTACAGCAACACGCAGATCACTGTAGATTACTTATATCCAACACCTCTTCCCTCGATCACAGAATTCAAATATTTTCATTGGAATTTTCAGCGTGCAAGTTGCAAAGGTGAGTAGCGGCATGATGGCTGCATTGACATATGTCAGCCTCCCTCCATAGGTGATCCCGAGAGCTGAGATCGATAACCCGGCGTTCGACCGCACATACTAATGTCATTAGCTCCTCCACTGTAGGCCGTGTGGTGCCCATCGGCAACCCGAGATAGGTGAAAGGCATAGCGGCCACTTGGCAACCAAAAGTTGCAGCTAGCTCTCAGGCCACCTCACCCGAAATATTAATTGGGATGAGCTGCGTTTTGCTGAAATTGATTTTCAGGCCAGTACTTTTGGCGAACGATTGCAGAATGGCTTGCATGCTCCTCCACTGACCAGGTGATGCCGGCATCACCACAATAGTATCGCCCGCGTACTGTATTATAGGGAATTCTTCCGCAGCCGAATAGGCAATGGGGGTTTGGAGAATTCCCTCAGCAAAAGCTTCATTGATCACTGATTGCAGGGGGTCGCCCACGGCAACAAAGAAGAGGGGGGACAGCGGGTCTCCCTGACGCACACCGCGCTTGCATTTGAATTCTGTACCCAGAACTCCGTTTACCAGAACAGCCGAGCTTACCGTGTCAAGAATCAACTTTGCCATGTTGATCCATCTCACATCGAACCCCTTATGTTTCAAAACTTCAAGTATTATATGATGCTCCACCGTGCCGAACGCCTTTTCAGAATCTATTTTCAGAACCACACACGCTTCCCCTGATGCATGACACTGATAAAGATACTCGTACGCCCATGCGAGGCAGTCCTGTATGGTGCGCCCCTTTGTGAAGCCATACTGGTTTCTATGAACTAATCGAAGAATCCACTTCTGCAACCTGTCAGCAAGCAGTTTAGTCAAGACCTTCAGCACACAGTTCAGTAGCGAAATCGGGCGATAATCATTCACTGTTTCTGGTGCCAGCTTCTTTGGGATCAGAGTGATAAAGGAGTTATTAAGGCATTGTAGTGAAATATTTCCCTCTCAAAAATCCTCACACAACTTGTAAAAATCTGCCTTGATGATATTCCAACACGATTTCAAAAATAGACCGTTGAAGCCGTCCAAACCCGGAGCTTTATCAGTCAGTTTTTTCTGCACCACACCATCTCTTTCCTCGTGCGTGAATGGTAATGAGAGAGCCTCTAAACCCTGTACTGAGTGGATCAGCTTATCAAGATTAAGACAAATATCTGGTGGTGATGAGACACCGATCCTGTTTTTAAAAGCTTCATAAAACGCTGCCACCTTTTCAGTATGAGTGTCAAGAACCCTTCTAAACCAGTCAAGCTGGCAATGTTTTCATCTAGGTGGCTCTGGAGTGAATTTTTTGTGTGTTTTCATCTCCGAGCTTGGCCCACCGGAAAGTGCATATTTTCCTCTGGTACTCGTTTTTGTAATTAAGTAGCCTGAGCAAATGTCTCTTCAGTATAGCACGGAAGTTCCATTCAGGTCTGGTGAGTGCACGTTTATCCTCAATATTTTCTAGAGCTCTCAGCGCCTTATTGCAATTCTCAATGGCCAGGCTTAACTTTGATATTGATCTGATCCAAATCTTGAGATCTCTTCGTAACCTTTTCAGGTTTACTGAAAGAATTAGGGCGCTGTTGGATGCTTTGATTGGTAGGGACCAACTTTTCTGTACCGTGTCTTGGAATCCAGGGTGTAAGGGCCAGAAGTTTTCAAAACGGAAGAGCCTACTCTTAGGTATTGCAGTTTCAATGGACACCACACATGGGACATGATCGGATACTGGTTTAGCAAGCGGCTTGACCACGGTGTTAGGGAAAACTGTCGTCCATTCAACTGTCGTGAAGAACCAATCAAGTTGCTCTAGAAGAGGATGCTCTTGCATATTGCTCCATGTGTATGTGCGCCCCTTAGGCCCTGTTCGGTTAATCCACCTAGGAGTTGATTCGATGGGATTGAAGATGATTAGGAAGGATTTTGACTTACGTGTGATCTAATCCAGGTCAATCCATGGCAATCCATCCCAATCCCACACTAACCGAACAGGGCCTTAAGTGGAAGTTCGACCAGGGCGTGACCACTAATGATCTTGTTGAATTTTATCATATCATCCACATTATCTCCTGGACAATTACGGTTTTCAGTCGACCTGATGAAGTTGAGGTCACCAAGAAAAATCCATAATTCATCGTGCATGATGTTTAAGTTCTCAAGCCACTAAACATATTCATTTCTACTCTCTTCCGAGCAAGGACCATATATATTTGTTAGTTTCCAGGTGTGGTTTGACTGACAGTGAGAGCAAAATGTTCCATGTGAATCACGTTCGCAGTAAACAAGGGGCTACACCAGATGCTAATAATACCGCCCGAAGCACCAAGAGAGGGGATAAGTTCGAATTTTTCGAAACGACGAGGAGTGAATTTTCGGATGAAAGAATGATCAAAATGTTCTTTTTTGGTCTCTTGGAGACAAATAATGGAACAGCCACACTGCTCAATTTTATTATTCAAAGCTAGACATTTATCATCGGCATTCAAGACTCTGACGCTCCAGCAAAGGATTGACCAGATAGTTTGCGGATTCATGAGAAAGGAAAATAACAAAGGTTCAACGACTCGAAACTGAACCGACACAGAAAATCAAGCACATGACAGACTCGATACGAGACTAGGACACTGACAACACCACTCGAAAGAGACGACATGACATGAAGAGTGGAATTGGAGGATCTAGACCAAAGCATATGTTGAAGTATGATCCAAATTCTATTAAGGAGGCTAACTTCTGACGGAGCGGAGTGAGGCCTGTCGCCGGAGGCTTGAGCCAAAGCGGTACGGATTGTTGATGACCTAGGTTACCACCACTATATAAACCTCTTGTAAGCCGCTGGGTGGGATAAGTTGCATCTTTGAAAATTCTCGATGTTGTGTAAACACTCCCCGTTGTAGTGAAGTTTCGCTGGCTGGCGCCCGTGGTTTTTTCATCTTTTTGTTGGAGAGGTTTTTCCATGTTAAATTTGTGTCCCCTTGATGTGATTTCGTTTTCGTTCTTCGTTATTTACTTGTCGCGAAGCTAACAAGTTGTATCAAATCCCCAGGTTCTAATCCAGGGTTTGCAACATGTCGTCATTGAAGTTCGATCTACCGAAGCTAGACTACACCACAAGATTCTTCTTGTGGAAGGTGAAGATGCGGGCGATTCTCACCCAAACTTCATATATGGATGAAGCGCTAGAAGGATTCGGGAAAAAGGATGCGAAGAGCTGGTCCGACGAAGAGAAGCGAAAGGACCGTAAGTCTTTGTATTTGATTCAACTTTATTTGTCCAATAATATTTTGCAGGAAGTATTGGCAGAAAAATCTGCTGCTGCGCTTTGACTGAAACTGGAATCGATCTGCATGTCAAAGAATCTAACCAGTAAGATGCATGTGAAGACGAAGTTGTTCTCGCATAGGCTGCAAGAAGGTGGATCGGTAATGGATCAGTTACCTGTTTTTAGAGAGATCGTTTCTGACATGCAATCTATGGAAGCAAAATATGAAGATGAGGATCTAGCTCTCTTACTCTTATGCTCGTTGCGTAGTTCTTATATACACTTTCGTGATACAATACTATTGAGCCGTGATGAACTAACCCTTGATGAAGTACAAGAGGCCCTCAAATAGAGGGAAAACATGAAAACTATGGTGCAGGCAGATGGGTCACCATCCAAGGCTGAAGCTCTGCAGGTTCGTGGTAGGACCGAGCAGAGATTTAACAACTACGACAACCGAGATAAGAGCAAGGACGACATAGGTCATTCGAAGTCCAAGGGAAAAGTCAAGTTATGAAGGTATTGTAATAAATCTAATCATGTTATTTATGATTGTTGGAAGCTACAGAATAAGGAGGAAAGAAACAGAACTTACCAACCGAAAGATAAGTCTGAAGGTGCTGGTAAGGTTGCTGTTGTTTCTGGTGATAGTTCTGATAGTGAATGTTTAGCCGTTTTTGCTGCTTGTGCTTCTCATGA
Source organism: Avena insularis (assembly GCA_023614405.1). Lineage (NCBI taxonomy): Eukaryota > Viridiplantae > Streptophyta > Magnoliopsida > Poales > Poaceae > Avena > Avena insularis. Next base: position 101,807,259 of record CM042684.1, on the reverse strand, counting down.
TGATGAATGGATACCTGATATTGCATGTTCATTTTATATTTGCTATAACAAAGATTGGTTCAGTTCATACGAGTCTGTGCAAACTGGATATTTTGTACATGTGGGGAATGACAATCCATGCCATATTGTCAGAGTTGGATCTGTTAAGATCAGGACACATGATAGCATGACGCATACATTGACTGAGGTGAAGCACATACCAAGCATGGCCAGAAATCTTATCTCCCTGAGTACCATGGATGTTGATGGATACAAGTACACCGGTGGGCATAGATTGTTAAAGGTATCAAAAGGTTCTCTTATTCACATGATAGGTGATATGAATTCCGCTAGGTTATATGTTTTTAGAGGTAGCACTTTGCCAGGTGTTGCTGCTGCTGTTACTTCAAATAATTATGATGATTGTGTTAAAACAAATTTGTAGCATATGTGTCTTGGGCATATGAGTGAACATGGCATGGCAGAGTTGGTCAAGAAAGAACTGATTGATGGTTGCAACTTGAGTAAGTTTGAGTTCTGTGAGCACTGCGTTTTTGGTAAGCATAAAAGAGTTAACTCCAATGCTTCCATTCATACCACGAAATGCATATTAGATTATGTGCATGCTGATGTATGGGGACCTTCCCGTAAGACTTCTATTGGTGGTAGTAATTACATGCTTACTATTATTGATGACTACTCAAGAAAAGTATGACCAAATTTTTTGAAACATAAATCTGATGTTTTTGATGTTTTTAAGAAGTGGAAAGTTATGGTTGAAAAGCAAACTAAAAATAAGGTAAAGATACTACGTACTGACAATGGTATGGAATTATATTCTAATGAGAGGAGTTTTACAGTAACAATGGTATGATCAGGTACCACAACATCTCTTACACTCCTCAGTACAATGGCGTGGCTGAGCGCATAAACAAAACCATCATCTCGAGGGCTCGCTGATGTCTGCAAGTGCACAGATCAATTTTAGCTAGTTTCGAAATAAATATATCAAACCCACAAAGAGCTATTGGTAAAAGTCTTTATGCCCCTCATTACTATCTACCAAAGAATACTTATAAGCTGTCTTTGATCTCAAGTAAAGGGTGTTTGAAAGGTTTATGGTTGTTTACAGAAAAGTAATTAAAACAAGTAACAAGATTGTATGAAAGCATGGTTGAACTCAATAGGGATAAAACATTCTCAGGGATGTAGGATACACCACTAGCATAGTATTATTGATATATGTAATCTAGATAACATACTTCTTGTGTCATGATATGTGTGGAGAGAGCCCCATAATAACATGTTCACTACGAGGCTTGTAGGAAGCCACTTTGTTGAGCCAAGTGTGAGGTCACCTCTAAATAACCACTGCAATGTCTAAGAGAAGTCATCCATACAAACCACCGCAATTAAGGGTTTCCCTGTGGATATCTTAATTAGCTTAGGGAGTCCCTCTTTAATCCCCCTTTGACCGTGTAGGTTATGAGCCAAAACCAATCTGTCATGGGACATTCCGGGTACGCTTCCAAGACACGTCCAAAGGATTTCTCCCTCCCTTTACTCCCAAAGGCAAATGATATGTGGCCAACTACGCATACCATCTAAAGAGAGAGATCAAACACAAATCATAATTATATCATTGACAAGCAAGTCATATGGACACAAGAATAGATCATCTTTATTACAAGTTCATAATGGTGCTAGGGTTTCTCCATCGCTCCAAGAACAAAGGAACTACTCACTCATGGAAGCAATCAACAACATCATCATGATCAAATGAATGGATAAAAGTATGGTGGTAGAGATAATGTAGATCACAATTGGATCTAGAATTACAAAGAGATATAATAGTTGAAAGATGGGAGTGATGGTGGTAGTGGAGATGCAGCGGTTGATGATGGGGGGGGGGAAGATGCGTTGTCCCCCAATGATCTGTGAAGCAGTCGGGATTGTGCCCCAGCCAAGATCCTCCTTTAGATCCCTTTTGGATGTGGTGTTTCATGGTTCTTGGTGGCTGTGAATGTCAGATCTCCCTTTCGTCTTTGCCAGGGAGAAGTATTTGACGAGGCGGTCGCGATGGCGCGAGCGCTTAGTATAAGTGATTATGCCCTGCATTCAAAGGGTCGTTAACCATACTGGTGCCTCCTCCTTGATCGGCATTCTTCCAGGTGCGAAGGAAAATTCACAAAATGACTTTTATCACTTAGAAATATCATATAATTACACAATATGACAGCTCTAATTGATATGTTCATATGTGACTCCATGGTTTCAGATCCTATTGAAACAAGAGAAAAATAGTGCGCATAGACGCAGTGAAATACAAAAATCCCTACTCTATTTATGTAAAAACAAAAGGTAAATATGCTTCAATTTTGGATGCATCAACTCCCCCAAGCGAGGATCTTGCTCGTCCCCGAGCAAGATGGTGGCTTATGGATAAGATCATCATGTTTATGAGAAACGAGTGTTACAATAAATGAGGTAGGAATTGAAGCAGGAATACAACATCGGATGTAGAGATACGTCGGGGGTATTACCATACCCTTACACATTACATAACTTAGAGGCTTCCACACCTTTTTCAGTATCAATGAAATTATAAGAAGCTAGTAGTGATTCAACATATCATATAATCACGTAGTTTAAAGATGTAGAGCGCTAAGTTTAATAATGAAGATTCATGATCATTTTCTCATTTTCTTCTCTTTTTTTATGTTTGATTCCTTTTATAGTTGTTTTCTTTTTCCCTTTTGATACTTGTATTCCAATATTTTTACTTACTCCTTTTTCTCTTCTTCTGTTCAGCACAACTATTTGATCATGCTCACTACTTCCATGGCTTTCAAAAAATCTTAATTATAATATGCTACCAGAGTTCTTCTTCTCATAACTTAATCAATACTTTTGTTGGTGTGGAAGTTCATAAAATTATGATAGTTGTACAAGTATCATAACACTCAACCTAGTTGAATCATCTAATATAATAATCATGAATCAAGCACACTTTAATTATCATAAAGGCTCATAACTCAACGGATATAATTCTTCTCTTGAACAAAGGGAAGTTGAAGTTGATGCAACTAATGCAAATTCGGAATTTTAAACGTAACCATGCGTGCAGAAAAGTAAACATGCAAAAAGTGTAAGATAGATTACAAGGTTCTCATATATCTCCCAAAGCTTGGAATCAAGCCGAGTGGATCAAATAATCCCTCACGATTACTTACTCCTTTTTGGGAGTAAACAAGTCATCATCTTCCTCTTCTTCATCCGCCTTGAGGTTGCAAGCTTGAGCAATACATGCGAATCTAGTAGACATCTCTATGATGCTGACACATAATTCTTTGATTGCCTTGTTTAAAATTTTCCTATCATCGCCCATCTCCACAATGATCTTGGTCAGAAGTTGTACTTTACTGTTGATGTCATCGACCTTGTTTTCGAGATCTTTGCCCGTCATCCAGTAAGAGTCAACTCCCTCCCCAATGGTCTCAACACAAGACTTCGAAATCTTCTCAAGGTTCTTGATATTTTCTTGAATCTCATCTCCGTCTCCCCTTTTCTTGGAAGAGGTTTCCGGAGGTGATTTAAGAGAAGATCCCTGAAGGTTATACCTGTAGGGGTTGAGTGGAGATTCTCATATGTTCCTTCCTTGTTCCACGTGCCAAAACATCTCTAATTTCCACGGGAACATATCTTCCCAATTGGGGAGTTGGACAACTCGTGCGGACTCGTGGTTGGAAGAGGATGAAGTATCTCCTTCGGATCCCTCCTTCTTGGCTCGTCGTTCAGCAACGTGCTCCTTCTTGGCCCAGATCTGCTTAATGTGAAAAGGCTGCATGGACCTTAAGCAATCAAGTGAGATCTGAGGTTTCATTGTAAAGGACAAAAAGAAGTTCTAGGTCTAAAATAAGATGAAAGGGAACGAGAAGGAATAAAATTGCAAATTAAAAGGCAAAATAGGTAGGTTAAGGGTTCCGCCCGTACCGCGCCCCCCGTGCGGACTCCTTGCCGCATCTCTCTTTTTTATACAAACACAAGAATAAACATGGGGGAATCAGTACTGGTAATGACCATAGGTACGGGCGCGTTGTCCCGTACTGTCCGGCCATACCGAATCAAAGAAAATTGGCATTGGTACTCTAAATGGTTAACGACCAGTGGTACGGGTGTGTCCGACCGTATGGTCGTCCCGTACCAGGTCGAAAAACCATTCAGAATGACCAGAAAAACTAGAGGAGTTCAAATAAAAAGGTAGAATCAACTAAAAAGTTTCCAAAGTAGCAAAACTAGGTAATTGACACTTCGTTGCCTAACTTTTGCTTGTTGTATTCCTCAGCTAGGATCAAAGAGATAAATTCCACAGTGTTTACTTCACCAACTCTATAATTGTTTAATCGCTGCCTATTAACAATTCAGGATGAAGAATAGGGCGTAGTATTTTTCAGCCTTACCGCTCTTGATGGATATGCTTCTTCAACATCGTATGGTCCTTCCCACCTGGATTTCAATTTTCCTACAAAAATCTTAAGCCTAGAGTTGTAAAGCAAAATTTTATCTCCGGTTTTAAATCCCTTGCCCTCTAACTTTCTATCATGCCACTTTTTAACCTTTTCTTTAAATATTCTAGTGTTTTCATAAGCTTCGTTCCCGAGTTCATCTAAAGCCTGAATGTCCAAAAGTCATTTTTCCCCTGCAATTTTAAGTCAAAATTCATAGTTTTGATAGCCCACTTGGCCTTATGCTCGAGTTCTAATGGAAGGTGGTATTTTTTACCGTAAACCATTTTGTATGGTGTCATTCCCAAGGGGTACTTGAATGCCATGCGATACGCCCACAATGCATCATTAAGCTTCAAAGCCCAGTCTTTTCTTGACCTGTTCATCGTTTTCTGAAGTATGACCTTAATTTATTTGTTAGATAATTCCACTTGTCCACTGGTTTTAGGATGGTAAGGCGAGGCTACCCGGTAGTCTACTCCATATTTTTCAAGTATCTTGTCGAAATTTCCCTTCATAAAATGAGTTCCTCCATTAGTAATCAAAAATTGGGGTACTCCAAACCTGGGAAGGATGATATCCTTGACCATCTTAATGGAAGTGGCTGCATCTGCATGAGCCGTGGGTATAGCTTGAACCCATTTAGTAACATAATCAATACCAACAAGAATATGACTATAACCATTAGAGGGAACAAATGGTCCCATAAAGTCCATTCCCCATGCGTCAAATGGATCTATTACTAAGTTATATTTCATATTCATTTCTTGTCTTTTTTCTATATTACTCATACATTGACAAGCATCACAATTTTTAACTTATTCGTGAGAGTCTTTAACTAGTGTAGGCCAGTAGAAACCTGACTCCAAGACTTTGGCTGCAGTGCGATTACCAGCGTGATGCCCACCATAGGGACTATTGTGACAAGCTTTAAGGATATCTTTTGCCTCGTGCTCGGGTACGAATTTTCGGATTATCCCATCTATGCCATGCCTCTATAGGTAAGGGTCATCCCAAAAGTAATGTTTTAAATCATTGAAGAATTTCTTTATTTGATTGTATTCCATTCCTTTCGGTAAAAACTTGCCTACTAGAAAATTAGCATAATCTGCAAACCAAGGATCGTGGGGTTCTATAACTGCAAGATATTCTCTAGGCATAGATCCTTTAATAGGAATAGGATCCTCTATGATTCCTTCTATGCATGACAAATGGTCGGCCACAGGGTTATCCTTTCCCCTCTAATCTACTATCTGCAAATCATATTCTTGTAGTAACAAAACCCATTTAATTAGGCGGGGTTTAGCATCCTTCTTAGCTAGGAGATGTCTCAAAGCTTGATGGTCAGTATGAACTATTAATTTTGAGTTGATGATATAGTGTCTAAACTTATCGTAAGCAAAAACAACGGCAAGGAATTCTTTCTTAGTTGTCGCATAGTTCCTTTGATCATCATTAAAGACTCGACTAGTGTATTGAATAACATTGAGGTTAGGACCACCTCTTTGTCCTAAAATAGCCCCAATAGCATAGTCACTGGCATCACACATAATTTTAAATGGTTCATCCCAATTGGGGGGTTGAATAACTGGTGCAGAAATTAGTGTCTTTTTTAACTATTCAAAAGAATCATGGAAATCTCTATCAAAAGTAAAAAGAGTGTCTTTATCTAAGAGATGAGTTAAAGGGGTGGCTAATTTATTAAAATATTTAGTAAAACATCTATAGAAACAGACATGTCTAAGGAAATTCTTCACCCCTTTTAGAACTTGCGGAATTGGAAGTTTTTCTAAGGTGGCCAAATTTGAACTATCAATCTTAATATTCTTTTCAGACACCTTATGCCTGAAAACTATACCTTCCCTTACCATGAAGCGATAGCGCTCCCATTTTAGAACCATCTTTGTTTGTTTACACCACTTCAAAACTCTATTAAGATTATGTAGACATTGTTCAAAAGTAGTTCCATAGACAACAAAATTATCCATAAGAACTTCCATGGAACTTTCCACAAAACTGTCAAAGATCTTTAAAACACAATCTTGAAAAGTAGCAGCTGCGTTACACAATCCAAAAGGCATTAATCGATAATCATAGGTTCCATAGGGGCATGTGAAAGTAGTTTTTTCTTGATCTTTGGGTTGGATAGCTATTTGAGAATATCTAGAATATCCGTCAAGAAAACAAAAGTAAAAGTTAGCGGACATCCTTTCCATAATATCATTAATGAGGGGAAGTTGCTTATGCATTTTTATGGTTTCTATATTCAACTCCCTAAAGTCAATACACATTCTATATCCTTCTATCGTTCTAACTAGAACTAATTCATCCTTATCATTATTAATTATTATTATGCATCCCTCCCTAGGTATGCAATGAGTTGGGCTTACGCATTTACTATATGAAATTGGGTAGATAATACCACTGTCCAACATACGAATTACTTCCTTTGTTACTACCTCTTTCATTTTAGGATTCAACTTTTTCTGATTATCAACAAATGGTTTAGGATCTTCAACCATAGATATCTTATGAGTTACTATGGTGGGATCTATACCTTTTATGCCATTAAGAGTTTATCCAAAAGTTTCTCACTGTTTAACAAGTACATCTAACAATTTCGTGCTTTCCTCGAGAGAGAGCTTGTCATCTAAAATCACTGGGCATTTACCTTCCTTATCTAAGAATTCATACCTGAGCCCCAGAGAGAGAGGTTTTAAAACAATAGGCAGCGGATCCTCGTCCCCTTTTCTTTCAAGTTCTTCATATTCATCCCTGAGACCTAGCTCGGCCTCCGGTGCGGTGTTGAGGATTTCATCCAAATCTTCTTTTGCAGAGTCGTTGGCAAGCGAATCATTGCTTGTCAAACTTCTCTCCAATTCGTATTGCGGTGTGCAAAAATAGATTGCAGCCAATTCTTCAATAGTCTTCTCTTCCTTAATCTCAATTTTCTTCTCATAAGGTGGTCTCATGAATTGGCTGTAGTTTATTTCTACAGTCTCTTCACCAAGATGGAAAGATAAAACCTGCTTTTTGTTGTCAATATCAATGTTCATAGAGTTGTAAAAGCTATTACCAAAAATTGCTAGGCAACTGGGGTTCAAGGGTATTTCGATAATATGAAAATCAACTGGATAAGCCCCAATATAAATGCAAACATTGCGAAGTATTCCGCGAGTAGGATGCAAAGTTCATTTAGAAATCATAAAAGTAGCTTCTAATGGATCAAGGTAAGATTCATCAAGGTGATCACGCAATTCTTCATAAATAGTATAAGGCATGATGTTTATGGAAGAACTTAAATCATAGAATCCTACATAAGTAATCCCTCCTAAACAAAAAGGAATTTTCTACTGATTTCTATTCTTACCATCAAGGTTGCCTCCTATCATTTCAGAGGATTCTTTACTTACTATTATCACTTCTTCCTTGAACAATTCAGGTTCCAAAAGTTCTTTTACTATCCCAATATTTTCTTTAATGGCTCCCAAATCCCTAGTTAACCTTCCTATTATTTTATTCCCTTCATCCCTGCTATTCATTACTTTAGTTAAAATAGTTTCCTCCTCGGCTAACATTTTCTTTTGCATTTTTGAATACTTATCATTGTGGCAAGTTTTAGAGGGCTTTTCTTCCACAAGTGGTGTATAGCGTTCCCAATCTTTTGGAATCTCCAAGTAGTCAGCATAAGATCAAATAATTTGAATAATCATGCAATGGTCAAGATTAAAATTCCCAAGCAATTTTTCTACCTTTCCCGAAGCTAGAAATCTTTTTAAACAATTATACTCTATGGGGTTCTCCTTATTAAACTCTTCCTCACAATAGGCTTTCTCTATCCTATTCACCGTATCTAGCAAGTTCCATAACCTCTGAACACTGAATTCGGTGAACGACCCATTGGTAAGGGAATCGAGTTCATTTCTATTATTATCATTAAACCTGCGTAGAAGGTGTGTGAGCACTGTGTTTTTTGGTAAGCATAAAAGAGTTAAATGCAATGCTTCCGTTCATACCACCAAAGGCATATTAGATTATGTGCATGCTGATGTATGGGGACCTTCCCGTAAGACTTATATTGGTGGTGCTAATTACATGCTTAATATTATTGATGACTACTCAAGAAAAGTGTGGCTAGATTTTATGAAACATAGATCTGATGTTTTTGATGCTTTTAAGAAGTGGAAAGTTATGGCTGAAAAGCAAACTGAAAAGTAGGTAAAGGTACTACGTACTGACAATGGTATGGAATTATGTTCTAATGAGTTTGAGGATTTTTTCAGTAATGATGATATGATCAGGCACCACACCATCCCTTACACTCCTCAGCAGAATGGCGTGGCTGAGCGCATGAACAAAACCATCATCTCGAGGGCTCGCTGATGACTGCAAGTGCACATATCAATTACAACTAGTTTCGAAGTAAATATATCGAATCCAGAAAGTGCTATTGGTAAAGGTCTTTATGCCCCTCGTTACTATCTACCAAACAATACTTATAAGCTATATTTGATCTCAAATAAGGGTGTTTTGAAAGGTTTATGGTTGTTTACAGAAAAGTAATTAAAACAAGTAACAAGATTGTATGAAAGCGTGGTTGAACTCAATAGGGCTAAAATGTTCTCTGGGATGTAGGATACACCACTAGCATAGTATTATTGTTATATGTAATCTAGATAACATACTTCTTGTGTCATGATATGTGTGGAGAGAGCCCCATAATAATATGTTCACTACAAGGCTCGTAGGAAGCCACTTTGTTGAGCCAAGTGTAAGGTCACCTCTAAATAACCACTGCAATGTCTGAGAGAAGTCATCCATACAAACCACCGCAATTAAGGGTTTCCCCGTGGATATCTTAATTAGCTTAGGGAGTCCCTCTGTAATCCCCCTTTGACCGTGTAGGTTATGAGCCGACACCAATCTTTCATGGAGCATTCCGGGTATGCTTCCAAGACATGTCCAAAGGATTTCTCCCTACCTTTAGTCCCGAAGGCAAATGATATGCGGCCAACTACGCATACCATCTAAAGAGAGAGATCAAACACAGATCATAATTATATCATTGATAAGCAAGTCATATGGACACAAGAATAGATCATCTTTATTACAAGTTCATAATGGTGCTAGGGTTTCTCCATCTCCCCAAGAACAAAGGAACTACTCACTCATGGAAGCAATCAACAACATCATCATAATCAAATGAATGGATAAAAGTACGGCGTTAGATCTAATGCAAACCACAATTGGATCTGGAATTGCAAAGAGATCTAATAGATGAAAGATGGGAGTAATGGTGGTAATGGACATGCAGCGGTTGATGATGAGGAGAATGATGCATTGTCCTCCAATGATCCGTGAAGCAGTCAGGATTGCCCCAGCCAAGTTCCTCCTTCAGATTCCTTTCGGATGTGGTGTTTCGTGGTTTCTGGTGGCTGTGAATGTCAGATCTCCGGTTCATCTTTGCCAGGGAGAAGTATTTGGGGAGGCGGTCGCGATGGTGCCTAGTACGGGTGGATGGTATGGGCGGTCTCTGCCCATACCAGTGGTCGTTAACCATACTGGTGTCTCCTCCTCGATTGTTATTCATTTTGACTCCTTTGAGACTTGATTGGGCAATACAACATAATACATAGACCGCCATCCAACTGCATCTATGACTAATAATCCACCTTCAGGTTATCATCCGAACCCCCTCCAGTATTAAGTTGCAAGCAACAGATTATTGCTTTACGAACTGCGTGTAAGGTAAACAATACGATTGTTCTATGAACAAAGGATTGTTGTTTTCTCCCTAGTAGCAACATCACATCTAGTACCTTAGAGATTTCTGTCACTTCCCCAGATTACTAGAGGCATGAACCCACTATCGAGCATAAATACTAATTCTTGGAATTGCTAGCATCTACTTGGCCAAGATAGCTACTACCAACGGAAAGCATGCAAGATCTCAAATAACAAAGACATGATAGAATCAATAATCAATCTGAAATAGCATCTCAATATCCATCGGATCCCCGCAAACACAACATGTATGAATTACAAATGATGATCTTGATCATGAACGAGCTCACAAGATCTAAACATGAAAGCACAAAGGAGGAGAAACCAGCCATCTAGATACTACATGGATCCGTAGTCCAAGGATGAACTACTCACGCATCACACAGGAGGCTTGCATGGTGATGAAGAAGGCCTCCAGGGTGAATTCCCCTCTCCGGCAGGGTGCCGGGAAGAGCTTCAGATCCCTCCTGATCTAGGGATGGAGATGACGGCGGCTACAGACTCTTTCGTGGATTTTTGATCGGGTACTTAGGGTTTTCGTCCCGAGGGCAACTTATAGGCGGAAGGAGAGGCCGAGGGGGTGCTGGGGTCGGTCAGACCACCCCCTGGCGCGGGCCATGCCTTGCCGCGCGACCATGTGGTGTGGCCGGCCCCCAGCCCTTCTCCGTCTCGTATTCTGGCACTTGATCCCTTTCGGAAAAATAGGCACTTTGGCTTTTGTCTCGTCCAATTCCGAGAATATTCATTTTCTGACTTTCCTGGAACCAAAAACAATGTAAAAACAGTAATGGCACTATGGCTCTTGTTAATTGGTTAGTCCAAGAAATCATATGAAAAGTACTCCAAAGTTGGAACAAAACACAAGAAAGTGGATAAAACTAAGCATGGAACATCAAAAATTATAGATACATTTGCAATGTATCAACATCCCCAAGCTTAACTCCTGCTCGTCCTCGAGTAGGTAAGTGATAAAAAGAATAATTTTTGAGGTGACATGCACCATCAAAGACTTGATCAAAGTATTTGCAAAACATTCAAAGCTGGGATCATAGTACTTCAATCATAACATGAAAGACAAAGTTCTAGCAATAAGCAAAGAAACTATGATGTAACTTGAAAAGGTACAAACAAAAGATTCATGAATAACAATGCTTTGCAAGACGTTTGTTTGTTTCACATAAAGAAAACATAGCATAAAAGCATTCAGCTTGTCCCTCAATAGAGTAGCAAATATAAATGCACGGGACACCTTCAAAGTTCATAAGAGTGACTAGATACAATAGTTTCAAACAAGCAATAACAAGTTATGCATCAATCAACTAGTCTTGGGACAATGCACATAGAAGTAAGAATGGCCACTATGCTCTCAAAGTAGGTGCATAAAGTTAGAAGGTGGAGACTCAATATAATGGTGAAAGAAAGGCCTTTTGTAAAAGGAAGTAGGGATTCAAGTCTCATAAAGAGCTTCCAAAAATTACGGTACTTATAGCTTTCAGCTCTCATTGCCCCTATCATAAGCATCTTGAAGGTGATTAAGGTTAAAGTAACACAACTAAGAGGATACACTTGACAAGCTATAAACCGAAATCTCATGCCCCTTACTTACGAAGACCGATCCTCATGCTACTCAACTTCAGTCACGAGTAAGCTCTTGTCATTGTAAGTATATGTGTATCATTAAGAACCGCCAACGGGGTACCCCTTGCACATGATACGGGAGCTTTCCCATAGTCAAAATGATGAGGCAAGCAGACAATGAGCATCTCGGCAATCTTTTTATTTGCTATTTGCATAGGTTTTTATTGAGGATGCTTCATAGAGTGCTCATTATGGTGATGCTGCAAGTTTCCACCATGATTAGGCATGGCTTACGCTAGCGGCCCAGGCGTTTCTCTAACACACATACAAACTCCACGATCATACAAGTTCCACATTTATTTCACACCGCTAGGATCCGTAAGCAAAAGAACATAATATCAACGGCGTACAAAGTACAAGTGCAATGTTGAAAGTGTTCCCCATGAAACATGGTGCTGTTAATTTCAACTTATAAAGCGCAAGCATATACGCAGCAAAGAAGGACCCAATGGTTCAAGTTTATTAGAGGCAATAAAGTAAAGTGTGCCATCAAGTTCGTGAGAGCTTTAATCACTAGTTTTGTCATAACAAGTGAAAGGTAGACAAAAGCAAGAATATACTTGGAATAGCATAAGTTAGTAGGTAGGTATGGTGGACTCTTTGGAAAAAAATTGGTTTAGGGAGTTGGATGCATGAGTGGAACTCATACTTGGTGGTGGAGGCTAGCAAAAGACTGGGAGCGACAAACTAAGAGAGCAATAATGGCCATAATCATGCAGAGCGACAAAACATCATTGATCAAAGCAAAAAGTGATACTAAAAGTTGAAAACTAAAGGATCATAAAGGCTATGGTGACTTGTGAAAGTCATAACATGGTGTAAGCATGCGCCAAGTCAACCCAAATAAAGCATCAAAGGAGAATACCACTATACTATGCTTTAATATGCTAAAACAACGCATGATTCATCCAAGACACATTAAACAATCTCAATTGTTTATAACAAGTCATGCTGCAACAAAGAATACTAAGCATAGAGCCAAAACAATATCAAGCATGGCATGACAAAGCATAGGCCACCGTAAAAAACGAGCTCTTTTTACCACATAAGCATGAACTTTCCTACTCTTTTCCAAACCAAACCAAACTATTTGCAAACCAATGTATGAAAGAGGGGGTCCAACAAACTTATTCAGAAAACTAAGCAAACCAAGCAAACTAAAAACCAAAACTAAAACAAAAAAGAAGACGCTTCAAGAGAAACACAACTGTGCACGAAACAATAAAAATGAAGCGTTTGGAAGAAACCTGGAATTTTTATTGATGAAGAAGGGGGGATGCCTTGGGAATCCCCAAGCTTTGACGCTTGTACTTCTTGGATATTTCTTGGGGTGACACGTGTGGCATCCCCAAGCTTGAGCTTTAGTCCATCCTTCATCTCATTACTCATTTCTTCCATACACCTGAAAATTTTCCTTCATACAAAACTTCACACAATCTCATTAGCAACATTAGTGCACTTAAGATAAACAAGTCTCAAGGCTCAGTTATAACACCAAATAAACTACCATTAGAACACTAACTACTGTAGCACTTCTCTCAAAAATCTCAATTCCCCAAAGGAAATCAAGAAGGAACTAACAAGAAGCAAATGCAGAAAATGGCAGAAATCTGTCAAAATAGACCAGCAGGTAAAGACGAATTTTTTTGAAGACCTTTTGTTGCTGAAATCAAAAAGTGTTGAACTAACGAAAGTTATATAACAACCTGGGGCAGAAGCCCAAAACATTACAGCTCAATCCGACATACAGAGCTCTCTCAGGAATTTTTACGGTGAAGCACAAGAATCTGTTTCGGGACAACAACTTTCCCAATCATTACTTCACTCTCATTAGAGGTTACTCTTGGAACAAAAAGCAAATAAAAAGGATAAGGAGAGGTTATTACTAAAGTAATAACTTCCAAGACTCATCTAAAACTCTTGGGTTATCTCCCAACAAGTACTTTTCTTTAACGCCTTTAAGTTAGGCATAAGAACAATAGAAAGAATCAAGTGTTCTCAAATGAAGAAGCATTAAGACCAAATTTTGTTTTCATAGGAGAAGCAAAAGAAATCTTTTATCTCTTTTTAGGGAAGTGTTCTATACCTTTCTTGAGTGGGAGTTGATATTTAATGGTGCCTTCTTTCATATCAATGATGACACCAACAGTTCTAAGAAAAGGTCTTCCCAAAGTAATAGGACAAGAAGCATTGTATTCAACATCCAAAACATAGAAATCAATGGGGACATAGGAATCGTTAACCATAATAAGAACATCATTAAGACTCCCCATGAGTTTCTTTTTAACATTATCATCATGTGGGACATTCAAATAGCAATCTTCAAGAGGAGGCAAATCAAGCATATCATAAATCCTTCTATGCATAATAGAAACACTACTATCAATATCACATAAATCTTTGAAATCAAAGTCATTCACTTTCATATTAATGATGGGTTCCCAACCATCTTCTTGTTTTATAGGAATAGAAGCTTTATGTTTCATCTTTTCTTCTTTAATCTTTATGAGAGCATCAGTAATGTGTTTTGTAAAAGCCATGTTCATAGCACTAGCATTAGGACTTTTGGCAAGCTTTTGTAGGAACTTAATAACTTCAGAGATGTTGCAACCATCAGGATCAAAATCAACTTTATCATCTAAAGTAGTAGAACTATTACTAGCCTCAACACTAGTGGTGGTGATAGTACAAACACTAATGTTTCTAGCAATTTCATCTTCTCTTTCCCACTTAGCATATAATTTAGCTAATAGTCTAACATTTTCATTAATTCTTACTTGTATGGCATTAGTAGCTACAAAGGGATTCTCATTAGTTTCAGGTTTAGCAACCATTGTATTCAAAGAAGATTGAGCTTCAGCCAAGGATGCTATATTTCTTTCAGCATTCGAGAGTTTTTCCTCAATAGTTTTATTGAAAGAAGTTTGTTTACTAATAAACTCTTTAAGCATAACTTCAAGTTCAGAGGGAGTACTCTTATTATTGTTGTAAGAATTCCCATAAGCATTACCATTGTTGGGAGGATATGGCTTATAATTGTTGTTACCAAAATTGTTCGTATAAGCATTATTACCATAAGCATTGTTGCCAAAGTTGTTATTTCTTATGAAATTCGCATCAACTTGCTCTTCTTGAGCAACCAAAGAAGCCAAAGGAACATTATTTGGATCAATATGGGCTTTCCCATTAACAAGCATAGACATAATAATATCAATCTTATCACTCAAGGGGGAGGTTTCCTCAACAAAATTTACCTTCTTACCTTGTGGAGCTCTCTCAGTATGCCATTCAGAATAATTAACCATCATATTGTCCAAAAGTTTTGTTGCAGCACCCAAAGTGATGGTCATAAAGGTACCTCCAGCAGCTGAATCCAGTAGGTTCTTTGAAGAATGGTTCAATCCTGCATAAAATTTTTGGATGATCATCCAAGCAGTCAGTCCATGAGTAGGACAATTCTTTACCAAAGATTTCATTCTTTCCCAAGCTTGAGCAACATGCTCATTATCAAGTTGTTTAAACTTCATTATTTCACTTCTCATGGATATAATCTTAACATGAGGATAGTATTTTCCAATAAAAGCATCTTTGCATTTAGTCCAAGAATCAATACTATTCCTAGTTAAGGAATTCAACCACTCTTTAGCTTTTCCTCTCAAAGAGAAAGGAAACAATTTCATCTTAATAATATCACCATCTATATCCCTATGCTTTTGCATCTCACAAAGTTCAACAAAGTTATTTAGATGGGAAGCAGCATCTTCATTACCAATACCAGAAAATTGCTTTATCATAACAAGATTGGGTAAAGCAGGTTTTGTCTCAAAGAAAGTATTTTCAGCCACAGGTGGAGCAATAGGTGTGCTCATAAAATCATTGTTGTTGGTGCTAGTGAAGTCACACAACTTAGTGTTTTCAACAGTAGTCATTTTTTTTGGGTTTTCAAAAAATAAAGCAAACTTGTAAAACTAATTTTTTGTGTGTTTTTTGAAGAACAAAACAAGCAAACAAAGCAAAAAGAAACTAAGCAAAACAAAAACAACAATGTAAAGAGATTGGTTATGAGGGACTCCCCTTGTGAAGATGTCCTTGACTCCCCGGCAACGGTGCCAGAAAATCGCTTGATGGCTCAATGCACGGGCCCAGAAAATTGCTTGATGGCGGTGTTGATGTAGAGCTTGTTGGGAACCCCAAGAGGAAGGTATTATGAGCACAACAGCAAGTTTCCCTCAGTTATGAAACCAAGGTTTAATCGAACCAGTAGGAGCAAGGAAACACCCCAAAGGTGTTACTAGCTGAGCCTTGGCAGGGCGCACTATTGGTGCTAGTAGCAACGTGGGGACCTGCGCAACACAACCATAGAACCTTGTCCCCAACTTGCGATGAGGTTGTCAATCTCACCGTGTTTTGCGGAAAACAAAGGATTAAACGTATCGAATGGAAAGACGTAAAAGTTTGCAGAAAGTAAACACAAAACAGTAAACAGTTTATAAATTGAATGTAAAAGACAAGGACCGGGATCCATAGTTCACTAGAGGTGGCTCTCCTTAGATAGATAACATGTTGGGTGAACAAATTACAGCGGGGCAATTGACAAACACCGAGAAAGCAATACATGCATATACTAATCATCTTGACTCCTTTGAGACTTGATTGGGCATTACAACATAATACATAGACCGCCATCCAACTTCATCCATGACTAATAATCCACCTTCAGGTTATCATCCGAACCCCCTCCAGTATTAAGTTGCAAGCAACAGCTTATTGCTTTACGAACTGCGTGTAAAGTAAACAATACGATTGTTCTATGAACAAAGGATTGTTGTTTTCTCCCTAGTAGCAAGAGCACATCTAGTACCTTAGAGATTTCTGTCACTTCCCCAGATTACTAGAGGCATGAACCCACTATCGAGCATAAATACTAACTCTTGGAGTTACTAGCATCTACTTGGCCAAGATAGCTACTAACAACGGAAAGCATGCAAGATCTCAAATAACAAAGACATGATAGAATCAATAATCAATCTGAAATAGAATGTCAATATCCATCAGATCCCCGCAAACACAACATGTATGGATTACAAATAGATGATCTTGATCATGAACGAAGCTCACAAGATCTAGACATGACAGCACAAAGGAGTACCAGCCATCTAGCTACTACATGGATCCGTAGTCCAAGGAGGAACTACTCACGCATCACACTGGAGGCTTGCATGGTGATGAAGAAGGCCTCCAGGGTGAATTCCCCTCTCCGTGAGTGCCAGAAGAGCTTCAGATCCCTCCCGATCTAGGGATGGAGATGACGGTGGCTACAGACTCTTTCGTGGATTTTTGATCGGGTCCTTAGGGTTTTTGTCCCGAGGGCAACTTATAGGCGGAAGGAGAGGCCGAGGGGGTGCCGGGAGCGGCCACACCACCCCCTAGCACGGGCCAGGCCTGGCCGTGCGGCCAGGTGGTGTGGTGGCTCCCTGGCCCTTCTCCGTCTCGTATTCTGGCACTTGATCCCTTCCGAAAAATAGGCACTTTGGCTTTTGGCCAGTCCAATTCCGAGAATATTCATTTTCTGACTTTCCTGGAACCAAAAACAGGAGAAAACAGGCAGCTGGCACTGTGGCTCTTGTTAATAGGTTAGTCCAAGAAATCATATGAAAAGTACTCCAAAGTTGGAACAAAACATAAGAAAGTGGATAAAACCAAGCATGGAACATCAAAAATTATAGATACATTTGCAATGTATCAATGATCTTGCATGCTTTCCATTGTTAGTAGCTATCTTGGCCAAGTAGATGCTAGCAACTCCAACAGTTAGTATTTATGCTCGATAGTGGGTTCATGCCTCTGGTAATCTGGGGAAGTGACAGAAATCTCTAAGGTACTAGATGTGCTGTTGCTACTAGGGAGAAAACAACAATCCTTTGTTCATAGAACAATTGTATTGTTTACTTTACACGTAGTTCGTAAAGCAATAATCGGTTGCTTGCAACTTAATGCTGGAGGGGGTTCGGATGATAACCTGAAGGTGGATTATTAGTCATAGATGCAGTTCGATGGCGGTCTATGTATAATGTTGTAATGCCCAATCAAGTCTCAAAGGAGTCAAGATGATTAGTATATGCATGTATTGCTTTCTCGGTGGTTGTCAATTGCCCCACTGTAATTTGTTCACCCAACATGTTATCTATCTAAGGAGAGCCACCTCTAGTGAACTATGGATCTTGGTCCTCTTTTACTTTACTTACAATCTATAAACTATTTACTGCTTTGTGTTTACTTTCTGCAAACTTTTACTTCTTTCCATTCAATACGTTTAATCCTTTGTTTTCCGCAAAACACGGTGAGATTGACAACCTCATCATAAGTTGGGGACAAAGTTCTGTGGTTGCGTTGTGCAGGTCTCCACGTTGCTACTAGCACCGGTAGTGCGCCCTGCCAAGGCTCAACTAGTAACACCTTTAGGGTGTTTCCTTGCTCCTACTGGTTCGATTAATCCTTGGTTTCATAACTGAGGGAAACTTGCTGCTGTGCTCATCATACCTTCCTCTTGGGGTTCCCAACGAGCTCTACATCAACACCGCCATCAAGCATTTTTCTAGGCACCGTGCATTGAGCCATCAAGTTTATTTTCTCAAAGGGGAGTCCCTCACAACTTCTCTTTACTTTGTTGTTTTGTTTTTTTTGTTTTCTTTTTTCTTTGTTTTCTTGTTTTGTTATTCAAAAACACAAAAAAAATAGTTTTACTAGTTTGCTTTCTTATTGGAAAAACACAAAAAAATTAGTTCCTATCTTGAGTGCCACTATGTCTAGCCTTGCTCCAATCACTATGTCACCCGAGGAAATGATTTTCACTTTTAAACAAGGAATTGAGGAAAGTTTTAAGGAAGCTTGGTCTAGAATCTCCGATCTACATGAAAAAACTGAGCCTAAAATGACTCAAAGCTTGTTCCTTAGCAGTTTTTACCTTGGGATTGCTCTTTGCTATAGATATGCTTTAGATGCTGTTGTGGGAGGAGATTTCCTCCAATGTAATGAGGATGATGCTATTAATGCTATAAATAAATTGATCCTCACTTACAACATGCCTAGCCAAACTGATATTTCTTTCGCAAAAATATTTGCTAGGTTGAACACTCTTGAGGCTAGCACTACTAGTTTAGAAAGTTGCTATAATACGCTTAGGGAGCATCACAATTATGTTCCAATAAACTCTGAACCATCAAAGTGGTTCCCTACAGTAAAGATTGAGATGAACACCGAAACTTTTCAAGCTCGCTGTGATATCATGTCTAAATTTTGTCTTATGCCCAAAGATATTTATAAATCTCTGAATACTTGGGGGCTCACTAAGGGAGGAAAAGAAATATCTCTTGCTAATAATACTACCATATTACCTCTTGGAATAGCTGAAGGAGTGTTTACAAAGATCCTTGGGAAAACGATTTCTATTGATTATCTTGTTACTGAATGTGCAGGAAAAGGACAAATTACACTTGGAAGGTCCCTATTAGAACTCCTTGGAGCAATAATAGATGTGGGAAAGGGGAACATGCACCTTTATTCTCCACCAAACAATCACATTTGCCCAAAGGTTAAGAGTAAAAATAAGAGAGGTAAGGGCTAGAAAGTTGGTGTTAATGATTCTTCATTTGAGAACACTTGATTCTTTCTTTGGTTCTTATACCTAACTTAAAGGCGTTAAAAAAAGTACTTATTGGGAGATAACCCAAAATTTTTAGATGAGTCTAATAGCATCTCCTTATCCTTTTTATTTGCTTTTTGTGCCAAGAGTAACCTCTAATGAGAGAGAAGTAATGATTGGGAAAGTTGCTGTCCCGAAACAGATTTTTGTGCTTCACCGTTAAAATTCGTGAGAGAGCTCTGTATGTCGGATTGAGCTGTAATTTTTTTGATCTTCTGCCCCAGGTTGTTATCTAATTTTAATTAGTTCAACACTTTTTGATTTGAGTAACAGAAGGTCTTTGAAAAAATTCGTCTTTACCTGCTGGTCTGTTTTGACAGATTTCTGCCATTTTCTGCATTTGCTTCTTGTTGGTTCCTTTTTGAGTTATTTTGGGGAATTGATCTTTTTGAGGGAAGTGCTACAGTAGCTAGTGTTCTAATGGAAATTTATTTGGTGTTAGAACTGAACCTTAAGACTTATTTATCTTGAGTGCACTAATGTTGCTAATAAAGATTGTGTGAAGTTTTGTATGAAGAAAAATTTCAGGTGTATGAAAGGAATGAGTAATGAGATGAAGGATGGACTAAAACTCAAGCTTGGGGATGCCACGCGTGTCACCCCAAGAAATATCCAAGAAGTACAAGTGTCAAAGCTTGGGGATGCCCAAGGCATCCCCTTCTTCATCAATAAAAATCCCAGGTTTTTTTCAAACGCTTCATTTTTATTGTTTCATGCACAGTTGTGTTGTTCTTGGAACGTCTTATTTTTTGTTTTTGTTTTGGTTTTTCGTTTTCTTTTGTTTGATTAGTTTGTTGAATAAATTGGTTGGACCCCCTCTTTCATACATTGGTTTGCAAATAGTTTGGTTTGGTTTGGAAAAGAGTAGGAAAGTTCATGCTTATGTGGTAAAAAGAGCTTGTTTTTGACTGTGGCCTATGCCTTATCATGCCATGCTTGATATTGTTTTGGCTTTATGCTTAGTATTCTTTGCTGTAGCATGACTTGTTATAAACAATAAAGATTGCTTAATGTGCCTTGGATGAAGCATGCGTTGTTTTGGCATATTAAAGCATAGTATAGTGGTATTCTCCTTTGATGCTTTATTTGGGTTGACTTGACACATGCTCACACCATGTTATGACTATCTCAAGTCACCATAGCCTTTATGATCCTTTAGTTTTCAACTTGTAGTATCACTTTATGCTTTATCAATGATGTTTTGTCGCTCTGCATGATTATGGCCATTATTGTTCTCTTAGTTTGTCGCTCCCAGTCTTTTGCTAGCCTCCACAACCAAGTATGAGTTCTACTCATGCATCCAACTCCCTAAACCAAGTTATTCCAAAGAGTCCACCATACCTACCTACTAGCTTATGCTATTCCAAGTATATTCATGCTTTTGTTTACCTTCCAAATTAAACTTGTTATGACAAAACTAGTGATTAAAGCTCTCACGAACTTGATGGCACGCTTTATTTTTCTTGCCCTTAATAAACTTGAACCATTGTGTCTTCTGTGTTGTATATGCTTGCACTTATTTGTTGGGAATTAGCAGAACCATGCTTTCATGGGGAACACTTTCAACATTGCACCTTGTACTTGTACCTAGTTGATATCATGCTCTTTTGTATATGGATGTCGTCGGTGTGAAATGAAAGTGGAGATTGTAAGTCCATGGAGTTATGTATATGTGTTAGAGAAACGCCTGGGCCGCTGGTCTAATCCATGCTGACATGGTGGAAACCTACAACGTAACCATAATGAGCTGTCTATAAAGCATACTTCTTATAAAAAAAGAGTCCCATATTGAAAAAAATAGAGAAAAAGAAAAAAGGAGATTATGAAAAGAGGAAAGAGAGAAAAAAGCACCATATTCCCATGGTAAATAAGAAGATTGCTGAGATGCTCGTTGTCTGCTTGCCTTGTCATTTTGATATGGGGATTCTTCCGTATCATCGGGCAAAGGGTACCCCGTTGGCGGCTCTCTATGATACACATATACTTACAATGACAAGAAGTTACCAGTGACTAAACTTGAGTAGCATGAGGAGCGACCCTCGTATACAAGGGGCATGAGATTTCTGACTTATACTTCGTCAAGCATGTACACCATAGTTTGTTCACTTTAACCTTAATCACTTCAAGATGCTTATGATAGGGGCAATGAGAGATGAAAGCTATAAGTACCATAATTTTTGGAAGCTCTTTATGAGACTTGAATCCCTACTTCCTTTTACAAAAGGCCTTTCTTCCCCCATTATATTGAGTCTCCACCTTCTATCTTTATGCACCTACTTTGAGAGCATAGTGGCCATTCTTAGTTCTCTGTGCATTGTCCCAAGACTAGTTGATTGATGGATACTTTGATATTGCTTGTTTTAAACTATTGTATCTAGTCACTCTTATGAACTTTGAAGGTGTCCTATGCATTTATATTTGCTACTCTATTGAGGGACAAGCTGAATACTATGATTCTATGTTTTCTTCATGTGAAACAAACAAACGTCTTGCAAAGCATGTTATTCATGAATCTTTTGTTTGTGCTTTTTCATGTTGCATCATAGTTTCTTTGCTTATTGCTAGAACTTTGTCTTTCATGTTATGATTGAAGTACTATGATCCTAGCTTTGAATGTTTTGCAAATACTTTGATTAAGTCTTTGATGGTGCATGCCACCTCAAAAATTATTCTTTCATTTTATCACTTACCTACTCCGAGGACGAGCAGGAGTTAAGATGGGGGATGTTGATACATTTCTGGCTCCAGGTGTCCCTCGGTCAAAAAATGACTTTGGCTTTTGTCCCGTCCAATTCCGAGAATATTCATTTTCTAACTTTCCTAGAACCAAAAACAGTAGAAAACAGGCAGCTAGAACCGTGGCTCTTGTTAATAGGTTAGTCCAAGAAATCATATGAAAAGTACTCCAAAGTGTGGAAAAAACATAAGAAAGTAGATAAAACCAAGCATGGAACAACAAAAATTATGGATACGTTTGCAACACATCAACATCCCCAAGCTTAACTCCTGCTCGTCCTCGTGTAGGTAAGTGATAAAAAAAAGAATAATTTTTTAGGTGACATGCACCATCATAAACTGGATCAAAGTATTTGTAAAACATTCAAAGCTGGGATCATAGTACTTCAAACATAACATGAAAGACAAAGTTCTAGCAATAAGAAAAAGGAACGATGTTGCAACATGAAAAGGCACAAACAAAAGATTAATGAATAACAATGCTTTGCAAGATGTTTATTTGTTTCAGATAAAGAAAACATAGCATAGTGGCATTCAGCTTGTCCCTCATAGAGTAGCAAACATAAATACATGGGACACCTTCAAAGTTCATAAGAGTGCTAGATACAAATAGTTTAAAACAAGAAATATCAAAGCTATGCATCAATCAACAAGTCTTGGGACAATGCACATAGAACTAAGAATGGCCACTATGCTCTCAAAGTAGGTGCATAAAGGTAGAAGGTGGAGACTCAACATAAAAGTAAAAGAAAGGCCTTCATAGAAGAAAGTAGGGATTCAAGCCTCATAAAGAGCTTCCAAAAATTATGGTACTTAATAGCTTTCAGCTCTCATTGCCCCTATTATAAGCATCTTGAAGTGATTAAGGTTAAAGTGAACAAACTATGGTGTATATGCTTGACGAAGTATAAGTTGGAAATCTCATGTCCCTTGAATACGGAGGCCGCTCCTCATGCTACTCAAGTTTAGTCACCGGTAAGTTCTTGTCATCGTAAGTAGTTGTGTATCATAGAGAACCGCCAACGGGGTACCCCTTGCCCGATGATACGGAAGAATCCCCATATCAAAATGACAAGGCAAGCAGACAACAAGCATCTCAGCAATCTTCTTATTTACCATGGCAATATGGTGCCTTTTTATCTCTTTCCTCTTTTCGTAATCTGTTTTTTTTCTCTTTTTTCTCCATATCTGACTCTTTTTTATAAGAAGAATGCTTCATAGACAGCTCATTATGGTTATGCTGCAGGTTTCCACCATGAAAGCATGGATTAGACCAGCGGCCAGGCGTTTCTCTAACACATATACATAACTCCATGGACTTACAAGCTTCCCTTTCATTTCACACCGACGACATCCATAGACAAAACATCATGATATCAACTAGGTACAAAGTACAAGTGCAATGTTGAAAGCGTTCCCCATGACAACATGGTTCTGCTAATCCCCAACAAATAAGTGCAAGCATATACAACATAGACGACACAATGGTTCAAGTTTATTAAGGGCAAGAAAAGCAAAGTGTGCCATCAAGTTCGTGAGAGCTTTAATCACTAGTTTTCTCATAACAAGTTTAATTTGGAAGGTAGATAAAAACATGAATATACTTGGAATAGCATATGCTAGTAGGTAGGTATGGTGGACTCTTTGGAAATAACTTGGTTTTAGGAGTTGGATGCATGAGTAGAACTCATACTTGGTTACGGAGGCTAGCAAAAGACTGGATCGACAAACTAAGAGAGCAATAATGGCCATAATCATGCAGAGCGACAAAACATCATTGATCAAAGCATAAAGTGATACTACAAGTTGAAAACTAAAGTATCATAAAGGCTATGGTGACTTGGGATAGTCATAACATGGTGTGAGCATGTGCCAAGTCAACCAAAATAAAGTATCAAAGGAGAATACCACAATACTATGCTTTAATATGCTAAAACAACGCATGATTCTTCAAAGGCACATTAAGCAATCTCAATTGTTTATAACAAGTCATGATACAACAATGAATACTAAGAATAAAGCCAAAACAATATCGAGCATGGCATGACAAAGCATAGGCCACAGTCAAAAACAAGCTCTCTTTACCACTTAAGAATGAACTTTCCTACACGTTTTCCAAACCAAACTATTTGAAAACCAATGTATGAAAGAGGGGGTCCAACCAATTTATTCAGCAAACTAAGCAAACCAAGAAAACGAAAACCAAAACTAAAACAAAAAAGAAGACGCTCCAAGAACAACACAACTATGCATGAACAATAAAAATGAA
The DNA here is from genome assembly GCA_023614405.1 of Avena insularis. NCBI lineage: Eukaryota > Viridiplantae > Streptophyta > Magnoliopsida > Poales > Poaceae > Avena > Avena insularis. The sequence continues at coordinate 101,782,646 of CM042684.1, read as the reverse complement.
GCGTTTGGAAGAAACCTGGGATTTTTATCGATGAAGAGGGGGATGCCTTGGGCATCCCCAAGCTTTGACGCTTGTAATTCTTGGATATTTCTTGGGGTGACACACGTGGAAACCCCAAGATTGAGATTTAGTCCATTCTTCATCTCATTACTCATTCCTTCCATACACCTGAAATTTTCCTTCATACAAAACTTCACACAATCTTTATTAGCAACATTAGTGCACTCAAGATAATAAGTCTTTAGGTTCAGTTATAACACCTATAAAACTTCCATTAAAACACTATCTACTGTAGCACTTCCCTCAAAAAGCTCAATTCCCCAAAAGAACTCAAGAAGGAACCAACAAGAAGCAAATGCAAAAAATGGCAGAAATCTGTCAAAACAGACCAGCAGGTAAAGCCGAATTTTGTCGAAGACATTCTGTTGCTCAAATCGAAAAGTGTTGAACTAACGAAAGTTACATAACAACCTAGGTCAGAAGCACAAAAATTCACGCCTCAAAAGGACGTACACAGATTTTACACAAATTTTTACGGTAGCACAGAAATCTGTTTCGGGACAGCAACTTTCCCAATCATTACTTCTCTCTCATTAGAGGTTACTCTTGGCACAAAAAGCAAATAAAAAGGATAAGGAGCGGTTATTACTGATGTAATAACTTCCAAGACTCATCTAAAACTTTTGGGTTATGTCCCAATAAGTACTTTTCTTTAACGCCTTTAAGTTAGGCATAAGAAGCAAGAAAAAGAATCAAGTGTTCTCAAATGAAGAAGCATTAAAACCAAATTTCTTGCCCTTACCTCTCTTACTTTTATTCTTAACCTTGGGGAACTTGTGAATGCTTGGTGGAGAAACAAAGTGCATGGTGCCCTTTTCCATATCTATTATTTCTCCAAGGAGTTTCAATAGGGATCTTCCAAGTGTGATTTGTCATTTTCCTACACATTCAATAACAAGATAATCAATAGAAACCATTTTCCCTAGGATCTTTGTAAACACTCCTTCAGCTATTCCAATGTTTAATATTGTGTCATTATTAGCAAGAAAATTTTCTTCTCCTCCTTCAGACATGATATCACAGCGAGCATGAAAAGTTTCATTGTTTATAGCAATCTTTACTATGGGAAGCCATTCTGAGGGTTCAGAATTTATTGGAACATAGTTATGATGCTCTCTAAGCGTATTATAGAAATCTTTCAAACTAGCGGTGCTGGTCTCAAGAGTATTCAATCTAGCAAATATGTCTATGAAAGAAGAATCAGATTTGCTAGGCAAGTTGTAAGTAAAGACCAATTTCTTTATGGCATTAACCACATCATCCTCATTGCATTGGAGGAAGTCTCCTCCCACAACAACATCTAAAGCATATCTATAGCAAAGAGCAATTCCAAGGTAGAAACTGCTAAGAAACAAGCTTTGAGTCATTTTAGGTTCGGTTTTTTCATGTAAATCAGAGAATCTAGACCAAGCTTCTTTAAAACTCTCTTAAATTCCTTGTTTAAAAGTGAAAATCATTTCCTCAGGTGACATAGTGATTGGAGCGATGCTAGACATAATGGCAACTTAAGATAGAAACTAATTTTTTGTGTTTTTGATAAAGAAACAAGCAAACAAAGAAAAAGTAAACTAAGAAAAACAAAAATAACGAAGTAAAGAGATTGGTTATGAGGGACTCCCCTTGTGAAGATGTCCTTGACTCCCCGGCAACGGCGCCAGAAAAAGTACTTGCTGACTCGTGTATTAACGAGCTCGTTGGGGAACCCCAAGAGGAAGGTATGATGAGCACAGCAGTAAGTTTTCCCTCAATTATGAAACCAAGGTTATCAATCCAGTAGGAGCAAGGAAACACCCCAAAGGTGTAGCTAGCTGAACTTTGGCAGGGCGCACTACCGGTGCCAGCAGCAACGTGGAGACCTGCACAATACAACCACAGAACTCTGTCCCCCACTTGCGATGAGCTTGTCAATCTCATCGGTTTTGCTGAAAACAAAGGATTAAACGTATTGAATGGAATAATGTAATAGTTTGCAGAAAGTAAACACAAAGTAATACACAGTTGATTGTAGATTGATAGTAAAAGAAAGGACTGGGATCTATACTTCACTAGAGGTGGCTCTCCTTAAGATAGATGACATGTTGAGTGAACAAATTATAGCGGGGCAATTGACAAACATCGAGAAAGCATACAAGCATATACTACTCATCTTGACTCCTTTGAGATTCGATTGGGCATGACAACATTATACATAGACCGTAATCCAACTACATCTATGACTAATAATCCACCTTCAGTTTATCATCCGAACCCCATCCAGTATTAAGTTGCAAGCAACAGATAATTGCATTATGAATTGCGTGTAAAGTAAACAACACGATTGTTATATGAACAAAGGATTGTTGTTTTCTCCCTAGTAGCAACATCACATCTAGTATCTTAGAGATTTCTGTCACTTCCCCAGATTACCAGAGGCATGAACCCACTATCAAGCATAAATACTAACTCTTAGAGTTGCTAGCATCTACTTGGCCAAGATAGCTACTAACAACGGAAAGCATGCAAGATCACAAATAACAAAGACATGATAGAATCAATAATCAATCTGAAACAGCATCTCAATATCCATCGGATCCCCGCAAACACAACATACAGAATTACAAATAGATGATCTTGATCATGAACGGAGCTTACAAGATCTAAACATGATAGCACAAAGGAGGAGAACCAACCATCTAGCTACTACATGGACCCGTAGTCCAGAGATGAACTACTCATGCATCACACCGGAGGCTTGCATGATGATGAAGAAGGCCTCCAGGGTGAATTCCCCTCTCTGGCAGGGTGCCGGGAAGAGCTTCAGATCCCTCCCGATCTAGGGATGGAGATGACGGTGGCTACAGACTCTTTCGTGGATTTTTGATTGAGTACTTAGGGTTTCTGTATCGGAGGCAATATATAGGCGGAAGGAGAGGTCGAGGGGGTGCCTAGGGCGGCCAGACCACTCCCTTGCACGGGCGAGGCATGGCCGCACGGCCAGGTGGTGTGGTCAGGCCCCAGCCCCTCTCTGTCTCATATTCTGGCTCCAGGTGTCCCTCGGTGAAAAATTGACTTTGGCTTTTGTCCCGTCCAATTCCGAGAATATTCATTTTTTGAATTTCCTAGAACCAAAAACAGCAGAAAATAGGCAGCTTGCACTATGGCTCTTGTTAATAGGTTAGTCCAAGAAATCATATGAAAAGTACTCGAAAGTGTGGACAAAACATAAGAAACTAGATAAAACCAAGCATGGAACAACAAAAATTATGGATATGTTTGCAACATATCAGGTTGCAATATCTCTGAAGTAATTATGTTCCTACAAAAGCTTGCTAAAATTCCTAATTCTAGTGCTATGAATATGGCCTTTACAAAACACATTACTGATGCTCTCATAAGAATTAAAGAAGAAAAGATGAAACATAAAGTTTCTATTCTGATGAAACTAGAAGATGGTTGGGAACCCATCATTAATATGAAAGTGAATGATTTTGATCTCAAAGCTCTATGTGATATTGATAGTAGTGTTTCTTATGCCTAGAAAGATTTATGAAATGCTTGATTTTCCACCATTGGAAGATTGTTATTTAAATGTCCAACTTGATGATAATGCTAAAAAGAAACTCGTGGGGAGTATTAATGATGTTCTTATTATGGTTAACAATGCCTATGTCCCTGTTGATTTCTATGTTTTCGATGTTGAATGCAATGTTTCTTGTCCTATTATTTTGGGAAGACCTTTTCTTAGAACTATTGGTGCCATTATTGATATGAAAGAAGGCGCCATTAAATATCAATTCCCACTCAAGAAAGGTATAGAACACTTCCCTAAGAAGAGAGAGAAGATTCCTTTTTCCTCTCCTATTAAAAAAAATTTGCTCTTAATGATTCTTCATTTGAGAATACTTGATTCTTTTCTTGCCTCTTATGCCTAGCTCAAAGGCGTTAAAGAAAAGCACTTATCGGGAGATAACCCAAATTCCGTCAGAAATTTTTTGTTGAGTCTTGGAAGTTATTTCTTCAGTAATAACCTCTCCTTATCCTTTTTGTGTGGGTTTTGTGCCAAGAATATCCTCTAATGAGTGAGAAGTAAGACTTGGGAAAGTTGCTATCCCGAAACAGATTTTTGTGCCTCGGTGTAAAAATTCATTAAAAATCTCTGTACGACGGATTGAGCTGTAATTTTTTGTGCTTCTTCCCCAGGTTGTTATCTAACTTTCGTAGTTCAACACTTTTATATTTTAGCAATAGAAGGTCTTCGAAAAAATTGGTTATTACCTGCTGGTCTGTTTTGACAAATTTCTGCCATTATTTGCATTTGCCTCTTAATCTCTTTCTCTTTGAGTTCTCTTTGATCACTTGAACTTTTTAAAGGAAGTGCTACAGTAGCTTGTGTTTTTATTGAAGTTTTAATTGTGTTGAAACTAAACCAAAAGACTTATTATCTTGAGTACACTAATGTTGCTAATGAAGATTGTGTGAAGTTTTGTATGAAGGAAATTTTAAGTGTAGGGAAGAGTAATGTGATAAGATGAAGTATGGACAAAAGCTCAAGATTGGGGATGCCACCCGTGTCACCCCAAGAAATATTCAAGAAGTACAAGTGTCAAAGCTTGGGGATGCCCAACTAATCCCCTTCTTCATCAATAAAAATCTCAGGTTCTCTTCCAAACACTTCATTTTTATTGTTTCATCCATAGTTGTGTTGTTCTTGGAGCGTCTTCGTTTTCTTTTTTAGTTTTCATTTGCTTAGTTTGCTTGAATAAATTGGTTGGACCCCGTATTCATACATTAGTTTTCAAATAAGTTGGTTTGGATTGGAAAAGAGTAGGAAAGTTCATGCTTATAAGTGGTATAAAAGGAGTCTTGTTTTTGACTGTGGCCTAGGCTTTATCATGTCATGCTTGATATTGTTTTGACTCTATGCTTAGTGATTATTGTTGTAGCATGACTTGTTACAAACAATTGAGATTGCTTAATGTGCCTTGAAAGAATCATGCGTTGTTTTAGCATATAAAAGCATAATATTGTGGTATTCTCCTTTAATGCTTTATTTGGGTTGACTTGCCGCATGCTCACACCTTGTTAAGACTATACCAAGTCACTATAGCCTCTATGACCATTTAGTTTTCGACTTGTAATATCACTTTATACTTTAATTAATGATGTTTTGTCGCTTTGCATGATTATGGCCATTATTGCTCTCTTAGTTGGTCGCTCCCAGTCTTTTGCTAGCGTCCATACCAAGTATGAGTTCCACTCATGCATCCAACTCCAAATAAAACCAAGTTATTCCAAAGAGTCCACCATACCTACCTATTAGCATTTGCTATTCCAAGTAATTTCATGTTTTATCTACCTTTCGAATTAAACTTATTATGTGAAAATTAGTGATTAAAGCTCTCACAAACTTGATGGCACACTTTACTTTTCTTGCACTTAATAAATTTGAACCATTGTGCCCATCTATGTTGAATATATGCCTGCATTTCGTAAGTTGTGAATTAGCAGAACCATGCTATCATGGGGAACGCTTTCAACATTGCACTTTATTTAGTTGATATCATGTTCTTTTGCTTATGGATCCTGGCGGTGTGAAATGAAAGGGGAGCTTGTAAGGCTCATGGAGTGCGTATATGTGTTAGAGAAACGCCTGGGCGGCTGGTCTAAGCCATGCCTAATCATGGTGGAATCCTGCAGTGTAACCATAGTGCGCAATCTATGAAGTATCCTCTATAAAAAAAAGCCTATGCAAATAGGAAAGAAAAAAAGAAAAAAAGAGAAAAAATGCCTATGCAAATAGGAAATAAAAGGATTGCTGAGATGCTCATTGTCTGTTTGCCTTGTCATTTTGATATGGGGATTCTTCCGTATCGTCGAGCAAGGGGTACCCCGTTGGCGGTTCTCTATGATACACATGTACTTACAATGACAAGAACTTACTTGTGACTAAACTTGAGTAGCTTGAGGAATGGTACTCGTAAGTAAGGGGCATGAGATTTTCAGCTTATAACTTATCAAGCATATCCTCATATTTGTTCACTTTAACCTTAATCACCTAAAAATGCTTATGATAGGGGCAATGAGAGCTGAAAGCTAATAAGTACCATAATTTTTGGAAGATCTTTAGGAGACTTGAATCCCTGGTTCCTTCTATGAAGGACTTTCTTTTACTTTTATGTTGAGTCTCCATCTTCTATCTTTATGCACCTATTGAGAGAGCTTAGTGGCCATTCTTAGTTTAATGTGCATTGTCCCAAGACTTGTTGATTGATTCATAACTTTGATATTTCTTGTCCTTAAACTATTTGTATCTAGTCACCCTTATGAACTTTGAAGGTGTCCTATGCATTTATGTTTTGCTACACTATGAGGGACAAGATGAATACCATTCTCATTACGTTTTCTATATGTGAAACAAACAAACGTCTTGCAAAGCATTGTTACTCATGAATCTTTTGTTTGTACCTTTTCATGTTATAACATAGTTCTTGTGTCTTATTGTTAGAACTATATATTTCATGCTATGTTAAAGTACTATGATCCCAGCTATCAATGTTATAAATACCTTGATCAATATTATGATGGTGCATGTCACCTCAAAAAATCTTTTTTATCAGTTACTCGAGGACGAGCATGAGTTAAGCTTGGGGATGTTGATACGTTGGAAACGTATCTATAATTTTTTATGTTCCATGCTTGTATTATATCTACTTTCTTATGTTTTGTCCACACTTTGGAGTATTTTTACACATTTTATGGAACTAACCTATTAACAAGATGCCACAGTGCCAGTTGCCTGTTTTCTGCTGTTTTTGGTTTTAATAAGGAAATATTCTCGGAATTGGACTGGACAAAAGCCCAAGTCAATATTTCACCAGAAGGAATATGATGCATGGGCAGAGAGAGGACAGGCGGCCACACGTGGTGGTGGCGCGGCCAGCCCTAGCCGCGCCACCAGAGGGTGTGGCCGCCCTGGTTCCCCTCTTCGTCTGCCCGCGCCACCAGAGGGTGTGGGCCGCCTGGCGGTCCATCGACCTTGACCCTTTGCCTATAAAGACCCCTTTGGACGAAAACCCTAAGTACTCGATCAAAATTCCACGAAAGGGTCTGTAGCCGCCACCATCTCCATCCCTAGATTGGGAGGGATTTGAAGCTCATCTCGGCACCCTGCCAGAGGGGAGAGATCACCCTGGAGGCCTTCTTCATCACCATGCCCGCCTCCGGTGTGATGCGTGAGTAGTTCATCCCTGGACTACGGGTCCATGTATTAGCTAGATGGTTGGTTCTCCTCCTTTGTGCCACCATGTTTAGATCTTGTGAGCTCCGTTCATGATCAAGATCATCTATTTGTAATCTTACATGTTGTGTTTGTGGGGATCCGATGGATATTGACATGCTATTTCAGATTAATTATTGATTCTATCATGTCTATGTTATTTGTGATCTTGCATGCTTTCCGTTGTTAGTAGCTATCTTGGCCGAGTACATGCTAGGGAGAAAACAGCAATCCTTTGTTCATAGAATAATCGTATTGTTTACTTTACACACTTTGCTTAATGCAATTATCTATTGCTTGCAACTTAATACTGGAGGGGGGTCGGATGATAACCTGAAGGTGGATTATTAGTCATAGATGCAGTTGGATTACAGTCTATGTATCATGTTGTAATGCCCAATCAAATCTCATAGGAGTCAAGATGATTAGTATATGCATGTATGCTTTCTAGGTGTCTATCAATTGCCCCACTGTAATTTGTTCACCCAACATGTCAACTATCTTAACGAGAATCACCTCTAGTGAAATATGGACCCTGCTCCATTCTTTTACCATCAATCTACAATCTATTTACTGTTTATTGTTTACTTTCTGCAAACAATAACTACTTTCCACACAATTTAATCCTTTGTTTTAGCAAAACCGATGAGATTGAGAACCTCACTGTAAGTTGGGGAAAAGTTCTGTGGTTGTGTTGTGCAGGATTCCAAGTTGGAAGAAAACACCTTGGGGTTGTTTCCTTGCTCCTACTGGTTCGATAACCTTGGTTTCATCAGTGAGGGAAAATTTGCTACTATGCTCATCATACCTTCGTCTTGGGGTTGCCAACGAGCTCATCACATTTTGATCCATCAGGCGGCGACGTTTGCGTGAATCATATGAACTCTCAGGTTGGTCAGCGTCCTCCTCCAAGCGCAGTTCTAGCTCCTCAGTATGGATTCCCCACTCTTGTCCCTGGTACGGCAGAGTGGCCAAAGAGTTAACAGATTGCTCAAGTAGCCCCAATGGATCTCGCAGGTTGCAGGCAGGGTTCTGAGACACATCGATCCAGATGCTTTCCAGTGCAGCAGCAAATTCTTCTAACAGGTTGATGGCATGTTCCACATTCATAAATGCATAATTTTCTTTAGGTTCATCAGAGTCGGAGGAGTTGTATCCGACCAGATCATAACCAGTGTCCTCAAGGTCATCATACACATCATCAATCTTCTCTACAGCATTATACTACCACTACTGCTGCATGTGCATGTTGTTGTATTGTTCTGCATTTGCATCAGGAGCCACAAACAGATGAGGGTTACCACCATTGGGTGGGATTGTGTCTTCCACCCCAACAACAATGAGCGGATCCTATCTTGTAGTGGCATGAGCACCAAATCCACGCAGCAGGTAAACAGGCACCATCCACAATACTGTGGGTAGCTCATCTATCCAGCACCCGGCAGTGCGCTGTAGTGGTTCAATGAGCCGAGGTTTTATTCCGGACAGTACCAGTCCATTTTGCTCTTTCCACTTGCCCATTTGATTCTGGATGTGCGACTGATTCTACATCGAGTCTTACCCTTTTATCCATACAAAACCGAGCAAAATCTCCCTCGACAAAGTTTGTGCCATTATCTGTAATGATGCTATGTAGATAGCCATATCTGAGGATTATATCCTTTAAGAAAGACATGGCTGTGTGGCCATCACATTTCCTTATTGGCTTTACCTCTATCCATTTGGTGAACTTATCCACCATTACCAAGATATGGGTCATATTGCCACGAGCCGCCTGGAATGGTCCCATGATATCCAAGCACCATACGACAAATGGCCATGTGATTAGAATAGTCTTGAGTGTTGAGGCCGCCATATGAATCTTGCTTGCGCACCTCTGGGAGCCGTTGCACTTCTTGACTATCTGTTCAGCTTCATTGCAGAGCACTTGGCGAATAGAACCCACGCCATAATGCCTTTGCAAATAAGGCACTTGATGAAGTGTGATGCCCACATTCTCCTTGATGGATATCCCAGAGTATTTCCTGCCCTTCTTCCGGTTCGACACAGTGCTACAGCACATTTGTAACACTTCTCTTATGCAGTTCACCATTGATGATGGTATATGCTTTTGCTCTTCTCTACACTTGACTGGCCAGGGTTTCATCACTTGGCAAACTCCCATCCACCATATAAGACATGATTGGCTGTGCCCAAGATGGCACAACTCAAACCATGAAAACACCTTCATCAATCATCATAGGCTCCACCGACATTGCCTCTACCGACATAGTTTGCAAAGTCCCCTGGTTCAACTGAGCAGTCCTCAGGTTTGATTGAATAGTCCTTAGGTTACTCGAATTGCCTCCCACATCAATGTCCATTAGGAAAACCACTGCTTCCGGATTAGCCAGGATAAATATTTATTTGGATTCTAGAGATGGGTTGATGGATGGTTTCTAGAGATGCTCAAGAGCTATGCCAGCTAGAATTGCCTACCGAGATGAGCCTAGCTTCGATAATACGTTGGCTTCTCCATTCTCGGCTCAAGGTGCATGATGAAATTCTCACCCCTCGAAATACTCGCAAATTTGCTGGACATGAAACCGATATAAAGCCATGTTGGCATCCAGTGAATCCCATTTACCAGAAACTTTTTGAACTACGAGGTCCGAATACCAAAGGACTGAATTGGGCAAATGCCTATTTCCTTAGCCACTTTAAGTCCATGAACTAGTTCCTCATACTTAGCCACATTTTGGATGCTGCAAAATGAATCACCAATACATATCTCAACTGATCTCGCGTGGGTGAAGTGAGGACTATGTTGGACCCAAACCACCTTTCATCTTGGATCCATCAAAATGCATTCTCCAGTAATTGGAGTCAGGCAATGGTGTCTCACACTGTATCTCGGCCCAATCAATTAAAAAGCCGGCTAATGCCTGGGACTTGATTGTGTCCCTTCTATCATATTGTGGTGCATAGGGTGCTAGCTCAATTTCCCACTTGGATACTTGGCTACTTGCATATTTTATTGCCTAGAATTTCTGAGATAGGGGCTTCGTATATCACTCTCATTGGATGCTCTTGGAAATAATGCTCGAGTTTCTTGGCTGCCATATAGACACCATATGTCATCTTTTGGTAATGCAGGTAATTCTGCTTGGATGCCGAGGGCAGTTCTCTTAAATAATATACCGGCCTTTGCACTAATTTTCCTTCTTCTTCTCATTCAACTACCACCACAACACTAACAACTCGGTTTGTTGCTGCAATATAGAGCAACATCGGCTTTTTGGATAGTGGTGATTCCAGTATTGGTGCTGAGGCCAACATATTATTGAGTTCACAAAATGCGACATCTTCTTGTGGTGTCCGGATGAACTTATCAGCTTTATTCATTAATTGGTATAATGGCAATGCCTTCTCACCCAGCAGACTAACGAAGCAGCTCAAATAAGCCAGGCAACTAGTGAACTTCTAGATGTCATTGAGGCACTTCAGTAGTTCCATCCCTTCTTTCTATGGCACTGATCTTTGTCGGATTGGCCTCCATACCTCGGGTTGATACAAGGAAACCGAGTAATTTTCTAGCCGAGACACCAAATGTACATTTGGCCGAGTTTAGATTCATCCGGAATCTCCTCGGGTTTTCAAATGTTTCTCTAATGTCATCCAAGAGAGTATGACTCTCCTTGGGTTTAATGACTACATCATTAACATACACCTACACATTTTTTCCAATTTGATCATGCAAACATTTTTGCATGCAAGTTTGATACGTGGCACCTGCATTTCTTAAACCAAACGGCATAGTATGATAGCAATAAGTCTTGTATGGGGTAATAAAGTCCATCTTTATTTGATTTGCCAGGTTCAAGGGTATCTGGTGGAAACCAAAATATGCATCTACAAATGATAACAGTTCACATCCAGTAGTGGAGTCGATCACTTGATTGATCCGAGGTAAAGGAAATGGATCCTTAGGACAAGCCTTGTTCAAGTTCGCGTAATCAATACACATATGATAAACTACTATGACATTCAGATCATCTTTCTTCTTCTCTACCAGGACTGGATTTGATAACCAATCTGGGTGCATCACTTCCATGATGAACCTGGCTGCAAGCAGCCGAGCTATCTCATCCCCGATAATCTTTCCCCTGTTTTTGGCGAAATGCTAGAGAGGTTGCTTCACCGGCCTTGCATCCATCCTGACATGCAATGAGTAGTTGAATAACTCCCTCGGAACACCTGGAAGGTCCTGATTCGACCATGCAAAGATATCTCGGTTCTCACGGAGGAAGTTAACGAGCTCGCTTTCCTATTTGTCAGTTAGGCCGACACTGATTATGATGGTACGCTCGGGGAAGTCATCATCAATCTAGATCTTCTTGGTCTCCTTTATTGCCTCGAAGGCCACACTACCATGCGGGTTACTTATAGCCGGCATCCCAAACTGCGCCAACTGTGCCAAAGCTAGTGTATCAAGAATTTCCTTCTTCTCCTGGGTAAGAACCAATGACTCGGCTAATGAGGAGCCAACCGAGGCACACTCCATAGAGCGCTTGTAATTTCCCGCAATGGTGATGACACCATTCAGACCTGGCATCTTCATCTTCAGGTAGATAATATGAGTGTAGGCCATGAACTTTTCCAATACCGACCTACGGAGTAAAGCACGGTTGGAGCTGGCGAGGTCAACTACGTCGAAAAAAAGATTCACAGTCCAACAATTTTCCCTAGTGTCGAACAGACCATCAATCTGGATCTTGCCCATTGGCTCACATGAAACTCCCGACACAATGCTATGAAATCTGGTCTTCATCGGCTCCATCATGTTTTCCTTGATGCCCATCTTCAGTTTAGCATCTCTATACAGTATGTTGATACTTCCCCCATCATCAATGAGAACCTTGGTGAACTTGAGATTTATGTTGGGCCCAATGAATGTCAGGTCCAACACGAAAGAATACCCTCCTGGATTCGGCATAACTTTTGGATGGTCCTTGATGCTCCAAGTGATTTCCTGATCAAACTAGTACCTGAATATCAGAGCTGCCAACATAACCGCATTTACTTCCATCTGCCACCTTTGTTGTCTCTGCTTATCTGTTGCTTCGGTCACGAAGACCACATAGCTCTATTGATGTTCTCGATACTCATTCTACCCCTTTGGCTGGCATTAACATTGTCATTGCCTTGATATCCCACCTAATTTATAGCTTCTCTCCTATCCGAGTTATCATATCTCAGGGTTGCAGTCAACGCTTGAGTATTTTCTCCCGTGAGATGTGGTGGAGGAGGTGGTAAGTTCCCCTCTTCTTTCCATGTACGCTAGAACCAGTTGCACTGCCGAGTTGTGTGATTTGCCGACTTACTCGGGTTTGGTGTATGAAAACTACAAGGTTGATCAAGCAACATTTCAATGGTGTACTATGGCCTGTCCTGCCACATCTTATTTTGATCGCCCCACTTCTTGTTTCCATCACCTTTTTGCCCCCATTGACCGCCATTCCTTTGACGCTGGCTATTGCCTGCATCTAGATGGTCCTGTGCTACAGCTGCCACTTGATTTGGCCCATACTGGTAATCCATCCTTTCATATCTCCTCTTGCCGTGGTAATCATTTTTTCATGTCACCTAGATGACTCGGCCCCATCATGAGCCTGATTTTCTCTACTTGGCTAAATCGACATAAGCTATGGCTGAGTGGGGTCACCTAACATGTACATATCGACAATCTTTATAGTCTTGGCCAATGTATTTGGCATTTCTCTCTGCAATTTTTGCCACAACATACTTCCATGCTGGCAACCTTGAGCAAACCAAGTTATGGCTTGCGATTCAACAAATCATCACAGGAATTGAAAAGTGTACTCCATCTCGTGAGATATCCACGGTCAGTCTCATTCTCCCTCTTTTTGCACATGGAAAGCTATTGAGGATGATTTGGCCTCTTGTACGTGCTAGTGAAGTATGTGAAAAAAGCCTCCTCAAAATCAAGCTAGTAGTTGATACTCTTCAATGGCAAGTTATTCAGCTAGATTCTAGTCGGAGCTTCCAACATCTGCGGTATATACCCTACTACCCAATGTTAATTTCCATTTACCACATGCACAACAGCTACATAATCTGTTAACCAATCCTGCAGCTTGGTACTGCCGTCATACCGTTTTGTGCAGCGAGATAGCTCAAACTTTAGCACTGGAGGTTCTCGCATGATTAGAGGTCCAAAACAACTAGGGCCTGGAGGGACTTTCTCCTAAAGCATCTCCAATAGATAGATTCTATCCAGCTTATACCGAGCATCATTTGCCGGTAATTGACGATTCCCCAGCTGGGACCCAAGTGGATTCTCAATCATTTGGTGCTCATACCTCGGGTATCTGGCATTCACCATGGCCGACTAACCATCATTGTAATGGTTTTCCCTCGGGTCAACTCCTTGATGCTGATACACTTTCCCAACACTCTATTGCTGCTGAGGAGGATTGGGTGCCAGATGCTGAAGAACTTGTCCCCCGCTAGCCAAGTTATGACCGTGCCGGTTCTAGTTGTTCTGGCCGGTATTACCTTACTCTTCATTCCCCTGGCGACATTTCCATGACCAACATTTCCTTGGCGAACATTTCCTTGGACGACATTTCCTTGCCCGACATTGCCTTGCTCAGCAATTTGCTTTCTGTTGAATGCCAGATCATACGCTAGCAACTACTTTTTCTTGCCGGAAGTAACACTCCCTTCGCACCTCGGGACGACATGGGGAGACGATGCTTGGGTGACTAACTTTGCCCCGACACACCTAGCTGAATAAACTACCTAGGAACCTCCTTCACCACCCGGGTTTGCCTTGCGATATCCCTCATTCTAAAGGTTAGATATAAACACTAACTCATTTACTCGCACTTGTTGCTTGCGCCGGGATTCATCTGTCATGTTAGATACCTTGGTTGCTGTTGCCTCTGTAGCTCTGAGGTTCTTAGCCAAAGTACTATATTTCGGCTAACCAGCAGACACTTGACTAACCAACACACCGAACTTTGTTCTATCATCCTAGCTATCTTGACATAGAGGTATTTACCCCGGTTTCACACACCATATATGCGACTAGTGTGAGCTACTGTAGTAAACCTGTGATCTTTGTCATACTCATGGAGGGTGATATCCAGCTACTTCCAGGCGCGAGTTACCTTGACTGCCTCCTCGAGAATACTCTAGCGTAGCTCATCCAACTGAGAATGTGTCTCAGCCGGATCTGCAACGGGAGCAACTAGCACTGCCAGCTTCTCGATGGTTGCCTATAGAGGATTTGTCCTTGCCGACTTAATTCAACAGGTGATGTTTTGACGCTTCTCCGACGGAGGGCGTCTTGACCGGTATGGCTTGGGGGTTGTGTCCACATCCTCTACAGGATCATTGCCGGCATCGGCTCTAGGGGTGGTCATAATCACCTCTACGCAGCTAGCGGGGTGATCTTTACACCGGCCGAGAGCCGCACAAATAGTAAGAGGATAAGTAGCGATGATCACCCTCTACGGTTACTTGTAGGAGATGTCGATGGTGATGTAGACTTGGTGAGCGCCGAAGATGATGAACTTGCCATTCATCGAGAGAGGCCTATTGCCGAAGAAGCCAGTGTTGTCGCCGACAAAGTTCAGCGAGCCGAGCCTCTAGACAAGGCTAGATACCATGCGCTCTCCAAAAGCGACAAGGTTTCTCATCCAGATAATGACTCTAGCGAGTGTTGCTGCTGGCCCCACGGTGGGTGCCAATTTTCGTGGTGGTATCACTGCATATGTCATGGGATGGCTTATCTTGGGGCCAAATGGACACCGAAGGATCCAGAAAGGGGATGATGCGGTGGAGACGACACACATAACACAACACAAACACAATAATGTACCCAGGTTTGGGGCTCTCCTTTTGAGATAACACCCCTACTCTTGCATGCTAGATGATATACATCTCTATATGACTATAGCTACAATGGCACTCCTTGAGTTATATGCGAGTGGAGGAAGAAGGCGCTCTCTGCTCTCGCTCTTCTCTAAGTGAGTTCGGGGGAAATGAGGAAACAAGGATCGATATCCTTCTCTAGAGGTCCTGGGGTACCTTATATGCGGTCCCAGGTTACAAGTTTATGGCACATGTGGCAAGTAATATTCTCTACTGGTGGTACAAAATCGTTGTGTTGGGCCCAACAGATGTTGATCTTGTCGCTGTGTCTCCTCTTGGATATCCTCGATGGGACTAGACGAGCCCATCCCTCTAACAACGTTACCATGCTGACAACGGTTGCCTCCGGGTTCTCCACAATATGACTCCTCTCCATAATCCAGGGGCACGCTTGATCTCGGAATATGATCTTTGATCATAGGCTGGTCCCTATGTCAACTCTAAGGCTCCAGCTAATATAACTCGGCCTGGTCATACCTGCATAAAGGAAATACCTTGGTTATGCCGACATACTTTGTATATGCTGACTCGGGTATGTCGGCCACCCTATGTCGGTCAACCTTAGTCTAGGTAAACCTCTCAACCTCTCATTATACGGTGCCTTTACCCCACCGGGGATCATTCCCCTGACAGGTTTCTTGTGGTTCTCTATTTTCGGGACAATAAGGTTTTGCTTTTCTGGTGACATGTGGCACACTCTTTGCTTCTCGGCGCGCATAGTGGGGCATACTGCCAAGTGGTGCTTGACCACCTCCTAGATACATCGGGCATATCTGGTGGTGTCCATGCGAACAATTCAGCATTTTCTGGCAGGAAAGTGACGAGTGTGCTTCCCTATTTGATGGGTAGGTTTGCACCAATGGAGACGGTAGCCCTCGAGCCACTAGCATCCAACAACACCTTCTTGGTCGCTGTATGCTCATGGGAGGACAACTATTTCTTCTTTGCAAGAGGCTCCATGGCATCCTCGTCGGCAGGGCGCGTAGCAGCGACAACTTTATAGACATTCTCGATGGAGCACACGACGTCCTTATCTTCACCGCGGATGGTGATTATGTTGCTGCAACTCAGCATCTTGATGGTGTTGTAGGCATGTTGGGTTACTGCCCTGAACTGGTAATACCTTCGATCCGGATTACGGATGTAGTATAGCTTCTTTTTCCCTAGTAGACCTAGGTTATCGAATCCTCAGGAAGCAAATGCGTAATGAATGTGGGTCCCCCAGATTAATCATCCGAGAAATCCCTGTTATGTATATATCCATGTTCCCATGATCAGTGAGCCGTGGAACATAACCGACAAGTATCATTACAACATCCGAGACATACCAAATTACAAGACTTACATAAATGCCATTATGGCTATACCATTTTTAGTAGCGGAACATCATCATGTGCAGAGCTCAATCATGCCTTAACCCACCGGCAACTGACTAGGAGAACGTCCTAGTTCGCATAATCATCATCACCGCCTTCTTCTTGAAATCTGACAAAGATAATAGCCAAGGACAATGCCAGTGAGTATGTTTGATTGTACTCGCAAACCACCAAGATAAGTTAAACAAGGTAATCCAATGTGGCTGTGGCGAGATAGCTCTATCTAGGGTTGTTTTTGAAAAGCCTAGATCATCTCTTGTAGTTAAGGCATCAATATATCTTTGTTGAAAAAGAGTTTTGAAAAACATGCCTCCGTTTTATAAAGAAGGATATCCCCATATCCTTGTTGAAAACCTTTTTGAAAACTGTTTTGGATTAAAACCCTTTTTAAACATCTTTGACCACCTCTGGTTAAAACCAAACTTTAAACTCGGGTCCCCTCGGAACCTCCATACTTTCATCCATTTTTCCGAAAACCACCATTTGGGTACTCCTAGCCATCACTTTTACAACCGTCCTTGACCGTGGACGCGGCTATTTGAATAGATTATACTCTGCAGAGTTTGCGCACTTTCCCCACAAGAATCAATACATCTGCCGGGATAAAACCACGACCCACTACACAAGGTAGACGGGGGTTCGGATAATCAAACCTAACCTTTCGCTTGTCGATCCTAACAAAGGCTGTTTTTCCTTTTGGGTTTGTTCTCCCCGGCAACGAGTACGTGGCCCCCGAACATAGTCCTGCCTTCCGTACACGCGTATACCCAAACCGCGGCTTGGCGTATACCTTAACTTGGTGACTCCACTTCCTTCTGTACTACCTAAGTCATACCATCCGCGGGAGACCCAATTGTTGCACCGGCACTCCTGCCAAGACAAGCTCACTCTTGCCGAAGCAAGCTACAGGCTCCAGATTCGTAGAACTGTTAGTGCCTGCCAGGAATTCAAGGGATTTCTCCCAATAAGCTGCCTCGGCTAAAGAAGACAAACTACGAGCTAAGCCCTAGCACCTGGGGTAATGTGGTTGCACTTGATAATTTGTTCCGGTAAAGGCATAGAACATCCCTTCTCTTTCTCTTGTCCATTTTCTCATTTCTCATCATCACCACTTCTTTAGTTAAAACATCCAATTGGAACGATGCCTCTTCCCAAGGGTTTTACAACGCAGTTTTTAAACATTTGTAGTAGGGTAAATCCCAAAACAAGTTATTCAACAAAAATCCGTGGTTTCCAACAAGGTAGGAGGCTAATCATCATAACCTCGATCAAAAGGGGAGTAAATGGTAGGTTTACATCAGGGTGGGTGCCAGGAGGGACACCAAGTCATAACTTGGAGGAGCCAAGTCATTAGCACAGTATTTGTAAAACAAGACATGCAGATAAATAATGCAATTTATAAAAGAGGTACAAAACAGGTAATAAAAAGAGTAGGACAAGTATCGGAATTCAGGAATGGTGGCTTGCCTGAGTTCAGAAATATGGCATAATTCTCCCTAGACTTCTTCTTAGAATATACCCAATAATATACAATAATAACCATCTTCTTCTGATCTCCGAGATAATCGCAACTATCGTCGCCAGGGAGCACACATGCAAACAAGCAAGAGCACAATCAACACAAGGCATACAAGCAACAATACATACAGAAAACAATGAACAATACGAGTTTACAAATCAGTAGGTCTTAGGAAGAATGGATTTAATAAGATTGGCCTTGTCTTGGAAACTTGGAAGAAAATCCCTTAGGATTTATAGCCGAGGAATTACCTAAGAGAGGTTTTGGACCAAGGACATATTCTGTATGATACCATTGTGTAAAATGATACCAATAGATACGAGTTGATAAAATGAAACCAACAAAAGTGGTTTCACTATTTTACCAGTTTTCTTTAATTTCTTATGAATATTCTAGTAATAAAAGCTCTAGTTTTAGGAAATAAGTCACCAGAAAAGTTCTAGAGCTCCAAAAATTATTTCCTTGGATGGGTAGGTAGGGTTTGAGGTACTGATTCACAGAGAGTTGGAATCAGGTTAAGATATTTAGCACAATGCCCTCAGGAAATTCCTAAGTGCAGTTCTGCAAGGGATTTGTCTTTTTCACCATATTTATTTTACAGAGACTTTTGAGATGAGGCAAAGAGCAATGGATAGGTATTTAAAATACCTTCCAGTACCAATTGGAAATACTAATTTTGGAGTTGCAGAGCTACTATAGTGATGTATCTAGTGATAAAGTCACATGGAGAAGTGTTTAATTCACTACAAATCTACAGAAGCTCAAAAATTAGTGATCTCCTAGGATTGGGTAGATATGGATGTACCTCATCTAGGAGAGTTGGAATTGGGTCAATTGGACTCAAGGTTTGGTCTAGGACATTTTCTGAAGGCCTAACTGCATGTATTTTGTTATTTTTGCTACAAATGAACCAAGGTTCCATTTGACCTAGGACCAAGGTTAGATTGTAGGTATGACATTGGGCATCAGAGGGAATTGGATTTTCCCATTTGAATCCGTAGAACTCAATGAGGAATTTAATTACTATAGTGGATACATTCTAGTAAATATATTCTCCAATTTTAAAGGAATTTGTTTCTAGATAGATATTGGCTCTGCATGTTGGACAACACATGTGGTTACATGTCTATAATTTTGTATGAGCATAACACGGCAGTTTTCATTTTCAAATCTAATTAATCCTGCAGACAACTTTCAGATCTAGATTTAAAATAGAAACCAAAAAAAGATAAAGGCCAGCCCGGGCCGGATCCGCACCAGTCTGGGCCACCCTGTGCTGGGCCAGCCCAGCCGGGTGTCTTAGTGGGACGGGAGACCGGGGTTCAAACCCGTGCTGCAGGGCCTGCTGGTCAGTGACGAGTGGCGCTGAAGCGGTATCAGCCGCTGTCCGCCATCGGATCAAGAGGGGATCGACGCAGCGCGGTCGTCTTCCACCTCAGACAGGGCGCACCGAGGCAGAAACCCTAGATGGGCCAGGGAGGTGATGGGGAGGCTTACTAGAGGCTTGGGGCGCGACGGGGCAGCGACAAGGTGAAGCGGTGCACGCCGACGATATCAGGGATGGGTGGCAGGGCGGGGTTCCGTGCCGGGAGGGATCTCGCATGCGGAGGACCAGGGAGAGCTCGTCGGTGCTCGCCAGGGCAGCCCCGGGGAGGCATGCATGACGACGGCGAGGCTGCGAGATGATGTGGTGGTCGGCGACTAGCCCGTAGAGTGACGGCAGGGCCGAGCTTTGCCATAGGGTGAGGCTGGAGCGTACGTGCCCGAGAGGACGGCGACCGGGCTCGTCGGAGGAAGATCCAGAACCTGCTGCATATCGAAGTAAAGAGTAGGGTCAGGACAGCCTTGAGGAGTAGATCAGTCCAGAGCGAAAACTAGAGGGAAAGAGGGAGTAGAGAGAGCTACACTCAGATTTGTGCCATGGCCGAGAGCTTTCTTCTCTCCTTTCTTGGGCAAGACAAGGAAAGAGAGAGGGAGTGGGGTGTAGGGGAAGGTAGGTGGGAGAGAGAGGAGCAAATGAGTCGAGGGGGACGTGCTGTGGTGGACTCTGGCCATATAAACAGAAGGGTGAGGTCCATGGTGGACATAGCTTATGGAGGAGCTAGGGCAGGTCTTGGGGCTCCTCATTGGTTGCCATGGGCGGTGGAGAGGGCACTAGGGTCGTGTAGGAGACAGAGAGGAGGTGGGGTGGCTGCTGCTACAATTAAATGGCCTCACATGCTTGTCTCTCTCTTTCTCTTTCTTCCAAGCATAAGAGGACAAAATGAACAGTGATGCTATAGCGCTGGTCGACCTGGGTGTGCCCTGGTGCTGAGGAGAGGTACTGAGCAAGGTTCCATGGGGTTGGGGTGGTTTTTGGATCAATGCTTGATTGATTTGGCAAAGTTGGTCAAATGGAGGCTTGTGAAGGAAGTTCAAAAAATTATGTTGAACATGGTGAGGAGATCGTACAGGTAGGTAGATGGTGTCAAGGCATGACCCTGGGAATTAATTTGGATTTTTCAGAAGATTCTAAATGCACTTTATATCAATTGTTCAAATAGTGCAGAAATGGTTTTTAGGAAGTTATTTGATATTTTTGAATTGGACAGGTGGAGTTTTTGATGTGAGATGGTCCCAAAGGTGAATACACACTTAGGAGAATTTTCCCAAGATTTATTGGAAGATAAAAGTATTTAAAACAATTATTATTCAAATTCAGCTATTTGAGAAAATGGGCAAAAAGAAATAATAAAGCTCTTCAAAAATATTCATTTTTGAAGTGGGAAGATGGGGTATGATATGTGGACCTCAGTTGAGCCAAAAGTTGGGAAGTGTTTTGGCAAAAACCAAATTTTCCATTGGGAAAGGAGTTTTAGAGATTTTGTCTATTAAAGGAATTAAATATATTTGGTCCACAATAATTATGGATAAAATTTGATAAATCTTGATGATCAAGGTAGATGATGTATAGAAGGTGCAACAAGCATTTGCAACCTTGGGATTGGAGAATCCAAGTTGATTTTGGTGAAAACTAGAGTTTTAAGGATCTTGGGTAAGATTGTTTTCATGCCACCAAAACCTTGTTGGATCTTGGAGCTCAAGGCTCCCCTTGGGGCATGGGATATATGGATGGATAGACCAAGTTATTTACATCAACATGGTATAGAGGTTTGAGCTTGATCTTTCTTGAGTTCACCAAGAATTGATTTCAAACTTTGAATAAAATAAGCCTGCCAAGGCAGCTTATGAACTAGCCTTCAAAACCTTGTGGGTTTAAGAAGCACAAAGATCCACTTGGAACAAGTGAAGTCGATATTGATATAACTATATGAGTATAACACAACCATGAAAAGAGTTGGTCCATAGAAGGTTGGATGGTGGTGTGAGCTTCTGTCAAAGTAGGCATGTTGATAAGATTTATAGGAAAAGTTATTTTCTTTCCTGCAAAATCATCAAGAACAAGTGGGTTGGAGGATGATCTAACCAAGGGAAAGAGTGGGCCTTGGTATTACTTAGGATGGTTAACAATATGGTTCAAATGCATTTTCAAAAATTCAGAAGGGTTGAGAAAAGGAGACATTCAAAAAGGTGATGTTGGAACAGATTCCAGACTTAGTCAATTTTGGCAGATTTAGGGATTTGACTAGATTATGAGAGGGGAGGTTTTTGATGGATAGCAAGATACCAAAGCATCATCAAGTGTATGATGTTGATGTCAATATTGAGTAGAAAGGATCCTTGCTTGATATTGGTCTTCATTGACTTGGAAGCTCCTAGAAAGGATATCTTCAGAATTGATCTGGTTAAGGGTTTTAGATGATCACCTAGTACCTAGAGATTAGATCCTGCTTTGTATTCTTCCTTAGGGTGTGGTGATTTGGAAACCTCTTGGTCCTAGTGATGAGCTCCTAGAGTAGCTCATACTATCTCCTAAGAAGACAAATCAAGCAGCAGATCAAGGCAACTCATCTTATAAACTAAGCAAACCTAGTACCAGGGTTACCATCAAGCCTAGCTCGAGGTAAGGATGGGTATTTTGACAAGCTTGTGGTTTGGATAAGATGAGAGTCCTTGGTATCTCTACCAAGAGTAGAATTCAAAAGCTTTAAAAAGGAGGTTTTGGGAAACCTAGAGATAAGAATGGTTGAAGGTTCTGTCTATAAAATATAAGGAGATTATAATAGGTTGCTCTCCATAGTTTAGGGAAATAGAAGCTACTAAAATAGTTGGTTTTCAAAGGCTTCTTGGCTCAAGTTTTGAAATGCCAGAACATTTGAGAATATGGAAATTAAGCCAAGACAATTGTGGGAAGTAGCTTTTGTCAACTGGTATTCAGGTAAGGAGTATATCTTCTAATACACAATCATAATCATAAACATAGTCAAACAGCAGGCAAACACTTTATCCCTAAACAAGATTTTTTTTTGTCCCCCCCTGATTTTTGCATTCTGGACAACTAATCAGGGTTGCTGAAATTGGGATGTTACAATGAAGTTACTTTAACAGACCTTCGGGAGTTTTAGAATTCCTTTTGTGTTTTTACCGGACCAATAGTTTGCGTCTTTTTGTTGTTATCGATGATGGAGAGAGAGGGCCTAGGGCCTTCGGTTTCACATGTAGTTATGCAAAACAACTGATGGGAATAAAAGATAAAGAAAAAATATGCATGTAATTGTTAGAGCAAGATAAATTATATGTGGGCAGTGCATCCATAATTTCTATTGCTTCCGCAACCGCTTAGAGCAATAACCTACTAGTCTCATCCATATAAGAAAGAGAACTAATGATACACATAGTGATGTCACCGTTAATGCCAAGTAAATCCCTCACAAACATCCGTACTACCCCTCCTGTCACTAGGTTCCCAACCTGCAGATTAGTCATTACTCATACTCCCTATACCTGGCTCAACCCTTGGGGTCTTGGGTACCTGACAAGTCCTTATATTGAGGCAAGAGAGGATGCAATAATCATCATGTCATACAAACTAATACATGATCCCATCTATAATAAATAACATGCACAAACGCTATATGGCTAGGCCAAAGCCCTTAGCCCAAGGAGAATTACTCACACATCAAGATGAGATCAAGAATCACAAACATTGTATTTAAAATCATAAGATTGATAGAAATAGTCTTACAATGTTGCCAATCGAAGAAGAGATCTACTATTACAAGTGGTGGAATATGGAGATGGAGATGGAGAAGGGTTTTGAGATCTAGAGGCGGCTGATGATCTATGGCAGGCGAGGTCGGAGGTGTCTGGTCATTGGGGGCTTGTTTTCTCATTGCCAGAGGCTTGTTTATATAGAGGTCGCTTCATGAAAGTTGTTCTGTTTGACATAACAGTGGCGGCGCCAACTATACGGCCGGAGCTATACGGCCGGAATTTTGTTCCGGTCATATAGTTGGTTGTTAAAGCGTCTGCCTCTGCTTCATGGATCCTGGTTTCTTCTGGTTGTTGGAAATCTCGTATCTTTGACTTTAATGTAGTTATTCCCATCTTCAAATGACATTATCTGCGCATGAAAAATATATATAAAAAAGGATTGCATACCCCTTTGAATATTAGGCATTAGTGGCAGGGTTAGAGAGATATTTCATCAAAAATATGAATAATATCCAGTTGAAATGTGGATGTAGATGGCTATATTTCAGAGCCATCAACCTCCCCAAGCTTAAACTTGATCATCCCCGAGCAAGAAACCCAAAATCAAAAAGGAACTCAGCATTTAAACTGAAATAACGAGATGCTGATCTTACTCATGATTGGTAATCTCATGTTTCCTCCACTTCATAAATCTGAAAAACTACAACATAGATAGAGTAATGGAAAGCATATCATACCGTTTTTATGCATCCTTACAGTGCAGCAAAATTACTATTAACATGGATGATTCAAATGAGTAAACTTTATGCCATGTCACGTAATCAACACATAGGCTTGCCTGTGAACAATAAAGTATAATCATGTAAATTGAGAGTGCGAGAGTTGTCATGAAAATCATATACACTAGAGTATCTCAATTCTCCCACATCAATAAATCAAGACTTTTCAAGCACTACTTTATATTCATTGTCCTTCAAGAATTTCAGTTCTTGAGTAATTGAGAGCATGCCAAAGATTTTTATTAGTTTATCAGGCTGTGATGGACACTCGTGGAATCACTAAGATTTTTGTTCCTTTTGCATAATGATTACTCATAATAGCCTGAGGAGTGATTCCATCATGATTACAGCTACCAGGGATTGCCAAGAATCTTACCCACTATAGCATTGCTGCTACAAGAGTTTAATCAACTCATAGCCGAAATCTAGGAGTTTCCTCCATGAAGATCGTTCTTTGCCAGCGGAGTTGTTGGCATCCCATGAAGTTTGACACGCATAAAGCTATATCATTTTTATGATTAACAAGTCAAACTTTGGTATACTCACCAAAACCGCTAAACATTAATTCAATCGAAAAAATCCTTTTGAAGAGTTCTATCAAGTCAATCAACATTTTCAGTGGTGCTGAGTGTCTCTAGAAATAAACCTTCAAGACTAAGCACTAAAACACCCAAGCCTTCAATTGTGAGACTTTTTCTTATTACAATTGTTTAGCAAATTTTTAGGCAAGACTTGGTTAATTACGAGAGCTGGAACAAAATGTACCCAATTAAATACCCATGCAAACAAAAATCTTACTACAGTACAAAGACTCACTCCACTAATATAATGTCTCAACATTTACTACTAACTAGCATGGGTTTCTCAAACTTCAAAAGTGGGGAGTCATAAGGCATACCTCTCATGTTTGGTTCCACTTCTCTCTTCCTTTTATATTTGTTCCTTGGAAACTCGAAGTCGATCGCTCTCCTGCAAACATATGAACCTCGAGGTGGAAAGAAAAGAAAGAGGGAAAATAAGAAAAAATGGAGAAATCTTTTTGTTGTTTTTAAGAGAGGGAATTTAAAGAATAGAAAATTGGCGTCAAAGCTCGGCTTGAAAATATTGAAAGCAAATAGAAAGAACTAAAAAAATAAAGTGTTGGGGAAACCAACACGAGTGCTTATAAACTCAAATAAAAACACAACCTCGAAATAAATAAAAGAAAATGAACGCCAAATAAAGATACATGAGGAAACTTCCCCAAGCTTAGGCTTTTGCAAGCCCTTAAAATCATTGTGGTGGCCGGAAAAAGTTGTTACTCCAGTTCGCAAATTGTGTTGAGAAGTTACTAGTTGATTCTCGAAGGTTCAAAGAGAGGCTATGCATCCTCTCCACAGTCCCTCCAAGTCCTTCGAAGTCTTTGTATGTAGCGAATCGGGTTTGTGGCTGCTCCTCTTGATAAGGAACTTCTTGTTCTTCCTCTTGGTCCTCATCCTCCTCCAGAATCTCCTCCTTGGGTTGGTGCTGCTCAACCTGCAAGTTATATAGCAAACATCCTTCCTCGATAGAGAAAAGACCATTAGGCATAGGAGTGGGGTAGACATTCCCAGCTCTAGCAATATGCAGGTAATAAACACCACCTCTCCTAGTGAGCAATCCACAAGCTTTCAAAGTGGAGAAACCAACACGTCGCTCACCTAGCACGAGTTGCAGCTCACCTAGGTCAATGCCTAGGGCAGTGGAAAGCACGGTGATGGTGCCTCCACCTGTGATTGGTCCTTGGCTTTGGGAGGCTTGGTGCTCCAAGTAGCGCACAAGGATGGCGCTGAAGTTTAGTGACAAGCCGCAGTTGATGTAAGCAGCCTTTGCAAGGACTAAGATGTCTTCCTCATTGAGTCTTGTGAACTCATTACATGCCTGCAAGGTGTTAGCAATAGCATAGAACAAATAGAGAATTGCAGGATGTTGAATATTCTTCCCCTTGCTCACTCTAGTAGTGAAACTCATTCCATTATAGTATTTTTCAGGGGTAGGTTCTAAGCCAGTAAAGGATGCACGTAAGGAATTAACATCATTGTTTGGCAAATTAAAGCATGCACACCATTCATCTAATGTTAAAGTGTAGTTGTTGTTCATAAGTCGGAAAGAAATAGTGCCCTCTCCTTGCCATTGTTTAACAGTGCTTTGCAACGAACTTAGGAATTCAATGGTTAAGCGGCGATAAGTAGGCACATCATTGTACACAAAGTTTTGTAGGCCAGCTCTATTGCAAAGTAAATTGAAGTGATGAGAAATACCGAGTTGGTTCAATATAATGGGGCAAGCCCACTTGGTGGCCTTCACTTCGCGGTTCTTGATCTTGTTGAAGCGATCACGTTGGGGCTCATCCCTTAATTGTATCCCCATGCGTTCTTGAGCGATAGCCCGAGAAGCGCTAGCAGTGGTACAAGCACGAGTTTGGCTCCTTGTGTTCATCATCTAAAACATTGAATAAAGACAAAAATAAAACTTTTTGATCCAACAATAGTAAGTATAACATGTTCCTCATTATAGCACACTAAAGAATCTCCTCAAAATAATAATCTAGCCAAGAAAATCAAGGCAATTGGTTCATAGTATGTCTCACCCTAGTTTGATAATGACAATAGATTTAAGATGAATTTGCAAAAAGTAATTGGAGGATCGCAGGAGAAACATACCGTAGATCACTTGTGTGCAAGGAAATCGAACAAAAATGAGTAGAGATGAAGATCTCTATAGGTTTTGAGAGAGTTTGGAGGTAGAAGAGAGAGAAAGGATTTAAGTTTTGGAGTTGGAGGTACCTTCCCGTGGCGTTTTTGTGGTTGGACGCAACTATATGGGCGCAACTATACGGCCGGAACAATGCGTTCCCGCCGTATAGTTGGCCTTCTGTCAAAATATTAGGGTTTCCTCCTGGCGGCGCAACTATACGGGCACAACTATATGTCTAGAACAAAATGTTCCGACCGTATAGGTTGTGGTCAAACTGTCTGTACCTGGGAAATAAAATATAGAAAGGCATAGATATCTATACGACCAGAATATTTATTCCCGCCATATAGTTGGTCGTTAAACTCTCAGTACATTAGAAAAGAATTTGTATGGAGGTACCGATATCTATACGACCGGAGATATATGGCCGGAATTTTTATTCCCGCCATATAGTTGGTCGTTAAACTCTCAGTACATATGAAAGAAAAAAATCGATGGTAAAGATATCTATACAACCGGAACTATACGGCCGGAATTTTTATTCTTGTCGTATAGTTGGTCGTTAAACTTTCTGTTTGCATAAAAAAAATCTGTTTCTTCGAAAATTATTTCTTTTCCAGTAACTTAGTGATATACCATGTTTATGATAGAAAATTGACAGTAAATATTGTTGACCAACAACAACATGAATAAAGCAGGATTTTCAGTACTACCGAACTTCTCCTCCTCAATTTGAGTTTTCTAGCACTCTTTATTAAACATAAACTTAAACAAAAACTTAAAACTTAACTCAAGCTTTTATTTAACATGGGTTGCCTCCCGTGGAGCGCTCTTTTACGGACAATAGCTTGACCTTGATGTTACTCACTTGGGCCAGATGAGTGGAACACCCACTCCAAAGTAGCTGGCCTTCAAGGTGATGGCCTCCTTCTCATCATGTTTGCCTTTCTTTTTCCCGGGGAAATGGATAACAATAGGATCCTGTGAAGGCAATTGCAGCTTCACATTCCCTTCATGGAGGTTAATTAAAGCCTTTATAGTTCTCAAGAAAGGATGTCCTAGTATGATAGGAGCAATAGTATCTTCAGACATGTCAATAATAACAAAGTCAATTAGAGCAGGACAGCCTTTAATGTAAACTAAAGTGTTCTCCTTAATTCCTACAGCTTGTTTATAAGTGGAATCTGCAAGATCTAGTTTTAGTTCAGTGATTTCGAAAGAGCCAAGATTTAGCTTGTTAAAAATACTCTTTAGGATTGTTGAGACGCTTGCACCTAGATCAGAAAGTGCAGCTATCTCATTAGTCCCAATCTTAATTTTAAGCGTGGGCTCAAATATATCATCTAGTTTAACAGGTAACTTTTCAGTGATTTTCTTGTATTCCTCTTGAAGCTCGCATACCTTAATCGCTACTTGACCAACAAAGTGTTGATACATGGCTTCATTGTTACCTTCACTCACCGAAATTTTGACGTTGATCCTCTTTACAAGGTCTTCGATGGTGTAGCTTGGTGAAGGGGCGTTACTATAATCAAGCTCTTCAGGCTCCTCCCTTTGGATCCTCATCATTTTGAGTTCTTCAACAGGGTTGGGCTCAGCTTTACCTACAAATTTAGCTAGAATGAGAGTTTAACTCTCGGTTATCTTACCTAGCTGGGCCTCAATGATCCTCGTTCTTTCTTGGAGGGCCTGCAGATCATTTCTCAAACTAACAGCTTGGTTAGAGAATTTACCAAGCATAGCATCATGGTTCTTTGTTATTTTAACAAGGATATTGTTTTGCTCATTTTGTGAGTCTATAAAAGACTTAAGTGCTTCTTGGAGACTACCATTAGTAGTTCCCATTTATTATTAGGATTACCTGCAGAACTAGAATAGTGTTTCTCAAAATTAGGATTATAATTCTTCTTCCAAGCAGGGTTATAATCATTATGAGCTATGAAGTCTATTTGTTCAATATTTGTTTCATGGATAGCTCTTACCTGGGTTTCCTTACCTTTCACGGCTAGTATGAGCTCATACAACTTAGCATTGAGTTCTTCATTTTCTTGTGGTGAGATGGAGTTCACCTTCTTCGTGTTCGATCTATCCACATGCCATTGGGCATGGTTGTCTTGCATATTGTTTAGTAGCTGCTTTGCTTTGGTAATATGTTTACCCATAAATGTTCTTCCAGCTGTAGTATCAAGCATAGACTTAGACACATGGTTAAGAGCATTATAAAATAAATGGAGAATTAACCAATCTTCCATCCCATGACTAGGACAGTTTTCTCATGCATTTTTTCAACGTCTCCCATGCAAGCGCTAGTGGCTCACGCTCTTCCTATCTAAAACCAGTAACATTAGGTTTGAGTTGCATAGTCTTTGCAGGTGGGAAAAATTTAGTCATAAATAAAGAAGTACATCCCACCCATGATGTAATAGTATTTCTAGGCAAAGATATCAACCATTCTTTTCCTCTTCCTCTAAGAGAGAAAGGAAATAGACACAGTTTAACCGCATCAGGGTCAACGTCTTTTATACACATCATATCACATATTTTAGTGAAAGTATTCAAGTGCATACCTAGGTCTTCAACAGCAGAGCCCCCAAAATGATTATGTTGAAGCAAACTTAGATAATGGGGCTTAATTTCATAGTCATCAGTAGCAATTGATGGATGAGTAATAGGAGTACACAAATAATCATTGTTGGGAGTAGCAAACTCCCCAAGCTTCTTTTTAGCCATATTTCCTATGTTTTTGGGTTTTCTTAAACAAAGGACTATAATGGTAAAAGAAAGAATTTAAAGACTAACTAATTTTTTTGGTTTATCAAATAAAGACTGAAAGCAAACTAACAAAACTAAAAACAAGAATTAAAACTAGCAAGGTTCCTAATAACCTCACCAGGGTAGCTATTGCTTCCTCGGAAACAGCGCCAGAGAAAGGGTGGATACCTTCGATCCAGATTACGGGTGTAGTATAGCTTCTTTTTCCCTAGTAGACCTAGGTTATTGAATCCTCGAGAAGTGAATGCGTAGTGAAGTTACTTTAACGGACCTTCAGGAGTTTTAGAATTCCTTTTGTGTTTTTACTGGACAAATAGTTTGCGCCTTTTTGTTGTTGTCGATGATGGAGAGAGAGGTCCTAGGGCATTCGGTTTCACCTGTAGCTGTGCAAACCATCTGATGGGAATAAAAGATAAAGATAAAGTATGCATGTAATTGTTAGAGCAAGATAAATTATATGTGGGTAGTGCATCCATAATTGCTATTGCCTCCGCAACCTCTTATAGCAATAACCTACTAGTCTCATCCATAGCA
Organism: Avena insularis; assembly: GCA_023614405.1. Lineage (NCBI taxonomy): Eukaryota > Viridiplantae > Streptophyta > Magnoliopsida > Poales > Poaceae > Avena > Avena insularis. The sequence goes on along the minus strand of CM042684.1, from coordinate 101,752,601 downwards.
GAAAGAGAACTAATGATATGCATAGTGATGTCACCGTTAATCCCAAGTAAATCCCTCACATATAGCCGTACTACCCCTTCTATCACTGAGGTTCCCAACTTGCAGATCAATCATTACTCATACTCCCTATACCTGGCTCAACCCTCGAGCTCTTGGGTACCTGACAAGTCCTTAGATTGAGGCAAGAGAGGATACAATAATCATCATGTCATACAAACTAATACATGATCCCATCTATAATAAATAACATGCACAAATGCTACATGGCCAGGACGAAGCTCTTAGTCCAAGGAGAATTACTCACACATAGAGATGCGATCAACAATCACAAACATTGTATTGAAAATCATAATATTGATAGCAATAGTCTTACAATGTCACCAATCGAAGAAGAGATCTACTATTACAAGTGGTGGAATATGGCTATGCAGATGGAGAAGGGTTTTGAGATCTAGAGGCAGCAAGGTCGGAGGTGTCTGGTCATCGGGGGGGCTTGTGTTCTCATCACCCGAGGCTTATATAGGGGTCCCTTCATGAAATTTGTTCTGTTTGACCTAACAGAGGTGGCACCAATTATACGACCGGAGTTATACGGCGGGAATTTTGCTCCGGACGTATAGTTGGTCGTTAAAGCGTCTGCCTCCACTTCACTGCTCCTGGTTTCTTCTGGTTGTTGGAAATCTCATATCTTTGACTTTAATTGTAGTGATTCCCATATTCAAACGACATTATCTGCGCGGGAAAAATATAAAAAGAAAGGATTGCATACCCCTTTGAATATTAGGCATTAGTGGTAGGGTTAGAGAGATATTTCATAAAAAATATGAATAATATCCAGTTTAAATGTGGACGTAGATGGCTATATTTTAGAGCCATCAACTGGGCAAGAGCGGGATAGTCAAGGATCACATTGTTGGGAAGGCCCACGTGCACGACGTTGAAGTCGATGTGCTCGGTGTGATAGTTCTCGCGAGTCCCGAACATGACGGGGAGATGCACCTGCCCAATGGGCATTGTGGTTCCTTCAGTCACACCCGATAATGGCCCTGTAGGCATCAGGTGCTCATAGGGAACTTGCAGCTTCTTGAAGGTTTCCATAGATATGATGTTGAGGCCTGTACCTCCATCGATGAGCGTCTTGGTGAAGGTGATGTTGTTGATGGTGGGGGTGCACACCATAGGGATGATGCCCATAGTTTTAGTAGATTTGGTTTGATCGCCGGTGTCGAATGAGATGGTGAATTATGACCAATTTAGTCTCAGTGAGTCAACCACGGTTGGAGATGAGGGCCTATGCCCCATCAAGTATGCACGCCAGCCTTCTCGTCTCCTGGTAACCCGTGATGTTTTCCTCGGGGAGAGCGTTATTTACCTCATTGAGGTTTTGCTAGGTAGCGTAACCCTGATGGTTCGGCTGCTGGTTGTTGTTGTAGTTGGCATTGCTACCGTTGTTGTAGTTGTTATAGAGGCCACCACGACGACCACCTCCACGACCACGGCCACGGTCGTTGCAATCTTGTCGGGGTTGTCACGAAGCTTCTTGAGCTTGACGCGGTCCTCGGTGTTGTGGGAGGGCATGTCGTGGTATATTGGAGGGATTTTGTAGAAAAAATAAAAAATCCTAACGACAAGAACATCATAGCCAAGGTCTATCTATGGAGATGTAAAGTAATGAGAGGGATTCGATGTTCATCCCCTTGAAGACCGAAAGTGGTTAACGTTTCATGAGAATATTGGATGATGTAGCCAACCTTATGGTCGCGTATATGTCCAAGATCGAAGCTTCAAGCGACTAGCACCACAATTATTGATGGTGCCTCATGGATTTACACGCATCTAGTGTAGAGACGTCTCCTGTGTTCTAGTCCAGTAAAGCAGTGGAAGAAGATTGATCTGGACCGAGATTCCAGCAGCACGATAGGCTCCGGCCTCCCTTGGACTTCCCTAGGGCACGCCCCCCTCTTAGGCCTCCTTCGGCGAGGCCCATTTAGGTGGGCTGCCCCATAAATTCAATTTAAAAATATTTTTAATATTAATTCATTTAATTAATATTAAATACATATTATTTAATACACTTCTAAACACCTTTCGACCCTTCTGATCATCATTGTATATCCCCGAAACCATTCTGGTACCACCCCAGAACTATTCTGGAGTTCTCTCTCTTTTCTCCTACGATCTCAAATAAATACCTAAGTGTCATCCACCCTTAAGCTGACATCCTACGGTTCAGGAATACACAAACATGAGCGAGACACCTATTGGATCAATGACCAACATTGGTGTATAGAAACTCATGATGGCACCCATGCATTACATGAATAACTTGATCGCTTGAACCTTGAATGTCGAGTCTTATCCCCTTTGCTCTATGATACTGAGTTTGTCCAAGACCTGATCTTTGGTATCAACATACCTAGTTCAATCTTGTTACCGACAACAACATTTACTCGTTCTCGTGATACTACATCCTCGTGACCTAGTCACATGTTTGCAAACTTGTTGATGTAATCTCACCGGTGGGCCCAGGGTATCTATCCATCACTTGCATGTGCAAATTACTCTTGATGCATACGCCTCAACGTACCCCAATGGAATACCCAACATACACCTTTATGATCACCCTACTACAATATGATGGTTGATGCAGTCAAAGCAGCCTCTGGTGGTAGTGGCTAAACATGATCTCATGATCAAAGGAATAAGTTACTATGCTTTACTATATATCACAATGTTGAACTTTGTGACTGAATCACAATGCAATACTAGGGTTGGGTGTGTGTCCATCACTTCATTCATCTAATGAAGTGACCTTGTTGTCATTTGACATAAATGTACCATGATCAGGAAACCTCGATCATTGAAAGTCCAACGAGCTAGTCTACTAGAGGATACTAGGGACTTTTGTTTGTTTACATACCAACACATATACCAATGTTCCGATTGATATAGTTATAGCATGGTATAAAACTATTACAAACTAATGAGATATGGCAATACAATGCCTTTATTATTTGCCTCTAACTTCAGTCTCCCACTTGCACTAGAGTCAGGGGGTGTTTGTTTGAAACTTTTGGTGGCTTTCAAGTGAAAAAAGCCAGAAAAACTGGCCAAACAGCATAGCTGTGCGGTGGGCTTTGGCCGAAGTGGTGCCCGAAATAGACCATCTTGGGAAGCACGTCCGGAGGTGCTTCCCGAGGCTACGAGCGAAGCGTTTTCTGCTTCAGACATTATCTTTGAGGAAATTACGAGAAACTGCCATCCAGAGCCTCGCCTTGCCTCCGTATCACCACCGCATCGACCAACAGACTGCATCCTCGCCGTCCTCCATCAACTCCCGCCGCCTAGATCGACGCCCCTGACCTTGTCCCTGGTTGGCCTTGTTCCCATCCTAAGTTAGTTACAAGCTCTAGCTTCTCTGCGGATGCGGTCATCTAGGCTCAGGGATGGCTAGAGAGCACGCGGTGGATGGCCATGGCGAATGTGCATCAGGGAGCAAGCGTGGGTCAGTGGTGGAGTTAGGTTGGGGAGGTGCAGGGGTGGCGGTCGGCGGCGGAGGTAGGTGGGGAGGTGAGGGAGCAGCGGCGGGGTCGAGGCAACATCGCTCGGGTGGAGAACGCGAGAGAAACAGAAAGAGATACGTGAGGAAGAGGAGTGGATAAAGGAGAGAGAAGACCGTGGGGCTCGGCTAGGTTTTTCTTTTATTTTTTATTTCTCTCTTTTTCTCTAACTAAAAATTTTAATTAGAGAGAGCGGCCGTGGGGCTCGGCTGGGTTTTTCTTTTGTTTGGTTTTGTATATTAATGCGAAGTATGTAAGGATAATTAATTAGCAAATATACATGTTCATAAAACTCTAAGGGTACTTCAGACAATTATTCATCATACGGCCAGATAGCCAGCCAAGTTGCCAAACAGTCAAACTCAGAGAAGTAGCTTTCTCTACACAGCAGCTTTCCCTACACAGTAGCACATCCAGCCACAGCTAGCCAGCCACAGTCCAAACAAACAGGCCCTCAATAATCTAGTAATTGCTTCACGCATTTAACACCTGCGACATTATGGTGTTTCTCACACTTGTTTCTTGTGGTAGACCTAATCTCCAAAAAAGACACTTCTAGCTCTATGTAATTGCATGTCCATGCACCACTATGCATCACTCATTCTCTAATGAGATGCCATTGTATTAAGTCTTCTGGTGAGACTTCAATTCCTTAAGACAAAACTATGTTGATGCTATTGTCGTACAATATATTTTCATAGTGTAGCCCTCTTGGAATTGCACCTAGTTTTGATAACAAACTACTTGATACAAAAGCCCTCTAAATGTTGCTACTAGAGTAGTCATAGACTCATCTGTCGTTGTAGTACCCGTCACAATGTTATAACTTTGGAACTAGTCTAAATTCATCATGGAACTTACCTCCATTTCATTGTGCCACCTTATTTCTTAACACACGGCATAAATTGAGATAAACTTAATTTGTATATGTGACAAAAACTTGCATCCATGTAACTCATTACATTTAAATATTTTGTTACTTCTGCATACACCGCATATTATTTGTTCTTCCAAAGTACACCAGGATATCTTTACTATTATCCAATGATCATCTTATTCATTCCGGTAATATGCTCCTAACATTTAGAGCATAGGATTCATCTAGATATGTACATACCATGGAATTCATAATTAGTCAAATCATTCACAAGGTTTCACTTATCAATTGTCAACACAATTTATCTTGATACCATGTGGCATGGACTTTTCTTGTCATATATTGACTAGGAAACTCACAAAACTCCCACTCAAATATTCCACCATATTGAACCAATTCAATATTACATATATGTAATTTATCATAACCATATTAGCTTTTCAATCTATCTACATAGACTTTAGATGTCTAACATTCTGGTTTTGCCTAAGTCTTTCATCAAAATCCAATTTTAATGAAATTCTTAATCCATGTCTCCCAAATGATACATTGTTTCCAACAAAATGTCTTTCACATAAAGCACTAGAAATATGTCTTAACGCACCCACTTACATTCTTGTAAACACAAGCATCTTCATCGTTTTTGATGAACTTAAACTCTTTAAAAATTCGATCACGTTGAAGATTCAACTCCATAATGCTTATTTCAACCATTCAAATTTGCATACATTTTAGCACCTTTTGAATTATCAAAACCCTTTGGATAGTGTCATGTACACGTCCTAGGTAGCCATTCTCTTAGAAGAATGTTGTTTTGTTTATTCAACTACCATATCTCAATATGTAGTGGTTGCTTCTATAATCCGTGCAGACTAAATGTCACTGCGGAAGACCAAATCTTATCAGAGTCAACTCTTTGATCTTTGTCATAAAATTATTTCCGACCTGTCGAATATTTCACAGATGTAAAAATCCATGTTTGTTTATTTATAGATCCAGTTACGCTTTGAAAGCTTTATGCCTTCCTTAGGGTCTACCAAGTTCATAACTTGATTTCGTATATGGATACTATCACGAATTCTTATGGCCTTTAGACATATGATGGATTTAAGGCTCATCATTTGCTTCTTTGTATGTAGTCGATATATCATTGTCCAACAATTACAATTTTGTCCTCAAATCTTGTTATTTGGTTCTCACCCGATCCACATGGTTCAATAGGATCTTAGATGTCCGGAACATACAACATTTGTAGAAACGGTAACCATGAGCATTATAGTAGCCTCCAGAACACTTTCTGGTGTTGCGCTACTCTGATCATGTCACTTAGGTTCAAATAACCTCATCAAAGATTCTATTGTCCTCCCACTCAACTTTTGATGAAAAGTTCCTTCTCAAAGAACTCGTCATTCTAGAGACAAACACTTTTGTACTTAGTGTTATGGTGGAGGAATTCCCAATAATTAATCTTGGGATAACCTAGAAAGAATTACATATCCGACTTTGGTTTTGTAAACACTTTACATATGAAAAGAATATGCCCGAGAGGCAATAATAAATGGTTATTATGTTATTCCAGGTTTATAATAGATGTTTATTTGTCATGCTATAATTGTATAAAAAGGAAACATTAATACATGTGTGTTTAATAAACAAATAGATGGTTCCTAGTGATACCTCTCATTACACTAGTTTGTTGATTATCAGATGATCAAGGTTTCCTGATCATGACATTGGATGTTGTTAATAACAAGGTCACACCATTGATTGAATGATGCGATGAACATGCTCCCAAAGTATAGTAACATGATCATGCCATTATGTTTACACTACTATAACGTCATTCAAAGTAACCCTAATCCTTAGACCATGAGATCACGTCAATCACCGACTCCGGAAGAGTATTTTGATTACATCAAACGTCACACCGTAATATGATGATTATAAAGGTGTTGTTAGCTACTTTAAAATTGTTAGTTGAGGCTCGTGGATCAAGAGTGGCATTTGTCCATCCTAATGATGGAGAGATATACTCAGGGCCCTCTCGGTCATATCACATTAACATAGCTTGCAAGCAAGTGATAACGATCACTAAGAATGTTATATCACGGGAACAAGGAAAGAGTACTTGTTAGTAACAGGATCAAACTAGGTATGGATGATACTGAATGATTGGATCCCTCACCTATAAAAGGCCCCCTCCTATCCTATCTCTCACACACTCACCTCTCCTCTCATATGCCCTTTGGTTGTCATCTTCCTCCCCATATAGCCTTGCCCATTGCCAAGAGAGAGGTGCTTAGGCAAAGCCCTGCTCAAGATCTTCTCCACCACCATCACCACCATGACATAGTCTTGGTGGAGTTCTCGAGGATCCCCTACTTATGCTGCCGAGCTAGAGAGAGGGACTGAAGTCGTCGGCACACCATACATGTGACCGATTACAGAGGTGCTGCACTTATGGTACGGTCATAGCATCCTTGAGGACGGCCGTGTACACTCTACAACAAACACGTTTGTTTGCGAGAACATTATCCCGCATTACGATCTTCGAGGGTGAGTCCATCTAAAACTATTACATGTATCTCCTAGATATGATCTTGGTGGTTGCAGCCGTAGGAATACTTTTTGTTTTCCATGCAACGAACCCCATCAACATATGCCTTGCATATCAAAATTTAAGAAAAGACAAACTAGGTTTTACCCTTTGCCATTTGAACGGATCACGATGTTGCTCTTTTTAGTGTAAAAGCGGTATGTCACTATAGCATAATATTTTAAATCATAATGGTAGTTTTATATTTGATCCCACCAAGTCAAACTAGGTTCAATTGCATTCTCAAAAAATTCCATACTACTATGGTGTTTTGGGAAACTCAAGTTTCTGAAATAATTTCTCAACTTTTAGATATTTGCTAAACTTGTAAATAAAAAATGTTCTTTTATGATCTAATCATAAACTCTTGATTCTCTTATGATGATGATTTCTACTTAACGCTTAAACCTTTGAACATGTTTTAAATTTCTTATACTTGTTCCATATTAAACAGATATACTCATATATCTATTCAAGTCCTTGCTGGAAGTATCTGAAGTAGAATAATCCACCACACATGGTTTTACATACTGGACCACATACATCAAGTGTATTACTTCCAATAAGTTAGCCGCCCGTTCAAAATTTTCCCGTGAAGAGAGTTTTAGTTATCTATAGGAAAGTCTTACAAGCGTTAATTTGTTTGAATATAACTTAACTCCAAAATTCCATTAACATGGAATTTATTTATGTCTTTCTTTCCCATATTACTTAAACTGTGGTGTCACACTTAAGTGAAATTTCAAACATTTTGTCTGGCGACATTTAAGCATTTAGTTCTATGAATGTTATTTCACCAACAAGATCTATAATGGTTCATCGATCATTTGTGGAATAAGTAATTATTTGAACAATAACTTGCTCTCACAATACTGGAACTAGATAATAATTAGTAGAATAAATCTCGATGGCGTGGTCCTTGATATAGATGACAAACATAATAATATCTTATTTGTTTATTGATGAACATCATTATCATATTCTCTTGCTAGTTACTCGGACCATTTTATTTCTTATATTGAGTTGCCTTGTATGATATTACATACCAACCAATCTAGTATCTAATCCGAAGAATTATATTGGTTTAACAAGCAGAGAATACATTCATAACATGTATATCTTCTATATACCTAAGATGGAAAATTCCAGTCCATTAATTTCCGCCAACTATATATAGATCCTCTTCCAACGTTTTCCTCTCATTCAGAAGAACCAACAAACATCAACTATGGCACTAATCACATGGTATTTGGTCCAATTGTATTAGTCAAACACTAATACCCTTAAACTTACACTTTGAAGTGGAATCAATATCTCACATGATTCATGTTCTTCCTGATTATATTTTTGGTGACCATTTAGTATAGTAAACATATTACCTATACCTTTTATTCATGAATGCAAGAACACCCACTTAAACGAAATCCCCTAATGTTGTTTTAGTGATTACACGATCCTCATTCACTATATCACCCCCGATCATCACGACCTTTGATATAGTTCCAAAGGTAGATATAACATATCAACCAGATCACCATGTGACTCATGCTTAACCTTTCGATCATCTGTGTTTCGAGTCCATGTATTTACATGCTGGCTCGCCAACTTTAACCATAGTATATTGATGTGCATACATGGCTTATACCCACCTTATGCGAACATTGATATGTCTAGCACCTGATCATCATGTCCTACTTCATAATGATGGACTTTCTCGGTGGTGCACACTAATGGGAGAACACGAACATTGGAGTTATGTTTGACGGATCATCTTATAGTGCTACCGTGAAAAGTCTAATACTAGCATAATAAGATACATAAAGTAACCAACATCATATGTAGATAAGTTATGCGATATGATATGGTCATCACGCCTTGATCTCCATCGAGTGCGCCGACATTGCACCAAGTTCACAGTGCCACCTTACATTCGTCAGTTCATCTCATAAACACTTACCTTGACCATTGATACCATCGATCCAGATTTACGGATGCAGTTTAGTAGATTTTTTCCTAGTAGACCTAGATTTAATCGAACCTTGGGAAAAATGCAAAATGGAAAATAAATGAGGCACGTCTACAAGACTTGTTTACTCGTTTTACCTTACATTTAACAGACCTTTCTAGTTTACTTTGAATCGTTGGCCGGGGTTGAAGATTCACATGCAGCTGCACATCATATCGGATAAAGATAATAATACACGCATGCATGTGAAATGATTTAACAAAGGTAAGGTTGTGGGCAACACATCCAAATATACTAATGTCACCGCGAGCCACATGCATAACAACAGTCTTTTGATCCAACCATTATACCACAAAGAACTAGGCTATAACAATTATTAAGTAAAATGAAGATCAAATCCTTAAGAAGTGATGTTGCTGTTACTCCCAAGTGGATACCTAAAAAATACCATACTCCTCTTGCTATCACTGGGTTTCACATGAAGTCGCCGTTCACCACTCATCTCACCTCGAGTATTTACTAATCCTTGGGATCTTGGGTACCTACAAGTCCATGGATCGAGACAAGAGACACATATAAAAATATACAAATCTCTATTCAATCACCACACAATATTCCCATGTATTAGATGCACATAATCGCTAGGAGGTTTCACCCCAACCCGCAGCCTCATAAAAATAAGATCAAGGATAGAAAATATTATGCAAAATACTTAGATTGAAATCAAATATTCTTAGAATGATCACCAATTCACAAGGAGATCTCAAATACAAGATTATGGCTATGGCTATGGAGTGGATGGAGGGTGGAGAGGATGAACTATGGCGGTGGATCTCCTTCAGTGGTGTTGTGATGCTGTCTGAGAATGGTGGATCTCTGCGCGGCACCTAGAGTCTCAAAATTTATAGGCACCTTCATGAAAGTTGCAGCGTTTGACCTAACAGAAGCGCTGCCACATAGTACGGGCGAGCCTTGCACGTACTATGGGTCGTTAAGCTTGCAGAAAGCTTATTTTCAACCCCAATTCACTTGGATGAGTAGGCAATGCATAATCTTCAATAAATGCTCATGATTTCGTCTTAAAAGTGTGATTACCGGCACAACACAATTCAAAACGAAGGATTGCACATCTTTGCAATAATTAGTCATTAGTAGCAAGGCTAGAGAAATTCTTGGTCAATTGTTGGACTAAAAATGTTATTTAAACGTAGATAAAGATGGCTATTTTCACAGCCATCAGCTTCCCCAAATCTCAAACATTGATCATCCTCGAGCAAGAACCAAGTAAAACCATAAAGAACTCATCGTTTACTAAGAAGATGATTTCACTTATGGTTGGTAGTCATTTGAATCCAACACTTCTTCCATTCGAAAAGCTCGTCAAGGTTAGAGAAGTGCCAAGAGTACTATACAAGCTTTGTTAAGTCAAAAAAATCAAAATAGAGTTTGATATAAGTATAAACAACTAGAAGTCTAACAATCATTCCAATTCCTCTAGTTAACTCTCAGCTTGCCAAGGAACACTAGAATATTTCATAATAGCAGAATTAAGTATGATATTTCATGTACTAAGAAGCATAATAGTGAATTTTCTTATTGACACCCACATCAATAGATCAAGACTATCAAACACTACTATTCCATTCATGGTCTTTCAAGAAAATTCATAATGTAGTAACGAGACCATACCAAAGACTGATTTATATGAATCTTTATTTTACAAAGATAGTTTCCAAGAATAATCATTGAGTGATATTTTTAGCAACAGTTTGCACAACCTTCAAGAGTACCAATACTTTTGCCCATTACGACAACAGTTGCTACCCATGTTGTCAACTCATAGCCAAAATCAGGGTTTTACCATTGATCGTTCGTAGGCGAGCGGAGTTATTGGAATCCGAAGGTGTGGATAAAAAATATATAAATGAACTTTAAACAATATCACATTTTGATCCACAATTGTTTTAGCTTTGGCATGAATCACAATCGCCACTAAACTTCATTTCAATCAAACAACTTCTTTCAAGAGTGCCATCAAGTCTATCAATATATCTATGGGATTAAGTATCTTCAAAGGTAGAATCTTAAGACAATCACTCAACATACACGTCATCAATTGGAGACTTTTCTTGTTGTACTTGTTTGGCAAAACTATTTCCAAGGCAAGACTCGGTTAACTACAAGAAATAGAGAAATAGCTTCCACAACTAATTACTCATACAAATAAAAAGCTTTACTCTAACTATTTTGAATTACTACCACTAGCATAGCATCTTAACAAATCAACTAACTAGGATAAACATTTAAAACTTCTAAATTGGGAGACATAGGATATACCTCTCATGAGTGACTTCATAATCCTCTTCCTTATGGGGATGTGTTCCTTCAAAACTAAAATCAAATCACTCTCATAATAATATCTACCAACGGTTGGATATTACCTAGGTTGATGTGGAGTGCTCGAGTGAGAACGGTGACAACTACTCCTCCACATATGGGACCACGGGATTGAAGAGTGTGATGATTAAGATAAAACACAAGAAGTGCGCCCAAGTTTGACGTCAAGTTACAGTTTGGAATAACAAATCTTGCGAGGATCATCATTTTATCTTTATTAACTCTAGTAAACTTACCATGTTCCTGCAAGGCATTAGCAATAACATAGAACAAATAACAAACATCAAGACAGTCTATTATTTGTTTTCCCTTGGGTGTGTTTCCATGGATTCTCATAGAGTTAAAGTACTCCAAGGGTGTAGGATTAATAATAAAATTGGTGGAGCGTATGTCGGTGTTGTTGTTAACAAACCCAAAATGATGAGCCCAGTGATCGAGAGTTAAGGTGCACTTATGGTTCATTAGACATAAGTTGATACGATCAACTTCCGGGCTATCTTCCTCGGAGAAGTAGGACGGACTCACCGTATGTGTCAAGGTGTTGAGGAACTCAAGTGTCAAGCAGCGATATGTGGTGGCGTCTTGAAAAACAAAGTGAACCAAACCAAAATTAATTGTTGCAAAGTAAATTGAAATCATGATCAAGGCCCAGTTGTTAAGGATACTAGATGATAGCATGCGCGTTGCAGCGAGACATATTGCTAAATTATTGCTTCATTCTACAAATAATTCATTCCAATAATTAGCGCAAAATAAGGTATATACTTTATAATAAAATAGACACGCGTAATGGGTAGAACCTAGTTAAGATATGTGAAATGATATACATGGCCCCCTTATAAAATAAAGGCGATATACATTAATTTGTAGAAGAAAAAATAGCGAGTCAACAAATGTAACTCCAAATGAACCTCACACACATTCATTTGTAGGGCATTTTCATGAGGGTGTGCAGATTTACGTGGGACTTGTTGAGAGAAGACAAAATAACAATACGTACATCATTGCTTGTTACCGCGGCCATCATTTTCTTCTCATTCCAGTAAAATCAGTCCACCTTGCGCATGGAAAATAAATGAATCAAGAATAAAAACACACGAATAGATAGGACATGATGAGTAGGAGCCATATAATAGAAGACGCCGAACATATTGTATTTTCTTGTCACCTTGCTCACTCGAACAACTAGTGAGTGAAAGAGACTCGAGAACTACATTCGACCTTCCAAGTACTTCTTCCTAAATAAAAAGAATCACAAATTAATCATTTCAAGGAAATCCCCAACTTCATCATCAAGTTGATATGAGTCTGCGCTGTCCAGCACCAGTCTGACATAGGCAGTTAGTGAAATAACATAGGAATATGATAAGGATTTAAAGATGATTAATAATGGTCCATCTGAGAGACCTGGTGTAGTCGATTTAGCCCATTAATTGTAGACGGAACAGATGACCTCCACTAACAAAATCAGATTGTGGGAGAGAAAATCCCAGCAATTTTTCACATATAAATGAGAATGTGGGAAATAAGAACAATATGTGTGAGGGACCATCTAAGTACTGCTACCAAATTCTGATATTGATTCAGATGAACTGTTGCAGATTCAAAATGAATGTGAGAGAATGGGACAACCTTGGGGTGCGTTCAGCAATACGAAATCCAAATAAAATTAATCTAACCTGCAAAAAAGTACTCCCGCCGACCCATATTAGTTGACTTGGATTTATCTAGATTCGGATGTACCTACTACTAAAACATATCTAGGTACATCCGAATCTAGACAAATACGAGTCAACTAATATGGATCGGAGGGAGTTCTTGTGCGGTCGATGAAGATGACAAGCCTCTAAATGTTAGAAAGGTATGGAATTCTTGTGCGGGATACGCTTGTCGTGTGGCCGAGATGACCAACTATGAGAAGCCATTTTTCCAATCTGTCGAAGTGCCTCCAAGCCCCCCAGCCGGAGATGATGAAATCCCCAATGACGACGAAGACTCTGAGTCCAACGTCCTTGTTTTGGAGAAATATTAGGGTGACTTGGGTGGTAGCACCAACGGGCTCGCAAATCCTCCATCGCCACCTGCAACATAGAAATCCGCAAGAAAAACTTTGCATTAATCTGAAGCAAGTTCGATGTAAAAGTTAAACTATTTATTTTGTGGTGCTGTTGTGTAAGAACTTATGTTTTACTGTTAGCACTTTTAATTTTTTTTGTGCTTGAAAATTACTTAAGCACATTTTGTTCATACTTATCGTTTATCTAGCTTTCTTCCTTGTCCCTATCATGAGCCGACAAACCTTTAACACGAAAACATTGCCGAGCAACGGAGCTCAATTGCTAAACCAGTTTAAACCCGGAAACAAAGCCAGCCTCCAGTACCAACAATACACTACTCGGAAAATACCCACGTCTAAGTAATTAGACAAAAACCAAAGTACAAATAGAAAATGAGACTTACACCCGAAGGTAGCTTTATTTCTAGAATCGGAAACCTAACCAGAACAAACATGAGCATAAAGTACATTCAAGTATTCTGGGATTTTCGACTATGATATGATCATTTTGAAATAAGATGGTACATTAAAACTACTCAGAAAAAACACTAAGGGAACCCATGCTTTGATATGGTTACAAAGAAAGAAGACTTAAGAAAAAAGCGATGTAGCTATGCAATATTCCATGGACGATCTAACTCATCCGGATCAGTACTGCCTCCATCTCTCTTTCTTTTCCTAGTAGCAGGTATTTCTTTGTATGGCCTCATTTCTGTTAGATGGTTTGAAAAATTGTGCAATACTCTACAAACTATAAAGGGCCCTTCCTAGATGGGGGAAAGTTTGTCATTTCTTTGTTGCACTAGTCGGAGAACAAGATCGCCTTTTGCAAAGACCAATTTTTGGCTCTCTGATGATGATACTTGCATAACTTCTACTGATAGGCTATAGATCTCTGCTCAGCAACGACGCGAACTTCCTCGAGTACATCAAGGTCATGTTGTCAAGAAACTTCGGCATCTTCTTTGACATACACAGCAACTCAGGGCAAAAGATGGATAAGATCACTCGCAAGAACTGCCTCTGCACCGTAGACTAAGAAGAAAGGTGTATATCTGGTTGACCCATTAGGAGTAGTTCGTAAAATCCATACAAACATGCGGCAATTCATCCGCGCAAGAAGCCCCGTGTGCACGATAAAGTGGTGCTTCGAGCCTAGGTAAGAGGCCCTGAAGAATTAAACCATCGTTCCTTTCAACCTGTCCATTGGATTGTGGATGTCCGACTAATGCAATATCGAGTCGGATACCTTGATCTTCACAAAACTCGGCAAGTTCTCCCATTGAAAAGTTGCTCCCGTTGTTTGTAATGATACTGTGAGGATAGCTGAATTAGATTATGACGTCCTCGATGAATCTTTTGGCTGTACATCCATCACAACTTCTGACGGTTTTATCCTCAATCCATTTCGGAAATTTATCCAACATCACCAGTAGGTGAGTAAATCCACTTGGAGCCCGTTTGAACGGCCCTACCATGTCATGCCCTAGACCTAAAAGGGCCATGTAATTGGAATTGTTCGCAACTAATCAGCCGGAACATGGGCTTTCTTGGCGTATTTTTGGTAGCCTTTGCACGTCTTGACCAGCCCGTCGGAATCTCCCTTAGCTGTAAGCCAGAAAAATCTGCATCGAAAAGATTTTTCCACTAAAGATTTGGCTGCGGCGTCATGTACGCATTCGCCTTCATGGATTTCCCTTAGGATATCCACTCCTTCTGCAGAAATACAGTGCCAAAAAACCCCACATACACTCCGCTTATAGATCTCATCACTTATTATTGTGTAGGATTTCTCTTATCGAACGATCTGTTGGCTCAGAACTTTGTCTTTGGGTAATTTTTCTTCTACCATAAATTTGAGGTAGGGTTTTGACCATTTGGGAATTACAACCAGAACTTCTATGAGTGGTGACTCGGATTTGGTCAGATACTCCTCATCGACTCCTATGATAGAGGGAACTTTAAGGTGATCTAGAAAAGCACCATCGAGGACTTTTTTCCTTGCAGAGCCTATTCTTGATAGGGCATCTGCTTCCTCGTTTTCTGTTCGGGGAATGTGTTGAACTTCAAACCCTTCGATTGATTGCTAGTTCATCCATGACAACTCGATATGTTGCCATGTGCTTATTTGCCCTATAGTGATTGGATACTTGCTGAGCAACTAAATCCGAGTCTCTGTAGCACATGAGTCGGCGAATGCCAATGTCTTTTGCAATTCAAATTCCATGTAGCAGGGCTTCATATTCGGCAATATTATTGGTCATGGTGAAGTGAATCTGCAACACATAGAATAGTTTGTATCCTTGGGGTGATTTGAGTACCACGCCATCGCCTGAGCGCTTTCAACCCATCAAAATGCAAGGTCCAATATTCTGACTCTGGAACATTCATGTTTTCTGTCGTCTCTGTCCAATCAGCGACACAATCGGCAAGTATTTGGGACTTAACTCTGCTAGCTTGATTCCCCACTTAGCAATGCGTCCTGTGGCATCACTATTGTTGACTATGTCTCTCATGGGAGTTGTGCAACTAGAAAACAACCTGTTCGTAGCGCACCAGTTTTGGACATTCGTGGCGCACATGGAGTGCACCACTAAACTCGTGTCATGGCTAACATTTAGTCATGGAACACCATCAAGTGTGCCACGCCTATCTCAACAGATTTGTGGTGTACTGCATAGTGCGTCACTGTTCTTGCAACACATGCGCCACGGCTATGCTGGTTTTGGCGCATTGCCGCATGTGCCACTCAAACCAGGCCTAGTGCGCCATGATTGTGGTGCGGCACATTTAATTGTCATGTGCGATACGACAATATTTTCTATCGATATTTTAAAATAAGTGCTCCATGTATACGGTGTACAATACATATATTCATACACAGTTTGTAAAACAGTACAAATATATAGAGTACACTAGAAGTGCACCACACTAGTTATAACCCGAAATAGCCACAAGTGTCAAATCTTCACACAATTGATCGCTGGTCTCCTGATCGAGTAGCTAAGTTCACCAGCATATCGCATTACACTCAAGAAGTAGTCACACCTAAACTACTATCAAGTACAATAGAACCGCAAACACGAGCAAGATAGAGATTACTACGAAGGTTCCCCTCCATCTCTTCCTCATGGTCTTGATCCGGTTCCCCTCCTCCATCTCTTCCTCACGGAGGTCATCCCTCCATAGCATCCGCCACCTCCTTACTCTTGTAGCCTTTGTAGATATTGTCTAGGAACTCATTCACTTGCTTGAGACAGTATTTCCACTCGTCGTATATGCCTGGAACATGGCCTCTGTACACCATGTACCACTTCTTCGCCATCTCTATAGACAAGACAAATAATATTAGATAAGGGAAAGTTAGAGTTTACATATATAGTGTGCCACATCATTTTAATCATCGGCTTCTCGAAAAAGGAGAAAAGTAAAAAAAGAGAACCAAAATGTAAGAAAAATAATTAAGCATTGATTCATAACCCTAATAAGTAGCATCGACCACAATTAAGTTCAACAACCATCAAAACTATATCGAACTAGACACAAGTTTAATGTGGAGATAAAAAGTTCACAGCACGCACAAGCCCATCGATAGTTCAGAACTACAACTATTGAGGCAAACATCAAGACTCCCGACTCGGCATAGGGAATGGGAGGACGCCTTGTTTCATCATGAACAGCCTTTTGTCACCCTGCATCTATAGGCGATGTCCTATGTCACGGTTAGACGGTGTGTAGCCTCCGTGGAAGATCCCCCCGATGTCATCACATCATGATAGATGATTGTGGCAAAGTGCTGCTGGATGCGATAGAACTCTTGTCTAATATCTGAATCTTCGATCTTTGCCTTGGCTTGGGGACACTTCTGGAGATGAGCCGGTAGCGTAGAGTTTTGTTAGTATTGTAGGAAAGCCCGCATGTTATGGAGCGTGTAGTAGGCTTCCTTCCGACTGCCATCAGGCTGCTTCACGCAAGGGAATTTCGTTATGTGGGTGAACATGTGCTTACCGAATTTGACCTTTTTGGTCACGAATGTGGTGCCTTCCACCGCGGCATAGCCACTAAGAGCATGGTCCAGAACATCCTTGATTTTGTCATAGTTTTTCGTCTTTATCACACTCCCCCAGTCGAAATACGTGGCTTGTGAATGTTTTGGAGATAACACGATGAGTGTGCAGTCTTCATCTCCACGCAAAACAATTCAAACAGAACGTTGTTGGAAAAGGAACGATGGAAATCTAAAAAATCATGTTCTGGTGGCGAGCAAATGTGACTTACTCAGGGAAGTAAGGCATGATAATGTATTCCTTCGTCTTGTTTGTCACCATGACGTCTTGGAGGTACTTCGCCGGGAATATCTGGCCGATGGATCTAGCCAAGCAGCTGTCACGCATGTAGAAGGGGTCCACTACCGCGATGCCCGGTGTGTTCTCTCCAATGATCTGCATCGCCATACTGAGCAAAAATAGGCGGACCATGGTATAGTGTAGGGTGTACAGGTGCAACATATTGAATATGTCAGCAAACCGCAGGAATAAAATTTCCCCAGGGGCACTATCAACAAAGCCCAAGCCATGTGGCACCTTAGCCACGAAAACCGGGTACGACGGATCTTTATCTCGAAGAAGGCGTTCCTCGATTTTCTGCACACCGTCATGTGGACTCTTCATATCCAAACTTGTGAGCCTGTATAATTTCTTAGTTAGCATTAGCTTACCCGCCACATGCACACTCCACATAATAGCATTGGGTCTTGGTGGCCCGTCCTGAGCCTGGATCGGATTCGGAGCCGACACCACCACGGGTTGGCTCGCAGAAATGCTAGCTTTTCTTTTTCGTCCCTTCTTGGGTTCTAGAGGGAGAGGGACCACATTCTCCTCACCGATCACCCTGTGGAGTGCGTTGGGGCTTAAAATAAATGGCCTTTTGGATGTTTCAGGCTTGGTGAAGAAGGCGCCAGCTGGAGGCATCTCCTGAGAACCGAACATACAGTTGTTGCAAGCGGGTTTCTCTGCAGGGACACCAGCTGGGCCGCGAGCAACTGCATCGTGGCAGGGTTCTTCAATATTTTTAGGATCATGCATGTAGAGGTCATCACCATGCTGAGTGTTGATGTACATATTGATATCTTCATCATTGTAGTACGGATCCCGTGCCATAGGCATGTCATGATTATCAGCCCACACATCACGTGGAGGTGACGGTGCCGGCAGCGACATGAGTGGCGGTGTTGTCAGAGGGTTGGTGCCCCCATCCCCGAACAAATCATGATCTTTGGCCAGAGCATGAAAATGGCAAAGCAATCTCTAAGGATAGACAACTCATCTTCATCGGCTCTCGGGGGTTGAATGGGAGGTTGCACGCCATCGTAGCCCTGTAGCACCTGAACAATTTTAACCCTATGCACAGTAATGGCATCGACTTTGAGTGGAAAACGCGGTTTAACATTTGAATGATAGTTCCCTTGGCAACATCCCTCAACTCGCGGTTCACGTAGTTTAGGAGAGTGCATTGACAATCAGCCTGCGGAAAACATGTATGACGTCAGAGATGCCTCCAGAGTAATTAAAGGCAAGGAAGTGAAGTCATCAGTTATTGAGCCAGATGGTCTTGGACGCTTAGTAGTTACCTTGATGCCGCTGAGCTTGGCTAATGTCGAGGCACCGACGATGGAGGGCGTGCAACTGACAGAGGGGCTGCTTGATGGCATGGTGCTTTCCCCCGGCACATTTTCCCTGTCGCCCGCTATACAATTAAGGTCTACCGCCACGGTGATGGCGGGCGGAGTCACCAAAGTGATGGGGTTCGTTGCATAGAAAAAAAATTCCTACGGTTTGCAACTGGCAAGATCGAATCTAGGCGATACTTTGTAACGGTTATAGATGGACACACCCTCATAGACCGTAAGCAGGATAACGTTCCTGAAAATAAACATGGTTGATGTAGATGGTACACTACCATCCTCAAGGACATGCAGACGATCAACACCATAGACAAGCAGCGCCTCCGTAGTCAGTCACACGTTCTGCCAAGATCGAATCTAGGCGATACTTTGTAACGGTTATAGATGGACACACCCTCATAGGCCGTAAGCAGGATAACGTTCCCGAAAACAAACGTGGTTGATGTAGATGGTACATGACCATCCTCAAGGTCATGCAGACGATCAGCACCACAGACAGGCAACGCCTCCATAGTCGGTCACACGTTCGGTGTGCCGATGACTCCCGATCCCTTGCTCTAGCCGGGCAGCGGAAGTGGTGGATCCCCAGTAACTCCAACAGGGCTACGCCATGGTAGTGGTGGTGAAGGGGAAGGTTTAGAGAAGGGCTTCGTCGAGCATCTTTTCTAATGGCAATGGACAAGGCAAGCAAGGGGAGAAGATGCCAACCTTGGGGCATATGAGAGCTTGTGAGAAAGTGTGTGGAGAGGAGGAGGAGGAGGCCACCTACGTTTATAGGCGCCTTGAGGCTGCCCCCTCCCCTCCTCTCATTAAATCTCCATTAAAGCACTTTAATTCCCTGAAAGTCTATCCATTAAAGCACTTTAATTCCATTAAAGGTCTTTGCATTAAAGCACTTTAATTCTCTTAAAGGTCTTTCCATTAAAGGAATTTAATTCCATTAAAGCACTTTAGTTCCCTTAAAGGTATTTCCATTAAAGCACTTTAATTCCATTTTAATGCAACTCAATTTAATGAACACTTCATTTAATGATTACTTAATTTAATGAACAATTCATTTAATAAACACATTAACACTTTTCTGTAGCAAAACAATTTTCTCTGATGTCCATTGACTTCTCCTATGTTCCCTATCCGCTCAAATGCGTCGGTTAACCTTAAATGTGTCTCCCTATAGGTTCGAGAACTATGTAGACATGATCGAGACTTTCTCTGATCAATAATCATTAGCGAGACCTGGAGATCCATAACGACTCCCACTAGTTCCCCGAAAATTAGATGATAGTCTGAACTTCTTTTGGTGCAATCAAATTCCTTTTTTCTTGTGATATATTACTTGTCCGAGATTCGATCACTTGGTATTATCTATGCCTTGTTTAATCTTGTTCCCGACAAGTACTCTTTTATCTCGTTCCTGTGATATGACATTCTAATGATCAAATCACTTGCTTGCAAGGCTATGTCAATGTGATTCACCGAGAGAGATCTGAGTATATCTCTCCATTATCCGGATGGAAAAAACCCAATCTTGATCCACGAGCCTCAACTATCACTATCCAAATACCTGATGACACCTTTATAATCACCTTGTTATGGTGTGACGTTTGATGTAATCAAAGTACTCTTCCGGTGAAAGTGATTGACATGATCTCATGGTCTAAGGACATTGCGTTACTACGAATGCGATAGCAATTTAAACTTGATGGCGTGATTGTATTTCTACATCTACTACGAGTTACTATTCATCATATCATTCTCTAATGATATGACTCTGTTATTAACAACATCCAATGTTCATGATCAGGAAACCTTTGATCATATGTTAATCAACAAGCTAGTACAAAGAGAGGCTTTACTAGAAACCTTATCTATTTATATTTCACATATGTATTAACGTTTCCTTATTAATACAATTCTAGCATGAAAAATAAACATCTGTTAAAAAACTGGAATAGCATGATAACCACTTTAGTATTGCCTCTCGGGCATATTCCTTACAGTCTCTCACTTGCACTAGAGTCAATAATCTAGTTTACATAGTCATAAATCTAACCCCCATAGAGTTATGGTTCTAATCATGTTTTGCCCTTGGGAGATCTTTAGTCAACTCTACAACATTTAGATCCGTATCTACTTTGCAAATCTCTACATCGCCATCTTGAACATGTTCCCATATGGAGTGAAAATGACGCTTTATATGCTTGGAATTCTTGTGAGACCTTGGTTCCTTAGCATTGGCTATGGCACCATTGTTGTCACAATAGATCACCATAGGATCCAAAGCACTTGGAACCACACCCAGTTCAGAAATGAACTCCTTCATCCAAACTTCTTCTGCCACTACTTCCAAAGAAGAGATATATTCCGCCTCCATTGTAGATCTCGGAATCACTGGTTGCTTCGAGCTCCTCCAACTCACCGCTGCACCATTCATCAAAAATACATATCCGGATTGTGACTTAGAGTCATCTGGATCAGTGTTGAAGCTAGCATCAATGTAACACCTTGCGACAGGATCTTCTTCACCTCCATATATGAGAAACATGTCTTTAGTTCTTCGTAAGTACTTAAAGACTTCCTTGACTTCCGTCCAGTGTTCTGAACCTAGATCAGATTGGTACATGCTAGTAAAACTAACAACATGTGCCACATCTGGCCTTGTACATAACATAGCATACACAAGAGAACCTATGGCTGAGGCATAGGGGACATGGTCCATTATTTCTCTATATGTTGGTGTCGCTAGACTTTGAATCTTACTCAAAACCATTCCTTGCAACATCGGTAAGAACCCCTTCTTACTTCCGTCCATTTTGAACTTCTTCAGAATCTTGTCAAGGTATGTACTCTATGAAAATTCTATTAAGCGTCTTGATCTATCACTATAGATCTTGATGCCTAATATGTATGCAGCTTCACCAAGATCTTTCATTGAAAACTTACTATTTAAGTAATCCTTTATGATTTTCATAAGTTCTATGTCATTTCCAATCAACAATATGTCATCCACATACAATATTACAAATACAATAGAGCTCCCACTCACTTTCTTTTAAATACAAGATTCTCCGATGGTTTGGAAAAATCCAAAACCTTTGATTACTTCATCAAATTGGAGATTCCAAATTCGGGATGCTTGCTTCAGTCCATAAATGGATCACTGAAGTTTGCATACCTTGTTAGCATCCTTAGGATTGACAAAACCTTTTGGTTGTATCATATACAACTCTTCCTCAATGTTTCCATTAAGGATTGTTGTCTTGACATCCATCTGCCAAATTTAATAATCGAAAAATGCAGCAATTTCTAACATAATCCTAATAGACTGTAGCATCGCTACCGATGAGAAAGTCTCATCGTAGTCAACTCCTTGAATTTGTCAGAACCCTTTCATGACAAGTCGAGCTTTATAGACTATCACATTACCAACAACGTCTGTTTTCTTTTTGAAAATCCATTTATTCTTAGAATCCTTTCGGTTATGAGGTAAGTCTACCAAAGTCCAAAATTGGTTATCATACATAGACTCTATCTCATATTGCATGGCTTCTAGCCATTTTTTGGAATTCGGGCTCATCATCGCTTCATCATACGTCGCATGGTCATCACTTCCATCTATCATGAAGTTGAGGATAGGATCGCCGTATAGTTCCGGAGTTGTATGTATCCTGCCTGACCTGCAAGGTTCGGTAGTACTCTCTCTTGGAGTTTCATGAGGAGGGTTGGGTACCTCATCATCATTTCCTTCTTCCATGGGTGGAGTCAACACTGGAACAGATTCCAACGCTATGCTACTCGCCAGTTCTAGAAGAGAAGGTTCAATAATCTCGTCGAGTTATACCTTCCTACTAGTCACACCTTTCAAGAGAAAATCTTTTTCTAGAAAGGATCTATTCTTGGCGATAAACACTTTGCCTTAGGATCAGTGATAGGAGGTGTACCCAATTGTTTCTTTTGGGTACCCTATGAATACACATTTTTCTGCTTTGGATTCGAGCTTATAAGGTTGAAGTTTCTTCACATAAGCATCGCATCCCCAAACTTTTAGAAATGACAGCTTAGGTTTGTTACCAACCTGTAATTCATACGGTGTCATTCTAACAGATTTTGATGGTGCCCTATTTAAAGTGAATGCAGCAGTCTCTAATGCATGACCCCAAAATGACAATGTAAAATCTGTAAGGGACATCATAGATCATACCATATCCAATAAGGTTTGATTATGATGTTCGACAATTACGCTATGGTGTTCCGGCGGGAGTGAGTTGTGAAACAATTCCACATCATCTCATGTGTGTGCCAAACTTGTAACTAAGATATTCTCCTCGACGATCGGATCATAGAAACTTGATCTGATGGTTACGCTGATTTTCTACTTCACTCTGAAATTCTTTGAACTTTTCAAATGTTTTAGACTTGTGTTTCATTAAGTAAATATACCCATATCTACTTCAATCATCGGTGAAGGTTACAAAATAACAATATCCGCCACGTGCCGACACACTCATCAGACTGCATACATCGCTATGTATTATTTCCAACAAGTCGGTCGCATGTTCCATTGTTCCAGAGAACGGAGTTCCGGCCATCTTGCCCATAAGGCATGGTTCACATGTTTCAAATGATCCATAATCAAGTGATTCAAGCAGTCCATTAGAATGGAGCTTCTTCATGCGCTTTACACCAATATGACCCAAATGGCAACACCACAAATATTCAGCAATATCATCATTCAACTTAATTCTTTTGGCATTCACATTATGAATATGTGTACTACTAATATCAAGATTCAAGACAAATAAACCATTCAACAAAGGTGCATGACCATAAAAGATGTTATTCATATAAAAGGAACAACCATTTTTCTCCGATGCAAATGAATAACCTTCTTGCATTAAACATAATCCAGACATCATTTTCATGCTCAACACATGCACATAATTACAATTATTAAGGTTTATTTTCAATCCCGATGGTAGATGCAGTGGCAGCGTCCCGACAACGAGCACATCAACCTTCGATCCATTGCCTACGCACATCGTCACTTCATCCTTATCTAGTGGTTGACTATTCCTTGGTCCCTGTTTCGAGTTACATATATTAGCAATGGAACCGGTATCAAATACCCAGGTACTACTTCGACTACTAGTAAGGTACACATCAATAACAAGTATATCATATATACCTTTGTTCACTTTCCCGCCGTCTTATCTGCCAAGTACTTTGGGCAGTTCCGCTTCCAGTGTCTAGCCTCCTTGCAGTAAAAGCACTCAGTATCAGGCCTAGGGCCTCCCTTGGTTTTCTTCTTAGGTGCGGAAACATACTTGTCGTCCTTCTTGAAGTTCCCCCTGGGCTTGCCCCTCTGGCCTTTTTCTTGAAACTGGTGGTTTTATTGACCATCAACACTTGATGTTCCTTTTTGATGTCTACCTCGATAGTCTTAAGCATAGCTATGAGTTCGGTGAGCAACTTGTCGGCACCATTCATCTTGTAGTTAATTAGAAACGCTATGTAACTCAGTGGAAGCGATTGTAGAACCCTGTCCGTTGTGAGATCAGCTGGAATCTCACATCCCAGTGTCTCAACATGTTGAGCGTATCCCGTCATCTTTATGACATGCTCGTTCATAGAGTTGTGCTCCTCCATTTTAGCCTTAAAGAACTTTTCCAAGATCTCATATCTCTCGGCACGGATTTGGTACCAAACATAGTTTTGGGTTCCTCCACCATGACATCAGGATTAGTAAGTTCAAAACACTTTTGGAGCTCGGGCTCCAATGATTGGAGTATTGCGCACCGCACAAGAGTGTAGTCATCAAACTTTGTGTCATACACATTGCGTTCTTCCTGAGTCGTGGTTTCTGCAGGTGCGTCACCTAACAGGCTGTCAAGTACATAGGACCTTTTTATGCCCGCGAGGATAATCCTCAAATTGCGGTGCTAGTTGGTGAAGTTAGACCCATTGTATAGCAGCTTTTCTTTCTCAAGGAATGCATTGAAATTGAATGCAGGGGGTTCCATGATCTACAACGTATTTGCAAAGACTAGGTTTATAACAGATAGAGTTCAAGCTAATTCAAAATTACTTATGTGAATTCCCACTCAAAATGACATCCTCTAGTCATTTTAGTGATTATACAAACCAAATTCACTGTGCCACGACCGATCATCTTGAGTGGTAGCGCAGCTCCAATGGCGAGCATTGTATGGGTCATCATATATCCATATCACTCATGCTTTACCTTTCGGTTCATGTTCCGAGGGCATGTCTGGACATGCTAGGCTCGTCAAGTAAGAACCTTAGTATTCGCGTGTGTAAAACTGTCTTACACCTGTTGTATTTGAACATAGAATCTATCACACCCGATCATCACGTGGTGCTTCGAGACAACGAACTTTATTAACGGTGCATACTAGGGAAGAACATATTATTATCTTGATATTTAGTGGGAGGAATCATCTTATAGTGCTACCTAGGCAATCAAATACTACCTAGGTGCTCCTGCCGATTGTTGTATAATAAAACATGTTGCATACAACAACATTTGTATCATAGACCATATCACATCACATGCCTTGCCAAAACAAGTTAGACGCCTCTAATTTATTTTTTCATACTTTACGCGGCTGTGCGCTTTCTAGGATAGAACCGTTCTACCTACATAATCCATCCACAACGGTGATAACCAAGTTATTAAACAAACCGTTGTAAATTAGATATCAACTATAGTGGGAGAGACAGACACTCGATAGCCACATATGCAAAACGAGTTGCATGTCAAGTGTGGAACAGGTCTATTGTGCGAGGACATGTAAAGTTTGTCTGGGCCGCTTCATCCCACTATGCCACCAATATCCGAAATACGCCCACATCTCCATGTGTTCTAACCATACAAAGCATCTACGCATAAACCTGACTCTGATACCACTGATGGGGTTAATTGCATAGAAAACAAATTTTTCCTATGATTTGGAACTACCAAGATCGAATCTAGGCGATACTTTGTAACGGTTACAGATGGACTCACCCATGTAGACCATAAGCGGGATAACATCCTCCCAAACAAACGTGGTTGATGTAGATGGTAGACGACCTTCCTCAAGGACATGTAGATGATCAGCGCCACAGAGGGGCAGCGCCTCCATAATCGGTCACAAGTTCGGTGTGTCGACGATTCTCGATCCCTTGCTCCAACCGGGCAGCAGAAGTAGCAGATCCTCGGAAACTCCAGCAGCTTTACGCCATGGTAGTGGTGGTGGAGGGGAAGGTCTAGAGTAGGGCTTCACTGAGCACCTTTTCTAGTGTCAATGGACAAGGCAAGCAAGCGGGAGAAGATTCCAACCTTGGGGCACATGAGAGAGCTTGTGAGAGAGTCTGTGGAGAGGAGGAGGAGGCCACCTCCTTTTATAGGTGCCATGGGATGCCCCCTCCCCTTCTCTCATTCAATCTCTATTAAAGCACTTTAATTCCCTTAAAGATCTAACCATTAAAGCACTTTAATTCCCTTTCCATTAAAGCACTTTAATTCCATTAAAGCACTTTAATTCCCTTAAAGGTCTTCCATTAAAGCAGTGTTCTGCCGAATCTACCATTTTAATGCAACTCATTTAATGAACACTTCATTAAATGATCACTTCATTAAATGATTACTTCATTTAATGAACATATTAAAATTTTGATCCCTTGCTTTGTTTTGATACCCAGAAACTATTTTGGCAGATTCGGCAGAACACTTTTCTGCAGCAGAACAATTTTATACAATGCCATTGACTTCCCTTGTGTTTCCTATCCAGTCAAACACGTCGGTTAACCTTAAGTTTTTCTCTCTACGGGTTCGAAAACTATGTAGACATGATCGAGACTTTCTCCGATCAATAATCATTAGCGGGACCTAGAGATCCATAACAACTCCCACTAGTTCCACAAAAATCAGATGATCGTCTGAACCTCTTTCGCTGCAATCGAATTCCTTTTGTCTCGTGATATATTACCTATCCGAGATTCGATCACTTGGTATCATCTATACCTTGTTTAATCTTGTTCCTAGCAAGTACTCTTTTTTATCATTCCTGTGATATGACACTCTAGTGATCAAATCACTTGCTTGCAAGGCTATGTCAATGTGATATCACCAAGAGGGCCCTGAGTATAAGAATATCATTTTGCGGCCCGAAAGTTGGGGTGGCCAGGCAACGCGGTACCCGAGTTCCCTGATATCATCCATGATGACTATAGTTGGCGTGCCAAATACTCAGAGGGTCCTTTTCGTCCCGAATTCAACTTTATGTTTCAATACAAAAAATCAGGCTAACGGCCGTCAAGTTGGGTCCCCCCTGTTAGCTTTCACCGTTATGTTGCTGCCGTCGTTGCTGCCATGTAGGCTGCCATGTAGGCTTGCAGCGTTGGCGCATGCATCCTTTACGCGTCTGCTTCTTCCTCTGGGGCGGCAATCTATGGTCGCGGCCATGGAGCGGAGCTAGGACTTGGACACCTGCTCGGCCCGTTCTCCTCCCCATCCCGAATCGGAGCTCGCCCTCACCATGACCGCACCATTGTCACGCCGCGGCGACGGGAATTCATTCTCTGGTGAGATCTGTACCCATGCCGACCATGCTCGGTCCTGTTGGTCTCCTCCAGAATTCGAGCTCGTCGTCGCCGTGCTCACACACGCACCAGCCACGGCGCCTTCCTCTCCGAACCCCAAAGCCACATCCACCTAGTTCGGCACAACACCAACAAGGTGAAAATGCATCAAGTTTTCTTCTTGTGATTGTAGAAAAACATGTATGTACTGTGGCCGTAGCATACTCTAACAATGTACACATATATTGTTTACTAGATTTTCATTTGAAATTAGTATCTCCGTGATGACAAAACATAGAGAACCTAAATGGAATGATGATGATGACCATGTTATGTACTTTGCACTGCATCAACAAGTTCTCACTAACGAAGCAAGTTACCAAGAGAGTGGAGTTCATCATCCATTGCCAAAAAAATATGTGAACAAATCAATGAGTGATTCAATGCAAATAAGCACAGAAAAGCTAGATCCATGTCATCAATCATCAATAGGTGGCACATTCTAGTGATGCGTTCAAATGCGTACACGATGTATCATTTGCTTGAAGTGGTTATTATCCTAAGCAAAAATGCGTGGTATGCACATTACATTTGTATGTTCTATAGTGCAATTCTGTTGTTATGGGCATGGAAAGAAAAGATGGGCTTCACTGAATATTACGCAGTTAGGCCTAACTTAGTCTAACACAAATAAGCACAGCTTAGTCTTTACACACATAAGCGTAACTAATGATAAAGATAAAGACAAATGGTTCATCGGATCTGCCAGTATGAGCACTAGGTCCCTGGAGCTGGTGGTATCATCGGAACAAACCAGAATGCTGTGTTTCGCTGTCTTTCATTCTCCTTCAAATAGTACGACCCCACTGATGAGCGAATCTTAGGCCCCCTCCCCCTAACGTGGATTCGGTTCCAGGTCGGATCTGGAGTGTCAACATGATAGGTGCGTCAGTGTGCAGCAAACACACAGTCTGCTATCAACACTAGAAGTGCTGGCACCTCAGCAACAACACCAGCATGTTTTTTCTGGACTCCGGTAGCAGCCTCAGCAGGTATTTCGTCAGCTTCACCAGCAGCAGCATTAGCAAGTATTTCATCAGCTTCACCAGCAGCAGCATCACCAAGTATTTCGTCAGCTTCACCAGGAGCAGCAGCATCTAGTTCTTCATCAGCTCCACCACCACCAACACCACGACCACCACTAGCAGCAGCAGAAGCATCAGGGGCCAGGGCTGCCTGAGCAATTATAGGTTCAACAGCTCCAGGGGCTCCGATAAAGAAAGGGTAGTTGATCCCAAGAAACACAGATTGTTCCTTCAAATTGTTGACTCTGCTCCAGACTTGCTCTACTGGGTCTTCGGATGGGCATGCGGACCTCGAGAAAACGTGACACCGCAGCGATGGGTATGAAGAAAGTTGTGTCCCCATATGTTCTATTATATCACCAACACTGTTTAGTGCTCCCCTGATATGAATCCACAAGAGTTCAACATGCAGTTCCGTGTTGTCTCCGAGAGGTGCCAGGAACCAGCGTCGTGTCCCAAGTTCAGCATCTGCTACTGCATCTTCGATGACCGGAGCTGGAATTATGCGCGGGGCTGCGTGGGTACCTGTGTGTTACTAACAGTCAGTAAGCAGAATTTTTAATGAGATTTTACATGCTATATGACACCATGACTCACCTCAAATGGACGGCTCCCAAACACGCACGTCGCCACTAGGTTTAGTGACCGCATAAATGCGTTGCGGTCTGTACGAAGAGTAGCCGTAGGTGAAGATGGTGTCGACATACTTCTCCGGCCGCAGGAAGTCGTCACGCAAGACTATCCATTCCTTGTCTTCTGGGCATCTAATGAATGTGATTGCCTCGTCGAACACCGCTAAGAGGTCGTACTCCCAGTTCTTCCACGCCCCCTCCCGCGGTCTATGTGGGAGTTGTACCTTCATGAGCTCAAGTTCTGCCATGTTGAACCTGTAAGCGAATTCAGAAATGGGTGGCGGCCACCCGCTGTTGAATGCAGTAATGCTGACACCCTTCAAAGATGGCACTGCAAGTCTCTTCGATCTGTAGCAATTTTTTAGAGTCCAAGTACTCCCATCCTGGGATAAAAGGACCAGTCACTCGCTGTTGCCACCCACCCAGTTCTGGTCATCTCTCATTTCCGTCTCTTCTTCTTCCTTGATATTCACCACTACTGATTCTGACCACTTATCCAGCAACATCAGTTTTGCATGAATATTCTGCAGAGTTTGTTGTCATTTGGTACAATCACCTAGCATGGATTCCATTGCAAATACAATTTGACAACTGGACGTTTAGATTAAAGTACACAAAATATCGCCTAAATATGAGTGTCTCCTCAGATATCGCCTAAATTGTGCCAGTGTCACTACGAATATACTCAATATATGGAGTAGGAGCAGAGCCCCCCAGAACAAACTCCTGACGATGATCATAATTAAACAGCTCGGGGCATAACAGCCTTAAATCGTCTAATCTGTTTGTTTTTATTTTAGGAAACAGAATATCACCTAGCAGGCATTCCATTGCAAAATCGAAATTGACAACTCGTCTATCACCTAAAGTAAGACTGTGTCATTACGAAAATACCAGAATATCAGGTACGAGCAGAGCTTCTGCTGTACAGAATACTCTTAAATGGTTCGATTTCTTTAACCCGCGCGTGCACACAACACATTCAACGAAAGGAACATAGGATTCCGATGAGGGTTCAGCACATATGAATCAACGATATGACTGAACGAATAAGCTAGATACTAGAACTTACGTGGCCATTGCGGTCGTCTGGCCATTTGCTGTTATCGGGGTAAAGAAGGACTGGCGTGCCGAACGGTGGTCATCCATGTTCCGCATCGTCACGCGGTAGATAGGGATGCAGCGAGCGAGGCGGCCGGCTGAGATGATGTCCAACTCCGAGACGATCCTATGCACGTTCGCGGCGCTGAGGTTCGGCCATCCCCAATCCTCGCGGTAGCGATCGCCCTGGCCATTCACGTCATCGTCGCATGCCTTTCGCTTCAGCCTGCTGCTACCCCAAGCTCTACCCATAGCGGCAAATGGAGTCTGGAATCCGGTAGAATAATGGAGGCGTTGTGATAAGGAGGCGGATGGATTCGAGAGGGGGTGGAATCTGGGATGGAGGCAGTTGTTCGAGTGGGGAGCGAATCTGCAAGGAACCACCGCCGCCGCCGGTTCTCGTCCGCGTGGAAGAAAAGAAGGGGGTGCGTAATTATTGAGGGAAGGCACCGGAACCGTCTAGAGGAAGTGAAAAAATAAATCATAAAAGAGAAATGTGCGGCCTGCCTGTCAGTGAGTGAAGGTCAGCACGCGTAAACGTGCCTACGTTTGAATTGATTCCACCGCATACAAGTGGCGCAGAACAAATTTTAGGAAGTGCTAGCGTCGACGTGTAAAACCGCCGTTTTTTGCCACCTTCACCCTACTACGAACGGTCGTGCACCATTCTAGATATTGGTAAGGGCGGTTCCAATCTTTCACTTCTCCATCTCATTTCCTCCTCCATGGCCTCATCGTCTTTCTCCTCCACGGCCTCATCCATTTCCTCCACCACCGCATCACCCTCTTCCTCCGTATCCTTTCCCTCTTGCTTGTAGTCATGGACGCTCCGGACGTCCGAAACGATGGCAGGCAAGAAACCGCGCAGTTCGAAATCGAAGTACATGGCAGGAAGAAGATCGATGTCGTCTACACCACCAACCCTCGGACGGTGAGGAACACTCCGAATAATTTCACGAGTTGGCTGCAGTTCGAAGAAAACAGGTTCGTAGGTCTCGACCTCGAGTACATCCGCGATTGCCGTAGGATCGCCGTGGTGCAACTCTCCATGAAGGGGCACGTCCTCGTATACCAGCCTTTTTGCGAGAAGGAGGCTGACGGGATCTGGTAGACTTTGCTGTCTTTTTGTTCCTGAACTATATGTTTGCAAAAGTTATTGCTATATTATTTGTCTGAATTCATTTTCATGCAGGTGGGGAGAAAGCATTAGGGATCTGTTTCATGACTTTCTCGTGAACCAGCACATAACATTTACCAGTGTTGACATCACGAATGACAGTAAACTGCTTGAAAGCCCGACTGTCAACATTAGAATCCCAAAGGAGTGCAGAGTGGACATCCAGGAAATTTACTCGATACCAGGGACGAAGGGCAGCAAGACCGGGATGGCTGCTCTTGCCTCCGAACTCATAGACCCGTGGTACGTTGACATGAATGACAGATTGCCGAGATGTTCGTGGAGGCGTTTAGGGAACGATTACTAGGAGGATAAGCCACTTTCTGAACCTAATCTGAAGTACGCGGCAATTGACGGGTATGTTAGCCACGAGATGTACTGCCAGATTGTAAAATCTCATTCCAGGCATCGCATCATTGAACCACCACCAAGGCAGGTTGTTTGTCCCAGATGTCGGATCGTAGATGAATCTACAAAGCGGTATCAAGGCATCCTGGGATCGGTTGCCTTCTCCAAGAAGCTAGGATGTAGACTATTAGTGCATGATTGTTGTGTTTATGAAAACATGTTATTTCATAAGTACACTATGTGAGCAATTACGAACTGCTGTGTATTACCTTTGTCAAACTATAATCTGGTTTATGACTGTATCCTTCTCTATAATCTGGGTTTGGTTATGACTTATGACTGTGTCACACCTTATGCATGTCAGTCCTGGATTCTGCCGCATGCAAATGGCATGCATGTAATTTGTAAGAATGAATGTTGAGCATACAAAAGGGGAATGTAATTCATACAGTTAAGTAGCTAATGGCACAAGGATCATACGAGCTTGGTTCTTACACAGAATGCTTAGAAAATACAAAGTAGATAAAATACAAGTAGATAAAACTAGGAACGAATGCTGAAACTAGTAGTGGTAAACAGCACACTCACCCACCCGCCAGATCCTGTTGAGCATCTCGTAGCGCATATACGCGTCCTCAGCTGCGCATTTGATCACATCGTAATCCAGGTGCCTCCACTCCCATCGCTCGTGCAGGTGCTTCGGGAACTCGATTTTCATGCCGGCGTACTCGCGGTCGATGATGTCAGAAGCGAGTCTAGCCATGCTGGCTTTCCCCGTACCGCCATCTGGGTACCTCCACAAACGTTGGACATCGACGTGATTGACAACATGAACGAGGAGATCACGTTCTAGCTTCGGAGTGTCGTTCTTGATGTCGACGCTGGCGAAGTAGATCTCCCTCCTATGTAGGAACTCGCGAAGCTCCGGGCATACAGATTTGGCCCTACATACGTGATATAGTAGGCAGTGGTTGCGTATGGACAACTGCAAAAGCGTCGTCCTCTTCCTATCTCTGGTATACTCGAGGTCAAGGCCGATGATCTTGTACCTGTCCATCGGATCTTGTAGCCACCGCTCGTACATTGCGATGACCTTAGCCACCTCCGCTGACACATTTGTGTGGACGACCGTCAGCTTGGTGGTGCCATGGGCGGTGATGGTGTACTCGTCGGTGTAGTCGCTCCTGTCGCCGAACACGCCGTACTCTGCGTCCGTGGCAGAAGCTAATGCGGCGGCAGTGGCCTAGTTTTGGTAGCGGTGGCTGGGACTGGGCGTGGAGGTGGAGTGATCTGTTGCGGTGGTATGGCCAGGCGGAGGCGGTGCCTGCGGCAGCGTCGATGGTTCTTGCGGTGGCGGCGCCGGCGGAAGGAATGAGTTGGGGATTTTTGCACAGTGATGTGCTGAGACGGAAGGTGATGCTTAAATTCCGTTTACCAATATTCCGGTCATACCCATGCGGAAGCAAGTTTGACCGGGCGAGCACCGATGGTTTCCAATCCTAGCGATTAAATTCGGCATCCGTCCCGGTAGGCGATGGGGAGTGTGCGGCGTGGCTTTGGCGTGGCGTAGACCGGTCACGTAGACCATCGTCCGTTGCCGATCCATGGTCGGAAGTGCGCCATGACAAGACATAATGTGACCGGACAAAAGGAAGTGTACAGTTATTATTAATTCCTAACAAGTTTAAGAAGTGTAAGCATAGACATGGACCTAGCATCCCTGCGCCCCGGGGCAGCTGCCCTGCCGATCAGGCCTGCCGATTGCACAAAGCTTGTCCCGAATCTGCCAAAATGAAGCTCGTTTGCCCATGCTTCTATAAGTTTCTCTGTAGGCCACTTGTGTAAGCATGCACAATCAAGCAACTTTGCAACACACGTGTCGGTGGAAAAGCATTAGGTTTCAACGCACCACATAGTTTAGGGATTTAGAATAGCTACATTGTGGAGCTCTAGCCAAATTGCATGGTAAAGCCAAATTCAGCTTTTTGTCAGATTTAGCTATAGCAACATTGTGTCTCGTTTGTCCTCACTTTTGCCCTCTCGATATTCCTAAGCCCTCACAGGCGCTCGAAGGGGGGTGCCGTCTGGTCAAAGGCTTGGCCATTACATGCACCATGACGCCTAAAGTGGCCTTTTTAAAGAGCGCCTTTTCCCCTCTCTCTCTCTAACAGTTGTGTTTTTTTTTGCCCAAAAAGGTAGGGAATCTAGAGCAGCTTCTCTCTTCATTCATTGTTCCTTTTGTGATCGTTTTACCCCAATCTGGTAGCAAATCTAGAGCAGGAAAACAAACCAGCACCATAAATAAATTCAGTAAACAGAGCAGATGTAGATAAAGCAACTAATATAGGTTATATAGTACGGTACTTAATGAGGTTCGACAATTAGGCTGCTCAGCAGCCGCAGCAGCGGACTGCTTCAACACAGACAAGACAAAAGAAGCTGCTTTACAGCAGCAGCAGCAGCAACAGGTGATCAATGGCCCCTCGTGGCCTCTGCCAGGAGGGCATCCGCCTCCTCCCTCTGGCACTTCCTCCACTTCTTGCTGCCCAGCTCCTTGACCTTGGGCACCTTGGGTCTGATCGGGGGCATGCAACCCTCCTCGATAGCCACCTTCTGGAGGTTGCGGAGGTGAAGACCGAGTGCCTGGTGCTTGGCCCTGAAGCCGTGGACGTTCACGGACTCGCCACAGGTCCTCGCGTCCTCAGCATGCTTCACGAGGGAGTTGAAGTCTGTGCCGTGGAGCCTCCTGGTGGGGCAAAAGGGGCACCTGTACACGTCGTCGGCGAAGAAGTTGTTGTACTGACCGGACTTTAGCCTCCTCAACACATGATGAGTCTTGGTGTCCTGCGACTCGTCGTCGCTGTGGAGGTCGCTGCTATCCTCCTGTTGGAAAAAAACAGAAGAGTGAAATAAGGACATGATTGAGATACTTGATTATCGGGATTGATTTTTTGCATAAATTAACCGAATGAGATCTCCCGATTATTCCCCAAATCTCAAACCAAATCGAATACTGATCCCAACTACGAACAGGGGGATCCATCGAAAATCGAGATCTAACACAATAGGATTAGCTACTGTAAAAAAAATAGCCGAGCCCTAATAACATACGATCTAGCATCCAACGATGGGAACGGGGGAAGAACAAGGGAAGGGGAGAAAACCCTGGTTACCTCAGAACACGGGTCGGCAATGCTGGTGTCGTAGGGGTTCTCCGGCCTTATGTAGACAACCTCCTCGTAGGGGTCCCAGCCGAGCGGGATCTGTCCGAGATCAAGGGGCCTCACGGAGGCTACAAATGATGTGGGGACAGGACGGGGCTCACGGCTGCCTTGAGGCGCCGATGGACACCGTACAATCTTCTCCATCGCCGCGTGGTTGGGGTTTTGTTGTGCGCTTGTAAGGTGATGGGACAAAGGAACGGTTGAGTGAGCGAAAAGCGTGATGAGTGGGAGTGGGAGTGGGGAGGCCTCTATTAAAGGAGAAGGGAAGAGGCGTTTCGTTGCACTACCGTGCACCGCATAGGCTAATGCACCGTGCACGGCCACACGTGTTCGCTACCGCCCCGTGCACCGCACACACGTACCATGAGTCACATTTTTTCCCTCGAGTCTAACCATGGCGATTCAGTTGTACTCAGTTTTTCCCACCAACCGTTGATCCTATGTGATCTAAGCATGTGATAACCCTTATATCTGTCGGGGGCACCCCTCTATCCATGCAAAATAACGAGTATGCCACCGGAACTTTAACAACATAAACAGATGAACTTGAATATATTTTGAAGGGTACGAAAATAGAAATCCACATAGTTTAAGGGTCTAGATATGCTAAGAGAACTAATTATTATTAGTGGCCGGGCCAACACAGTGACAGGGTTGGTCGGCCAGGAGTTGCTGATTCCTAAGTAAGGGGACACTAGGCCGTTCTTGACATACTCCCTCAGGAACTTGCCATAAGCAGCGTGCTTAGCCTTAGTCGCCGACTTGTGTTTACTAGCCGGGCTTTTACCGATGCCCACCACATGCAGAATCAAGCTGGCAATCCTCGGGTTAACTCCTTTCTTATAGAAAGGGCACCTGAGCTCCCCAAGTCGAGTGCGAAAAGGGATTATCCCGCTCTTGAGCTTCTTCATGACATGGCGGCTCTTGTTGTCCCTGGTCTCCTTGTCAGAATACATCTCACTTGAATACACCTGCAATGTATGGAATACAAACCGAAATGAGCAAAATAATAAATATATATTCCTTCCACCATTCCAAGTTACTTTCAATGCAATAACATGTCTATACAGGTTCAGCAGTTCATTACGGCCGTCTCCCTAGCTCGGTCCTAAATTAATGTGGTTTGTGTTCTTGGTAAATTATTAATAAATAAATAATGTGGATTCATTCAGAACAGACTAGATCTCTCCATGTACCGGTTCGTACGTTGCATCTAATCATTAGGACTAGATTTTTTATGACGCTCGGATAGATTAAGCTCGAGAAAATATGAAACATGTAGAAATAGATGTACCTCCGGCACACGAAGCGAGCGTGTTCGAACTCCACGCCTCATTACGCCCAAGTCGTCAACACCGACATGCACATGGTCCCCCAAGGGATTGAACTGCACGTCCTCCTCGGCCTGTGCTGCGTGATGCTCCTCCAGATCTGCCGCGTGAAGCACCACCCCGGCGGCGATGCCCGGACACTCATCCCCACGCACTGGTTTCATGGAGAAGGTTCATGCAAGTACGTTCAAGATTGTGTTGTTTTGCTGGATAGGGAAGAGAGTAGTGGATGAGTGCGAATGGAGGACCCGATAGGCTGGGTTTTTAATGCGGGGACGTTTAGGCCTCCTCGAGGGCCCCCAGATAGCTCTTCCGGCCATTTACCGCGTGGAAGGTTCGTGTGGTGGGGGCCTGACGGAAGTGAGAGTGCAGGCGCGCTGCGTAGTAAAAATGGTATAGTCGATGGTCCGTGGATGACCAGTTGCCGTGTAGTAGACTTGTAGCCTTTGCAGACTAGATTAAACATGACATGACCACTCGACTACTTTTCCATGGACGGCATCGTGTTCCTTCTTGTAGAAGTCTCGTTGAGGGACGCCTGCGGTTTGCCTGCCCTGTGAAGGGCACGACGTGTGCAACAAGCCTTGTTGGATCACACAGGATCAACGGTTGGTGCGCACGATCCGCGTTGCAGACAGAGTGGGCATAGGTTTGGGATTCTAAGAGAGAGAGAGAGAGGATGTTTGTTCTTATACTAAAACCATAAACAAACATGGATCAACCACTAGAGTCATTGCATGTGTGTTCTTATACTAAAACCAACATGGATCCACCAGTGGTCATTGCATGTGTGTTGTTTCCACAAACCACACATGGATCAACCACTAGAGTCATTGCATGTGTGTTATTTCCACAAACCACACATGGATCAACCACTAGAGTCATTGCATGTGTGTTCTTATACTAAAACCACAAACCAGTACTAGAGCCATTGCATGTGTGTTCTTTTCCACAAACCACACATGGATCCACCATTGGTCATTGCATGTGTGTTCTTTCCACAAACCACATATGGATCAACCAGTGGTCATTGCATGTGTGTTCTTTTCCACAAACCACACATCAGTCCACCAGTGGTCATTCCATGTGTGTTCTTTCCACAAACCACACATGGATCAACCACTAGAGTCATTGCATGTGTGTTATTTCCACAAACCACAAATGGATCAACCACTAGAGTCATTGCATGTGTTGTTATACTAAAAACACAAAACAGTACGAGAGTCATTGCATGTGTGTTCTTTTCCACAAACCACACATGGATCCACCAGTGGTCATTGCATGTGTGTTCTTTCCACAAACCACATATGGATCAACCAGAGTCATTGCATGTGTGTTCTTTCCACAAACCACACATGGATCAACCACTAGAGTCATTGCATGTTTGTTCTTATACTAAAACCACAAACCAGCACTAGAGTCATTGCATGTGTGTTCTTTTCCACAAACCACACATGGATCCACCAGTGGTCATTGCATGTGTGTTCTTTCCACAAACCACATATGGATCAACCAGAGTCATTGCATGTGTGTTCTTTCCAAGAACCACATATGGATCAACCACTAGAGTCATTGCATGTTTGTTCTTATACTAAAACCACAAACCAGCACTAGACTCATTTCATGTGTGTTCTTTTCCACAAGCACACATGGATCCACTAGACTCATTGCATTTGTGTTCTTTCCACAAACCACACATGGATCCACCAGTGGTCATTGCATGTGTGTTCTTTCCACAAACCACATATGGATCAACCAAAGTCATTGCATGTGTGTTCTTTCCACAAACCACACATGGATCAACCACTAGAGTCATTGCATGTTTGTTCTTATACTAAAACCAAAAACCAGCACTAGAGTCATTGCATGTGTGTTCTTTCCACAAACCACACATGGATCCACTAGACTCATTGCATGTGTGTTCTTTTCCACAAACAACTTATGGATCAACCAGTGGTCATTGCATGTGTGTTCTTTTCACAAACCCCATGTGGACCCACTAGAGTCATTGCATGTGTGTTCTTTCCACAAACCACACATGGATCCACCACTATCATTGCATGTGTGTTCTTTCCACAAACCACACATGGATCAACCACTAGAGTCATTGCATGTTTGTTATTTCCACAAACCACATATGGATCAACCAGTGGTCATTGCATGTGTGTTCTTTTCCACAAACCACACATGGATCCATTACAGTCATTGCATGTGTGTTATTTCCACAAACCACACA
This sequence comes from Avena insularis, assembly GCA_023614405.1. Classification (NCBI taxonomy): domain Eukaryota; kingdom Viridiplantae; phylum Streptophyta; class Magnoliopsida; order Poales; family Poaceae; genus Avena; species Avena insularis. Next base: position 101,713,749 of record CM042684.1, on the reverse strand, counting down.
TGGATCAACCACTAGAGTCATTGCATGTGTGTTATTTCCACAAACCACACATGGATCAACTACTAGAGTCATTGCATGTGTGTTCTTTTCCACAAACCACACATGGATCCACCAGTGGTCATTGCATGTGTGTTCTTTCCACAAACCACATATGGATCAACCAGAGTCATTGCATGTGTGTTCTTTCCACAAACCACACATGGATCAACCACTAGAGTCATTGCATGTTTGTTCTTATACTAAAACCACAAACCAGCACTAGAGTCATTGCATGTGTGTTCTTTTCCACAAACCACACATGGATCCACTAGTGGTCATTGCATGTGTGTTCTTTCCACAAACAACATATGGATCAACCAGAGTCATTGCATGTGTGTTCTTTCCACAAACCACACATGGATCAACCACTAGAGTCATTGCATGTGTGTTCTTTCCACAAACCACACATGGATCAACCACTAGAGTCATTGCATGTGTGTTATTTCCACAAACCACACATGGATCAACCACTAGAGTCATTGCATGTGTGTTATTTCCACAAACCACACATGGATCAACCACTAGAGTCATTGCATGTGTGTTCTTATACTAAAACCAACACTAGAGTCATTGCATGTGTGTTCTTTTCACAAACCACACATGGATCAACCACTAGAGTCATTGCATGTGTGTTATTTCCACAAACCACACATGGATCAACCAGAGTCATTGCATGTTTGTTCTTATACTAAAACCACAAACCAGCACTAGAGTCATTGCATGTGTGTTCTTTTCCACAAACCACACATATATCCACTAGACTCATTGCATGTGTGTTCTTTTCCACAAACAACTTATGGATCAACCAGTGGTCATTGCATGTGTGTTCTTTTCACAAACCACATGTGGACCCACTAGAGTCATTGCATGTGTTCTTATACTAAAACTAGCACTAGAGTCATTGCATGTGTGTTCTATGCACAAACCACACATGGATCACCACTGATCATTGCATGTGTGTTCTTTCCACAAACCACACATGGATCAACCACTAGAGTCATTGCATGTGTGTTATTTCCACAAACCACACATGGATCAACCAGTGGTCATTGCATGTGTGTTCTTTTCCACAAACCACACATGGATCCACCAGTAGTCATTGCATGTGTGTTCTTTCCACAAAGCACACATGGATCAACCACTAGAGTCATTGCATGTGTGTTATTTCCACAAACCACACATGGATCAGCCACTAGAGTCATTGCATGTGTGTTATTTCCACAAACCACACATGGATCCACCACTAGAGTCATTGCATGTGTGTTCTTTCCACAAACCACATATGGATCAACCAGAGTCATTGCATGTGTGTTCTTTCCACAAACCACACATGGATCAACCACTAGAGTCATTGCATGTGTGTTCTTATACTAAAACCACAAACCAGCACTAGAGTCATTGCATGTGTTCTTTCCACAAACCACACATGGATCCACCAGTGGTCATTGCATGTGTGTTCTTTCCACAAACCACATATGGATCAACTAGAGTCATTGCATGTGTGTTCTTTCCACAAACCACACATGGATCAACCACTAGAGTCATTGCATGTTTGTTCTTATACTAAAACCACAAACCAGCACTAGAGTCATTGCATGTGTGTTCTTTTCCACAAACCACACATGGATCCACCAGTGGTCATTGCATGTGTGTTCTTTCCACAAACCACATATGGATCAACCAGAGTCATTGCATGTGTGTTCTTTCACAAACCACACATGGATCAACCACTAGAGTCATTGCATGTTTGTTCTTATACTAAAACCACAAACTAGCACTAGAGTCATTGCATGTGTGTTCTTTTCCACAAACCACACATGGATCAACCACTAGAGTCATTGCATGTGTGTTCTTTTCCACAAACCACACATGGATCCATCACTAGAGTCATTGCATGTGTGTTCTTTCCACAAACCACATATGGATCAACCAGAGTCATTGCATGTGTGTTCTTTCCACAAACCACACATGGATCAACCACTAGAGTCATTGCATGTGTGTTCTTTTCACAAACCACACATGGATCAACCACTAGAGTCATTACATATGTGTTATTTCCACAAACCACACATGAATCAACCACTAGAGTCATTGCATGTGTGTTCTTTCCACAAACCACACATGGATCCACCAGTGGTCATTGCATGTGTGTTCTTTCCACAAACCACACATGGATCAACCACTAGAGTCATTGCATGTGTGTTCTTTCCACAAACCACACATGGATCAACCACTAGAGTCATTGCATGTGTGTTCTTATACTAAAACCACAAACCAGCACTAGAGTCATTGCATGTGTTCTTTTCCACAAACCACACATGGATCCACCAGTGGTCATTGCATGTGTGTTCTTTCCACAAACCACACATGGATCAACCAGAGTCATTGCATGTGTGTTCTTTCCACAAACCACACATGGATCAACCACTAGAGTCATTGCATGTGTGTTCTTATACTAAAACCACAAACCAGAACTAGAGTCATTGCATGTGTGTTCTTTCCACAAACCACACATGGATCCACCAGTGGTCATTGCATGTGTGTTCTTTCCACAAACCACATATGGATCAACCAGAGTCATTGCATGTGTGTTCTTTCCACAAACCACACATGGATCAACCACTAGAGTCATTGCATGTTTGTTCTTATACTAAAACCACAAACCAGCACTAGAGTCATTGCATGTGTGTTCTTTCCACAAACCACATGGATCCATTAGAGTCATTGCATGTGTGTTCTTTTCACAAACCACATATGGATCAACCAGTGCTCATTGCATGTGTTTTCTTTCACAAACCACATGTGGACCCACTAGAGTCATTGCATGTGTGTTCTTTACTAAACCACACATCGATCCACTAGAGTCATTGCATGTGTGTTATTTCCACAAACCACACATGGATCAACCACTAGAGTCATTGCATGTGTGTTCTTTCCACAAACCACACATGGATCCACCACTAGAGTCATTGCATGTGTGTTCTTATACTAAAACCAACACTAGAGTCATTGCATGTGTGTTCTTTCCACAAACCACACATGGATCAACCACTAGAGTCATTGCATGTGTGTTCTTATACTAAAACGAACACTAGAGTCATTGCATGTGTGTTCTTTTCCACAAACCACACTTGGATCCACCAGTGGTCATTGCATGTGTGTTCTTTCCACAAACCACATATGGATCAACCACTAGAGTCATTGCATGTGTGTTCTTTCCACAAACCAGACATGGATCAACCACTAGAGTCATTGCATGTGTGTTCTTATACTAAAACCACAAACCAGCCCTAGAGTCATTGCATGTGTGTTCTTTTCCACAAACCACACATGGATCCACCAGTGGTCATTGCATGTGTGTTCTTTCCACAAACCACATATGGATCAACCACTAGAGTCATTGCATGTGTGTTCTTTCCACAAACCACACATGGATCAACCACTAGAGTCATTGCATGTTTGTTCTTATACTAAAACCACAAACCAGCGCTAGAGTCATTGCATGTGTGTTCTTTTCCACAAACCACACATGGATCCACCAGTGGTCATTGCATGTGTGTTCTTTCCACAAACCACATATGGATCAACCAGAGTCATTGCATGTGTGTTCTTTCCACAAACCACATGGATCAACCACTAGAGTCATTGCATGTGTGTTCTTATACTAAAACCACAAATGGATCACCACTAGAGTCATTGCATGTGTGTTCTTTCCACAAACCACACATGGATCAACCACTAGAGTCATTGCATGTGTGTTCTTTCCACAAACCACATGGATCACCACTAGAGTCATTGCATGTGTGTTCTTTCCTAAAACCACACATGGATCAGCACTAGAGTCATTGCATGTGTGTTCTTTCCACAAACCACACATGGATCAACACTAGAGTCATTGCATGTGTGTTCTTTTCCACAAACCACACATGGATCCACTAGAGTCATTGCATGTGTGTTCTTTCCACAAACCACACATGGATCAACCACTAGAGTCATTGCATGTGTTTTCTTTACACAAACCACAAATGGATAAACCACTAGAGTCATTGCATTTGTGTTCTTATACTAAAAACAAACCAGCACTAGAGTCATTGCATGTGTTCTTTTCCACAAACCACACATGGATCCACCAGTGGTCATTGCATGTGTGTTCTTTCCACAAACCACATATGGATCAACCAGAGTCATTGCATGTGTGTTCTTTCCACAAACCACACATGGATCAACCACTAGAGTCATTGCATGTGTGTTCTTTCCACAAACCACACATGGATCAACCACTAGAGTCATTGCATGTGTGTTCTTTCCACAAACCACACATGGATCAAGCACTAGAGTCATTGCATGTGTGTTCTTTTCCACAAACCACACATGGATCCACCAGTGGTCATTGCATGTGTGTTCCTTCCACAAACCACACATGGATCAACACTAGAGTCATTGAATATGTGTTTTTTCCATAAACCACACATGGATCAACCACTAGCGTCATTGCATGTGTGTTCTTATACTAAAACCACAAACCAGTACTAGAGTCATTGCATGTGTGTTCTTTTCCACAAACCCCACATGGATCCACCACTGGTCATTGCATGTGTGTTCTTTCCACAAACCACACATGGATCAACCACTAGAGTCATTGCATGTGTGTTCTATCCACAAACCACATGGATCAACCACTAGAGTCATTGCATGTGTGTTCTTATACTAAAACCTCAAACCAGCACTAGAGTCATTGCATGTGTGTTCTTCTCACAAACCACACATGGATCAACCACTAGAGTCATTATATGTGTGTTCTTTCCACAAACCACATGGATCAACCACTAGAGTCATTGCATGTGTGTTCTTTCCACAAACCACACATGGATCAACCACTAGAGTCATTGCATGTGTGTTCTTATACTAAAACACATGGAACCAGCACTAGAGTCATTGCATGTGTGTTCTTTTCCACAAACCACACATGGATCCACCAGTGGTCATTGCATGTGTGTTCTTTCCACAAACCACATATGATCAACCACTAGTCATTGCATGTGTGTTCTTTCCACAAACCACACATGGATCAACCACTAGAGTCATTGCATGTGTGTTCTTATACAAAAACCACCATCGATCAATAGAGACATTGCATGTGTGTTATTTTCCACAAACCACACGTTGATACACCACTTGAGTCATTGCATGTGTGTTCTTTCCACAAACCACATGGATCAACACTAGAGTCATTGCATGTGTGTTCTTTCCACAAACCACATGGATCAACCACTAGAGTCATTGCATGTGTGTTCTTATACTAAAACCACACTAGAGTCATTGCATGTGTGTTCTTTACACAAACCACACATGTATCTAACACTAGAGTCATTGCATGTGTGTTCTTTCCGCAAACCACACATGGATCAACCACTAGAGTCATTGCATGTGTGTTCTTATACTAAAACCATGGAACCACTAGAGTCATTGCATGTGTGTTCTTTCCACAAACCACACATGGATCAACCACTAGAGTCATTGCATGTGTGTTCTTTTCACAAACCACACATGGATCAACCACTAGAGTCATTGCATGTGTGTTCTTTCAAAAAACCACCAACGATTGATCAACCACTAGAGTCATTGCAAGTGTGTTCTTTCCACAAACCACACATGGATCAACCACTAGAGTCATTTCATGTGTGTTCTTTTCCACAAACCACACATGGATCAACCACTAGAGTCATTGCATGTGTGTTCTTTTCCACAAACCACACATGGATCAACCACTAGAGTCATTGCATGTGTGTTCTTTCCACAAACCACACATGGATCAACCACTAGGTCATTGCATGTGTGTTCTTTTCCACAAACCACATGGATCAACCACTAGAGTCATTGCATGTGTGTTCTTTCACAAACCACATGGATCAACCACTAGAGTCATTGCATGTGTTCTTTCCACAAACCACACATGGATCAGCACTAGAGTCATTGCATGTGTGTTCTTTTCCACAAACCACACATGGATCCACCACGGTCATTGCATGTGTGTTCTTTCCACAAACCACACATGGATCAACCACTAGAGTCATTGCATGTGTGTTATTTCCACAAACCACACATGGATCAACCACTAGAGTCATTGCATGTGTGTTCTAAAACCACAAACCAGCACTAGAGTCATTGCATGTGTGTTCTTTTCACAAACCACACATGGATCCACCAGTGGTCATTGCATGTGTGTTCTTTCCACAAACCACATATGGATCAACCACGAGTTATTGCATGTGTGTTCTTTCCACAAACCACACATGGATCAACCACTAGAGTCATTGCATGTTTGTTCTTATACTAAAACCACAAACCAGCACTAGAGTCATTGCATGTGTGTTCTTTTCCACAAACCACACATGGATCCACAAGTGGTCATTGCATGTGTGTTCTTTCCCCAAACCAGACATGGAGCAACCCCTAGAGTCATAGCATGTGTTCTTTCCACAAACCACACATGGATCAACCACTAGAGTCATTGCATGTGTGTTCTTTACTAAAACCACATGGATCCACCACTAGAGTCATTGCATGTGTGTTCTTTCACAAACCACACATGGATCAACCACTAAGTCATTGCATTTGTGTTCTTTCCACAAACCACACATGGATCAACCACTAGAGTCATTGCATGTGTGTTATTTCCACAAACCACACATGGATCAACCACTAGTGTCATTGCATGTGTGTTATTTCCACAAACCACACATGGATCAACCACTAGAGTCATTGCATGTGTGTTATTTCCACAAACCACACATGGATCAACCACTAGAGTCATTGCATGTGTGTTCTTATACTAAAACCACATGGATCAAGCACTCTAGTCATTGCATGTGTGTTCTTTTCCACAAACCACACATGGATCCACCAGAGTAATTGCATGTGTGTTCTTTCTACAAACCACACATGGATCAACCACTAGAGTCATTGCATGTGTGTTCTTTCCACAAAACCACATGGATCACCCACTAGAGACATTGCATGTGTTTTCTTATCCTAAAACCCACATGGATCCACTAGTGGTCTTTGGATGTGTGTTCTTTCCACAAACCACACATGGATCCACCACTGGTCATTGCATGTGTGTTCTTTCCACAAACCACACATGGATCAACCACTAGAGTCATTGCAGGTGTGTTCTTTCACAAACCACACATGGATCAACCACTAGAGTCATTGCATGTGTGTTCTTTCCACAAACCACATGGATCCACTAGAGTCATTGCATGTGTGTTCTTTCACAAACCACACATGGATCAACCACTAGAGTCATTGCATGTGTGTTCTTTTCCACAAACCACACATGGATCAACCACTGGAGTCAGTGCCTGTGTTTTCTTTTCACAAACCACATGGATCACCAGAGTCATTGCATGTGTGTTCTTTCACAAACCACACATGGATCAACCACTAGAGTCATTGCATGTGTGTTCTTTCCACAAACCACACATGGATCACCACTAGAGTCATTGCATGTGTGTTCTTATACTAAAACCACCAGCACTAGAGTCATTGCATGTGTTCTTTTCCACAAACCACACATGGATCCACCAGTGGTCATTGCATGTGTGTCCTTTCCACAAACCACACATGGATCAACCACTAGAGTCTTTGCATGTGTGTTCTTTCCACAAACCACACATGGATCAACCACTAGAGTCATTGCATGTTTGTTCTTATACTAAAACCACAAACCAGCACTAGAGTCATTGCATGTGTGTTCTTTTCCACAAACCACACATGGATCCACCAGTGGTCATTGCATGTGTGTTCTTTCCACAAACCACACATGGATCAACCACTAGAGTCATTGCATGTGTGTTCTTTCCACAAACCACACATGGATCAACCACTAGAGTCATTGCATGTGTGTTCTTATACTAAAACCACACAACAGACCTAGAGTCATTTCATTTGTGTTATTTTCCACAAACCACACATGGATCAACCACTAAGTCATTGCATGTGTGTTCTTTTCCACAAACCACACATGGATCAACCACAAGAGTCATTGCATGTGTGTTATTTCCACAAACCACACATGGATCCACTAGAGTCATTGCATGTGTGTAATTTCCACAAACCACACATGGATCAACCACTAGAGTCATTGCATGTATGTTCTTTCCACAAACCACACATGGATCAACCACTAGAGTCATTGCATGTGTGTTCTTTTCACATACCACAATGGATCAACCACTAGAGTCATTGCATGTGTGTTCTTTTCCACAAACCACACATGGATCCACCAGTGGTCATTGCATGTGTGTTCTTTCCACAAACCACATATGGATCAACCAGAGTCATTGCATGTGTGTTCTTTCCACAAACCACACATGGATCAACCACTAGAGTCATTGCATGTGTGTTCTTATACTAAAACAACAAACCAACACTAGAGTCATTGCATGTGTGTTCTTTTACACAAAAAAGACATGGATCCACCAGTGGTCATTGCATGTGTGTTCTTTCCACAAACCCAATATGGATCAAACACTAGAGTCATTGCATGTGTGTTCTTTCCACAAACCACACATGGATCAACCACTAGAGTCATTGCATGTGTGTTCTTATACTAAAACCACAAACCAGCACTAGAGTCATTGCATGTGTGTTCTTTTCCACAAACCACACATGGATCCACCACTAGAGTCATTGCATGTGTGTTCTTTCCACAAACCACACATGGATCAACCACTAGAGTCATTGCATGTGTGTTCTTTCCACAAACCACACATGGATCAACCACTAGAGTCATTGCATGTGTGTTCTTTCCACAAACCACACATGGATCAACCACTAGAGTCATTGCATGTTTGTTCTTATACTAAAACCACAAACCAGCACTAGAGTCATTGGATGTGTGTTCTTTTCCACAAACCACACATGGATCAACCACTAGAGTCATTGCATGTGTGTTATTTCCACAAACAAACATAGATCAACCACTAGAGTCGTTGCATGTGTGTTCTTTCCACAAACCACATGGATCAACCACTAGAGTCATTGCATGTGTGTTCTTACTAAAACCACACATGGAGTCATTGCATGTGTGTTCTTTCCACAAACCACACATGGATCAACCACTAGAGTCATTGCATGTGTGTTCTTTCCACAAACCACATGGATCAACCACTAGAGTCATTGCATGTGTGTTCTTATACTAAAACCAACACTAGAGTCATTGCATGTGTGTTCTTTCCACAAACCACACATGGATCAACCACTAGAGTCATTGCATGCGTGTTCTTTTCCACAAACCACACATGGATCCACCAGTGGTCATTGCATGTGTGTTCTTTCCACAAACCACACATGGATCAACCACTAGAGTCATTGCATGTGTGTTCTTTCCACAAACCACACATGGATCAACCACTAGAGTCATTGCATGTGTGTTCTTGTACTAAGACCACATGGAACCAGCACTAGAGTCATTGCATGTGTGTTTTTTCCACAAACCACACATGGATCAACCACTAGAGTCATTGCATGTGTGTTCTTTCCACAAACCACACATGGATCAACCACTAGAGTCATTGCATGTTTGTTCTTTCCACAAACCACATGGATCCACTAGAGTCATTGCATGTGTTTTCTTTCCACAAACCACACATGGATCAACCACTAGAGTCATTGCATGTGTGTTCTTTCCACAAACCACACATGGATCAGCCACTAGAGTCATTGCATGTGTGTTCTTTTCCACAAACCACATTGGATCCACCAGTGGTCATTGCATGTGTGTTCTTTCCACAAACCACACATGGATCAACCACTAGAGTCATTGCATGTGTGTTTTTTCCACAAACCACACATGGATCAACCACTAGAGTCATTGCATGTGTGTTCTTATACTAAAACCACAAACCAGCACTAGAGTCATTGCATGTGTGTTCTTTTCCACAAACCACACATGGATCCACCAGTGGTCATTGCATGTGTGTTCTTTCCACAAACCACACATGGATCAACCAGAGTCATTGCATGTGTGTTCTTTCCACAAACCACACATGGATCAACCACTAGAGTCATTGCATGTGTGTTCTTATACTAAAACCACAAACCAGTACTAGAGTCATTCCATGTGTGTTCTTTTCCACAAAGCACACATGGATCCACCAGTGGTCATTGCATGTGTGTTCTTTTTCACAAACCACACATGGATCCACCACTAGAGTCATTGCATGTGTGTTCTTTCCACAAACCACACATGGATCAACCACTAGAGTCATTGCATGTGTGTTCTTATACTAAAACCACCACTAGAGTCATTGCATGTGTGTTCTTTTCACAAACCACACATGGATCAACCACTAGAGTCATTGCATGTGTGTTCTTTTCCACAAACCACACATGGATCAACCACTAGAGTCATTGCATGTGTGTTCTTTCCATGAACCACACATGGATCAACCACTAGAGTCATTGCATGTGTGTTCTTTTCCACAAACCACATGGATCAACCACTAGAGTCATTGCATGTGTGTTCTTTGCACAAACCACACATGGATCAACCACTAGAGTCATTGCATGTGTGTTCTTATACTAAAACCACATGGAACCAGCACTAGAGTCATTGCATGTGTGTTCTTTTCCACAAACCACACAAGGATCCACTAGAGTCATTGCATGTGTGTTCTTTTCCGCAAACCACATGGATCAACCACTAGGTCATTGCATGTGTGTTCTTTTCACAAACCACATGTGGATCCACTAGAGTCATTGCATGTGTGTTCTTATACTAAAACCACGGCACTAGAGTCATTGCATGTGTGTTCTTTTCCACAAACCACACATGGATCCACCACTAGAGTCGTTGCATGTGTGTTCTTTCGACAAACCACATATGGATCAACCACTAGAGTCATTGCATGTGTGTTATTTCCACAAACCACACATGGATCGACCACTAGAGTCATTGCACGTGTGTGTTCTTTTCCACAAACCACACATGGATCGACCACTAGAGTCATTGCACGTGTGTGTTCTTTTCCACAAACCACACATGGATCAACCACTAGAGTCATTGCATGTGTGTTCTTTCCAAACCACACATGGATCAGCCACTAGAGTCATTGCATGTGTGTTCTTTTCCACAAACCACACATGGATCCACCTAGAGTCATTGCATGTGTGTTCTTTCCAGAAACCACACATGGATCAACCACTAGAATCATTGCATGTGTGTTCTTTCCACAAACCACATGGATCAACCACTAGAGTCATTGCATGTGTGTTCTTATACTAAAACCACATGGAACGAGCACTAGAGTCATTGCATGTGTGTTCTTTTCCACAAACCACACATGGATCCACCAGTGGTCATTGCATGTGTGTTCTTTCCACAAACCACATATGGATCAACCAGAGTCATTGCATGTGTGTTATTTCCACAAACCACACATGGATCAACCACTAGAGTCATTGCATGTGTGTTCTTATACTAAAACCACAAACCAGCACTAGAGCCATTGCATGTGTGTTCTTTTCCACAAACCACACATGGATCCACCAGTGGTCATTGCATGTGTGTTCTTTCCACAAACCACACATGGATCAACCACTAATCATTGCATTTGTGTTCTTTCCTCAAACCACACATGGATCAACCATTAAAGTCGTTGCATGTTTGTTCTTATACTAAAACCAGCACTAGAGTCATTGCATGTGTGTTCTTTTCCACAAACCACACATGGATCCACCACTAGAGTCATTGCATGTGTGTTCTTTCCACAAACCCCACATGGATCAACCACTAGAGTCATTGCATGTGTGTTATTTCCACAAACCACACATGGATCAACCACTAGAGTCATTGCATGTGTGTTATTTCCACAAACCACACATGGATCAACCACTAGAGTCATTGCATGTGTGTTCTTTTACATAAACCACACATGGATCAACCACTAGAGTCATTGCATGTGTGTTCTTTCCATGAACCACACATGGATCAACCACTAGAGTCATTGCATGTGTGTTCTTTCCACAAACCACACATGGATCCACCAGAGTCATTGCATGTGTGTACTTTCCCCAAACAACAGATGGATCAACCACTATAGTCATTGCATGTGTGTTCTTTCCACAAACCACACATGGATCAACCACTAGAGTCATTGCATGTTTGTTCTTATACTAAAACCACAAACCAGCACTAGAGTCAGTGCATGTGTGTTCTTTACCACAAACACCACATGGATCCACTAGTGGTCATTGCATGTGTGTTCTTTCCAAAAACCACAGATGTATCAACCCCTCGAGTCATTGCTTGTTTGTTATTTCCACACACCACACTTGGTTCAACCAGAGTCATTTCATGTGTGTTCTTATACTAAAACCACAAACCATGGATCCACTAGAGTCATTGCATGTGTGTTCTTTCCACAAACCACACATGGATCCACCACTAGGTCATTGCATGTGTGTTATTTTCACAAACCACACATGGATCAACCACTAGAGTCATTGTATGTGTGTTCTTTCCACAAACCACACATGGATCAACCACTAGAGTCATTGCATGTGTGTTCTTTCCACAAACCACATGGATCAACCACTAGAGTCATTGCATGTGTGTTCTTTTCCACAAACCACACATGGATCAACCACTAGAGTCATTGCATGTGTGTTCTTTCCACAAACCACATGGATCAACCACTAGAGTCATTGCATGTGTGTTCTTTCCACAAACCACATGGATCAACCACTAGAGTCATTGCATGTGTGTTCTTTTCCACAAACCACACATGGATCCACCACTAGAGTCATTGCATGTGTGTTCTTTCCACAAACCACACATGGATCAACCACTAGAGTCATTGCATGTGTGTTCTTTCCTGAACCACACATGGATCAACCACTAGAGTCATTGCATGTGTGTTCTTATACTAAAACCACATGGATCCACTAGAGTCATTGCATGTGTGTTCTTTTCCACAAACCACACATGGATCAACCACTACAGTCATTGCATGTGTGTACTTTCCACAAACCACACATGGATCAACGACTAGAGTCATTGCATGTGTGTTCTTTCCACAAACCACACATGGATCAACCACTAGAGTCATTGCATGTGTGTTCTTTCCACAAACCACACATGGATCAATGACTAGAGTCATTGCATGTGTGTTATTTCCACAAAACACACATGGATCAACCACTAGAGTCATTGCATGTGTGTTCTTTTCCACAAACCACACATGGATCACCCAGTGGTCATTGCATGTGTGTTCTTTCCACAAACGACACATGGATCAACCACTAGAGTCATTGCATGTGTGTTCTTTCCACAAACCACATGGATCAACCACTAGAGTCATTGCATGTGTGTTCTTTCCTAAAACCACATTGATCAACCACTAGAGTCATTGCATGTGTGTTCTTTTCCACAAACCACACATGGATCCACCACTAGAGTCATTGCATGTGTGTTCTTTCCACAAACCACACATGGATCAACCAGAGTCATTGCATGTGTGTTCTTTCCACAAACCACACATGGATCAACCACTAGAGTCATTGCATGTGTGTTCTTATACTAAAACCACAAACCAGCACTAGAGTCATTGCATGTGTGTTCTATTCCACAAACCACACATGGATCCACTAGTGGTCATTGCATGTGTGTTCTTTCCTGAAACCACATATGGATCAACACTAGAGTCATTGCATGTGTTCTTTCCACAAACCACACATGGATCAACCACTAGAGTCATTGCATGTGTGTTCTTATACTAAAACCACAAACCAGCACTAGAGTCATTGCATGTGTGTTCTTTTCCACAAACCACACATGGATCCACCACTAGAGTCATTGCATGTGTGTTCTTTCCACAAACCACACATGGATCAACCACTAGAGTCATTGCATATGTGTTCTTTCCACAAACCACACATGGATTAACCACTAGAGTCATTGCATGTGTGTTCTTATACTAAAACCACATGAACCAGCACTAGAGTCATTGCATGTGTGTTCTTTCCACAAACCACATGGATCACCACTAGAGTCATTGCATGTGTGTTCTTTCCACAAACCACACATGGATCAACCACTAGAGTCATTGCATGTGTGTTCTTTACACAAACCACACATAGAACAACCACGAGAGTCATTGCATGTGTGTTCTTTCCTAAAACCACATGGATCAACCACTAGAGTCATTGCATGTGTGTTCTTTCCACAAACCACATGGATCAACCACTAGAGTCATTGCATGTGTGTTCTTTTACAAACCACACATGGATCAACACTAGAGTCATTGCATGTGTGTTCTTTCCACAAACCACATGGATCAACCACTAGGTCATTGCATGTGTGTTCTTTCCACAAACCACATGGATCAACCACTAGAGTCATTGCATGTGTGTCCTTTCCACAAACCACACATGGATCAACCACTATAGTCATTGCATGTGTGTTCTTATACTAAAACCAACCACTAGAGTTATTGCATGTGTGTTCTTTCCACAAACCACACATGGATCAACCACTAGAGTCATTGCATGTGTTCTTTCCACAAACCACACATGGATCAACCACTAGAGTCATTGCATGTGTGTTCTTTCCACAAACCACACATGGATCAACCACTAGAGTCATTGCATGTGTGTTCTTTACTAAAACCACATGGATCACTAGAGTCATTGCATGTGTGTTCTATCCATAAACCACACATGGATCAAATACTAGAGTCATTGCATGTGTGTTCTTTCCACAAACCACACATGGATCAACCACTAGAGTCATTGCATGTGTGTTCTTTTCCACAAACCACACATGGATCCACTAGTGGTCATTGCATGTGTGTTCTTTCCACAAACCACACATGGATCAACCACTAGAGTCATTGCATGTGTGTTCTTTCCACAAACCACACATGGATCAACCACTAGAGTCATTGCATGTGTGTTCTTATACTAAAACCACATGGAACCAGCACTAGAGTCATTGCATGTGTGTTCTTTTCCACAAACCACACATGGATCCACCAGTGGTCATTGCATGTGTGTTCTTTCCACAAACCACACATGGATCAACAAGAGTCATTGCATGTGTGTTCTTTCCACAAACCACACATGGATCAACCACTAGAGTCATTGCATGTGTGTTCTTATACTAAAACCACAATGCTCCACTAGTGGCATTGGATGTGTGTTCATTTCCACAAACCACACATGGATCCACCACTAGAGTCATTGCATGTGTGTTCTTTCCACAAACCACACATGGATCAACCAGAGTCATTGCATGTGTGTTCTTTCCACAAACCACACATGGATCAACCACTAGAGTCATTGCATGTGTGTTCTTATACTAAAACCACAATCCAGCACTAGAGTCATTGCATGTGTGTTCTTTTCCACAAACCACACATGGATCCACCAGTGGTCATTGCATGTGTGTTCTTTCCACAAACCACATGGATCAACCACTAGAGTCATTGCATGTGTGTTCTTTCCACAAACCACATGGATCAACCACTAGAGTCATTGCATGTGTGTTCTTATACTAAAACCACATGGATCCAACTAGAGTCATTGCAAGTGTGTTATTTCCACAAACCACACATGGATCAACCAGAGTCATCGCATATGTGTTCTTTCCACAAACCACACATGGATTAACCACTAGAGTCATTGCATGTGTGTTCTTTTCACAAACCACACATGGATCAACCACTAGAGTCATTGCATGTGTGTTCTTTACAAAAACCACATGAACCAACACTAGAGTCATTGCATGTGTGTTCTTTCCACAAACCACATGGATCAACCACTAGAGTCATTGCATGTGTGTTCTTTCCTAAAACCACATGGATCAACCACTAGAGTCATTGCATGTGTGTTCTTTCCACAAACCACACATGGATCAACCACTAGAGTCATTGCATGTGTGTTCTTTTACACAAACCACATGGATAAACCAGATGTCATTTCATGTGTGTTATTTCAACAAACCACACATGGATCAACCACTAGAGTCATTGCATGTGTGTTATTTCCACAAACCACACATGGATCAAGCACTAGAGTCATTGCATGTGTGTTCTTTTCCACAAACCACACATGGATCCACCAGTGGTCATTGCATGTGTGTTCTTTCCACAAACCACACACGGATCAACCACTAGAGTCATTGCATGTGTGTTATTTCCACAAACCACACATGGATCAACCACTAGAGTCATTGCATGGGTGTTCTTATAATAAAACCACAAACCAGTACTAGAGTCATTGCATGTGTGTTCTTTTCCACAAACCACACATGGATCCACCAGTGGTCATTGCATGTGTGTTCTTTCCACAAACCACACATGGATCAACCACAGTCATTGCATGTGTGTTCTTTCCACAAACTACACATGGATCAACCACTAGAGTCATTGCATGTGTGTTCTTATACTAAAATCAACACTAGAGTCATTGCATGTGTGTTCTTTTCACAAACCACACATGGATCAACCACTAGAGTCATTGCATGTGTGTTATTTCCACAAACCACACATGGATGAACCACTAGAGTCATTGCATGTGTGTTCTTTCCACAAACCACATGGATCCACTAGAGTCATTGCATGTGTGTTCTTTCCACAAACCACATGGATCAACCACTAGAGTCATTGGATGTGTGTTCTTTTCCACAAACCACACATGGATCAACCACTAGAGTCATTGCATGTGTGTTCTTTCCACAAACCACACATGGATCAACCACTAGAGTCATTGCATGTGTGTTCTTTCCACAAACCACACATGGATCAACCACTAGAGTCATTGCATGTGTGTTCTTTCCACAAACCACACATGGATCAACCACTAGAGTCATTACATGTGTGTTGTTTCCACAAACAACCATGGATCGACCACTAGAGTCATTGCATGTGTGTTTTTTCCACAAACCACACATGCATCCACCACTAGATTCATTGCATGTGTGTTCTTTTCACAAACCCCACATGGATCAACCACTAGAGTCATTGCATGTGTGTTCTTTTCACAAACCACACATGGATCAACCACTAGAGTCATTGCATGTGTGTTCTTTCCACAAACCACACATGGATCAACCACTAGAGTCATTGCATGTGTGTTCTTTCCACAAACCACACATGGATCAACCACTAGAGTCATTGCATGTGTGTTCTTTCCAAACCACACATGGATCAACCACTAAGTCATTGCATGTGTGTTCTTTCCACACACCACACATGGATCAACCACTAGAGTCATTGCATGTTTGTTCTTATACTAAAACCATAAACCAGCACTACAGTCATTGCATGTGTGTTATTTCCACAAACACACATGGATCCACCAGTGGTCATTGCATGTGTGTTATTTTCACAAACCACACATGGATCAACCACTAGAGTCATTGCATGTGTGTTCTTTCCACAAACCACACATGGATCAACCACTAGAGTCATTGCATGTGTGTTCTTATACTAAAACCACAAACCAGCACTAGAGTCATTGCATGTGTGTTCTTTTCACAAACCACACATGGATCCACCAGTGGTCATTGCATGTGTGTTCTTTCCACAAACCACACATGGATCAACCACTAGAGTCATTGCATGTGTGTTCTTTCCACAAACCACACATGGATCAACCACTAGAGTCATTGCATGTGTGTTCTTATACTAAAACCACAAACCAGCACTAGAGTCATTGCATGTGTGTTCTTTTCCACAAACCACACATGGATCCACCAGTGGTCATTGCATGTGTGTTCTTTCCACAAACCACATGTGGATCAACCAGAGTCATTGCATGTGTGTTCTTCCACAAACCACACATGGGTCAACCGCTAGAGTCATTGCATGTTTGTTCTTATACTAAAACCACATGGATCCAGCACTAGAGTCATTGCATGTGTGTTCTTTTCACAAACCACATGGATCAACCACTAGAGTCATTGCATGTGTGTTAATTTCCACAAACCACACATGGATCAACCACTAGTCATTGCATGTGTGTTCTTTCCACAAACCACACATGGATCGACCACTAGAGTCATTGCATGTGTGTTCTTTTACTAAAACCACACATGGATCGACCACTAGAGTTGTTGCATGTGTGTTCTTTTCACAAACCACACAGGGATCAACCACCAGTGTCATTGCATGTGTGTTCTTTCCACAAACTACACATGGATCAACCACAGTCATTGCATGTGTGTCCTTTCCACAAACCACACATGGATTAACCACTAGAGCCATTGCATGTTTGTTCTTTTCCACAAACCACACATGGATCAACCACTAGAGTCATTGCATGTGTGTTCTTTCCACAAACCACACATGGATCTACCACTAGAGTCATTGCATGTTTGTTCTTATACAAAACACATGGATCCACTAGAGTCATTGCATGTGTGTTCTTTCCACAAACCACACATGGATCAACCACTAGAGTCATTGCATGTATGTTCTTTCCACAAACCACATGGATCAACCACTAGAGTCTTTGCATGTGTGTTCTTTTCACAAACCACACATGGATCAACCACTAGAGTCATTGCATGTGTGTTCTTTCCACAAACCACATGGATCAACCACTAGAGTCATTGCATGTGTGTTCTTTCCACAAACCACACATGGATCGACCACTAGAGTCATTGCATGTGTGTTCTTTCCACAAACCACATGGATCAACCACTAGAGTCATTGCATGTGTGTTCTTTCCACAAACCACATGGATCCACCAGTGGTCATTGCATGTGTGTTCTTTCCACAAACCACACATGGATCAACACTAGAGTCATTGCATGTGTTCTTTCCACAAACCACACATGGATCAACCACTAGAGTCATTGCATGTGTGTTCTTATACTAAAACCACACATGGATCAGCACTAGAGTCATTGCATGTGTGTTCTTTTCCACAAACCACACATGGATCCACCAGTGGTCATTGCATGTGTGTTCTTTCCACAAACCACATGGATCAACCACTAGTCATTGCATGTGCGTTCTTTCCACAAACCACACATGGATCAACCACTATAGTCATTGCATGTTTGTTCTTATACTAAAACCAAAAACCAGCACTAGAGTCATGGCATGTGTGTTCTTTCCACAAACCACACATGTATCCACCAGTGGTCATTGCATGTGTGTTATTTCCACAAACCACACATGGATCAACCACTAGAGTCATTGCATGTGTGTTCTTTCCACAAACCACACATGGATCAACCACTAGAGTCATTGCATGTGTGTTCTTATACTAAAACCACATGGATCACTAGAGTCATTGCATGTGTGTTATTTCCACAAACCACACATGGATCAACCACTAGAGTCATTGCATGTGTGTTTTATCCACAAACCACACATGGATCAACCAGAGTCATTGCATGTGTGTTCTTTCCACAAAACCACATGGATCAACCACTAGAGTCATTGCAAGTGTGTTCTTATACAAAAACCACATGGATCCACTAGAGTCATTGCATGTGTGTTCTCTCCACAAACCACACATGGATCCACCACTGTCATTGCATGTGTGTTCTTTCCACAAACCACATGGATCAACCACTAGATTCATTGCATGTGTGTTCTTTTCACAAACCACACATGGATCAACCACTAGAGTCATTTCATGAGTGTTCTTTCCGCAAACCACATATGGATCAACCACTAGAGTCATTGCATGTGTGTTCTTTCCACAAACCACACATGGATCAACCACTAGAGTCATTGCATGTGTGTTCTTTCCACAAACCACACATGGATCAACCACTAGAGTCATTGCATGTGTGTTCTTTTCCACAAACCACATGGATCCACTAGACTCATTGCATGTGTGTTCTTTTCCACAAACCACACATGGATCGACCACTAGAGTCATTGCATGTGTGTTCTTTCCACAAACCACATGGATCAACCACTAGAGTCATTGCATGTTTGTTCTTATACTAAAACCACAAACCAGCACTAGAGTCATTGCATGTGTGTTCTTTTCCACAAACCACACATGGTTCCACCACTGGTCATCGCTTGTGTGTTCTTTCCACAAACCACATATGGATCAACCACTAGTCATTGCATGTGTGTTCTTTCCACAAACCACACATGTATCAACCACTAGAGTCATTGCATGTGTGTTCTTATACTAAAACCAACACTAGAGTCGTTGCATGTGTGTTCTTTTCACAAACCACACATGGATCAACCACTAGAGTCATTGCATGTGTGTTCTCTCCACAAACCACACATGGATCAACCACTAGAGTCATTGAATGTGTGTTCTTTCCACAAACCACACATGGATCAACCACTAGAGTCATTGCATGTGTGTTCTTATACTAAAACACATGGAACCAGCACTAGAGTCATTGCATGTGTGTTCTTTCCACAAACCACACATGGATCAACCACTAGAGTCATTGCATGTGTGTTCTTTCCACAAACCACACATGGATCAACCACTAGAGTCATTGCATGTGTGTTATTTCCACAAACAAACATGGATCAACCACTAGAGTCATTGCATGTGTGTTCTTATACTAAAACCACATGGACCACTAGAGTCATTGCATGTGTGTTCTTTTCCACAAACCACACATGGATCAACCACTAGAGTCATTGCATGTGTGTTCTTTCCACAAACCACATGGATCAACCACTAGAGTCATTGCATGTGTGTTATTTCCACAAAACACAAATGGATCTCCCTATAGTCATTGCATTTGTTTTATTTCCACAAACACACATGGATCAACCACTAGAGTCATTGCATGTGTGTTCTTTTCCACAAACCACACATGGATCCACCATGGTCATTGCATGTGTGTTCTTTCCACAAACCACACATGGATCAACCAGAGTCATTGCATGTGTGTTCTTTCCACAAACCACACATGGATCAACCACTAAAGTCATTGCATGTTTGTTGTTATACTAAAACCACATGGATCAACACTAGAGTCATTGCATGTGTGTTCTTTTCCACAAACCACACATGGATCAACCACTAGAGTCATTGCATGTGTGTTCTTTCCACAAACCACATGGATCAACCAGAGTCATTGCATGTGTGTTCTTTCCACAAACCACACATGGATCAACCACTAGAGTCATTGCATGTGTGTTCTTTCCACAAACCACACATGGATCAACCACTAGAGTCATTGCATGTGTGTTCTTTCCACAAACCACACATGGATCAGCCACTAGAGTCATTGCATGTGTGTTCTTTTCCACAAACCACACATGGATCTACCAATGGTCATTGCATGTGTGTTCTTTCCACAAACCACACATGGATCAACCACTAGAGTCATTGCATGTGTGTTCTTTCCACAAACCACACATGGATCAACCACTACAGTCATTGCATGTGTGTTCTTATACTAAAACCACATGGATCAACCACTCGCGTAATTGCTTTTGTGTCCTTTCCACAAACCACACATGGATCCACCAGTGGTCATTGGATGTGTGTTCTTTCCACAAAACACATATGGATGAACCACTAGAGTCATTCCATGTGTGTTCTTTCCACAAACCACACATGGATCAACCACTAGAGTCATTGCATGTGTGTTCGTATACTAAAACCACATGGAACCAGCACTAGAGTCATTGCATGTTTGTTCTTTTACACAAACCACACATGGATCCACCAGTTGTCATTGCATGTGTGTTCTTTCCACAAACCACATATGGATCAACCAGAGTCATTGCATGTGTGTTCTTTCCACAAACCACACATGGATCAACCACTAGAGTCATTGCATGTGTGTTCTTATACTAAAACCACAAACCAACACTAGAGTCATTGCATGTGTGTTCTTTTCCACAAACCACACATGGATCCACCACTAGGTCATTGCATGTGTGTTCCTTTCACAAACCACACATGGATCAACCACTAGAGTCATTGCATGTGTGTTCTTTTCCAGAAACCACACATGGATCCACCACTAGAGTCATTGCATGTTTTTTCATTCTCGAAACACCACATGGATCCACTAGAGTCATTGCATGTGTGTTCTTTCCACAAACCACACATGGATCAACCACTAGAGTCATTGCATGTGTGTTCTTTCCACAAACCACAAATGGATCAACCACTAGAGTCATTGCATGTGTGTTCTTTTCCAGAAACCACACATGGATCCACCAGTGGTCATTGCATGTGTGTTCTTTCCACAAACCACATGGATCAACCACTAGAGTCATTGCATGTGTGTTCTTTCCACAAACCACATGGATCAACCACTAAGTCATTGCATGTGTGTTCTTATACTAAAACCACATTGATCAACCACTAGAGTCATTGCATGTGTGTTCTTTTCACAAACCACACATGGATCCACCACTAGAGTCATTGCATGTGTGTTCTTTCCACAAACCACACATGGATCAACCACTAGAGTCATTACATGTGTGTTCTTTCCACAAACCACACATGGATCAACCACTAGAGTCATTGCATGTTTGTTCTTATACTAAAACCACATGGATCCAGCACTAGAGTCATTGCATGTGTGTTCTTTTCCACAAACCACACATGGATCCACCAGTGGTCATTGCATGTGTGTTCTTTCCACAAACCACACATGGATGAAACACTAGAGTCATTGCATGTGTGTTCTTTCCACAAACCACACATGGATCAACCACTAGAGTCATTGCATGTGTGTTCTTATACTAAAACCAACACTAGAGTCATTGCATGTGTGTTCTTTCCACAAACCACACATGGATCAACCACTAGAGTCATTGCATGTGTGTTCTTTCCACAAACCACACATGGATCAACCACTAGATTCATTGCATGTGTGTTCTTTCCACAAACCACACATGGATCAACCACTAGAGTCATTGCATGTGTGTGTTCTTATAATAAAACCAACACTAGAGTCATTGCATGTGTGTTCTTTTCCACAAACCACACATGGATCAACCACTAGAGTCATTGCATGTGTGTTCTTTCCACAAACCACACATGGATCAACCACTAGAGTCATTGCATGTGTGTTCTTATACTAAAACAAACACTAGAGTCATTGCATGTGTGTTCTTTCCACAAACCACACATGGATCAACCACTAGAGTCATTGCATGTGTGTTCTTTTCCACAAACCACACATGGATCCACTAGACTCATTGCATGTGTGTTCTTTTCCACAAACCACACATGGATCAACCACTAGAGTCATTGCATGTGTGTTCTTTCCACAAACCACACATGGATCAACCACTAGAGTGATTGCATGTGTGTTCTTATACTAAAACCACAAACCAGCACTAGAGTCATTGCATGTGTGTTCTTTTCCACAAACCACACATGGATCCACCACTAGAGTCATTGCATGTGTGTTGTTTCCACAAACAACACATGGATCAACCAGTGGAGTTATTGCATGTGTGTTCTTTCCACAAACCACACATGGATCAACCACTAGAGTCATTACATGTGTTCTTATACTAAAACCACACATGGATCACTAGAGTCATTGCATGTGTGTTATTTCCACAAACCACACATGGATCAACCACTAGAGTCATTGCATGTGTGTTCTTTCCACAAACCACACATGGATCAACCAGAGTCATTGCATGTGTGTTCTTTCCACAAACCACACATGGATCCACCACTAGAGTCATTGCATGTGTGTTCTTTCCACAAACCACACATGGATCAACCACTAGAGTCATTGCATGTGTGTTATTTCCACAAACCACACATGGATCAACCACTAGAGTCATTGCATGTGTGTTCTTTTCCACAAACCACACATGGATCAACCACTAGAGTCATTGCATGTGTGTTCTTTCCACAAACCACACATGGATCCACCACTAGTGGTCATTGCATGTGTGTTCTTTCCACAAACCACACATGGATCAACCAGAGTCATTGCATGTGTGTTCTTTCCACAAACCACACATGGATCAACCACTAGAGTCATTGCATGTGTGTTCTTATACTAAAACCACAAACCAGCACTAGAGTCATTGCATGTGTGTTCTTTTCCACAAACCACACATGGATCCACTAGTGGTCATTGCATGTGTGTTCTTTCCACAACCCAACATGGATCAACCACTAGAGTCATTGCATGTGTGTTATTTCCACAAACCACACATGGATCAACCACTAGAGTCATTGCATGTTTGTTCTTATACTAAAACCACAAACCAGCACTAGAGTCATTACATGTGTGTTCTTTGCCACAAACCACACATGGATCCACTAGACTCATTGCATGTGTGTTCTTTTCACAAACGACACATGGGTCAACCACTAGAGTCATTGCATGTGTGTTCTTTACCACAAACCACATGGATCAACCACAGAGTCATTGCATGTGTGTTCTTTACACAAACCACACATGGATCAACCAGAGTCATTGCATGTGTGTTCTTTCCACAAACCACACATGGATCAACCACTAGAGTCATTGCATGTGTGTTCTTTTCCACAAACCACATGGATCAACCACTAGAGTCATTGCATGTGTGTTCTTTCCTGAACCACACATGGATCAACCACTAGAGTCATTGCATGTGTGTTCTTTCCACAAACCACAAATGCACAACCACTACTTTCATTTGAAGTGTTTTCTTTTCCACAAACCACACATGGATCAACCACTATTGTCATTGCATGTGTTCTTTCCACAAACCACATGGATCCACTAGAGTCATTGCATGTGTGTTCTTACCACAAACCACACATGGATCAACCACTAGAGTCATTGCATGTGTGTTCTTTCCACAAACAACACATGGATCAACCACTAGAGTCATTGCATGTGTGTTATTTCCACAAACAAACATGGATCAACCACTAGGGTCATTGCATGTGTGTTATTTCCACAAACCACATATGGATCGACCACTAGTCATTGCATGTGTGTTCTTTCCACAAACACACATGGATCAACCACTAGAGTCATTGCATGTGTGTTCTTATACTAAAACCACATGGAACCAGCACTAGAGTCATTGCATGTGTGTTCTTTTCCACAAACCACACATGGATCCACCACTAGGTCATTGCATGTGTGTTCTTTCCACAAACCACACATGGATCGACCACTAGAGTCATTGCATGTGTGTTCTTTCCACAAACCACACATGGATCAACCACTAGAGTCATTGCATGTGTGTTCTTATACTAAAACCACATGGAACCACTAGAGTCATTGCATGTGTGTTCTTTTCCACAAACCACACATGGATCAACACAGTGGTCATTACATGTGTGTTCTTTCCACAAACCACATATGGATCAACCAGAGTCATTGCATGTGTGTTCTTTCCACAAACCACACATGGATCAACCACTAGAGTCATTGCATGTGTGTTCTTATACTAAAACCACAAACCAGCACTAGAGTCATTGCATGTGTGTTCTTTTCCACAAACCACATGGATCAACCACTAGAGTCATTGCATGTGTGTTCTTTCCACAAACCACACATGGATCAACCACTAGAGTCATTGCATGTGTGTTCTTTCCACAAACCACACATGGATCAACCACTAGAGTCATTGCATGTTTGTTCTTTCCACAAAACACAAATGCATCAACAACGAGAGTCATTGCATGTGTGTTCTTTCCACAAACCACACATGGATCAACCACTAGAGTCAATGCATGTGTGTTCTTATACTAAAACCACACATGGATCAACTAGAGTCATTGCATGTGTGTTCTTTCACAAACCAGACATGGATTAACCACTAGAGTCATTGCATGTGTGTTATTCCACAAACCACACATGGATCAACCACTAGAGTCATTGCATGTGTGTTCTTTCCACAAACCACACATGGATCCACTAGTGGTCATTGCATGTGTGTTCTTTCCACAAACCACACATGGATCAACCAGAGTCATTGCATGTGTGTTCTTTCCACAAACCACACATGGATCAACCACTAGAGTCATTGCATGTTTGTTCTTATACTAAAACCACAAACCAGCACTAGAGTCATTGCATGTGTGTTCTTTTCCACAAACCACACATGGATCCACCAGTGGTCATTGCATGTGTGTTCTTTCCACAAACCACACATGGATCAACCACTAGAGTCATTGCATGTGTGTTCTTTCCACAAACCACACATGGATCAACCACTAGAGTCATTACATGTTTGTTCTTATACTAAAACCACAAACCAGCACTAGAGTCATTGCATGTGTGTTCTTTCCACAAACCACATATGGATCAACCAGAGTCATTGCATGCGTGTTCTTTTCACAAACCACACATGGACCAACCACTAGAGTAATTGCATGTGTGTTCTCTCCACAAACTACACATGGATCAACCACTAGAGTCACTGCATGTGTGTTCTTTCCACAAACCACACATGGATCAACCACTAGAGTCATTGCATGTGTGTTATTTCCACAAACCACACATGGATCAACCACTAGAGTCATTGCATGTGTGTTCTTACCACAAACCACACATGGATCAACCACTAGAGTCATTGCATGTGTGTTCTTTCCACAAACCACACATGGATCAACCACTAGAGTCATTGCATGTGTGTTCTTTCCACAAACCACACATGGATCAACCACTAGAGTCATTGCATGTGTGTTCTTTCCACAAACCACACATGGATCAACCACTAGAGTCATTGCATGTGTGTTCTTATACAAACCACATTGATCAACACTAGAGTCATTGCATGTGTGTTCTTTCCACAAACCACACATGGATCAACCACTAGAGTCATTGCATGTGTGTTCTTTTCCACAAACCACACATGGATCCACCAGTGGTCATTGCATGTGTGTTCTTTCCACAAACCAACACGAGGGTCATTGCATGTGTGTTCTTTTAACAAACCACACATGGATCAACGACTAGAGTCATTGCATCTGTGTTCTTATACTAAAACCACATGAACCAGCACTAGAGTCATTGCATGTGTGTTCTTTTCCACAAACCACACATGGATCCACTGGTCATTGCATGTGTGTTCTTTCCACAAACAACATATGGATCAACCAAAGTCATTGCATGTGTGTTCTTTCCACAAACCACACATGGATCAACCACTAGAGTCATTGCATGTGTGTTCTTAAACAAAAACCACAAAGATCCACTAGAGTCATTGCATGTGTGTTCTTTTCACAAACCACACATGGATCCACCAGTGGTCATTGCATGTGTGTTCTTTCCACGAACCACACATGGATCAACCACTAGAGTCATTGCATGTGTGTTATTTCCACAAACCACACATGGATCAACCACTAGAGTCATTGCATGTGTGTTCTTTTCCACAAACAACTTATGGATCAACCAGAGTCATTGCATTTGTGTTCTTTCCACAAACCACACATGGATCGACCACTAGAGTCATTGCATGTTTGTTCTTTCCAGAAACCACACATGGATCAACCACTAGAGTCATTGCATGTGTGTTCTTTTCCTAAACCACATGGATCCACTAGATGTTATTGCATGTGTGTTCTTTCCACAAACCACACATGGATCAACCACTAGAGTCATTGCATGTGTGTTCTTTCCACAAACCACACATGGATCAACCACTAGAGTCATTGCATGTGTGTTCTTTTCCACAAACCACATGGATCCCACTAGAGTCATTGCATGTGTGTTCTTATACTAAAACCACACATGGATCAACCACTAGTCATTGCATGAGTGTTCTTTCCACAAACCACACATGGATCAACCACTAGAGTCATTGCATGTGTGTTCTTTTCCACAAACCACACATGGATCCACCACTAGAGACATTGCATGTGTGTTCTTTCCACAAACCACACATGGATCAACCACTAGAGTCATTGCATGTGTGTTCTTTCCACAAACCACACATGGATCAACCACTAGAGTCATTGCATGTGTGTTCTTTCCACAAACCACACATGGATCAACCACTAGAGTCATTGCATGTGTGTTCTTTCCACAAACCACACATGGATCAACCACTAGAGTCATTGCATGTGTGTTCTTTTCAAACCACACATGGATCGACCACTAGAGTCATTGCATGTGTGTTCTTTTCCAAAACACACATGGATCCACCACTAGGTCATTGCATGTGTGTTCTTTCCTAAACCACAAATGGATCAACCAGAGTCATTGCATGTGTGTTTTTTCCACAAACCACAGATGGATCAACCACTAGAGTCATTGCATGTGTGTTCTTATACTCAAACCACATGGATCCACTAGAGTCATTGCATGTGTGTTCTTTCCACAAACCACATGGATCAACCACTAGAGTCATTGCATGTGTGTTCTTTCCACAAACCACACATGGATCAACCACTAGAGTCATTGCATGTGTGTTCTTTCCACAAACCACACATGGATCAACCACTAGAGTCATTGCATGTGTGTTCTTTTCACAAACCACACATGGATCAACCACTAGAGTCATTGTATGTGTGTTCTTATACTAAAACCAACATGGATCCACCAGTGGTCATTGCATGTGTGTTCTTTCCACAAACCACACATGGATCAACCACTAGAGTCATTGCATGTGTGTTATTTCCACAAACCACACATGGATCAACCACTAGAGTCATTGCATGTGTGTTCTTTCCACAAACCACATGGATCAACCACTAGAGTCATTGCATGTGTGTTCTTATACTAAAACCACACATGGATCCACTAGAGTCATTGCATGTGTGTTCTTTCACAAACCACACATGGATCAACCACTAGAGTCATTGCATGTGTGTTCTTTCCACAAACCACATGGATCAACCACTAGAGTCATTGCATGTGTGTTCTTTCCACAAACCACATGTATCAACCACTAGAGTCATTGCATGTGTGTTCTTTTCCACAAACCACACATGGATCAACCACTAGAGTCATTGCATGTGTGTTCTTTCCACAAACCACACATGGATCAACCACTAGAGTCATTGCATGTGTGTTACTTCCACAAACAAACATGGATCAACCACTAGAGTCATTGTATATGTGTTCTTTTCCACAAACCACACATGGATCGACCACTAGAGTCATTGCATGTGTGTTCTTTCCACAAACCACATATGGATCAACCACTAGAGTCATTGCATGTGTGTTCTTTCCACAAACCACATGGATCAACCACTAGAGTCATTGCATGTGTGTTCTTTTCCACAAACCACATGGATCAACCACTAGAGTCATTGCATGTGTGTTCTTTCCACAAACCACACATGGATCAACCACTAGAGTCATTGCATGTGTGTTCTTTTACTCAAACCACATGGATCAACCACTAGAGTCATTGCATGTGTGTTCTTTCCACAAACCACACATGGATCACCACTAGAGTCATTGCATGTGTGTTCTTTCCACAAACCACTCATGGATCAACCACTAGAGTCATTGCATGTGTGTTCTTTCCACAAACCACACATGGATCAACCACTAGAGTCATTGCATTTGTGTTCTTTCCACAAACCACACATGGATCAACCACTAGAGTCATTGCATGTGTGTTCTTTTCCACAAACCACACATGAATCAACCACTAGAGTCATTACATGTGTGTTCTTTTCCACAAACTACACATGGATCCACCACTAGAGTCATTGCATGTGTGTTCTTTTCCACAAACTACACATGGATCCACCACTAGAGTCATTGCATGTGTGTTCTTTTCCACAAACCACACATGGATCCATCACTAGAGTCATTGCATGTGTGGTCTGTCCAAAAACCACACATGGATCAACCACTAGAGTCATTGCATGTGTGTTCTTTCCACAAACCACACATGGATCAACACTAGAGTCATTGCATGTGTGTTCTTTTCACAAACCACATGGATCAACCACTAGAGTCATTGCATGTGTGTTCTTTCCACAAACCACACATGGATCAACCACTAGAGTCATTGCATGTGTGTTCTTTCCACAAACCACACATGGATCAACCACTAGAGTCATTGCATGTGTGTTCTTTCCACAAACCACACATGGATCAACCAGAGTCATTGCATGTGTGTTATTTCCACAAACCACACATGGATCAACCACTAGAGTCATTGCATATGTGTTGTTTCCACTAAAACCACATGGATCAACCACTAGATTCATTGCATGTGTGTTCTTTTCCACAAACCACACATGGATCCAGCAGTGGTCATTGCATGTGTGTTCTTTCCACAAACCACACATGGATCAACCACTAGAGTCATTGCATGTGTGTTCTTTCCACAAACCACATGGATCAACCACTAGCGTCATTGCATGTGTGTTCTTTTACTAAAACCACACATAGATCAACCACTAGAGTCATTGCATGTGTGTTCTTTTCCACAAACCACACATGGATCAACCACTAGAGTCATTGCATGTGTGTTCTTTCCACAAACCACACATGGATCAACCACTAGAGTCATTGCATGTGTGTTATTTCCACAAACCACACCTGGATCAACCTCTACAGTCATTGCATGTGTGTTCTTATACTAACACATCCACAAGAGTCATTGCAGGTGTGTTCTTTGCACAAACCACACATGGATCAACCACTAGAGTCATTGCATGTGTGTTCTTTCCACAAACCACACATGGATCAACCACTAGAGTCATTGCATGTGTGTTCTTTCCTAAAACCACATGGATCCACTAGAGTCATTGCATGTGTGTTCTTTCCACAAACCACACATGGATCAACCACTAGAGTCATTGCATGTGTGTTCTTTCCACACCACACATGGATCAACCACTAGAGTCATTGCATGTGTGTTCTTTCACAAACCACATGGATCACCACTAGAGTCATTGCATGTGTGTTCTTTCCACAAACCACATGGATCGACCACTAGAGTCATTGCATGTGTGTTCTTTCCACAAACCACACATGGATCAACCACTAGAGTCATTGCATGTGTGTTCTTTCCACAAACCACATGGATCAACCACTAGAGTCATTGCATGTGTGTTCTTTTCACAAACCACACATGGGTAACACACTAGAGTATTTGCATTTGTTTTATTTCCACAAACCACACATGGATCAACCACTAGAGTCATTGCATGTGTGTTCTTTTCCACAAACACCACATGGATCAACCACTAGAGTCATTGCATGTGTGTTCTTTCCACAAACCACATGGATCCCACTAGTGTCATTGCTTGTGTGTTCTTTCCACAAAAAACACATGGATCAACCACTAGAGTCATTGCATGTGTGTTCTTTCCACAAACCACACATGGATCAACCACTAGAGTCATTGCATGTGTGTTCTTTTCACAAACCACACATGGATCAACCACTAGAGTCATTGCATGTGTGTTCTTTCCACAAACCACACATGGATCCACTAGACTCATTGCATGTGTGTTCTTTTCCACAAACCACATGGATCAACCACTAGAGTCATTGCATGTGTGTTCTTTCCACAAACCACACATGGATCAACCACTAGAGTCATTGCATGTGTGTTCTTATACTAAAACCACATGGATCCAGCACTAGAGTCATTGCATGTGTGTTCTTTTCCACAAACCACACATGGATCAACCACTAGAGTCATTGCATGTGTGTTCTTTTCCACAAACCACATGGATCAACCACTAGAGTCATTGCATGTGTGTTATTTCCACAAACCACACATGGATCAACCACTAGAGTCATTGCATGTGTGTTCTTATACTAAAACCAACACAATAGTCATCGCATGTGTGTTCTTTCCACAAACCACATATGGATCACCTAGAGTAATTGCATGTGTGTTCTTTCCACAAACCACACATGGATCAACCACTAGAGTCATTGCATGTGTGTTCTTTCCACAAACCACACATGGATCCACCAGAGTCATTGCATGTGTGTTCTTTCCACAAACCACACATGGATCAACCACTAGAGTCATTGCATGTGTGTTCTTTCCACAAACCACAAATGGATCAACCACTGGAGTCATTGCATGTGTGTTCTTTCCACAAACCACATGGATCACTAGAGTCATTGCATGTGTGTTCTTTCCACAAACCACACATGGATCAACCACTAGAGTCATTGCATGTGTGTTCTTTCCACAAACCACATGGATCGACCACTAGAGTCATTGCATGTGTGTTCTTTCCACAAACCACACATGGATCAACCACTAGAGTCTTTGCATGTGTGTTGTTTCCTCAAACCACATATCGATCCACCAGAGTCATTGCATGCGTTTTCTTTTCACAAACCACACATGGATCAACCACTAGAGTCATTGCATGTGTGTTCTTTCCACAAACCACATGGATCAACCACTAGAGTCATTGCATGTGTGTTCTTTCCACAAACAAACATGGATCAACCACTAGAGTCATTGCATGTGTGTTCTTTTCCACAAACCACACATGGATCCCCCACTAGAGTCATTGCATGTGTGTTCTTTCCACAAACCACATGGATCAACCACTAGAGTCATTGCATGTGTTCTTTCCACAAACCACACATGGATCAACCACTAGAGTCATTGCATGTGTGTTCTTTCACAAACCACACATGGATCAACCACTAGAGTCATTGCATGTGTGTTCTTATTCTACAAACCACATGGATCAACCACTAGAGTCATTGCATGTGTGTTCTTTCCACAAACCACATGGATCAACCACTAGAGTCATTGCATGTGTGTTCTTTTCCACAAACCACACATGGATCCACTAGAGTCATTGCATGTGTGTTCTTTCCACAAACACACATGGATCAACCACTAGAGTCATTGCATGTGTGTTCTTTCCACAAACCACATGGATCAACCACTAGTGTCATTGCATGTGTGTTATTTCCACAAACCACACATGGATCAACCACTAGAGTCATTGCATGTGTGTTCTTTTCCACAAACCACACATGGATCCACTAGAGTCATTGCATGTGTGTTCTTTTCCACAAACCACATGTGGATCAACCACTAGAGTCATTGCATGTGTGTTCTTATACTAACCACATGGATCAACCACTAGAGTCATTGCATGTGTGTTCTTTCCACAAACACACATGGATCAACCACTAGAGTCATTGCATGTGTGTTCTTACCACAAACACAACATGGAGCAACCACTAGTGTCATTGCATGTGTGTTCTTTCCACAAACCACACATGAATCAACCACTAGAGTCATTGCATGTGTGTTCTTTTCCACAAACCACATGGATCAACCACTAGAGTCATTGCATGTGTGTTCTTTTCACAAACCACACATGGATCAACCACTAGAGTCATTGCATGTGTGTTCTTTCCACAAACCACACACGGATCAACACTAGAGTCATTGCATGTGTGTTCTTTTCCACAAACCACATGGATCCAACCACTAGAGTCATTGCATGTGTGTTCTTTCCACAAACCACACATGGATCAACCATTTGAGTCATTGCATGTGTGTTCTTTTCCACAAACCACACATGGATCGACCACTAGAGTCATTGCATGTGTGTTCTTTCACAAAACACATGGATCAACCACTAGAGTCATTGCATGTGTGTTCTTTCCACAAACCACACATGGATCAACCACTACAGTCATTGCATGTGTGTTCTTTCCACAAACCACACATGGATCACCAGTGGTCATTGCATGTGTGTTCTTTCCACAAACCACACATGGATCAACTAGAGTCATTGCATGTGTGTTCTTTCCACAGACCACATGGATCAACCACTAGAGTCATTGCATGTGTTCTTATACTAAAACCACAAACCAGCACTAGAGTCATTGCATGTGTGTTCTTTTCACAAACCACATGGATCAACCAGAGTCATTGCATGTGTGTTATTTCCACAAACCACACATGGATCAACAAGAGTATTTGCATGTGTGTTCTTCCACAAACCAAACATGGATCAACCACAAGAGTCCTTGCATGTGTGTTCTTATACTAAAACCACATGGACCAGCACTAGAGTCATTGCATGTGTGTTCTTTTCCACAAACCACACATGGATCCACCACTAGAGTCATTGCACGTGTGTTCTTTCCACAAACCACACATGGATCAACCACTAGAGTCATTGCATGTGTGTTCTTTCCACAAACCACACATGGATCAACCAGAGTCATTGCATGTGTGTTCTTTCCTAAAACCACATGGATCCACTAGAGTCATTGCATGTGTGTTCTTTCCACAAACCACACATGGATCAACCACTAGAGTCATTGCATGTGTGTTCTTTCCTAAACCACACATGGATCCAGAGTCATTGCATGTGTGTTCTTTTCACAAACCACACATCATGGATCAACCACTAGAGTCATTGCATGTGTGTTCTTATACTAAAACCACATGGAACCAACACTAGAGTCATTGCATGTGTGTTCTTTCACAAACCACATGGATCAACCACTAGAGTCATTGCATGTGTGTTCTTTCCACAAACCACACATGGATCAACCAGAGTCATTGCATGTGTGTTCTTTTCCACAAACCACTCATGGATCCACCACTAGAGTCATTGCATGTGTGTTCTTATACTAAAACCAACATGGATCCACTAGTGGTCATTGCATGTGTGTTCTTTCCACAAACCACACATGGATCACCACTGGTCATTGCATGTGTGTTCTTTTCACAAACCACACATGGATCAACCACTAGAGTCATTGCATGTGTGTTCTTTCCACAAACCACACATGGACCAACCACTAGAGTCATTGCGTGTGTGTTCTTTCCACAAACCACATGGATCAACCACTAGAGTCATTGCATGTGTGTTCTTTCCACAAACCACGCATGGATCAACCACTAGAGTCATTGCATGTGTGTTCTTTTCTACAAACCACATGGATCAACCTGGTCATTGCATGTGTGTTCTTTCCACAAACCACACATGGATCCACTAGAGTCATTGCATGTGTGTTCTTATACTAAAACAAACCACTAGAGTCATTGCATGTGTGTTCTTTCCACAAACCACATGGATCCACCACTAGAGTCATGGCATGTGTGTTCTTTCCACAAACCACACATGGATCAACCACTAGAGTCATTGCATGTGTGTTCTTTCCACAAACCACACATGGATCAACCACTAGAGTCATTGCATGTGTGTTCTTTTCCACAAACCACACATGGATCAACCACTAGAGTCATCGCATGTGTGTTCTTTCCACAAACCACATATGGATCAACCACTAGAGTCATTGCATGTGTGTTCTTTCCACAAACCACACATGGATCAACACTAGAGTCATTGCATGTGTGTTCTTTCCACAAACCACACATGGATCCACCATGGTCATTGCATGTGTGTTCTTTCCCACAAACCACACATGGATCAACCACTAGAGTCATTGCATACGGGTTATTTCCACAAACCACGCATTGATCAACCACTAGAGTCATTGCATGTGTGATCTTATACTAAAACCACAAACCAGTACTAGAGTCATTGCATGTGTGTTCTTTTCCACAAACCACACATGGATCCACCAGTGGTCATTGCATGTGTTCTTTTCCACAAACAAAACATAGATCCACCAGTGGTCATTGCATGTGTGTTCTTTCCACAAACCACATATGGATCAACACTAGAGTCATTGCATGTGTGTTCTTTTCACAAACCACACATGGATCCACCACTAGAGTCATTGCATGTGTGTTCTTATACTAAAACCCAGTACTAGAGTCATTGCATGTGTGTTCTTTTCCACAAACCACATATGGATCAACCAGAGTCATTGCATGTGTGTTCTTTCCACAAACCACACATGGATCAACCACTAGAGTCATTGCATGTGTGTTCTTTCCACAAACCACATATGGATCAACCACTAGAGTCATTGCATGTGTGTTCTTATACTAAAACCACCACTAGAGTCATTGCATGTGTGTTATTTCCACAAACAAACATGGATCAACCACTAGAGTCATTGCATGGGTGTTCTTTTTACAAACCACACATGGATCCACCACTAGAGTCATTGCATGTGTGTTCTTTCCACAAACCACATTTGGATCAACCACTAGGTCATTGCATGTGTGTTCTTTTCCACAAACCACATGGATCAACCAGAGTCATCGCCTGTGTGTTCTTTCCACAAACCACACATGGATCAACCACTAGAGTCATTGCATGTGTGTTCTTTCCACAAACAACTTATGGATCAACCAGAGTCATTGCATGTGTGTTCTTTTCCACAAACAACTTATGGATCAACCACTAGAGTCATTGCATGTTTGTTCTTTCCACAAACCACACATGGATCAACCACTAGAGTAATTGCATGTTTGTTCTTTTCACAAACCACACATGGATCAACCACTAGAGTCATTGCATGTGTGTTCTTTCCACAAACCACACATGGATCAACCACTAGAGTCATTGCATGTGTGTTCTTATATTAAAACCACATGGATCCACTAGAGTCATTGCATGTGTGTTCTTTTCCACAAACCACACATGGATCCACCAGTGGTCATTGCATGTGTGTTCTTTCCACAAACCACGCATGGATCAACCAGAGTCATTGCATGTGTGTTCTTTTCCACAAACCACACATGGATCCACCACTAGAGTCATTGCATGTGTGTTCTTTCCACAAACCACACATGGATCAACCACTAGAGTCATTGCATGTGTGTTATTTCCACAAACCACACATGGATCACCACTAGAGTCATTGCATGTGTGTTCTTTCCACAAACCACACATGGATCAACCACTAGAGTCATTGCATGTGTGTTCTTTCCACAAACCACACATGGATCAACCACTAGAGTCATTGCATGTGTGTTCTTTTCCACAAACCACACATGGATCCACCAGTGGTCATTGCATGTGTGTTCTTTCCACAAACCACACATGGATCAACCACTAGAGTCATTGCATGTGTGTTCTTTCCACAAACCACACATGGATCAACCACTAGAGTCATTGCATGTGTGTTCTTATACTAAAACCACATGGAACCAGCACTAGAGTCATTGCATGTGTGTTCTTTCCACAAACCACACATGGATCCACCAGTGGTCATTGCATGTGTGTTCTTTCCACAAACCACACATGGATCAACCACTAGAGTCATTGCATGTGTGTTCTTTCCACAAACCACACATGGATCAACCACTAGAGTCATTGCATGTTTGTTCTTATACTAAAACCACAAACCAGCACTAGAGTCATTGCATGTGTGTTCTTTTCCACAAACCACACATGGATCCACCAGTGGTCATTGCATGTGTTCTTTCCACAAACCACATATGGATCAACCAGAGTCATTGCATGTGTGTTCTTTCCACAAACCACACATGGATCAACCACTAGAGTCATTGCATGTGTGTTCTTAAACTAAAACCACAAACCGGCACTAGAGTCATTGCATGTGTTCTTTTCACAAACCACACATGGATCAACACTAGAGTCATTGCATGTGTGGTCTTTCCACAAACCACACATGGATCCACCACTGGTCATTGCATGTGTGTTCTTTCCACAAACCACACATGGATCAACCACTAGAGTCATTGCATGTGTGTTCTTTCCACAAACCACACATGGATCAACCACTAGAGTCATTGCATGTGTGTTCTTTCCACAAACCACACATGGATCAACCACTAGAGTCATTGCATGTGTGTTATTTCCACAAACCACACATGGATCAACCACTAGAGTCATTGCATGTGTTCTTATACTAAAAACCAACACTAGAGTCATTGCATGTGTGTTCTGTTCACAAACCACACATGGATCAACCACTAGAGTCATTGCATGTGTGTTCTTTCCACAAACCACATATGGAACAACGAGTCACTGCATGTGTGTTCTTTTCCACAAACCACACATGGATCCACCAGTGGTCATTGCATGTGTGTTCTTTCCACAAACCACATATGGATCAACCTAAGTCATTGCATGTGTGTTCTTTCCACAAACCACACATGGATCAACCACTAGAGTCATTGCATGTTTGTTCTTATACTAAAACCACAAACCAGCACTAGAGTCATTGCATGTGTGTTCTTTCCACAAACCACATATGGATCCACTAGAGTCATTGCATGTGTGTTCTTTTCACAAACCACATATGGATCAACCAGTGGTCATTGCATGTGTGTTCATTCCACAAACCACAAATGGACCCACTATAGTCAATGCATGTGTTCTTATACTAAAACCACATGGGGAACCACTAGAGTCATTGCATGTGTTTTCTTTTCACAAACCACACATGGATCCACCACTAGAGTCATTGCATGTGTGTTCTTTCCACAAACTACACATGGATCAACCACTAGAGTCATTGCATGTGTGTTCTTTTCACAAACCACACATGGATCCACCAGAGTCATTGCATGTGTGTTCTTTTCGACAAACCACATGGATCCACTAGAGTCATTGCAGGTGTGTTCTTTCCAAAAACCACACATGGATTAACCACTAGAGTCATTGCATGTGTTCTTTCCACAAACCACACATGGATCAACCACTAGAGTCATTGCATGTGTGTTCTTTTTCCACAAACCACATGGATCCACCACAGTGGTCATTGCATGTGTTCTTTCCACAAACCACATGGATCAACCACTAGAGTCATTGCATGTGTGTTCTTCCACAAACCACACATGGATCAACCACTAGAGTCATTGCATGTGTGTTCTTATACTAAAAACCAACACTAGAGTCATTGCATGTGTGTTCTTTCACAAACCACACATGGATCCACCACTGGTCATTGCATGTGTGTTCTTTCCACAAACCACACATGGATCCACCATGGTCATTGCATGTGTGTTCTTTCCACAAACCACATATGGATCAACCAGTGTCATTGCATGTGTGTTCTTTCCACAAACCACACATGGATCAACCACTAGAGTCATTGCATGTGTGTTCTTATACTAAAACCACATATGGATCAACCACTAGAGTCATTGCATGTGTGTTCTTTTCCACAAACCACACATGGATCCACTAGAGTCATTCCATGTGTGTTCTTTCCACAAACCACATATGGATCAACCACTAGTCATTGCATGTGTGTTCTTTTCAGAAACCACACATGGATCCACTAGAGTCATTGCATGTGTGTTCTTATACTACAAATGGATCAACCACTAGAGTCATTGCATGTGTGTTCTTTCCACAAACCACATGGATCCACCAGTGATCATTGCATGTGTGTTATTTCCACAAACCACACATGGATCAACCACTAGAGTCATTGCATGTGTGTTATTTACACAAACCACATATGGATCAACCACTAGAGTCATTGCATGTGTGTTCTTTTCCACAAACCACACATGGATCCACTAGACTCATTGCATGTGTTCTTTCCACAAACCACACATGGATCAACCACTAGAGTCATTGCATGTGTGTTCTTTCCACAAACCACATGGATCAAACCAGTCATTGCATGTGTGTTCTTTCCACAAACCACACATGGATCAACCACTAGAGTCATTGCATGTGTGTTATTTCCACAAACCACACATGGATCAACCACTAGAGTCATTGCATGTGTGTTATTTCCACAAACCACACATGGATCAACCACTAGAGTCATTGCATGTGTGTTATTTCCACAAACCACACATGGATCAACCACTAGAGTCATTGCATGTTTGTTCTTATACTAAAACCAACACTAGAGTCATTGCATGTGTGTTCTTTCCACAAACCACACATGGATCCACCAGTGGTCATTGCATGTGTGTTCTTTCCACAAACCACACATGGATCCACCAGTGGTCATTGCATGTGTGTTCTTTCCACAAACCACACATGGATCAACCAGAGTCATTGCATGTGTGTTCTTTCCACAAACCACACATG
The DNA here is from genome assembly GCA_023614405.1 of Avena insularis. Taxonomy (NCBI): domain Eukaryota; kingdom Viridiplantae; phylum Streptophyta; class Magnoliopsida; order Poales; family Poaceae; genus Avena; species Avena insularis. Next base: position 101,673,909 of record CM042684.1, on the reverse strand, counting down.
GATCAACCACTAGAGTCATTGCATGTGTGTTCTTTTCACAAACCACACATGTATCAACTAGACTCATTGCATGTGTGTTCTTTTCCACAAACCACATGGATCAACCAGTGGTCATTGCATGTGTGTTCTTTTCACAAACCACATGGATCCACTAGAGTCATTGCATGTGTGTTCTTTAAACTAAACCTGGATCGACCACTAGAGTCATTGCATGTGTGTTCTTTTCCACAAACCACACATGGATCCACCACTGGTCAATGCATGTGTGTTCTTTCTACAAACCACACATGGATCAACCACTAGAGTCATTGCATGTGTGATCTATCCACAAACCACACATTGATCCACCACTGTCATTGCATGTGTGTTCTTTCCACAAAGCACATGGATCCACTAGAGTCATTGCATGTGTTCTTTCCACAAACCACACATGGATCAACCACTAGGTCATTGCATGTGTGTTCTTTCCACAAACCACACATGGATCAACCAGTGGTCATTGCATGTGTTCTTTTCCACAAACCACATATGGATCCACCACGAGTCATTGCATGTGTGTTCTTTCCACAAACCACACATGGATCAACCACTAGAGTCATTGCATGTGTGTTCTTTCCACAAACCACACATGGATCAACCACTAGAGTCATTGCATGTGTGTTCTTTTCCACAAACCACACATGGATCCACAAGACTCATTGCATGTGTGTTCTTTCCACAAACCACACATGGATCAACTAGTGGTCATTGCATGTGTGTTCTTTTCCACAAACCACACATGGATCCACCAGTCTTCCTTGCATGTGTGTTTTTCCACAAACCACCTATGGATCAACCACTAGAGTCATTGCATGTGTGTTCTTTCCACAAACCACATGGATCGACCCACTAGAGTCATTGCATGTTTGTTCTTATACTAAAACCACAAACCAGCACTAGAGTCATTGCATGTGTGTTCTTTCACAAACCACACATGGATCCACTAGACTCATTGCATGTATGTTCTTTTCCACAAACCACACATGGATACAGTAGAGTCATTGCATGTGTGTTCTTTTCACTAACCACATGTGTTCCCACTAGAGTCATTGCATGTGTGTTCTTATACTAAAACTGGAGCACTAGAGTCATTGCATGTGTGTTCTTTTCCACAAACCACACATGGATCCACCACTAGAGTCATTGCATGTGTGTTCTTTCCACAAACCAAACATGGATCAACCACTAGAGTCATTGCATGTGTGTTATTTCCACAAACCACACATGGATCAACCACTAGAGTCATTGCATGTGTGTTCTTTTAATAAAACCGCCACTAGAGTCATTGCATGTGTGTTCTTTTCACAAACCACACATGGATCCACCACTAGAGTCATTGCATGTGTGTTCTTTCCACAAACCACATATGGATCAACCACTAGGTCATTGCATGTGTTCTTTTCCAAAACCACATGTGGATCCATTACAGTCATTGCATGTGTGTTATTTCCACAAACCACACATGGATCAACCACTAGGTCATTATGTGTGTGTTCTTTCCACAAACCACACATGGATCAACCACTAGAGTCATTGCATGTGTGTTATTTCCACAAACCACACATGGATCAACCACTAGAGTCATTGCATGTGTGTTCTTATACTAAAACCATGGACACTAGAGTCATTGCATGTGTGTTCTTTCCACAAACCACACATGGATCAACCACTAGGTCATTGCATGTGTTCTTTCCACAAACCACACATGGATCCACCAGTGGTCATTGCATGTGTGTTCTTTCCACAAACCACACATGGATCAACCAGGGTCATTGCATGTGTGTTCTTTCCACAAACCACACATGGATCAACCACTACAGTCATTGCATGTGTGTTATTTCTAAAAACCACACATGGATCAACCACTAGAGTCATTGCATATGTGTTATTTCCACAAACCCCACATGGATCAACCATAGTCATTGCATGTATGTTCTTTTTCACAAACCACATGGATGGACCCACTAGAGTCATTGCATGTGTGTTCTTATACTAAAACCACAACCAGACCCACTAGGGTCATTGCATGTGTGTTATTTCCACAACCACACATGGTACCACCACTGGTCATTGCATGTGTGTTCTTTCCACAAACCACACATGGATCAACCACTAGAGTCATTGCATGTGTGTTCTTTCCACAAACCACATATGGATCAACCAGAGAGTCATTGCATGTGTGTTCTTTTCCTAAACCACATGGATCCACTAGAGTCATTGCATGTGTTATTTCCACAAACCACACATGGATCAACCACTAGAGTCATTGCATGTGTGTTCTTTCCACAAACCACATATGGATCAACCACTAAGTCATTGCATGTGTGTTCTTTTACAAACCACACATGGATCCACTAGAGTCATTGCATGTGTGTTATTTCCACAAACCACACATGGATCAACCGCTAGAGTCATTGCATGTGTGTTATTTCCACAAACCACACATGGATCAACCACTAGAGTCATTGCATGTGTGTTCCACTAGAGTCATTGCATGTGTGTTCTTTCCACAAACCACACATGGATCAACAGTGGTCATTGCATGTGTGTTCTTTTCAAACCACACATGGATCAACCAGTGGTCATTGCATGTGTGTTCTTTCCACAAACCACATATGGATCAACCAGAGTCATTGCATGTATGTTCTTTTCATAAACCACATGGATCAACCACTAGAGTCATTGCATATTTGTTCTTATACTAAAACCACAAACCAGCACTAGAGTCATTGCATGTGTGTTCTTTTCCACAAACCACACATGGATAAACCACTAGAGTCATTGCATGTGTGTTCTTTTCCTAAACAACATGGATCCACCAGTGGTCATTGCATGTGTGTTCTTTCCACAAACCACACATGGACAACCACTAGAGTCATTGCATGTGTGTTCTTATACAAAACATGGAGCACCAGAGTCATTGCATGTGTGTTCTTTCCACAAACCACACATGGATCCACCCGTAGAGTCATTGCATGTGTGTTCTTTCCACAAACCACACATGGATCAACCACTAGATTCATTGCATGTGTTCTTTCCACAAACCACATGGATCAACCAGTCATTGCATGTGTGTTCTTTTCCACAAACCACATGGATCCATTACAGTAATTGCATGTGTTTTATTTCCAGAAACCACACATGGATTAACCACTAGAGTCATTGCATGTGTGTTCTTTCCCTGAAACCACACATGGATCGACCACTTGTCATTGCATGTGTGTTCTTTCCACAAACCACATGGATCACTAGAGTCATTGCATGTGTGTTCTTTCCACAAACCACACATGGATCCCACTAAGTCATTGCATGTGTGTTATTTCCACAAACCACACATGGATCAACCACTAGGTCATTGCATGTGTGTTCTTTTCCACAAACCACATGGATCAACCAGTAGAGGTCATTGCATGTGTGTTCTTATACTAAAACCACACATGGATCCTAGAGTCATTGCATGTGTTCTTTCCACAAACCACACATGGATCAACCACTAGGTCATTGCATGTGTGTTCTTTTCCACAAACCACATGGATCCACCAGTGGTCATTGCATGTGTGTTCTTTACACAAACCCCATGGATCAACCTGAGTCATTGCATGTGTGTTCTTTCCACAAACAACACATGGATCAACTAGAGTCATTGCATGTGTGTTCTTTCAAACCACACATGGATCCACTAGAGTCATTGCATGTGTGTTCTTTTCCACAAACCACGCATGGATCAACTAGAGTCATTGCATGTGTGTTCTTTTCACAAAACCACATGTGGACCACTAGAGTCATTGCATGTGTGTTCTTTCCACAAACTAAACATGGATCCACTAGAGTCATTGCATGTGTGTTCTTTCCACAAACCACACATGGATCGACCACTAGAGTCATTGCATGTGTGTTATTTCCACAAACTTACATGGATCAGCCACTAGAGTCATTGCATGTGTGTTCTTTCCACAAACCACATGGATCAACCACTAGAGTCATTGCATGTGTGTTCTTATTCCCTACGAACCACATGGATCAACCCCAATTAGGTCATTGCATGTGTTATTTCACAAACCACACATGGATAAGTCCACTAGAGTCACATTGCATGTGTGTTCTTATCACACTGTTTTAACTGCACACGCTTGGATCAACAGTGAAGTCATTGCATGTGTGTTCTTTTCACAAACCACACATGGATCCTTCATTACCAGTCATTGCATGTGTGTTGACTTTCCACAAACCACACATGTGGATCAACCACTAGAGTCATTGCATGTGTGTGTTGTTCACAAACCACACATGGATCGACCACTGGGGTCATTGCATGTGTGTTCTTATGCTACAAACCACACATGAATCGCTAGTGGTCATTGCATGTTATTTCCACAAACCACACATGGATGACCCACACCACCCTGTCATTGCATGTGTGTTCTTTCCACAAACCACAAGCATGGTACTCATAGTCATTGCATGTGTGTTCGTTTCCACTAAACCAATATGGATCACAGTGGTCATTTGCATGTGTGCTTCTTTTCCACAAACCACATGGCCCGTTGATCCCATACTAGGAGTCAAATTTGCATGTTTGTTCTTTCCACTAAAACCGGCACATGGATCAACCAACTAGAGGTCATTTGTGCATGTGTGTTATTTCCATAAACCACGCTTTGGATCCACTAGTGGTCATTGCATATATGTTCTTTTCTACTAAAACAACATATGGATCAACGGTGGTCATTGCATGTGTGATTCTTTTCACAAACCACATGTGGACCCACTAGAGTGGTCTGTTGCTGTGTGTTCAATTAGTACCACAAACCACATGGATGGTCAAACCTCTAGAGTCATTACATATTGTGTTCTTTCCACAAACCATTACATGGATCCACTAGACTCATTACATGACGTGCACTACAAACAACTTATGGATCATGGTGGTCATTGCATGTGTGTTCTTATTCACAAACCAAACACGGATCAGCCACTAGAGTCATTTGCATACATGTTCTTTCACAAACCACACATGGATCGACCACACAAGTGCATTGCATGTGTGTTCTTATCCTGGGCTCACTAACCAGTGGATTTTATGTATGTGTGTTCTTTCCACAAAGCCACACATGGGTCTACCCACTGTCATTGCACTGTGTAATTCTTTCTAGTACATATGGATCAATGATGGTCACTGCATATGTGTTCTTTTCCATAAACCCTTATGGATCCATTACATTCATTGCATGTGTATTCTAAACCACAATGGATCCCAACCACTAGAGTCATTGCATGTATTATTTATTTCCACAAACCACACATGGATGTTACTAGAGTCATTGCATGTGTGTTATTTCACAAACACATGGATCTGCCACTAAGTCATTGCATGTGTTATTTCCTGAACCACACATGGATCCACACCTAGTAGTCATTCGTATGTTCTTTCACCAAACCACACATGGATCAAGTGGTCATTGCATGTATGTGTTCTTTACATAAACCACTTATGGATCTATTCTGAGTCTTGCGTATTTAACTACAAACCACTCATGGATCGACCACTAGAGGTCATTGCATGTTTGTTCTTTTACAAACATGCGTGCATCCACTAGTTTCATTGCATGTATTATTTTTTACACAAACAATGATGGATCAACCAGTGGTCATTTTGCATGTGTTCTTTTACAAACCACATGTGGACCCACTCAGGGAATCATGCATGTGTGTTCTTATACTAAAATAGCACTAGAGTCATTGCATGTGTGTTCTATCCACAAACCACACATGGATCCACCACTATCATTGCATGTTTGTTTTTTCCACAATCCACAAATGGATCAACCACTAGAGTCATTGCATGTGTGTCCTTTCCACAAACCACATATGGATCAACCACTCGTCATTTCATGTGTGTTCTTTCCATAAACCACTTATGGATCCATTAGAGTCATTGCATGTGTGTTATTTCCAAACCACACATTGATAAACCACTTGAGTCATTGCATGTGTGTTCTTTCCACAAACCACATAGGGATCAACTAGTGGTCATTGCATGTGTGTTCTTTTCCATAAACCACACATGGATCCAGTAGAGTCATTGCATGTGTGTTATTTCCACAAACCACACATGGATCAACAACTAGAGTCATTGCATGTGTGTGTTCTTTTCCACAAACCACACATGGATCAACCATTAGAATCATTGCATGTGTGTTCTTATACTAAAACAAACACTAGAGTCATTGCATGTGTTATTTCCACAAACCACACATGGATCAACTAGTGGTCATTGCATGTGTGTTCTTTTCCACAAACCACACATGGATCCACCACTGGACATTGCATGTGTGTTCTTTCCACAAACCACATATGGATCAACTAGAGTCATTGAATATGTGTTATTTCCACAAACCACATATGGATCCATTAGAGTCATTGCATGTTTGTTCTTATACTAAAACCACAAACCAGCACTAGAGTCATTGCATGTGTGTTCTTTCCACAAACCACACATGGATCCACTAGACTCATTGCATGTGTGTTCTTTCCCCAAACCACACATGGATCAACCAGAGTCATTGCATGTGTGTTCTTTTCACAAACCACATGTGAATCAACCACTAGAGTCATTGCATGTGTGTCCTTATACTTACCATAGCACTAGAGTTATTGCATGTGTGTTCTTTCCACAAACCACACATGGATCCACCACTTTCATTGCATGTGTGTTCTTTCCACAAACCACACATGGATCAACCACTAGAGTCATTGCATGTGTGTTCTTTCCACAAACCACATATGGATCAACCAGTTGTCATTGCATGTGGGTTCTTTTCCATAAACCACTTATGGATCCATTACAGTCATTGCATGTGTGTTATTTCCACAAACCACACATGGATCAACCACTAGAGTCATTGCATGTGTGTTCTTTCCACAAACCACACATGGATTAACCAGTGGTCATTGCATGTGTGTTCTTTTACATAAACAACTTATTGATCCATTACTGTCATTGCTTGCGTGTTAGTTCCACAAACAACACATGGATCAACCACTAGAGTCATTGCATGTGTGTGTTATTTCTGCAAACCACACATGGATCAACCACCACATTCATTGCATGTGTGTTCTTTCCACAAACCACAGATGGATCAACCACTAGACTCATTTCATGTGTGTTCTTATACAAAAACCAACACTAGAGTCATTGCATGTGTGTTATTTCCACAAACCACACATGGATCAACCACTAGAGTCATTGCATATGTGTTCTTGTCACAAACCACATATGGATTAACCAGTGGTCATTGCATGTGTGTTCTTTCCACTAACCACATATGGATCAACCAGAGTCATTGCATGTGTGTTCTTTCCACAAACCACATGGATGAACCACTAGAGTCATTGCATGTGTGTTCTTTCCCACAAACCACACATGGATCCACTAGACTCATTGCATGTGTGTTCTTTTCCACAAACAACTTATGGATCAATCAGTGGTCATTGCATGTGTGTTCTTTGACAAACCACATGTGGACCCACTAAGTCATTGCATGTGTTTTCTTATATAAAAAATAGCACTAGAGTCATTGCATGTGTGTTCTATGCAAACCACACATGGATCCACCTTCCATCATTTACATGTGTTCTTTCCACAAATACATGGATCAACCACCTGGAATCCTTGCATGTTTTGTTCTTTTCACAAACCACATGTGAATCAACCCGTTGGTCATTGCATGTGAGTTCTTTCCATAAACCACTTATGGATCCATTACAGTCATTGCATGTCTGTTATTTCCAAAAGCTCCACATGGATCAACCATGGGTCATTACGTAGCATGTTCTTTCTAAACCACATATGGATCGGCTAGTGGTCATTGCATGTGGGTTCTTTTCCATAAACCATAGATCCATTCGGTCATTGCATGTGTGTTATTTCCACAAACCACACGGATCAACAACTAAGTCATTGCATGTGTGTGTTTCTTTTCCACAAACCACATGGATAAACCACACTAAGTCATTGCAGCCTTGTGATGCCCTACTAAAACCAACATAAGTCATTTTTTGTGTGTATTATTTCACAAACCACACATGGATCAACTTCAAAGTGGTCATTGCATGTGTGTTCTTTCACAAACCACACAAGGATCCACCAGTGGTCATTGCATGTATGTTCTTTCCACAAACTTCATGTGGTCGACTAAGTGTTTGAATGCTGTGTTCTTTCCCTACAAACCATAGGGATCCATTGAGTAATTACGTATTTGTTCTTATACTAAAACCTGAAGCCCAGCACTAGAGTCATCAAGCATGTGTGTTCTTTTCCACAAATCACACATGGATCCACTGAACTAATTGCATGTGTATTTCTTTTCCACAAACAACTTATGGATCAACCCAGTGGTCATTGCATGTGTGTTCTTTTCACAAACCACATGTGGACCCCACCTAGAGTCATTGCATGTGTGTTCTTATACTAAAAATAGCACTAGAGTCATTGCATGTTTTGTTCTTAATCCACAAACCACGCATGGATCCCTACCACTTTCATTGCATGTTTGTTCTTTCCACAAACCACATGGATCAACCACTAGAGTCATTGCATGTTTGTTCTTTCCACAAACCACATATGGATCAACCAGTTGTCATTGCATGTGGGTTCTTTTCCATAAACCACTTATGGATCCACATACTTACGGTCATTGCACGTGTGTTATTTCCACAAACCACACATGGATCAACCACTAGAGTCATTGCATGTGTGTTCTTTCCACTAACCGTATGGATTAACCAGTGGTCTTTGCATGTGTGTTCTTTTCCATAAACAACATGGATCCATTATAGTCATTGCATGTGTGTTATTTCCACAAACCACATGGATCAACCACTAGAGTCACTGCATGCGTGTGTTCTTTTCCACAAACCACTTATGGATCAACGACTAGAGTCATTGCATGTGTGTGTTCTTTTCCACAAACCACACATGGATCAACCACTAGAGTCATTGCATGTGTGCTCTTATACTAAAACCAACAACTTTTCTAGAGTCATTGCATGTGTGTTATTTTCACAAACCACACATGGATCAACCAGTGGTCATTGCATGTGTGTTCTTTTCCACAAACCACACATGGATCCACTACTCATTGCATGTGTGTTCTTTTCCACAAACAACTTATGGATCAACCAAAGTCATTGGATGTGTGTTCTTTCTACAAACCACACATGGATCAACCACTAGAGTCATTGCATGTGTGTTCTTTCCCACAAACCACACATGGATCCACTAGACTCATTGCATGTGTGTTCTTTTCCACAAACAACTTATGGATCAATCGGTGGTCATTGCATGTGTTCTTTTGACAAACCACATGTGGACCCACTAGAGTCATTGCATGTGTTTTCTTATACTAAAAATAGCACTAGAGTCATTGCATGTGTGTTCTATCCACAAACCACACATGGATCCCTGCTTACCACTTGTCATTGCATGTTTGTTCTTTCCACAAACCACACATGGATCAACCACTAGAGTCCTGGCATGTGTGTTCTAGTCCACAAACCACACATGGATCCACCACTGTCATTGCATGTTTGTTCTTTCCACAAACCACACATGGATCAACCACTAGAGTCCTTGCATGTGTGTTCTTTCCCCAAACTACATATGGATCAACCGGTGGTCATTGCATGTGGGTTCTTTTCCATAAACCACTTATGGATCCATTACAGTCATTGCATGTGTTATTTCCAAAACCACACATGGATCAACCACTTGAGTCATTGCATGTGTGTTCTTTCCACAAACCACATATGGATCAACCAGTGGTCATTGCATGTGGGTTAATGGCTTTTCCATAAACCACTTATGGATCCATTACTGTCATTGCATGTGTGTTATTTCCACAAACCACACACGGATCAACAACTAAGTCATTGCATGTGTTCTTTTCCACAAACCACACATGGAACAACCACTAGAGTCATTGCATGTGTGTTCTTATACTAAAACCAACACTAGAGTCATTGCATGTGTGTTATTTCCACAAACTACACATGGATCACCAGTGGTCATTGCATGTGTGTTCTTTCCACAAACCACACAAGGATCCACCAGTGGTCATTGCATGTGTGTTCTTTCCACAGACAACATATGGATCAACTAGAGTCATTGCATATGTGTTCTTTCCACAAACCACATAGGGATCATTTGAGTAATTACATGTTTGTTCTTATACTAAAACCACAAACCAGGACTAGAGTCATTGCATGTGTTCTTTTCCACAAACCACACATGGATCCACTGACTAATTGCATGTGTGTTCTTTTCCACAAACAACTTATGGATCAACCAGTGGTCTTTTCACAAACCACATGTGGACCCACTAGAGTCATTGCATGTGTGTTCTTATACTAAAATAACACTAGAGTCATTGCATGTGTGTTCTATCCACAAACCACACATGGATCCACCACTTTCATTACATTTTGTTCTTTCCACAAACCACACATGGATCAACCACTAGAGTCATTGCATGTTTGTTCTTTCCACAAACCACATATGGATCAACCAGTTGTCATGCCATGTGGTTCTTTCCACAAACCACTTATGGATCCATTACGATCATTGCATGTGTTATTTCCACAAACCACACATGGATCAACCACTAGAGTCATTGCATGTGTGTTCTTTCCACAAACCACGTATGGATCAACCAGTGGTCATTGAATGTGTGTTCTTTTCCATAAACCACTTATGGATCCATTACAGTCATTGCATATGTGTTATTTCCACAAACCACACATGGATCAACTAGTGGTTATTGCATGTGTGTTCTTTCCACAAACCACACAAGGATCTACCAGTGGTCATTGCATGTGTGTTCTTTCCACAAACTACATATGGATCAACTAGAGTCATTGAATGTGTGTTCTTTCCACAAACCACATAGGATCCATTTGAGTAATTACATGTTTGTTCTTATACTAAAACCACAAACCAGCACTAGAGTCATTGCATGTGTGTTCTTTTCACAAATCACATGGATCCACTAGACTAATTGCATGTGTATTCTTTTCCACAAACAACTTATGGATCAACCATGGTCATTGCATGTGTGTTCTTTTCAAAAACCACATGTGGACCCACTAGAGTCATTGCATGTGTGTTCTTATACTAAAAATAGCACTAGAGTCATTGCATGTTTGTTCTAGCCATAAACCACACATGGATCCACCACTTTCATTGCAAGTTTGTTATTTCCACAAACCACACATGGATCAACCACTAGAGTCATTGCATGTTTGTTCTTTCCACAAACCACATATGGATCAACCAGTTGTCATTGCATGTCGGTTCTTTTCCATAAACAACTAATGGATCCATCATATTCATTGCATGTTTGTTATTTGCACAAACGACACATGGATCAACCACTAGAGTCATTGCATGTGTGTTCTTTCCACAAACCACATATGGATTAACCAGTGGTCTTTGCATGTGGGTTCTTTTCCATAAACAACTTATGGATCCATTATAGTCATTGCATGTGTGTTATTTCCACAAACCACACATGGATCAACCACAAGAGTCATTTCATGTGTGTTATTTCCACAAACCACACATGGATCCACCACTGTCATTGCATGTGTGTTCTTTTCACAAACCACACATGGATCAACCACTAGAGTCATTGCATGTGTGCTCTTATACTAAAACCAACACTAGAGTCAATGCATGGGTGTTATTTCCACAAACCACATGGATCAACCAGTGGTCATTGCATGTGTGTTCTTTTCCACAAACCACACAAGGATCCACCAGTGGTCATTGCAAGTGTTCTTTCCACAAACCACATATGGATCAACCAGAGTCATTGCATGTGTGTTCTTTCCACAAACCACACATGGATCAACCACTAGAGTCATTGCATGCTTGTTCTTTCCCACAAACCACACATGGATCCACTAGACTCATTGAATGTGTGTTCTTTCCACAAACAACATGGATCAATCAGTGGTCATTGCATGTGTGTTCTTTTGACAAACCACATGTGGACCCACTAGAGTCATTGCATGTGTTTTCTTATACTAAAAAAAGCACTAGAGTCATTGCATGTGTGTTATTTCCACAAACCACACATGGATCCACCACTGTCATGGAATGTTTGTTATTTCCACAAACCACACATGGATCAACCACTAGAGTCCTTGCATGTGTGTTCTTTCCACAAACCACATATGGATCAACCAGTGGTCATTGCATGTGGGTTCTTTTCCATAAACCACTAATGGATCCATTACAGTCATTGCATGTCTGTTATTTCCAAAACCACACATGGATCAACCACTTGAGTCATTGCATGTGTGTTCTTTCCACAAACCACATATGGATCAACCAGTGGTCATTGCATGTGGGTTCTTTCCATAAACCACTTATGGATCCATTACAGTCATTGCATGTGTGTTATTTCCACAAACCACACGGATCAACAACTAGAGTCATTGCATGTGTGGTCTTTCCCCAACCCACACATGGATCACCCACTAGAGTCATTGCATGTGTGTTCTTATACTAAAACCAACACTAGAGTCATTGCATGTGTGTTATTTCCACAAACCACACATGGATCAACCAGTGGTCATTGCATGTGTGTTCTTTTCCACAAACCACAAGGATCCACCAGTGGTCATTGCATGTGTGTTCTTTCCACAAACTACATATGGATCAACTAGAGTCATTGCATATGTGTTCTTTCCACAAACCACATAGGGATCCATTTGAGTAATTACATGTTTGTTCTTATACTAAAACCACAAACCAGGACTAGAGTCATTGCATGTGTGTTCTTTTCCACAAACCACACATGGATCCACTAGACTAATTGCATGTGTATTCTTTTCCACAAACAACTTATGGATCAACCAGTGGTCTTTTCACAAACCACATGTGGACCCACTAGAGTCATTGCATGTGTGTTCTTATACTAAAAATAACACTAGAGTCATTGCATGTTTGTTCTATCCACAAACCACGCATGGATCCACCACTTTCATTACATTTTTGTTCTTTCCACAAACCACACATGGATCAACCACTAGAGTCATTGCATGTTTGTTCTTTCCACAAACCACATATGGATCAACCAGTTGTCATTGCATGTGGGTTCTTTTCCATAAACCACTTATGGATCCATTACAGTCATTGCATGCGTGTTATTTCCACAAACCACACATGGATCAACCACTAGAGTCATTGCATGTGTGTTCTTTCCACAAACCACGTATGGATCAACCAGTGGTCTTTGCATGTGGGTTCTTTTCCATAAACCACTTATGGATCCATTATAGTCATTGCATGTGTGTTATTTCCACAAACCACACATGGATCAACCACTAGAGTCATTGCATGTGTGTTATTTCCACAAACCACACAAGGATACACCACTAGAGTCAGTGCATGTGTGTTCTTTTCCTAAACCACATGGATCAACCACTAGAGTCATTGCATGTGTGCTCTTATACTAAAACCAACACTAGAGTCATTGCATGTGTATTATTTCCACAAACCACACATGGATCAACCAGTGGTCATTGCATGTGTGTTCTTTTCCACAAACCACACATGGATCCACCAGTGGTCATTGCATGTGTGTTCTTTCCACAAACTACATATGGATCAACCAGAGTCATTGCATGTGTGTTCTTTCGACAAACCACACATGGATCAACCACTAGAGTCATTGCATGTGTGTTCTTTTCCACAAACCACACATGGATCCACTAGACTCATTGCATGTGTGTTCTTTTCCACAAACAACTTATGGATCAACCAGTGGTCATTGCATGTGTGTTCTTTTCACAAACCACATGTGGACCCACTAAAGTAATTGCATGTGTGTTCTTATACTAAAAATAGCACTAGAGTCATTGCATGTGTGTTCTATCCACAAACCACACATGGATCCACCACTGTCATTGCATGTGTGTTCTTTCCACAAACCACACATGGATCAACCACTAGAGTCATTGCATGTGTGTTCTTTCCACAAACCACATATGGATCAACCAGTGGTCATTGCATGTGGGTTCTTTTCCATAAACCACTTATGGATCCATTACAGTCATTGCATGTGTGTTATTTCTACAAACCACATGGATCAACCACTAGAGTCATTGCATGTGTTCTTTCCACAAACCACATATGGATCAACCAGTGGTCATTGCATGTGGGTTCTTTTCCATAAGCCACTTATGGATCCATTACAGTCATTGCATGTGTGTTATTTCCACAAACCACACATGGATCAACCACTAGAGTCATTGCATGTGTGTTATTTCCACAAACCACGTATGGATCAACCAGTGGTCTTTGCATGTGGGTTCTTTTCCATAAACCACTTATGGATCCATTATAGTCATTGCATGTGTGTTATTTCCACAAACCACACATGGATCAACCACTAGAGTCATTGCGTGTGTGTGTTATTTCCACAAACCACACATGGATCGAGCACTAGAGTCATTGCATGTGTGTGTTCTTTTCCACAAACCACACATGGATCAACCACTAGAGTCATTGCATGTGTGCTCTTATACTAAAACCAACACTAGAGTCATTGCATGTGTATTATTTCCACAAACCACACATGGATCAACCAGTGGTCATTGCTTGTTTTTTCTTTTCCAATAACCACACATGGATCCACCAGTGGTCATTGCATGTGTGTTCTTTTCCACAAACAACTTATGGATCAACCAGAGTCATTGCATGTGTGTTCTTTCCACAAACCACACATGGATCAACCACTAGAGTCATTGCATGTGTGTTCTTTTCCACAAAATACACATGGATCCACTAGACTTATTGCATGTGTGTTCTTTTCGACAAACAACTTATGGATCAACCAGAGTCATTGCATGTGTGTTCTTTCCACAAACCACATTTGGACCCAATAAAGTAATTTCATGTGTGTTATTATAATAAAAAAACCAATAGAGTCATTGATTGTTTGTTATATCCAAAAACCACACATGGATACACCACTGTAATTGCATGTGTGTTCTTTCCACAAACCACATGGATCAACCACTAGAGTCATTGCAGTGTGTTCTTTCCACAAACCACATATGGATCAACCAGTGGTCATTGCATGTGTGTTCTTTTCCATAAACCACTTATTGATCCATTACAGTCATTGCATGTGTGTTATTTCTACAAACCACACATGGATCCACCACTGTCATTGCATGTGTGTTCTTTCCACAAACCACATATGGATCAACCAGTGGTCATTGCATGTGGGTTCTTTTCCATAAGCCACTTATGGATCCATTACAGTCATTGCATGTGTGTTCTTTCCACAAACCACAAATGGATCAACCACTAGTCATTGCATGTGTGTTATTAAAACAAACAACACATCTAGCAACCACTAGAGTCATTGCATGTGTGTGTTATTTCTAGAAACCACACATGGATCAACCACTAGAGTCATTGCATGTGTGTTCTTATACTAAAACCAACACTAGAGTTATTGCATTTGTGTTCTTTCCACAAACCACACAAGGATCAACCAGTGGTCATTGCATGTGTGTTCTTTTCCACAAACCACACATGGATCCACCAGTGGTCATTGCATGTGTGTTCTTTCCACAAACCACATATGGATCAACCAGAGTCATTGCATGTGTGTTCTTTCCACAAACCACACATGGATCAACCATTAGAGTCATTGCATGTTTGTTCTTATACTAAAACCACAAACCAGCACAAGAGTCGTTGCATTTGTGTTCTTTTTCACAAACCACACATGGATCAACCACAAGAGTCATTGCATGTGTGTTCTTTCCACAAACCACATATGGATCAACCAGTGGTCATTGCATGTGGGTTCTTTTCCATAAACCACTTATGGATCCATTACAGTCATTGCATGTCTGTTATTTCCAAAAACCACACATGGATCAACCACTTGAGTCATTGCATGTGTGTTCTTTCCACAAACCACATATGGATCAACTAGTGGTCATTGCATGTGGGTTCTTTTCCATAAACCACTTATGGATCCATTACAGTCATTGCATGTGTGTTATTTCCACAAACCACACAGATCAACAACTAGAGTCATTGCATGTGTGTTCTTTTCCACAAACCACACATGGATCAACCACTAGAGTCATTGCATGTGTGTTCTTATACTAAAACCAACACTAGAGTCATTGCATGTGTGTTATTTCCACAAACCACACATGGATCAACCAGTGGTCATTGCATGTGTGTTCTTTTCCACAAACCACACAAGGATCCACCAGTGGTCATTGCATGTGTGTTCTTTCCACAAACTACATATGGATCAACTAGAGTCATTGAATATGTGTTCTTTCCACAAACCACATAGGGATCCATTTGAGTAATTACATGTTTGTTCTTATACTAAAACCACAAACCAGCACTAGAGTCATTGCATGTGTGTTCTTTTCCACAAATCACACATGGATCCACTAGACTAATTGCATGTGTATTCTTTTCCACAAACAACTTATGGATCAACCAGTGGTCATTGCATGTGTGTTCTTTTCACAAACCACATGTGGACCCACTAAGTCATTGCATGTGTGTTCTTATACTAAAATAGCACTAGAGTCATTGCATGTTTGTTCTATCCACAAACCACATGGATCCACCACTTTCATTGCATGTTTGTTCTTTCCACAAACCACACATGGATCAACCACTAGAGTCATTGCATGTTTGTTCTTTCCACAAACCACATATGGATCAACCAGTTGTCATTGCATGTGGGTTCTTTTCCATAAACCACTTATGGATCCATTACAGTCATTGCATGTGTGTTATTTCCACAAACCACACATCGATCAACCACTAGAGTCATTGCATGTGTGTTCTTTCCACAAACCACGTATGGATTAACCAGTGGTCTTTGCATGTGGGTTCTTTTCCATAAACAACTTATGGATCCATTATAGTCATTGCATGTGTGTTATTTAAACAAACCACACATGGATCAACCACTAGAGTCATTATGTGTGTGTTATTTCCACTAACCACATGGATCGACCACTAGAGTCATTGCATGTGTGTGTTCTTTTCCACAAACCACACATGGATCAACCACTAAGTCATTGCATGTGTGCTCTTATACTAAAACCAACACTAGAGTCATTGCATGTGTGTTATTTCCACAAACCACACATGGATCAACCAATGGTCATTGCATGTGTGTTCTTTTCCACAAACCACACATGGATACACCAGTGGTCATTGCATGTGTGTTCTTTCCACAAACCACATATGGATCAACCAGAGTCATTGCATGTGTGTTCTTTCCACAAACCACACATGGATCAACCACTAGAGTCATTGCATGTGTGTTCTTTCCCACAAACCACACATGGATCCACTAGACTAATTGCATGTGTGTTCTTTTCCACAAACAACTTATGGATCAATCAGTGGTCATTGCATGTGTGTTCTTTTGACAAACCACATGTGGACCCACTAGAGTCATTGCATGTGTTTTCTTATACTAAAAATAGCACTAGAGTCATTGCATGTGTGTTCTATCCACAAACCACACATGGATCCACCACTGTCATTGCATGTGTGTTCTTTCCACAAACCACACATGGATCAACCACTAGAGTCCTTGCATGTTTGTTCTTTCCACAAACCACATATGGATCAACCAGTGGTCATTGCATGTGGGTTCTTTTCCATAAACCACTTATGGATCCATTACAGTCATTGCATGTCTGTTATTTCCAAAAACCACACATGGATCAACCACTTGAGTCATTGCATGTGTGTTCTTTCCACAAACCACATATGGATCAACTAGTGGTCATTGCATGTGGGTTCTTTTCCATAAACCACTTATGGATCCATTACAGTCATTGCATGTGTGTTATTTCCACAAACCACACACGGATCAACAACTAGAGTCATTGCATGTGTGTGTTCTTTTCCACAAACCACACATGGATCAACCACTAGAGTCATTGCATGTGTGTTCTTATACTAAAACCAACACTAGAGTCATTGCATGTGTGTTATTTCCACAAACCACACATGGATCAACTAGTGGTCATTGCATGTGTGTTCTTTTCCACAAACCACACAAGGATCCACCAGTGGTCATTGCATGTGTGTTCTTTCCACAAACTACATATGGATCAACTAGAGTCATTGAATATGTGTTCTTTCCACAAACCACATAGGGATCCATTTGAGTAATTACATGTTTGTTCTTATACTAAAACCACAAACCAGCACTAGAGTCATTGCATGTGTGTTCTTTTCCACAAATCACACATGGATCCACTAGACTAATTGCATGTGTGTTCTTTTCCACAAACAACTTATGGATCAACCAGTGGTCCTTGCATGTTTTCTTTTCACAAACCACATGTGGACCCACTAGAGTCATTGCATGTGTGTTCTTATACTAAAAATAGCACTAGAGTCATTGCATGTTTGTTCTATCCACAAACCACGCATGGATCCACCACTTTCATTGCATGTTTGTTCTTTCCACAAACCACACATGGATCAACCACTAGAGTCATTGCATGTTTGTTCTTTCCACAAACCACATATGGATCAACCAGTTGTCATTGCATGTGGGTTCTTTTCCATAACCAACGTAGGGATCCATTCCTGTCATTGCATGTGTGTTATTTCCACAAACCACACATGGATCAACCACTAGAGTCATTGCATGTGTGTTCTTTCCACAAACCACGTATGGATTAACCAGTGGTCTTTGCATGTGAGTTCTTTTCCATAAACAACATGGATCCATTATAGTCATTGCATGTGTGTCCTTTCCACAAACCACACATGGATCAACCACTAGAGTCATTGTGTGTGTGTTATTTCCACTAACCACACATGGATCGACCACTAGAGTCATTGCATGTGTGTTCTTTCCACAAACCACATATGGATCAACCAGAGTCATTGCATGTGTGCTCTTATACTAAAACCAACACTAGAGTCATTTCATGTATGTTCTTTCCACAAACCACACATGGATCAACCAGTGGTCATTGTATGTGCGTTCTTTTCCACAAACCACACATGGATCCACTAGTGGTCATTGCATGTGTGTTTTTCCACAAACCACACATGGATCAACCACTAGAGTCATTGCATGTGTTTTCTTTCCACAAACCACACATGTATCAACCACTAGAGTCATTGCATGTGTGTTCTTTCCACAAACCATACATGGATCTACTAGACTCATTGCATGTGTGTTCTTTCCACAAACAACTTATGGATCAATCAGTGGTCATTGCATGTGTGTTCTTTTGACAAACCATGTGGACCCACTAGAGTCATTGCATGTGTTTTCTTATACTAAAATAGCACTAGAGTCATTGCATGTGTGTTCTATCCACAAACCACACATGGATCCACCACTGTCATTGCATGTTTGTTCTTTCCACAAACCACATGGATCAACCACTAAGTCCTTGCATGTGTGTTCTTTCCACAACCACATATGGATCAACCAGTGGTCATTGCATGTGGGTTCTTTTCCATAAACCACTTATGGATCCATTACAGTCATTGCATGTCTGTTATTTCCAAAAACCACACATGGATCAACCACTTGAGTCATTGCATGTGTGTTCTTTCCACAAACCACATATGGCTCAACCAGTGGTCATTGCCTGTGGGTTCTTTTCCAAAAACCACTTATGGATCATTACAGTCATTGCATGTGTGTTCTTTTCACAAACCACACACGGATCAACAACTAGAGTCATTGCCTGTGTGTGTTCTTTCCACAAACCACATGGATCAACCACTAGAGTCATTGCATGTGTGTTCTTATATTAAAACCAACACTAGAGTCGTTGCATGTGTTATTTCCACAAACCACACATGGATCAACCAGTGGTCATTGCATGTGTGTTCTTTCCACAAACCACAAGGATCCACCAGTGGTCATTGCATGTGTTCTTTCCACAAACTACATATGGATCAACTAGAGTCATTGCATATGTGTTCTTTCCACAAACCACATAGGGATCCATTTGAGTAATTACATGTTTGTTCTTATACTAAAACCACAAACCAGGACTAGAGTCATTGCATGTGTGTTCTTTTCCACAAACCACACATGGATCCACTAGACTAATTGCATGTGTATTCTTTTCCACAAACAACTTATGGATCAACCAGTGGTCTTTTCTCACACCACCTGTGGTCCCACTAGAGTCATTGCATGTGTGTTCTTATACTAAAAATAACACTAGAGTCATTGCATGTTTGTTCTATCCACAAACCACGCATGGATCCACCACTTTCATTACATTTTTGTTCTTTCCACAAACCACACATGGATCAACCACTAGAGTCATTGCATGTTTGTTCTTTCCACAAACCACATATGGATCAACCAGTTGTCATTGCATGTGGGTTCTTTTCCATAAACCACTTATGGATCCATTACAGTCATTGCATGCGTGTTATTTCCACAAACCACACATGGATCAACCACTAGAGTCATTGCATGTGTGTTCTTTCCACAAACCACGTATGGATCAACCAGTGGTCTTTGCATGTGGGTTCTTTTCCATAAACCACTTATGGATCCATTATAGTCATTGCATGTGTTTTATTTCCACAAACAACACATGGATCAACCACTAGAGTCATTGCGTGTGTGTGTTATTTCCACAAACCACACATGGATCGAGCACTAGAGTCATTGCATGTGTGTGTTCTTTTCCACAAACCACACATGGATCAACCACTAGAGTCATTGCATGTGTGCTCTTATACTAAAACCAACACTAGAGTCATTGCATGTGTATTATTTCCACAAACCACACATGGATCAACCAGTGGTCATTGCATGTGTGTTCTTTTCCACAAACCACACATGGATCCACCAGTGGACATTGCATGTGTGTTCTTTCCACAAACTACATATGGATCAACCAGAGTCATTGCATGTGTGTTCTTTCCACAAACCACACATGGATCAACCACTAGAGTCATTACATGTGTGTTCTTTTCCACAAACCACACATGGATCCACTGGACTCATTCCATGTGTGTTCTTTTCCACAAACAACTTATGGATCAACCAGTGTTCATTGCATGTGTGTTCTTTCCACAAACCACATGTGGACCCATTACAGTCATTGCATGTGTGTTCTTATACTAAAAATAGCAATAGAGTCATTGCATGTGTGTTACATCCACAAACCACACATGGATCCACCACTGTCATTGCATGTGTTATTTCGACAAACCACACATGGAGCAACCACTAGAGTCATTGCATGTGTGTTCTTTCCACAAACCACATATGGATCAACCAGTGGTCATTGCATGTGGGTTCTTTTCCATAAACCACTCCTGGATCCATTACAGTCATTGCATGTGTGTTATTTCTACAAACCACACATGGATCAACCACTAGAGTCATTGCATGTGTGTTCTTTCCACAAACCACATATGGATCAACCAGTGGTCATTGCATGTGGGTTCTTTTCCATAAGCCACTTATGGATCCATTACAGTCATTGCATGTGTGTTATTTCCACAAACCACACATGGATCAACCACTAGAGTCATTGCATGTGTGTTATTTCCACAAACCACACATGGATCGACCACTAAGTCATTGCATGTGTGTGTTCTTTTTCCAGAAACCACACATGGATCAACCACTAGAGTCATTGCATGTGTGTTCTTATACTAAAACCAACACTAGAGTTATTGCATTTGTGTTCTTTCCACAAACCACACAAGGATCAACCAGTGGTCATTGCATGTGTGTTCTTTTCCACAAACCACACATGGATCCACCAGTGGTCATTGCATGTGTGTTCTTTCCACAAACCACATATGGATCAACCAGAGTCATTGCATGTGTGTTCTTTCCACAAACCACACATGGATCAACCATTAGAGTCATTGCATGTTTGTTCTAATACTAAAACCACAAACCAGCACTAGAGTCATTGCATGTGTGTTCTTTTTCACAAACCACACATGGATCAACCACAAGAGTCATTGCATGTGTGTTCTTTCCACAAACCACACATGGATCAACCAGTGGTCATTGCATGTGTGTCCTTTTCCATAAACCACTTATGGCTCCATTACGGTCATTGCATGTGTGTTATTTCCACAAACCACACATGGATCAAGCAGTGTCATTGCATGCGTGTTCTTTCCACAAACCACATATGGATGAACCAATGGTCATTGCATGGGTTCTTTTCCATAAGCCACTTATGGATCCATTACAGTCATTTCATGTTTGTTATTTCCACAAAACACACATGGATCAACCACTAGAGTCATTGCATGTGTGTTATTTCCACAAACCACATATGGATCGACCACTAGAGTCATTGCATGTGTGTGTTCTTTTCCAGAAACCACACATGGATCAACCACTAGAGTCATTGCATGTGTGTTCTTATACTAAAACCAACACTAGAGTTATTGCATTTGTGTTCTTTCCACAAACCACACATGGATCAACCAGTGGTCATTGCATGTGTGTTCTTTTCCACAAACCACACATGGATCCACCAGTGGTCATTTCATGTGTGTTATTTCCACAAACCACATATGGATCAACTAGAGTCATTGCATGTGTGTTCTTTCCACAAACCTCACATGGATCAACCATTAGAGTCATTGCATGTTTGTTCTTATACTAAAACCACAAACCAGCACTAGAGTCATTGCATGTGTGTTCTTTTTCACAAACCACACATGGATCAACCACAAGAGTCATTGCATGTGTGTTCTTTCCACAAACCACATATGGATCAACCAGTGGTCATTGCATGTGGGTTCTTTTCCATAAACCACTTATGGATCCATTACAGTCATTGCATGCGTGTTATTTCCACAAACCACACGGATCAACAACTAAGTCATTGCATGTGTGTGTTCTTTCCACAAACCACATGGATCAACCACTAGAGTCATTACATGTGTCTTCTTATACTAAAACCAACACTAGAGTCATTGCATGTGTTTTATTTCCACAAACCACACATTGATCAACCAGTGGTCATTGCATGTTTGTTCTTTTCCACAAACCACACAAGGATCCACTAGTGGTCATTGCATGTGTGTTATTTCCACAAACTACATATGGATCAACTAGAGTCATTGCATATGTGTTCTTTCCACAAACCACATAGGGATCCATTTGAGTAATTACATGTTTGTTCTTATACTAAAACCACAAACCAGCACTAGAGTCATTGCATGTGTGTTCTTTTCCACAAACCACACATGGATCCACTAGACTAATTGCATGTGTATTCTTTTCCACAAACAACTTATGGATCAACCAGTGGTCATTGCATGTTTGTTCTTTTCACAAACCACATGTGGACCCACTAGAGTCATTGCATGTGTGTTCTTATACTAAAAATAGCAATAGAGTCATTGCATGTTTGTTACATCCACAAACCACGCATGGATCCACCACTTTCATTGCATGTTTGTTCTTTCCACAAACCACACATGGATCAACCACTAGAGTCATTGCATGTTTGTTCTTTCCACAAACCACATATAGATCAACCACTTGTCATTGCATGTGGGTTCTTTTCCATAAACCACTTATGGATCCATTACAGTCATTGCATGTGTGTTATTTCCACAAACCACACATGGATCAACCACTAGAGTCATTGCATGTGTGTTCTTTCCACAAACCACGTATGGATCAACCAGTGGTCTTTGCATGTGTGTTATTTTCCACAAACCACTTATGGATCCATTATAGTCATTGCATGTGTGTTATTTCCACAAACCACACATGGATCAACCACTAGAGTCATTGCGTGTGTGTGTTATTTCCACAAACCACACATGGATCGACCACTAGAGTCATTGCATGTGTGTGTTCTTTTCCACAAACCACACATGGATCAACCACTAGAGTCATTGCATGTGTGCTCTTATACTAAAACCAACACTAGAGTCATTGCATGTGTGTTATTTCCACAAACCACACATGGATCAACCAGTGGTCATTGCAAGTGTGTTCTTTTCCACAAACAACACATGGATCCAACAATGGTCATTGCATGTGTGTTCTTTCCACAAACCACATATGGATCAACCAGAGTCATTGCATGTGTGTTCTTTCCACAAACCACACATGGATCAACCACTAGAGTCATTGCATGTGTGTTCTTTTCCACAAACCACACATGGATCCACTAGAGTCATTGCATGTGTGTTCGTTTCCACAAACAACTTATGGATCAACCAGTGGTCATTGCATGTGTGTTCTTTTCATAAACCACATGTGGACCCACTAAAGTAATTGCATGTGTGTTCTTATACTAAAAATAGCACTAGAGTCATTGCATGTGTTATTTCCACAAACCACACATGGATCCACCCACTGTCATTGCATGTGTGTTCTTTCCACAAACCACATGGATCAGCCACTAGTCATTGCATGTGTGTTCTTTCCACAAACCACATATGGATCAACCAGTGGTCATTGCATGTGGGTTCTTTTCCATAAACCACTGATGGATCCAAGACAGTCCTGGCATGTGTGTTATTTCCACAAACCACACATGGATCAACCACTAGAGTCATTGCATGTGTGTTGTTTCCACAAACCATATGGATCGACCAGTGGTCATTTCATGTGTGTTGTTTTCCATAAACAACTTATGGATCCATTTTAGTGATTGCTTGTTTGTTATTTCCACAAACCACACATGGATCAACCACTAGAGTCATTGCATGTGTGTTATTTCCACAAACCACACCTGGATCCCCCCCTCGAGTCATTGCATGTGTGTGTTCTTTTCCACAAACCACATGGATCAACCACTAGAGTCATTTCATGTGTGTTCTTATACTAAAACCACATGGACACTAGAGTTATTGCATCAATTGTGTTCTTTCCACAAACCACACAAGGATCAACCAGATGGTCATTGCATGTGTGTTCTTTTCCACAAACCACACATGGATCCACCAGTGGTCATTGCATGTGTGTTCTTTCCACAAACCACATATGGATCAGCCAGAGTCATTGCATGTGTGTTCTTTCCAAAAACCACACATGGATCAACCATTAGAGTCATTACATGTTTGTTCTTATACTAAACCACAAACCAGCACTAGAGTCATTGCATGTGTGTTCTTTTTCACAAACCACACATGGATCAACCACAAGAGTCATTGCATGTGTGTTCTTTTCCACAAACCACACATGGATCCACCAGGGGTCATTGCATGTGTGTTCTTTCCACAAACCACATATGGATCAACCAGAGTCATTGCATGTGTGTTCTTTCCACAAACCACACATGGATCAACCACTAGAGTCATTGCATGTTTGGTCTTATACTAAAACCAACACTAGAGTCATTGCATGTGTGTTATTTCCACAAACCACACATGGATCAACCAGTGGTCATTGCATGTGTGTCCTTTTCCACAAACCACACAAGGATCCACCAGTGGTCATTGCATGTGTGTTCTTTCCACAAACTACATATGGATCAACTAGAGTCATTGCATGTGTGTTCTTTCCACAAACCACATAGGGATCCATTTGAGTAATTACATGTTTGTTCTTATACTAAAACCACAAACCAGCACTAGAGTCATTGCATGTGTGTTCTTTTCAAAAACCACACATGGATCCACTAGACTAATTGCATGTGTGTTCTTTTCACAAACAACTTATGGATCCCATAGCAGTGGTCATTGCATGTGTGTTCTTTTCACAAACCACATGTGGACCTACTACAGTCATTGCATGTGTGTTCTTATACGAAAAATAGCACTAGAGTCATTGCATGTGTGTTCTATCCACAAACCACGAATGTATCCACCACTGTCATTGCATGTTTGTTCTTTCCACAAACCCCACATGGATCAACCAGTGGTCATTGCATGTGGTTTCTTTTCGATAAACCAGTTATGGATCCATTATGGTCATTGCATGTGTGTTATTTCCACAAACCACACATGGATCAACAACTAGAGTCATTGCATGTGTGTTCTTTCCACAAACCACATATGGATCAACCAGAGTCATTGCATGTGGGTTCTTTTCCATAAACCACTAATGGATCCAAAACAGTCATTGCATGTGTGTTATTTCCACAAACCACACATGGATCAACCACTAAGTCATTACATGTGTGTTATTTACACAAACCACACATGGATCGACCACTAGAGTCATTGCAAGTGTGTGTTCTTTTCCACAAACCACACATGGATGAACCACCAGAGTCATTGCATGTGTGTTCTTATACTAAAACCAAAACTAGAGTCATTGCATGTGTGTTCTTTCCACAAACCACACAGATCAACCATTGGTCATTGCATGTGTGTTCTTTTCCACAAACCACACATGGATGCACGAGTGGTCATTGCATGTGTGTTCTTTCCAAAACCACATATGGATCAACCAGAATCATTGCATGTGTGTTCTTTCCACAAACCACACACGGATCAACCACTAGAGTCATTGCATGTTTTTCTTATACTAAAACCACACATTTATCAACCAGCACTAGAGTCATTGCATGTGTGTTCTTTTCACAAACCACACATGGATCCACCAGTCATTGCATGTGTGTTCTTTCCACAAACCACAAATGGATCAGCAAGAGTCATTTCATGTGTGTTCTTTCCACAAACCACATGGATCAACCATTAGAGTCATTGCATGTGTGTTATTTCCACAACCATACATGGATCAACCACATGAGTCATTTCATGTGTGTTCTTTCCACAAACCACACATGGATCCACCACTAGAGTTATTGCATGTGTGTTCTTATAGTAAAACCAACACTAAGTCATTGCATGTGTGTCCTTTTCACAAACCACACATGGATCCACCAGTGGTCATTGCATGTGTGTTCTTTTCCACAAACCACACATGGATCAACTACACTCATCGCATGTGTGTTCTTTTCAACAAACCACATAGGGATCCATTTGAGTCAATTCATTTTTGTTCGTATACTAAAACCAAACCAGCACTAGAGTCATTGCATGTGTGTTCTTTCACAAACCACATGGATCCACTAGACTCATTGCATGTGTGTTCTTTCACAAACAACATGGATCAACCAGTGGTCATTGCATGTGTGTTCTTTTCACAAACCACATGTGGACCCACTAGAGTCATTGCATGTGTGTTCTTATCCCGAAAAATAGCACTAGAGTCATTGCATGTGTGTTCTATCCACAAACCACATGTATCCACCACTGTCATTGCATGTTTGTTCTTTCCACAAACCACATGGATCAGCAGTGGTCATTGCATGTGGTTTCTTTCCACAAACCACTTATGGATCCATTACAGTCATTGCATGTGTGTTATTTCCACAAACCACATGGATCAACCACTAGAGTCATGGCATGTGTGTCCTTTCCACAAACCACTACTGGATCTACCAGTGGTCACTGCATGTGTGTTCTTTTCCATAAACCACTTATGGATCCATTAGAGTCATAGCATGTGTGTTATTTCCACAAACCACACATGGATCAACCACTAGAGTCATTGCATGTGTGTTATTTCTGACAACACATGGATGGGCCACTAGAGTCATTGCATGTATGTTCTTTTCCACAAACCACACATGGATCAACCACTAGAGTCATTGCATGTGTGTTCTTATACTAAAACCAACACTAGAGTCATTGCATGTGTGTTCTTTCCACAAACCACACATGGATCTTACCGAAGGTCATTGCATGTGTGTTCTTTTCTAAACCACACATGGATCTAGTGGTCATTGCATGTGTGTTCTTTTCCACAAACCACATATGGATCCCATTAAATCATTGCATGTGTGTTCTTTCCACAAACCACACATGGATCAACCACTAGAGTCATTGCATGTGTGTTCTTATACACAAACCACACATGGATAACCAGCACTGAGAGTCATTGCATGTGTGTTCTTTCCACAAACCACATGGATCAACCAGCTAATTGGTCAGTGGGTTGCATGTGTGTTCTTTCCACAAACCACATATGGATCAGCAGTCATTTCATGTAGCTCTTTTCCACCAGAACCACACATGGATCCCATTAGAGTCATTGCATGTGTGTTATTTCCCACGTATATCAACCATACATGGCTTGTTTTTCTTATACTAAAACCACCCACATGAGTCATTTCATGTGTGTTATTTCCACAAACCACACATGGATCAACCACTAGAGTTATTGCATGTGTGTTCTTTCCACAAATAGTAAAACCAACACTAGAGTCATTGCATGTGTGTTCTTTTCACAAACCACACATGGATCAACCACTAGAGTCATTGCATGTGCATTATTTCACCACATGGATCAACTTGTGTGGTCATTGCATGTGTGTTCTTTCCAAACAGTACTAGAGACATTAAGCATGTATTCTATCCACAAACCACATGGATCCACCAGGTGGTCATTGCATGTGTGTTCTTTCCACAAACCACATATGGATCGCACTAGAGGTCATTGCATGTTTCTTTCACAAACCACACATGGATCGACCACTAGAGTCATTGCATGTGTGTTCTTTTCACAAACCACACATGGATCCACTAGACTCATTGCATGTGTTCTTTTCACAAACAACATGGATCCAACCAGTGGTCATTGCATGTGTGTTCTTTTCACAAACCACATGGACCCACTAGAGTCATTGCATGTGTGTTCTTTCCACAAACCACATATGGATCAACCAGTAATTCATTGCATGTGTTCTTTTCCATAAACCACTTATGGATCCATTCAGTCATTACATGTGTGTTATTTCCACAAACCACACATGGATCAACCACACACAGAGTCATTGCATGTGTGTTCTTTCCAAAACCACATATGGATCAACCCAGATGGTCATTGCATGTGGGTTCTTTCCATAAACCACTTATGGATCCATTACAGGTCATTGCATGTGTGTTATTTCCACAAACCACATGGATCACCACTAGAGTCATTGCATGTGTGTTATTTCCACAAACCACACATGGATGCGACCACTAGAGTCATTGCATGTGTGTGTTCTTTTCAAACCAGCACACATGGATCATTCCACCCTAGAGTCATTGCATGTGTGTTCTTATACTAAAACCACAAGCAACACTAGAGTTATTGCATTTGTGATTTCTTTCCATGAGGCACACATGGATCCAGCCAGACTGGTCATTGCATGTGTGTTCTTTCCACAAACCACACATTGGATCCACAGAGTGGTCATTGCATGTGTTCTTTCTCACAAACCACATATGGATCAACCCCAGAGTCATTGCATCGTGTGTT